>JASAUF010000673.1:0-1498750 GCA_030180095.1 Magnolia changhungtana | reverse complement strand
TGAAGTATGGACATTGAGTCTTCACTTCATATAAAGATGGTTGACCTTTGAAGATTGTGAAGCTTGAGATCTCTGATATAGCTTGAACTTGAGATCTTCTTAAACTTGGACTTCATCTTGTACTTTAGTCTTGAGTTATACTTGAGACTTGAACAAGAACTTGTCTTCTCTCGTAGCTCTTGAAATATTCTGATCATTGAAGCTGGCAGAAGTAGTCAAAGAACTTGAACTTGAAGTAGATCACCATTCTTAACTTGTAGCATTGATGTAGTAACTTGAACATACAAATCCACAAGCTACATAAGACAGAGAATGTGTTTTTGGCACCACACCTAGATTGTGTATTTGGCACCACAAAATTTGAAAACTAAAGGGGCAAATAACAATTGCTCTTACAAAAGGTCCGCTTTAAGTGCAGTTTTCAACCTGGCTTTGGTCCATACCGTGGCCCAACTGAGGCTTGTTTCTCAGCCCAGATTAGGGTCTAGTTGAGACCTTATTTCAATTCAAACATGGTCCTGCTGAGAGCTATTTTCAGCTCCTTACATGGTCAACTTACAGGCCAATTTCAGTTTATTTCAAAGCCCAAATATAGCCTATTTTTAGTTCTCTGTATGGCCCTACTGGTGGGGTGCTTGCAACCCGAATCAAAGCCCTATTAGAGTGTTGTTTTCAGCTTGGTCTCAGTCCAACCCCGGCCCAGCTGGAGGCCTGGTTGAAGGTCGTTTTCACCCCCCCCCCCCTCCCCATATGGGCCGATGAAGGCCAGATTTCAGCTTTGACCAAGACCTGATGAAGTTTGGTTTTAGCTCAATTTAGAGACTCAAGAGGATAGAGGGGGAGGTGTTACCTGCCTCAGTCGAGCTTGACTTGAACTTGGGATGGAATGCACGCACCCACACTCCTCTCTCTCTCTCTCTCTCTCTCTCTCTCTCTCTCTCTCTCTCTCTCTCTCTCTCTCTCTCTTTTCTATCTCTCGTTCCTTTCCCTTACTCTTTTCCTTTCCTTCTCTGGTGTGAATGTTGAGGGCAACAGTGCCTTCTTATAGGCGTAGGAGGGAAGATACCAATGGTTTGGAAAGAGTCTCCCTAGCAACGACTATGATCTGAGAATGGTCATGCATGTGACCAATTCGATCCCAGGGATGGGTTGTTGATGCCCTGCTTTATCATAAAAGAAAAATTTTGGGTCTGGTGGGGCCCATCTCGTGATCAGGCTCGGATGAGTTAATGGGGAAGATGGCCTAGCCGTTAATGTCAGATCACAGTTCAAGGTATTTCGGTGTGATCTGGTCCGTTTGAGCAGACCAGATAGAGCCTCTGATTAGTGTGGGGCCTACCTTTTAGACCACAAATGTGAGTCTCGGTTCATCTCATGAGAAGATCCGGTTCTCACCATCTTCTCATAAGATGAGATATCCTTCCTTCTCATCTCATACCACCTCTCAAGGAGGGGCTGGGATCATTCCACGTGGCCCCAGGGACAGCCAGAGGTGTGTTAGCATCCCCTTTCCTGAAAGGGAAAGACTCCCTTTTTGCATTTCCATTTTGCCCAGCCATTTTTGGCAATGAGAGAGCACTCTCGTGCCTGAGCGAGTGGACACAGTAATCCCCTGGATAAACCGACGTTGGCATGCATGTCAAGCCACCTGATGGTCCTTCATGTGAGGATCCTAACCGTACGGGAACTAATGAACGGTTCTGTCCTAACTCCTCCATTTCTATGCATGGGTCTGAACCCCTATACGGTTTTGGTTGGACAGACCCCATGAGTAAGATAGATGGTTTAGATCATCCAAAAAGTGGCCAGGGTGACCCACTTTGGAGCTTAAAGTCCACCAGATTTTAAATTTCAAAACGGCGGGAGAATTCCGTTGCTTTTTGCGAAGGGGCTCGGTCAAAGCTGATTTGACCAGCTTCATGCGTCCAGTGCACATCGTGCATGGGTATACTGGGTGCACTCGCACCCAGTGTGGACTGTGAAAGGGCCTAGCTATATGCCCTAGAGGGGGGGTGAATAGGGCAATGCCAAATAAAACTTAAAACAGCGGAATAATAAAAGATATAAATAACAATGCTGAAATAATAACAATCTCAAAACACATGAAATATGAGAATGATACTAAATCTTGTTCTAAGGACAACCTTACACCAAAAACCAATGGCTTATGGTAAGACAACCTTATTTCTAGAACAATCTAGCAATCGCAAATGATATGGAAAATAAATCAAGAATAACTTACAGAAATAAATCCTAAGTTATTACACCATTCAACCACACTTGCTTGAAATAAAAATTACAACATTCATCCATAAAAATAAATGAATAAATGAATAAAGAAATCAAGCACATCCACAACACAACGATATATAATGGTTTGCCTGTGTGTTCACCAACTGTTAACCAACAGCCACACAGAGTGCTACTCCACTCCTAATATCCTCGCACAGGGGATATTAGCATGCACTCTCAAAAATAGGTTTTCACAGGTTCACCCAAAACCTTCACAATTGTGTCTTTTTATCTCGGGCTTACACAATCCAAAAATCCCCACAATCTGAGTTTTTTGGCTCTCCTCAGATAACCAATACAATGAGATTTTTCCGATTTTTCTGGCAAATCTCACATTAAACCAGAGAAAGTAAATTACAAAGTAAAATACCTGGATCTCCTTTTGAAGTAGCCCAGTAGAACCAATCGGAGTAGATGTATGATACGTCGTTCAATGTCTAATACTCACTTAAAGAATGGTTCTATGTCTAATTGATTTTAGATTAAATCAAGAAGAGTAAGGTCTATTTGATTTTGATCCGAGAAGAAGGAATATCACAAGTTCCTCTTTTCTAAATGAGATTGGAATGTGGATCAAAATCACAATAGAATAATGCTATCAAAAGGAATATTAAATATGTACAATAGCTTAAAAAAATAATCACAACTTATCTCAGAGTATAGCCTTAAATCGCTTGAATTGAATGGAATGGAATGAATAAACTCTGAAATTCGTGCATTATTTATAGCCTAAAAAATCCCATCTTCGACTGGTCTTAGGATCCCTAGGACCGGTCGTAACATCAAAGATTTCAAAAGATTTCTGCAGGATAAGATTAGTTGTACTCACGACTGATATTAGGTAACCTACGACCAGTCGTGGACCACCTACGACTGGTTGTGGGACTCGAGATAGGTCGCTGGAGTTCGAGTCGTAGGACTACGACCGGTCGAAGGATGAGTCGTAGGACTTCATAGGACTGGTCGAAAAAAGTCCAGGACTGGTCGAAAGACAACCAGGAAAATCCGAAAATCTGTAACAACCTAGGACTGGTCCTGAGAAACCTAAGACTGGTCGAAGCAAAGCTAGGACTGGTCCTAAGATTTCTAGAACTGGTCTTAGAACAGTCATAACAAGCATATTAAAATATTCGGATTATGTATCCAGAATGACCTATCATACAAACCAACCTAAGGTCAATCTAAGGTCAACCAAACCTTAAAGTGAGATGGACATTGAAGTCTTGAAGGTCTGTATTCTCAGATGATCTTGAAGTAGAAGCTTGAATTGAGTTGACGGCTTTCTAGAGCTTGGTACTTTCTTGACTTGTCTTGATGAAGTCTTTTAATCTTGAACTTGTTAGAAGTAAACTTGAAATCTTCTATTCTTGTAGACTTCATCCATGACATGTCTTACAAACATTCTTCATTTATGATCTTGTCTTAAAAACATTCTTCATTCATGATCTTGTCTTGAAGCAGTGTGCAGTCGTCTTGAGGCAGTGTGTAGTCACAAACAAGAAACACAAGAAGTACAAGACAATAGGTTTTGGCACTACAAAATTTGACAACCAAAGGGATATGAAATCATAGCACTAACAGACTGTGATGGTTATGATAAATCCACTCCTTCCATTCATCTAGGGAACCCTACATAGGGGTCCTGACTTAGTTTGGGGTAGGGGCGGGGCCCATGTGGGCCGTATCACATGTCTCAAGCCTTATCTGGCCTAATATGCACTGTTCCGATGGTCGGATCAATTTGGGAATTTGTTTCAATGGTTAACTGGGAATCCAAGGGGCAATGAATGCTTGGTTGGCTATTTATTAGCCTTCTACGGTCGATCATTAGTATATTGTTCCAATACCCCTCGACTAGAAGGTTCGCTTACTGCTTAAATTTAAGGAGTTTAGCCCAACTCACCCTGATGGCTACTGTAGGCTTTGAATCATCTCCCAGGGCCCCGATGGATGGCCTCAATGATAACTGGAAGTCTCATCATACATACATTAAGTTCAAGGTGTTTGGTTAGATAAATTCTAGATTCCATTAACATTGGTTTAAGTGGTAACACCTGCGTACCAGAAGTGTAGGGTGTTACACATGTCCACAACATGGTTACGAAACATGGTGCATAATAAGCTTTTTCTATGAGGGATTAACCTCATCCATACACTAATTTGTGGAGATGATGTGTAATGGGGAATTCATGAACAAGGAAGCTGATGATGTATGGGATTATTTTGATAAACTTGCTGAAAACGCGCAATCATGAGATACCTCCTCAAGAACTACCACTTCTAAGCCTACTCAATCAAAGGAAAGGGGGGGAATTTATGTCTTAAAAAAGGAAGATGATGTAAATACAAGAATAGCTAAACTCACAAGAAAAGTCGAGGTCATGGAACTTAAGAAAGTAGAAGCCAAAAAGGCTACGAAAGTTGTTTGTGGTATTTGCGGTTGTAACATACATATAACTAAGAATTGCCCAACAATTCCTGCTTTTCAAGAGATATTAAATAAGTAATCGAATACTATAAATAACTACTAAAGACCTTTCAGTGGACCCATCTCAAATACATATAACTCAAGTCGGAGGAACCATCCAAATTTTAGTTAGAGGAATGGACAAACTGCTACACCTCAAGGGATCCTTAACCAATTTCTGAATCAAAGGAAACCTCAAGAGGATCCGGTCTTAAAACATATTCAAAATCAAGACCTTTTTAATCAGGGTATGTTACAAGCCTTTCAAGACCTTACAAAGGTCATACAAGGGCTTGAGATTAAAAAAAAAAAATCAATTGGGAAAAAAGGGATCCTTCCGGCCCACCCTCTCCCCAATCCAAAACCATAATATGAAATAAGTGACCTAAGCTCTTCAAATCAGATGGACCAGGCTAAGTCTATCACCACTCTTAAAAGTGAGAAGATTATTGACAAAACTATTCCGGCGAGGGCTGAAAAGCTTAAGGACCTAGAAGAAACTGAAAAATAATAGACCTAGCAATGCTCCACATGAGTTAGAACTGGAACCTCAAAGTAACCCGATTGAGCCATTACCTCAACAGTTGATTGCACCAAAACCTCTATCTAATTCTCAGGATGTTCTAGAAGTGCTTAAGCAAGTGAAGGTCAATATTTCTCTACTGGATGCTGTTAAACAAATCCCTTCATATGTCAAATTTTTAAAAGATCTATGCACTACAAAAAGATGGCAAAATATATAAAAGAAAATTTTTCTAACAGAAAAGGTGAGTGTCATTCTTAAGCAAGATGTGCCATAAAAATATAAAGATCTCGGTAGCCTAACTATTACCTGTATAATTGAAAATCACCAGATTAAGTATGCACTTCTTGACTTGGAGGTAAGCGTAAATCTGATCCCTTACTCGGTTTACGAACAATTGGGTCTAGGTGAATTAAAACTCACCCAGACCACATTACAACTTGCTGATCATTCAGTCTATGTATCGAGAGGGATGATCAAAGATGTGTTGGTCCAGGTTGATAAATTCTACTATCCAGTAGACTTTATTGTCTTGGATACTCAACCCATCGTAGATATGAGCACTCAAATTTCTATCATTCTTGGTCATCCATTCCTTGCTACATCAAATGCAATCATTAATTGTAGGAATGAAATTATGAATTTATCTTTCAAAAATATGACATTAGAGCTCAATATCTTTTTCAGCATGAGCAAACAGTCAGAAGATGTTGACAATATCCACGACATTAACTTAATAGATTCGTTCGTGGAAGATATAGCACTTTTGACTCTATACTCTGACCCTCTAGAGACGTGCTTAGCTCACTCCTCTTATTTAAATGATGACACAATTAGGGAGATGGATATCATGCTTGATGTTGCACCAGTACTTGAAGTTATCCGGTGAAGGCCACAATTTGAGAAATTGCCCCAAACCGATGTAGTGCCTTTACCGTCTAGCCTCAAAGCACCGAAGCTTGACCTAAAACCTATGCCCATTAATCTTAAATATATCTATTTAGGACAAGATAAGACATACCCAGTGGTGATTTCTTCCCACCTTGAGTAAGAACAAGAAAGTGTGTTTATTTCCACTCTCATTGAGCATAAAGGAGCCCTTGGATGGTCAATTACAGATCTCAAGGGAATTGATCCTTTGATTTGTACTCACCACATTCATCTTGAGGATAATGCAAAAATCTCTCGGCAACCACAACGTCGATTAAATTCAAACATGAAGGAAGTGGTTAGGGCTGAGGTACTTAAGTTGTTGGATGTGGGTATCATATACCCTATATTCGACAGTCAATGGGTGAGTCTAACTCAAGTAGTTCCCAAGAAGTCTGGAATCACCATCGTAGCCAATGCCGACAATGAACTCGTGTTAACTTGAGTTACTACTAGTTGGAGAATGTGCATTGACTATCGAAAGTTAAATACCGTCACAAGGAAAGATCACTTCCCTTTACTCTTCATTGATCAAGTTTTGAAAAGGCTAGCTGGTCACTCTTACTACTGCTTCCTTAATGGATATTCGAGCTACAATCAGATAAAGATATCCCTTGAAGATTAAGAAAAGACTACATTCACGTGTCCCTTTAGCACATTTGCTTACCAAATGATGCCATTCAGATGTGTAATGCCCCCGCCACCTTTTAATGATGCATGTTGAGTATATTTTCTAACATGGTGGGACAATATTTAGAGGTTTTCGTGGATAACATCTCTGTTTTTGGTCCATCCTTCAGCGAATGTTTATAAAATCTTAAAAATGTGCTGAAGTGATGAGAGGAAAAGAATTTGGTTCTGAATTGGGAGAAATGTCATTTCATGTTTCCCAAGGAAATAGTGCTTGGACACGTAATTTCGTCCAAGGGAATTGAGGTAGATAAGGCTAAAATTGACCTTATCTCTAACCTACCTCCACCCAAGAGTATACGTAGCGTGCAATCCTTTTTAGGACACGTCAGATTTTATAGACAATTCATAAATGACTTTAGTCATCTCTCTCGTCCTTTATGTAATCTCCTTCAAAAGGATATACCATATGAGTAGACTGAGCAATGCCAAGAAGCTTTCACTAAGTTCAAGGATATGTTGACTACCGCTCCTATCATGTAGCCACCCAATTGGAGCATCCCTTTTGATATTATGTGCGATGCGTTTGACTATCCTATTGGGACCAATGTTAAGCTAGGAAAAAGAGAAGAAGCCCTGTCTGATTCACTATGCCAGTAGAACTTTAAATTCTACCCAAGTGAACTACTCAACTACGGAGAAGGAGCTCTTAGCCATAGTGTTCACCTTGGACAAATTTAGGTCTTACTTGATCGGATCTATGATTATTATTTACACTAATCATGCAGCGTTAAAGTACCTTCTTTTTAAGAATGATACTAAGCCTCGCTTGATAAGATGGATCATTTTACTCTAAGAGTTCGACATAAAAATACGAGACAAAAAGGGAGTAGAGAATGTAGTGGTTGATCATCTCTTTAGGCTTGATCTTCCTGATTCCCTTGAACTAGCACCGATAAATGACATGTGCCCTGACTAACAATTGTTTAAACTCTCCCAATTACCTTAGTTTGCTGACATTACGAATTATCTTACCACAGGTTTCACGCAGACATATTGGACTGCGCAAGATAAAAAGAAATTCCTTGCCAAGGTACATAATTTTTTCTAGGATGATCCTTATCTATTTAAATATTACTCATACTGAATTCTAATGAGATGTGTGCCAGACAATGAACATCAGAGTGTCATCTTATTTTATCACTCTCAGGCCTGTAGTGGTCACTTTTCTGCTAAAAAGACCACAGCCAATATTATGCAGTGCGGCTTTTACTAGCCCACTACGTTCAAAGATACTCGTGAGTTTTGCAAAGCTTGTAAGCATTGTCAAAAATTGAGAGGATTGTCCCATAGAAATATGATGTCACTAAACCTAATTCTTATCATTGAAGCATTCAATTGATGGGGCATTTCATGGGAATGGCCTATGAAAAATTTATATTTTATTGACAGTAGACTATGTTACTAAGTGGGTCAAAGAGATCCCATGCCGGAATAATGATCATAAAACAATCATTCAATTCTTAAAAGAAAATATTATTTCCCGATTCGGAACGTCTCTGCCATCATTAGTGATGGAGGTCTGCACTTTTGTAATATGCCTTTTGAGAACTTAATAAAAAAATATGGCATCTCTCACAAAGTGAACACTCCATACTACCCGCAGACAAGCGGGCAAGCTGATATTTCCAATAGGAAAATTAAACAAATTCTGTAAAAAAAAATGGTTGACCCAGACCGTAAGGATTGATCAATCCACTAGACCGATGCCTTATGGGCTTATTGTACAGCTTTTAAAACCCCCATTGGAATGTCTCCCTTCATACTCATCTTCGGGAAAGCTTGCCACTTGCCTATGGAGTTAGAACATAGAGCATACTGGGCTATCAAAAATCTAAATTTTAACTTGGACAACGTTGGTTCGCTACGCAAGCTTCAACTAAATGAACTTGAGGAAATCTGGAACAATGCTTATGAGAACGACTTGGATCGAACCAGTTTGGTGACTCAGTTATTTTGATATTGATGTTGCTCAGAAAGTGTTTGATGAAATGACTCAACAAAGTGTTGGCTGGTGGCAAGGAAGGTATGGATATGAAATAAATACCTTTTTTTAAAAAGAAATCGAACTGTTTCTTCATTGCAATGGGGCGGAATCATATACAAATGGGAGGACCTTCTCAATTAATAGACTAGGAATGGCCTAAATGTATGGGGTTACAAACCTATCCTACCCTAGAAGTGAATGCAGTGAAGGAAACAAACTAGAATAGAAAAAACAACAGTATTGTGTCCAACAAAATGCTTTTTTCTTGGGTTTTATATGAAACAAATACCTTTGTATCTTGATTTTTATGTTGTCTATTGAGTGTTTGATGAAAAACCTCTAAATCGATGTTGCTGCTTTACATTCTGTGAGAAATTGAAGGTGCACTCCACGTGTTTGAGAAAATGCCATAGAGGCTCAATCTTGGCTCAAACTGGCCCAAGTTGCTGATCGAACCGAGCGGAGCTGGCCAGTCAGGCTCGAGGACCAAGCTGAGCTGAGTTCAAGCTAGGGTCAGCTAGTGGTCGAGCCAAGTTGAGTTGTGCCAAGCTTGACTCGGTTCAACTCATGAACACCCCTATCGCTTACACATACACATTTGTCACCGGTGGTGGATGATGAATGAAAATATACTCTTGTAGATAAAGGTGATGTCATATATTCACATTTGAGGTTAAGGTCAGCTGTCCAGCTCACGTCATGTTCCTCACACGGATTTCCATCCTCAAAAGGGATGTTAACTTGACCAGTCACAAAATTTGATGTTTGAGGCAACTCGAGAACTTGAGTGTTGCTTAGACATACTTTTAAAGGTGATGCCATATATTCATATTTCACGCCATGTTCCTCACACACATTTCCAACTACAAGGGCATTATGTTCAACACCACTACAACCCATAGGGTGTTCGTGTATTATTTCATTAATGTGTTGCACTGTCTCTATTATTAAAAGGATGTATTTATCCTAATGCTTTGACTGTGCTGCTAAGAACACTCTCACATCTTCGTCGCCTTCAGTTTCAGTTGGAGGGATTAATTGGTTTAAGCAAGGGTACAATTCTTTCATCCTAATATCATAATCCTTCGGTGTACTCTTAATAATTCTATACATTTTAGATAGAAGCTCCTCATATGTAGTCTTAACACTCAAAGACATACTTTTTTTACTTTCCACCCTTGTACATGTATCTATTGTTTTCACATATTAACTCATCACCATAAGAGCATACAATGATTCTCGCAACCATTACTTGAAAATAAACACAATAACATATTCTCAGCAAATCGTTACATAATAAGAGCAAACCATAAGATATATAGAACTCGGTTAATATTCACATGTACTAGGTGAAATTGACCCATGTACTATGTGAAAATGACTGAGTACTAGGTGAATTTTACCAATTACCCGGTGAATTACCAGGTGAATTTGACCGAGTACAGGAGAAATTCACCGAGTTATCAGTTAATTCTCCCAAGTTCTCGATTAATTCTCCCGAGTTCTTGGTTAATTTTCAGCAAGTTCTCGATGAATATCAGCAAGTTTTTCATCAATTTTCAGCAAGTTCTCGGTCAATTTCAGTGAGTTCTCGGTCAATTTCAGGGGGTTCTCGATCAATTTTCCCAAGTTCTCGGTCTATTTCAGCGAGTTCTTAGTCAATTTTCCCGAGTTCTCCGTGAAATTATCCGAGTTCTCGGTCAATTTTCAACGAGTTCTCGATCAATTTTAGCGAGTTCCCGACCAATTTAAGCGAGTTCTATGTCAATTTTAGCGACTTCTCAGTCAATTTTAGGGGGTTCTCAATCAATTTGCCCGAGTTCTCTGTCTATTTCAGAGAGTTCTCAGTCAATTTCAAAGTGTTCTCAATCTATTTCAGTAACTTCTCGGTCAATTTCATAGTGTGATCGGTTGAAAATTTGCACAAGTACTCGGTCAATTTCAACAAGTTCTTGATGAATTTCAGCGAGTTCTTGGTCAATTTTAGCGAATTCTCGGTCAATTTCAGTGAGTTCTCAGTCAATTTGCCTAAGTTATCGATGAATTTCAGCAAGTTCTCGGTGTGTTTACCCGAGTTTTTTTATGAAATTCAGCGAGTTCTCGGTCAATTTTAGCGAGTTCTCAGTCAATTTGACTGAGTTTTCAATGAAATTGCCCAAGTTCTCGGTGAATTTTAGCTAATAATCGGTCAATTTTAGTGAGTTCTTAGTTAATTTCATTGAATTCTCAGTTAATTTGCTCGAGCTCTCGGTGAATTTGCATAAGTTTTTGCATGAATACGTAGTGAATTTCAGCAAGTTCTCGGTCAATTTGCCTGAGTTCTCGGTGAATATCAACATGTTCTTGGTGCATTTACCCAAGTTCTCGATGAATTTCAGAGACTTATTAGTAAATTTGCCCGAGTTCTTGATGAATTTCAACGAGTTCTTGGTGCATTTGCCCGAGTTCTCGGTGAAATTCAAGGAGTTCTCAGTCAATTTTAGCGAGTTCTCGGTCAATTTTCCCTAGTTCTCAGTGAAATTGCCTAAGTTTTCGGTGAATTTCAGTGAATTCTCAGTTAATTTCATCGAGTTCTTGGTCAGTTTCAACAATTTCTCGATCAATTTGTTAGAGTTCTCAGTGAATTTCACCTAGTTCTCGATCAATTTTCAGTGAGTTCTCGGTCAATTTCATCGAGTTCTTGGTGAATTTTTGCGACTTCTCGGTCAATTTTCATCGACTTTTCGATGTATTTCAGCAAGTTTTCGGTCAATTTCAGCGAGTTGTCGATCAATTTTAACAAGTTCTCCATCAATTTACACGAGTTCTCGGTCAATTTTCAGTGAGCACTAGTTGAATTTAACCGAGTACTCGGTGAATTACCAATTGAATTTGACTAAGCACTAGGTGAATTTGCACATGTACTCAGTGAATTTTCGTTAATTGTAAAAAAATACATTCATTCTTGAAATTCTTCTCACTATAAACTTCACCTACTAGCTTTTTTAAACATCCTCCCACGGCCGCCATACCAGTGAAACTCTAGTTCAAGAAGAAGTTGAAGAGTGCGTTGAAGTAAAACACGATTTAGCATCCTTTGAAATATTACATAAAACTCTTATAGGCCAAACCTGAAAATTCCAAGTTTATCAATAAGTCCACTTCGAAACAATGAAGGTAATCCTGAGCAAGATTACAAATGTAAAATAATAATATCTAGAGATTCAACAAAGATTTTACAAAGAAAAACTATGTAAAGAAGATTGGTTTTTAGGTTTGGGTATAAATGAATAACGGAATATAACCCATGAAGTAAGGGTATTGTCATATAAAAATAGTTAATACAGGTCAGGTTTGAAAGGCAAAGTTTCAGTCGTGCAAAAATGCTGGTGGGTAAAAGGTGAAGTTTATGGAAAAAAAAAAAAAAACTCTTCGGTGGACTCGCGCTAGCACGCGAGCTTAAAAATTAGACAGATCCAACACTAGGTGAGCCGCACTGCAAAAAGCAGTGAGGATTGAACGCTCACGGTTTAAATATCAGTGGGGCCACAAAAGTTCTATATCAGGCTAATAACTTTGTGTTTTCGTATCATCCAAGTGGGAATGACCTTACGAATGGTTGGATGACAAATAAACATTACGGTGGACCGTAGGAAGGTTTCAACGGTAGGCATTTCCCTCCCTACTTTTTCCCATCATGTGGCCCACTTGAGTTTTCGATATGCCTCATTTTTTAGGCCATGCCACTAACATGATCCGAAAAACAGGTGGATGGGATGGATTTCTCACAAACATCGCAATGGGCCCACCTAGCTTTTGACGGTTGGAACTTTCCGTTTGGTCGAGGTCACAGGCAAATCAGTGTCCATCGGTTCACAACCATTTTCAAACAGGTGATAGTGCATCCACCCTCCCTGAATGCAACACAGCTATAAGCCAATGAGACAATCGAAATCCGACCCCATTGTGGTTGGTGCACAACCCAAATATCACACTTATCAAATGACAGCGACCGTCCAATTTTTATCCCATTGAATTTAGACCACTTCTTTACTTTGATCATCCATTTAATAACCACCAATTGTATGGTCAGGATTGCTTGATCAACTTGGTGCCTATACCAGATCCTCTGCCCTACAATTTTGATGGTCTCCATCGCCATAGATAAGTGGCGCATCTAAAGAGGATGAGTCACCACCATTTTTCGTGATGGGGAGCTGTCAATGTGTCTTGTCGTCTTGTCCGAGGAAAGCTAAAACCTTCTCTAATTCCATACGTGTGGAGTCATAAACGTACACAAGCGAGGGCCCACATGCAAATATGAAACATCTGTATAGGAACTGAGCTTTCGTTAGGTGGGAAATGATTCTTAATTGTTTTATGTGAAAAATCAAATAATTTCACTCTTCCGATATGCAACAACTTACAAAGTAAATTCTAAGGTTGGTTTTATATTCCTAGCCATTCATTTATTTTGATATGACGTGGCCTAAATAAGGAGTAGAATGGCCTATTTTTTATGCAACAATATCTAAACGGTGTAACTCACCTGATGAAAAGCTCAGATCTCATGCAAGTGTCACATGACGACACATGAGCCCGTGTGTGGATTGTACGGCTCGCATACGCATGTGGAGTTAGCAAACATACAACGGGTACGTTTTTAGTATAGACCCGACGGACTACCCACGTTATTTCATTCGACCCGAAAAACCCTAATTTTTTCTACAACATGACGACGCGGAACGTATCAGGTGGATTGCCAACACCACCCCCAGCTGTGTTGTGGTGATGTGTTGGACGATGTGGGGCCCACATTAATGTATATGATTTATTTACATGTCGTCCATCTGTTGGGGGCCTTACACAAAACCTTAGGATCTAGCCTCCCAAAACAAACCACAATTATGGATAATAAAGCAATGAAATAAATCAAAGCATAAATCACAAACCACACAAGAGATTTTTACGTGGAAAACCCTCAAAGAGGTAAAAACCACGAGACCTCGTCCAGATCAACAATCCACTATGAAGTAGAACGTTACAACCTTTATCACTCACACAGAAGTGGATGAACAATGAAAGAATGAAGAAAAATGGAGAGATCTCACCGATTACGAGGACGCAGGAGCACTGAGATATAGATTGCACCGTAGATTACCTCCATGAGCATAACCACCCTTTTACAAGCTTCCTCTCTCTCTTTCTTTCTCTCTCTCTCTCTCTCTCTCTCACCTTTGATATCCCTAAACCCTTTAGAAAACCCTCTTGTGCTTTTTCTTACACCTCATCTTACCCTAGAAAAGCCCTAGGGTCCCCTTTTTATAGTTTTAGAAAACTCCTTTCCGCATCCCAGTTGCGAAAGGACTTAAGAAATGAAATCCACACAAAATTATGAATCGAATCTACGTAACCTCGACTGGTCGTACCGAGTCCACGACTGGTCGAGCACTCGACTCCACGACTCGACTCCACGATTGGTCATGCACCAACCTTCGACCGGTCGAGCGAGGCTCATGACCGATCGAGCACGGGATAAAAAATCCCATCAAATCTCTCCATTTTTGTCCCATGAGGGATCCACCTTCTTTAAACCAGCCTGGTTTCTACAAACCACAAACTTGCCCTTGAGCAAAGCCTTGGTCATCATGTCTGAACTATTATCGTCCGTGTGGACCTTCTCAAGCTGTAACACATTCTGTTCCAAAGTATCCCTGATCCAGTAATACCGAATCTCTATGTGCTTCGACTTGGAATGCTGACTTGGATTCTTGCTCAAGTGTATAGCACTTTGACTATCACAATAGACCACGTGGTCTTCCTACTTCAGGCTAAGTTCTTATAGGAACCTTTCATCCAAAGCATCTCTTTACATGCCTCTGTGACTGCAATGTACTCGGCCTCTGTCGTCGACAATGTTACGACCTTCTGTATCTTACTTTGCTAAGAAACTGCTCCCCCTGCAAACGTGAACATGAACGCCGATGCAAACTTCCTGAAGTTTATGTCACTTGCCATATCTGCATCTATGTAGCCCTCTAATATAGGTTTACCGTCACCATAGCATAGGCTCAACCTGGATGAGCCTCTTAGATACCGCAGTATTAACTTAACTGCTGGCCAATGTTCTTTGCCAGGATTGGCAAGATACCGGCTAACAACACCAATCGCGTATGTTTTGTCTGGACGTGTACACACCATAACATACATTAAACTTCTTACAGCTGATGCGTAGGGTATCTTCTGCATCTCTTCCACCTCTGCCTTTGTCTTGGAACACTGTCTGTCGCTCAATTTGAAATGACCATTCAATGAAGTACTGACCGGCTTTTCTGCATTCATATTGAACTGCTCTAGGACTTTCTCAATATACCACTCTTGTGACAGCCAAAGCTTCCTGCTGCTTTTGTCATGGGTTATCTCCATTCCTAGGATCTGTTTAGCCGGGCCCAAATCTTTCATCGCAAAAGACTTGTCCAACTTCTGTTTCAGCCTGTCGATCTTCTTAATGTCTTTTCTCATGATGAGCATGTCATCAACGTATAGCAGCAGAACTAAGAAATCACCATCTAAGAACTTACGCGTGAACACACAGTGGTCCAACTCCGTTCTGTCATACTCATGCTTCAACAAAACGAGTCGAACTTCTTGTACCATTGTCGTGGAGCTTGTTTTAGCCCGTACAAGCTCTTCTTCAGCCTACACACCATATGCTCTTCGCCATTGACTTCGAACCCTCTGGTTGGTGCATGTAGATCTCTTCTTCCAGGTCACCATGAAGGAAGGCAATTTTAACATATAACTGCTCTATTTCCATATCTATGCTAGCCACCAACCCAAGCAACACCCGTATGGATGTCATCTTTACCACTGGTGAGAATATCTCCTTGAAGTCTATACCTTTCCTCTGACCGAACCTTTTCACCACAAGTCTGGCCTTGAACCTCTCTTGTGAATTCTTCTGCTCAATTTTCTTTCTGAACACTCACTTGTTGCTCAGAGCTTTCTTGCCCTTAGGCAGTTTCACCATATCATAGGTGTGGTTCTTATGTAAGGATTTCATCTCCTCTTGCATAGATTTCAACCACTCTCCCTTATGCTCGTCGGCTAGGGCCTCAGAATAATCTTCTGGCTCTCCCCCATCAGTCAGCATAATGTACTCATGTGGCGAGTACCTCTTGGACGGCTATTTGTCCCTAGATGACCTTCTCACCTGTGGCTCAACAGGTGAATCAAGTGGGGGCTGCTCCCGTGGTCCATATTCTAAAGGAACTCCATCGTCCTCTGCACCTTGTTGTACTCCCCTATCATCAGGCACCACGGGAGGAATAATAGGATTCATGTCCTCTAGCTCACCTGAATTAGGCTGGTTCTTCTCTGGCTTACCAATGTCTTCTATACACTAATCTTCAAAGAAAATCTCATCTCTGCTCCTTACGAGCTTCCTCTCGGTCGAATCCCACAATCTGTAACCGAACTTTTCATCACCGTATCCTAAGAACACACACTACCTAATCTTCATATCGAGCTTAGACCTCTCGTCCTTTGGTACGTGAACGGATGCCCTGCATCCAAACACCCTAAGATGACTATACGATGGATCCTGTCCAGTCCACATCTTCTCAAGAACTTCTCCATTTAACAAGGCTAATGGAGACCTGTTTATCAGATACGCCACCGTGTGCATTACTTCTCCCCAGAACATCTTGGGTAATTTCGCATGGGATAACATGCATCTGATTCTCTCAACAATTGTGCGATTCATTCGCTCAGCTTCACCATTATGCCAGGGGGTATTGGAAACCGTCTGCTCATGTCGTATACTCAGGGACTTGTAGTACTCATGAAAGTCGCCAATGTATTCACCACCATTGTCAGTGTGGATGCACTTCAATGATCTACCTGTCTCTCTCTCGACCATAGCATGAAACAATTTAAACACACCAAAGACCTCGTCCTTGGATTTCAAAGCATAAACTCAAACCCTCCTAAATACATCATCTATAAAAGTGACAAAATATAATGCCCCACCCAAGGTTTTTGTCTTCATAGGACCACAAATATCAGAATAAACAAAATCTAATGTATGCGCTTTATTAACATGAGAAGCAGATTTAATAAATGAAACTCTATGTTGTTTCCTTGATAAACAATCAAACAGGTTTTGAGAGATGTACTTGTCGCGTCTGGAAGGAGCCGCTTCCTCGCTAGTAGCTGAAGCCTTTTTTCACTCATGTGACCTAGACGCCTGTGCCACATGTCAATAGCTGAATCTTTCGCTGTGTTCAATCCACCCTTGCACACAATGACACTTGCCTTGTAAAGGGTACAACACTTCTTTCCTCTGGCCACGATCAATGAACCCTTGATGAGCTTCTATCACCCACCAGCAAACCGGCTTTCATAGTCATCATCATCTAACTTTCCCGTCGACATCAAGTTGAGGAGAAGGTTTGGGATATGTCTTATATCCCTGAGAACCAATGTGCAACCCACATCGGTCTTTACACAAATATCACTGACTCCCATGATCTTCGATACGCCAGAATTTCTCATCTTCACAGTCCCATAGTCACCTGACTTGTAGCTTCTGAAGAGCTCCCTACGTGGAGTCGCATGAAAAGAAGCTCCCAAGTCTATCACCCAGTCAGTGTCTTGACTCGTAGCCGTGAAATATACATCGTGATCTGCTGAAAGAATAACTACAACGTCGCTATCTGAGGCGACCATAGTAGAATCTGATTCATCTTCCTTTCCTTTTCCTTTCTTATTGTTTTTAGTCTTACGACATTCATGCTTATAGTGGCCTTTCTTACCACAATTCCAGCATTCAACATCTTTTCTATTACTCGACTTGTCTCTTGATTTATCTTAGGCTTTCCCGCCCTTCCTATTCTTTTCCCACCCTCGTTCCTATGTCACAAGGGCCTCTTACTGAATAGACCCCTGAGACTTCCTCCTTGTCTCCCAATTGAAGAGACAACTGCTTACCTGTTCCATTGATATCTTTCTGTCTAGCGCGGAGTTACTTAAAGACACCACCAATGTCTCCCAACTGTCAGGCAAGGAACTAAGCAATAGCAAAGCCTACAATTCATCATCCAGGACCATCTTCATAGAGGAGAGTTGGTTCACTATATTGCTGACCTCATTCATGTGCTCAACCACAGAACTACCATCCTTAAACTTGAGATTCACAAGTTGCCTTATCAGAAAATTTTTATTACCAGTTGTCTTCCTCTCATACAACCCTTGTAATTTTAGCCATAGGCTAGCGGTTGAGGTTTTCGTAGACACACGGTGGAACACAGAATCATCCAACCATTGTCTAATAAACCCACCGCCTTTTGGTCCATCTTCTTCCAATAATCATCAGACATATCTTTGGATTTTGCTGATATGCTTAAAATTGGAGAATAAATGTCCTTGCAATAAAGCAAATCCTCCATCTTAGCCTTCCATATGGTCCAGTTAGAACTATTAAGGTTGATCATCCTTGATGAGCTACCTTCCATAATTCAAAACTGATCCTACCCGTTCAATGAACTTAGCTTTGATACCACTTTTTTGGGGGCCTTGCACAAAACCTTAAGATCTAGCCTCCCAAAACAAACCAGAATTATGAATAATAAAGCAATGAAATAAATCAAATCATAAATCACACACCACACAAGAGATTTTTACGTGAAAAACCCTTAAAGAGGTAAAAACCACGGGACCTCGTCCAGATCAACAATCCACTATGAAGTAAAATGTTACAACATTCATCACTCACACAGGAGTGGATGAACAATGAAAGAATAAAGAAAAATGGAGAGATCTCACCGATTAGGAGGACATAGGAGTGCTGAGATATAGATTGCACTGTAGATTACCTCCACGAGCATAACCTCCCTTCTACAAGTTTCCTCTCTCTCTCTCTCTCTCTCTCTCTCTCTCTCTCTCTCTCTCTCTCTCTCTCCTTTGATATTCCTAAACCCTTCAGGAAACGCTCTTGTGCTTTTTCTTATACCTCATCTTACCCTAGAAAAGCCCTAGGGTCCCCTTTTTATAGTTTTAGGAAACACATTTCTGCATCCCAGTTGCCAAAGGACTTGCGAAATGAAATCCGCACAAAATCACGGAACGAATCTGCGTAACCTTGACTGGTCGTACCGAGTCTACGACTAGTCGAGCGTCACCCACGACCGGTCGAGGACCTCCCAGACTGGTCGAGCACTCTTGGAAAAAATAGTCCACAGTCACTGGACTTTGAGTCGAGCCACGACTCGACTCCACGACTGGTCATGGACCAACCCTCGACCCGTCGAGCGAGGCTCACGACCGGTCGAGCACAGGACAAAAAATCCCATCACCATCCACTTTGAAATCTCATTTTAGGGCATGAACGCAAAAATGAAGCAGATCCAAGGTTCAATTGAACCACACCAGGAAATAGTGGTGATTGAACTGTTACCTACTGTTAAAAACTTTTGGGGCCGGCAAAAGATTTGGATCAAGCTGATATTTTTTGTTTCCCTTCATTCAAGTCTGTGTGACCTTAACAACAGGTTAGATGGAAAATAAACATTACGGTGGGCCCTAGGAATATTTCAACGGTGGGGGTCATTATCCCCTATGCTTCTTGTGGTGTGGTCCACTTGAGCATCAGATATGCTTCATTTTTGGCTTCATACCCTGATATGATCTGATGAAACGGATGAACAGCATGGATATGAAAAAAATACATCAAGGTGGGCCCCACAGCGCCCAACACATCACCACACCAATCGTTGGGGGTGGCGTCGTCAACACCACCGAATCCTCGTCCCCATTAGGATTAGAGGAGCGGAAGTGCGTCACTAAAGCAACTGAACTGAGAGTTAAGCGATTTGGAGATAGGAAGTACGATATCATGTTCCCCTCTATTGCAGCACTAACCCTCTCGAAAGCAGTCCAAGATAAGCTAAATATCTCAACCCCATGACGTTATCTATACAATCTTACTACCTTCCAAGACACACTATGTCACTATCCTATCCCTTCTCTTTTCATCCTTGACTATCATTCTTCCACCCAAGATTGAGGAAAACTAAGATACTCTGCCTGAGTGTGATAGATGATACGCAGGCACTTAAAAATTGCATATATAAGCATTCAATTAATTCAAATTAAACTGTACAAGTTATGGTTCCTAGTTTATATGTATCATCAGTTAAAAATGACACTTGTACTTTTATCTTACCACTGGGTCGGTGGTCATCTATTGGACGGTTAAAATTAAAAGTATCCAACGGCTTTTTTTTTCCATTCAGTCTGATTAACTTCACCTAACGTATTTGAGTGCCCGCGTATGAAGCGGTATAACAGGCCGCGTTTCATGTCACTCCTCCCAAGGGAAAACGGATTGGCTACTCCCCCTGCCACTAGCCCGGTGGCCAGTGGTGGGGTGCTCTGTGGGCCCCACAATGATGTATGTCTTTTATCCATGCTGTTCATCCATTTTTACAGATCATTTTACCCCTTGATCTCAAAAATGAGACAGAAATAACTCTCAGGTGGACCACACCACAGGAAAACAATAGTGATTGGATATCCATCATTAAAATCCTCCTTAATGTTTATTTGACATCCAATCCGTTTATTAGGTCATACAGACCTGGATGAAGCAAAAAAACAAAGATCAGCATGATCCAAAATTTTTATGGTCCCCAAAAAGTTTTTAATGGTCAACGTTCAATCAACACTGTTTCCTGTAATGTGGTCCACTTGAGATTGGGATATACCTAATTTGGGCTATTACCATAAAATTATCTAGAAAAATATATGGACGGCATGGATGAAAGACATACATCATGGTGAGGCCCACAGAGCACCGATCACTAGCCATTGGCCAGTGGCAGGGGAGTAGCCAATCCGTTTCCTTCCCAAGGAGATTGCTCCAGTTTTAATTTTGTACACTTGGGACCCTTGGTTTCATGATCCGGACCGTTGGTCTATGGGGTTCGATTTCAGATGGAAGAGGACCGAAAAATCTTCTGGAGACCATACTAATGTTACAATCTGAAGTGTGCAGATAGAAACAACGGTTCATATTCAAGTGAGGAAAGGCCCAAGATTGCTAGTATTTTACTTTTGATGAGTTGTTTGGGTTGGAAGCCAGCAAGCCGATGGTCTGGATCATTGAAGGATAGACTCTACCTCTACAAACTAAAACCACGAGCATGATGAATACGTGATACGCGGCACAAACACGCGCCAGTGTGTCACACGAATATTAGATCTGGTCAGTCCTTAGACGAGATGCACCGTGGAAATGCCGTGTGCCAAAAACCAGGCGGGTACGGCAATCGGGTGAGAGACACATGTACCAATGAATATAAACTGTCGATCAATATTTTCTAACCATCCATCTTTGTCACACACAGGTGGCCCACCTATTGAGCCGACCCACTAGAATTTCGGGCTAATGCATGTTCAGAACTGTCTTTTCCCAATGAATGGATTGGATTTGACACACGTTTTCGACTTTGCGATGAGTGAATATAATGCCCTCGTCAATATCTGAGTGCTGAGAAAAGATGGGTCCCACAGCAGAGAATGACAATCTGAAGCATCCAATGAATGGACAAAAGGGGCTTGCTGACATTGGACAACCTAATTAAATCCAGATGAGCGTGCAAGCCAATGAATGGAGTTCCCACGAATGCTTAGTGTCGTCCACGTGGACTCTGGTAGGCTTTTTTTGAGAACGGATTGACCAGCACCGTGGCTGATGGTCAGTGCTCTGTGGGCCCCACCATGCTGTACGTGTTTCATCCATTCCATTCATCCATTTTTACAGATCATTTTAGGGCTTCATTACAAAACTGAGAGGGATATAAATCTCATGTGGACCACACCACAAGAAAACAATAGTGATTGGATATCCACCATTAAAATCCTCCTAAGGCCCACTGTACTGTTTATTTGACATACTATCATTTTATTAGGTCTTACAGACCCATATGAAGGAAAAAAAAAAAAAAAAAAAAACAAAGATCATCTTGATCAAAAACTTTTATGGCCTCCAAAAAGTTTTTAATGATAGAGGTTCATTCAACACTATTTCCTATAACGTGGTCCAGTTGAGATTGGGATATAACTCATCTTTGGTCTCATATCATGAAATTATCTAGAAAAATATATAGACAGCATGGATGAAACACATACATCATGGTGGGCCCACAGAGCACCGACTACCAGCCATTGGCCGGCTGCAGGAGGAGTTGCCAATCCGTTGCCCTTTTTTAGGGAGAAATTTACCACTGCAGACGCCACTTTTTATCCAGCAGTTTTTATGTAGCAAACGAAACTTAACTCACCAACTTAGACTTCCACGTTAGGACGGCCAGTTTTAGGACGAAAATACCCCTCCCTTTGCACCGCCATTCTCTTCCTCTCCCTCCCTTCCCTCGCTCTATTTTTGGAAAAAAAAAAAAAAGGAGATGAAAAATCCTGCACATACTTCCGTTACTTGGATCGCACCATCCTCTAGTTGGATCCCACCCTCTCCATTCATCTGCATTCTCTCGATTTTCTGAAAATGGTCCCTCCACAGAAGAAAGCACACACCACAGGTATAATGTAGTATATTTACGTAAATGGTGTAAATTTTTTATAGGCTATTGAAATGCTGGATGAAGCTCACATCATGGTTTTCGGTTCATCCATGTAAAAATCATCCTATGAACATGATGGATTACAAATAAAACATCATTGTGGGGGCATAACAAGGTTTCTATGGTGGAATCACTATTTCCTGTGGTATGATCCACTTGATATTTCAATATGCCACCATTTTGGGCTCAAACCATTACTTTAGATGGAAAAACGGATGAACGTCGTGGATAGTCCACATACATTCAAGGCGGGCCCAACTTAGTTAACTCAGTACTATAAGAGCGTACTGAGCAAACTGCAAATCCAATTTGCGAGAGGTTTTGGTCCATTTTGCCTACTTCTCGGTTCATGTTTGGTGAAATTCCCCGAGCAATTCATAAATTTGACAGAGATATCATAAAAATATGATGGGGAACTTCCACATATTCATGTAATGTAATGGAAAATTTTATGAATCACTCGGTCAATTTCATTAATTGCTTGGTCAAATTCACCGAAGAGAAATTGAATTTCATGTAAAGCGCGGTCAATTTCATTAACTGCTCGGTCAAATTCACCAAAGAGCAAATTGTTAAGCTAGTTCAATTACATTTAAAGTTTATTCCAATTCATGTTAGCCTAACTGAATTTCATGTTCACCTTGTTGAATTTCAAGTTAGCTTCATCCAATTTCAAGCTTGCCTCACTCAAATTCATGTTTCCCTTACTTAATTTCTAGGTTGCCTCGCTCAATTTCTAGCTTGCCTCGCTCAAATTTTATCTTGCCTTGGTCAATTTTCACCTTGCCTCGCTCAATTTCTTGTTTGTCTCGCTCAATTTCTAGTTTGCCTTGCCTCGCTCAAATTTTATCTTGCCTTGGTCAATTTTCACGTTGCCTCGCTCAATTTCTTATTTGCGTCACTCAATTTCTAGGTTGCCTTGCTGAATTTCTAGGTCACCTCGCTAAATTTTTAGGTTCCCTTGCTCAATTTCTAAGTTGCCTCGCTGAATTTCTAGTTTGCCTCGCTCAATTTCTAGGTTCCCTCGCTTAAATTCTAGATTGCCTCACTCAATTTCTACGTTGCCTTGGTCAATTTCTAGTTTCTCTCGCTTAATTTCTAGTTTCTCTCGCTTAATTTCTAGGTTCCATCAAACAATTTCTAGATTGCCTCGGTCAATTTCTAGGTTCGTTCGCTCAATTTCTAGGTTGCCTCGCTCAATTTCTATGTTGCCTCGTGCAATTTGTAGGTTGCCTAGCGCAATTTCTAACTAGAAATTGAGCGACAAAACCTAGAAATTGAGCGAGGCAAATTGACCGAGGGAACCTAGAAATCAAGCGAGGCAACTTAGAAATTGAGCGAGGGAGCCTAGAAATTCAGCGAGACAACGTAGAAATTGAGCAAGCCAATCTAGAATTTGAGCGAGGGAAATTAGAAAATCAGCGAGGCAACCTAGAAATTCAGCGAGGCAACCTAGAACTTGAGCGAGGGAACCTAGGAATTGAGCGAGGGAACCTAGAAATTCAGCGAGGAAACGTAGAAATTCAGTGAGGCAACCTAGAAATTGAGTGAGGCAACCTAGAAATTCAGCGAGGCAATGTAGAAATTGAGCGAGACAAACTAGAAATTCAACCAGGCAACCTAGAAATTAAGCGAGGCAACCAAGAAATTGCACGAGTTGTCTCGATGAATTTCTAAGTTCCCGCGCTCAATTTCTAGCTTCCCTCGCTCAATTCCCAGGTTGCCTCGCTCAATTCCTAGGTTGCCTCGATCAATTCCTAGGTTGCCTTGCTGAATTTCTAAGTTCCCTCGCTCAATTTTTAATTTGCCTTGCTCAATTCATAGGTTGCCTCGTTGAATTTCTATGTTGCCTCGCTCAATTTGTATGTTGTCTCGCACAATTTCCAGGTTGCCTTGCTAAATTTCTAGGTTCACTCGTTGAATTTCTTGGTTGCCTCGCTCAAATTCTAGGTTTTCCGTTCAATTTCACCTTATCTTGCTCAATTTGTTAGGTTGCCTCGCTCAATTTCATCTTGCATCGCTGAATTTAATGCTTGCCTTGCTGAATTTCATGTTTCCCTCACTCATTTTCTACCTTACCTCGCTCATCTTTTAGTTTGCCTCGCTTAATTTCAAATATGTCTAATTTTTTTGTTATGATTCTTTAGGTAGTGAACTTTTAATATATTTTCCATTATATGTTTGTAGGTGACGATTCTTGTTCTCAATTCCCAAACCCATCCTCTAAGTGTTCATTGAGATGGTGGTTCGACACGGTGAAGGGTGGATTAAAGAAGCATGATACTCGGCTAAGTCTGTTCAAGCAATCCCCATTTTCCTTCTTATTGTACCTCTCATCCTTTTGATTTATAGGGGCTCTATTTCACCTTCTTCTTGTAAGATATAAAGGCGATCTTATATTTGAGATACAGGGGACACGGTTGCAATTCACGGAGATGTACTTCGCTATCATAACGAGGCTTAAGACTGGGGAGCTTACAATACCAAAAAAAGTCCCATCAGGAGTACATTAATGGACAAATATTTCAAAGAATATCCAGTTTTTAAGAAGCATTTATTAGATGTGTTTAATAAATTAGTTGACACCAATAAGCATGAGGATCTCGTGAAGGTTGCTCTACTTATGTGTCTAAAGTGTTTCGTTAGGGGAACCGAATCGAAAACTATGTGTAACATGGATTATATGTTCCTAGTAGACTCCATAGAGGATTTCTATAGCTATCCTTGAGGTAGTTTGGCCTACAATACAATGTTGCAAGGGGTCGTAGCTGCAGTGATGTCATCAGGTGCGGTTCACTACAATGTATATGGTTGTGTCTTTCCTTTGCAGGTAAGAACTTTTTCTTTATTCTACATGATTATATTCAATTGTGAATTTTTATCCTCATGCAATCTCATTAAAATAGATATGGGCTATAGAGATATTACTGGCCCTATGAGAGTGTGTTATTTTGTTTGTTCCCTCACAAATTCCACGCTTCATTCAATATCGAGGCTAGAAGGGTTGGAGGTACAACAAAATACATGTAATTGTTTAGAGTGAAGCTGTAAGTATATGTATTTCTCTGCCATTCACTTTGTTTAATTTCACAATTACACTCCGTATATTAACATCAGTCTAGGTTCTTTTGCAGACTATCTTAATAACGAACTTGGAATCGACCCTATGAGAATGGAAAATGGATGCCCTTCGATTGCTCCATGATAGGTTTCAGGTGAGACATCATGAACGCTTAATTAAAATAGAATGTTATTTAATTCATCGTTAAAAGTTTTTTGACTCTTATATGTGCATTGATACATTCTGTAGGTCATCAAAACCCAGGATGAGGATGAGGGTAACGAGAATGATGATGAGGGTGAGGAGGGATCAGTAGAAAATGATGAAAAAGGCTTATAGGGAGAGGGAGGGAGAATATCGTGAAGCCATCTCTTTTGATGGATGAATTTAGGGTTGAGAGAGATGAATTGAAGAAGGAGAGAGAGGGGTTGAAGAAGGAGAGGGATGAGCTGAGGAAAGAGAAGGAAGAGTTGAGAAAGAGAGAAGAGAGGCTCAATGAGAGGGAGGTATTGTTGAAAGAGAAGGAATTGTTAAAGATGGAGAGAGAAGATCTGAATGAGAGAGCGCAGTTGAAGAAAGAGAAGGAATTATTTTTCAAGGAGAAAGAGGAGTTGAATAGGTGGATGTGTGAGTCATTGAGAGAAACTGAAAAGTTAGCGAATGAGAGGGAGGCCTTAAAGGAGAAGGAAGATTTCTATACACAGAGGGGACAATTTTTGAGAGAGGAGGATGAGGAGTTGAAGAAGAAAGGGGAGGTAGAGGATATGGAGGAAAAAGAATGGGGAAATGGGGATTCGGAGATGCAGTCGTATGGAATGGCCAAGCGTACTTTATTGGATGAAGCACCCATTTCTCCTCCCATTTATGTAAGGAGAACTAAAAGGGTAATGAAGCCATCCTATTACATGGTTTCTCCATGCTTGTCCCTCTCTTCGATTGATACAACCCCAAACATGGTGAGGCGACCTGAGGAAGCTATAAACTTTCCTACATCTCCGATACCATTTCATCTACAAATGGATCCATTCAGGAAGCTATCAACGGATGAACTTAAAGAACTAGAAAACTATTATGTAGCAAATAAGGAGACGGCAGTGGCTTCATGGTTCAATTCTATATGGGTAGATGACGCGTGGGTTGATGGCATGGTAAACATTCGTATGAGAGTGTCTATATACATTGACATTCATATACTTATATCTTTTAATCGATTATTGCTGAATCATATTATTTTGTGGAATAGGCTATCGACAAATATGTTGACTTCCTTAAGGAAAGACAGTCTGATTGTGCAATTACATATCCCTAAGATTGCAAGTTCTGTCCCAAGTATTTTACGTTAAATGTTTACTTCGGATTATCGTTAATCTGTTTTTTCTATTAATTCGTGTTTTTGCTACTTGTATTGATATTTAATTACGTTTGTAATAGGTATGCCGTCAAACTAGTATGCCAACTCTAAAGCCATATCAGGACTCGAGGTCTGCTTCAGAACGTGTAAAGTTGGTAGGCAAGATGAACAATGTCATCACAATTGCCAAGCAGCGGGGTAAATCACAAGCCAAGGCGATTTGGCATTGTGAATGGGTAATGCATTCGTCACATAACATCAAGCCTAGTTGTAATGTGTTCTTTGATCATGTTTTTTTACTGATAGCCTACTTCTTAAACATGGACAGGTTTATGTACCCGTTAACCATGATAACTCTCATTGGTTTTTGATGGTCCTATATCCAAGATAGCGGGAGATCATTATTATTGATAACTTAGTGTCAAATGCTCTCCTAAAGTATAAGCAGAAGATCAAATTGATGATGGAGGCACTTCCGATTCTCTTCCATGCCACCAGAGATGTCACCGCACTTAAAGGGAAGACATGGACTGCCAAAGAAGAGAAATATATGCCGAAGAAAAATAATGGTTTTAACTGTGGTATATTTGTAATGAAATTCATCGATATACTGTGCAGCGATCGCACCTTGGAGGGAATAGACATGCAAAAATTCACTATACATTGGAGGAAGTCAATAGCGTATGATTGTTTGTCTGTAACCTTTAAATGATACTTGTCACGCCCCAAACTGGAAAACCGAGCTCACAAAATTTTCGATCGTCGAATCTGGTGCCGACAGCCTCCGTAGTACCCCATTCTCAGCTCCCAATGCCTATACGCCAGATTCCGATCCTGGGATCCTATAAGGAGGATTTTTTTTGTACATTTATCTCGTAATAAGCATAACCACAAGTATACCCAAATCATAAAGGCAACATCATTATCACATATCCACTAATATAAATAGTTGAGTACAGTGCTGAAGGGAAATACATATGTCAAAAATCAAAGCTCCATAAGTCCGCTGCATGCTCCAAGCTCAATGCTGCTGCAACCTAACGCCACCTACACACATCTATCGTGCATAAGCTTATAGAAAGCTTAGTGGGTGGTGAAAGTGTGTGTATAAGGTAAGTGTCAAGTAAACAATATTAGAGTAATCAGATTAGCACCAGGATGAATTTTATTTAGTAATAATCAACCCTTGCAGCAAGTTTGCGAAGATGGCATTTTAGGAGATATTCATCACTAGCAATACTTTGCAACAAAGGGTTTAATTTAGGAAGCTACAGTGGATCCTTCACATGCAACATTAGATGATATCCAGTAACTAGAACAATAAGGTGCATGTACCAAATTCCCAACATATGTGAATAACAAAGATTCATGAAACCTCACAAAGATCCAGTAACTCCAATTGCTTCTACATTTCTTCTTATCACAGTAGACAGAAAACCTATGTTTAGAAACCCATGGGTTGTTACTAGGGTGCATGTAACATCAAAATTTGCTAAAGATGAATAGCAGGATGTGCTAAGCTAAGGTTTGTTCTCTTTAACTCGCCTAGGAAAGATTACATACTTATATTTTAGAAATGACAAACCATATGCTATGGATATTGTCAGTTTGTGCTAAGCTGACTTCTCTGTTTACCAAGGCTTTAGAACTCGCCAAAACCAAGTTAACTTGGTTTCACTAGGGAACAAACCGATAGGTCCCTTTGAAATATGTACGTTTCAGGAGTGAGTTGTTATGTGAATGGTCAGTTTCTTCTAGAACTAAATGTGTCATAATGGCTTCAATCTAAAGCTAGTCTCATTCCAAGAGCGAAACCAGGATTTAAAATCTTAGTTATCCATAGTTTATTTTTATTTTTATTTTTATTTTTGTTTTAGTTTTATTTTTGGAGTATGCTTTTGACTATACCAACTTCTGGTGATGGCTGAGGTCCCACTCATGTAGAGTGTTGGTGAACATAATAATCACTCAAACATCATGTCCATCATCAAAGTAGGTTTTTCTGATTTGATTATTTTTTTGGGACTGCGGACAAACCTTCAGCATCTTGGTCCTGTTTTTCGACTGCTGCGGACAAACCTTCAGCATCTTAGTCTTGTTTTTGGACTGCTGCGGAAAGCAGTTAATGTAAATCCCTCTCCATCTATGCATATTTGCTGTTTTCCTTTTGCCTCTTTGAGTTTTCTATTGAAATTCTAGAATTTCTGCAGTACAAGGATATCGATGAGGAATTCCTACAAAGGGTTACGCAAAATACCCGTCGATATGTGGGTATTTTCTTTCTACATGCAGTTCTTGTGAATTTTGGTTTCAGAAGTAAGCAAGTGAGTTTCGCAATTTATAGCCTTCCTGACATGACTATGAAAGAAAGCCAACAAAAAGGTCTACACCCTTCAAAACATAACAGACTAAAATGTTCAGGATGGACTCGAAAATGCAGGCATCATCAACTGGAAGGTTAAGAATCAAGAGACAATCTTTATATGATCTTCAGACATGAAGTATAGGATAGACCATCATACTCATCATCAACTGGAGCTCAATCAGCTATTTCCATGCACCAAAATTTGTTTTTTCATGTGAATTGCTTTGGGTTGGGAAAGGAAACCAGAAACACAAGGAGTTATAGATATGAATTTCTGTCCTTTCTACCTCCCTTGATTTTGCAAAGAAAGCCATTTGAAGATGCAGTTGAGTAGCAAACCATTAGTGCATGAGAATCCACTGCAATGGGTTTGAATGAATTCAATATGCTTTATTGGGATGAGGAATGACAGAATCAGTTCTAATTGTGAAGGCCCCATAATCAATATGAGATACACGACAAAGGGGATGAGAGTGATATAGTAGGGAACATCTGGTAAAATGAGAACATCCATACACTACTACACATGGTAAACCAAAGTGGAAACAATTTCATTTATAATTTGAGATTATACATTGTTCCCATACATACCTAGCCAGGTGGAAAACATAAAAAACCCAACTACTAACTATTAAACTACTAGGTGGAAATGAACCACTTTTTTCAACATGGTAAATAGAAAGCACATAACCACAAACATGGCTTAACCCGAGACCTAATGGTCCTGTGAATCAGCCGGATGCGACGCTGCTCCATCCTTTTGAACACAACATAACACTTCCTTAAGGGTGCGGAAGATCTTCTGGTTCCATTTTCGAGGCCAGCTCCTCTTCCACCCGACTAAAGCGCTCATGTATAAGTGGGGGGGGGGGGGAGCTACAAAATCTCCATCAATGTCTTCGTCATTATCTTCCTCCTCTTCTTTTTCCTCCTCCTCCTCTTCTTCTTCCTCAGTTTTTTCTCTTCCTTCAACCTCTTCTTCCTCATTCAATTTCATCCTTTTAATAGTATTGGCATCAATGAAACGTTGCGGCTCAAGCCTCGCATTGGGGATGAAACTAAACCCACAGTCTTTGGCCATCTTACAGACCAACTGTCCAAAGGGTAAGGATAGATTGGTTTTGGTGGTGGCGCCATTCAAGATATAGCACATTACAATAGATGGGTGGCAAACCTTCTCGCCTGTGCCCAGTAAATACAAAACCTCCAACATATACTGTGTTAGTTGTGTATGATTTCCCGTTCTAGGGTATACATTGTACTTGAATACAAGGTGGAGGAACCTATAACTGGAAGCATCCTGGTTACCTTCAAACAATTATCATCCTGTATCCAAGACGTAGGTTTGCCAAAAATTTGAATAGTCCTCTCGTCCCTGTACTTAGACCACTTCGCATCCCTATGTCAAACAATCACTGTCCCACGTGGCACCCTAGAAATCCTCTCAATGTCAGTCACATTAAATGGTATCAGGAAATTTTCGATTGCTATGTCGAAGGTCAGTGACTTTAGACAACGATTTTGAATTGAAGCGTATAAATGCCACATAGTCTTGGCATCGACATTGTTGTAGGGTGTGAAGATAGGATTCCAGCCAAGCGTGATAAGCCACTTGAGCTCTTGGGTATCGACGAACAAGTCCTTGCTCACGTACCACTCAAAACATATCTTGCATTTGGCGAATCTTCCCAAATCCAAGGCTTGTTCCGCCTCGACTAACCGGCAGCGATTCGTTGACGGTCCCACCCAAGAAGTGGATCAACCAGTGCTCCGTCTTGAGACCACTCTCTTAGTCTAAGTAGCTATGACCATCGAGGTTGATGCTCTAATGTCCTCCCTTCACTTGGAGCGACAATTATATTGTTATGCATCTGCTTTCTGTGCGTCACGCTTCTTCGCCATAAGCCTCACCATTAATGGGAGCAATAGCCAAGAAGAAACAAGAATAAGGAAAGCCTCCATTGGAAAGGAAAATGGGTTTTGTTTTTATTTTTGTCGATTTGGGTGGAATAAGAGAGAAAGTTGAGGAAATGGAAGCAGATGGAGTTGGGTTTTGGGATTTGTGTGGAAGTAGAGAAGGATTTGAGAAAATGGAAGGAAATGGGGATGGGTTTTTAGATTTGGGTGGAAGTAGAGAAGGATTTGAGAAGATGGAATAAAATAGGGATGGGTTTTTGGATTTGTGGAGGATTTGTAGAGAAAGATTTGAGAAAATAGAATGAAGTAGGGATGGTTTTGGGAGTTGTGTGGAAGTAGAGTAAGATTTGAGAAAATGGAAGCAAATGGGGATGAGTTTTTAGGTGTGGGTGGAGGTGGTGAGAGATTTGTGAGAAAAGACAAAAATGAAGATGAGTTTTTGGATTTCAATGGAGGTAGAGAAAGATTTGATGAAAATGAAGATGGGTTTTAGGATCATGGAAGAAGAGATGGGTTTGGGTCTTGATAAAAGAGATGGGAGATGAACAAATACAATGATATAGGGTTGGGGCTGACCGGGCTTGGGCTTGGTGGGTAAGCGAGCCAGGGTTGATTGGGTTAGTGTCCAGCGTCCCGAGGTCGACCGGGTGGACCCGGTCGACCGGATTAGTCCTGATGATCGGACCAGCTTTAAAAATACTTGCCAATGGTCCATAGACTAATGTACATCTGTCTCAGCAGTTACACCATGTGGCATATTGTCCTATACATGGCTTTTTTGTATGGTCAATACATATAGAGAAATGGTCCTCAAAATTGTTTATGGATTGAATGCTGAAACCCATTTGCTGCATTTTATGAGAAATGGACCATCCATAAGTGGGCTATGAATTGGTCAGTCCTACAGTCCATTTGCCATGCCATGAGAATTTAGTGGTTTCTGATGTTCTGTATACTTTTAAACAGGGCGATTGTTGAATCAGTTGATTTTTGGACCAAGGCCAAACAAGGAATGGTCTACCTGAGTGATGGGATGGATTTTATGCATGTTAAATCATTTAACCATGTTAGAGAAAGTTACCCACATTAGGTAACTATGTGAGTTAGGCAAGAGTTTTCTGGTTTGATCTTAGAAGTTTCACATGGTGTCATGAAATGGTAATACAGTCTATGATGTTCTTAACAGTCCCAAACCTTTTATTTTCCAAAAAATCATAAGCATTAGGAGATGATTGAAATTTGAAATTTAGAATGAAGGTTCATGCCAATGTAACCTCTAGAATTTATTTTCTTTTGCATTGATATTTGCAATATGCATTTCAACAAATATTGGCATTACACAACCAAATGACACCTTATAAAGCCTTTCTCTAGCCATATAGATTTTCTCTTTTCAAATTTTCCCCTGCTAATTGGTCATTTCATTTAAGGCATTCCTCCTACTTGGGGATTTCATGATGTAAGTTCACTTGGCCCTAGGATATTTTCTTTTCAATTTTATGTATTTATGGATCTCTTTTATTAGAGTTTCATGATATAAGTTCACTTAAGTCGATGATACAGGATTTGAAAACCAATCAACGCGGGAGTTGGAATCCAAAAACAAACCAAAATTTGATTGCATAGGACTCTGGGATGATATATGGGTTCTATCACAAGTTAGCCAATCACACAATCCTAAAGGAGTCTAAATCCTTTGAAGTTCTTGCCCCTTTTGATCCATCAGTTTGATTAAGCTATGTTCCGTTCACAGTGGGTCCAATGTTGAGCAGGTTTTAAATTCAGACCAGCATGCATTTACGCCACGTATACAATGGATGAGTAGCTACAACCAGGTGAGTTGTAGCCAACGCAGAAGGTACTCTAGCCTGGACTTAATATAGATGGTTGATATAGATGTCCAACCTTATGCAAGCTTTTTCCTGGTTTTCGGATGAAGAAGAAGAAGAAGAAGACCAACATCCATATACAAGAAATTGGATTTACATGTACTGACTGTAGGATCCTTTTTCATTTTCTTCTCTAAGAAATTGATTGCTTCTTGTTCTTTGCCTCTGTAATTTATTTCTTTTACGGGAATGATATTTCAATACGTGTTTAGATTCATAGGTGATTCAGTGAATGATGCATGTGAAATTTGCCCCATTGTATTTGATGCCCAAATGCAAGACGCATGCATCATGATGCATGATTTTGAATGAAAAGATTCGCAAATTCATGTTGTTTTCATCTTGCATTAGAAAAATGCTATTCAAATCACAACTGCCACTTTTCATATTGCAGTAGAAAAATGCTACTGGAATCAACTTAATGGTTATAATATGGGAATTCATGTTGTTGCAATCCAAACAAATAGCATCAATCCAATTGACTCAAGTACATGTGATTGTACCAACCTGACCTAACCTGACCTGAATTTGCTGTGTTGTGATTGTGGAAGTTCCAACTTGCTCTTTGTCAAATTGCTCTGGGTATGCTTATAAATTCAAATCAGCCATTTGAAACCAGTAAGGTACTAACAACAACTAGGTTATAGTGCTGAGTTGTAGTCAATGAGTAACAGGCAGTGCAGTAATGTGATTATTCTAGTATGCTTCCTCGATTCATCCTTTTGCTTTACTCAGTTTTCTTTTATCTTATATAGGTACAGTTTCTACCAAAGAAAGCAGATGTTGACTCAATCTTAGCCCATTTCTATTCAAATCATCATGCCTTAATCTTTTGGCACTTTTCCTCGGTTCTATCACATGGTTTATTGGAATGTTCTTTTGCCATTTTCCCACATATGTTGGCTTCACTTAGTTGTCTTTCTTAACTAAATGTACCTTTTCTTTTGTTTTTCTTTTCTTTTATTTTATTTTTCTATTTTTTAACATTACTCTTAATTTCCTTTGTTTCATTGTGATCTTTGTATCATCATGTAATTCTCCAGTTTGAGTTTTATGCTCAGGTGCTTTTGGCAACTTGGTTTTTCACAGTTGATTTTGAACAGGGCTCCTTATGCTTGTGTCGAAGACTCAGACTATCATATTGGTGCCAATATTATTGGATGTAGCTCTACATGCAGTTGTTGAGGAGCATGTACGACACATTGATCTGTTACCTCACTAACTTAATGCCACTCAATTTTACACACACCGTGAGAGCCAGAAATTATTAGAAAAAAGAAAAGAAAAAGAAGAGCTCATCCATGCTTATGTTGAGAATGGCTCTGATCAAACTTCCAAAATGATGGACCCTAGCCAAATTTTCTATTTCCATACAAAATTACATATCGGTGGCACTTGGTAAATAAAAAATAAAATAATCAGTAGAATGCATGCCATGTCCACGCTAGAATATCTCAGCGTGCATCCAGGTCGTCAAAATCATACGATTTAGGATTTGAGTCAATTCTTAAGCAAAACAATTTGAATCCCACCTTTAAATCCCTTTTTATATGAATCAAACGATTTTATAAAAGCTAACCCAAAAAAAATAATAATAATAAATAAAAGGAAAAAGTTTACTAAGATGGCATATAAGGAGACATTCAGCACTAGCAATACTTTGAAATACTCTAGATTGATTGTATTCATTCGTCTATTTTTTTATATTTCACACACACAACACAATTCAGTCTCTTTATATGTACCTAAGATTGCCAACTAACCACTAACAAGTTGAGAGATTTTTGCTAAAAATCTCTTCTCCTAATGACACTTGTTGCTGACTTTTCAAACCAGTTTCAACTAGCGGTAAAACCGGTTACAGCTAATAGAGCTGGTGAAGGAACCGTCATGTAAAACTATTACATTGTAAGAAGCATTTCTTACTCGTGAACAATGCTTCTGAATCCTCAATCTTCCCAAAGATGGATTTAAACATATGAGCCATGGGCTTTTTCAGACATTGAATTTAATAAAGGACTGTGTATTGGACCCATGTACTTGCATATCAAATTAGGATTTTGTCTACATATACTATTTGTTCGGAAGTTTTTAAAGCAAAAAATTAGGTGGAGTGAAGGGTTGCATGATTAAACTCACACACCCCACGTGATATGAGATCTCTATTGTTTGTCTTAATTGATTAAAGAGGTCGACATCTAAATGTGTGTTTACAGGAATTTAGTTAATCTGCTATTAATGTGCACCAAATTTAGCTATAGACGAGACTAGGATCTCATCTAAGACTACTTTAAATCACACCTCTAAAGACTCAAAAGATGATTGAGCGAAGGAACCTAGAAATTAAGCGAGGGAACCGAGGAATTGAGTGAGGGAACCTAGAAAATGAGCAAGGAAACGTAGGAATTCAGCGAGGGAACCTAGGAATTGAGTGAGGCAACGTAGAATTTGAGTGAGGCAACCTAGAAATTGAGTAAGGGAACCTAGAAATTGAGCGAAGAAACTGAGAAATTGAGCGAGGAAACCTAGGAATTCAGTGAGGGAACTTAGAAATTCAGTGAGGGAACCTAGGAATTGAGCGAAGCAACGTAGAATTTGAGTGAGGGAACATAGAAATTGAGTAAGAGAACCTAGAAATTGAGCGAGGGAACCGAGGAAAGGGAACCTAGGAATTGAGCGAGGAAACCTAGGAATTCATGAGGGAACCTAGGAATTGAGTAAGGAACCTAGTAATTGAGCGAGGCAACCTAAAAATTGAGCGAGGGAACCTAGGAATTGAGCGAGGGAACTTAGAAAATGAGCGAGGAAACCTAGGAATTCAGCGAGGGAACCTAGAAATTCAGTGAGGGAACCTAGGAATAGAGTGAGGGAACCTAGTAATTGAGCGAGGCAACCTAAAAGTTGAGTGAGGGAACCTAGAAATTGAGCAAGGGAACCAAGGAATTCAGCGAGGGAACCTAAAAAATGAGCTAGGAAACCTAGGAATTCAGTAAGGGAGCTTAGAAATTCAGCAAGGGAACCTGAGAATTAAGCTAGGGAACTGAGGAATTGAGCGAGGCAACCTATAAATTGAGTAAGGGAATCTAGAAATTGAGTGAGGGAACCTAGAAATAGAGCGAGGGAACCTAGTAATTGAGAGAGGAAACCTAGGAATTGAGCGAGGGAACTAAGGAATTGAGCAAGGCAAAGTAGAAATTAAGTGAAGCAACTTAAGAAATTCATTGAGAGGTAACCTAGAAATTGAGCGAGGGAACCTAGGAATTGAGCGAGGCAACTTAGAAATTGAGAAAGGGAACCTAGAAATAGAGCGAGGGAACCTAGGAATTGAGCGAGGGAGCCGAGGAATTGAGTGAGGCAAAGTAAAAATTAAGTGAGGCAGCTTAAGAAATTCAATGAGACAAACTGAAAATGAGCGAGGCAACTTAAAAATTGAGCGAGGCAACCAAAAGATTATTGCATGAGAGAAAATTGAGTAGGGACATCAATACATAAAATATTTTACAACATATATCATACAAAGCACTAAATAAATTACAAAGTATGTTATACATTAGGTATAGGAAACTTGCACTTCCAGCGATTATGCCCTGTTTGTTTGCATCGCCCGCACGTTACTGTTTTCGGTTCTTCTCAATGTGAGGGAATTCTTAGCTTTTTTGGTCTTCCAGATGACCTCTTCTGTCCTGGTGGTTTAATATTCGTACAATAGTCCTTGAAGCCATTTGTAATCTCCCATTATCTCTTGTCACGTATTGGGTACACCGATTCATTATATATGGTCAAGTAATTTTACGCCGTGTAGAATGGGGAATAGTACAAGTAATGAGGAAGATTGTAGTTTATACATACTGACAAGACATGCATACAAGGGTACCCCTTCACGTCAAACTCGTAACATATACATGAAAGCGAGCTGAGCTTGACTGTATCATTATAATCTCCCACAACATAGTACTCATCTCGAAAAATCAGATGACAACGAACATCTCGCGCCTTCTCTATAAGATCCTTTAACTTTTCCTCCGCCCATGGTGTTAACGGACCTACAAATGATGCTGTAGATTCTCTTCTCTTGTAAAATAATTCTTGTATCTTAAATCTTACCGCCTCTATCAATTTAGTAACGGGGTATTTACATGCTTCTTTGAAGAGGACATTAACACACTCGGATATATTTGTAGTGACCAAGTTGAATCTTCTTCCTAGAAAGTATGAAGATGCCTATTTTTCGTACCTGATTTCTCTCAACCATATATGCACTGGGGGTTGGCCATTTCGATATCATGCATTAACTTTTCGAATTCAGCCCTCCTGTATGTCTTCGTAGCCCGCCAGTAGTACATCTCAAAGGACTTGTATTTAAAAGTGTCCACCAAGTTTTTATAGATATGGTATGTGCAGTAGCGAGGGATTGCATGTGGGAAGACTTAGGGAACCTCTTTCATTAAACTTTATGTCGGTCGAATATAATCACAAGACTCGGAAGAGACCCTAACGCATCGTTAAGGTAGGTAAGGAACCAATTCCAACTGCTACTGTTCTCCGATTCTTCGATGCCAAACGTAATTGGAAAAATATGATTATTCCCATCTTAGGTTGTGACAATGAATAGAAAACCCTCATATTTTCCCTTTAAGTGTGTCCCGTCAATGGCCAATACCCTCCGCATAGAATTCTGAAAACTTCGAACGTATTATTCGAGCGCTACAAAACACCTCTCGAACCTCAAAGTCTCTTTGTTAACAAGCACGACAGTCACCGTCCCCAGGTTGACCGTCCTCAACTCATGCAACTACAAGGGGAGTTGATCGTAAGAGTCTTCGTAAAACCCCATCACGTGATTAATTGCAAGCTCTTTAGCTTTCCATGCCTTCCTATAACTGATAAGAATATTATATTTCTCTTGCATAGCGAAGATAATATCACGTGGCCTCAAACCTAGCCATTGCTCAATGCGGCTAACAACCAGATCACACGCTAACTTATTGCTTGCTTACCGGTGATCACTCTTCATCCATAACATGCCGCATATGTGTGCTGACGTATAACTCTGTATCTTGAATATCCCGGTATCATTCACCCAAGATGCATGAACGCTCCATTCATATTTATCTTCGAAGCACACCACAGTAAATCTCCTAGAATTTGAGTACAGTACCCTATACTGGAATTTATTGCGAATTGCAAATTGGCTCAGAACGTACTAGCACCGACTCTTATCCTTAAATGTTTGTCTAACGGCTATATCGATCAGTTCACCCAATGAATCCATATATTCCAGCAGTGCTACATTGGTAAATGCAACATCATCGAATGGCATGAGAACTTAACGAGTGATGAAATTTGATATTTCGGCAAGGTCTGGAAGCGGATTGTCGCTTACTCATACAGCTCGGGTGGTGGATGATGATGGCAAATCTGCTATTGTTGCTAGAGGCGGTGCTATGTATTTATAAATGAGGTTAAGGTCACATGCCCAACTGACTTAACAACTCACAAAGTTTGATGTTTGAGGCGGCTCAGGCAGTTGATCATTGCTTACTACCACTAGTAATGGAGATGTCATATATTCAAGTTCCATGCCATGCTCCTCAGGCACACTGTCCACTTGTGTTGTCCTATTAATGTGTTGCGTTGTCTCGATGAGTAAATGAATGAATTTATCCGAATGCTCCAACTGTGTTTCCGGGAACTCTCGCACGTCATCGTCGTCTACGATTACGGTTGGAGGGATTGATTCGTTTGTGCAAGGATACATTACTTTCATCCTCATATAACAATCTGTTGGTTGACTCTTAATAATCCTGTAAATTCTAGATAGAAGCTCCTCATAAATAGTCTCGACACGTTATGAAATTTTGTTCGAATCCCCACCAGTGTATGAGTATCGCTTATTTTCATATTCTATCTCCCCGCCATAAAATCAGATGATTCTCGTAGACATTATTTGAAAACCAATACAATGACATTATATTAGTGAATCGTTAAGCAATGGAAGCTTGCCATAAGACAAAACACGATTAAATAATAAAAGACCGAGTACTCACGTTCCATAATAGACGAGGATGATATAGAGCTTAAGGAAATAAAGAGTAAGTAATGCGTTAAATTTTTAAATAAACAACAAGAGCCTATATGGATTACAAATTCAGAGATACGAATGATTTCATGTGGTGCTTGTTAAATTCAGCGACGCTATCTATCATGGAATATCATATAGTCTTCTATTTTAACAAGGGACGATTCTATGATAGCCTAGTACGCTTTCAAAAAAATAATAATCTAGGAGCCTAACATTTCTACATGAGGATTTGGGTTTAAAATATGTTAAACTTATATAAATTTTCAAAGCTAGTCTCAACAAGCAGAGTCTAGGGTTGAAATTTCATCTAAATTTCTAAATTTTCACTATTAATTATTTCTAATTGTTGGATCATACGAGAGATGTTGTTTCTGATCAAAGAGATGAATTTGGGGATTCAAATTACAAAATCCTAGTCTCAATATGCTCCATCTAGAGGTGAAATTTTTTTCTCAAACCTTTATAAATTTGCTTCTAGTTAGTGCTAATTGTTAAAAGTTATGAGAAATATCACCTCTAACTAATGAGATTTCTTAGGGAATTTAATTTTTAACTCTCAGTGCGGGTTTTAAGTTTAGGGAGTGCTTAAATTTGATCTAATGTACAATGTAATGGGTAAGGAACTGCTTACAATGCCTAAACTCGTTTCACCTACTGTCTATTGAGTATCTTAACGAGATCATTTCAACTAAGGAAAATTATGGGAAAATTCAAATCCTATAATGCTAAAAAGTTCATTAGAGGTCAAGTTTAAGGATCGTTCTTGTTTAATCTAATATACATCATAGAAGTTTATTTGTTCTCCCATAATTCCTAAGTTTAGTTCTAAGTTCAAACGATCATTCTAATAGTTTTTAATGGGGACCTAGGTTTTGTTCCTAGGTTTCATGGTTATGCAGGCAATCTCCTAGAGAACTTAAAATATTGAGTCTCTATGTTCTCAAATGTCATAATTCCAAAGTGATTCCTACCAAGTTTGAATGGCTAGCTATTTTAATGATTTCAAGGGAACCTAAGTTTCATTTCTATGTTCAAACAACTAAATTTGAAATTTCCTAAGGGTCCTAAAGTTTTATGTCTCTAGGTTCGCAATTTTCACTAGTTCTGAGGGAATTCTAGATAGGTTCAAATAGCTATTCTAGTAACTGGAGCAAAATGTGGCTTACATTGAGCACACAGTAAAGCTCATATGTCATGCGTGGATGTTATGCATCATGGTACCCACGTACATCCATTAAGTTTTGGCAAGATTGCTCTTTAAATTGTAGATATAATCAAATCATGATATTAAACATCAACACATGAATTTAACATGGATTCTTATAATTCCTCTAAGCTTAAATGACGGCCCACAAACGTGGCATATCAATCTCAACTATGGTTAAGCAATTTGGAATATTTAAAGTTCATTCAACATTCAACATATATTCCACATTGTACGGTTTATAAGACAAAATAGAATGTAATTTGAAGGTTAATGTCATATCTACTAGAAATATACCTATATTTAAGCAATCACAAATGTACCATAAGGGATACAAGGCTAACTTCTCTACATATGGTTAATCCATATAGAATTAGAGTAATAGGAATTTAAGCATTACCTCATATACATTAATACTAAATATCAAGCACTTGATAAATTTGAGCAAGCTTCGGATAAAATGGAATAAACCTCAACTAAAATTAAGCGCGGCAAACATGAAAATGATTAAGGCAAACATCTGATTCAATGAGGCAAATGTGCACTTCAACGAGGCAAACAAGAAATTGAGCAAGGGAAACATGAAATCGAGTGAGGGAAGTTTGAATTTGAACAAGGGAAACAAATAATCAAGCGAAGGAAGCATGAAAATTCAGCGACGCAACCTATAAATTGAACGGGGCAAACTAGAAATTCAGTGAGGGAAGAGCGAAAGTTCAACGAGACAAGCTAGAAATTGGACGAGGTAAACTAGAAATAAAACGAGGGAAAAATGAAATCGATCGAGGGAAGTTCGAATTTGAGTGATGCAAAAGAAACAATTGAGCGAGGGAAGCCTGAAAATTTAGCAGCATAACCTAAATTTTAAATGAGGCAAATTAGAAATTCAGCAAGGGAAGAGCGAAAATTGAGCGAGGTAAACTATATATTGAGTGAGGCAAACTGACAATTGAGCGAGTAAAGCTGAAATTAAGCATGACAAACTGAAAATTGAGCGTGGCAAAGTAGAAATTGAACAATGCAAACATGAAATTGAGTGAGACAAGAATGAAATTCATCGAGGTAAACATGAAATTTATCAATGCAAACATTAAATTGAGCGAGCCTAGCATAAAATTGAGTTGGGCAAACATTGAATTAAGAGAGCCTAACATGAAATTGAGTTGGGCAAACATTGAATTGAGCGAGCCTAGCATGAAATTGAGCAAGCCTAGCATGAAATTGAGCTGGGCAAACATGAAATTGAGTGACCCTAACATGAAATTGAGTGAGCCCTAAAATGAAATTGAGTGAGCTTCAAATGGAATTGAACGAGTTTCACATGAATTTGATCGATCAACGCATAAAATTGACTAAGCCTAACAAATGAAATTGTAAGAGCTTGACATGAAATTCACCGAACTTCACATGAAATTTGACGAGTAGTCGATCAATTGTCGTCGACTTGGGCTCGTCTCAATTTTCATGAGTTCTTCTTCAAATTGAAGCGTGCAATGGCTAAGTTTGACCAATCACCCTCGGTGAATTACTAGCTAAATTTCCACAGGTTGTCAATTAATCATCGTTCAATACTACAAAGGAAAGTATCTATAAACCACACTAGGGTTTTTTTTTTAATAATAGTACCTCCAGCAACCATAGTCTCGCTCAATGCAAGTTGAGGAAGGGTGCTTTCGAGTGAGGGATTAATTTGAACCTTTTCGAAGATTGGAGATGCAACCAGTTTGGAGGATTCCACATAACCCTCACCAAGATGGAAAATGCCAAATGTAAATGATAAAGTTCAAATTTTAGTAAGGAAAATGATAAGAAAATCAGTCGTGCGTCGGTTTTTCGTTGCAATGGAATGAAGAGATGTGTTTTGAAAAACCGCGCGTGGGTTTTCCATTAAAGGGGGAGGAAAAGCAATAGCAGTGAAAAAGGAGGGGTATTTTCGTCTTAAAAATGGCTGTCCGCACGTGCAAGTCTAAGTTGGTAAGTTAAGTTTCATTTTCTTCATAAAAACCGCTGGATAAAAGGTGGCATCTACAGTGTTAAATTTCTCTTTTTTTTTAAGAGGAGCCGAATCCAATGCAAACGATTTTATAATAAGCTTAACGTACCAACATCTGGAGCCCACCGTGATGAATTAGTAACATCCAATCCATCCACCATCTGATTTTCCTAATGTTTTTCTTTCCACCCAATAATCTGACTGATCCAACAACTAGGTGGGCCCCACCATAGGGAATAGAAGGGATGAGGATTCCCACCATTAAAAATAAAATAAAAAATATCTTCCAATTTGTATGTGGGTCCCATCCTGTTTTCTACATACCATCTATCCATTCACAAAATGCGTCCAACTAGGATTGTTGGACTCCGAAAAAACCAAGCTCTTTCAAAGTTTAAGTGGGCCACAACGGCATGTGGTTTTTAAAGTTTTAGGCATGATTTTGCATGGCATATCGTACCTAATTTTTGTATCAGCCAGTCTTTCAAGCGATAAGGAAAAATTAGAGATCTCACATTATGGACGGGTTGGATGTCACTAATACATTACAGTGGGCCCCACACTTCACTTTGTACGTTAAGCTTATTCTAAAAACGTTTGGATAGGCCTCTCTTTTTAAAAAGGCGTCTTTCCTTTTCCACGGCCCATATAAAACAGGGAATTATCAGCTCCTCCCATCACAACTTTTTGTTTTTGTTTTTTTTTTTTTTTTTTTTTTGTACGCGCACACTATGGCACCCAATGGGTACTCGAACCCATGCATCACCGGCAGTGCGATTTCACCGCCAGTGGATACTCGAACCCTTAACCGGGTGTTGAAACTCTTGCGAGCCTACCACCATAGCAAGAGTAAGGATCCAACCAAGCATCACAGCTTGAATATTGTCCAGATGTGCCACTTTGTGCAAGTAGGCCACGTTAAATGTTCCAAGTTGGAAGATTCTAACCTTTAATAAGTGGCTGTAAATAGACGGTTGAAAAAAAAAAAAAAAAACATAAATGATCCATTAAAAATGCCACGTGTGGAACGATAAAGATCATAATAAAATCTAGGGCATTTTAAGGGCCTGTTTGGCCGGACCGATCCCATGGTATTAAAAGGGATGGGATTGTGATATCCAGGATATGCATGACGAGCCAAACAGACCCGGTGAACTTGCCCCGGGATATAAGCAATCCCATGGATCTTAAAGCAATCCACTAACATCACCATCATTACCTTAAAATTGATCCCATCCCTTGGATGGATTGGAAGGTAAAATCCCGGAGATATGCGGGGGTGCCAAACAGACCCAGTGAACTTGTCCCGGGATATAGCAATCCCATGGATCTTAAACCAATCCACTGACACCACCATCATTACCTTAAAATCCATCCCATTCCTCCTAATCCCATGGGATTCGCCCAGCCAAACAGGCCCTAAGAATCTCCACAATCTATGGTTGGGCCATCATTCACCTAACTAGGATTCTACTTTTACTAAATAGGATCATTGTTGGAAATAATGTGTCGAAGACACTAAGGGCCTGTTTGTTAAATCTGAAATCCGAAGTCTGAATCTAAAGTCTGAATCTGAAATCTGAATCTGAAGTCAGAAAACTAATAATAAATCTAGAATAACTTGTTTGTTAACTAACGTTTGAAATATTTGAAATATATTAATTTGACACATTTACCCATATGAAACAATTGTGATTGAATCCCTACCTTTAAAAACTCTATGAATTTTACTTCAATGTTTATTTGTCATCCAACCTAGTGAAAATGTCACAAACAGCTGGATCATGATCCAAAGCTTTTACGTCCCAAAAGAATTTTTAAATGGTCAATCACCATTGTTTCCTATACAAAGGTCCATCTAAGATTTGAAGATAATTTATTTTTAGGATGATGCCCTAAAACAAGCTTTCAATATACATGGACGGTATGAATGTAGTCACACGTATCACAGTAGGCCCTAGGTGTGAGCCAGATTTCATGGAAAAGCCTTTCCTGGGAAGTCCACCACTGCAAATTTAGGTGAGGCCCATAGTGATGTTTGTATGAAATCCACCTCGTCTATCCGTTTTGTTAGATCATTTTAAGACATAGTGCTAAAAATGAGCTGCATCCACTACTCAAATGGGTCGAAAAAGTGAAGATTGGATGCCCGTAATTAAAATATTTGTGGGGCCACAGAAGTTTTCAATCAAGTTATTATTTGTGGTTTGAGTTCACCTCACTAGGAATGACATTATGAACCGTATTGATGGCATGTAAACATCACTATCGACCCTGAGGAGATTTCAACGATATGAATTTTCTTACCCACCTTTTCCTTTAGCGTGGCACACTTAAGTCTTGTATCCTCCTCATTTTCTTTTAATCTCCGAGTCCTAAAATGATCTCAAAACACGAATGGACAGATTAGATTTATCACAAACATAACGGTGGGCTCCACCTAAGATTCCAGCGTGCAAGAACCTCCTGCGAAAGGCATTTGCAAATAATTCGCACCCCAAATCTATGAGGGGATTGCGTACTACCCCACCACCATATACCTAAATATGGACAATTAAAGGCTTTGTGGGGCCTACCATGACATATATGTTTTATCAATACCGTCCATTCATTTTTTTCATATTATTTTAGAAATTAAGACAAAAAATAAGACAAATATAAGACTTAAGTGGGCCACACTACAAGAAACTATGGGAATTGGGTGCCTATCATTGAAAACTTCTTGGGGCCACATAAGGATCTGATCAAGCTAATTTTTGTGTTTTTCCTTTGTCCAAGTCTATGTGACCTTATAAAGAGGTTTGATGGAAAATAATCTTCACGGTAGACATTAGGAAGGTTTTAATGGTAGTTATTCTTGTCCCACTACTTTATGTGGTGTGGTTGACTTGAGGTTTGGATGTGTATCTTTTTTTGGATCATGTTTTAGAATGATATAAAAAAGTTAATAGATGAAGTGGATCTAATACATAAATCATGGTGAGCTCGGAGAAGTGCCCCGTGTTAAAAGTTGGGATGTGTATAACACAAGGGAGAAAATCTTTGTCATAGAGGACAATTTTGGATTAAAAAAATAATAATTGCGGAGCACATTCTTGATTCCCCATTAAGCTAGATTCCCATCACGGAAAAATTTCGACATAAAATGGTGGAGCGCTTTCCTTCTTCCACATTAAACATAAAATATTTTCCAAATTCCGTGTTAAGTGTAAAAATTTAGCATCAACAAATAGGCCCTAAGTAATATTCAAAAAAATAAAAATTAAATAATAAAAAGTAAGAAAAGATGACTAATTTGTTTAAGTCAAGGTGTGACTGGATCACTCGGATTGAAACCAAATATGGCCTTCATGGACCACTTCCCAAGTGCAACAGGAATCTTGGACAGTTGGTTTCCAAGATAGAACTATAAGTGCTATTGTTTATAGTCCCTTTTGTTGTTAAATTTATGGTGCCAAAAACACTGTTATGAAGCTTGCATATGTGAAGATCAAAGCGCTACTCAAGATCAACTTTGTTGAACAAGCTCTGCTCATAAGTCAAGACTCGAAGAAGTGAGTCTGTTCGATTTAATTTAAAGACAAGGATAATGCAAGAAGTGTTCAAGTTCAATCTCAAGATCTCAAGAAGTATTCAAGTTCAATCTCAAGATCTCTAGAAGCTTTCAAGTTTGAGCTACATCAAGACTTCAAGCTTCATCACCTTCAAAGGTCACTCATCTTTTAAGTTTCAATGTCCTTACTTCACTATTGAGGTATGACTGACCTTAGGTTGACCTTTAGAGTAGGCCACTTTGGATACATAACTCATATATTTTATATAAGTCAGTTTGGTCTGTTTTAAGACTAGTCCTTGACTTTATTCGACTAGTCCTAGCACTGCTTCGACCTGTCTAAAGATTTCCTGGATAAGTCGTAAGTTTGTTGCAAAATTTGGAAATTTTCTGTTAGGCTTCGACTAGTCCTGGGGACTGTTCGACTAGTCGTAGGAACAATGTCAACTGGTTCTTCGATCAGTCGTAGACCTTCGACTCAAACTACAGCGATAATTTGCACTTAGCTTTGACCAGTCGTGTGTGACCTATGATCAGTCGAAGGGGACCTACGATCAATCAAAGGTGCCTACGACCAGTCGTGAAACCGTCTTATCCTATCGCGCCTGAATTTTCAAATATCTGTTGGATCTTCGACCAGTCGTAGAGACTTAAGACCAGTTAAAGCCGTGACTTATTCACACTATAAATAGAGCACGAATCTCAGAATAAAATAGACCATTCAAGCTAATTTAATTCGGCCTTTTGAGAGATGAATCTGTGCTCCGTTTAAGCTAAGTGTGCTTATTTAATGTTCTATTTCTTTAGCTTTGTTAATTAATTTTGTTTCTTGCATTCCAATCTAATCTGTAAAGAGGAAGTTTTATTTTCCTTTTATTGTAATCAAAATCAATTCAAGCTAGCCCATTTGTTTTAAGTTAAAATATATTAGAACCTAGAACCATTATAAAGTGAGTATTGGACATTGAACTTTGACATTCAAATCTCTACTCCGACTTGGTTCTTCTGGGTTGCTACAACAAATAAGAAAAAACAAGTATTTTACAATTTGTGTAATTTACTTTATTTGGTTTTATTTGAGGTTAAGCCAGAAAAATCTCATTGTATTGGTTATCTGAGGAGAGCCAGGAAAACTCAGAAAAGAGGATTTGTTGAATTGTGTAAGCCCTTTGAAAAAGACACAATTGTGAAGATTTTGGGTAAACCTGGGAAAACCTATTTGATAGTGAACGCTAATATCCCCTATGTGAGGATATTAAGAGTGGAGTAGCTTTCTGTGTGGCTGTTGTTGAATAGTTGGTGTACACACAGGCGAACCACTATAACTCCTTGTGTTGTGTGGAAGTGTGCTTTATTTTCCTATCTTTGATTATTCTTTTGTGGAATGTATGTGAATGTGAATGTTGTAATCATTTTAATTTCAAGCTCAGTGGGGAATGTTGTAATAGTTTAGATTTAAATTGCTGCAATTTATTTCAAGCTATTCCTTTATTTGTTTGAGCTTTAGATTCTCTAAATTGTTCTAGTAAGGTTGCCCTGCCATTTCTATAGTGTATGGTTGTCCCTAGAACAATCAATATTTGAGATTACAATCTATTCCTCTGATCAGCTTCAATTTTATTTATTCTTAGAAAGTTTGAGCTCTTGATACAAAGACCTTTCTAGAAATCAGGTTGTCCTACCATAAACTTTGGTTTTTGGTGTAAGGTTGTCCTTAGAACAACTTTTGTATCAATCTCTCAATACTTGTTTATTGAGGTTGTTATTCATTTCAGCATTGTGGATAAATTTACTTTATTTGGCTATCTCTTTATTTAAATTCCGCTGTAATTATTTTAAATTTGGTATAGTCTATTCACCCCCCCTCTAGGACATAAAGTTTGGCCTTTTCAAGTGGTATCAAAGCCTAATAGCTCATTTTAATTGTTTTCTATTTGGATTTATTTCCTGAGCTAACGATCTAAGCTTTATATAAAATGTCAAATTTTGATAGTCTTTCAGTCACTAGGCCTCCACCTTTCGATGGCACCATTTATGCTTATTGGAAAGTCAGGATGAGGATCTTCCTCAAATCCATGGATGAAAGTGTGTGGCTATCCACAGTGAATGAATGGACCCCTCCTACTACTGAAGTGACTGGTGTTGATGGTTCAAAAACCATAAAAATAATGGCTTATTTTTCTTGGACCACACTTCAGAAAAGTGAGAGTAGTGCAAATGCTAAAGCACTAAATGCAATTACATGTGCACTATCACCGGATGAATTCAAAAGAATTATATCCTGTGATTCTGCAAAACAAGCTTAGGATATATTAGAAATGACACATGAGGGTACTTCAATTGTCAAGAAATCTAAAGTCCAAATCCTCACAACCAAATTTGAAGAAATTCATATGGAGGAAAATGAAATGTTTATGGACTTTTATACAAGATTAAATGACATTGTAAACTCTATGTGGGGTCTTGGTGATAAAATCCTTAAAAGTAAAGTATGTACAAAAATACTACGCTCACTTCCTGAACGGTTCAATTCCAAAGTAACCGCAATCCAGGAACTTCGTGATACGGACAATATGAGGGTAGAAGAACTAGTTGGTTCTTTACAAACCTATGAGTTAAACTTTAAAGCTCCTAAAGGTAAATCTATAGCTCTTAAATCTTCTAAAATTGTTTCTGAAGAAAACTCTGATTCTGAAGATAATATGACTCTTTTAGCAAAGAAGTTTTATAAGATTTTCAAAAGTAAGAAAATGGTTGATCTTCAACAATCAAATGATAAAAAGAAATTTAGACCCAAAACTCGAAAATCTTTGAAAGACAGTCAGTGTTACAACTGCCACGAATATGGGCATTTAGGAAACAAATGTCCTAAAAAGGACAAACCTAAAAGGAAGGGTATGTTGGCTACTTGGGATGAATCATTTGAGTCTGAAAGTACTTCTGATTCAAAAGATTCTGAAACCGAGTCGGGCAATGAAGTTAAGGCTCTTATGACTCTAGCCAAGTTCACTTTTTCAGATCATGATGATTCAACTAGTGAAGAAAATCTGAATAGTGATTATGAAAATGAAGAAGATCTTCAAGATGCTTACAATGCCCTATACAAGGAAAGTTGTAAATTTGTTGTAAAGCTTAAACTTTAAAAAGAAAAAAATTTTAAACTCAAAGAATGCTTCGACTTGTTTTAGAAAAATTCCAAATTTCAGATAGTTTTGAAAAATCAAAATGTGATTTGAAATTCAAAACCTCCCTTATTGAAGATTTGAAATCTGAAATTGAGAAACTCAAAAATGAAGTATCTTCTCTTCTGAGTTTGAAGGATACATGGAGGTATGCCCAAGGAGATCCAAAATTAGAAAAACTTTTATCCGGATCTAGAAAATGTGGTGATCGATCTGGGTTGGGTTATGATAAAAACTTACCTCATAGAAAGAAGAGTACTTCTCCCAACTTTGTGAAAAGAGAACCCTCAAACTCAAAAGAAAAAAGTACTTGTCAAGATTTTTCTAAAAATACAAAATCTTTTCAAAAACCTAAACGTAGCTATATAAATTTCAAAAATCAAAACAGAAACTCATTGGCTAAAAAAATAGTTGATTTACTCAAGGAGCTCTTAAAATCTAATTCAGTAGGTCATTCCCACAACTATAAACAGAAGAAGACCAACTATGTTCCTAAACCCAAAATAGTTTTGAAATGGGTTCCTAAAGTCACTTGTTTGGTTGCTCACACTACTTTCAAAGCAACAAGCTATTCAAAATAGTACCTAGATAGTGGATGTTCCAGGCACATGACAGGTGACAAAGCTTTATTCACTAATCTAAAAGATATGACTGATGGATCAGTTACATTTGGTGATGGCAACAACTGCAAGATTATGGGCCAAGGTACGATTCAACTTTATAACCTTTCTTTATTTAAAAATGTCTTATATGTAGAATGTCTAAAACATAACTTTCTTAGCATATCTCAAATATGCGATAATAACCATAGTCTACAGTTTTCTAATTAAAGTTGTGAGATTCTAAATAACAAAGGCTCAGTAATATTAACTGGACGAAGAACGTCTGAAAACTGCTATATTGTAAGCGAATCCAGCTCATCTAATCAATTGTGTTACATGGTCCATATAGACGAGACTGATTTGTGGCACAAACGTCTTGGACATGTACACTACCGAAATCTATATAGATTGAGTAAATAAGAACTTATAAGAGGTCTACCCAAACTAGAAAAATTGGATAAAATATGTGGTGAATGTCAGATTGGCAAACAAACAAGGAACTCACACAAAAAGGTGAATTTCAATACCACATCAAGACCACTCGAGCTTCTCCATATGGATCTTGTAGGACCTACAAGGACAGAAAGTCATGGTGGTAAAAGATATATCCTGGTAATAGTGGATGACTTTACCAAATATACATGGGTTGTCTTCTTAAGGGACAAAACAGAAACCCTTGAAGAAGTGAAAAAGATTCTCAAAAGGATTCAAACTGAAAAGAGTTCTCAAGTCAGTAAGATTCGTAGTGATCATGGATTTGAATTTAAGAATAGCGGTTTTGAGAAGTTCTGTAGCAACCAGGGAATATTACATGAAGTTTCAGCGCCCAAAACTCCTCAACAAAATGGTATTGTAGAAAGAAAAAATAGATTGCTTCAAGAAATAGCTAATGTCATGTTGAATAGTATGAAGCTCTCTAAGAATCTTTGGGCTGAAGCAATCAATACAACTTGCTACATTATTAACCGGTTTTACACTAGTAAAGGTAATAATAAAACGACTTTCGAAATGGGGTTCGATAAAAAGCCTATTGTCAAATACTTTCGAGTTTTTGACAGCAAGTGCTATATTTTACGAGATCGTGAAAATCTGGGAAAGTTTGATACGAAGAGTGATGAAGGGATCTTTTTAAGATACTCTTTAAACAGTCGAGCTTATAGGGTTCTGAACAAAAGGACCGGTGTGATTCAAGAGTCCATCAATGTGGTCATTGATGATCACTTGAACACTTCAGTCTCAAGTTCAGATAATGATGAAGTTTTAGTAATTGATAAATCTGATACTTCATCTAATCAGACTGATTCTGAATTGAGGACCGTTAAAGATCATCTAACCACACAGATTCTTGGAAACCCTCTCACTGGTGTTTGTACACGTAGACAACTTGAGGATATATGTAATTACGTATGTTTTATATCCTAGATAGAATCATCTAATGTAAAAGAAGCTCTTACTGATGAAAACTGGATAGTTGCGATGTAAGATGAACTCAACAAATTTGTGAGAAATGATGCTTGAGATCTTGTTCCTAGAGCTAAAGAAAAACACATTATAGGAACTAAGTGGATTTTCAAAAATAAGTCTGATGAAGATGGTAACATAATTCGAAACAAGGCAAGACTGGTTGTACAAGGGTACACTCAAATTGAAGGTATCGATTACGATGAAACCTTTGCCCCAGTTGCTCGTCTTGAATCAATCAAACTTTTATATCTATTGCTTGCTTTAGAAATATTAAAAATTTTCAAATGGATGTTAAGAGTGCCTTTTTAAATGGCGATTTACATGAAGAAGTATATGTTGAATAACCTACAGGATTTGAAGATCCTAAGTTTACTGATCATGTATACCGTCTTAAAAAAGCTCTGTATGGTCTTAAACAAGCTCCCAGAGCATGGTATGAGAAATTAACTAAGTTTTTACTCAGTCATAACTTTCAAATGAGAAGTGTTGATAAAACACTGTTCGTTAAGAAACATAACGAAGATATTTTAATGGTTCAAATCTACGTTGATGATATCATTTATGGATCTACTTGTACTGACATGACTATTGAATTTGTAGAATTGATGAAATCTCAATTTGAAATGAGCATGGTTGGGGAATTGAATTACTTCCTTGGGTTACAAGTAAAACAACGACCTGATGGAATGTTCATCTCTCAATCTAAATATGCTATAAATTTAATTAAGAGATTTGGATTTGAGAATGGTAAGAAATTTGATACTCCTATGAGTACAACTTTGAAACTCTCAAATGATTCTACAGGTAAAAATGTGGATCATAAACTATATCGGAGTATGATTGGTAGTTTACTGTATTTAATTGCTAGTATACCTGATATTGCTCTAAGTGTTGGTATTTGCGCTAGATATCAGTCTGAACCTAAAGAATCTCATTTGATTGCGGTCAAACGGATTATCCGCTATGTTGCTAGTACTATTAATCTCAGTCTCTGGTATCCTCATGAGACTAGTATTCAATTAGCTGGGTACTCGGATGCTGATTGGGCTGGTAATCTTGATGATAGAAAATCAACCAGTGGTGGTTGTTTTTATATTGAAAACTGTTTAGTTTCTTGGCTAAGTAAAAAACAAAATTCTATATCACTTTCAATAGCTGAAGCTGAATATATCGCAGCTGGTAATGCTTGTACATAGCTTGTTTAGATGAAACGTATGCTAAGTGATTATGGAATTAAACAGGATTCTATGTTATTATATTGTGATAATACCAGTGCCATAAATATTTCAAAAAATCCAATTCAGCATTCTCGTACTAAGCATATTGATATTAGATTTCATTATATTCGAGATTTAGTAGAAGAAAAGGTAATATCATTGGAATATATTCCTACCGAAAATCAACGTGGTGATATTTTCACTAAACCGCTCGACAAAAGCAGGTTTAACAAAATGATATTTGATCTTGGCATGTGTATTCTAAAATGATTATTTATGCTTATTTGTATGATATTGTATATATTTGCTAGATTAAATTTCTAATTTTTTGAAATATGCATCAGATTACGTAATGTTATTGTTGAACATCCTGTTTCTATTAATCATGTTGCTCCTTTTGATATCCTTCCTATGCTTCAAGCTGTAGGTTGGGATAACTTATTACATTGGGGTGGGCCAGCATACCGGTCCATTGCACAGTCCATGTTTGCATGTATATGTGATTTTTCACTGGAGAATTTAACTTTTAAAATAGCCACTAGAGAAGGACCATTTGACATTGATCGTTATTTGATTTCAACTCTTATGGATATTCCTGTGAATGATGAGGGGATTCCTATCTATAATTTATTTGACAAACCCTCAGAATCTGAAAAATGTCTCCTCACTAGAGATTTATGCAATCTGAATGCTCAATGGACTCATAAAGGGAATGCGCTTCCCTCAAAGTATTTGTTACCCAAATACAGAGTTCTTCACAAAATCTTTGTGTCTAACTTATATATCCATGATCGGGTAATAAATCTGAATTGACTTCCTACATGGTTCGTGTTCTTCATGCTGTTGCTAGTAGTACGTCTATCTGTTTACCATCCTTGATTTGTCACTTCATTATTAATTTTCGTCTCCATCCTGGTCACAGTGACATTCCTTTTGCTTATTTGATGACTGTGTTGGCTACTCATATGTTAGTAGATATGCCAGTTGGAGAGGCCCCTATCCGTCATCTGATATTCAATAATTCTAATCTAAATAAGATGAAGTTGGATTTACTCCCTGGCCAAGGTGATGGTGTTGGCAATGCTGAAGCAGCACATGAGGAAGAAACTGGTGATCTACCTCCTGATGATATTAATATGGATAATATCTTTGAAGAACTTAATTTTGATTCCGCAAAAGATCCAGATTTTGAGCCTTCTGACTTTGATGCACGTCTGCATGCATTGGAGGATAAGGTTGAGAATATAAATGTTAAAATTGTTAATGATTTACATTTCAAGTATATGCGCAAATATCTTAAGCGCTTGAACAAGGGGATGCATAAACTTGATCCATCTATCCCTACTCCTTCATCTGGTTCATCTGGTTCAGATTAGTGTTTAAGTTGTTTAAGTTGTAATAACTTTACTACTATGGTGCTAGTTTTGATTTAACTCAATTTATGATTTATGTGAGTTACTTATGTTTTTATCTCCTATCTTGTCTATCTGTCATCTTTCTCTCTGATTTATTCTCCTTTAGTCTATCTATTTCCTCTTATGACAAAAAGGGAGAGAATGGATATGTTCACTCATTTGGATATATTTTACTCAGGGGGAGTTTTGTATGTCTTATGTGTATGGAGAATGGATATGTTGAATACTGATTTATAGGTTCTTAGTACTATGCCAGTTTGATAACAACTGGTGCATGATTCGTTAAACAGATATTCTGTGTTCTGTAGCATATCTTGGAAGTGTGTTTTATCACTAATTTGACAAATGGGGAGATTGTAAGTACTATTGTTTATAAGCCCTTTTGTTGTCAAATTTATGGTGCCAAAAACACTGTTATGAAGCTTGCATATGTGAAGATCAAAGCGCTACTCAAGATCAGCTTTGTTGGACAAGCTCTGCTCACAAGTCAAGACTCGAAGAAGTGAGTCTGTTCGATTTAATTTAAAGACAAGGATAATGCAGAAGTGTTCAAGTTCAATATCAAGATCTCAAGAAGTGTTCAAGTTCAATCTTAAGATCTCTAGAAGCTTTCAAGTTTGAGCTACATCAAGACTTCAAGCTTCATCACTTTCAAAGGTCACTCATTTTTTAAGTTTCAAGTCCTTACTTCATTATTGAGGTATGACTGACCTTAGGTTGACCTTTAAAGTAGGCCACTTTGGATACATAACTCATATATTTTATATAAGTCAGTTTGGTCTGTTCTAAGACTAGTCTTGAACTTTGTTCGACTAGTCCTAGCATTGCTTTGACCAGTCTAAAGATTTCCTGGATAAGTCGTAAGTTTGTTGCAAAATTCGAAAATTTTCTGTTAGGCTTCGACTAGTCCTGGGGACTGTTTGACCAGTCGTAGGAATAGTGTTGACTGGTTCTTCGATCAGTCGTAGACCTTCGACTCAAACTACAATGATGATTTGCACTTAGCTTCGACCAGTCATGTGTGACCTTCGATTAGTCGAAGGGGACCTACGATCAGTCGAAGGTGCCCTACGACCAGTCGTAAAACCGTCTTATCCTATAACGCCTGAATTTTCAAATATCTGTTGGATCTTCGACCAGTCGTAGAGACTTAAGACCAGTCGAAGATGTGACTTATTTACACTATAAATAGAGCACGAATCTCAAAATAAAATAGACCATTCAAGCTAATTTAATTCGGCCTTTTGACAGATAAATCTGTGCTCCGTTTAAGCTAAGTGTGCTTATTTAATATTCTATTTCTTTAGCTTTGTTAATTGATTTTGTTTCTGGCATTCCAATCTAATCTATAAAGAGGAAGTTTTATTTTCCTTTTATTGGAATCAAAATCAATTCAAGCTAGCCCATTTGTTTTAAGTTAAAATCTATTAGAACCTAGAACCATTATAAAGTGAGTATTGGACATTGAACTTTGACATTCAAATCTCTACTCCGACTTGGTTCTTCTGGGCTGCTACAACAAATAAGAAAATAGGTATTTTACAATTTGTGTAATTTACTTTATTTGGTTTTATTTGAGGTTAAGCCAGAAAAATCTCATTGTATTGGTTATCTGAGGAGAGTCAGGAAAACTCAGAAAAGAGGGTTTTTTGAATTGTGTAAGCCCTTTGAAAAAGACACAAGTGTGAAGGTTTTGGGTAAACCTGGGAAAACCTATTTGATAGTGAACGCCAATATCCCCTGTGTGAGGATATTAGGAGTGGAGTAGCATTTTGTGTGGCTGTTGTTGAACAGTTGGTGTACACATAGGCGAACCACTGTAACTCCTTGTGTTGTATGGAAGTGTGCTTTATTTTCCCATCTTTGATTATTCTTTTGTGGAATTTATGAGGATGTGAATGTTATAATCATTTTAATTTCAAGCTCAGTGGGGAATGTTGTAATAGTTTAGATTTACATTGCTACAATTTATTTAAAGCTATTCCTTTATTTGTTTGAGCTTTAGATTCTCTAAATTATTCTAGTAAGGTTGCCCTGCCATTTCTATGGTATATGGTTGTCCCTAGAACAATCAATATTTGAGATTACATTCTATTCCTCTGATCAGTTTCAATTTTGTTTATTCCTAGAAAGTTTGAGTTCTTGATACAAAGACCTTTCTAGAAATCAGGTTGTCCTACCATAAACTTTGGTTTTTGGTGTAAGGTTGACCTCAGAACAACTTTTGTATCAATCTCTCAATACTTGTTTATTGAGGTTGTTATTCATTTCAGTATTGTGGATAAATTTACTTTATTTGGCTATCTCTTTATTTAACTTCTACTGTAATTATTTTAAATTTGGCATAGTCCTATTCACCCCCCCCCCCCCCTCTAGGACATAAAGCTTGGCCTTTTCAAGAACGACTATTACCCGGTCTCAACAGTGCACTCACTTGTAACAGCCCGGATTTCCGCCAACCTGGAACTAAACGTCCTTAGGCAATAGGTTGCTCCTAACACCTTATTAAATCGCCAGAACTGAATCCCACAGTCTAAAATCGGTTTTGAACCCATTTCCTTCACAAATCCCACCCTTCACCACCTTGTTCGTTCAATTTTTTTTACGTACTTTCACCCTAGACACTATCTTAAACTAATTAAGTATTATAACTTGGATCACCTTATATACAAACTACAAAGGCCTGAGTACCACCTCGACCAGAAATCACTTACGATTAAATCCTTTAGAAATGAGACAAAGTAACTAAGTGCTAAACTAGATTAGCTACGAAATCCATTTGAATTGCTTTAAATATGATCTGCAAGACCCAAAGCTTGTAGAATCATTGACGCTAGGTTACCCTAAAATCTAGGATCAAACTCATTACCCGACTGCTCTCGAGAGCACGTTGAAACTCCATATCAGATCTGGACCGCACATCGGGAGTCCGAATAATACGAGGTTAAGGAATTAGGACCGCCTCGCTGGGCTTGACAACCATCTCGGAAATCAAATCCAAATGGTGTCCCACTACTGTCGCTTGAGTCCGGAGCGAGAGAGTGTGAAAACACTTGTTTCTTTACAAAAATAAATATCTTGAATAGTAATCTGAGACTCGTCGCTTGCGGATCAGTATTAAACAACCAGACCGTCAAAATCTGACCAAATTACACCCTCAGATCAGGAAAAATTTCATAAACATTTACATGTACTCGGAATTTCGGATCTAGATCCGCTGACCGTTGAACTGAAACTAGTTCGCCACGCGTGATCTGGAAATCCGACTGAAATGAAAACTTAACTAAACGTAGATCTAGTGTTAGTGAGCTTAAGTCCGACTTTTGACTCAAAGAGGCCCACCAGAAGTCTTCCGTTGAGCCGAAACAGCTCCGCTTTGGCTATAACCCAAGTATACCTTGACCTTAGGTCTATTTCGGTGAAGTTTTAGGCTATATAAGAACCTTAAACCCTCTCCCATTTCAGCCATACGAATTTGGATTTGAGAGAGAGAAAAGAGAGAGAAAGTGTGGGAGATGTGGGAGAGTCTCCCTGCCCTTCTTCCCTGCTGCTATCCATGCTCCACCACTCCGTTCTAATCACTTTTCCGGCGATTCCAGCTCCGTTTCTAGGTAAGAAACCCTAACCCTAAATCTGTTTTGGGATGTGATAGTTGTAGGTTATGAAATAGCTAACCTATTTCATTTTATAGGTTGCCAAACTCCCGTATATGGAAGCTTAGCAAACTTATCGACTCCGTTACGATTCTACGACACAAGGTGCGAACTTTAAGTGTATAGGTTATGATTTTCAACACTTTCAATGTCAGATAATGATAGATTCATGATCTGCATGCAATTGCACATGTACAAAGTGCTTTCTGTTTTCTGTTTTGATTAAAGATGTAGAATATGGAATTTTACATATTCTAGGTATTCGTAGAAAATACCGTATACGTATATTTTTTGGAAATGTATTTGACATGATTATTTGTTGTATGGATATACGATATATGGATAAAATACTTATTTGGTGAAAGGATTCGCCTAAATACATGTTTTACTAATATACACTATGTATGTAGAAATACTGTATTGTGAGAAATACCGTATACATGTATAATTTAGAGATGTGTTTGCCATGATTAATTGTTGTATAAATATATTATGTGTGCATAAAATATTTGCTTGGCGAAAGGATTCGCCCTACTACATGTTTGCTAACATACACTAAATATGTTGAAATAGTATATGTTATGTGTTTGTGGAAATGTTTGTGTGAGCAAGTGTTTGGATGTTGATGCCTTAGGAGGGTGTTGAGATAGGATTCTCAACTACCCTAGAGACATATATGATTACCTCCGTGAGGTTGTCTACTTAAACCGCTTATTTGTAATATATGTGTTTGTATTCCTACTGATGTAGTGCTTTGCAACATGCTTTATATCATGCTTTATAACATGCCTTATAACATGCCTACTAGCATGCTTGAATTACTTTGTTTATCATGCTTTACTCCACATGCTATGGATGAGAATTGATTGAGTTTGAGACTATGTCTACAGTCCAGACAGTCGGTAGCAGATTTGAGATCGTGGCTGAGGTTCATGTCGCCACGTGGGATGTGTTTGACGAACCCGAGTCGTACGTCAGTTGGCGACAGTGGTTAGGCCACACAAAGTGCTTATGCACTTCATGTCGTCCAATTGATTATGCGCTCGAGCAGTCAGACTTATCATGTAACCCGATGTGTCTAATGTATGTTCACCATGTTTGGTCACTACTGCTTGAACCTAGGGTACCAAACTTACCAGTGAAATCCCTTTTAACCATGGTACCTCGATCCGCTAAGACTCATGAGCCGGGCATGGTGGTACGGGACACCGTGGTCGAGTTGTCGGCTTACGCTGGGGCCATGTGCCTCCCGTAGTGACCAGTGAGCAACCAGACTCGTGAGCTGATTATGGTGGTATGAGGCACTATATTCGAGATGTCGGCCTACACTACTTGATGGGTGATGGGGGAGTGGTGCAACGATTCCGTGTAACGTACCACACAGCGTACCGACCGTATCCGGTGTAGTGACCTCGAGCATATTCTAAACCTACGGTGAGGCGCCGAGCCTTCCGTAGTAACAGAGTATAAACTAGGCCTGTATTGATAAGGTGATGGGGGAGTGGTGCAACAATTCCGCGTAACAGCCCTGACAGCCCTTGCAGTCACCTAGAAACACACCATCGTATGAGATTGTCTAGGACTGACGATCCTAGAATGGATCATGTTTGGGAATGATACAAGGGAGGTACCTTAGTTTCTCAATCCTGCTGTTTGAAATGGACTAATAACAACTCGGTAATCATGCTCATCATGCATTGCATGTGCCTGGAAGTTGTGGAGCACTGAGGAAAGAAAGCATGCCGTGAACGAAGATGGTGTCGCATGAGGGAGTATGTCGGTGAGGGCATACATCATGACTGCATTCATACTTGCATTAATAAGAGTAGTTAGGACTGTTTGATTTTACTGCTTTATCATTACTACTTGACTGAATTGATAACATGTTAACCTATGTCTTATTGTTTCACTAAGTTGATCACTCACTCCCACGTTATGGGACGGTGTTTGCAACACCAACCAGATTTGTTGAGTTTCAGGTGATGGCAATGCTTATGAAGCAGAGCCGGACTACTACTATGATGTTAAGGAGGAGTTCTCCTATTTGTATCTCTCTGGCAGGTCTATGAAGACCTGGTATTGTATTGACGGGGCTATGATACTTGGGATAGAAGATATTACACTTCCTCACATTAGGTATATTTTAGAATTGTACTGTAATTATTTAACCTGGTAACTTTATCACACTCTGGAGACTCACCACAGTTTTTATATGTTATTTATCTATCACAGTCTTCCGCTTACAATTTAATTGTCTCTGGAGTATGATATGTTGTTTTGGCTTAATCTCACTCATGTTCAATGCACAAATACAGTCAACATTCAATCATCATTCATTTTGTTGCATAAGTGATGTTCTGGAACTCGGGAGTTGAGTTTATGCTCGACCCCCAATTTTTGGGATGTTACATCACTGCATACGTTCTTGAACCACTGTGCATAACTTAATTGAAGTGAGTTGACTCGACAGCGAACTCAGTTGGGAAAACAATACTAAACCAGAGACAAATTTTGAAGGAATAGAGAGAAATTGTTGGTTTTTTAATGAATTGATTCAAAAAAGAAAAAAGAGTAGGTGTATATATTAACCACGATTAGGTGCTTAAAACACCGTTTTGAATGGGTTAGGTCTGTTGGGTTTAAACCCAATTAGTGCAACCACCCAAACAAACACATCCCTGGTTTAAAATTCACGCAAAATCGATAGGTGCAAGTATACTCGTGAAGTACGAAATAAAACCATTAGTGTGATTATTCTCTCAGTCCTAACACAGACCCAGACCTAGACCCAGATTCGGACCTCGACCCAACCTGGCCTGGTGCGACGCGCGAGCACACATGCACATCCATAGCCATAGCACGTCATGACTTGACTCCATGTAGATTTCTTCTTCTAACTCTCCATTTACAAATGTTATTTTAACATTCATTATATATATTACTAGCTTGTATATGGATGTCATTGCAACTAATACTTTAATCGTTGTAATTCTAGTTAAAGGTAAATAAGTATCAAAGTAATCATATTCTTCTTTCTGTCTAAAATCTTTTGTGACTAATCTAGCTTTAAACTTATCTATAGACTCATCTAGTTTAATTTTAAATTATTATTTTTTAAACACTCACACCCTATAGGAATATTTCATTTTCTAACAATTGAAAAGGATTGAGCATTTCCCATGAACACTTGTTTCTCATCTCTTGTTACTTGATAGGATGTAAACATACTTTGATCCTTCCATACATACTAAGTTGCCCCATTGTCTAATATCCATTCCATGTTGTTTACTAAAAATACTTCGAACACTACAGTGACAATCATGTCTGAATATTCTTCAGTTTCAGTAATATTGACTTAAGATATTGTATTCATTTTCTTAAGCCTACATTTATTTTCATAATGTCCAAGCTTTTTACAGTAGTAATAGGGCCCTTTTTTTCTTGAATTGTCCATTTGTTTTCTTTTTTAATCTACACTTCTTAAAGTGATGTCTAGGGTTTCCACAATTGTAATAATTCTCTTTCTTTTTGCCATTTTGTGCTTGCTTGTTTCTAATAGGTTAGCCTTTGATATAGACCCAATTGCATTTTCAATTTGGTATCTGTTTCTATTAGTCTCATATATTCTTATGTGTACGATTATATTTTCTAAATAAATGTTATTTTTCTTATGACTCATTCTATTTTTGTATTCTTTTTAAAAAGAACTTTTCAAGTAGCGCTTCTGACAAGAATACTTCGTCTATTTTCATTCTCTCAATTATCAATTCATGTACTATATCCTAATAATCATGAATCTACTTCGTAACAAGTTTATCATTTGTCATTTCATAATGAAGAAAGTTTGCAATAGCATATTTCTTAAATCTTACATCTTCAATGACATATTTCTTTTATAATGAGGTCCAAATGCCCTTAGTAGATTCATAAAAAACATAGATATTGTATAATTGATTATACAAGATATTCATGATGTAATGTTTATAGTTATTGGCATCTCTAAATTCATTTTGGTTGGCTCGATCAACTATAAATGAATGTTATTTTTCTTATGATTCATTCTATTTTTGTATTCTTTTTATGAAGAATGTAGTTTTTCAAGCAGTGCTTCTAACAAGAATACTTCATCCATTTTTATTCTCTCAATCATCAATTCAGATACTAGATCTTAATAATCATGAATCTGCTTCGTAACAAGTTTATCATTTGTTAATAGCATGTTTCTTAAATCCTGCATTTTTAATGACATATTTATTTTCTAATGAGATCCAAATGTCCTTAGCAGATTCAAAAGAAACATAAATATTGTATAATTCATTGGACAAGATATTCATGATGTAATGTTTACAGTTATTGGCATCTCTAAATTCATTTTCATTGGCTGGAACAACTATAAATGAATATGAAGAATGTAAAAAAAAAAATATTTAATATTTCTGGTGTAAAATTGATTTTTTGTTTCCATTTTTTAAACTTCTATCCAGCGAACGGTTTGATTTTGGACATTTCAGACGTGGAGTTGACTGAAATGGTAGCCATGGAAAATAATAGAGTTGTAGTTGTAACTCAATTTTCAACAAATTAGATGAATAGTTGAACATTAGTTACAAAAAGAAAAATAAAAATAAAAAACTTTTCTGTTTCTGATGTAGAGCGGGTCGCAGACAGTTTCATGGCCAAGATGGATCAGAAAAGGCCCGATCGATGACAAAAGTGATCTGGACCGTCGGATCTTAGATTGGGCGTATCTCGCAATCCGGAATGAATTAGCTGACGTAAAATATATGATTTTGGGGTAGAACGAGCTACTTTATCCAACCAACTCAGCTATGCTAGGTTGCGCAGCATGGAATTGCAAAATACCGCTGGATCGACGGTCGTTTCCCTATTTTAATTTCGTTTTTACTATAAATAGTAAGTTTTAGTTTGATTATAACTCTTCATCCGTCGGGCTTTAGGAGTTGCGTCCAACGTGAAAAGAGCTTAGAATAATTAGGAGAACGGTTTGGTGAAGCCAAATAGGACACTTACTATTTTTGGCTGAAAACCTTAAGCGCTAGTAGACATCACGGTCGTCTATAAATAGTAAGTTTACTATTTATAGTAAGTCGCGGATTCTAGGAGTTTTAGTTGTAGTTTGATTATGATTTCTTTCCCATTGCTTGGTACCCCTATTTAAAGGGTTGTGAACTCGTTTTTATTGATTCATTAATCAATTTCGAATTTATTAGAATTTATATATACTTCCTGCTTTCTTTCCTCGTGGATTTGAGAAGTCTCTATGAGGAGTTCAGAGAAATTCCGTGGATTCGGAATAGTTATCCTCTTGAGGAAGACGGTGCTCGACATCACGTCCTCTCCTGCGTCAGTTTCTAAATATCGAATAAGATGTTTACTGCTTCCAACAACTAAATATTTGGTTTGAAAATTGTTGGAAATAATGTGCTGAAAGTAGTAGATAATATTCGAAAAAATAAAAATTTAAATAATAAAATAAAGTAAAAAAAGATGACTTATTTATTTGAGTCGAGGCATGATTAGGTCACTCGACTTAAAACAAAATTTGTGCTCCTTGGACTGTGTCTCAAGTGCAATAGGAATCTTGGATAGTTGGCCTCCATGATACAACGACTATTACCAAGTCCCAACGGTGCACTTATTGTATACGGGCTTGAAACAACATTTAGAACTTAATCAAAGTGATTTGACTTGGCAGTGAACTCAATTGGCAAAATAACATTGTACTAGAGATGAATTTTAAAGAACCAGAGAGAAATCGTCAATTTTTTAATGAATTAATTCGAAAAATGAGTACATCTACATATAAACCACGATTAAGTGCTTAAAATACCATTTCAAATGGGTTAGGTCCGTTGAATACGAACCCAACTGATATAACCATCTGAACCGACGAATCCCTAATTTGAAATTCACACAAAATTGACAAGTATGAGAGAATACTTGTAGATTACATAACAAGAACTGTTAGTGTGAGTGTACTCTTGGTCCCCACACAGACCTAGGCACGGAACCGGAACTACCCGGCCTGGCGCGGTCCGCACACACATGCATGTCCACAGCCACGGCCTGGCACAACTAAGCAAGCACGCATGTGTGATCAATGGTATAAGTTTGGGATAATGACATGACTTACATTGGACTAAATTCACGTGCCTATGATAACTTGCTTAAATTCCATGCAAAACTCCTCGCCTGTATACTTAAGTTTTTCGGAGATATGGTTAATGTCTTGGACTCGATAATTTATCCATTCCATCATGTTAGTCGGTATATGGCACTTCTCCAAATAGCCTATTCGCACGTGCGAATCTAATATATATATATATATATATATATATATATATATATATATGTGTGTGTGTGTGTGTGTGTGTGTGTGTGTGTGTGAGAGAGAGATCAAAGCCTCTAATCTGGCGAGCACCGCAACCACGTTGATGCTTGTACTGGTTTTGTTATCCGTTGGGCCATGAAAGCACGTTGAATATGGACTTGGGGTCAAGCTCCTTTAACCATCAAGCTATTTTGTACATCCATCCAGGACCCGCCTAATGAATATAGATGACTGAATTTCAAGACAATTCGCTACAGGTTGGAACCACCTGATGTACGGCTTGGACCTTTCGTGTCTGTGCCAAGGTGATATATATGTGGGTCCAAATGCAACTAGGTGCATGGGACTGTTTCCATATCCTTTGGCCCACGAGATGGAGGAAACGGATTGGATACGTACCCTGCCACTAGCCATTGGCTAGTGGTCGGTGCTCTGTGGACCCCACCATGATGTATGTGTTTCATCCATGCTGTCCACCCATTCTTCAAGATCATTTTATAGCATGAGCCCAAAAATTAGGTGGATCTAAATCTCAAGTGGACGGCACAGTGTTGATTGAAAGCCCACCATTAAAAACTTCTTGGGGCCCGTGAAAGTTTTTAATCAAGATGATATGTATGTTTTCCCTTCATCCAAGTCTTTATGACCTAATCAACAGGTTAGATGTCAAATAACCATTACAGTGGGCCCCAGGAGGTTTTTAATAGTGGACATTCAATCGCTACTGTTTTCCCATGGTGTGATCCACCTTACATTTATATCTACCTCTTTTTTGGAATGAAGACCTGAAATTATCTTTAAAAATTGGATGGACGGCATGGATAAAACACATTCATAATGGTGGGGTCCACATATCACCGACTACTAGCCACCTGGCTCGTGGCAGCGTCGCAAGCCAAACCGCGTCCCAAACTGGAAGCTGATTGCGTACGGAGTGAACCGGTAAGATGGGGGGCACCGTGATCTGTGTGTTTCTATCCATGCTGTCCATCCGTTTTAACAGCTTATTTTAGAGCATGAGCCCAAAATCGAAATATATCCAAACCTCAACTGGACCACACTACGTGAAACAGTGTAAATTGAATACCTACTGCTGAAAACCTTGCAGGGCTAAAGAAGTTTTGGACCAAGATGATATTTGCTTTTTACCTTTGTCCATTTATCCATGTCTGTGTGACTTTATAAACAGGCCTTAACGCAAGGTTTCAACGGTGGACGTCATTATCTCCACTGTTTCCTGTGGTGTAGTCCACCTTGTGTATTGAATATAGTTCAATTTTAGGCTCGTGTCCTAGAATGAGGGGTAAAACGGATGGATGGCATGGATTAGACACATATATCAGTGGGCCCCATGTAGTTTGCTCAGTATGATATAGCTTACTGTGTTACTTGATATTAGGGGTGTACACGAACCTAGCGTGGTTAGCTCGCTCTGCTCGACTCGTCTCGGAAAAGCTTGATTTGACTCGGTTTGAAGTTGAGTTCGAACCGAGTTGAGCTGATTTTTTGAGTTCAAAAACGAGTTCGAGTAAGCCCTAGCTCAACTCGACTTGGATTGAATCCATCAGGCCCTAGCTCAACTCGTCTTGGATTGAATCCAGCTTGAATTGAACTTAGATCGAATTAGTTCGGTGACTCAGTTACTTTGTCATTGATGTCGCTCACCAAGTGTTTGATAAAATGACTCTAACAAAGTGTGGCTAGTGGCGAGAAAGGTATGTAAACAAAACAAATACTTTTCTTTTTCTTGATTTTTTATGTTGCTTAGAAGGTTTTTGATAGAATATCTATAAAATCATTGCTTCCGTTTAACGTGCAAAAGGATTTTGAAGGTGAAGTTTAATATATGTGAAAACACCCCAACAGCAAAATCGGCTCAGTTTTGGCTTGAACTCGGCCCAAGTTGAGTCGAGCCACGCTAGCCAATCAAGCTCGAGGACTGAGCCGATCCAAAGTCAGATAGTGGCCAAGCCGAGGCCAGCTTGACCCGGTTCAACTCGATGTACACCCCTACTTGATATTGACCAACTCATCACAATTTAGCCGAGGAATCATGCGATTTAGACCGGAGCACGTCCACAATGAAATCAGAGACTTCGGTTTGTACAAGTAGGGCCCATTGTTCAATGATCCAGACTATCAGTTTATTGGGCCCGCGTGGATGTAAATGCCCCAAAAGGCATTCTTCACGGGGCACTCTCATCCTTTCAAATGGGATCTGAAAACGGACGGTCAAGAAAAAGAGAAACACAGTACTGAGGGCCGGGGGATGTTTGGAGCATTACAACGGACCAACTGTACGGATCAGTGGATCATGTGCACGGCTTAAACAAACTGAAATGAAAACCCGAGGACATATAAACTCGGGTGGTGGATCACGTAATTTGTTTTCATAGAACCCCACGTGTGTCATGCCTTGGAAAGACTCTAATGTCAGTTCTGCACCATTTAAGAAATGACGCTGACCCTTCAACCGAGCATGGTATTGTTGTAGGGAGCGGATTAGGTGTGGCCCTGAAGGTGGGGCCCACTTTGATGATTGTGTAGTATATAATCCGTGTTTCCAGAAGCAGATACAAATCTCAGGTGGACCACACACTACATGAAACAGTGATGATTGAACACCCAGCATTAACCTGTTCATAAGGGAAATGCAAAAGGACAAATATCAGCTTCATCCAATTTCTCTTGTGGCTCAAAAAAAAGTTTTTAATTGCCAATCACCACCGTTGTTTCCACTTAAAATTTGGGTCTGCCTCATTTTTGTATTTCATGCTCTAAAATAATCTGGAAAAACGGATGGACAGCATGGATCGATATTGAAACTGTCGACCGACTCAACAATGGACAGAGTACAACCAAAAAAAAAAAAAAAAAAAAATCTCATAAAAAAGAAATGCCATTAACCATCTGATTGTTTTCCTTAAATATTTGGTCTGTCACTTTAAAAAAAAAAAAAACCTTTAATCATCCATTTAATAGCCTAATTAGATTGTTAGGATAGTTTGATGAGAATGATTTTAGATACATGCTCCATCCACAGTGATACTCAAAATTTGGATGGTCTGGATAGCTTTGTTACAGTGCCACATGGGAGTGAGAGGATGAGTCACCACCATTTTGGAAAGCGAATTGCCTGTACACTCGCAACAGGGAACGTGCCCCAAACCCTGTGGGGGGCCTTCTTGATGTATGCGTTTTATCCACGCCGTCCATCCCCTCTGCCACCTCACTTTAGGAAATGACCCGAAAAATGTTACAGATCCGACGCTTAAGTTGACAACACCACAAAAAATAGTGGGGATTGAACGCCCACTGTTGAAAGCTTCCTAAGGCCCATCATGATATTTTATTTGATATCCAACCTGTTCATAAGGTCACACATACCCATACAAATATAAGCTTGATCCAAACTACTGTGGCCTCAAGAAGTTTTCAACAGTTGGAATTCAATACCCACTGGTGTTTGTGGTGTGGTCCACTTTAACCTTGGATCTGCATTATTATTGGGTTCATGCCGTAAAATGAGCTGAAAAAACTAGATGGACAGCGTGGATAAAACACATACATCACGGTGGGCCCCACAGAGCTTGGGCCTGTTTCTTAAACTGGCAATCCGCTTCCGAAATTCAAAATGGTGATAAACTAACATGCGATTCTAGGCATCTGTATATATACACGAAATGCATCTGGCCATTGGTGACGGGGACATACACACTCGACAAGGATGACGTGGCAAAGTGGCATGCAAGAGGGAACTCGCAAGGGCCCCTGGATGCAAGATGAAGATATGCTCTTAGTAAAATTCGTCACTCTTTTGGGGGAGCGGAGATGGGACTACTTGGCAGTTGCTTCAGGTGAGTAGAGTTGGGGATGATCTGGGCCACTCATCAGCTGGGCCCCACACTAAATATCCTTGGCCAGTACTGAACCATTCATCAGGTGGGACTACCCAGATGATGAGCGGATAGGATCTCAAAACGTGTGTGTGTGTGTGTGTCTCACTCTTCAATATCTCAGCATTTCTCTGTATTTGATCAATTTCAGGACTGAAGAGGAGTGGGAAAAGCTGCAGAATGAGGTGGATGAACTATCTGAGACCGGATCTGAAAAGGGGTAGAATGAGTTTAGAAGAAGAAGAAATAATCCTTCAACTTCATGCTTGCTGGGGTAACAAGTACGCAATTTCAAATTTCATTTCACCCTTTGATCACTTACAGACGCCCATTGGCTGCAGCTCTAAGTTTTGTGGAGCCCACCCTGATGTCTGTTTTATATCCATTCCGTCCATTCTTTTCTCCAGGAAACAGTGGAGATTGGACGCTCACCATTGAAAACTTCTTGAGAGTCATAGATAATTAGACATGGGCTAGCTGGAGAAACGGATGGACAGAGTGGATACAAGACATACATCAAGGTGGGCCCCACGGAGCCTTGTGCTGCAGCCAATACACGCCCTGCATTTTCATCTCTCTCCTCAACGCGTGAACACGTGCCAACTTGTTAAAGCGTGTAAGATGGGACCCACCTTCAAGACCAAGTTAGGCCGGTCAGGTATCAGGAAGCTCAAAATGGTCATGTTTGTTTTCTTGGAGGTTTTCTAAACCCTCGTTATTATAACTGATGGTGCTTTGAAGGCTATTGAGAAAGAAGTATAGGGTCCTGCTGATCAAGAATGATTTGGTGATCCAAACCATTGATCTGGATGACCCTGGAAACCTCCATGGTGTGGCCCACCAATCAATACGTAAAGGAGTAAATCTTTTAATGTTTTAATTATCAAGAAAATCTAATAATACCATGATTGTAGGTGGTCTAGAATCGCTCGCCAGTTGCCGGGAAGAACCGATAATGAGATCAAGAACTATTGGAGAACCCATCTAAGAAAAAAATCTCAAGGTAAAGATTTCATTATAATTTTATTTTTTTTTTTGGCATTTTTACTATGTTATATTTACAATCCAACATTGAATACAGAAGATATCATGCAAAGAGACTTGGAAACTGCGATGGGACTGAAACATTCACACAAAGTAAATGATATCATATTCAAAAGTGCCACCGAAGATCATAGATTAGTTGAGGTTGACGATGTATGTCAATCGTCAGAGGACAACATCAATGTCTTCCTTCAACTAGGATTGCAGATTAACGATGACCCATTTGCGGTTTCACCATATGAAGCCCGGTTGTCGGATTGGGTGTCCGGAATGGTGGACGATGGCGATTCTTCGGGCAATCAGAATGGCTGCAGCATCACTGATCCTGGGTTTAGTTTCCCTGCATGGGTGCCTAGTAATGTGGATACAGCATGGGAATATTGTCTAGGTTCTCTTTGGGAAGTAGAACTGCACTGATGTGAGAAACAAATACTTCCAGCTTACAGTGTGTGCTGAGTTGTATAGACTAACCACGGACAGGAACCTCAACATCCAGTCCGTCCATCACGTGCCCTCCTTAATGCTAGACCCTGGAGTAAAAGATCAGCCAAGTCCACAATTCAGTTGTGCCACACCACAGGGAACAATGTGGATGGGATGCCAACCACTGTGTATGGGGCCACCATGTTTGTCTCTATCATAAAAAAAAAAGAAACCCGTTCTTTAGGCGTCGTTCACGATGTTGGAAAGGACAAAAATCAAATTGACCCAAAACTCAGGCGGGCAACAATGCATGAACTAGTTGAGTTTTTTGGCGCAGTACTTTTACATTGTTTCTATTGGTGTGGTGTTATTCTAATATATAAAAATTATTAACCAAAATTAAAAATACATGAATTTTAATAGAGATTAATTACATATTATAAGATCTAAAATTCATATAACGTAACAAAAAGAATGCACTTGGATCAATGAGCGAGGTAAATGCTAAGAGGATAGTATCAACAAACTGAATAGAGGTGCGGATCCATATTGCTTTCCTTAAGAGTATTAGCACATTTTTTATGACCGGTTTAGATTTCCTGTAATCAAAAGCCTTTGTGATACAACTACTAATTGGCCTAGAACGACCGGCACAAACAACAAGTGATTGATGCTCACAATTCCTCCACCATTTCGCAAAAAGAAAAAGAAAAAAAAAAAACATGGGGTTTTTATCAAGAAGAAAGAGAGAAATCTCTTTTAGAAAAGATAATTTTGCGGCTGCAGCCTTTACTAGGTTTTATTTATTTATTTATTTATTTATCTGAAATTACTATTTATAGTAATCATAGGGCTTATGTGGCAGACACATGGTGTTGAGGTGTCAGCTAACGTAAACATTAGTTTTACAAATGGTCACAAAAATGTTGGAAAAAATTATAAATCTTGTACACAACGGAGGATAGGAAAAAGATAATGAGACAATCAGATCTATCGGGTTCAAGGCTCAACTTAAATAGTCAATTTCTGAAGACAAATTTGTTGCCATTTTTCTGGTAATTCCAGCAAGTGCAAATGAAGAAAATCTATAAATTGTCTTCAGGATATAATGAACTCTCAATATGAATTTCAACATGAAAATTTGCACATTTAAGTGTTGAACAAATATTTAATTTTAACACTAATATGCCTTTAAGACGTTCAAAAAAAATATAGCAAGAGGTTAGATTCGAGAGTTTTGCACAGAAGATTTTTATCTAAAAAGTGAAGAGTATTTTCTCTGGATTATAGTATCCAGGATTTATAGCAATTTAAGGGTCATGGACTTCTTCCTAAAGAGATGCTCATGTGCCTTTTCAAAACATCCATACCTATTCAGAGCAAACAATTTTCTTCCATGAAAGGACAAGACCATTTGTCCTATGACAGTTATTTCTGTACCCTTTCAGACAAAAACAGTTATACAACAGTATAAAACTGTAGCCACATGTCCTAATTGTCTTAATTGGTGTCATATGAACGACACGTGGCATAGGTGCCACATGTACAATCATGTCATCGTCACTCTCAATCAATACTACGGTTAAAATACTTCACAGTAGACCCTAGTTCAATTCAAAAAGGTTTAAACCAGTGCCAAAAAGACTAAGGCTCTTTTGGCTCCATGCGACGATGTGCATGTGTGAAGTGCAAAGTGCGCCTAATAAAGCATCCAAGCAGCCCTACAACCCACACCGCGAACGCGAACGGTGCTTCGCACCGTCCTTGAGGAGATTTGAACCTGGTTGTTGAAGCAAAAACCCCTTCCCTTACCATCTGATTATACACACTATTTATGAAAAGTTTTAATAATCAATATATTTATTTACTTACAGAAAATAAACTTTTATTTTTAAAATTTATTTTTATTATACAAAACACAACAAAAAAAACTGTTGCAATGAAATGTCACGCATTACTCCAATAGACTCAATCAAAGGAGGGGAAAAAACAATGGAAAAAGAAAAAAGGAATCATGTAGACAATCCTAAGCCCCAGCCCAGCCCGATCGCTGACACGACACGGTACAGCGGGCGCATATGTGGCCTATGGCATAACATTCTCAAGTGATCAACATAACCTTACCACATGCTCATATATATAAATGAGAAATACTTCTTATTTCTCTCCAATGTGGGAATATACCCACAAGCAAAAACTAAAGAAAGTCCAAAGCAATTTTTTTCTCAAACTTCCTATATCTTTTGTTCTGTTTTGTTTTGTTTTTTTTTAAAACCATACCTCAAAACCAACAATCCCCCACTTAAAAAAAAAAAAAAAAAAAAAAAAAAAAAAAAAAACAAAAAACAAAAAACAAAAACAAACAAAAGATATGTGAGCATCTAACCTCACGTGCATAAACAAAGGTGTCACAGGGACTTGAACCTCATCTTAGTGGGAAGCAATCATTTATCATAGACTTAGTGAACCAAACATTTCAAAACTAAGCTATTGATTTGTAAGATCAATACTTCATACACACATTTGATCATCACTTTTATGGTGCATATTAACGCAGAGCACTTTTAAGGCCATGTGTTAATCCCGCTTTCATGAGCGCTTTAGAGAATTAGCTAAATTCTCATATAAGGCAGTCAAACCTTCACACTCATATAGGTGAGTCTATTAATGATGTAGAGCGGGTCGCGGACAATTACATGGCAAAGATGGATCAGAAAAGGCCCGGTCGGCGACAGAAGTGATCTGGACCATCAGACCTTAAATCAGGCATATCTCACAATCCGGGATGAGTTAACCAACGAAAAATATATGATTTTGGGGTAGAACGAGCTACTTTAGCTAACCAACCCAGCTATGCAGGGTTGCGACACTCGGAATTGCGAGAAACCCCTGATTTGACGGTCGCGTATCTCAATTTCGTTTTTACTATAAATAGTAAGTTTTAGTTTGCTTATAACTCTTCATCCGTCGGGCTTTAGGAGTTGTGCCCAATGTGAAAAGAGCTTAGAATAATTAGGAGAACGGGTTGGTGAAGCCAAATAGGACACTTACTATTTTTGGCCGAAAACCTTGCGCACTAGTAGACATCACGACCGTCTATAAATAGTAAGTTTACTATTTATAGTAAGTCGCGAATTATAGGAGTCCTAGTTGTAGTTTGATTCTGATTTCTTTCCCATTGCTTAGTACCCTTATTTAAAGGGTTGTGAACTCGTTTTTATTCATTCATTAATCTATTTCGAATTTATTTAGAATTTATTTCTATTTTCTACTCTCTTTTCTCGTGGATTCGAGAAGTCTCTGTGGGGAGTCTAGAGAAGTTCCGTGAATTCGGAATAGTTATCCTCTTGAGGAAGACGGTGCTCGACCTCACGTCCTCCCCTGCGCCAGTTTGGTATCAGAGCGAGGTTTCTCCTCGGGTCGATGGCTTCTAACGACGGGTCGGGCAACAATCCCATAGGCGGTGCTCCAGGAAATTTTCTTTTAACGGCGGCAACATTTCAAGCAGAGCAGCAAGAGAATCGGCAAGCCATGCAAGGGCTGCAGGCTTCCATGGACCGCATAGTGAATCTCTTGGTAGAAACCCTAGGGCAACTCCGTGTTCCTGGTGGTAATCCTCCACCACCAATTGCTGAAACCCGTAATCGCCCTGATCGCAGGATAATACCAGCAGTGCATCCAAGGGCCGTCCCTGAGGACGGGAGCTCTAGTGAAGAGGAGATCGATGACGTGATCTTCCAACACCCCAGGCAAGGCGGCGATCGGGTAGATCGAATAGATCGAAACTTCAAGATACGGGTTGATATTCCTAACTTCAACGGCCAGCTACACATTGAGGATTTTCTCAATTGGCTTTCTGAAGTTGAGCGATTTTTTGAGTATATGGACATCCCTGAAACAAAGAAGGTCAAGCTTGTGGCCTACAAGTTGAAAGGAGGAGCTTCAACTTGGTGGGAACAACTGCAGCTCGCACGAACCAGGCAGATGAAAGCACCAATCCGCACATGGCAGCAAATGAAGCAGCTACTACGTGCCCGATTTCTCCCTAGCGATTACGATCAGGTATTATTCCAACAATACCAAAATTGTAGACAAGGTAGTCAGTCGGTGAGAGAGTACGCGGAAGAATCTTACCGCCTAGCGGCGCGCAACAATTTGGTCGAGACTGAATCACAGCAAGTCGCCCAATTCAAATGTGGATTGCGTATGGCGATCTAGGATCGGGTCCAGATGCAGTCCGTCTGGATGATGAATGATGTGATCAAGTTAGCTACTTGGGCAGAAGCACAACTTGAACGTTCTAACACATGGGCTGTCACGCCCCAAACTTAGAGACCGGGCTCACAAAATTCCCGATCGCCGAATCCAGCACCGACAACCTCCGTAGTATCCCATTCTCGGCTCCTGGTACCCATATACCAAGTTCCGATCCTGGGATGCTACAAGGAGGATTTCTAATAATCAATTTGATTCGTAATGAGCATAACCACAAGCATAACCCACGAACAATAACCATAAGAACACCATCACAAAGTCCATTATGAACAAAAACCTTTGAGTACAATGCGTAGGAAAGGGAAATACAAGATAGTGCTAATAACAAAACTCCAGAAGCTCGGCTGCACACTCCAACTGCGGCGAGTCTACGGCTGCGTCCTGACATCACCTGCACACATCAATCGTGCATAAGCTTATGGAAAGCTTAGAGGGTGGTGTAAGTATGTGTGCAATATGATCGGGCTCAGAATGCAGGGTCAGAGAAATGCGGAATCGTGCTGACGAGTACATAAATGCAACCAGCCGTACCAAGGCTATGCAGTATAAGATATGAGTGCAATCGGCCATAACCAAGACCATGTGATGCAAGATGCAGTTCAAGCATGCCAATCCTCATCCAAATCCTCATATCAATACAGTTCTCAGTTTGGATAATCACCGGGGTCTAGTACACTCTATGCCAGCTTGCCGTCCCTATCCGGACGCATAACTGGAAGAGTGAAAGAGACTTCACTATCCGCCTGCGGGCTCAGCTCGTCGATAGCGGACCGATTCCTCAAGCTGGTCAAACTCAACCTAGAAATTGCCCCCTCACTCAGGCGGGTAAGTTCACACCCCTTTCCAATTGACCACGACACAGTGGGAGATGCGGCCTACTGGTATACGGCCCTCGCACGCTCGTGTATCCACTCGGTCTCGACGTTAGAGTCATCCTCTGGTACCATCGGGTTTAGGGATTTTCACCCAGGGACATCTATGGCGCCCGTATGCTAGAACCAAACATTTTCGGTATCCAATCCAGCCACCCACGATGTGTCTGTGGAGGCTATGGCCCTGGTGTCGCTAGGGCATATAGTAACTACAATCACACAATGCAAGTGCATGAGTCACACTACCAGTCATGCAACGATCCCCAGCGTAAATCATGCGCTCATGCGGGTAACTCACCGGCCGTGGGAGCCCGTAATGCCGCTCCGAAGGCATATGCTATGATCAAACATTCCTCATATCAAGCATACAAATGATGCGTATGGGTATGAATCATGGAGCTATACTAAACATGTTATAAAGTGGTGAACTATCAACAAGTATGAGCTTACTAATGGGTCCTAGGGAGAGTTATAATGCGGACATTTAACCAACACTATACTTACAAGGTGGACATCAAACCAACATTACTCCCAAGGCATGGCCCGCCATAAAACATCATTACACAGACCATGGAGGAATTAAACATTGCAATGGACCCTAAGGACAACCCATTGGGCCTCGATCCATGGGCCTTAGATACATCAAATGGGCCGCCTCATATGAGCCTTATATAAATCAAGTGGGCCACATCAATGGGCCTTATATATACCAAATGGGCCACACCAATTGGACCCCATAGTACGTCAAAGTGGGACCGATCACATGGGCCATATGAATAACAAATGGTGGGGTCCACTTGAACTGTTAGATTTGCCTCATTCTTTAGCTCATGCAATAACATGCGGTTTCAAAATTGGATGGACGGGTTGGATGCAACAAATGCATCATGGTAGGGCCCATAAAGCCCACCATAATATATATGGAAAAAGGCACAATGCGTGTGAGCTGATTTTTAATGTCTCATAAGGTCGACCTAAGTGGGCCCCACTGTGATGTGTTTTCGAACATCTACCCCATCAGCCAAATGCACCATTCCGTAGTAAGCCTAGGTCTCAAAAAATCAAGTCGATCCGTGACTTGTGCAGGCCACACCACATGCAGCAGTGGAGAGGGCCGTGCACCGTTTAAAACATTCATAACCATTTTGAGGGCCCACCGAGATGCGGTTTGCAAATCCAGCCCATCCATAAGTTGTGTCCCACTAGCATGAGAGCTCAGACCAAGTTTCAGGCGCGTGAGAAACTCAGGTGGGGTCCACCGTCCACAACAGTGGACGGTGTACGTGAAATACATACATATCAGAGGGCTCCACTGTCAGCTGGACGGTGGTAATATAACACATACATTAATGTGGGCTCCACGTGGGGCCCACCATAACGTTTACTTTCCATCCGGACCGTTGATAAGGTCACACGGACCTGAAAGAAGGGGAAAAATAAATTCCAGCTTGATCCAAAACTTCTGTGGACCCAAAAATGGGATTCAATGGTAGAGTTCAATCACCGCTGTTTCTTGTGGTGTGGTCCACCTGAGACCTGGATAGGCCTGAAATTTGGAGGGGGCCCACTTCAGAGAGTGGCCCACCTCATGAACGGATTGGATTTCAAATAAACATCAAGGTGGGGCCCACGGCTGGAGCCGTGTGCTCCTGCCCACCGTCCACCTGGTGCAGGACGCCTGGCGCCTTGCCATCGACAAAGAAGAAGCAGCGAGAGGTTGCTGTTATATATTTTATTTTTTAATTTTTTTTTAAATCACGTTATTTCGTGGTTTTTCATGCGTGGGACCTGCATCTGATCAATCCACCCCACACATTGGTCCCTACAGCCTATAACAATCGTAACAAGCCTCATATTGGGCATATATCGAGGTACGGAAACAATAGGGGCAGTTTCAATGGTAAAGAAGCTGTTTCCCACGCCATGGCCTACTAAAAATTCGGATCGACATCATCTTTTGGCTCAATGCCTAAAATGATTTGTAGAATGGAATGGACGGTGTGGATTGACTACATACATCAAGGTGGGGCCTAAACAAGTGGCCATTCTCCAAGGCTTGAGAATCAAGCCAATATTTGTGTTTTCCTTTCCAGCAACGTCCAGACGCTGGACGTTTTTAGGCTTAGCAACATATTTAAGGTGGGCCTTGTTTAGGTGGGCCACCACATGATGGACGGTGTGAGTTCAACACAAATAAGATGGGCCCCACCCACGGACGGCTTGGATAAAATACTTATTTCATGGTGGGGTCCATTTAAGTGGGCCACACAATCCTATCATCTCAAGAAAAGGAAAAATGAAAAAGAGAGAGAGAGAGAAGGTGGGACACACGTATGATGGAGGGACCCTGACACTATGGGCCCTCCCTTGCATCCAATTATACATAAAAAAAATTAATCAAAGTGGGCCATCGGCCACATCTTAGGGTCCAAAGTGAGATCCACACCATTGATCGGTAGGCCCCACTTGACCCATCATGAAAACATGAAAAACCTATCCTATAAAGCACCCACCGGTTGATCTCTTCGGTCCGTTGGAACGCCACCCTCCTTGTGCTCCTCTTTGATGGTGGAGATGGGAAATGGATGGCTAGGATGATGGGTTTTTGAATGGGAATGGTGGGCCACAAATCACTTTTCTCTCATGGAAGGCTTGAACGTGAGATTTTTTTCCTTGCTTGGGAATGTGGAGGAATGAGAAGGAGAGGGAGGGTTGTAAGGGAGAGAGAGTGATGTGAGGTGATGGATGTGGTACTTGACTAGGTATGGGTGTGTAAGAGAGAGGGTGAGAAAGAGTTGACTTTGGAGAGAGAAAGCATGGGTTGCTTGTACTTGACATTGAAGTGATTGATTGATTGATGTGATTGATTGATTAATGGGATTGATTTGACATTGTGTAGAGATTCTCTTGGAATCGAGAAAGCCCGGCGTTTCTTCAAAATAAACGCCGACTCACATCTTCTGGTCAGGGTATTGGATCGATGCGTGAGTCGCGGCGTTGGAACCGTTGTGACGGTGCAATCGCAATGATACAGGTCTCGGATTAAACCAACTCAAATCTAAAGGATGCGACTTACGATCGATCGCAACGTCGATTATCAGTCGCGGATTGCTGGACTTTGACGGAAATGATCGCAGGATTCATCGGAACAGTACGAACTAGGATACGGGTCTTACACGGGCCTATCCTACTACGAGGATCACTGCGGCAGGTCCACCCCAAGGAGCTCCACAGCCTAAGGGGAAGGAGCCCGTAGGAGCACACACTCAACCTCCTACGTCTGAGAACCAAGATCAGGGAAGCGGGCAAGTTAGACCCCAAAGGGGCGTATCGACTGCTGCTGGTCCAAGTACAATCCCGAACCCTTATGCTCAGCCAAGGCCCAACAACTGCTATCGTTGTGGCCAACCAGGCCACCTGTCAAATACTTGTCCCCAGTGAAAAGTGGCAAACCTCATCATTAATGATGGTAGTACTGATAACGCTTATGAAGATCCATATATTGAAGAACAGGAGCATACCACTGAGGACGAGGTAGAAGATTCAGGTTGGGTTCAGCAAGATCACGGCGAGTCGCTCGTCGTGAGGTGACTATTATATGTGCCAAGAAAAGAAGTGCATCCACAGCGGCATAACATCTTCTGCACTAGGTGTACGGTGAATCGAAAGGTTTGTGACATGATCATTGACAGTGGAAGCAGTGAGAACATCGTCTCCAGGGTCATGGTGGAAAAATTACAATTGAAAACAGAGCGTCATCCCTCTCCATATACAATCGGTTGGATCAAAAAGGTTAGCGAAACAAAGGTAACTGAACGGTGCACCATATCTTTTTCCATTGGCAAACATTATAAGGATGAAGTAGGATGTGGTTGACATGGAAGCATGTCACATACTACTCGATCGACCCTGGCAATCTGACCGTGACGCCACTCATAAGGGGCGAGATAACATATATATCTTCGTCAAGGACGGCTGGAAGACTATATTGGCCCTTATGGATCCAGAGGGACCACCTGAAACTTCTAAAGTGGAGGGTCGTTTTCTCTTAACCATATGAGACTTCATGGAAGAATCCAAAGAAACAGGATAGACTTATGCACTAGTTGTGAAAGGAGAAGAACTCGAGCCTACCATCATCCCTGAAAAACTAAGGCCCTTGTTACAGGAATTCAAAAAAATCTGGCCCGATGATCTTCCCGATGGGTTACCCCCTATGTGAGATATCCAACACCATATCGACCTTGTCCCTGGGTCCAGTTTACCTAATCGTCCTTATTATCGAATGAGCCCGACTGAGTGCGAGATTCTGCAGGGACAAGTGGAGGAACTGATCCGTAAGGGTCTTATTCGAGAAAGCATGAGCCCATGTGCTGTACCAGCTCTGCTAACTCCAAAGAAAGATGGGAGTTGGCATATGTGTGTCGACAGCCAGGCCATCAACAAGATCACCATAAAATACAGGTTTCCTATACCACGGTTGGATGATATGTTGGATATGCTAGAGGGCGTAAAAATATTCTCTAAATTGGACTTAAGGAGCGGCTACCATCAGATTCGAATACAGCTGGGTGATGAGTGAAAAACAACCTTCAAGACCAAGGAAGGATTGTACGAATGGATGGTCATGCCTTTCGGTCTTTCTAATGCGCCTAGCACATTCATGAGGTTGATGAACCAAGTTCTGAAACCTTTCATTGGACGGTTCGTTGTAGTTTATTTTGATGATATTTTGATATACAGTCAAGACGAAACCACCCATATGGAGCACCTCAAGAAGGTCCTTCAAGTGCTCACTGAAAATAAACTGTACCTCAATTTTAAAAAGTGTAGCTTCATGACTGATAGCCTATTGTTTCTGGGTTTTGTGGTTACATCCACGGGCATTCGAGTGGATGAGGAAAAGGTGAAGACAATCAGAGAATGGCCGGTTCTAAAAAATATTCACGAAGTGCGAAGTTTATATGGACTAGCGACATTCTATCGTCGGTTCGTAAAAAATTTCAGTAGCATTGTGTCACCGATCACAGATTGCATGAAGAAAGGGCAGTTTCAGTGGACTGACGAGGCCGATAGAAGCTTTGCCGAAATCAAGCGCAGATTATCCACGACCCCAGTTCTTGTACTTCCCAACTTCGACAAACTGCTTGAAGTCGAATGTGATGCATCATATGTTGGGATTGGGGGAGTTTTATCTTAAGAAGGTAGGCCGATAGCCTTCTACAGTGAGAAACTTAGTGATGCACGCAAGAAGTGGTCTACATATGAGATCGAATTATACACGGTGATCCAGGCACTGCGACACTGGCGACATTATTTGATTCAAAGGGAATTCATACTTTACACGGACCATCAAGCCCTCAAGTTTATTAATAGTCAAGCTAACATTAACCGTGTGCATGCTAGATGGATCTCATTTTTGCAGGAATTCACATTCGTGCTAAAGCATAAGTCAGGGCAACAGAACAAAGTAGCCGATGCGCTGAGTCGCCGTGTAACTTTGTTAGTCACTATGAGCAATGAAGTTGTCGGGTTCGATCCCCTCAAAGACATATATGCCGACGACAACAACTTTAAGGACGCATGGGTTAGATGTCAGGAAGGTCACTCTGGTGACTTACATATATAAGACGGGTTCCTTTTTAAGGGAAATCGACTATGTATCCCAAAGAGTTCGCTAAGGGAACAGATAATCCAAGAGCTACATGGAGGTGGCCTTAGTGGACACCTTGGACGAGACAAGACGCAAGCTCTTGTGGAAGAACGGTATTACTGGCCGCAATTGGTATGTGATGTGGGAAAGGTAGTCCAACGCTATTATATTTGTCAGACTTCCAAGGGGCAATCTCATAATACGGGCCTCTACACCCCGTTACCCGTACCTGATGATGTTTTATTTAAACCAACATGATTTAAATGATTTTTAAACTCGCAAGTATACGAATCAGATGTAAATATGGTACGTATTACGAGATCGTTCCCACGAGGACTGGTTGTCACAATTCAAATCTATGATTCTTCTTAACTAATCCAATGAATAATGAACTAAACTACTAAGCACAATTTTAGGAAAAACAATTAAGAATAGGGAAGAAAATTTAATCAGAGAGAAAGCACTAGGACTTTCGAATCCACCCCTAACTATCCTAACCCTTGTTTTGTCTGTTGATTCACCTTGATCTAGATTGATACCACTTAAATAGAGAAAGCACAATCTGTGTCCTAAATCGGGCATACAGACTGTCTAATTCCTTTAAGCAATGCCATGAATAACAAATCCCATGTCCTTGGTCGGGTAGATGGAATGTACATTCATTAAAGCATCCTGTTTCTTCCTCTAAAGGAAACTCACGTTCTTGATCAGACCCAAGCACCAGTAATAAGCATCCAAACAACATCCATCTATATACTTTGATCAAGTTCATAGATGGAAAGTATGGAATTTAAACCCATAAAGCCCACTCAGAGAAAAGAAATAAATTAATTAAAATTCAAAGTAAACCAACCAATACAAGAGTTGATCAAATTAGGGGCTTCATCTCAGCCCTAGCTGAGAGATTAGTGACCCATAAAATCCATAAAAAATATTAAATAAAATTCATAAAATAAAATACCAAACCGAACAATCTCTCTCTCTTCTTCCTTCTCTTTCTTCTCTTTCTCCTCTCCCTGGCTCTGGATCTCCAATTCCACGATCTGAATACCTTCCCCACGTCCAAAACTTCACTTTTATAGGCTGTTTGGATGGCTGGAATCGGTGGCAGAGTCGTGAGACGGACGACAGTACAATTTTTCGCAGCGCGTGATCGGTGGGCCCCACGAGAGGTGTTTTACGGAAAATCCACCACAGTCCATTAGATTCGGACGAAATTTCAGTCAAGAATGGGTAGTTTTGAAGGTCCATTAACATGGCCCACAGAAGAAATCTCAAAAAGATCAGATTTGAACGTCGCCGGATAGCCCTTTTGTGGCCTCTATATCACGCATGTGTGTACGCATGGGAGTGAACTATCAGCATAGTTTTGTAGTATTCGTGGCCCTCTACACGATGGATGGATCAAATCTTCCGGAAAGTTGACGAGCAGGGCCCACAATAATTCACAAAACGGCCAGCGGCCGTGCGTTACGCGGACGCCAAACCGGCGCTGCGATGATGGTGGGCCCATTCATCTGATTATCTAGAGAATCAGTGCCGTTCATTGTATTCCCCTCGAAAAACTAGTAGGAATTGACTGGTTTTGGGGTGGATTCGGTGCAGTTTACATGGCTTTCTGTCTTGCCGTCCAATCTGCGTTTGAACGGTTAAGATCTTATCATCGCTCTCTTTCGCAATTTTGACACCTAGGCGAAGGTGATTGCCGCCCCAGGAATCGGATGGACGGTCCGGATTGCCCATTTGGACACAAGGTGGGCCCCACAACCGACGACAGCGGTCGGTTCCGCGGAAGACGCTGGAACGGTATCCGAAGGTGGAAGACGGGCGCGGGTCGGCCGCCGCGCCACCGATCAGCTCGCTCGGCATGGCGTAAATGCACTGCACACGTGTACTCTCCCCATACATAGGGCCCACCGAGATATTTTTGGAAAATCTGCACCGTCCATCCTCTTTCTCATATTATTTCCGCCGTCAGGACCAAATTTGAGGCAGTTCCAAATATCAGGTGGGTCCCAAATTGTAGATTAACAGGCTGATCTGTCCGTTGGACCACTTCCCAAGATCTGCAAGGGCTGAAATTTAATATGTACGGTTAATTTATGGCCCCCATCACATGTATGAAGTTTTGAACTGATCGGATGGCGGAAACCATGTGATCTTGCATTCTGGACCCTTTTCGGGCCCCTTTGTCGTGCTTTCCTCAGATCCCAGGCGTGTAAAATCTTCACTATCGGTTTTCTGGAGTCCATCCCATGCTCTAGTAATTTTGGAGCGTTAAATTCACGCTTTTAATATCATTTTTCAATCCATGCTTTTTATTTCATCTTGCGATAAAACACAATTAATTTTTGACATTAGGCGTTATGATTTACATAAGATCGTGCAATATCTGGGGTCTGATATGCAATATTTGACCCTTATCACCTGACGGCCCTTAGGAGGATTTATCTATGGACTTTGTGCTTGGTCTCCCACGAACACAACGCGACATGGATTCGGTGTTCGTGGTAGTAAATCGTTTTTCCAAGATAGCTCACTTTATTCCATGCAAGAAGATTCTCGATGCAATACACGTGGTGAATCTATTCTTCAGAGAAATTGTGCGGCTACACGGGGTTTCTAAGACTATTACTTCCAACCGTGACACGAAGTTCATAAGCCACTTTTGGATGACTTTGTGGACTTGATTCGATACACGCCTTCAGTTAAACTGACAGCGTACCACCTGGTGATGATGGTCAAACTGAGGTTGTGAATCGCACGTTAGGAAACCTCCTTTGATGTATTTCAGGAGAAAAACCGAAGCAGTGGGATTTGGCCTTGTCTCAAGTGGAGTTTCCATTCAACAACATGGTGAATCGCTCGACAGAAAAATCCCCGTTCCAGGTTATCTACAGACGAGTACCTCACCATACACTAGACTTGGTCCCTCTGCCCAAGCTCCCAATGAGCATTGCAGGAGAACATATGGCGACAAAATCATGGGCATTCATGCGGAGGTACAGAACAAGCTACATGCCTCGAACGAAAAGTACAAGGAGCAAGCGGACAAGCATCGACGACAAAAAGTGTTCGAGGTAGGCGACCAAGTAATGGTCCATCTACACAAAGAAAGATTTCCAACCGGAGCATACAACAAGTTGAAGAATAAAAAGATTGGACCGGTACTAATCATTCGAAAGATCAATGACAACGCTTATGTTGTTGATCTTCCAGATGATATGGCGATCTCACGAACTTTCAATGTCGTGGACCTGACTGAGTATCATGAACCAGCATATAATGATAACTTGAGGACAAGTTCTTTTGAAGTAGAGGAGACTGATGTAGAGCGGGTCGCGGACAATTACATGGCAAAGATGGATCAGAAAAGGCCAGGTCGGCGACAGAAGTGATCTGGACCATCAGACCTTAAATCAGGCGTATCTCACAATCCGGGATGAGTTAGCCGACGAAAAATATATGATTTTGGGGTAGAACGAGCTACTTTAGCCAACCAACCCTGCAACGCTGGGTTACAATGCTCAGAATTGCGAGAAACCCCTGATTTGACGGTCATTTCCCTGTTTCAATTTCGTTTTTACTATAAATAGTAAGTTTTAGTTTGCTTATAACTCTTCATCCGTCGGGCTTTAGGAGTTGCGCCCAATGTGAAAAGAGCTTAGAATAATTAGGAGAACGGGTTGGTGAAGCCAAATAGGACACTTACTATTTTTGGCCGAAAACCTTGCGCACTAGTAGACATCACGACCGTCTATAAATAGTAAGTTTACTATTTATAGAAAAGTTGCGAATTCTAGGAGTCCTAGTTGTAGTTTGATTCTGATTTCTTTCCCATTGCTTAGTACCCTTATTTAAAGGGTTGTGAACTCATTTTTATTCATTCATTAATCTATTTCGAATTTATTTAGAATTTATTTCTATTTTTTGCTCTCTTTTCTCGTGGATTCGAGAAGTCTCTGTGAGGAGTTCAGAGAAGTTCCGTGGATTCGGAATAGTTATCCTCTTGAGGAAGACGGTGCTCGACCTCACATCCTCCCCTGTGCCAATTAAGGATGCATTTGTGATCATGCATCCCATCCATAAGGACTATAATACTCATTAAGAGATCTAATGTAACATCCCGAAAATCGGGGGTCGAGCATAAACTCAACTCCCGAGTTCCAGAACATCACTTATGCAACAAAATGAATGATGATTTAATGTTGACTGTATTCGTGCATTGAACATGAGTGAGATTAAGCCAAAACAGCATATCATACTCCAGAGACAGTTAAATTGCAGCGAAAGACTGTGATAGATATATATAATATAAAAACAGTGGTGAGTCTCCAGAGTGTGATAAAGTTACCAGGTTAATTAATTACAAGTACAGTTCTAAAATATACCAAATGTGAGGAAGTGTAATGTCTTCTATCCCAAGTACCATAGCCCCGTCAATACAATACCGGGTCTTCATAGACCTGCCAGAGAGTTACAGATAGGAGAACTCCTCAACACCATAGTAGTAGTCCGGCTCTGCTTCATAAGCATCACCATCACCTGAAACTCAACAAATCTGGTTGGTGTATACAACACCGTCCCGTAACGTGGGAGTGAGTGATCAACTCAATGGAACAGTAAAGCATAGGTTAACATGTTATCAATATAGTCAAGCAGTAATAATAAAGCAGTAAAATCAAACACTCCTAACTACTCTTGTTAATGCAAGTATGAATGCTGTCATGATGTATGCCCTCACCACACCCTCCCTCGTGCGACACCATCTCACGTTCGCGGCATGCTTTCATCCCTCAGTGCTCCACATCTTCCAGGCACATGCAATGCATGATGAGCATGATTACCGAGTATTTATTAGTCCATTTCAAACAGCAAGATTAGGAAACTAAGGTACCTCCCTTGTATCATTCCCAAACATGATCTATTCTAGGGTCGTCAGTCCCAGTTAATCTCAGACGATGGTGTATTTTTCTAGGTCATTGCAAAGGCTGCCAGGGCTGTTATGCACAAAGGTTACACCACTCCCCAATCACCTCTTAAACGATTCATCAATATATAGAAACAGGCCTAGTTCATACCCTATATACCGCAACAAAACTCTAAGGCTCACCGCGATTTCAGAGTATGCTCGAGGTTACTACAAAGGGCTGTCAGGACTGTTACTAGCATTCGTTGCACCACTCCCCCATCACCTTATCAATGTAGGCTGACATCACGAATATAGTGTCCCATACCACCATAATCGGCTCACGAGTCTGGTTGCTCACTGGTCACTACGGGGAGGCACGTGGCCCCAGCGTAGGCCGACAACTCGACCACGGTGTCCCATACCACCATGCCCGGCTCATGAGTCTTAGCGGATCGAGGTACCATGGTTAAAAGGGATTTCACTGGTAAGTTTGGTACCCTAGGTTCAAGCAGTAGCGTCCAAACATGGTGAACATACATTAGACAGATCGGGTTACTTGACGAGCTCGTCTAGCTCGAGCGCACAACAAGTTGAACGACATGAAGTGCATAAGCACTTCGCGTGGCCAACCACTATTGCCAACCGAAGTACGACTCGAGTTCGTCAAACACATCTCACGTGGCAAATGAATCACAGCCACTAATTCAATTCTGGTACCGATTGTCTGGACTATAATCATAGCCCCAAACACAATCAATTGCAGATAGATAAAGCAGTAGTGGATCAAGATTCAAATCATACAATCAAAGTTTGGTATTATCCGTTTAGGGCTGCCAGGGCTGTTACACGCATTCGTTACACCACTCCCCCATCACCCATGACGGATCATACAACATAAACATGAATTTAAACATACGCATTACATAAATAAAATCATACAATCAATTGAGCATGTTAACAAGCATATCATAAAGCATATTATAAAGCATGTTATAAAGCATGTTATGAAGCACTATATAGATAGGAATACACACACATATATTTCATAAGTAAGTGGTTAAAGTGAATAACCTCATTGAGGAAAATCATACATGTCTCTAAGGTAGTTGAGAATCCTATCTCAACAACCTCCTAAGGCATCAACATCCAAACACTTACTCACACAAGCAATTTCACAAACACTTAACATACACTATTTCAACATACTTAGTGTATGTTAGCAAACATGTATTAGGGCGAGTTCTTTCACCAAGCAAATATTTTACGCATATATAATATATTTATACAACAAATAATCATGACAAACACATCTCTAAAATATATATGTATACGGTACTTTCTACAATACAGTATTTCTACATACATAGTGTATATTAGTAAAACATGTATTTGGGCGAATCCTTTCGCCAAATAAGCATTTTATCCATATATCGTATATTCATATAATAAATAATCATGTCAAACACATTTTCAAAATTTATACGTATACGGTATTTTCTACGAATATGTAAAATTCCATAATCTACATCATTAATCGAAACAGAAATGGAAAGCACTTTATAAATGTGCAATTGCATGCAGATCATGAATCCATCATTATTTGACATTGAAAGCGTTGAAAACCGTAACCTATACACCTAAAGTCCGCACCTTTTATCGTAGAATCATAACGTACTTGATAGGTTTGTTAAGCTTCCGTATTCGGCAGTTTGGCAACCTATAGAATGAAATAGGTTAGCTATTTCATAACCTACAACTATCAAAACCCTAAATCAGATTAGGGTTAGGGTTTCTTACCTACAAACGGAGCTGGAATCGTCGGGAAAGCGATTATAATGGAGCAGTGAAGCTCATGGAGTGGCAGGGAAGTACGGAAGGAAGAAGCTCCCACTTCACTCACACTTTCTCTCTTTTCCCTCTTCTCAAACTCAAATTTGGATGGCTGAAATGAGAGAGGATTTAAGGTCCTTATATAGCCTAAAACTTCACCGAAATAGACTTGGGAACAAGGTATACTTAGGTTTTGTCCAAAGGGCTTTTGTTTTAGCTCAACGGAGGACTTCTAGCGGGCCTCCTTGAGCCAAAGGTCGGACTTAACTCAAAGACATTGGATCTACGAGGAGTTAAGTTTTCATTTCAGTCGAATTTCCAGATTACGCGTGGCGGACCAGTTTCAGTTCGACGGTCAGTGGGTCTCGATCGGAGATTCCGAGTACATGTAAATGTTTATGAAATTTTTCCTGATCCGAGGGTGTATTTGGGTCAAATTCTGATGGTCAAGTTGCTTAATACTGACTTGCAAGCGACAAGTCTCAGATTACTATTCAAGATATTTATTTTGTAAAGAAAACAAGGGTTCTCACACTCTCTCGCTCCGGACTCAAGCGAACAGCCGTGGGACACTATCTGGATTTGATTTCCAAGATGGTTGTCAAGCCCAGCGAGGCGGTCCTAAGTCCTTAACCTCGAATTATTCAGACTCCCGATGTGCGGTCTAGAACTGATACGGAATTTCGAGATGCTCCCGAGGCAGCCGGGTAATGAGATTGATCCTAGATTTTAGGGTAACCTAGCGTCAATGATTCTACAAGTTTTGGATCTTGCAGATCGTATTTAAAGTGGATCAAATGGATTTCGTAGCTAATCTAGTTTAGCACTTGGTTAACTTTGTCTCATTTCTAAAGGATTTAATCGTAAGTGATTTCTGGTCGAGGTGGTACTCAGGCCTTTGTAGTTTGTATATAAGGTGATCCAAGTTATACTACTTAGCTAGTTTAAGATAGTGTCTAGGGTAAAAGTACTTAGAAAAATTGAAAGATCAAGGTGGTGAAGGGTGGGATTTGTGAAGAAAATGGTTTGAAAAGGGATTTAAGGCTTTAATTGAGTGTTTGAGAAATTAAACCGGTGTTAAGATTGACCGATCGCCTAAGGACGTCTAATTCCAGGTTGGAAAAAATCCGGGCTGTTACATCTAACCTCATCCTTTAGATAGTCACAAGTTATACTGGTTCTTCATTAGAATGGGACAGGAAACTTAGTTTCCTTTATCCAGTACCACTTAAAACCACTTTATAACTCATTTTTCCCATTGAACTTATTTTCTCGGGTCTCCAATCATATAGGTTAGGTTACCATTATAGGAAACTCACTCAATTGGCTTAAGATCCATTCCTCTCGCAGTGTTATAGATTTTTTTCCCTTACAAGGCCTTTAGTTAAAGGATCCACTAGATTTTTTAGAGATCTAATTTCATTTATAGAGATTACTCTTTCTTTAAGTAACTCTTTAATAATGTTGTGTTTTCAATTTTTGGGTCTCATTTTCCAATTATATTGTGCATTATTGGCACGTATGATAGCTACATTATTATCACAAAGTGAAATGATGTTACATGTAAACAAAATAAATTATAACAAATCTGGAACTGTAAAACTACTTAACAACTCTTGACAATACAATCATGCATATTCAACAATGGTACTCTGCTTCTCATCAGTATGAACCTGAAAATCAATTAAGCCACCTGTGCTACCTGTACGGTTATATATTTGATGGATTAGTGGCCAACTCAGTGTGAATTCCCCTTAAGATTACACACTGTCGCATTAGCTAAGCATAGTTATGAAAACATACAAGGCATATAAAATAATACATGATGCAGTTTTATTAAATGCATAGATGTATGAGTGCACATCAACTGAGGATGCTCATTTAGTTAACTTTTGGGTAAAACCCATGCAATATGGCCAGTCATGTAAGACCCGTATCCTAGTTCGTACTATTCCATAGGCTTCTGCGGTCCTCCCGGTCAAATTTTAGTAACCCTCGACCTGTATCTGATGTTCGCGCGCGATCCTAAGCCGAGTCCTGCATACCGATGTGGGCTCGACTCGAAACTTGTACCCTAGCGACCGCACCGGCGTTAACCCGGGTAGGGAGTCGCAACTCGCGCACCGATCCAATACCCGAGCTAGGAGATGTGGGCCCATGTTCATTCCGAAGAAACGACGCGCGTTACAAATTTCGAGAGAATCTCTATGAACTATCCCATTAATCAATTAATCATGTACACACCTTACCACAAGTATAAGTATCTATTCCTTCCTTTCCACAAGTCAACCCTTTCTCTCCCTACTCATCCCTTTTTTACACAATTTTTAACTAAACCCCTACTTTCCCATCCCCATTCCTTACAACACCCATTCTATCCATCCCTTTCATCCATCACTCCTCTCCCTCCCTCTCTGTAACGTCTCGAAAAAATCCGTACAAAGATCCGAGTACCACCTCAGGCAGAAATCCTTAAGGACCGAATTATTTAGGAATTAAACAAAAATTAATTAAGTACTAAACTAAATTAATCAGTGGGTCAGCTTGAACCACTTTCTAGATGAACTGTAAGACCCAAAACCGGTAGAATCGCTAACTCAACAATACCTAGAAACCTATAATCAATCGCAAAACCCAGTTGTTCACGGGAGCACATTGAAACTTCGTATCGAGCCTATACTGCACGTCGAAAGTCCGATAACCGTGACACTATACGGTTATGACCGCCTTACTTGGCTTGACAACCATCGCAGGAATCGAGTCCAAATAGTTTTCAGAAACGTACAACTTGAGCTTGGAGCGAAGTGTGTGAGAAACACGAATATCTTTAAAATATGGACTCAACTTAAGTGATTTGGGCTGTTCGTTTGTAGGCCAAATTTAAGGTTTCAGACTGTCAGATTTCGACTCAACTACACCCTTGGATCAGAAAAATTTCCCTACACAGGTCAGTGTACTTGTGGCCCTAATCGAGTGACAATGACTGTTGAACTGAAACAGATCCTCCACGGTTGATCCATAAATTCGATCGGACCGAAATCTTAGCCTGGCGTAGATCCATCATCAGGGAACTTTCTCCAGACCGTATGCAGGTAATGGGCCTCCGGATGAGCACCATTGGCCTGAAATAGCTGCTTTTTAGCTATAAGCTAAGTATACCATGGCCTTTGGGCCATTGAATTCACTTCTGGGCCTATATAAAGCCCTAAACCCACCCCTCTCTCATTCCATAGGAATTTCCTAAAACCCTAGGAGAGAGAAGAGAGAAAAGAAGAGAAAAGTGTGAGGAGAAGAGTGAAAATTAGGGAGATCGAGGCGGTGTTTCTCTGGTGCGACTACCCGCACTAGATCGCCTCTTTGCTACGCTACTCAATTCGTTTCGACTGTGATTTGGGTAAGGAATCCTAACCCTAATCTCGTTTTAGAAGTCCAAATAAAGGAATCGATGAAATAGCTAACCTATTTCATGATTTAGGTAGCTGTTGTGCCATAGACAAAGACGTAGTGTTCGAACTGAGTTTGATACAAGTTTACCAACGGAAGGTACGAACTATAAACGTTTAGTTATGGTTTTTAAGGCTTTCAATGTCATTAATGGTTTATGACTGACTTGATTGCTACCATATACCCTTAGATACGATGCTTTCTATATATTACATGTGTAAGAACAATGCTTATTAACTATGCATTCCATGTGTTTGTTGAAATGTTTGAATGAACATGGAATTATGATTTGTGCTTGCGATGATTATTAATTGAGAATACATGATTGTTGTATGTGTGACAACTCCTTTGCAAAAGGATTTTCCCTAATATATGTTATAACTAGATCATATCACGTATGTTGAAATGGGTAGCTTAAGTGTTTGATAAAATGTCTGAACAAGTGTTTGACGAACCGTACTTTATAAGGGTGTTGAGATAGGATTCTCAACTACCTTAATTATACATATCAATTCCTTTATGTAACTTAAATCCAACTATGTGATTTATGTATGAAATGCACATGTGTGATAATATGTTTATTCTATATTTTCATGAAATGCTCAAATGAGTGTAGTGATTTAATTATTTGTTCAATACTGTTATGACTATTAAACGTGCTTACCTATTGCCTTTGAGTGTGATTAGGACTACTACATAGTCCAGGCAATTGGTAATGGTTTACGATCGGTGGCCGAACTAGTTTTCTCCAAAACGAATACGTTTAGTGAATCCGAGTCATACGGTGATTATCGACAGTGGTTAGGCTATGAGAAGTGCCTATGCACTCCATGTCGATTAATTCAACGTATACTCGTATGTTCACCATGTATGGACGCTACTGCTTGAATCTAAGGTACCACTTACCAATGTAAGCCCGTTTAACCTTGGTACCATGATCCGCTAAGACTCATGAGCTGGGCATGGTGGTGTATGGGACACCGTGGTTGAGCTGTGGCTTATGCTGGGGTGACGAGCCTTTCCGTAGTGACCAGTGAGTGACCCAAACTCGTGAGGTGAATATGGTGGTGTATGGGACACCGTATTCGAGTTGTCAGCCTATGCTAAGGTGACGAGCCTTTCTATAGTGACCTCGAGTATAAACTAGGCCTACACTGAAGTGACAAGCCTCTCCGTAGTGACCTGAACTTGCCTATCCACTGCTTTCAAATCAGGAGTGATGTTGCTCTATAACTTACCTATCGTATGTAACTAACTAGGATTGACAGCCCTAGATGGATCATTGTTTGGGTAATTGATATAAAAGGAGGTACATTAGCTTCTCAAATCTGCTGTATGAATAGGTCTAATTAAAGACTTGGCTAACACGATCATGCACCGCATTGTATGTGCCTTTGGCATGAGATTTGAGCACAGTGGGAGTTTAACATGCGCGACTGTGAGATGATGTCGCAGAGGGAGTGCAGACGAGGGCATGCATCATCAATACATATCATCCTTGCATTAACCAGAGTACTTAGGAATGCTTGTTGTATCGCTTTATCATTACTGCTTGACTGAAATTGACAACATGTTAACCTTTGCCTTATAACTTTATTGAGTTGATCACTCACTCCCACTCTGCGATGGTGTTTTAAAATACCAACCAGACTTTGTTGTAGCTACAGGTGATGGCGAGGCTTACGAGATGGAGCCTGACTTTTATGATGACGAGGAGGAGTTCTCCTACATGCAACTCTCTGGCAGGTCTATGTAGACCTAGAGTTGCATCACCGGGATTACAGGGATACGAACTAGTTGGACATCACACTTGTCATTTTGTATATTTTGGAACAAACATGTATATATTCGGCCTGGCGGCATGATCATACTCTGAGGGTGTATAATCCACTCATATACTTTACATATCTATCACAGTCGTCCGCTTGCTTAATTTAATCATCTTTGGAGTATGATATTCTGATTTAGTGTAATCTCATTCATGTTTAATGCGCTAATACGTAGAACATTTAATCATCATTATTTATGTTGCATAAGTGATGCAACAGATCTCGGGAGTTGAGCCTTTGCTCAACCCTCGAAATTCGGGGCATTACACTCTCATTTCTATCTTCACTCCCCAACTCCCATGAGAGCTTAAAACGTCCAAGCCCTCTCTCCCATGTGTGGCCCACTTTCCCACTCTCTCAACTCCCATCTCAACCTTCATCAAAAGTGAAGGCAAAGAGCATACAAGTCCAAGGAGCTAAGGAAGAAGGCCGATAGGTGGGTGATCCACCGTCGCTTTCAAATTTTAGGGCCCACTTGATGTGGGACCCATTGATGCATGTATTGTATTGAGAGGGACCCATAGTGGCGGGGTCCCTCCCATCTCCACCGTACTCTCTTTCTCCCTCTCTTTCTCTATCTCTCTTTCATTTTTTTTTTGTGTTGTTGATGGTAAGGTGTGTGGCCCACATGGTGGTGTGTGATGGTCCACCTTGATGGATGATCCACACGCTGTCCAAATGGTAGGATCCACCGTGATGGATGCATTGTATCCGCACATGTGACAGACCTGGACAAAGTAAAAACACAAAAATAAGCTTGTTCCACAGCGTGGTCCACTGAATGTGGGGCCACCGTGTTGCATGGAATCATGTAGACCGTCCATTCATGTAGGGCCTATTGTGATGGATGAGCTTCATCCTGGCCGACCGTCCAGCGTCTCTGGACGCTAGACGCTGATAGTCCCACCCTCCCACACACTCACATATACATATATAATATATTATATCATGATACATGTTAAATTATAAATATAATATTTTATATTAAATGATATGGTGGGCCACCCCTACGTGGGACCCACCTTTAATTTAGCTATCTACACCGTCCAGATGTATTTGGACGGTGGATTTGGAGGCGATTTATATAATATTATATTATAGTATATAATAAAAATATATTAAAATATGTGATTATGGTGGGCCACATACGTGCACTACACCAAAATCATCATTTAGGAACGGTTTTAAACCGTTCCTAAATTCTTCAAGAATGGTTTCAAACCGTTCCTAAATGAGGCGTCACAGAAAAACAGGAATGGTTCAGAACCGTTTTGGGTACTGTTTCGATTTTTTAAAACGGAATTTTAGGAACGGTTTTAAACCATTCTGGTGCCAACAGTCATAGGCACAATTTTCGAAACGGTTTTAAATGCTTATTAATGTCGTCAACGATCAGATTTTAGGATGGAATTTTAAGAACAATTTTAAACCCCTTTGTTCATTGTATGAGAGAGAGAGAGAGTGGGGTATGTAACCTACTTGTACTATATGCTAGATAATTACACAAATAGAAGAACAAGACAATAGATCAGCAGTTCCAATCATCGTAACACCCAGCATGTGGGCCCACTGGCGGTGATGGACGATGGTCATGAGTCGCACAAAACGAACTGAGACCTCATGCAGTTGGAACCATATACATCCTCTCAATTTTGGGCTCATATCCGGTAAAATGGATAGCATAGATAAAACCCTTACATCACGGTGGGTCCCACAGAGACCTGTCTGGACGGATTATCTTCAAGGAGGGGACAGGACGCAACCACTTCCTGAGTTTTGGAGTTAGATGCGACCAATTGAAAATCATTTTTTCATTGTTCTAAACTCAAAAATAGACAGGGACAGTCACAAACACTCATTCTGTGCAAGTTTCTTAATCTGGCTCATTTATCATACATTCCAGAACATGAATGGTTCCGATGATTGGAACACTCATCTTGTGGGCCTCCGAGGGTGGCGACAGACGCTGCACCTAAATCGCGACAGAGGAAAAACCAACTATTTCTTTACTCCATTTTCTCTTGTCATTACCTCCGTCCCTTCGTCTCTCTATCTTATAAAATACTGCCTACGGAAGCGGAGAAATCTTCAACAGACAGAGAAATAGACACTGCCAAAAGAAAAAAAAAAAAAAAGCCCTTCAGAAGATTTCTTACATGTATCATAAATAAATGCAATTCCTTTGTTCAAAAAACTCAACCAAAAAACAAGAGGAGAGAGAGGGCTCGTACTGACCTTTTAACACCTCTATATTGTGATATTCTTTGCCCAAATGTATCAATGGACTTCCTATGAACTGGCTGCTTCTGGCCCACCTTCCCACCCCCTCTTCTTTGTGTCCATGGCTACAAAATCAGCCCCACCATGGGAAGATTTTCCTGCACCTGTTAGGAGAGAGTTGGTTCAAGGCTCTAAAAAGGCAATAGGAAGGCCTAGAAGGATGTGAGTGGAGCGTGTGAGAAAAGACTTGCTGACCTACAGTTTAACTGACGATATGGTCCTTGATTGAGTGAATGGCGGAACAGGATTCATGTAGCCAAACCCAATTAGTCGGGATGAGGTTTAGACAATGATGATTGGCATTATGTCATTCCTGGCAACTATTGACTGCAATATACATCTTTACGTCAAAATAGACAAGAACCAAACAACTGCTACAGTGGTATTTTATCTCCATCCAAGATTTCAGTAGTCGTAAATTGTGCAAGTGCTTCTTCAAGAGTTCCAATATCCCCATGTATCTCAACAGTTAGATCCATCATCCGTTCATGCTTCTCAGACTTGCCTTGGCATTTCATGCACCTTATCTGCAATAACCATTCAAGTTTCCAGCAGCTATTCAGTACAAAATTTTGTTGCAAAAACCACGATGACTCAAACTAAAAAAGAATACAAAGATCTGATGAAAATGCTCTCGATCTCGAGGACCATAGACGTACCTTAGATCGAAGGTAACCCCGAAAAATCGGTTGTATAAGAGTAGTTTCCCACAAAGGGTCCGTTGCATTTGCGCCAACTTCCTTAAGGCACACACATGATTGCATTGTATCAATAGCATACCTGCAAAAATCACCCATTAACAGGATATCATTACATGCATTTGAAATGATAAAATATATGTCCACATGGATGCAGCATGAACTCCAGAAATAGTTTAAACAGCTGACCTCAAAAATTCATGGGCATCTTCTTCTTAGGTGATTAGGTAGGATTTCATGGTCAGCATGTGATCTACAGATGATCAGGTAAACATGTCATTTCTTTTCATGCTACATGTTCAGAAGCAATTCATTTGTTTTCATCGTCAAACCATGGTGAAGTATGAAAAAAAAGGAATGTGGATCCCATCTTTACTAACATTTACAGAAGTGACAGTAGATCGGCATTTCATAATCACCAAATTACCTTTATTAGTTAAGAGGAACTATCACTATATTGGTTATAGGTGTTTGACCGCAAAAATCAGTGTCAAGAAAATCAAACTGTGCAACCTATTAAAAAAAAATAATAAGGGAGAGAGAATGGTACATGCTACAGATGCACACATAGGGTATTCAGCTTGCAAAAAATGCTAATTGGGCAGGAGCGCTTCCTTTAAGAAATGGTTTGGTCCTCTGTCCACGCCGCCTTTTTTTCCCGTACCAATTTCCAAGAACATGGCAGGAATTCTGTTTTAAACTCCTACTAAAGCACAAATCTAACAAAAACCTTCTTAATAAAATCATATAAAATCCATGATGGAGGGCTATGATGAATGATGCAGGGATTAGAAAAAATCCATGATGGAGGTTAATGGTACATTGCACAAGTTTCTGGCTGGTGATCTTAAATGAATGTGTTTTGAGATAGCCTTTGATATATGTAGATGGGGAATGATCAATCAAAGCGTAGTTGTTTGGAGCCCACTATGATGTGTATGTGGAATCTGAACCATGAATATTGCAGTAGATTAAAAGACCTAATCTACTGCATGGATTAAAATTCAGCCTATATCTATTCCAGCAAGAAACTAAAAAGAAAAGAAATTGAAGACTTGCGTCTTTTTCAAATTTTCTCCAAAATGGCCTACAAAACTTTGATTCATCCAAGTCACCCAAATCGAGTGTTTTAATCTGCAAAGAGCTTATTTTAACACAAAAAAGATGGATGTTTTCCTTGACTACTTTTTTATTTTCCATTTCCACCAATCCAAACAGCCCCTAACTGAATATAGAAATTGCAAATTTGCAATAGACAAGTTGAAAAAACAAGCTTTGTTTTGTCACTTTCAACTGATTTTCCCTTCTTTTTTACTTAAATTTCAATGATTGCATGGTGATTTAGGAAATAAGAAAACCTGGAGGCTTTAGGAATCTGATTAAATGGGTTATTGAGAAAAGAAGAATAGATCACCTGGTAATGTGATGAAAGCGTTGGAATGGTAGGACATCTCTGCCTTCCTTTGATGCATGGTGGCCAATTTGCAAGAGTTACACAATGAACAATAGCAACCTTTGACATATACAAGAATGTGTAATAAGTTACTGACCAATGAAGATAAAGACTGTTACTGGAGTTGTATCAGTTGTTTTTGCCTAAGTTGAGTCTCAACCTGCTAGGTTTGAGAAATTTGTTGGGCAGACTGAATTTGTGTGACTTAGATCGAGGCTGAGGAACTGCAAGTTTCTGTTTGTACAATTTAAAATACATTTCCAATCCATTCATCAGGAAAAAAACTCCATCAAAAAAGAATAAGAAAACCCATGAGCTAAAAAACATCAAAATAGAAACCCAAAGTGCAAATATATTACACAAGAGAAGGAAAAAAACATCATAAAGAATTAGGGCTCTTAGCGATTCAACATGGGCTGAGGGTCTGTGATGGAAGTTGGGAAGTTTCCTTCCCAATCCAACCTACCAAATAGTCCCTTCCACTAATTGTGCCTATTGGTTGTGTTTGGCAAGCATCAAGGTATCAAATCCACCATTTGACCAGTAGACAAATTAACCTACATTTTGTAGACATTGTAAGACAATACACCACAAACATTTGAGTTTATTAAAAAGTTGAGGAAAACTGATATAAAATCCAACATGTCAATCAGCACTAACATGAGATGAGCTCATTTTTAGCTTTCTGAATTTCTATGGAAATTTTCTTTGATGAATCAGGTGGGGGCCCTCTGACCCAAAAAGCAAGATGGTCTGCTCATCAGGTGGCCAGATGTCTGAATATATTCAATCATCTTGTCATAACTTTCTCATCCATGTGTGTCCACCTAAAGAGTGGACTAGCTTGATTTCTGGGCCTTGGAAATGTTTGCATTGACCCCTACCTGATGAATTACCCAGATATCTCACATAAATGCCATGAATCACCTCTTCAATCTCTCCTCACATGAATTACCCAACACTTTAAACATTGAAACATAGTACAAGAAGAAGTGGGAACAAAAATTTTCAGTTTTTGCCAACTACCATGAACCAGAGGGGAAATCCTCAATAGTATTATCTGAGAAAAAAAAAAAAAAAAAAAAAAAAAAAGGAAGAACAAAGTGACAATAGTATCCTCAGGAATATAAGACAGGATGAGAAACAATAAACTAGAGGATTGAAACACTCTCAATGGGGTAAGTTTTAACTTACACAACAATAATTACAGGATTTACACTTCTGCAACAAACGAGAAGAACTTGTAAAACTTACACATTGGCAAGCATTTAGAAAAAAAAAAAGCGTGGTTCAGAGAAACAAGAAAATAACAGAATCAATTGGATGAAAATGTACAAAATTATCAAACAAAGTAATTGAGAATCCCTGATGAAAATGGTTTTATGTTGGTATAAATAAAGCTTGGAGACCTACTAATTAGATGAAACTTACTACCCAAATGAATTTTTAAAAATCTTAAAGTTGGTGTGTAGAATTCCAAGAAACTAGAGGCTTTTTGGCCATCTGGTGATGGGTAGAATAACCTTTTGTAATTTTTTTCTCTAGAAGAATGACTTCCCTCTCTTCCTACACACCATAGAAATAATTGAATCAAAGGGATCACTTGCATACCTTGTCTACGGTGTTGTTCTCACTTTGCATACTATATTTGCACTTTCCAATATCACCTCTAGTTGAGAACTTACGCCTTCTTTCGTCACGATATAACAACTGAAATGCTATGCACAACCAATTAGTAGGTTGTATGATAACAAAATAAGAAAAGAATCGATAGAATGAGGTCAAAAGCAATGGGAAGGAGACTCTAAATAAATGAGGATAGAGCTTGAAATGTTTACGGTGTTTTTAACAAGGCTCTGTGCCTTAGAATATCCATGGTCTCCATGTCCAAGAGCTTTCCTTCTAGTTTATGACAAAAAGTAAACAATGATTTTTCAATTAAAAAAAGGACAATCATGAGAAAGAAACAAGAGAGCACTAAAATAGTTTTCTTATAATTTAGAAATGGCAAAACCCATTGAAGCTGAAGCTTAATTCTAGCTTAACAGTCTAAGAAAGTTAACAAAGAAACTACAAGAACATCTGCATGTCAGTCTTCAATTGAATTATCTTTGACTCTACAACCATAGCCTGCTTAAGCATTTCTTCACTAAGCCTGTGTGTTTCTTCATACTTTCTTTCAGTTTCATCTATCTTCTTTTCCAGTGAGCTCACCATGGCCTACGACAAATTAATGGTGAGTGACATAAATATCACAAGTAGAAATGCAAATGCATGATCACCCATAGAATTTAGGCAAACTAATTTGAAATGTTATGCTATTTATCACAAAACTCCTTGAGATGGCAATCCCACCTTCAATTGTTCATTTTCAAAAGTCAGTTTATCCAACGGCACACTATCAATGACTGGGACCTCCTGTATGACAGGAATTTGGTTTGCTGCTTCTTTCACAGCCTCTTGTTCCTTCACTAGCATCTTTTCTGTTTCTTTGAATTGAAGCTGCATCTCTTCCAATTGCATTTCTTCAATCTTCTTTTCCAGTAAACTCACCATAGCCTATAACAAATTAATGTTGAGTGACATAAATATCATAAGAGGCCATTTCTGGATACCTCCAACAAATATCACAGAACTTCAACTGCTAAAAATGATTTTGTCATTCAATCTAAAAGAAATAAATACTGGCGTGATTTAATGCCATTTTCAAAAATGAATGCAATAACCACTAATAAAAAAAAATCCTCTATGCAGTTCTCACCAAGAAAATCAGCATCATCTAAAGACCAACTAACTAGAATCAGCTACACGAATCCTGTTCTGCCATTGCACTCCATCAAGGACCATTTTCTCAGATAAACTACTTCTCATAAAGGAGATGCATCCCTAAATATGGCCATTTAGTCAATCACCTAGGTTGCAACATTGCAATAAGATTTATATTAACGGAAGAAATACTAAAACCATATATTTTCTTATGGTTTCTCTGCAACATTAGTAGACAGCTAATTCTACAACTAGGCAAGTTTCTCTGCAACATTAGCAGCATAAGCTTATTCTACAACTAGGTAGATTCCTCAGTGACATTTGTAGAATAAGCTTATTCTACAATATGTGTGGAGCCCATCATGATCTGTGCAAGGTTCCATTGTCCATCATGTGTGCCCCCCTCATTTTCCTTTTGGAGGACAAAAATCAGGCTGACCCAAAACTCAGGTGGGTCACACCATATAAAATCATGCCCAAATCTGCTAAAATCACGTGGTGTGGCTCATTTGAGTTTTGGAATGGTATGATCTTTTGGGTGTCAATCCATCCTTGTGGGGCGCGTCTTATGAATGGATTATATGACAACCACAAAACATGGCGGGCTTCCCATCCCAATCATTGGGTGTCGTGTGAACCGCCTATGTTTTGGAATGGTCTGATTTTCTGGATATGGGTGAATTTATGAATGGATTGTATGGCAAACACAAAACAAGCCGCAATGAAAAACAGAACTGAATCAATCAAAACACTATCTTCAAAATACCTGCAGCAATCATACATGCTAGTGTAGAACAAATGTTGGAAATAATCTGATAAAAGCTATCCAGTAGCTACTCTGCTTGCAAAAAAAAAAAAAATGGGAAGAAAGAAATGTGATTCGCCTTACCAACCTGTTTCTACAATCTGACTAGAACTGACCACTGACCAAGTGAGTCTAGAATTTTAGACCCTGCTACATGCAAGGTCATGTTTATAGAAGTAAAATGATTCAGCAACCTGAGAAAGATATCTATATGATGAAGAAAAGGTGAGAATGTTCTGACATTAGCAGTGACATTATCTTTGTAAAACATAGATATCTACATAGCTAATAAGAAAAAGTGACTTCTATCAATCCATTCTATGCAAAGAAAAAGTGATGACTGAATTGGTTGTGTTGGCACTGACACATTTTTCCAATAAAAACAATATTAAATTACAATTAGTCACTAGCCAATGGCTCGTTGGATGACACACTTACCCCAAGCAGGCCCCATCGAATGAATCGCTCAGTGATGTAACGCCCTGAAAATCGGGGGTCGAGCATAAACTCAACTCCCGAGTTCCAGAACATCACTTATACAACAAAATGAATGATGATTGAATGTTGACTGTATTTGTGCATTAAACATGAGTGAGATTAAGCCAAAACAGAATATCATACTCCAGAGACAATAAATTAGCAAGCGGAAGACTGTGATAGATATATAAAATATATAAAATCTGTGATGAGTCTCCAGAGTGTGATAAAGTTACCAGGTTAAATAATTACAAGTAAATTATACCAAGTTGTGTAGTATGATCTAGTCAACATCCCTGTAGCCCCGATAATCAAGGTACGGCTCTCACGAACCCGCCAGAAATCAGCATATGCGAGAAAGCATTCCCGTCGTTATAGAAGTCCGGCTCCGCCTCAGAAGTAGCGTCGCCATCTGCAATCAGACAAAGTCTGGTGGGTGTTCGGAACACCGTCCCGTGTCGTGGGAGTGAGTGATCAACTCAGTGGAACAATAAAGCATAGGTTAACATGTTATCAATTCAGTCAAGCAGTAATGATAAAGCAGTACAAATCAAACAATTCTAACTACTCTTATTAAGTGCGAGAATGAAATGACATGATGTTGTATGCCCTTGCCAAACCACCCTCATGTGACATCATCTTACGTTCGCGAATGCTTAACTCCCTCAGTGCACCACATCTACTAAGCACATGCGGTGCGATGATGATCATGATTACCGAGTTATTATTAATCCATTTCAAACAGCAGTATTGGAAAACTAAGGTACCTCCCTTGTATCATTCCCAAACATGATCCATTCTAGGGCCGTCAAACCTAGATAATCTCATACGATATTATGGTTCGAGAGGCATCGCGAAGGCATCGCAAAGGGCTCGTCACCCATCAGCACGGATACAGGTCTCACCGTATGCGGCTCAATTGCTGGCCGTCAGCTCGAGTACAGGTCTCACCGTACTCGGCTCAATCGTGGGCCGTCAGCTCGAGTACAGGTCTCACCGTACTCGGCTCAACTCATACTCCAGTTGCTGTGAAAGACTCGTCGCCAATCACAGACCTTAGAGTATACTCGAAGATATTACAGAGGACTCGTCGCCCGTCAGCACGAGTACAGATCTCACCGTACTCGGCTCTCGCCGTAAGTATCGACAGCTCGAATATAGTGTCCCATACCACCATAATCGGCTCACGAGTCTGGTTGCTCACTGGTCACTACGGGGAGGCACGTGGCCCCAGCGTAGGCCGACAGCTCGACCACGGTGTCCCATACCACCATGCCCGGCTCATGAGTCTTAGCGGATCGAGGTACCATGGTTAAAAGAGATTTCACTGGTAAGTTTGGTACCCTAGGTTCAAGCAGTAGCGACCAAACATGGTGAACATACATTAGACAGATCGGGTTACTTGACGAGCTCGGCTAGCTCGAGCGCACAACAAGTTGAACGACATGAAATGCATAAGCACTTCGCGTGGCCAACCACTATCGCCAACCGAAGTACGACTCGGGTTCGTCGAACACATCTCACGTGGCAAATGAATCACAGCCACGAATTTCACTCGTACCGATTGTCTGGACTACACTTATAGCCCCAAACATGATAACTTGTAGATAGATAAAGCAGTAATGGATCAAGATTCAACTCATACTATCAAGGTATGGTATTATCCGTTTAGGGCTGCCAGGGCTGTTGCATGCACTCGTTGCTCCGCTCCCCCATCACCCACGACGGATCATACAACGTAAATATAAATTTAAACATATGCATTACATAGTTATAATATAAAGCAGTTGAGCATGTTATGAATCACAACACAAGCATGAGTTTATACATGTTCAATTCCTAATCACACAACAATCCAAGGAGATCATACACATAGTTAAAAGAGGTTGAGAATCATAACTCAACACCCTTATACATTACAATTTACTAACTACTACTCATTCAGACATTTCAAGAAACACTTAAACAAACATACATTAACATACATGACATATGTCGACCACATAGGCATTAGGCCAAATCCTTTCACTAGGGAGTTGCCCCAATCATAACACGCGTACACCCACGACGGATAGTCATGACAAGCAGGAATCCAAGTTCCATATTCATTCAGTCATTTCCGCAAACACTTGGGCCACACATTTTAGCATATATAGTGTATATTGGCCGTGACATGATTTAGGGAAAATCCTTTCGTCAAAAGGGTATCGCCAATACAACAATCATGAATCCATGACAATTAGTCATGGCGAGCACGAATGAGGATTCTATACTCATTCAGTCATTTTCACAAACACTTAGAATACACTATTACAACATACATGGTATATGTTAGCAAAACATGTATTAGGGCTATCCTTTAGCCAAGTGACTATTTTATCCATGTATAATATATTACTACAGCAAATAATCATGATAAATACATCTCCCAATATTTATACGTATATAATATTTTCTAGAATATGTATTTTCAACATACATAGTGTATACAAGCAAACATGTATTACAGCGATTCTTTTCGCCAAGAAATTAATTTATACGCACATAATATATTTATACAACAATTAATCATGACAAACACATCGCTAAAATATACACGTATACGGTACTTCTTACAATACCGTATTTCTACATACATGGTGTATATTAGTAAACATGTATTTAGGCGAACCCTTTTGCCAAATGAGTATTTTATCCATACATCATATATCCATACGACAAATAAACATGTCAAATACATTTCCATAAAAAATACGTATATGGTATTTTATACGAATACCTAGAGTATGTGAAATCCCAAATTCTACAATTCTAATCGAAACAGAAAACGGAAAGCACTTTGTACATGTGCAATTGCATACAGATCATGAATCTATCATTATCTGACATTGAAAGCGTTGAAAACCGCAACCTATACACCTAAAGTCCTCACCTTTTGTCGTAGAATCGCAACGGAATCGATAGGTTTGTCTAGCTTCCGTATACGGCAACTAGGCAACCTAGAGAAGGAAATAGGTTAGCTATTTCATAACCTACAACAATCAAATCCCCCAAACAGGTTAGGGTTAGGGTTTATTACCTAGAAATGACGCCGGAATCGCCGGGAAAGCGGCAAGAATGAGGTGGTGCAGCCCGTGGAGCGGCAGGGAAGTACGGCAGGGAGAAGCTCCCACTTCTCCCTCACTTTCTCTCTCTTTTCTCTCTCTCAATCTCAAATTCGTATGGCTGCCATGAGAGAGGGTTTAAGGTCCTTATATAGCCTAAGAATTCCCCAAAACAGACTCTAAGTCAAAGTATACTTATGTTATAACCAAAGCAAAACTGTTTCAGCTCAACGGAGGACTTCTGGCGGGCCTCCTTGAGCCAAAGGTTGGACTTAAGCTCACTAACGCTGGATCTACATTCTATTAAGTTTTCATTTCGGTCGGGATTCTAGATCAAGCGTGGCGGACCAGTTTCAGTTCAACGGTCAGCGGATCTCGATCGGAGATTCTGAGTACATGTAAATGTGTATGAAATTTTTCCTGATCCGAGGGTGTAATTTGGTCGATTCTCGACGGTGCTCTGTTGCTTAATACTGATCCGCAAACAAATGATGCCGAGATCACTATTCAAGATATTTATTTTGTAAAGGAAATGGTGGTTTTCACACTCCTCGCTCCGGACACGATCGAATGGCCATGGGACATTGTCTGGACTTGATTTCCGAGATGGTTGTCGAGCCGCAGTGAGGCGGTCCTAATTCCTTAACTTCGAGTTATTCGACTTCCGACGTGCGGTCCAGATCCGATACGGAGTTTCAATGTGCTCCCGAGAGCAATTGGGTAATGAGATTGATCCTAGATTTTAAGGTAACCTAGCGTCAATGATTCTACAAGTTTTGGGTCTTGCAGATCGTATTTAAAGCGATTCAAATGGATTTCGTAGCTAAGCTGGTTTCACACCTAGTTACTTTGTCTCATTTCTAAAGGATTTAGTCTTACGTGATTTCTGGTCGAGATGGTACTCAGGCCTTTGTAGTTTGTATATAAAGTGATCCAAGTTATACTACTTAGCTAGTTTAAGATAGTGTCTAGGGTGAAAGTTCTTAGAAAAATTGGAAGATCAAGGTGATGAAGGGTGAGATTTGTGAAGGAAATGAGTTCAAAGGCGGCTTTAGACATTGGGATTCAGTTCTAACAAGTTAATGAGGTATTAGGATCGACCCATTGCCTAAGGACGTCTAATCCCAGGTTGGCAAAAATCTGGGGCGTTACAATCTACCCCCCTTAAAACAAAATTTCATCCTCGAAATTGCCTAAGGGTAATAAGGAAAGATTTCTATTATTTCATTTGCCTAAGAATTATTGATTTCGAGTTCCTACGCGTGGTAGGGTATATACTAGCCCGGTTCATTTTAGTCTACCCCCCTTAAAATTTTATTTTCACCCTCAAGGCTCAAGGTTTATGTCCTGCTCCGTACATCGGAACAAGGTGTAATTTAGGACCTATCCTTGACATGAAATGGGATGCGATCTCCCACTACGTTGGTCTTCTTTTCATCAATGATGTGTATTATGGCATTGATACTTATGGTCATAGAAAGGAGCTAAAGATGAAGGGTATTGTGGTTGATTCGGGGTCAGGTGTGAGTTTGTGGCGAGATGCCTAATTCTACCAAGGAATTTTATCGCGGTCCAGACTTATCCTATTTAATCATGTCTAGCTTAATAGCAGGCTATCTTTTTATGTTCATAAGCACAATACGTATGCCAACATGGCATGCGATTTGGGACCTAATTCCTAACTGTCTGTTGCCCATTTGGGCAATTCCTTAGGCCTAAAAGACATAGTCTCTACCAGCTATATACTCCTAACACTTTTCAAGGACAAAATTATAAACTTTTAGTTGTAAATGGTTGGGCCAACACGGAAAGAAAATTGTGTAGTGGGTCTGAGCCGGATACATAGACCTTCTACCTCACGAAGACAGAAAATCGTCGTATCAGTCCTTAATCCTAACTGATCCCGACCTTCTGCTTGATCAGAGCATAGGGTTCATTGGTCACTACCAGGATTGAGAATTCGATTCAAACCACGAATACCTCGCTAATGTGTAGTTTCTCTGCCCCGTGTTCCCGATTGTACTAAGTCCTTGAGAAGGCAATTCTGAGGGTGTATTGATTTGATCTAACATTAAATCCAATGGATATATAAGTTTTCTATGAGCGTGAATAGTTTCTATGTCATACAACCTTCCTATGAGTTATTAAAGGAGCCTATGAGTATCAAGAGGATTTCAACAAAGGAACGGGGTCTCGCTCCTACCTAATCAAGCCGACTCACTAAGTATATCACTCAATTATCTTAGCATTTTTTGTCGTTTACATTTCTTAGCCTAATCGAGCTTCAGGCTCAACCGATGAGTAGCGGTAATCCACCGCCTTGTAATCTAAAGTCTATGCTTATACACCAGATGATTTTATATCATTTCTAATAAAGAAAATTGTTTGTTCATTTATAATTGAGTTGCCCGAACATGAATGTAGATACGCTTGGGCACTTCACATATGCTCAAACCAACTAAGGGGGTTCTAGAGTTTACGTTCTCAATTGGTTGGATTTCCTATACTGTCAGGTCTGTCGAAGCACTGCTCTAGGTCCAAACTCTATGGGCCTATCTATCAAACAACCATTTACTCCAAAAGCTTAAGCTATTAGAGTGTGGTGGGTTAATGTATATCAAGGGACTTTATCACTTCAACACAATTTGGCCAGTGGCATTAAATTGTATTAAATGGGACCGCATTACTAATCCTACCTTGGGATTGGGTGTGACATGGTTGGTAGGAGGGTGGGAGGGGATTAATTTTATAGGCCTTGGAAAATGAGCCTGGTGTTGGAAAAACGTGAGATGAAATTTTCCATATCCCACGATGGGGAAATTTCTAAGTGTTATTGGAAAGGAATTCTCAAAATTTACTCTTAATTGCGTACATTCTAAACATGGTGTCGGAAGACATAAGATACACTCAATCTAGGGACCATACCCTACATATACATTTATTATTACTTTTACAATTCTATCCACCTTAAACTTACCTAATGTAATTTGGCCGAACGGACCCTAAACGTTCTCAAATACCTAAAATATTCTACCAACTACTACACCTATCGACAGAAAAACATAACCACCCTAAGATAGTAGCCCATGCAAACTACAAGACAACATATGGATGAGCTCGGATAGAGCCATGGAAAATGAGGATAAGGGAAATAAAATGGAGTTTTGGTTCTCCATGGACTTGAGCCTCAACAGGGATTGTAAAGGCCAAAAAGGTAGGGAATGAGGACGGTAAAAGGGAGAAATGAGATAGGTTAGAAGGCTACACGATTTCGAGTCACAAATGGGGCATGTAAAAGCCCAAATGAGAGAGAACGGAGAGGGTAGAGGGGTAAGGATTGTTGTAACTGATGGAGATGGATGGATTGTGGTCGGAAATGATGAAATGAGTGATTAGAGGGAAGGGTTGAGAGGGAAAACAACAAGTCGAAAGAGGAAGGTAGGCATGGAGGGGCGTAAGAGAGAGAGGGGGGCAAAACGACGCAAAATAGGGGTCCCCCAGTAATTCCGCACGCACCACACGTGCCAGGGGGTCAGGCCGACCATGACCAAACCCAGCCCGACCAGCCCGGCCAAACCCGACCGCGGCGCGCCGCGGTGACCGCGGTCCGCCTTGCTCGGTGCCACGCCACCGCAGTGGGGTTGTGTCCCCCACCATCCCAAGGTACCAAATGCACCCTGGGTCCACTTGGTTTGCCTCCGGATTGACGCGTGTGGCCCCCCGACTCCGTTTCGAGTCGTTCCGGGTAAACCGAAAATATCTTGCAATCCGGAATGAGATATCTGACGTAAAATATATGCATTTGGGGTAGAACGAGCTAATGAAGCTAACCAACCCCGCCATGCGGGGTTGCATAGCCCAGAATTGCGAAAAAAGCCTCCAATTGACAGTCATTTCCCTGTTTTAATTTCGTTTTACTAAAATAGTAATTTTTGTTTGATTACTCTTCATCTGTTGGGCTTTAGGAGTTGCGCTCGTCGCGTAAAGAGCTTAGAATAATTAGGAAAATGGTTTGGTGAAGTCAAATAGGACACTTACTATTTTTGGCTGAAAACCTTGCGCACTAGTAGACATCACAACCTAGGAGTTTTAGTTGTAATTTGTTTCTGATCTCCTTCCCATTACTTGGTATTCCCATTTAAAGGGTTGTGAACTCATTTTTCTTCATTCATAAATCAATTTGGGATTTATTAGAATTTATTTCTAGTTTCTGCTTTCTTTCCTCATGGATTCGAGAAGTCTCTGCGAGGAGTCCAGAGAAGTTCCGAGGATTCGGAGTAGTTATCCTCGTCACACATATCCTATATTCTACCGATTGTCAACGGTTGGGGTGAGGTGGATTGTAATCTAGAATTATCTATAGACGGCCTAGGAATATTTTAAGGTCAACCCGTGCGACCAAGGGTTAATACGGACTCGATTTCGGCGTTTCTTTTCAGCGAACTTCGCCAATTGGTGAAGTCGGGATACCCATGACTGTTTCTACATTCCATCGCTCTCTCCTAAGTCAGAGTGCGTCAGAGTGCGTCGTGTGACCATAACACAGGTCCGGTTTAATCCAAATCATGCTCTGATACCAACTTGTAACGCCCTGAAAATCGGGGGTCGAGCATAAACTCAACTCCCGAGTTCCAGAACATCACTTATGCAACAAAATGAATGATGATTGAATGTTGACTGTATTTGTGCATTAAACATGAGTGAGATTAAGCCAAAACAGAATATCATACTCCAGAGATAATAAATTAGCAAGCGGAAGACTGTGATAGATATGTAAAATATATAAAATCTGTGGTGAGTCTCCAGAGTGTGATAAAGTTACCAGGTTAAATAATTACAAGTAAATTATACCAAGTTGTGTAGTATGATCTAGTCAACATCCCTGTAGCCCCGACAATCAAGGTACGGCTCTCACGAACCCGCCAGAAAATCAAAGATATACGAAAGCATTCCCGTCACACATAGAAGTCCTGGCTCCGCCTCGTAAGTAGCGTCGCTTATCCGCAATCGACAAAGTCCGGTGGGTGTTCTAACACCGTCCCGTATCGTGGGAGTGAGTGATCAACTCAGTGGAACAATAAAGCATAGCTTAACATGTTATCAATTCAGTCAAGAGTAATGATAAAGCAGTACAAATCAAACAATTCTAACTACTCTTATTAAGTGCGAGAATGAAATGACATGATGCTGTATACCCTTGCCAAACCACCCTCATGCGACATCATCTTACGTTCACGAATGCTTAACTCCCTCAAAGGCGCCACATCTACTAAGCACATGCGGTGCGATGATGATCATGATTACCGAGTTATTATTAGTCCATTTCAAACAAAGAGATTGGAAAACTAAGGTACCTCCTCAGTATCATTCCCAAACATGATCCATTCTAGGGTCGTCAAACCTAGATAATCTCATACGATATTATGGTTCGAGAGGCATCGCGAAGGCATCGCAAAGGGCTCGTCACCCGTCAAGACGGATACATGTGTCTCACCGTATGCGGCTCAATTGCTCGGCCGTCGGCTCGAGTACAGTGTCTCACCGTACTCGGCTCAATCACTAGCGGCCGTCGGCCAGTACGGTGTCTCACCGTACTCGGCTCAACTCATACTCCAGCTCTTGTGAAAGACTCGTCGCCAATCACGACTCCTTAGAGTATACTCGAAGATATTACAGAGGACTCGTCGCCGTCACAAGACGAGTACGTGATCTCACCGTACTCGGCTCTCGCCGTAAGTATCGACAAATTAATATAGTGTCCCATACCACCATAATTGGCTCACGAGTCCGGTTGCTCACCGGTCACTACGGGGAGGCACGTGGCCCAGCCAGAGGCCGACAAATTTACTCGACCACGGTGTCCCATACCACCATGCCCGGCTCATGAGTCTTAGCGGATCGAGGTACCATGGTTAAAAGGGATTTCACTAGTAAGTTTGGTACCCTAGGTTCAAGCAAGAGGCGACAAACATGGTGAACATACATTAGACAGATCGGGTTACTTGACGAGCTCGGCTAGCTCGAGCGCACAACAAGTTGAACGACATGAAATGCATAAGCACTTCGCGTGGCCAACCACTATCGCCAACCGAAGTACGACTCGGGTTCGTCAAACACATCTCACGTGGCAAATGAATCACAGCCACGAATTCAATTCTGGTACCGATTGTTTAGACTATAATTATAGCCCCAAACATGATAACTTGCAGATAGATAAAGCAGTAATGGATCAAGATTCAACTCATACTATCAAGGTATGGTATTATCCGTTTAGGGTCGCTGTGGTCACAGACGCACTGCGTTGCTCCGCTCCCCCATCACCCACGATGGATCATACAACGTAAATATAAATTTAAACATATGCATTACATAGTTATAATCATAAAGCGGTTGACCATGTTATGAATCACAACACAAGCATAAGTTTATACATGTTCAATTCCTAATCACACAACAATCCAAGGAGATCATACATATAGTTAAAAGAGGTTGAGAATCATATCTCAACACCCTTATACATTACAATTTGCTAACTACTACTCATTCAGACATTTCAAGAAACACTTAAACAAACATACATCAACATACATGACATATGTCGATCACATAGGCATTAGGCCAAATCCTTTCACTAGGGAGTTGCCCCAATCATAACACGCGTACACCCACGACGGATAGTCATGACAAGCAGGAATCCAAGTTCCATATTCATTCAGTATTTCCGCAAACACTTGGGCCACACATTTTAGCATATATAGTGTATATTGGCCGTATGTGATTTAGGAAAATCCTTTCGTCAAAAGGGTATCGCCAATACAACAATCATGAATCCATGACAATTAGTCATGGCGAGCACGAATGAGGATTCTATACTCATTCAGTCATTTTCACAAATACTTAGAATACACTATTACAACATACATGGTATATGTTAGCAAAACATATATTAGGGCTATCATTTAGCCAAGTGACTATTTTATCCATGTATAATATATTACTACAAAGAAATAATCATGATAAATACATCTCCCAATATTTATACGTATACAAGATTTTCTAGAATACGTATTTTCAACATACATAGTGTATACAAGCAAAATGTATTACTTACGATTCTTTTCGCCAAGAAATTAATTTATACGCACATAATATATTTATACAACAATTAATCATGACAAACACATCGCTAAAATATACACGTATACGGTACTTCTTACAATACCATATTTCTACATACATGGTGTATATTAGTAAACATGTATTTAGGCGAACCCTTTTGCCAAATGAGTATTTTATCCATACATCATATATCCATACGACAAATAAACATGTTAAATACATTTCCATAAAAAATACGTATACGATATTTTATACGAATACCTAGAGTATGTGAAATCCCAAATTCTACAATTCTAATCGAAACAGAAAACGGAAAGCACTTTGTACATGTGCAATTGCATACAGATCATGAATCTATCATTATCTGACGTTGAAAGCGTTGAAAACTGCAACCTATACACCTAAAGTCCTCACCTTTTGTCGTAGAATCACAACGGAATCGATAGGTTTGTCTAGCTTCCGTATATGGCAACTAGGCAACCTAGAGAAGGAAATAGGTTAGCTATTTCATAACCTACAACAATCAAATCCTCCAAACAGGTTAGGGTTAGGGTTTATTACCTAGAAATGACGCCGGAATCGTCGGGAAAGCGACAAGAATGAGGTGGTGCAGCCTGTGGAGCGGCAGGGAAGTACGGCAGGGAGAAGCTCCCACTTCTCCCTCACTTTCTCTCTCTTTTCTCTCTCTCAATCTCAAATTCATATGGCTGCCATGAGAGAGGGTTTAAGGTCCTTATATAGCCTAAGAATTCTCCAAAACAGACTCCAGGTCAAAGTATACTTATGTTATAACCAAAACGGACCTGTTTCAGCTCAACGGAGGACTTCTGGCGGGCTTCCTTGAGCCAAAGGTTGGACTTAAGCTCACTAATGCTGGATCTACGTTCTATTAAGTTTTCATTTCGGTCGGGATTCCAGATCAAGCGTGGCGGACCAGTTTCAGTTCAACGGTCAGCGGATCTCGATCGGAGATTCCGAGTACATGTAAATGTGTATGAAATTTTTCCTGATCCGAGGGTGTAATTTGGTCAGATTCTGACGGTCTGGTTGCTTAATACTGATCCGCAAAAAAATAATGCCAGATCACTGTTCAAGATATTTATTTTGTAAAGGAAATGGTGGTTTTCACACTCCCTCGCTCCGGACACGATCGAATGGCCATGGGACATTGTCTGGACTTGATTTCCGAGATGGTTGTCGAGCCCAGTGAGGCGGTCCTAATTCCTTAACTTCGAGTTATTCGGACTTCCGACGTGCGGTCCAGATCTGATACGGAGTTTCAATGTGCTCCCGAGAGCAGCCGGGTAATGAGATTGATCCTAGATTTTAGGGTAACCTAGCGTCAATGATTCTACAAGTTTTGGGTCTTGCAGATCGTATTTAAAGCGATTCAAACGGATTTCGTAGCTAATCTGGTTTCACACCTAGTTACTTTGTCTCATTTCTAAAGGATTTAGTCTTAAGTGATTTCTGGTCGAGATGGTACTCAGGCCTTTGTAGTTTGTATATAAAGTGATCCAAGTTATACTACTTAGCTAGTTTAAGATAGTGTCTAGGGTGAAAGTTCTTAGAAAAATTGGAAGATCAAGGTGATGAAGGGTGAGATTTGTGAAGGAAATGAGTTCAAAGGTGGCTTTAGACTTTGGGATTCAGTTCTGACAAGTTAATGAGGTATTAGGATCGATCCATTGCCTAAGGACGTCTAATCCCAGGTTGGCAAAAATCCGGGGCGTTACAAATGACTTGTTGGAACCCATGTCTAATAAAAGAACTACTTGTTCTTCTCACAAAAGAAGCTAAGTAAAAATGTACGAACTCAGATTTTGAAAAGTTTGCTACCTCCAAACACATTGCTTCACACAGCACATGTGCCAATCTAGCAAGTGTGTGGGACATCAGAGTGGTGCATAAGTATCATGCAATAATTTACTGAAGGTAATCAGATTAGAGAAAATTTTTAGATGGGAGAAAAATATGTACGTTGGTTGACAGTCAAGGTTTGGCAGGAAACATGCGTAAAAGTGACAAATGGGATGATCATGAATTGTGAGCCAATCCGATGGGCCCCACTAGATGGAGAGCCAAGATTCATGAGTTCCTCATTTACTCGCAGTAAGCAAATCAAAAAAAAATTCCCATGCTAAAAATTATTAATAATTAATCAGCAAATGTAAATGTGTCTATGAAATCAACTAATCTAGATCAAGAACTGATAGAACAAACTATCATAAAACTAAAAAGAAAAAATTAAAGGAAAAATATACTCCAAAAAATCCACATGGAAGAAGCATCAACTAATAATTCCAGATCTATACCATTTTATAACTAAAAAAATAAGAAAAAATATGCTCCCAAAAATCCACATAAGGAAAATGCTACAGATCTCAAACTCTAAATACTATAAAAGAAAGAACATTTCTTGCCAACCCAAATCAGCATCTACAGCTTCACATAGACAGAATCATGCCAAGACATAAAAAAAAACAGTGATTAGAAAAATGGAAACAAAGGGGTTTTGAAGAAGATCGCCTCTCTTGCTCAGTCGTACCCCGAATCTAAGCTTTGGTGACCTTCTCGTCGACATTCAAGCTCCGAGTTGCGAACTTGACCCCAATCGTCGACCTGAACTCATTCCTGGTGAACCTTGAGAGCGGATTTGACTTCCTAACTCCTGAATCACCGATTACAACGACAAAAAGGCAGGAAAGATGGTGGAATTACAAAAATACCTTGGCAGAGCTTACACGGACCTCCGGAAAGATGACATTGTTGAGGTCATTGATGCCATTACAGAACTCGACGGCCACGATTCTTCGCCCTAGCGGCTACAAGCAGATTAGCACAAGGCCTAGAGCAATGACCACTGCGACCACTGCTGGAGTAGCAGCTTGGCCCTGATTTGCAGCAGCTGGTGCATTCACCACTTGTGCTAGAGGCTCCACACCTGTTACACAGAATGAGAGGGAGATCAAGAGAGGGTTGAGATCGGGAGAGGGAGATCGAGAGAGAGAGTTGAGATCGGGAGAGGGAGATCGAAAGAGATGGAGATTGAAAGAGATGGAGATCGAGGGAGAGGGAGATCGAGAGAGAGGGAGGGAGATCGAGAGAGAGGGTTGAGATCGGAAGGGAGAGGGAGAATGAGAGAGGGAGACGGAGACGGAGACGCAATGGAGATGCCAAAGGAGGCATTGTAGGGCTTTTGGCGTAAGGAAGTGTTTAAAACTCATCAGTAGTTTGTGGCATATAGAACAACGTGCCTCTTGGGCCTTGTGGGGTCCACTCAAAGTTTTTTAATCGAATCCATTTCGTCCATCTGTTTCAAAATAAAATAATAAAATAAAATAATAAGAAATAAGAAAATCAAACACTTAATTGGGACACACCAACAAAACAGTAGAAAGAACAACGCATAACACAATGACTCTAGTACGGTTGATTACCGTGTCAAATCAAGAACGGCTTAGAGCCATTTTTGAACCAAATTTTCAACCGTACCCGATTGACGATTTTGGTGTAGTGGTGGGACCACCTTTAATTTAGGCAATCTGCAACGTCTAGATGTATTTGGACGGTGGATCTGGAGTGTATACACATATATAAATAAATAAATATAAAATATATCTATATACATATATGTAATATACTTATAATAATATTATTATTATTATATTTCCTATGGTGGGCCCCATGTGGGACCCACCTTGATGCAAGTATCCTCTATCCCCACTGTTCAGAAATGTCTGGACGGTGCAGGGGACCCAACGTGATGTATGCGCCTCTGTCCAACCGTCCATTTACTTGGACATGGCCCTACACCAGCCACGTGGCTGCCCAGGCGTCAGCAGGCCAGGTGGGACCGACCATGATGCTTGGTTTGCATCCACACCGTTCATCCATTTGAACGGGACCACCCCACGTGTGGATCTCACCCCAACCGTCCATCTGTTGTATACAGACCGCCGGTCTGATGGGCGGTGGGCCAGTACCTGCAGCTGGTTGTTGCTGACATCAGCAGGCCAGGTGGGCCCTGACCTTGATGTATGGTTAGTATCACACCGTCCATCAGCGTGGTCTCCCACGTGTGGATGTGTTCCATCCATTTGGCAAGCCCGTTTCAACGCTTGGGACTAAACTGAGACAGATTCAAATCTCTGGTGGGCCACCACGTGGACACCACCATGATGTATTATTTCATCCACATAGTCCAGATTATGCTGGACAGTGCTGGACAATGTTTGGACGGTGTTTTCCAAAGGTTTGGATGGTGCTGATCTACCTGAACAGTGCTTGGATAGTGCTAATCATCATCAGTGGGCCATGTGCCCCATGGAATCATAGTGTACAGTGATATACATGTTACACCTATAGCTATTGAGATGATTTTGGTGTGGCCCAAGCCCACTGGAGGGCCATTAGTGTGGCCCGTCCACGAGGCCCATTATGATGTGTTTTTGGCTCATGTACAGGGCCCACCTATTTGTATTGATAAGCCCAGATACGTGGCCCGTTTGATGCATATGAGACCCAAGCAGGGCGGCCCACTTGTTCTATATAAGGCCCATGTATGCGGACCATGGTGATGCATTTACGACCCATTTAAATCGGCCCATTTGGCTCGGCTCATTGATTCGGCCCATTTGATTCAGCCCATTTGATTCGATCCATTTGATACGGCCCGATGTTATATATATATTGGCCCATGAGTGAGGCTCAATATGATGCGTATATGTCCTATAAGCGAGGTCCATGATGATGTGTAATAGACCCCTGTGTGAGACCGTGGACCCCTTATACGATTGACCCTATGAGCGTCATTCCTTGGGAGCAATGTTGGTTAAATGACCACATTGATGGGCAATGATGGTTGAATGTCCTCATTGTGACCTTTCCTTAGGCCCTTTGATAGGCCAATTATATAGGCCGATTCTGATTCCGATTATCGAGGCCGATTTCGATTACCGAGGCCGATTGTTGAGGCCAATTCCGATTCCGATTTCGATTGTCGAGGCTGATTGTTGAGGCCAATTCCGATTTCGATTGTCAAGGCCGATTCTGATTGTCGATACCGATTTCGATTGTCAAGACCGATTATTGAGGCCGATTCCGATTGTTGAGGCCGATTCCAATTCCGATTGCCAAGGCAGATTATCAAGGCCGATTCCGATTGTCGATATTAATTTCGATTGTTGAAGCCGATTGTCGAGGCCGATTTCGATTCCAATTGTTGAGGCTGATTTCGATTGTCGAGGCCGATTGTTGAGGCCGATTTCGATTTCGATTGTCAAGGCTAATTCTGATTGTCGATTGCTGATACCGGTTCTGATTATCGAGGCCAATTCTGATTGTCGATACCAATTCCGATTGTTGAGGCTAATTATTGAGGCCGATTCCGATTCCAATTGTCGAGGTCAATTATTGAGGTTGATTCCGATTGTCGAGGCAGGATATCAAGGCCGATTGTTGAGGCCCAATGTGATGCATATGCGGCTTGTATTTGAGCCCCATTGTGATGTGCATTCGGCCCGTGTTTGAGGCCCAATATGATGTATATGCGGCCCGTGTATTTAGCCCATGTTTGAGGCCTAATGTGATGTATATGAGGCCTATGTGATGAGGCCTATTATGATGCATTTGAGGGCCAAGCGATGGAGCCCATTGCGATGTAGTTAGGCCCATTTGAAGGCCCATCGTGGTGTGTATTAAGCATGGTGCTATATATTTGGCCCTTATATGAGGTCATGGGTCCACTATATGTTAGGCTCTATGTGTGTCATTCCTTGAGGGCAATGTTGGTTAAATGTCCACATTGTCGAGGTTGATTGTCGATGCCAGTTATTGATACCAATTATGAGTATGTGACAGCATAGCATCATGATAATGTCCATACATATCATCTTTATGATTGTTATGAGATGTGGTTGACTATTTCATATGTCATTGGGCAGGTTGTTATGAGACTCCCTGATAGGCGAAGGTTATCTCACATGAGCACATAGTTTGCGCAGGATTGATGCATGATTGGATTGTATGACTCATGCATTTTGCATTGTGTGTTGTGATTACTGTACGTCCTAGCGACATTAGGGTCGTGGCCTCCACAGGCATATCGTGGATGGCCAGATGGCACATCAAAAATCTGTTATTAGCATCGGGCTGCCATAGATGGCCCTGGGTGAAAATTTCTAAACCTTCTTGGTACCAGATGACGCCTTAATGTCGAGACTGAGTGGATATATATGAGAGCATTAGGGTCGTATACCAGTAGGCCACGTCTCCCACTATGTCATGGTCGGTTGGGAGGGGGTATGGCCTTACCCTCCTGAGGGAGTAGGCATAGCTAGGCTGAGTTTGACCAGCTCGTGAATGGGTCCATTATTGACGTACCAGGTAGATATTAGTTGACTACTAGCCAGGCGGATAGTGAGGTCTCTTCCACTTACCCAGTTGTGCGCTTGATGGGGCGGCAAGCTAGTGTAGAGTGTACTAGACCCCAGTGATGATCCAAGAGATGAACAGTACTGATATGTGGACTTATTGAGCAGGAGTTGCATACTCATTCATTCATTCATTCACTATCCACTCGGGCTAGTGGTGCGTAACTATTTGTTACATGTACCTTCGCAATGGCCAAGATTTCGGTTAGGGCGCGCTACTAACCTGAGATCATGGTTTACTACATTGTGTCTGACTATCCAAATTAGGTATGAGACTAGTTTGGATAGAAGTCCCTTGTGATGGATCTCATAGCCTGCGATACTACGTACTATCATCCCGACTTCACACTCCAGCATGGTCATTCCATTCGCACCGCATATTGCAATACATCTGCAGCATATGACATTTTGGATTACTGTGTTTCTGCATTTATATGGTCTAGGTACGGCTAATGCTATTCGTGAACTCATCAGAAATTGTATATTGTATTGCATCATTGACATCTGATATTTTGCCTCTTTATGACTCCTCATTTGTATAGCTGATCTATATTGTATATTCTGATATTGAGTGACTCATGAACTTGTCAGTATTTCCGCTTACTCTGATATCGTATGATTCATGATCTTACCAGTATTTCCGATATTGTATGATTAAGGCACTGTATTGAATACTTGACACTTACCTTGTGCACACATTTACACCACCCTCTAAGCTTTCTATAAGCTTATGCACGATAGATGCGTGTAGGTGATGTTAGGTTGCAGCAGCGTGGAGCTTGGAGCATGTAGTTGACTTCTAGAGCTTTGATTTTAACATATGTATTTTCCTTTCAGCGTTGTATTCAAATGTTTATATTAGTAGATATGTGATGATGATGTTGCCTTTATGATTTGGGTAAACTTATGGTTATGCTTATTACGAGATAAATGTACGTTGAAAAATCCTCCTGTAGGATCCCAAAATCGGAACCTGGCATATGGGCATTGAGAGCCGAGAATGGGGTACTACGGAGGCTGTCGGCATCGGATTCGACGATCGGGATTCCTGTGAATCTGATTTCCAGGTTTGGGGCGTGACAGGTCACTAGCGAAAGTGCATAATACATGCGTAGTACCGAACTCACCAAAAGTGGGCCGATAGTCGGTGGTCTGAGAGCTAGCGAAACGATATCCTAACTAAATCCTATTAGGCACGTGCTACAACATCTAGAATTAACCACATGTCATCGTCTGTATGCTATGAATGCATGATTAGCCCATTCACTATTAACACATTCACAATCAGCCAGTTTAATAAGCTCAAAGGTCACTACAGGGGGTTCATCACCCAGCATAGGCCATTATCTCGTGCCTAGGTCCCATATCACCATCCCGGGCTCATGAGGCTACCACCTTAGGATGTTTAATGGAAACTCGTCGACTAGTGGCCAATCATATTTCAGTATATGGGGTTTACCATCACATGGTTGCATAAAATAAAACATCGAACCCATCTAGAGCAAATACCAAAACAAAGTCACCTGGGGCGAATTTCAAAACTAAGCCACATGGGGCCGATATCAAACCATGCGATAAAAGACCATCCTTAAAAATCACTTAGACACAACAACCCCTGGATGGTAGGCCCACATCAATATTCAATTTAAACCATCATTCAATAACCACTAAGTCGAAGGTCCTTTACAATCAAAATCGGTCAAGTTACATCCCAAGTATGGGTGTACATTTATAGGTGGGGGTTTCCCACTAATGTACCAGTTTAAGTCTCACAAGCAATCCACAAATAATCCACAGTCATGAAATAAATATGCAAGATAAATTCTAAGCGTGTAATATAGCAATTTAAGTTCAACAATTAACACATGTTATTACAAAATGAAGATGACAAATTATCAATCATAATTAAAACAAAAACTATCATTTAAGCTAATGGGAAAATGAAAAGCTCAAGGAAAAGAATCATCACCTGAGAGGTTGTGGCTTCTTTCTTGGTTCAGTCTTCCGAGGCTAGCCATATAATTGATCACCTAGGATTATTTCCAACCCAAGAACTTGTGTTAATTAATGTTTTTAAGACTTTAGCTAACTACATGTAGAGGTTTGAAAAGGCCCGTGAATAAGATTGTTTGGGCCTGCCCTATAGTGGTCAGGCCCACCAGGTTTCTGTCCCAACTGGTGGTCCAGATTGAGCCTGGAATTTGTCCAAGGCTCAGGCCCGAATTGGACTTGGCTTGGCCTAATCAGCCCAACACTAGCTGTCTAAGGGTGGCCCAATAACTGGGTTCGGACCTGAGGATTATGAGCCCACTGTGATGTGTGGTGCGGCCCACCCATTTTTTGAATGTGGTGCGGCCCACTATGGAAGGTGAGGTCCATCGTCTGGCCCACCTGACTTTTAGATGAGGTGCGGTCCACCATCCTAACCACTAATTTGTGAACATACATTTGACCTAAGTCCATTGGATATTTTTCATTTCTAACCACCGAATAAAAGTCTAGAAATATGGAAGCTGGATAACCAGATAATGCTAATATTTTGTGAGTTACACAACTAATCATGCTGTCAAAATTTGGACGGTTAATTCGAATTGAGTATATGCCTGGTATACAATTTCTCAGTAATTTCTAACAGTCTGCGTATCACCCATCACGCTCTTACAGAGTATCAAGGTATTTCTCACCAAAAATCTCTCATGGTAGCCCATCTGCTATGTTAGGACCATTTGGCATTTAACGTGCCGTCGTGCGGCCTACTGTATTCCATGGTGAGGCCCGCTGTTTGTGTATGTGGGGCTGATCCCAGGCCCACAATGTTTTGGCTGATCCTGGCCCAAGGTTTGGGCCAGTTTCGGCCCAGATAGAGACCCATTCCAGGCATGATTCTAGGCCCATTCCGGGCCTGATTTTAGCATGATCCCAGGCCTGGTTTCAGCTGAGATCATGGCCTGCTTTCAGCTTGAATCCAGGCCCACTTGAGGGCTGCTTCTATTTAGATTCATGGTCTGTCTAAAGGCCTGTTTTCAGCCTCATGTACGACCCATGTTCGGCCCAATTAATCGGGCATTTTTAGCACCGCTCTAAGACCCGGGTAAAGAATGTATGCAACCCAAACTTAGGCCTGACGCAAGCCTGGTTTCGGTCCGGGTTCACGGCCCAGTTCTGAGCTATTTTCAGCCCAGACGTGCGGCTGGTTTCAGCCAGCCTTCAAGTTGGATTTTCAGCGGTTTTCGAACTGAATATTCAGTTGTATTCAAGTTGGAATTTCATCTGTTTTCAAGCTAAATATTCAGCTGTTTTTATGTTGGATACTCCGCTGTATTCAAGCTGGTTTTTAGCTGTATTCGTGTAACAGCTGAATGTTATTTTTGTGGCCCACTACAATGCATGGTGAGGCCCATTTCGAACTGTCTTAAAGCTCAGTTCTCGGTCCAGCAGAAGTACCGGTATTCAGCCCAGCAGCTTAGCCCATCAGAGGGGCTGCTCTCAGATTTTTTCGGCCCTGGAAATGGCTCAGTCTGGTGGCTGAAACTTAGCAGAATAATGGCCAGCAGTGGCCCTGATCAAGAGAGCCAATCAGCCTAAGCTTAACTGGAATCAAACGGACAAATGGAGGGGGTGTACTCGGGGTTACCTGGACTCTTTCTTCTTCCTCATTCTTCCTTCCTCTTTCTTTTTTCTCTGCTAGAAGTCCAATAGCAGCAACCAAACGACCATGCTCAGCTTGGGTTAAACCGTGAGTCAGAGCAACTCATCCCAGCCAACTCCACAACAACTGCTCAGTTCGTTTTGGTGGCGCGGTTCAACTTCGAACGAGGAAGAAGGCTGCCATTAATGGCATTTTCTTCAGCATTGCTTCTACCTTCATTCGAGTTCTTGTGGAAGGTTTGGCTAAGCTCCAGTGAGCTTATAGACACTTGTTTTTGAAGCTTGGGGAAGGTTAGAGTGGTGGGTTCAAGTGGAGCAGGTGGCAGCTATTCTCTCTCTCTTTCTGTCATTCTCTTTTTATTTTTTTTCAAAAAATCTAGCTTGAAGGGCTAGGATCACTCTAGAATGGATGGTCAGGATGGAGAAAGAGCAGTTCACGTGGATCGCTAGGCTGGCCTGCTAAAACAGATTTCATTTTCAGAATATTGTGTTTGTAGGGCCTGTTTTCAGCAAAGATTGTGTCCACGCACGTGCATCCCAACATGTGAGATGGGCCGGGTTTTGGTCAGCTCCACCTCCCTGATCGGATGGGCAGTTTGGATCGTCCGAGTGGATAATGACGATGGCCCACGGATCAGCACAAATGGGACGTTTGAAATGGACGCTGGCGGAAGAAGGAGATTTTCCTTCTTTGGGAAATCTCGGTCAAACCTGGTTTGACTGGTTCCTTTAATCCAGTGCACAGCACGTGCACCTCCCCTGATGCACACACGCACTAGTGTGGGGTCCACCACGACGTTTGTGATAAATCTACTCCTTCCATTCCCTTTGGGGCCTCTGACCGAAGATCGGTCAGATCCAAAGCTTAAGTGGGCCATACTACTTGATTGGAGAGTCTAGTTATGGATCTACATCAATCCGAAAGTCAGATCCTTTTGAAATTGTACATCAATGGTCAAAAGGTCTCTAGGGTCACTTAAATGGAAATCAATTGTCTAATTAGTGATTGGATGGCCTACTATGCGTTTATAATATTAAATATTATGATAATATTTTTATTTTATTTTTTTATTTTTTTTATTATTTTTTTTATTATTACAACAATCCCCACACTTGCTTGAAAATGTAAATAGTTACAACATTCACATCCACTTGTACATTCCACACAATCGAATGATAAAAGATATGAAAATTAAGCAAGCATTCAATCCACAAGACAAAGAGTTATAGTGGTTCGCCTGTGTGTACACCAACTGCTTTTACAACATGACCACACAATGCTACTCCACTCCTAATATCCTCACACAGGGGATATTAGCGTTCACTATCAAATAGGTTTTCTCGGTTCACCAAAACCTTTACAATTGTGTCTTTTTCACTTGGGCTTACACAAATCAAAAACCCCTTTTTCTCGAGTTTTCTCGGTTTTCCTCGACAACCAATACAATGAGATTTTTCCGCTCAATCTCAAACAAAACCAATACAATGAGATTTTTCTCGCTTAACCTCAAACAAAACCAAAATAAATGAATTTTACAGAAATGTAAAATACCCGAATTTCTCCTTTAGCGGCCCCAGAGAACCAATCGGAGTAGATGAATGAATATCAAAGTTCAATTTCCAATACTCACATTCAAGGTTCTAAATTCTAATAGATTTTAGATTTTAACTTGTTGGGCGTAGCTATATTTGATTTTGATTCCAAGAAGAAGGAATAAGATAATTCCTCTTTTCAAATAAGATTGGAATAGAGAAACAAAATCAAATTAAATAAGCTAGCAAAAAGGAATATTAAATAAGCACAATTTAGCTTAAAATAAACACAGACTTATCTCAGAGTGATTACTTGAAAATTCTTGAAATGGAATGGAGTTGAGGATGTAAAAACTCTAAATTTCGTGTTCAATTTATAGAAGAAAAATCGTTCCTACGACCGGGTCTTAGAAACCTAGGACTCGGTCGTAGCTCTAATAGATTTTTGAAAAATTGAGCGATCTTTGAAAGCCGTTCCACGACCGTCGTGAGTACCCTACGACCGGTCGTGGGTCACCTACGACTGTCGTAGATACCTACGACTGGTCGTAGGACCATGAAATAAGTTGCTGAATTTTCAGTCGTAGCTCCACGACTGATCGTAGACAAGTCGAAGCCAACCTACGACCGGTCGAAGGACTTCCAGGACTGGTCGTGGGCGTACAAAAAATTTCGAAAAATCTTCAACTAATTAGGACTGATCGTGGAATTTCTTGGACTAGTCGAACCAATGCTAGGACCGGTCGAACAAGAGCTAGGACTGGTCTTGGAATAGACCAAACTTATGTTAAATAAACATTTGATTTATGTATCCAAAATGACCTACTTAAAGGGTCAACCTAAGGTCATTCAAACCTGAATCAAGTCGAATGGACATTGAACTTCAACCATTCAACGAATGTAGATTGTTTGAACCAATATCAGGCTTGAAATCTTGAACAATATCAGGCTTGAAATCTTGAACAATATCAGGCTTGAAATCTTGAACAATATCAGGCTTGAAATCTTGAACTTTGACATCATGAGCTTTGACATCTTGAGCTTCAACTTGTAGCTTTTTGAACTTTAACATCTTGTGCTTCAACTTGTAGCATCTTGAAGTATTTAAGCAGTGTCTTGAATAAAAATCATCATACCAGCACAAGACACAGATAGATGTTTTGACACATCAAAATTTAACAACCAAAGGAGTATGAGACCATAACCTTTACAATCTCCTCCTTTGTCAAATTTGTGACAAAACACCCAAGTAATAATATTTTCAAGAGACATAAGAGGTGAGAAACATGCACAGATGCACAGATGTATATAGACATGATAAGCAATGTTTAGACATGATAAGCAATAATCATTTTCCCATAACTCTTGAGAAGTTTAACTCCCCCTGAGTAATAGAAGCACATAGATAAGTTTAACATCAAAATGACATCTTTAACATCAAAATGACATCAAAATGACAAAGTTCACCAAACTTCTCCCCCTTTTTGTCACAAAATGACAAAGGAAGAAGAACAGTAATGAAATTAGTAGTTGAAGCAAGAGAAAATTGTTCATAACCAACAAAAAGGTTTTGAGATGCAAGCTAATATCGGAAATATTACGGACCAAAAAAATTCAAATGTAACCGTAAGAGGGTGCGAGGATTAGATGGATCAATTTTGTGTAAACCCTTAGCAATTCGCCTCATATATTTACGCATATAAGAAAATTGTGTGTCTTGAGTAACACGAATTTGAGCCACCTGCTCTTGAAGAGAATTCAATCTTTCATCAAAATCAGAAGGCTGAAAATCAGGATCATCAGCCGAGTCTGACTCAAGCTCTTCAAATAAGTCATCCATATTCACGTCTTCAGGAAGATCACTAGCTTCAAAGATTACCTGCTTCACCACCACTGCTACCAAGATCCACTTGGCCTCTAGCCAAATCTAAAGTCATCTTATTAAGATTGGAATTATTAAAAGGGAGATGGTGGATGGGTTTTTCTCTAGTAGGCATAGCTATGAGCATATGATTTGCTAACATAGTCAATAAATAACCAAAGGGTATATCACTATGTCCAGGATGGTGACGCGACAGAATAATGGAATGACAGATTAAAGAAGGAGGCATACTTTTGCACCGAGACAACAAAATGCAAAACACGAACCATAAAAGCAGTGAGTTCGGTTTTATTACCAGAACGTGGATAAAGATTTGAAATGAATATCTTATGAAGTACTCTGTGTCTGGGTAACAAATACCTTGAGGGAAGTGTATGACCTTTATGAGTCAATGAACATCCATATTACATAAATATCTAGTAAGCATTCGTCGTTCAGATTCTGAGAGACTATCATGTAAAATATTAATTGGAATGCTTTCATCATTGATAGGTATTTCCATAATATCTGCAATCAAATGTCGATCTACTACAAACATACCTTCTTGAGTATCAACTTTAAAAGATAAATTCTCAAGAGAAAAATCACAGATACATGCAAACATGGATTGGGCAATGGACTGGTATGCAGCTCCACCCCAATGTAAGATGTTATCCCATCCCACAGATTCCAACAAAGAAGGAATACCAAAAGAAGCAATGTGATTGACATTAACATGACGTTCAACAATTACATTACGCATACGCAAATCTCGAGCATCGGTAGGATCATTTTCGGAGAACGAAGATGACGTTGAACAATGAAGTTGATCTAGAAGAAGATGGACCTCGAGTAGTTTTCTTTTACCTCTAGCATCCATATTCAAAGAAGGAATTCAAGGAAACAACAAGATGCAAGATAGAAGAAATGAGATTTAGATAGAACAGATTTTTCAAGATAAAACCCCAAATCCTGCAATGAATGATCAAATAGATTCCACAAACATGAGTTTTGAATCACTAAAAGCAAGAATCTACAAAAGAAATGTAAAAGAATCACTAACCTTGAAGAACAATGAAGATGGGTTGGGGCAGCCGTAGCTAGAAGCGTTGGAGAGAAATGAAAAAATGAAGAAGAAGACAAAAATCCCCAATTTTAAGTGAAATCCCGTGCTTTACGACAGGTCGTGTACGTGTTCGACCGGTCGTGGCACGATCGGTCGTGTATTCTCACGACAGGTCGAGTACGACAAAATTTGTAATTTTTTTTTTCTTATTTTTTTTAAATAATTTCAAATTTAAGCAAATAAAACATCAAACTTATGTATATTATGATACACAAAATCATGCAAACTCAATTTAAATTGCACATACCGAGATCAAACTTTAATTTATTAAACCTGCTTTTGTCGAGCGGTTTAGTGAAAATGTCCGCAAGTTGAATCTCGGTTGGAATGTAATCCAAATATATTAATTTTTCTTCCACTAATTCACGAATGTAATGAAATCTAATGTCAATATGCTTAGTACGTGAATGCTGAATCTGATTTTTAGAGATATTTATTGACTTTGAATTATCACAAAATAAAATCATAGAATCTTGAGTAATTCCATAATCGCTTAACATTCGTTTCATCCAAACAAGTTGAGTACATGCATTTCCAGCAGCAATGTATTCAGCCTCAGCAGTTGATAGCGATATAGAACTTTGCTTCTTGCTAAACCAAGAAACAAGACAATTTCCAATGTAGAAACAACTACCACTGGTTGATTTCCTATCATCAATGTTTCCTGCCCAGTCAGCATCTGCGTACCCGGCTAATTGAACATTAGTCTCATGTGGATACCAGAGACCCAATTTAGTAGAACTTGCAATATAACGCATAATCCGCTTAATGACAGCTTAAGTGAGATTCTTTAGGATTTGATTGATAACGAGCACAAATACCAACACTCAAAGCAATATCTGGTCTACTAGCCGTTAGATAAAGTAAACTACCAATCAAACTACGATACAATTTAGGATCCACATCATTACCTGTAGAGTCTTTTGAGAGTCTTACGATTGTACTCATAGGAGTATCAAAATTTTTACCTTTCTCAAATCCAAATTTCTTAATTAAACTCGAGCATATTTGGTTTGAGAAATAAAAATTCCATCAGGTTGTTGTTTTACTTGCAATCCTAGGAAATAGTTTAATTCTCCAACCATGCTCATTTCAAATTTAGACTTCATCAAATCTGCAAACTCAACAGTCATGTTAGTACAGGTTGATCCATAAATAATATCATCAACATATATTTGAACTATTAGAATATCATCGTTATGTTTCTTAACAAAGAGCGTCTTATCAACACACCCCATCTGAAAATTATGACTCAGTAAAAACTTAGTCAGTTTTTCGTACCATGCTCTGGGAGCTTGTTTCAGACCATAGAGAGCTTTCTTAAGACGATACACATGATCATAAATTTAGGATCTTCAAACCCGTAGGTTGTTCAACATATACCTCTTCATGTAAATCACCATTCAGAAAGGCACTCTTTACATCCATTTGATAAATTTTAATTTTCCTAAAACATGCAATGGAGATAAAAAGTCTGATTGACTCAAGACGAGCTACAGGGGCAAATGTTTCATTATAGTCAATTCCTTCAATTTGTGTATATCCCTGTACAACTAGTCTTGCTTTATTTCGAATAATATTTCCAAGCTCATCAGATTTGTTTTGAAAATCCATTTTGTTCCAATAATATGTTTATCTTTAGGTCTAGGAACAAGTTGCCAGACATCATTTCGACAACCGATTAAGTTCTTCTTGTATCGCAAGAATCCAATTTTCATCGAGAAGTGCTTCTTTTACGTTACCCGGTTCAATCTGGGATGTAAAGCATACGTAGTTACATATGTCCTCTAATTGTCTACGAGTGCGCACACCAAAGGAGAGGGTTTCCAAGTATTTGAGAGGTTGGATGATCTTTAACAGTCCTTAATTCGATTAGTTTCACTTGATGAAATTTCTTGTTTTTCAAGTATAAGAACTTCATCATTATCTAAACTAGGGACAGGTGTCTTCAAAAGATCGTCAATCACAACATTTATTGACTCTTGAATCACACCGGTCCTGTTGTTCAGAACACGATAAGCACGACTGTTTAAAGAATAACCTAAAAAGATCCCTTCATCACTTTTAGTGTCGAATTTTCCCAAATTTTCACGGTCACGCAAAATATAGCACTTGCTGCCAAAAATTCAAAAATATTTGACAGAAGGCTTTTTCTCAAACCACATTTCATAAGCCGTTTTATTATTAGATTTACAAATATAAACACGGTTAATAATGTAGCAGGCTGTATTCACCGCTTCAGCCCAGAGATTCTTAGGAAGCTTCATGCTATTTAACATAACACTTCCCATTTCTTGAATCACTCTATTCTTCCTCTCGACAATTCCATTTTGTTGAGGAGTTTTAGGTGCAGAGAATTCATGTGATATTCCCTGATCGCTACAAAATTTCTCAAAACCGCTATTTTCGAATTCGGATCCATGATCACTACGGATCTTGCTGACTTGAGAACATTTTTCAGTTTGAATCCGTTTTATAATCTTTTTCACTTCATCAAGGGTTTCTGATTTATCTTTCAAGAATGAAACCCAAGTGTATCTTGTATAATCATCTACAATAACTAAGATGTACTTTTTGCCACCTCGACTTTCCGTTCTTGTTGGTCCTATTAGATCCATATGGAGAAGCTCGAGTGGTCTTGTGGTGTTATTGGAGTTCACCTTTTTGTGAGAGCTCCTAGTTTGTTTACCATACTGGCATTCACCACAGATCTTATCTACTTTTTGCATTTTAGGTAGACCTTTAATTAGTTCACTTTTGCTCAATCTGTATAAATTTCGGTAGTGTACATGTCCAAGGCGTTTATGCCATAAATCTGTCTCATTGGTATGGACCATGTAGCACGTTTGATTAGATGAGCTACCATTGCTTACTATATAGCGGTTTTGAAGTTCTCGACCAGTTAATATTACGAACCCTTTTCATTTGTAATCTCACAACCTTGATTAGAAAATTTAACATTATGGTTGTTATCGCATATTTGAGATATGCTCAACAAGTTGTGTTTTAAACCTTCAACATATAACACATTTTTAAATATGGGAAGGTTATAGAGTTGACAAGACCTTTGCCAATTATCTTGCAGGTTGCTACCATCACCAAATGTGACTGACCCATCAGTCATATCTTTGAGATCAGTGAATAGAGCTTTGTCGCCTGTCATATGTCTGGAGCATCCACTGTCTAGGTACCATTTTGAATGGCTTGTAGCTTTGAAAGCAATGTGAGCAACCAAACAAGTAACCTTGGGAACCCATTTCAAGATCTTGTTTTGGGTTTAGGAGAATAATTGGTCTTCTTTTGTTTATAGTTATAAGAGTGACCTACTGAGTTAGATTTTAATAGCTCCTTAAGTAAATCAACAATTTTTTCAGCTAACGGGTTTCGAATCTGATTTTTGAAATTTATATAGTCTTTTGTGTTTTTGAAAGGTTTTTGTATTTTTAGAAACAACTTGATTAGTACCTTTTCCATTTGAGTTAGAAGTCTCTCCTTTCACAAAATTGGAAGGAGCATTCTTTGTTTAGGAGATGTGTTTTTATCAAAGCCTAACCCGGATCGATCGCCACATTTTCTTGATCCTGGATAATAATTTTTCTAATTTTGGATCACCTTGGGCATATCTCCATGTGTCCTTCAAACTCGAAGAAGAAGATACTTCATTTTTAAGTTTCTCATTTTCAGATTTCAAATTTTCAATTAGAGAGGTTTTGAATTCTAGATCACACTTTGATTTTTCAAAACAATCCGAAATTTGAGATTTTTCTAAAACAAGGGTTTCAAAACATTCTTTAAGTTTAAAAACTTTTCTTTTTGAAGTTTAAGTTTGACAACAATTTTACAACTTTCCTTATATAAGGCATTATAAGCATCTTGAAGATCTTCATCATTTTCATGATCACTATCCAAATTTTCTTCACTTGTAGAATCATCGTGATCTGAAAAGGTAAACTTGGCTAGAGTCATAAGGGCCTTAAGTTCACTGCCCGATTCAGTTTCTGATTTTTCTGATTCAGAAGAGGCTTCAGAATCAGACGATTCATCCCAAGTAGCCAACATACCCTTCCTTTTGGATCTGTCCTTTTTAGGACATTTGTTTGCTAAATGCCCATATTCTTGACAGTTGTAACATTGACTATCTTTCAATGATTTCCAAGTTTTAGACTTAGGTTTAGAACGTTTCTTTTCATTTGCCTTTTGAAAGTCGACTCTTTTCTTACTTTTGAAAATCTTATAAAACTTTTTCGCCAAAAGGGCTATATCATCTTCGACTTTTCTCAATCAATTTTCTTGAGTAATACTTTTAGATGACTTTAAAGCAATAGACTTACCTTTAGGAGCTTTAAAACTTAATTCATAGGTTTGCAAAGAACCAACTAATTCTTCTACCTTCATATTGTCCGTATCACGAAGTTCCTGGATTGCGGTTACCTTTGAATTGAACCGTTCGGAAGAGAGCGTAGTATTTTTGCACACACTTTACTTTCGAGATCTTTTCGCCAAGACCCCACATAGAGTTTACAATGTCATTCAATCTAGTGTAAAAGTCCATAAACATTTCATTTTCCTCCATATGAATTTCTTCAAATTTAGTTGTGAGGAGTTGGACTTTAGATTTCTTGACAATTGATGTACCTTCGTGTGTCATTTCTAAAATATCCCAGGCTTGCTTTGCGATATCACAGATATGATTCTTTTGAACTCATCCGGTGATAGTGCTAAGTGATTGCATTTAGTGCTTTAGCATTAGCACTACTCTCATTTTTCTCAAGTGTGGTCCATTGGAAATATGGTGTAATTTTCATAGATTTTAAACCATCAACACCAGCTTACTTCCATGGTAGGAGGATTCCATTCGATCCACTGTGGCTAGCCACACAGGTTTCATCCATTGATCGAGGAAGATTCTCATTCGCTTTCCAATAGGCATAGTTGGAGCCATCAAAAGGTGGAGGCCTAGTAACTGAAAGGCTATCAAAATTCAACATCTTTTTATATAGCTTAGATCATTAGCTCAGGAAATAAATCAAAATAAAAAGCAACAAAAATGAGCTATTAGGCTCTGATACCACTTGAAAAGGCCAAGCTATAAGTCCTAGAGGGGGGGGGGGGGTGAATAGGACTATGCCAAATTTATAAATAAATCAATGAACTAAAGTAAATCAATACCCTTACAATAATGAATCAATTCACAATGCTAAATATAAATCACCTTGATAAATAATTATTGAGAGATTGATACAAATTCAATTCTAAGGACAACCTTACACCATAATAAACAAGGGCTTATGGTAGGACAACCTTATTTCTAGAACCTCTTTTGAATCAAGAACTCAATGTTAATATATGTAAATGAAATAGCAAGGAATTGATTACAACAATCCCCACACTTGCTTGAAAATGTAAATAGTTACAACATTCACATCCACTTGTACATTCCACACAATCGAATGATAAAAGATATGAAAATTAAGCAAGCATTCAATCCACAAGACAAAGAGTTATAGTGGTTACTTGTGTGTACACCAACTGTTTTACAACAGCCACACAGAATGCTACTCCACTCCTAATATCCTCACACAGGGGATATTAGCGTTCACTATCAAATAGGTTTTCTCAGGTTCACCAAAAACCTTTACAATTGTGTCTTTTTCACTTGGGCTTACACAAATCAAAAACCCCTTTTTCTGAGTTTTACTGGTTTTCCTCAGACAACCAATACAATGAGATTTTTCGCTCAATCTCAAACAAAACCAATACAATGAGATTTTTCTGCTTAACCTCAAACAAAACCAAAAATAAATGAATTTTACTGAAATGTAAAATACCTGAATTTCTCCTTTAGCAGCTAGGTAGAACCAATCGGAGTAGATGAATGAATATCAAAGTTCAATTTCCAATACTCACATTCAAGGTTCTAAATTCTAATAGATTTTAGATTTTAACTTGTTGGGCGTAGCTATATTTGATTTTGATTCCAAGAAGAAGGAATAAGATAATTCCTCTTTTCAAATAAGATTGGAATAGAGAAACAAAATCAAATTAAATAAGCTAGCAAAAGGAATATTAAATAAGCACAATTTAGCTTAAAATAAACACGAGACTTATCTCGAGTGATTACTTGAAAATTCTTGAAATGGAATGGAGTTGAGGATGTAAAAACTCGAATTTCGTGTTCAATTTATAGAAGAAAAAATCGTTCCCTACGACCGGTCTTAGAAACCTAGGGTGGTCGTAGCTCTAACAATTTTTGAAAAATTGAGCGCGATCTTTGAAAGTCGTTCCACGACCGGTCGTGAGTACCCTACGACCGGTCGTGGGTCACCTACGACCGGTCGTAGATACCTACGACCGGTCGTAGGACCATGAAATAAGTTCTTTGGATTTTCGGTCGTAGCTCCACGACCCGATCGTGGACAAGTCGAAGCCAACCTACGGCCGGTCGAAGGACTTCCAGATCGTCAGGCGTACGTACCAAAATTCCGAAAAATCTTCAACTAATTAGGACTGATCGTGGAATTTCTTGGACTAGTCGAACCAATGCTAGGACTGGTCGAACAAGAGCTAGGACTGGTCTTGGAATAGACCAAACTTATGTTAAATAAACATTTGATTTATGTATCCAAAATGACCTACTTAAAGGGTCAACCTAAGGTCATTCAAACCTGAATCAAGTCGAATGGACATTGAACTTCAACCATTCAACGAATGTAGATTGTTTGAACCAATATCAGGCTTGAAATCTTGAACAATATCAGGCTTGAAATCTTGAACAATATCAGGCTTGAAATCTTGAACAATATCAGGCTTGAAATCTTGAACTTTGACATCATGAGCTTTGACATCTTGAGCTTCAACTTGTAGCTTTTTGAACTTTAACATCTTGTGCTTCAACTTATAGCATCTTGAAGTATTTAAGCAGTGTCTTGAATAAAAATCATCATACCAGCACAAGACATAGATAGATGTTTTGACACATCAAAATTTGACAACCAAAGGAGTATGAGACCATAACCTTTACAGAAAGAAATTATGCACAAAATAGCTTAAAAACAAACACAAACTTATCTCAGAGTGGAGCCTTGAATTCACTTAATTTTCAATGAATAAACTCTGAAATTCTTGTGCTATTTATAGTTGCAGAAATTCGTCTTCGACTAGTCCTAGGGTCACCACGACTGGTCTTGAAATAAACTGATTTTTGAATTTTTAAGCGCGATCGCATCAGACCGTTGTACGACTGGTCGTAGGCAATCCACGACTGGTCGAAGGCAGTCCACGACTAGTCGAGACCCCTCTATGACTGGTCGTGCAACAATTGATTTAGTCGCTGGAGTTTGAGTCGAAGCATTACGACTGGTCGAAGATCGAGTCAAGACCATCCCATGACCGGTCGAGCAGACTCCAGGACTGGTCGTAGCTAAATCAGAAAATTCGATAAAATATAACAATTCTAGGATTGGTCCTGGCACTTCTTAGATTGGTCGAACCAGTGCTAGGACTGGTCGAACAAGGTCTAGGACTGATCTTAGAATAGACCAAAATCATGTAATAATATTCAAATGAATTATGTATCCAAAGTGACCTATCCTAAGGTCAATTTAATGGTCTATCAAACCTGGAACATGAAGTATGGACATTGAACACTTCATTTGCTTAGACTTTGATATTTACGAAGCTTGATTTCTTCTCGATGTAGCTTGACTACTTCAGAAGCTTTAATGTCACTTTAAGTTGTACTTGAGTCCCGTATTTAGATTTGAATCTTGAACTTCGACTTGCACTTGAACTTGAGTCTTGACCCTAAGCTTTCTTTTAATATCTTCTACATTGTAGCTTGAACTATCATGAAGCTTGAAGAATTCTTTGAGCTAGACGTCAAGTGTTGATGTGGTGTCTCGAACAGATTTATCAAGATATAAACACACGACATACGAAGAAGTTTTGACACACAAAATTTGACAATCAAAGAGGAATCAAATCATGGCAGTTACAATCTTTTGACACACAAAATTTGACAATCAAAGAGGAATCAAATCATAGCACTTACAATCTCCCCATTTGTCAAATTTGTGACAAAACACTTCTCATATTTCAATAAGATTCACTTCTCATATTTCAATAAGATAAGCATCACATTATATGATAACGAATCATGCACCAGTTGTCATAAAATAAGCAACATCCCTTAAGACAACTCAACTCCCCCTGAGTTAGTACAACTCATATCAATCATACTCCATAGAAAGAATGCACACATTCTCCCCCTTTTTGTCAAAATATGACAAAGGAAGAAACAAAGATAGGATATGAAAGACAGAAATAGAGATAACAACTCAAAAAGATAGAATGATAAAAAGTCCAAAGTTAAGAACAATACAAAAGAAGTAATCAAGGTGAGTCAGAGTATATATTAAAAGAGTTAACAAGTGAAGTTTTAAGACAGTTATCCACACAACCAAGGAAAGTAACTTAGTAAACTTGTTACAGACCAAAGATTAAACATTCTTAATCTGAACCAGAAGATGGAGCAGGAATGTTAGGATCACTTTGATGAAGGCTCTTCTGTAAGCGTCTAAAATATCTGCGCATGTTTTTAATTTGTTGATTGTGGCCAACATTCATCTGTTCTACCTTTTCCTCTAATGCACTAAGACGTGCATTGAAATCAGATGGTTCAAAGTCTAGATCATTTCCAGAATCAGAATCAATTTCATTAAAAATATCATCCATGTCAATATCATCGGCCGACAACTCATCACCTTCGACACCCATCTCAGCTTCAGCAGCAGCTTCACCCACATCAACATCAACTTGACCAGGAGCCAAACCCAACTTCATTTTATTCAGGTTGGAATTGTTAAATATGAGGTGTTGGATAGGAGCCTCACCGATGGGCATAGTGACTAACATGTGAGTGGCTAATACATTCAACAGATATCCAAATGGAATATCACCATGACCAGGATGACTACGGATTTGAATGATAGAGGAGCAAATCAAAGAGGGCAAATAGACGTTAGCACCAGTAATGATCGAGTACAAAATACGAACCATAAACAGAGTTAACTCAGTCTTGTTTCAAGAGAGGGGATACAAATTAGAAGTGAAGATACGATGCAACACTCTGTATTTGGGTAACAAGTATCTGGTTTTGAGGGCATTTCCATTTACAGTCCATGGTGCATTCATGTTACACAATGCTCTAGTATAAGTACGTTTTTTTTATTCTGACACTTTCTCAGCAAGTGCACTAGGATGAATACCATCATCATTTACAGGTATGTCCATAAGGCCTGAAATTAAATGTTGGTCAACAGAAAAAGGCCCTTCTCTAGTGGTAATAATGAAAGTCAGTTGCTCAGCAGAAAAGTCAAATATGCATGCAACCATGGCCTGTGCTATGGATTGGTATGCAGGCCCGTCCCAGTGTAAAATGTTTTCCCATCCTACAGATTGAAGGAGAGAAAGGAGACTGTAAGGAGCAATATGATTGAAACTAACAGCTTTTTCAATAATAACATTGCGCATACGTATTTCTTGAACATGTGGTGGATCATCTTCAGGATCTCTAAGATGACGTCTAGTGATAACATTTGTACGAGAAGAAGAAGCACCTCTAAAAATTTTCCTTTTACCTCTAGATTCCATACTCTTGAAGAAATGAAGGAAATTTCAAGAAAAGAGAGATGGGTTTCTTTAAATTCAACAAATGAGGAAAAAAAATCCAAAAAGTTGAAAATCTTTATGAAATAGACAACAATAATCAAGAAATCTACGAGTAAAGATTAAGATTCTTCAAGAAAGTAAGGAAAATCATTCTAACCTGAAGGAATCGGACATAAGGGTTCAACTAGTTGAAGCTCGGCTCGTTGGTGAGGAGGGTTAGAATGAAGAAGAAAAGAGTTTTCTCCAAATTAAAGAGGTTAGCGCGCTCCACGACTGGTCTTGGAACATACTCGACCGGTCATATCAAGACTGGTCGAGAACATCCTCGACCGGTCTTAGACCAAAAAGGTCGAGAACGTCCTCGACCGGTCTTAGACCAAAAAAAATATGCAATTTTCACAAAATTTTGAAATTAAAAATAATAACATATTAATATTATATACAATATGATACAAACTTGCATGATCAATCATTTAAAATTGCACATACCAAGATCAAGTTTTAATTTATTAAACTTGCTTTTGTCTAGCGGTTTAGTGAAAATGTCAGCAAGCTGAGTCTTGGTAGGAACATATTCTAAAGATACTATTTTTTCTTCCACTAATTCATGAATATAATGAAACCGAATGTCAATGTGCTTAATACGTGAATGCTGGATTGGGTTTTTCGAAATGTTTATCGTACTGGAATTATCACAGTATAAAACTATCGAGTCTTGTGCGATTCCATAATCACTCAACATTCGTTTCATCCAAACCAACTGAGTACATGCATTTCCTGCTGCAATGTATTCAGCTTCAGCAGTTGAGAGTGATATGGAACTTTGCTTCTTGCTAAACCAAGAAACCAAACAGTTTCCAATGTAAAAATAACCACCGCTGGTTGATTTTCTGTCATCTATATTTCCTGCCCAATCAGCATCCGAATACCCAGCCAATTGAACACTAGTATCATAGGGATACCAAAGACCCAGATTAACTGAATTTGCAACATATCGAATAATTCTCATAACAACAGTTAAGTGAGATTCTTTAGGATTAGACTGATATCTAGCACAAATTCCAACACTTAAAGCAATATCAGGTCTACTGCAGTTAAGTAAAGTAAGCTACTTATCATACTACGAAATAATTTAGGATCTTCATTTTTACCTGTAGAGTCTTTTGAGAGTCTTAGCGTTGTACTCGTTGGAGTATCAAAGTTCTTACCATTTTCAAATCTGAACCTCTTAATCAAGTTCAATGCATACTTAGTTTGTGAAATAAAAATTTCATCAGATTTCTGTTTTACTTGCAACCCCAGGAAATAATTTAATTCACCAACCATGCTCATTTCGAATTCAGATTTCATTAGATCTACAAGCTCAACAGTCATGTTAGTACAAGTTGATCCATAAATTATATCATCAACATAGATTTGAACCATTAAGATATTATCGTTATGTTTCTTAACAAAGAGCGTCTTATCAACACTACCCATCTAAAAATTGTGACTTAGTAAAAACTTAGTCAATTTTTCATACCATGCTCTAGGAGCTTATTTCAGATCATAGAGAGCCTTTTTAAGGCGGTATACATGATTAGTGAGTTTAGGGTCTTCAAACCTAGTCGATTGTTCAACATATACCTCTTCAAGTAAGTCGTCATTCAAAAAGGCACTCTTTACATCCATTTGAAAGTTTTTAAACTTTCTAAAACATGCAATAAATATGAAAAGTCTGATAGATTCAAGGCGAGCAACTGGGGCAAAAGTTTCATCATAATCAATCCCTTCAATTTACGTATACCCTTGTACAACCAGTCTTGCCTTATTTCGAATGATATTTCCTAATTCATCAGACTTGTTTTTAAAAATCTATTTTGTTCCAATAATGTGTTTATCTTTAGGTCTAGGAACAAGATACCAGACATCGTTTCTGACAAACTGATTAAGTTCTTCCTGCATTGCTAATATCCAGTTTTCATCAGAAAGTGCTTCTTTTACGTTTACTAGTTCAACCTGAGAAGTAAAGCACACGTAATTATATGTCTTCTAGTTGTCTACGAGTGCGCACACCAGTGAGAGGGTTTCCAAGAATTTGATCAGTTGGATGATCTTTTAACAGTCCTTAATTCAGAGTTAGTTTCACTTGATGAAGTATCTGGTTTTTCAAATATAAGAGCTTTATCATTATCTAAAATAGGGGCGGGTGTATTCAAGTGATCATCAATTACGACATTTATTGACTCTTGAATCACACCGGTCCTGTTGTTCAGAACACGATATGCACGACTGTTTAAAGAGTATCCTAAAAAGATCTCTTCATCACTTTTAGTGTCGAACTTTTCTAGATTTTCACGGTCACGTAAAATATAACATTTGCTACCAAAAACTCGAAAGTATTTGATAGTAGGCTTTTCCTCAAACCACATTTCATAAGCCGTTTTATTATTAAATTTGTAAATATAAACACGGTTGATAATGTAGCAGGCGGTGTTCACTGCTTCAGCCCATAAATTTCTAGGGAGCTTCATGCTATTCAACATAACATTTCCCATTTCTTGAAGCACTCTATTTTTCTTTTCCACAATACCATTTTGTTCTGGAGTTTTGGGTGCAGAGAATTCATGTGATATTCTCTGATCGCTACAGAATTTCTCAAAACAGCTATTTTCAAACTCGGATCCATGATCACTTCGGATCTTACTGAATTGAGAACTTTTTTCAGTTTGGATCCGTTTGACAATCTTTTTCACTTCATCAAGAGTTTTTGTTTTGTCTCTTAAAAATGAAACCCAAGTATATCTTGTATCATCATCTACGATGACCAAGATGTATTTTTTGCCACCTCAACTTTATGTTCTGGTTGATCCTATAAGATCCATGTGGAGAAGCTCGAGTGGTCTAGATGTGGTATTGTGTAACATCCCGAATTTTTGCCAACCTAGGATTAGACGTCCTTAGGCAATGGGTCGCTCATAACGCCTTATTAACTTGTCAGAACTCAATCCCACAGTCTAAAATCGCTTCTTAACCCATTTCCTTCACAAATCTCACCTTTCACTACCTTGTTCTTTCAATTATTCAAAGTACTTTCACCCTAGACACTATCTTAAACTAGCTAAGTATTATAACTTGGGTCACCTTATATACGTACTACAAAGGCCTAGGTACCACCTCAGACAAAAATTACTCAGCACTAAATCCTTTAGAAATGAGATAACGTAATTAAGTGTGAAACTAGATTAGTTATGAAATCCGATTGATCCACTTTAAATATGATCTGCAAGACCCAAAACTTGTAGAATCATTGACGCTAGGTTACCCTAAAATCTAGGATCAATCTCATTACCTGGCTGCTCTCGGGAGCATCCCGAAACTCCGTATCAGATCTGGACCGTACGTCGGAAGTCCGAATAACACGAAGTTAAGGAATTAGGACAGTCTCGTTGGGTTTGACAACCATCTCGGAAATCAAATCCAGACAGTGTCCTATGGCTGTTCGCTTGAGTCCGGAGCGAGGAGTGTGAAATTACTGGATTTTCTTTAAAAATAAATATCTCAAATAATAATCTGAGACTTGTCGCTTGCGGGTCAGTATTAAGCAACCTGACCGTCAGAATCAAGCCAAATTACACCCTCGGATCAGGAAAATTTCATACACGTGTCAGTGTACTCGAAATCTCCGATCGAGATCCACTGACCGTTGAATTGAAACTGGTCCGCCACGTGTGATCTAGGAATTCGACTGGAACGAAAACTTAACTCCACCTAGATCCAGTGTCTGTGAGCTTAAGTCCGACCTTTGGCTCAAGGAGGCCCGCCAGAAGTCCTCCGTTGAGCTGAAACTGGCTCACTTTGGTTATAACCTAAGTAAACCTTGACCTTAAGTCTAATTTGGTGAGTTTTTAGGCCATATAAAGACCTTAGAACTCTCTCTCTCACAGCCATACGAATTTGAGAGAAACCCTAGAGAGAGAAGAGAGAAAAGAGAGAGAATGTGTGGGAGCAGTGGGAGAATCTCCCTGCCACTCTTCCCTGCTGCTTTACGTGTTCAACCACTCCGATCTAATCACTTTCCCGACGATTCCCGCTCCGTTTCTAGGTAAGAAACCCTAACCCTAATATATTTTGGGGTTGTAAAGGTTATAGGTATGAAATAGCTAACCTATTTCATTCTATAGGTTACCAAACTGTCGTATACAGAAGCTTAGCAAACCTATCGGATTCGTTACGATTCTACGATAAAAGGTGCGGACTTTAGGTGTATAGGTTATGGTTTTCAACACTTTCAATGTCAGATAATGATAGATTCATGATCTGCATGCAATTGCACATATACAAAAAGTCTTAGGATGGTCACTTGTGGCAGTAACTGTGATACTCTGTTTTCCGTTTCGATTAAAGACGTAGAATATGGAATTTTACATATTCTAGGTATTTGTAGAAAATACCGTATACGTATAAATTTTGGAAATGTGTTTGCCATGATTATTTGTTGTATGAATATAATATATATGGATAAAATACTTAGTTGGCGAAAGGACTCGCCATAATACATGATTTGCTAATATACACTATGTATGTAGAAATAGTGTATTCTAGAAAGTACTGTATACGTATAAATTTTGGAGATGTGTTTGCCATGATTATTTGCTGTATGAATATATTATATATGCGTAAAATACTTGCTTAGGGAAAGGACTCACCCTAATACATGTTTTGCTAATATACACTATGTATGTTGTAATAGTGTATTCTAAGTGTTTGTGAAAATGCTTATGAGAGTAAGTGTTTGGATGATGGTGTCTTAGGTAGGTGTTGAGATGGGATTCTCAACTACCTTAGAGACGTGTATGATTTCCTCCATGCGGATGTTTACTTTAACCGCTTACTTATGAAATATATGTGTTTGTATTCTTGTTTATATAGTGCTTTATAACATGCTTTATAACATGCTTTATGATATAGTTGTTACCTTGCTTGAATTGCTTTATTTTTTATGCTTTACTCCACATGCTTTGAATAAGGATTGATTGTGTTTGGGACTATGATTATAGTCCAGACAATCGGTACCAGACTTGAGTTCGTGGTTAAGATTCGTTTCGCCACGTAAGATGTGTTTGACGAACCCAAGTCGTACTTCGGTTGGCGACAGTGGTTATGCCACACGAAGTGCTTATACACTTCATGTCATTTAGTTGATTGTGTGCTCAAGCTAGTCAGGCTCGTCAAGTAACCCGATATGTCTAATGTATGTTCACCATGTTGGGACGCTACTGCTTGAACCTAGGGTACCAAACTTACCAGTGAAATCCCGTTAACCATGGTACCTCGATCCGCTAAGACTCATGAGCCGAGCATGGTGGTATGGGACACCATGGTCGAGCTGTCGGCTTACGCTGGGGCCACGTGCCTCCCCGTAGTGACCAGTGAGCAACCAGACTCGTGAGTTGATTATGGTGGTATGGGACACTATATTCGTGCTGTCAGCCTACATTGATAAGGTGATGAGGGAGTGGTGTAACCTTTGTGCGTAACAGCCCTGATGTTCACTCCCCAAGTATAGGGTTGTGATGTAGTAATAACTCGGTAAGATCGAGGTCGAATCCCACGAGGACTGATCGTCACAATTCAAATCTGTGATCCTCCTTAACTAATTCAACAAATAATGGAGCAAATTACTAATACAAATTTATGGAAAATAACTATTGAGGATAGGGAAGAAAATTCAATAAGAGAAAGAGCACTAGGACTTTCGAATCCACCCCTAATTATCCCAACCCTTGTTTTGTCTGTTAATTCACTTTAATATAGATTGATCTAACTTATCTAGAAAGCACAATCTGTGTCCTTAATCGGGCATACAGATTGTCTAATTCCTTCAAGCAATGCCATGAATAACATATCCCATGTCCAAATCGGGCATATGGAATATGCAGTTCAGTAAAGCACCCTGTTTCTTCCTCTACAGGAACCTGTTCATAATCAGACACAAGTACCTAGCATAAGCATCCAGACCACATCCATGCATAGACTCGATCAAAGTTGATAGATGGAGAAGTATGAAATTTAAAACAATCAAGCACACTAGAGAAAGAAACAAACCAATCTAATTAAAATAAAATCAACATAGAAAAAGAGGTGTTCAAATTAGGGTTTCATCTCGACTCTAGCCGAGAGATTAGTTACCCATGAAATCCATTAAACATATGGATAAATAAAATTCAATAACAAACATCAAACCAATTTCTCTCTTTCTTCTTTCTTCTTTTTCTTCTCTCCTTTGCTCTAGATCTGAATTCTCCACTTTTTCCAATCTCTCGAATACCCTTCCTCATGTTTTGCAACTCTTTTTATAGGCCGATGGAGTGGTGGAGTGGTGAAATTCGATTTGGGAAGTCAAGTCGCACGCCAAGAAGAAAAATTCCTTTTCGCACCAAGTTCGGGACCTCAAAACACCATACTTTCCTCGTTCAAATTCCAAAAACACCGTCCCTTAGGACTTTCTTGGGTCCTCTACATGATAGACGGTTCGGAGACCGCCATATGATCAAAGATGGTGGCCCACAACCGCTGGAAAACCGGATTTCCAAATTTGTGCAAAACTTCCGCACCCTTTCATTGCCGTGTGATCGGTGGGGCCCACAAAATATTTTCTCGGAAAATCCACCCCGTCCATTGGATTCGGGACGAAATTTCGATCAAGAATAGGTAGTTTTGAATGTCCAATGATACGGCCCAGGAAGAAAACACAAAAAGATCGCTTTTGGACGTTGCGGGACGCCCCTTTTGTGGCCTCTGACGCCGCACACGTGTGCACGCATGGACGCAATATATTAACATGGTTTTGAAGTGCTCGAGCCCATCTTCAAGATGGACGGTTCGGATCATCCGTACAAGTGACAAGTGGGGCCCACTAGCGACCGTAAAACGGATTTTCCGTCCGTTCGCTGCCGAGACGTAAACGGCAACTGCCGTTGCTGACGATGGCGATTTTGGAAGGCGACTCGGTTCGGTGCGGCTCTAGAGTGTAGTGCACATATGCACTTCGCTTCTCATGTGGGGCCTACTGTAATGTTTTCGAGAAATCCAAGCCGTCCATCCTGTTTCTCATATCATTTAAACCGTCTAGGAAATTTTGAAGAAGGTCCAGATGTCAGGTGGGCCCAGAATCAACGGTTTATGGACTGATCTGTCAGTTGGGGCACTTCCCTAGTGATCCGAGGGCTGAAATTTGAAATGTACGGTTAATTTATGTCCCTAATCCCATGTATAAAGTTTCAAGCCAATTGGATGGAGGGAACCATGTGATCTTTCATTCTGGACCAATTTCGGGCCTCTTTAAACGTGAACGGCTTGATTTCCTCGGGTCCCAGGCATGTAAATTCTTCAATATTGGTCCTCTGAGGTTTATCCCATGCTCTGGTAATTTCGGAGAGTCAAATCCATGCTTTTAACATCATTTTTCAATACACGCTCCTGATTTCATCCTGTAATAAAAACACAATTAAAATATGGCATTAAGCATTATCATGTATGTAAAATCAGGTAATAGTCGGGGTCTGATATGCAATATTCGACCCTCATCACAACCCCCAACCAGCATTTTGCTAGTCCCGAGCAAAACATGCGAAAAATAATTTCAGAAATAAAAGACAATTCCTGTAAACTCAAGTGACGTGTGAACAGATAATTGAGATTGGAAAATTCTAAGATTCATGAATGGTGATAAGATTTTTCTCCTGAAATCAAGCTTATAGTAAACTACATAATCAAGTTTAAAATATTAATCCATTAATTAGAACAATTTTAAACATTGAGTTCCATGAGTGTATAGTATAATCCCGGCTTACAATCATTAAAAGATCCAATTGTCAATTTCATGATATCATTAGTAATTCGTGACAACCAACCTGAAACCAACACTAGCATTTTAGATCATCTTTTCGTTCTATCAACCTTTGATTTCCTTTATAAACAGTGGTGCCAAGGAGGGGAATCAAATCTGCACCTATAGGGAGCAAACCTATGGTGAAAACTTGTCGCCTAACTCTTTTCTCATGTCAACTATGAGGAATCGAATCTTCATCTATAGGGAGCAAACCTATGATGACGATTATGCGACTTATTCTTTCAATTCTTCTTTATAGACTGATGCTAAAAATTTTGTTTTTCAGGCTGGTTCCTTTCATGCTTAGTGATTACCATGTTATCAATTAATATCGAACTGAAAACTTAATGTGTAAACGAGATCTGATATGTGAAATCATGGCTCAATCAATGTTTACAACTTCTAATCATGGATTAACAATTCAAACTTAAGTGTGAAATCTACCAGACAACTGAATCCAAGAGTCATAAATTACTCACATTCTGTATCTTGTAATTTCAAAATCACAACTATCCTTCAAAATCACTTTAAAGTCAACAGAAATTCCAGAAAAATTTTAAAAATTTTCACAATTTTGCTCAAGACTAAGAAAATACTGATTAGGTAACCTAATCTCCCACCCCCAACCTAAAATCTACATTGTCCTCAATGTAAAAGAAAGAAACATGCAATGCACATGAGACAACGAAAATAAAGGAGTGACGGAAAGATGGTACCTGAACGAAGAATCAAGAGGCTATTCCAAAATTATCAATGTAAGAGCGAGTTGGTATCAGAGAGAAATAAAAAAATAAAAAAAAAAAAAAAAAAAATAACAAAAAGAAAAACAAAAGAAGATTCTACCTATACCACTTTCGCAGGTGCTCTCGATTGCATTTAGCGTATGCAACAAGCCTTTAAACCCCTAGGTTACCCCTAGTGGACGAGTTGTAGTCTCGTGAGGGTTTGCAGTAATGTTACCCACAAACATTGAACTAACTAACAAGAAAAAAAAATCAAATGAAATGCTGGGTTGCCTCCCAGGAGCGCTAAGTTTAACGTCTTCAGCCAGACAAGAACGGATCATGAATTCATTAATCTTTAAGACTAGGGTCCGCCAAAGAACTTACCTCAACACGTGGTTAACCAATCCCAGACAAGTGATGCGAGTTCCCATAAACTGTGCTATCTGAAATGAGGGAATTGACACTATCATCAAACAAGTTAAGGACTTCTGCTCGAACAACTTCTTCCATGTTAAGATCATGCTTCCTTTGTATTTTACGTGACATTTCCATAGCATGATCCTTACATACAGTGGGGCATACTCCTTGTATTTCTGCTATCTTCCGTTCAATTCTTGCCTTATATGCTCTAAGAACATTAAGCGGCTGTTCTCTTTGCCTTCTCGAGTTAGAAAGCGTGTCTTTGTCGGAAGAGTCTCAGAGGGATGAAGAGGTTCCACTTTCGCTCTCCATTTTTCAGTCTCCAATATAGGAGTAGAGTCGAGCAGTGCATTGACTTCGTGGATGGGACTATCGATGTCAAAATCCATTCCCGATTGTGCTAAGCAGGTCTCAAGAGGATCTTCAAAAGATGTACGGAAGGAGTCCTGCACAAGGCTCTCGATCATGTCCACTTCAAAAATGTCGTCCAAATCCGCGGGTTGTTGTCCTGCATTAAAAACATTGAGTTTAATATTCATGTTACCAAAGGACAATTTCATAACTCCATTCCTAAGCGATTTATAATAGCATTAGATGTAGCCAAAAATGGACGACCCAAGATGACCGGGATCCGACTATGAGGATTCAGACAGGTGAGTATCTATAACTATGAAATCCACCGGAAAATAGAATTTATCAACCTGGATTAGCACATCTTCAATAATACCCCGGGGAACCTTGACAGATCTATCAGCCAGTTGTAATGTTACCTTAGTCGGTTTCAACTCACCAAGTCCTAGCTGCTCATAAACCGAATAAGGTAACAAATTAACACTCGCCCCTAAATCAAGCAATGCTTTCCCGACCTTATGATCTCCTATGCCGCAAGAAATGGTGGGAGCTCCTGGATCCCTAAATTTAGGAGGAGTGTTATGTTGAATCATGGAGTTGAGTTTTGCTCTCAAGGGAAGACCTTTTTATGAACATTCTGCTTACGCTTTTGAGTGCATAAATCTTTAAGAAACTTAGCGTAAGGAGGGACTTGCTTGATGGCATCAAGTAACGGAATGTTGACTTGCACTTTTTTAAACACATCCAGGATTTCATCAAAGTTATTTCTTTTCTTCATTGGTGCCAGACGTTGAGGAAATGGTGCTTTGGGCACGTAGGGTGGCACATTAGTGGTTCCTGGAGAGTCAGAGAGCTTTTGAATTTTGGATGCATTGGTGTGTCTCTCTGCTTCATCTTGATCTTCCGCTTTAGAATTTGATTCATCCCTAGGCATCTCTATTCTGTTATCAATCTGTTTGCCTGACCTAAGGGTAGTGATCGATTTGGCTTGCTCATGATATTGTCCTTGGTTAGAATTAGAGCCAATCTCATACTGTCCCTTTGGATTAGCCACAGGTTGGCCAGGGAACTTGCCCTTCTCTCTCTCACTCAATGCGGTAGCTAGTTGACCCATTTGTACTTCCAGCTTGGCAATGGATTGCGCATTTGCGTGTAAGCTTTGCTGGTTGGCTAGTAAGGTTTGTTGGGTGTCTTTTTGGAATTGGAGAGAACTCTGCATAAAAAGATGGAGTGTATCCTCAAGAGATGGTTTCCGTGATTGTGAAGGGACTTGTTGATATTGCAGAAACTGTTGGAGTTGTTGATTGCCAGCTTGAGGGTAAGGTTGCATGGGAGGATTTCCAGGATGGTCCTCCTTGTTGTGGTCCTTTGCCCAAGAAAAATTTGGATGCCTAGCCCAACCTGGGTTGTAAGTGTTTGAGTAAGGATCATTCCCGGGTTTCGAAAGGTGTTCAAAGCATGAACTTGTTCGAGAGAGGAATTGGAAATGTTGTACCGGATGGGCAAGATTGCGTAGGATGGGTAGAACTAGAACATATGGCACAAGCCTCGGCTTGAGTTGTTTGTGGAGGTCCATTATGTAACATCAGAGCATCAACCTTCTTTGTCAGGCCATCAATCTTGGCATGGAGATCTGTGTGACTCCTATCTCATATATGCCACCTCTCTTTTGTGGTTGGGAACTTCTTTCACCTCTATCTCGAATAGTCCCATTGCTGGGAGTTTTCACACAAAGTTTCAAAGAATTTCCATGCTTCGGTATCGCTTTTGGTCATGAAGGACCCTCCACTGGTGGCATCAACCATGCGACGGTTCTGGGGTGTCAGACCGTCATAAAAGTATTGCACTTGTTGCCACTTCTCAAAACCGTGGTGTGGACATTTAAGAAGCAAGTCCTTCCATCTTTCCCAACATTCATGAAAGTGCTCTCCCTCTTTTGTGTGAAATTAGTGATTTCTCTACGGAGAGCATTAGTTTTGTGAACAGGGAAGAACTTGTTTAAGAACTTTCTAGACAATTGGTCCCATGTAGTGATAGACCCAACTTCTAGAGAATTCAACCATGCTTTCGCCTTATCCTTCAAAGAAAAAGGAAATAGGCGTAGGCGGATCGAATCGTCTGAGAAGTTTTGGAATTTAAAGGTGGAGCAAATGTCTAGGAATTCTTTCACATGATGATATGGGTCCTCCTTGTCCAACCCATAAAAGGAAGGCAACAACTGTATGACCCCAGTCTTGAGTTCAAAGTGTCTGCCGTGGTGGTGGGCAACACTATGCATGAAGGCGCATTGAATTGGACAGGAGCTGAATAATCTCTAAGAGTTTTAGTTCCATTCTCTTCTGCCATTTCAACTGGGATGTCTTTCAATCTTCTATGGAATGTTCTTTCTATTTCAGGATCAAAAGGTGCTAGTTCTTTATCTAGAGATCTACGTCCTAGCATAAACTAAGTAACAACCTAAGAGAAAGAAAACTAGAACTAGAAATTATGCTATTCAAAAAAAACAAGTTAAAACTATGTGAATAAGAATGGGAAGAAAGAACCAGAAAGGAGATGATTGATGGCGAAAGATTTAAGAAGCTCCTCCTTCACTTAGTAGCTTCCTTCCTCAATTCCCCGTAAATAAAAACAAAAACAAATCAAGTTTACTAAAATAATGATAGAAAAATCCTAAGCAACGGTTAATTTCTAAAAAGAAAGTTTCTAAAACTAGAAAATAGAAAGTTACCAAATCCAAAGTTAGAAAGTAGAAAATTCCTAAAATTGAAAACTTAAATCTCAAAATAGAAAGTAGAGAGGACTCGGAGAATTTAGAAAGATGTTACCAATTGGAGATCTATGTTAGAATCACTAAAAGAAAACAAAACAAGTTAGTTTCTAAAATAGAAAATCTAAAATTAGAAATTTTCTAAAGAACAAAAAGTCAATTTCTAAAAAGGAAGGAAATCTAGAATTGGAAAGTTACTAAAAATAAAAAGCTAAGTTAGTTTCTAAAAGGAAAAATTTTCTAAAACTAGAAAATAGAAAGTTACTTAAAAGAAGAATCTAAATCTAAAATTAGAAACTAAAAATTTCTAAAAAAATAAAATCCTAATTCTAAAAATAGAAATTAGAAAAAGTAAGAAACTTAGAAGGGATTACCAATTTAGAAGTTTATTTCAGACCCTACAAAACAGAAATAGGTTAGTTCTAAAATAAAAAAATTCTAAGTTAGTAAAATCCTAAGCTATGAATTATGATAAGAGAGAATCTTAAATTCAATTTGGAACGAAACACTCCCAGGAATCGCCAAAAACTTGTTCACTCCCAAGTATAGGGTTGTGATGTAGTAATAACTCGGTAAGATCGAGGTCGAATCCCACGAGGACTGATCGTCACAATTCAAATCTGTGATCCTCCTTAACTAATTCAACAAATAATGGAGCAAATTACTAATACAAATTTATGGAAAATAACTATTGAGGATAGGGAAGAAAATTCAATAAGAGAAAGAGCACTAGGACTTTCGAATCCACCCCTAATTATCCCAACCCTTGTTTTGTCTGTTAATTCACTTTAATATAGATTGATCTAACTTATCTAGAGAAAGCACAATCTGTGTCCTTAATCGGGCATACAGATTGTCTAATTCCTTCAAGCAATGCCATGAATAACATATCCCATGTCCAAATCGGGCATATGGAATATGCAGTTCAGTAAAGCACCCTGTTTCTTCCTCTACAGGAACCTGTTCATAATCAGACACAAGTACCTAGCATAAGCATCCAGACCACATCCATGCATAGACTCTGATCAAAGTTGATAGATGGAGAAGTATGAAATTTAAAACAATCAAGCACACTAGAGAAAGAAACAAACCAATCTAATTAAAATAAAATCAACATAGAAAAAGAGGTGTTCAAATTAGGGGTTTCATCTCACCCTAGCCGAGAGATTAGTTACCCATGAAATCCATTAAACGGATGGATAAATAAAATTCAATAACAAACATCAAACCAATTTCTCTCTTTCTTCTTTCTTCTTTTTCTTCTCTCCTTTGCTCTAGATCTGAATTCTCCACTTTTTCCAATCTCTCGAATACCCTTCCTCATGTTTTGCAACTCTTTTATAGGCGATGGAGTGGTGGAGTGGTGAAATTCGGATTTGGGAAGTCACGCACGCACAAGAAGAAAATTCCTTTTCGCAGCCAAGTTCGGGACCTCAAAACACCATACTTTCCTCGTTCAAATTCCAAAAACACCGTCCCTTAGGACTTTCTTGGGTCCTCTACATGATAGACGGTTCCGCCATATGATCAAAGATGGTGGCCCACAACCGCCTGGAAAACCGGATTTCCAAATTTGTGCAAAACTTCCGCACCCTTTCGCCGTGTCGTGATCGGTGGGGCCCACAGAAATATTTTCGGAAAATCCACCCCGTCCATTGGATTCGTGACGAAATTTCGATCAAGAATAGGTAGTTTTGAATGTCCAATGATACGGCCCAGGGAAGAAAACACAAAAAGATCAGTTTTGGACGTTGCAGGACAGCCCTTTGTGGCCTCTGTACCGCACACGTGTGCACGCATGGACGCAATATATTAACATGGTTTTGAAGTGCTCGAGCCCATCTTCAAGATGGACGGTTCGGATCATCCGTACAAGTGACAAGTGGGGCCCACTAGCGACCGTAAAACGGATTTTCCGTCCGTCAGTTCGGCCGAGACGTGCTGACGGCAATGCCGCCGTTGCTTGACGATGGCGATTTTGGAAGGCGACTCGGTTCGGTGCGGCTCTAGAGTGTAGTGCACATATGCACTTCGCTTCTCATGTGGGGCCTACTGTAATGTTTTCGAGAAATCCAAGCCGTCCATCCTGTTTCTCATATCATTTAAACCGTCTAGGAAATTTTGAAGAAGGTCCAGATATCAGGTGGGCCCAGAATCAACGGTTTATGGAATGATCTGTCAGTTGGGGCACTTCCCTAGTGATCCGAGGGCTGAAATTTGAAATGTACGGTTAATTTATGTCCCTAATCCCATGTATAAAGTTTCAAGCCAATTGGATGGAGGGAACCATGTGATCTTTCATTCTGGACCAATTTCGGGCCTCTTTAAACGTGAACGGCTTGATTTCCTCGGGTCCCAGGCATGTAAATTCTTCAATATTGGTCCTCTGAGGTTTATCCCATGCTCTGGTAATTCCGGAGAGTCAAATCCATGCTTTTAACATCATTTTTCAATACACGCTCCTGATTTCATCCTGTAATAAAAACACAATTAAAATATGGCATTAAGCATTATCATGTATGTAAAATCAAGTAATAGTCGGGGTCTAATATGCAATATTCGACCCTCATCACCTGACAACCCTTTGTAGTGACCTCGAGCATACTCTGAATTTGCGGTGAGGCGACGAGTTTTGCCGCAGTGTATAGAGTATGAACTAGGCCTGTATTTATATCGTGATGAATCGTTAAAAAGGTGATGGGGGAGTGGTGTAACCTTTGTACATAACAGCCCTGACAGCCTTTGCAGTGACCTAGAAATACACTATCGTATGAGATTAACTAGGACTGATGACCCTAGAATGGATCATGTTTGGGAATGATACAAGGGAGGTACCTTAGTTTCCCAATACTGCTGTTTGAAATGGACTAATAACAACTCGGTAATCATGCTCATCATGCATTGCATGTGCCTGGAAGATGTGGAGCACTAAGGAATGCAAGCATGCCGCGAATGTAAGATGGTGTCGCACAAGGGAGTGTGTGGTGAGGGCATACATCATGACTGTATTCATACTTGCATTAACAAGAGTAGTTAGGAGTGTTTGATTATATTGTTTTATCATTACTACCTGACTGAGTTGATAACATGTTAACCTATGCTTTATTGTTCCACTGAGTTAGCTACTTACTCCCATGTTACGGGACGGTGTTCCGAACACCCACCAGACTTTGTCTGATTGTAGATGGCGACGTTACTCCTGAGGAGGAGCCGGACCTTTATGATGACAATGCTGCTTGTTCGTGTATGCTGTATGCTGACGGCTTCAAGTGAGCCATGTCTTGATCGACGGGATTACAGGGATGTTGACAAGATAACACTACACCTTTGGTATAATTTGAAATTGTACTTGTAATTCATTAACCTGGTAACATTATCACACTCTGGAGACTCACCACTGTTTTTATATTTTCTATATCTATCACAGTCTTCCACTTGCAATTTAACTGTCTCTGGAGTATGATATGTTGTTTGGGCTTAATCTCACTCATGTTCAATGCACTAATACAGACAACATTCAATCATCATTCATTTTGTTGCATAAGTGATGCGTTGGAACTCGGGAGTTGAGTTTATGCTCGACCCCCGATTTTCAGGGCGTTACATATTGGATTTCACTTTTTTATGAGAGCTCCTAGTTTGTTTACCATACTAGCATTCTCCACATATTTTGTCTACTTTCTGCACTTTAGGTAGACCTCTAATAAGTTCTCCTTTGCTCAATCTGTATAAATTCCGGTAGTGTACATGTCCAAGGTGTTTATGCCATAATTCTTTCTCATTGGTATGGACCATGTAAGACGATTGATTAGATGAGCTACCGTTGCTTACTATATAGCAGTTTTCAGAAGTTCTGCGACCAGTTAATATTATAGAACACTTTTTATCTATAATCTCACAACCTTGATTATAAAATTTAACATTATGGTTGTTGTCGCATATTTGAGATATGCTTAACAGGTTATGCTTTAGTCCCTCAACATATAAAACATTCCTAAATAAGGGAAGATTATAAAGTTGAACCGTACCTTGGCCAATAATCTTGCAGTTGCTACCGTCACCAAATGTGACTGACCCATCAGTCATATCATTTAGATCGGTGAATAAAGCCTTGTCACCTGTCATGTGCCTGGAACATCCACTGTCTAGGTACCATTTTGAATGGCTTGTTGCTTTGAAAGTAGTGTGGGCAACCAAGCAGGCAACTTTAGGAACCCATTTTAGAACTGTTTTGGGTTTAGGAACATAGTTGGTCTTCTTTTGTCTGATGTTGTAAGAATGACCTACTGAGTTAGATTTTAAGAGCTCTTTAAGTAAATCAACTATTTTTTCAGCAAGAGGATTTCTAACTGATTTTTAAAATAGCTACTTTTAGGTTTTTGAAAGTTTTTGTATTTTTAGAAAAATTTTGACAAGTACTTTTTCTTTTTGAGTTAGAAGCTTCTCCTTTCACAAAGTTGGGAGGAGTATTCTTCTGTTTAGGAGATGTATTTTTATCATAGCCCAACTCGGATCGATCGCCACATTTTCTTGATCCGGATAATAATTTTTCTAACTTTGGATCACCTTGGGCATATCTCCATGTATCCTTTAAACTTAGAAGAGAAGATACTTCATTTTTAAGTTTCTCATTTTTAGATTTCAAATAATCAATCAGGGAGGTTTTGAATTCCAAATCAGATTTTGATTTTTTGAAACAATCTGAAATTTATGATTTTTCTAAAACAAGAGTTTCAAAACATTCTTTGAGTTTAGAAAGCTTTTCTTTTTGAAGTTTAAGTTTGACAGCAATTATACAACTTTCCTTATATAAGGTATTATAAGCATCTTGAAGATCTTCATTTTCATGATCACTATTCAAATTTTCTTCACTTGTTGAGTCATCGTGATCTGAAAAGTAAACTTGGCTAGAGTCATGAGGGCCTTAACTTCATTGCCAGACTCAGTTTCAGAATTTTCTGATTCAGAAGAGGCTTCAGAATCAGACGATTCATCCCAAGTAGCCAACATACCCTTCCTTTTGAGTCTGTCCTTTTTAGGACATTTGTTTGCTCGATGCCCATACTCTTGGCAGTTGTAACACTGACTGTCTTTCAAAGACTTCCAAGTTTTGGACTTAGGTTTTGATCGTTTCTTTTCATTTGTCTTTTGAAAATCGACCCTTTTCTTACTTTTGAAAATCTTATAGAACTTTTTCGTTAAAAGAGCCATATCATCTTCAGAATTTTCTAAATATGAGTTTTCTTCAGACATATTTTTAGAAGATTTCAAAGCTATAGATTTTCCTTTAGGAGCTTTAAAGTTTAACTCATAGGTTTGTAAAGAACCAACTAGTTCTTCTACCTTCATATTATCCGTATCACGAAGTTCCTGGATCACGATTACCTTAGAGTTGAACCGTTCAGGAAGTGAACGTAGTATCTTTGCACACACTTTACTTTCTAGAATTTTATTGCCTAGACCCCACATAGAGTTTACAATGTCATTTAATCTTGTGTAAAAGTCCACAAACATTTCATTTTCCTCCATATGAATTTCTTCAAATTTGGTTGTGAGGAGTTGAACTTTAGATTTTTTGACAATTGAAGTACCCTCATGTGTCATTTCTAATATATCTCAGGCTTGTTTTGCAGTATCACAGGATATGATTCTTTTGAACTCATCCGGTGATAGTGCGCAAGTGATTTCATTTAGTGCTTTTGCATTGGCACTACTCTCACTTTTCTAAAGTGTGGACCAATATGTATAAGGTGTGATTCTCATTGATTTTGATCCATTGATACCAGTTACTTCAATGGTAGGAGGGCTCTATTCAATCACTGTGGCTTGCCACACACTCTCATCCATTGATTTGAGGAAATTCCTCATTCGGGCTTTCCAATAGGCATAGTTGGAGCCATCAAAAGGGTGGAGGCCTAGTGACTGATAGGCTATCAAAATTTGACATCTTATTTATATAGCTTAGATTGTTAGCTCAAGAAATAAATCCAAATAAAAAGCAATAAGAACGAGCTATTAGGCTCTGATACCACTTGAAATGGCCAAGCTATATGTCCTAGAGGGGGGGTGAATAAGACTATGCCAAATTAAAATAAAATCAGTGGAATAAAATTAAATAGATAGCCTTACAATTATAGATCAATTCACAATGCTGTAATCAATTCAATCTCAACAAATAAGTATTGAGAGGTTGATACAAATTCAGTTCTAAGGACAACCTTACACCATAATAAACAAGGGCTTATGGTAGGACAACCTTATTTCTAGAACGTCTTTTGAATCAATAACTCAATCTGAATAACAAGGAATTGAAATAAAGTGCAGAAATAAAGATCTAACTTATTACAACACTCCCCAAACTTGCTTGAAATGTAAATTGTTACAACATTCACATCCATACGTACATTCCACAAAATTGAATGATAAATGATATGAAATTTAAGCAAGTATTCAATCCACAAGACAAAGAGTTATAGTGCTTCGCCTGTGTGTACACCAACTATTTTTCAACAGCCACACAGAATGCTACTCCACTCCTAATATCCTCACACAGGAGATACTAGCGTTTACTATCAAATAGGTTTTCACAGGTTCACCTAAAACCTTTACAATTATGTCTTTTTAACTTGGGCTTACACAATTTAAAAACCCACACTTCTGAGTTTTCTGGTTCTCCTCAGACAACCACACAAATTGAGATTTTTCTGGCGAATCTCAAACAAAAACCAAAACAGAATGGAATTTACAAAATTGTAAAATACCTGGATTTCTCCTTTTCGTAGCAGCCCGGTAGAACCAATCGGAGTAGATATTCAAATATAGAAGTTCAATGTCCACTACTCACTTTAATATGGTTCTAAGTTCTAATTGATTTTAGATTTAAACCAGTTGGGCGTAGCTATATTTGATTTTGATTCCAAGAAGAAGGAATAAGTCAATTCCTCTTTTCAAATCATATTGGAATACAGAAATAAAATCAAATTAAATAAGCTAGCAAAAAGAGAAAGAAATTATGCACAAAATAGCTTAAAAACAAACACAAACTTATCTCAGAGTGGAGCCTTGAATTCACTTAATTTTTAATGAATAAACTCTGAAATTTGTGTGCTATTTATAGCTGTAGAAATTCGTCTTCGACTGGTCCTAGGGTCACCATGACTGGTCTTGAAATAAACTGATTTTTGAATTTTTGATCGCGATCGCATCAACCATTGTACGACTGGTCGTAGGTAGTCCACGACTGGTCGAAGGCAATCCACGACTGGTCGAGACCCCTCTGCGACTGGTCGTACAACAATTGATTTAGTCGCTGGAGTTTGAGTCGAAGTATTACGACTGGTCAAAGACCGAGTTGAGACCATCCCACAACCGGTCGAGCAGACTCTAGGACTGGTCGTAGCCGAACTAGAAAATTCAATAAAATACAACAATTCTAGGACTGTTCTTAACACTTCTTAGACTGGTCGAACCAATGCTAGGACTGGTCGAACAAGGTCTAGGACTGGTCTTAGAATAGATCAAAATCATGTAATAATATTTAAATGAATTATGTATCCAAAGTGACCTATCCTAAGGTCAATCTAATGGTATATCAAACCTGAAACATGAAGTATGGACATCGAACACTTCATTTGCTTAGACTTTGATCTTTACGAAGCTTGATTTCTTCTCGATATAGCTTGACTACTTCAGAAGCTTTAATGTCACTTTAAGTTGTACTTGAGTCCCATATTTAGATTTAAATCTTGAACTTCGACTTGCACTTGAACTTGAGTCTTGACCCTGAGCTTTCTTTTAATATCTTCTACATTGTAGCTTGAACTATCATGAAGCTTGAAGAATTCTTTGAGCTAGACTTTGACGTGGTGTCTCGAACAGATTTATCAAGATATAAACACACGACATACGAAGAAGTTTTGACACACAAAATTTGACAATCAAAGAGGAAGCAAATCATAGCACTTACAATCTTTTGACACACAAAATTTGACAATCAAAGAGGAATCAAATCATAGCACTTACACACCCTTCAATCTTCATCTTCCACCATCAAAGGGAAAGCCTAAGAGCTAAGGAGTCCAAGGAGACTAAAAGAAGCGGAATCGGTGGGTGTTTTATAGTCTTAGATTTGTGTTTTGATGATGGGCCAAGTGGGGCCTACCGATTGATGGTATGGATCCCATTTGGGACCCATCTTAATGTATGTATTGTAATCCTAGGAGGGCTCATAGTGGCGGAACCCTCCATTACATGATTTTTTTCTCTCTCTCCTTCTTTCTCTCTCCTTTTGTGTATGATGGCCCACCTTGATGTATGATCCATGTCGTCCATTTCGTGGGCCACACCGCTTCCCAAGCGGGGCCCACCTTGTTGCCATGGATGGGGCCCATTCTAACTGTCCATCCAGTCTGGCATGGATGAAGGAAAACTATAAATATCAGCTTCAGGCCACACGTGAGACCCACCATACGTGGAAGTGGATTGGCTGATGTACCTTACAGCAGCTAAATAGCTGTTGTATTGTCGTCAACAAGTTCTGTGGGCCCCACCGTGTAGCATGTATTACATCCAAACTGTATAACATCAATATAGCTGCAGGATTAATGTCAGTAAATTCTATGGGTCCCATCCCGTGGTATGAGTTATACCTACACCGTCCATTTGATGGTGGATCCCACCAGATGTCAGTGTTTTATCCACACCGTCCATCAGGGACGGTGGGACCCGCTGACGTGTGTGTTTTGATCCACACCATCCACCCATAATATAGGCAGATTTAAATATCAGGTGGGGCCTATCGTGCTATATCCAGCACATGGGACCACCATGGTGTACGTGTTTCCTTCACACCGTCCAGCTGAGGATAGTGTGGCCCATTGTGACATATGTGTTCCATCCTAACCGTCCATCTCTCTCTTACACATGTGAGATATGGGTTTTATTTGCACCATCCGTGCAATGGAAATCCACCATGCATGCGTCTCATCCAGCCGTCCAATCACGTGGGATGCTGCTGGATGTGTTTCATCCTTACTGTCCATCCAACAGGGACGGGACCCACGCAATGTATGTCTTGTATGTACACCATCCATCTGTCTGGACGGTGGGACCTGCCTGGCACATGTGGCACCCACACCGTCTAGCAGTGGACAGTGGAGCCCAGATGTATGTGTGTCACCTACATCGTCCATTGCCCAGACGTGGGGCCTCACCTTGATGGATGTGTTGTAATCCACACCGTCCACACTGATGTGGACCCACCCTGATATGTATGAGCTTTATATCCACACCGTTCACACGTGGACGTGGGGCCCACACTCGATGTATGTATTATATATCTACACCGTCCAATAGTCTGGATGGTGGCACCCACCTAGATGTATGTAATTTGTATCTATACCGTCCGTCCCTGGATGGTGCTATGGGATGCACCTTGATGTATTGTTATATCTACTGTTGAGGCACAAAAATTATCTCATTGCAGTGGACAGAGAATTCCATGTCCAGGGGTATTTTGGTTAAAATCCATGTCCAGGGGTAGTTTAGGTATTTTGGGTAAAAATCCAAGTCCAGGGGTAGTTTAGGTATTTTGGTAAAAGGGATTGAAAAGGGTATTTTGGTAAAAATGGTGCACATGTGTCATTTTAATGGAGGGAGGTTGTACACCACCATTTAAGAGGGAGCTTGGTGGACACCATGGTTTAAGAAAAGAAGATGTCTATGTATAAAGGGATAAGTGGTGGTGATCACCACTCTGTAAGAGCGGTGGGGCCTATAAATACCCCTCCCCTCTTCGTTTGAGGGGTTGAATTTGTTGGATCAGTTGGTATGCCAGAGGGACGCGGATTGCGTCTTACCCCCGCCCGGACAGTGATCCATCCAGGCAGGGCTCTATGGGTTCCACCGTGTTGTAAGTGTTTTATCCACGCCGTTAAACGCTTTTTTTTTTTTGATAATTTTAATATGTGAGCCAAAAAATGAGCTAGTCCAAGGCTTAAGTGGACCACACCAAAGGAAGTTGCACCGAGAATGACACCCACTGTTGCAACCTTTCTAAGGGCCAACGTGATGTTTTTTTTTTACCATACAACGTATTCATAAGGTCATTTAGACGTGGATGAAGTGAAAACACAAATATCAGCTTGATCCGAAACTTCTCCAGCTCCCAAGAAGTTTTTAATGGTGGACGTTCAATCTCCACTTTGTGGTCCACTTAAGCCTTGGACCTGCCTCATTTTTTGGTTCACATATTAAAATTATCGGAAAAAAGCATTTAACGGCGTGGATAAAACACTTACAACACGGTGGACCCCACATAGCCTTGCCCGAACGGATCACCGTCCGGGCGGGGGTAGGGCGCAATCCGCGTCCATGCCAGAGAGGGAGAGAGAAGCAAGGTGAGAGAGGGAGAAAAGAAAGCCTTTGCACCAACCCGCGCGCAATGGAAGTGAAGAAATGGCCTTGCGCCACTTTTAAAGGAAGTCTGAAACAGGTATTAAGCAGACCCGCGCAATGAATTCCCATCAAACATGTGATTTGAAGTGCTGTCCGAAGGAAGATATACCTTGTGCAGACCCGCGCAACAAGCCGCCTTGCGCGGACCCGCGCAATAAGCCGGATGTTCAGTGGTTTGTATACAGAGAATTCCATTTTCCTTTTGTTGTGCTACTGACATAGTACATTGTAGCTGTCTTTTGGAAAATCCACACCATCCACCATCTTCCTCTCGATATTTCGACCGTGAATGACTGGTTTTGGTCGTCTGATGATGTAGCCCACCAAGATAATCAAGCTGCAACGGTATCTGAACGGTATACTTTTGATCGACATAACGACTATTTGAATGAGCATGGTCACCAAAGATCAACATCAATTTGATTGTTTTTTCTCCCTCCATCTGATGGACGCTTCAGATCAATCTTTTACTGCGTGATGGTGACCCACAACGAATGGGTGGAGTCTCTGTTTCGCAACAGAGTCGACATACGTCGACTCTGTGATGTATGTCGGCCCATTTATTGAAGATGAATGGAAAATCCATTCCGCACGTTGGATTCATGGCGAAAAACCATCTGAAAAGGACTGCTTTTGAAGTAAAATCGGTGTGGCCCACGAGCCTGTCTACTCCGCCGTCCATTTTACATTTAACGGTTAAGATCTTGCATCAGTTTGTATAGTCCCAAAATACCACCTAGGCAAGGGTAATATCTACCCTCTAGAGTGAATGGACGGATCAGATCATTCAATGGAGCAATGAGTGGGCCCCACTACTCAAAACCCAGGAATGCTATGAAGACACTGTTGCGTTTCTTGAAATGAAGAAGAAAACATCTGCCCGGCGAGCGCACATGTACATGATGTACATGCAATGATGCAGAGTTCATGGTGATGTTCGTGTGAAATCTTCTCCATCCATCCGCTTTGCTATTGTATTTAAGACATTGAGACCAAGTTTGAAGCATATCCAAATATCAGGCGGGCCTCAAATCATGATTTCAGGGGCTGATCTATCAGTTTGGCCATTTCCACAGATATCCAGGAGCTGAAATTCGACGTGTACGGTTAATTTGTGGTCCCAAGGCTACACATAAAGTTTTGAGTTGATCGGATGACTGCAACCCTGTAATGTTACATTTTGGATGAGTTTTTAGGCCCGTTTAACAAGACCTCTCCGCATTTCAAAGAGGAATCAAGGAAGAATGACTAGAAGAATGCTCAAGATTGATTTCAAGCCTAAGATTGGTTGATCGATTCAACAATTCCTCCTAAGTACTAGGAGATGACCGAAATAGGCGTCGAAATGCTGCTGAAATTTCCATCAAACTATCTTATTTAACTTTAATTAATTGTACCTTGTTTCCAGAATCAAGGGAATCCAAGGATGTAAATGAACTCAGAATAAATGTGATCAATGTACTCTCATTCTTTCTTTGTTATCATTGAATAAATCCCCCAAATCGAATGCTTTTGTTTTCTTGTCGAAACATCTGCACCGTCCAGATGGACGGTAGGGCCCTGTTGATGTATGTGCTATCCACCGTCCAGCAGAGGAGGTGGAACCCACATAATGTTTATGTTTCGTCCATCTTGGGACGTGGACCCCATATAATGTATGCATCCACACCGTCTAGGCATTAGAACAGTGTTGCTGCACTGTGATGCATGTGTTGTATCAGTGTCGTCCGGTAGGTGGGACTCACCTTGATGTACATATCTTACATCCAACCGTCCTTCCATTTGGGGACGTGGACCCCACCTCTGATGCGTGTATTGTATATCCACTCCACCCGTCCATTGTTGGATGATGGGGCCCACCTTGCACGTGTGACATGTGAGGTGGGGCCCACCTTGATGTATTTATTTATATCCACTCCGTCCATCTGTCCAGGGCGGGTGGGACCCACCATGATTTATGTATTTTACCAGCACCGTCCATCTGCAGGGGGTCCCACCATGAACGTATGTCCAGCACCGTCCAGGCTACTGGATGGTGGGACCCCCACTTTGAATGTATGTGTTTCATCCCTGTGAGGGACACCGTGATGTATTGTATATCTATGCCATCCGTTTGTGCTGCCACCGTGATGTATGTATGCCGTCCATTTGTGCGGCCTGTCATGATGTATGATCCAAGCTACCCATCTATTTTTCCTGGATTATGGGTTGCCCCATTGGGCCCATTTTGGTGGTGCAACAGGCCCACCTTGAGGTATGCATTGTAGGCAATCTGTCCACATAATTTTTTGGACGATAGGGTTGATCTGTGAGGCCCACCTTGATGTGTATATTAACCTTGTTGTCCATTCATTTTTTGGACTATATGGGTTGCTTTATTAAGCCCACTATGATGTATGTGATGCACTCACTACCCATCCCTTGTGCCTAACCATGGGCCCTTGTTTATGGCCCAATATGATGTATTTGTGGCCCTTTGGTGAGGCCCATTATAATATCCATGAGGCCCATGAGTGAGGCTTAATGGGATGTGTATGAGGCCCTTGTGTGTGGTCCAATATGATATAATTATGGCCCAATATAATGTATTTGCGGCCCATTTGATGAGGGCCAATATGTTGTATATGAGGCCCATATGATGGGGCCCGATGTGATGTAGATTGGGCCTTTGTGTGAGGCCCATTGTGATGTACATTAGGCCCTTGCGTGAGGCCTATTATATTTTGTATGAGGCCCTTATGTGATGCCATGGGCCCACTATATGTTTGGCCCTATGAGGGCCACTCCTTGGGAGCAATGTTGGTTGAATGTCCACATTGATGGGTAATGATGGTTAAATGTCCACATTGTAACCTTCTCTTAGGCCTCGTTAAGCCCATCCTTGATATGAGGAAAGTACATCATCATCATATAATATGCTTAGTATAGCTCCACGATCTATGCCATGCGCATCATATGTATGCTTGATATGAGGAGATCATAGCACATGCCATTGGGCAGATTATTATGGGACTCCCTGATAGGAGGAGTTGCCCACATGAGCGCGTGGTACGCACAGGATTACTGTATGACTGGATGGTATGACTCGTGCATCTCACATTTTGTGATATGACCACCATACGCCTTAGCGACATCAGGGCCGTGGTCTCCACATGCATATTGTAGATGGCCAGATGGGACACCGAAATATTTGGTTCTAGTATACGGGCACTATAGATGTCCTTGGGTGAAAATTCTTAAACCTCCGTGGCCAGGAGACGCCCAACATCTAGACCGAGTGGATATATATGAGCGTATAAGGGTCGTATACCAGTAGGCCGCGTCTCTCACTATGTCGTGGTCGGTTGGGAGGGGGTGTGACCTTACCCGTCTGATTGAGGGGGCAATATCTAGGTTGAGTTTAACCAGCTTGAGGAATGAGTCTGCATCAACGAGCTGAGCCCGATATTGGCAGGCAGATAGTGAGGTCTCTTCCACTTACCTAACTGTTGTGCGCTCGGATAGGGGCGACAAGCTGGTGTAGAGTGTACAAAACCCTTTGATATCCTAGAGATGTACGGTACTGATGTGTGGACTTATTGAGCAGGAGTTGCATACTCAACATTTTACTTATTCATTCATTCATTCACTATCCACTCGAGCTGGTGGTGCACAACTAATTATTGTTGTACCTTCGTAATCGCCAGGATTTCGGTTAGGGCACGCGGCTAACCTGAGGTAAGGAGTTTACCATATTGAGTCTGACTATCCAAATTTAGGTATAGGACTAGTTTGGATAGAAGTCAATTGTGATGGACCCCATAGCCTATGATACTATGTACTATCATCCCGACTTCACACTCCAGCTTGGTCAGTTCATTTACACCACATATTGTATTGCATCCTCAACACATAACAGTTGATTTCCTATGCTTCTGTATTTTATATGGCTTAAAATATACATGTGTATTTGCTTCTGTATTTTATATGCGTAAAATATATGCTTGGTGAAAGGACTCGCCCTAATACATGTTTGCTAACATACACTAAGTATGTTGAAATAGTGTATGTTAAGTGTTTGTAAAAATGCTTGTGTGAGTAAGTGTTTGGATGTTGATGCCTTAGGAGGGTGTTGAGATAGGATTCTCAACTACCTTAGAGACATGTATGATTTTCTCCATGAGGTTGTTTACTTAAATCGCTTACTTGTGCAATATATGTGTTTGTATTCCTATTTAAGTAGTGCTTTATAATATGCTTTATAACATGCTTTATAACACGCTTTAAAATATGCTTTATGATATGCTTGTTAACATGCTCAACTAATTGTATGATTTTATTTATGTAAGGCGTATGTTTAAATTCATGTTTATGTTGTACGATCCGTCATGGGTGATGGGGGAGTGGTGTAACGAATGCGTGTAACAGCCCTGGCAGCCCTAAACGGATAATACCAGACTTTGATTGTATGATTTGAATCTTGATCCACTACTGCTTTATCTATCTGCAATTGATTGTGTTTGGGGCTATGATTATAGTCCAGACAATCGGTACCAGAATTGAATTCGTGGCTGTGATTCATTTGCCACGTGAGATGTGTTCGACGAACTCGAGTCGTACTTCGGTTGGCGATAGTGGTTGGCCATGCGAAGTGCTTATGCACTTCATGTCGTTCAACTTGTTGTGCGCTCGAGCTAGCCGAGCTCGTCAAGTAACCCGATCTGTCTAATGTATGTTCACCATGTTTGGACGCTACTGCTTGAACCTAGGGTACCAAACTTACCAGTGAAATCTCTTTTAACCATGGTACCTCGATCCGCTAAGACTCATGAGCTGGGCATGGTGGTATGGGACACCGTGGTCGAGCTGTCGGCCTACGCTGGGGCCACGTGCCTCCCCGTAGTGACCAGTGAGCAACCAAATTTGTGAGCCGATTATGGTGGTATGGGACACTATATTCGTGCTGTCGGCTTACATTGATGAGGTGATGGGGGAGTGGTGCAACGAATGCGAGTAACAGCCCTGGCAGCCCTTTGTAGTGACCTTGAGCATACTCTGAAATCGCGGTGAGTCTTAGAGTTTGCCGCGGTATATAGAGTATGAACTAGGCCTGTTTCTGTATAGTGATGAATCGTTTAAGAGGTGATGGGGGAGTGGTGTAACCTTTGTGCATAATGACCACAGTAGCCTTTACGTAGTGACCTAGAAAAACACACCATCGTCTGAGATTAACTAGGACTGACGACCCTAGAATGGATCATGTTTGGGAATGATACAAGGGAGGTACCTTAGTTTCCCAATCCTGCTGTTTGAAATGGACTAATAAATACTCGGTAATCATGCTCATCATGCATTGCATGTGCCTGGAAGATGTGGAGCACTGAGGGATGAAAGCATGCCGCGAACGTGAGATGGTGTCGCACGAGGGAGGGTGTGGTGAGGGCATACATCATGCCAGCATTCATACTTGCATTAATAAGAGTAGTTAGGAGTGTTTGATTTTACTGCTTTATCATTACTGCTTGACTGAATTGATAACATGTTAACCTATACTTTACTGTTCCACTGAGTTGATCACTCACTCCCATGTTACGGGGTGGTGTTATACACACTAACCATATTTGTTGAGTTTTAGGTGATAGCGATGCTTATGAAGCAGAACCGGACTACTTCTATGATGATGAGGGGTTCTCCTATCTGTATCTCTCTGGCAGGTCTATGAAGACCTGGTATTGTATTGACGGGGCTATGGTACTTGGGATAGAAGACATTACACTTCCTCACATTAGGTATATTTTATAATTGTACTGTAATCATTTAACCTGGTAACTTTATCATACTCTGGAGACTCACCACAATTTTTTATATGTTATTTATCTATCACAGTCTTCCGCTTGCAATTTAATTATCTCTGGAGTATGATATACTGTTTTGGCTTAATCTCACTCATGTTCAATGCACAAATACAGTCAACATTCAATCATCATTCATTTTGTTGCATAAGTGATGTTCTGGAACTCGAGAGTTGAGTTTATGCTTGACCCCCGATTTTCGGGATGTTACAGATGGTATCAGAGCATGAGTTAGATTAAACCGGACCTGGGTTATGGTCACACGATGCACACTGACGCACTCTGACTTAGTAGGGAGCGACGTAACATAGAAACTGACTAGGATTTTTCAAATTCGCCGAACGGCGAAACCGACCGCTGAGATTGGGCCGTACACACCCATGATCACGCGAAACAATCCCGAATCACTTCTAAGCCGTCCGTCGATGGGTTTGAGTCGTTCCTTAGAGACGAATGTCCTTAGGTTGTGGGTCAACCACAACACCAAAGCCTAAAACCCCTTTCTATCCAATTCCTTCAAACTCTCTCCATGCACCACTTCATCCTTCAAATTTTTTTCTAAGTCCTTTCACACTAGGTATAAGTTCTAACGTATAAATGATGAAGAATAATACTTAAACAAAAAGTTACTATATATAGTAAATATATGTATAAATTAGACTTTTGACCATTCAAAATTTAGAATCTAACTAAATAAATAGGTTAGTTGGATAGATTAGCTCCTCCTACCCCAAAATCATATGCTACATGTCATATAAAATCATTCTGGTTTGCATTTTGGCCCCGATATGGCTCAAAATGGGGTCGGGGGCCAAACGGAGCACTTTCGGAGGGAACCAGGGTGGGCCCCATACTTTTTTGGAGCCTAGTGGACTGGTGGAACATGCCCATGGGGCCCCCCTTTGCAAACCACAAAATTTTTCGGCGATGCCTCGCCGGTTTTTTGGTTTGGCTGGGCCGGCCGTCCCGGCTGATCGTGTTTGGGGACTTGGGGAACCCCTTGGTGCATGGGCCATTCACTAAAACCCCCTATGGCATACCTCCTTCACAAATCACCCCCCCAAGCTCTCTTTTCTCTTCAAAGTTGCTGATTTCTTGTTCAAATCTCCCTTTCATCCACCCATTTCGTCATTCCCTGGCCAAACACGCACACTATCATAGTTTTCTCCCATAGCCAACGTCCAACCTCTCCGTTCTCTCTCATTTGGGCTCTTACATGCCCCATTTGTGACTCAAAATCGTGTAGCCTTCTAACCTATCCCATTTCTCCCTTTTACCTTCTTCATTCCCTGTCACTTGGACCTCTACAACCCCTGTTGAGGCTCCAATCCGTGGAGAACTAGAAGCTCCAGCCCTGTCTCTCTCATTTCTTCATTTTCCTTGGCCTTCTTCGAGTTCGTGGCAGCCATTTTCTCGGATGTCTAGTTATCCATACTGTTGTCTTGTAGTTTGCATGGGTTACCATCTTAGGGTGTTTATGATTTCATGTTGATGGGTATAGTTGTTGGTAGAATGTTTTTTTAATGTTTGAGGATGTTTAGGGCCCATTCGACCAACCGCATTAAGTAAGATTAGGTGAACGGAATTATAAAAGTAATAATACATGTGTGTGTAAGGTATGGCCCTTAGATTGGGTGTATCCCATGTTTTCCAACACCATGTTTAGAATGTATGTAATTAAAAGTAAATTCTGAGATTTCCTTTCAAATTTCACTTAGAAATTCATCATCATGGGATTTGGAAATCCCATCTCACACTATCCAACACTAGGCTCTTTTTCCAAAGCCTATACTATTAATTTTAATCTCCACCCACCCTCCTACCAACCATGCCACTCCCAATCCCGAGGTAGGATTAGTAATGCAGTCCCATTTAGTACGGCTTAAGACCACTGGCCAAATAGACCCTTGGAATTTTGGACCTAGAGCGGTGCTCCTAGATTTCAACAGACCTGACCGTATAAGAAATCCAACGAGTTAATAATGTGAACCCTATGACCCTCTTAGCTGGTGTGAGCATGTGTGAAGTGCTCGAGCGTATCTACATTCATGTTTGGGCAACTCAATTCCAAACAAACAAACAAACAAACAAACAATTTCCTTTATTAAAAATGGTGTAAAATCATCTAGTGTATAAGTATAGACTTTGGATTACAACTAGGGGATTACACTACTCATACGTTGCGACTAGGCACAAAAGAGTGTAAAGGATTCATTATGCTAAGATACTTGAAAGATAGATTTAATTAGTCGGCTTAAGTAGGTTGGAGCGAGACCCCGTTCTTTCGTTGAATCCCCTTAATACTCATAGGCTTCTTTGATAACTCCTAGGAAAGTTGTTTGACGTAGAAACTAGTCACGCTTAGAGGAAACTTATATATCCTTTGGATTTAATGTTAGATCAAATCAATGCATCCCTTAGAATTGCCTTCTCGAGGGCTTATTACAACCGGGAACACGGAGTAGAGAAATGATATATATATCAGTGAGGTATTCGCGGTTTGAATTGAATTCTCAATCCTGGTAGTTGCCAATGAACTCTATGCTCTGATCAAGCAGAGAGTCGGGATCAACTAGGATTCATAACTGATACGACACTTTTCTATCCTAGCTAGGCAGAAGGTCCATGTATCCGATTCTGATCCAATACACAACCTTCCTTCCATGTTGGCTCGACTACTTACAACCAAAAGTTTGTAACTTCGTCTTTGAGAAGTATAAGAATATATAGCCAATAGAGATTTTTCTTTTTAGGCCTAAGGAATTTCCCAAGTGAGCAACAGACAGTTAGGAATTAGGTCCCAAATTACATGCCATGTTGACATACATATTGTGCATATGAACGTAGAAATATAGCCTGCCTGTTAGGCTTGACATGAGTACATAAGGTAGGTCGGGACCATGATGATAGTCCTCCTTTGGTAGACTTAGGCATCTGGCCTCAAACCCACACCTGCCCCTGAAATCAACCACAATACCCATCATCTTTAGCTTTTGATATCCATAGGTACCAATGCCATAGCACACATCATCGATGAGAGGAAGACCAATGTAGTGATAGATCGCTTCCCATTTCATACCAAAGATAGGCCTAAAATTTTACCTCGTTCTGACATACGGAGCGAGACATAGATCCTTAAGCCTTAGGGAATTAAGTTTTTAAGGGGGGTAGAACATTATGAGCCCAATCTAGTTAGGTCACCTATTACACCTCTTTGATTGCGTGGTGCAGCGGAAGCGTGGTGGACCCTTGCCCCACTGGCCCAGGATCGAATGGAATGGATTCAGACTGTGCGTAAAGATAGATCACTAACTAAGATCTGAATCTTTCTTAAAAATCTATTGTAGCAAACCATCAGGATATAAGAAATGGATAAAGAAATAAGTTTTAAGGGGGATAGACTAAAAGGAACCAGACTAGTATATGCCCTACCATGCATAGAAACTTGAAATCAATAAAACTTAGGCAAAAGAAATAATTAAATCTTTCTTTATTATCCTTAGCCAATTTCGAGGACAAAATTTTGTTTTAAGGGGGTAGATTGTAACAACCCAGATTTTTGCCAACCTGGGATTAGACGTCCTTAGGCAATGGGTCGCTCCTAACACCTTATTAACCTGTCAGAACTCAATCCCAAAGTCTAAAATTGCTGTTGAACCCACTTCCTTCACAAATCTAACCCTTTACCACCTCGTTCTTTAAATCCTTCTAAGTACTTTCACATTAGACCTTATCTTAAAGTTTAGGTGATGAAGAACAATACTTAAACTAAACATTACTACAAAGGACTGAGTACCACCTCGACCAGAAATCACTTAAGATTAAATCCTTTAGAAATTTGACAAAGTTAACCAAGTGATAAACTAGATTAGCCACGAAATCCATTTGAATCGCTTTAATTACGATCTGCAAGACCCAAAACTTGTAGAATCATTGACGCTAGGTTACCCTAAAATCTAGGATCAATCTCATTACCCGGCTGCTCTCGGGAGCATCTCAAAACTCCATATCCGATCTGGACTGCACATCGGGAGTCCGAATAATACGAGGCTAAGGACTTATGACCGCCTCGCTGGGCTTAACAACCATCTCGGAAATCAAATCCAAACAGTGTCCCACGGCTGTTCGCTTGAGTCCGGAGCGAGAGTGTGTGAGAACACTTGATTCTTTACAAAATAAATATCTTGAATAGTAATCTGAGACTCGTCGCTTGCGGATCAGTATTAAGCAACCAGACCGTCAGAATCTGTCCAAATTACATCCTCGGATCAGGAAAAATTTCATAAACATTTACATGTACTCGGAATCTCCGATCGAGACCCAGTGACCGTCGAACTGAAACTGGTCCGTCATGCGTGATCTGGAAATTCGACTGAAACGAAAACTTAACTAAACGTAGATCCAATGTCTGTGAGCTTAAGTCCGACCTTTGGCTCAAGGGGGGCCGCCAGAAGTCCTCCGTTGAGCTGAAACTGGGTCACTTTGGTTATAACATAAGTATACCTTGACCTTAGGTCTATTTCGGTGAAGTTTTAGGCTATATAAGGACCTTAAACCCTCTCTCATTGCAGCCATACGAATTTGAGAAAAGCCCTAGGGATAGAAGAGAGAAAAGAGAGAGAAAGTGTGGGAGAAGTGGGAGAAACTCCCTGCTACTTTTTCTTGCCGTTCTACGAACCATTTTCATCGCTTTCTCGGCGATTTCGGCGTCATTTCTAGGTAAGAAACCCTAACCCTAATCTGATTTGGGGTGTGGATAGTTGTAGGTTATGAAATAGCTAACCTATTTCATTCTATAGGTTGCCAAACTGCCGAATATGGAAGCTTAGCAAACCTACCGACTCCGTTACGATTCTACGACACAAGGTGCGGACTTTAGGTGTATAGGTTATGGTTTTCAACGCTTTCAATGTCAGATAATGATAGATTCATGATCTGCATGCAATTGCACATGTACAAAGTGCTTTCTGTTTCCTGTTTCGATTAAAGATGTAGATTATGGAATTTTACATATTCTAGGTATTCGTAGAAAATACCGTATACGTATAAATTTTAGAAATGTATTTGACATGATTAATTGTTGTATGAATATATGATATATGGATAAAATACTTATTTGGCGAAAGGATTCGCCCAAATACATGTTTCACTAATATACACTATGTATGTAGAAATACTGTATTGTAGAAAATACCGTATAAGTATAAATTTTGAAAATATATTTGACATGATTATTTGTTGTATGAATATATGGTATAAGGATAAAATACTTATTTGGCGAAAAGATTCGCCCAAATACATGCTTTACTAATATAAACTATGTATGTTGAAATACTGTATTGTAGAAAGTACCGTATACATGTATATTTTAGAGATGTGTTTGCCATGATTATTTGTTATATAAATATACTATATATGTGTAAAATATTTGATTGGTGAGAGGACTCGCCCTAATACATGTTTGCTAACATACACTAAGTATGTTGAAATAGTGTATGTTAAGTGTTTGTGAAAATGCTTGTGTGAGTAAGTGTTTGGATGTTGATGCCTTAGGAGGGTGTTGAGATAGGATTCTTAACTACCTTAGAGACATGTATGATTTTCTCCATGAGGTTGTTTACTTAAATCGCTTACTTGTGCAATATATGTGTTTGTATTCCTATTTAAGTAGTGCTTTATAATATGCTTTATAACATGCTTTATAACATGCTTTAAAATATGCTTTATGATATGCTTGTTAACATGCTTAACTAATTGTATGATTTTATTTATGTAAGGCGTATGTTTAAATTCATGTTTATGTTGTACGATCCGTCGTGGGTGATGGGGGAGTGGTGTAACGAATGCGTGTAACAGCCCTGACAGCCCTAAACGGATAATACCAGACTTTGATTGTATGATTTGAATCTTGATCTACTACTGCTTTATCTATTTGCAATTGATTGTGTCTAGGGCTATGATTATAGTCCAGACAATTGATACCAGAATTGAATTCGTGGCTGTGATTCATTTGCCACGTGAGATGTGTTCGACGAACTCGAGTCGTACTTCGGTTGGCGATAGTGGTTGGCCACGCGAAGTGCTTATGCACTTCATGTCGTTCAACTTGTTGTGCGCTCGAGCTAGCCGAGCTCGTCAAGTAACCCGATCTGTCTAATGTATGTTCACCATGTTTGGTCACTACTGCTTGAACCTAGGGTACCAAACTTACCAGTGAAATCCCTTTTAACCATGGTACCTCGATCCCCTAAGACTCATGAGCTGGGCATGGTGGTATGGGACACCGTGGTCGAGCTGTCGGCCTACGCTGGGGCCACGTACCTCCTCGTAGTGACTAGTGAGCAACCAAACTCGTGAGCCGATTATGGTAGTATGGGACACTATATTCGTGCTGTCGGCCTACATTGATGAGGTGATGGGGGAGTGGTGCAACGAATGCGAGCAACAGCCCTGGCAACCCTTTGTAGTGACCTTGAGCATACTCTGAAATCGCGGTGAGCCTTAGAGTTTGCCGCGGTATATAGAGTATGAACTAGGCTTATTTCTGTATAGTGATGAATCGTTTAAGAGGTGATGGGGGAGTGGTGTAACCTTTGTGCGTAACAGCCACAGCGCCTTTTTGCAATGACCTAGAAAACATACCATCGTCTGAGATTAACTAGGACTGACGACCCTAGAATGGATCATGTTTGGGAATGATACAAGGGAGGTACCTTAGTTTCCTAATCCTGCTGTTTGAAATGGACTAATAAATACTCGGTAATCATGCTCATCATGCATTGCATGTGCCTGGAAGATGTGGAGCACTGAGGGATGAAAGCATGCCACGAACGTGAGATGGTGTCGCACGAGGGAGGGTGTGGTGAGGGCATACATCATGCCAGCATTCATACTTGCATTAATAAGAGTAGTTAGGAGTGTTTGATTTTACTGCTTTATCATTATTGCTTGACTGAATTGATAACATGTTAACCTATGCTTTACTGTTCCACTGAGTTGATCACTCACTCCCACGTTACGGGACGGTGTTATACACACCAACCAGATTTGTTGAGTTTTAGGTGATGGCGATGCTTATGAAGCAGAGCCGGACTACTTCTATGATGATGAGGAGGGGTTCTCCTATCTGTATCTCTCTGGCAGGTCTATGAAGACCTGGTATTGTATTGACGGGGCTATGGTACTTGGGATAGAAGACATTACACTTCCTCACATTAGGTATATTTTAGAATTGTACTGTAATCATTTAACCTGGTAACTTTATCACACTCTGGAGACTCACCACAGTTTTTTATATGTTATTTATCTATCACAGTCTTCCGCTTACAATTTAATTGTCTCTGGAGTATGATATGTTGTTTTGGCTTAATCTCACTCATGTTCAATGCACAAATACAGTCAACATTCAATCATCATTCATTTTGTTGCATAAGTGATGTTCTGGAACTCGGGAGTTGAATTTATGCTCGACCCCCGATTTTCGGGATGTTACAGCTCCCACTGCAGAGCTTGCCGTAGCCGAAGTCGAGCCTACATAAGCCCCCGAAGCCCTAGGAAAAGCCGAGCCCATAACCATTCCGACTACAACTTTTGAGGGGCGACCCTCCGAGGCTACCCTTGCAATTCCTGCTTTCCCTCCTGGGATTGGGAGAGAAGTTGTTGCAGAGACTCCCGACGTTGACTTCTCCCACCATTGGGGAGATTCTGAGGCCCCTGCTCACTCTGCGGCTCGTCTTACCACCGTCAAGGTTGATTTCCTGGCCAGTAAGACTGATGCCTTGGTTGGGTATACCGCCATGCCCGAGGTTAAGGTTCAAGCCTCCGAGGCCAGCGGGGTAGATAGAAACGGCCGAGCCTACCCCTCCAGAGACTTTTCCTCCCAGCTACCACATGTCGCTGTTGAACGGTTGGGCGGCTAAACACGTGCCTGAGTCATCCATTGCAAGCACCCTCTCTCACGCTTATGACTCATTCATGAACGATTACTCCTCGGTCTGTTATCAATCGTTACCAATGTTCATGGCAGTCAAAGACAAGCTGAGGGAGATAGATCGGATTGAAGTGGACAAGACCGAGCTTGAGAAGCTTTTAAAAGCTTCGGCTAATGAATGGGAGGAGTTGAAGAGGCTCATAGAGGAAGGTCAGGCGAGGGAGCTAACACTCCAAGGCGAGGTCAACCAACTCCAAGCTCGCTTGGATATACTTGAGCCCAAGCTTGTGCGTCTGCAAGGTGTTGTTGAGCGCATGGAGGCTTTCATTGAGCGTGTAGAGGCGGACAATGCACAGATCTTGAATGACCTTGGGAGGGCGAAGCGTGAAGTTGTCAAGGGACTGACCCAGCAGAGGGCTGTCCTTGAGGCTTGGGCTACTGCGGAGCTGGACAAACAACGGGCGAAGGTCGAGGCTTCGGCGGCCTCTTGGGCCGTTACAGCAATGGAAGAGTACACGGAATCTTCAGAGAGATCCAGAGAATTGGATAAATTATATTTTCATGCCTATAACACTGCTTACGACGCCTGCCTTGCCGACGTCAGAGAACTGCACCCTGACATCAACCTCGATCCTCTGGTTGTGGATGGGGTCGAGGAGGCTAAAGAAGCTCCAACCAATGCGTAAAAGGCCGGAGACGCCCCAGCTACCACTGAAAAGGCCTTCGATGCTTAACCTCCTAGCGCAGCAGCTGGCCCCTCTACTTGGACGGAATGAAACATTTTTACTTTTTTTTTTTACAATGGATATTTGGATGATGATTTTTGGCTTTTTAATCTATGATTGATTATTTTTACGGAGTTTATAGAATGACAGGCCGACCTCTTCTTTAAGGGGTCGGCTCATTGAAGGATATCATTTTTGCACATGAGAAATGGTCCTTCGTAGTGTACTCGGATGTTGTTGCAATCATTCAGTAGATAATTTGAAGTAGTAAGTAGACAATTCATTATTAAAGTAGGAAGTAGACAATTTGAAGTCGACACAGTAAGTCGAGCCGACTCATACATTTCTTTACCCTTAGGGGTAATAGATTTTCAAGTGCTCAGCATTCCAGGAGTAAGGTAGTGATCATCCCTCCAAATCTTCCAGGTGGTAAGATCCTGGCTTTGTCGAGTCGACTACCTGGTAAGGTCTCTCCCAGTTCGGGCCTAGGGACCCTACTCTGAGTTCCGTAATGTTCTGGAAAACACTACGAAGGACTAAGTCACCCTGTCGGAACCACCTCGTTCGGACTCTAGAGTTATAAAATCGGGCGACTTGCTGATGCCGAGCTGCGACTCTGAGTTTGGCAACGTCTCGTGCTTCCTCAACAAGTTGAGGTTTGTCACAAATTGCTCGACATTCTAGTCTTCCTGATAGTTCCTTACTCATGCAGTGGGGAGGCCTATCTCAACTCGGACGACTACCTCCGAGCCATAAGTCAGAGGGAATGGGGTTTCTCCCATGGATGACTGGGTTGTGATCCTGTAGGCCTAAAGGACGAATGGGAGCTCGTCGGCCCAGTTACCCTTGGCCTTCTCCAGCTTCATCTTGAGATGGTGTTTGATGACTTTATTCACTGCTTCCACCTGCCCATTGGACTAAGGATGACGAGGTGAAGAGTAAACATTTGTGATGCTGAGCCCCTGGCACATGCTTTGGAATTTGTCGTTATCGAACTGCTTTCCGTTGTTGGACCCGATAGTGCAAGGGATTCTGAACTGACAAATTTGTTCTTCCACACAAAATCCATTACCTTCTGCTCGGTAATTTTTTCCACTGGCTCGGCCTCAGCCCACTGGTGAACTAATCAACCGCCATAATCACAAATTTAGTTTATCCCTTCCCAGGAGGTAGTGGTCCGATGATGTCAATCCCCCACTAAGCGAATGGCCAAGGCTTTCTCATAGGGGCCATCTCTTCGGCGGGTTGCCTCGGCACTACCCTAAACCTCTGACGCTTATCACACCTTTGCATGAAGTTCTTTAAATCTTCTCGGATGGTTGGCCAAAAGTACCCTTGAATAGTATCTTTTGAGCCAAGGCCCGACCTCCAGAATGGTTTCCGCATATCCCTTCATGGACTTCTTGAATCATGTAATCGGCCTCATCGGGTAGGAGACACTTGAGGTACAGCTGAGAGTACCCTTTCTTATATAATGTGTCACCCATCATGACGTATCGTGTTGCTCTGACTTTCAGACACCGAGCCTCCAACCTATCCTGCGAGACCTCGCCAGTAGTGAGATACTTTGTGATTGGATCCATCTAGCTCGGGGTCATCTGTACTGGATTGATCATCTCTTGGTCGGCCCGGTCAGCTCGGGTGATCTATGAAAGTTCCCTAGTTTGTCAAGTTACGTGAGTGGTAGGTCAGACTGTCTACAGAGCTCGATAGGAAGATCAATTCAAGCGTCTGCCTCAACCGGATGTGTACAACCTCATCACAGGTGAATCCAAAGCCTCACATCCCATGACCCAAAACACCAGGTAAAGAAAAACCCTTAAAAATGAGTTAAAAATCATAGGGTTTTAAGGTGAGAAAACGTTTTTCAAAATAGAAAAATCTCTAAGCTTTTCTCGCCTTGTCGATTTTATCGAAACACCCTCAATATGATCGACCTGCACTGTCAATGTCCTCGATACCTTAACGATATTATCAATGTGAGGACCAAAAGTGTCCAGCAATTAAATATTTATCTGGACAGATTTATCGATGTATCGATACACCTATCGATATCATCGATATAAGCACTAAATATGTCCAGTAACTTCACAACATATCTGGACGAATTATCAATGTATCGATACACATATCGATATCATCGATATTCAAATCTCAAGTCCATCGAGAGTGGCTTGATAAGATCGATAGGCAAATTTTCGGAGGTCTATCGATGATCGTCCGATATGATCTGAATTCAAATGTCGATAAGATCGGAGGTCTATCGATGATATCGATAGTGGACGCGCATTTCTGACAGCAGATATTTTAGGGCATTTTTAACTATGATCGGGGGCCCTTCGATAGAATCAATATTCAAATATCGATGATATTGGCACCAGGTCGATTGCATCGAACAAGGACATAAACTGTCCAGCAAGCTTAAAGATAAATTAGCTGGATTTATCAATGCATCGACTCTGATCTCGATATCATCGGCATTCAAATTCCGATGATCTCGATGGTTCCCCGATCATTCATGAAAACCTGAAATATTTCAAAGTCAAGTCTCTCTCTTTTTTTCAGGTGTCGATGGATCGAACCTGTCATTGATGGAATCGAAGTTCGAAATTCGATGACACCGATAATAGTTTCGATTCATCGACCAATTGGCAAAGAGTTTCAAAAGCGTATGACATTGAGTCCGAGTCATCGAGCAGACCATCGATGCTATCGAGATTATACGCTCGATGATATCGAACCTGCTCAATGATATCGAACTCTGTCATAAATTTGATCGTTTTATATTCGTTGAAACTTTTTTGCCTATATATAGAGGACTTGTCTTTTGTTGCTGTGAGAGAAAATAGAGAGAGCTTTTGTGTATTTTAACTTACATCTTATATCCAAAGCCCTTTCTCTTAAGGGAGTTAATCCTCCAATCCACCCTCATCATTGATATCTAATAGAGTGGATTAGGGAATGAACTTCCGCATTTAAGGATCCTCCAGCTACTACCTTAATGGCAAATCATTAAGCTGGGATGCCTTGAATGCTTAGATGTTTGGAACTACTCTATCTTCCCTATAGGAAAATCTTTAGAGAGTAGGATTTCATCATAACCTTGACCCAACCCGAAGCCAAGTATTGGTATACTATCTTGTGTTACGGATTAAGGGAGCAGAAGACTCTTCGTCAACAAGGAGGAGTAGATCTTCAACACTGTGCTAAACGGGACTCATCAGCTTATTTGTAAGTATCCAGAGTCCAAGAGGACACTTGTGATCATTCCTTTCTAGGATTGGGTCCTAAGTGGTTCTCACCCTTTGAAGTCCTTAAGGAGGCCTCCGGCGGGAGTGTACGTGGTGGGTACGTTATGTGGACCCTTGCTCTGTGGAGAGCATAAACATCTGGTTTGGAGTGAGCCAGTAAAACTTTGGGTTTTAGGTGAACCGGGTAAAACCTTAGGGTTTGAGGTCAACCATGTAGAAACCTCCAGTAGGGTCTTATGGAAGATCCTTGGCCAGTGTGCCTAAAAGTGGGTGTGTTGTGTTGACCCTTACTCGTGGGAGCATAAATAGTCAGCCTCAGTATAGGTTGTAAAAGTTGAAGGTGAACCTGATTTAAAACCTTAGGTTAGAGGTGAACCATGTGAAACGTCCTTAGTGAAATCTGGTACACTCAAGGGTTGAGTGCGGTTACCGGGAGTTGAGTAGACTTATCATCGAACCACTATAAAAATAACTATGTTTGAGATTGTTATTTTGATTGTGTGATTTGTTTTAATACTTCCATATCTGAATTTCTGATCACACCTCATACACCTATACAGTCATATCCATCATGAACTTGGTTCCATATTGTTTACTTCTTAAGTAGCTTGTGATTGGATCCTCTACTAGGCTTGGAAGCCAGTAGAGTTACATTTAAGTAATCCTGATAATTGTATATTTAAAAGGATTAGTGAAATAGGATTTTAAATAAACAATAAAAACTTTTAAAAGTCCTATTCACCCCCTTTAGGACATATTGGCATATTCCGACTTCTACTAGTGCGGTCTTTACCACCATTTTAATCTAGGAATTCCACAGGGATGACCCTCGGGATCTTCCGTTCAGTAGCTGAGGCCATCTTTGCAAGTACATCAGCCCAAGAGTTCTCAGCCCTCGGGATCTGGCTGATGGTGCAATCCCTGAATTTCGTCATCAGCCTCCGAGCTTCGACCAAGTATGCAATCATCCTTACCTCCTTGGCCTCATACTCTACCGATATGTGGTTAACGACGAGCTAGGAGTCGCATCGGACATCGATGAGCTGGATCCCAGACTATCGGCTAGTCTGAGTCCAGCCAACAAAGCTTTGTACTCTGCCTCATTGTTGGAGGCCTTGAAGCCGAGTCTGATAGCGTACTGGATGGTGGTCGAGTCAAGTGCAACTAGGATGACCCCTGCCCCAGCTTGCTTTGAGTTAGACGACCCATCCACAAACAGGGTCCTCCTATCACGTTACGCTTCTGATTTAGCCTCCTCGGGAGGAGGTAGCAATAGGGGGCAGTTGTTGTCATTTCTGGATTATTTGATGTCTTCAGGTTCGTATCTTCGATCTCTCCACTCGAAACGGTAGACTCAGCTATGAAGTCGACCACAGCTTAACCTTTGATAGCAGTCCTCGGCCAGTACTTAATGTCAAATTCTCTGAGTCTTATCGCCCACTTGGTAAGCCGCTCGAACACCTCAGGCTTCTAGAGGACTTATCTTAGAGGAGAATCTGTGAGGACAATGATGGAATGCGGCCGAAAATACGGACACAACCTCCGAGCAGAGACGACTAGGCTGAAGGCTAACTTCTCCATGCTCGGATATAAGGTCTCGGTCGGAACCATTGCTTTGCTCGTGTAGTAGACTGGATGTTGTTTACCTTCCACTTCTTGGATGAGCGCTGAGGTGGACACCGCCAAGTAGAGGAACAGAGCTCGTCCTCCTCGGGCTTGGACAACAGAGGAGGTGACCCCAAGTACTGCTTCAGTTGTTGAAATGCTTGCTCACAATCCAGGGTCCATTCCACTTTCTTGTGACCCTTCAACTGTTGAAAGAAGGGGAGGCACTTATCAGCGGCTCTGGATATGAACCGTTCGAGCGCCGCCACTCATCCAGTGAGGCATTGAATCTCCTTCATTGTCCGAAGCGAGCTCATATCAAGCAAAGCTTTGATCTTGTCGGGTTCGCTTCGATGCCCCTCTGACTAACCTGGAACCCAAGGAACTTGCCAGAACCCACACCGAAGGCACATTTAGAGGGGTTCAACTTCATGCGATACTCTCGAAGGATTGAGAAAGTTTCTCTGAGATTTCCAACATGATCAGACGCTCTGACGCTTTTGACGAGCATGTCATTGACGTAGACCTCCATGGTCCAACCGATCAATTGAGTAAACATTTGATTCACCAGTCTTTGGTAAGTCGCCCCAGTGTTCTTCAGGCTAAAGGGTATGACCCGGTAACAGTAGAGTCCCTTGTCTGTGACAAAGGTCATCTTCTGCCTGTCTGGGGGGTGCATGGCTATCTGATTGTCTCAAGAGTGCGCATCAAGGAAAGTGAGAAGCTCGTGTTTGACCATGCTATTAACTAGTTGGTCGATCCAAGGCAGGGGAAAGCTGTCCTTAGAACATGCCTTGTTCAGGTCTAAGTAGTCCACGTACACCCACCACTTCCCATTGGCTTTCTTCATGAGGACCACCTTTGTGATCCAGTCCGGGTAGTGGACTTCTTCAATGAAACCCGCGCTGAGGAGTTTTGACACCTCTTCAGCAATGGCTGAATATTTTTTGGGCTCAAATGCCCTCCTCTTCTGCTTTACCGGTTTGTGCACAGGATCCACATTCAGCCTGTGAACCATGATCTCAGGAGGGATTCCCACCATGTCTTCGTGTGACCATGCGAAGACGTCCTTGTGCTCTCTGAGAAATTTCAGCATCTGTGCTCATTGTTCAAAATTCAACAACGATCCGAGCTGAACGGTTCTACTTGGATCAGCCTCCTCGAGTGGGACAGTTATTAAATCTTCTATGAGTGGATCCTCCACAGGATCCCTAAGGTCAAGCACATTAATTGCTAGGGCTTGCTTTATTGAGCCCTTTATTACTGCCATCGAGTAGCATCTGCGCGCTTCACGCTGATCTCCTCAGACATACCCAACTCCTCTTTTGGTAGGGAATTTCATCATTAGGTGGTAGGTTGATACGACTGCCCTCATTACATTAAGGGACGGTCATCCTAGAATGACGTTGTGTACCAACGACACATTTACCACCAGAAAGTCTACTAGCAGAGTCACTTGACTTTGCCCTTCTCCCACTGTAACTGGGAGGGAGATGACACCCTCGGAGATCACCTTATCTCCGACAAATCCGTGCAGTGGAGTCTTCATAGGTCGAAGGCGCGACTTGTCTATGCCCATCTTGTCGAACGCTTCGTAGTAGAGTACGTCGGCTCAACTCCCTGTGTCAACTAAGATTCAGTACATTTTGTGATTAACGATCTTCATTGCTACTACCAAGGCATCGTCGTGCAGGTGTTGGATACCCCACGTGTTGTCCTCTTTGAACATGAGATTGCAAGGACTTATTTTGGGCTCCTTCCTTGGCCTCTCTACCGAGCCGATGTAGTGCTCAGGATCAATGCTTCTTGAATGGGCCTTGCAGGCACTGTTCGAGTCTCCACCGCCAGATGGACCACCAAAGATCATCTGGATCTTTGAGGTCTCATCCTCGGCCTTCTGCGGTTGTTCATCCTTCCGAGTTTTCTTCTCTTCCTTGACGTACTGACGCAGATGGCCCTTGCAGATGAGCGTCTTGATCTCATCTATCAGGTCGATGCATTCGCTGGTATTGTGGTCGTGCTCACGGTGGAAGCAACAATACTTGCGCTTATCCCGCTGGCTAGTGTCTATCTTCATGAAACTCGGCCAATACAACAACTTCTGGTCTTGGATGTCGAGCAAGATTTGCTTGGGGTTGTGTTGAGGGGAGTATACGAGTGAAACTTCCTCTCTAGCTTCTTACTCGGCCTTCGATCTTGGGAAGCGTTGTCGTCCGACCTCTGCTTGTCCGAATGTGGTGCCTCATCCCTCTGTCTCTTCCCCTTGGATGATTGTTCAGCAGCTTGATTGTTCTTACGAGAACTGAAGAACTCTTCAGTGTTCGTGTATTTCTGGGCTCAGCTCATGAGTTCGCCCAAGGTACTTGGGGGATTTTCCCCTATGGAGAATAGGAATTTCCCTTCCTTGAGCCCATTGATCATGGCGGACAATGCCATCTTGTCATCATAGCCGTCTACCTGTAGGGCTTCCTCATTGAAGCGAGAGATGTAATCCTTCAGTGACTCCCCGCTCTTCTATTTGAGGGTAAGGAGATTAGTAGACAGTTCGTGACTCTTTTTATTGACGATAAACTGAGTCAAGAATAACTTGCTAAGCTCAGCAAAACTATTGATAGAGTTCGGCTTGAGCTGCCGATCTCGAGTGTTACCGTATAACCAGATAATCCAATCATCTGATCAGGATGATAGCCGTCAAATTCTTCTAGAACTTACTAAGAACCCTATGAATCATTAATGATTAGATTTACCTGAAAAGGAGAGACACCTCTCTCTCTCTCTCTCTCTCTCTCTTCAGCTTTCACCAACAGATGGACGAGTGTCCGTCTGTTCTGAATTGTGTCCCACCATCACGGCCCAATCCCATGATCCGAACCATCCATCAGCTTTAGGGGGAAGGTCTGACCATAACCTGATTGTTATAGCAAGGTTTCTTGTACGTATGGACACACAAACCTCGCTGCAAAATGACCCTACGAACACATTATTCCCAAAAATGGAAACCTGTCTCCATGAGACAGGCTGGCAATCCGTGTGTGGAGTGTTTAGCATGATCTAGAGCATCCAAACTGGTGAGGTCTCAACCATCTAGTGACCTCCACGTGGACTGGAAATTTCACTTGCGGTATGGAGAAAACAACAGCTGGTTTTCTCTCTTACCAGCTGTATTCAGAGATTGTGAAAAACCTTAGCATCCAGACCGTTTAGCATCAATCTAACAGTCCTGGGATGTTAGCGAAAACCATATGAATGGGAGAGAACCGAGCAAGCACGTCTCCTCTCCCAGCCTTGAGAAAAATCATCATTTTCTTCCTCCAACGAACACACCACCCAAACCTTCTTAGAGCTTCAAATGAGCCTATCCATGGCTCCCTGGGGTCCATACGAACCGTCCCATCGATCAGATTGAAGGAAGAAACTGTGGGAGGAAGTCTGCAATTAATGGCGCATCATCTTCTCCACTGAGTCAACCAAGTTCGGGCCGACTCAGGCTAGGCTAATGGTCCTTGCTGGGTGATTCTAATAGTAGGAAAGAAGAGAAAAGAGAAATAGAGAAGTAGAGAAAAAAAAAAAGAGAAGAAATGAAGGGAAGAAACAGAGAGAGGGTCGGTCAGTGGCTGCTGTAACCCGACCTAGCCGACTCGAGCTCAACTCAGGCTCAGGTCCGGCCAAGGTGATTTCTGGATGTTCCAACATTTTATAAAAAAAAAAAGAGAAAAGAAAAGAAAAGAGAGCAAAAGAGAGAAGAAGGAAGAGAAAAAGAGAAGGGGTGTGCGGCTATCCTAGCCAAACCGAGTCAACTTGGTTCAGGACCGAGTCAGCCTGTTGGCCCATTGGATGGGCCGAGTCCAGGGGCTACTGAACCTCTCAAAATAAGAAGAAGAGAGAAAGAGTGGTAAGGAGAAGGAAGAGAAGATGGGGAAGAAGAAAAGAAAAAGAAAAAAAAAAAAAGAGTTGGGTTTTTGAGTTGATTGTGTTAAGTCGAGTCAACTCGACTTGAATCGAGTCGACTAAGGTGAGTCCATGTTTTCCTTTCAGATTGAAATTATTTCAATTATAAATGTTACCATTATTGTCATTTCTAGGATTACTAAAGTTAGATATGATTAACCATTAGTAGATTATACATATACTAAAATTAGTTATTACAGAAAATTTTTAATTATTAAATATAAGCGCTCTATTTCTCATATTATCACTAATGGTAGAGCACACTATTTAATTGCATCACAAAGATTATTGCAGTCATGTTGGCTAATATTGAATATATCGTTACCGTTTACGGGTACTTTGAAATTATTAATATTATTAACAATTGTACATCGACCAACATTTAAATCCTAAAATCTAAGCCTAGAATGAAACCTTAGGACAAAATACTAAATCTAAGTTACCCAAAACCCTAGGTCATAATCCTAGATATAGGAAATGTATAAACTCGAACCCGACCATTCGAGTCGGTTTACTCCTTCCACCGAGTTGAGTCCTATCATTGATGGGCTCATTGATAGGTTCCTTTTACGGTTGATATTACTATTATGAGTCTTTATTAGCATTATTAATTGTAAGTTGATAGTAAATAATATAATATTAACCATTGTAATATTCCAAGATTAATAACTAATGCATTATTATTAAACTTATACATCCATTATCCCCATTAACAACGTCACTAATGGCCACGCAAATTAGAGTCCAAACTCCATAATCAAAACCTAGAACTAAACCTTAGGATGAGAACCCAAATTCTACGTCAAACCCTAAGAATAACCAATTTAGACCCTAAGCTAAGACCCTAACCATGAATAGCATATAAAACTTATATTTGACCATACAACTTTATAATTTATGGTAGGATTGATTTTAAGGGCACACGTGTTTCCTAGCAACAGTAGTGGCGATCTATAAGGTGATGGTTCTTCCCCTTGTGCTTTCCATCTTCCCATTAGCTTAAGTTATAGTGTGTATTTTAATTTATAATTGATATCTCCCTTTTATAATTATGTGTTAATTGGTGGAAATTGAATTGCTATAATACATGCTTAATGTTCATCCTGTATATTTGTTCATGCTTGTGGATTATTTGTGGATTACTTATAAAACTTAAACTGGTACATTAGTGGAAAACCCCCACTTATAAATGTACACCCATACTTGGGATGTAACTCTATTGATGGTGATTGTAATGGACCTTCGATCTAGTGGTTATTGAGTGGTGGTCTAGATAGATCATTGATGTGGGCCTACCATCCAGGGTTGTTGTGTCTAAGTGGTTTTCAAGGATGGTCTTTTATCGTATGGTTTTGATACTCGCCCTATGTGTCTTATTTTGATATTTGCCTTAAGTAGATTGCTTTGATATCGCCTTATGTGGCTTTGTCCTGGTATTTTCTCTATATGGGTTCGATGTTTTATACTGTGCAACCATGCGATGGTAAGCCCTATATACTGTAATATGATTGGCCACTAGTCGACGGGTTTCCATTAAACATCCTAAGGTAGTAGTCTCATGAGCCGGGGATAGTGGTATGTGACCTATGCTCAAGTTGTCGGCCTACGCTGGTGACAATCTCCCGTAATGACCTTGAGCTTATTTAAATTGGCTAGTTGTAACTGGACTAATAATGGTTTAGCTAATCAGGCATCCATGACATATTGGCGATGACGGGTGGCTAATTCTGGATGTTGTAGCACGTGCCTTAGGATCATCGGGGTGTCGTTTCACTAGCTCCCACACCACTGACTGTCGATCTATTGTTCCGATTGGATGATTTTCCCAGGTCGATGATTGCATGGGTGACGAGCCTAATTTTCGTACGGATGTGCATCCCCGAAGCGATGTGCATTCACCATCCATGCATTTAAAAAGACTGTATCATGTATTGTTTTGATTGCCTTGTTATTTTATAACTATGCCTACCTAATGCGGCGGTGAGTAATCTTGAGGGGAATTCACACCGAGTTGGCCACTCATCCATCAAATATACAACCATACAAGTAGTACAGGTGGCCCTGATGATGTTCACATTCATATTGGTGAGGAGCAGGCTATGGTTGACAAGGGTGCATTATTATATTTGCTAATGACTGCTACAAGATTTCACAGCTCGGGATTGTTGCAATTTACTTTGTTTCACATGTAATATTATTTCATTTTGTATTTGTAAGAATGGAGACATTGGTTTGTATAAGTCATTATGGGCACTCTCTTGTATACTCTAAATGTAATTAAGATTTTTCCTTATGTTGATTTGTCCATTCTACGCTCATCTGCTTATTCTGATGAAAGAAAAAAAAGTATGGAATTTGGTTATCTATAAGTTAACACTCGGGTTTTTCGAAAATGGGACGTGTACTTGGGTCTTGAAAAGTCGGGGCGTTACATTGATCTGAGGTCGTAGGTCTTCGGATGAGAGATCCAGACGAGAGCTTGACTCGGCTGATCCAAGGTCATGGGTCTTCGGACGTCAGCTCTTCCTTGCTCGATTTGCTAGGTATGCTCACATTTTCCCATATCAAGTATAGTGCTGAAAGGAAAATACATGATATAACAAAACTCTAAAAGATCGGGCACAAGCTCCTGCCTCAATACTGCTACGGTCTAGCATAACCTGCACGTAATGAACGTGCATAAGCTTACTACGAAGCTTAGAGAGTGCGTGCGTGTGTGCGCAATGCATGCGTCAAGCATACAAATATCAGAATAAGGGGAAGATGGAGGCCAAACTGGCAAGTCCATAAATACTTTAGTGCCCCAAAGTTCAAGGACCGAGTAGCTACTCAGCTCCCGAATTCTCGAGTGCCACGTGTGCAATAATGAGTCACAAATGTATATAGTTAATCCGGTATTAGCAAGTAATGATGAATTAATCTAAGCATATTCAATTTCTAATCAGATAGTTTAGAATTCAAATGCCACTAACCAACTGAGTACCATAGAGGGTTTGTATCCACCACATTGACTTAATAAAATCAATTTAATAGTTATCCATAGTTTTACTCTTAGCACTCATCAATCCCCAAAATGACCTGGGATCTGGCCCAGTCCCGCCGACATCCATCTTGTTAATATGCTTCACCAAACTCCTGGTAGTACGCTTGCTCCTCATCGTCGTCGACACCGACAGTGTCTAATGCATGCTGCTCTAGGGTACCTGCATCTATATCGGGTTCTGGTTGGTGTTTTAGAACATCGTCCCAGAGTGGGAGTAAGTGATCAATTCAATGGTACCATTAGCAATAGGCATCGAATTATCATGCGTAAGATATTTTTAATGAACAACAAACAACATAGAATCCTAAACACTGTTATTAATGCAAATGCATGATTATGATATGATGTATGCTCCTCGCCAAAAACCAGCACTCCCTCAAGCGACGACATCTGACGTTCGCAATGAAACAACACTCCCTCAAAAGCGACCTCGACTGCATAATCGCCACAAATATAATGCAATGTCATGAGATATGTTAGCCTGGTTGATTAGTTAAGTTCATTCATTCAACAAGTTGGGGAAACCGGAATACCCTTAGTGGAGTTATTGCCTTAACCCAATCGTGCGGCTCAAAGGTCGTGGCCATGTGGCTCTTGCGACCCTTAGCCCTATCTTAGGGTCGTCAATCCCGAAAAGTAGTATAAACATAGATGAAATAGGTTGGGACTTAAATGTCCTACTCGTGATCACTGTAGGGAGGTTGTCACCCCAACAGAGGCCGACAGCACAGGTACAGTGTCCCATACCACCGTTCTTGGCTCACTAGTCTAAGCGCTCAATGGACATTACAGGAAGGCTCGTCACCCCAGCGTAGGCCGACAGCATGGGCATAGTGTCCCATACCACCATCCCTGGCTCATGAGACTTTTCGGGCCATAAACCATGGTTAACAATGGGCACAATGGTCTTAGAGTACTTCAGGTTCATACAGGCATGATCAAACAAGATTAACATACATGGATGGTCGACTATTAGTCAATGTGTCCCGACGGGCTGAACCATAACTAATCGGCCTGAGAATGTAGTTTCATGTAGTCCAACTATGGCCAACAACCTGTAGTTCAACTATTCGGGCCAGATTACTCACGGGCAAATCCAACAGAAGGGGTCGCCCAAGCAATTCCATGTAATCGGCCCATCCATAAGGGTTTATGCAATAATACACAACATGTATTGTCAAACTCAGAGATAGTTCACTCATGGCAGGCATAAATCAGCAATTTAAGTACATGAACAACAATATATCAAGTTCCGTTAACCCATACGGGTCATGTTCACCAGGTTCCAACATATACAACTATAAGGGCAGTCATGCATCAATATACAACAACTAGCCTTCCATGAGTTAACATAATTCACATAATTCAGCTATAAATCAAGGAAATGAAGCAAGTAGTTCAGCAAATCAGCAATGTGACAACATTCCACACCTTTACTCTTAGCGCAATTGACATGTAGCAACGTTTCAACCGACAATCAGCAATTTACAACAATATATGTCATTGTTAAAGCATAATTGGCACTAAATTAAGAAATCAACAACCAACTAGCATAGATTTTGGGGAAAGTTAGATATTTGCACCCTACATAAGCATGCAAATGTACAAGTCACAGATTTGGGGTATTAGGGTCTAATCCCCTTCATTAATTTTAGAAATTTCTAGTTCATTAATCTAATTATGAAGCTCAAATGAAAATTCAGCAACATGCACTAACAATGCACCACACACATTCACTAAACTTATACTAAGCGCGATAATCGACTGCCTAAAAGTAATGGTCCTCACCTAAACTTAGCTGGAGATTGCTGAGATGATTTTAGCGACGCCGGGTCCGCAATCTCTAGGTGTCGGGGCCCTGCATTGTATCAGATGTACATGGATCACATGCATGTTACAAAAATTATGAAAATAGTGTGAGAATCCCTATATTTCTCTTCCGACAGCGGAGAAAAACTTGGATTTTTTGGCGGAGGAGGGGAGAGGATGCCAGAATTCACGAATTTCGGCCACTGGGGTCACATGCAAGTGAGGTGACCCTAAAATCTCTCCTCTTCTCTCTCTCTCTCTCAGCTGCTAGAAATGGGGTTTGAGAGAGAGAGAGAGAGGGCAGCCTTATATATGCTCAGAATTATGTCTATTGACCCTACGTTTCAAGAAATGCTTCTCATGGCCCTGTTGGACCCAAATCTGGTTGTTGGGACTGTTTTAATGGCCCCCTGGCCCATCTGATACATGGGATAGGTGCCTCACGACCCGATGAAGGGTTAGGCAAAGTTTAATCGCAAACAGAAGTGGGGTTTTGCCGCAGCGGCCCGATTTACGATCAACCGTCACCATTCCAAGATTAATAGCCAGATTTTGTAGGTGTGGGTCTGGACTTATTTTCAACCTTCGGTGTGAATTTAGAAGAAATCCACAGCTGGAATGCCCGGATTTGCATGCTCAAGCAGTGGGGTTACAAAGACAAATATCAAAATTTTATTTCTTTAAGCCAAGCGACTTACAGCTTGTAAGTACCAGTAGGGCAGCGCTGCTTGATAGTTTCTGGGAATTTTTGAGGCCTGACGTCCACATGGGACCACGAGCCCAGCGAGCCCAAAGGTATGATAAAGTTTCGGGATTTTTAGATTTTTCTCAGGCGATACACAGCCCGTATGGACAGTCGCCAAATATAAAGGGGCTACTTGGCTCTATGGCCCATGATCGGTCCGAGCATGGCTTGATTTGATCTCATTAGTGGTTAAGCTTGACATTAATTAGTCCATAGCATGCCCACACGTGTGACTGAATTATCCGATCCTGCGTCAGTTCGTACGTGCACCTCAAGACACTGTTCCCTTTTTGGACAGGGTGTTACAAATACCATCAGCCCTATCTAGGCTATGCGATGCAAAGACATACTGGGTCAAATGTCATATGCTGAGGATGAAACGTAATATGGAAATCTTGACAAGTCCATAAATACCATTAGCCTTATCCAGGCTATGAGATGCAAAGACATAGTAATCCAAATGTCATATGCTGGGGATGCAATGCAATATGTAAACCTGACAAGTCCATAAATACCATTAGCCATATCCAGGCTATGTGATGCAAAAGGAATGAGAAAACTGGTGTGTGTAGTTGAGATGATAATACGTTGTATCGCAAGCTGTGGGGTTCATCACAAGGGACTTTTATCCAAACCAGTCTCATACCTGATTTGGTAGCTAAACTCAATGTGGTAAATTCTTGATCTCAGGTTAGTCGCGTACGTAACTGAAATCATGGCCATTGCGAAGGTGCACATAATGATTTAGTTGCGTACCACCAGCCTGAGTGGATAGCGAATGAATTAATGAATGAGTCAAATGTTGAACATGCAACTCTTACTCAATAAGTCTACATTTCAACATAGTTATCATTACTGGAATCATCACCGGGGTCTAGTACACTCCACACTGGCTGCCGCCCCATCACGCGCATGCCTAGGTGAGTGGAAGAGACTTCACTATCCGCCTTGTCAATAGTATGCCAATGCCCACCCGACTCGTCGATAGTGGACCCATTTACGAGCTGGTCAAACTCAACCTAGTTTACAGCCCCCTACCCTCGGGCGGATAAGGTCACACCCCTTTCCAACTGACCATGATACAGTGGGAGACACGGCCTACTGGTATTTAGCACTCGGGCGTTCATGTTATCCACTCGGTCTTAACGTTGAAGCATCCTGTTGGCCGATAGGGTTTAGGGACTTTCACCCAAGGACATCCTTAGTGCCCTAATGCTAGAACAGATATTTCTGGTGTCTAATTCGGCCATCTACGATATGCCTGTGGAGGCCATAACCCTGATGTCGCTAGGGTGTAATGCAAATGCATCATACAATGCGTGAATTCATGAGTCCATCATCCGAGTCATGCAACCATGTCATGCAAGCCATACATACATGTACGATGACCCCATCTCTTATGGATTTCCTGAAAGTGTCCTAAGCTTGTAAAGTCGTCAATGCGGCCTTGCCATGCATAGGCAAGCCAAAAATCATGAATTAGCCATCATCTAAGTCATACACACATGATATGAATGAGATATGATAACATATGATCATAACCACTATGCATGAGGTGTGTAATACCATATCAAGCATAAATCAAGGCTAAATCAATATAAAGCAATTTTAACTAGAATGTAAAAGCAATATTACATCTAACATAAAATAGTGTCACATCAATATAAAGAAAGCACCATGTAAACATAAAGGAAGTGTTATAGCAATCACGAGCGTAAACATTGCATAAATCACTAAGGTAATACTACATAAATTATCAGGGAAGTATTATACCAACACACATGTAAAATATCGCACCACATGAAAATTCATCATTCATAATGGGTAGAACCTATTTGGAAACCAAGTTTATCAAGGCCCATAGGACTATACTTAAGTGGTCTTTTAAGCTAATGAGCCCACTCAGCAAGCTTGTACCTAAGCGGCCAAAACATATAACTATCAACATCTAAATAGGATAACAAATTATAGGATCCATGAAAAATCATAGTGGGCCCGAAATGGTCATCAAAGTGGGCCCTACAACTATCCCTGAGCAAGGCCCAAGAGGACAGCTCACAACCAACCAAACACAGGCCTACAATGGGCTCAATACATGTAATGTGTAGAACCTAAACGGTGGTTCAATAGTGGAAACATGACATAAACCACAGGGTCAGCCCATCATATGACCACTACATATAAATACAGGTAGGCCTAATGGGCAGCCACAACATGAACAACAAGGCAACCCATGGTGTGGGTATCATTTATTCACTAAAGAGGATCCACAATTAAATTGGATTGCAAATAACATCACTATGGGCTCCACAAATCTAACATGGATATGACTAGGTGGGATCCACTCAAATTTACCCCTAATGGGCCCTGTATGCTCCTACATAGGTGGGCATATAATCGAAAGGCCCACTCATAATGAGCCATGTGGGCACATAAAGAGTCTAAGATGGTTGTCAGTCGTAACCTCTAATTACAACCCATGCATGCTCATAATAGCCTAGAAAGACACAACATGTGGGGTTTGAAAAGGCCTAGCTATATGTCCTAGAGAGAGAGAGAGAGGGGGGGGGGGAGTGAATAGGAATATGCCAAATTAAAACTTTAAAAGCGGAATTTAAATTAATAAGATAGCCTTATAAACAAATAAATGAAAGATAGAACTTTAAACAAATCACAGTACTGAAATGTAAAGCAATCTTCAAATAATAAAATGAAGAGGTTGATACCAATGTTGTTCTAAGGACAACCTTACACCATAAAAACCAAGGGTTTATGGCAGGACAACCTTACTAGAACAAATTGAATATCAAAAACTCAAACTGAAAGGAAATAAAGGAAATAGCAAGAATTGAAATTTTAAACTATTACAACATTCACATCCACACATACATTCCACAACTTTGAATGATAAAAGATAGAAATTAAATAAACATTCAAACCATAAGACACAAAGAATTATAGTGGGTCGCCTGTGTGTTCACCGACTGTTGAACAACAGCCACACAGCTTACTACTCCACTCCTAATATCCTCAGACAGGGAATATCAGCGTTCACTATGAAAATAGGTTTTATAGGTTCACCTAAAACCTTCACAATTGTGTCTTTCAATGGGCTTACACAATTCAAAATATACTTCTGAGTTTTCTAGCTCTCCTCAGATAACCACTAGATTGAGATTTTTCTGACTTAATCTCAAACAAAAACCAAAAACAAGGAAATTTATAATAAAGTAAAATACTTCGATTTCTCCTTTCGTCGTAGCCCAGAAGAACCAATCGGAGTAGAAGTTCGAATATAGAAGTTCAATGTCTAATACTCACTTTGATATGGTTCTAATTTCTAATTGATTTTAAATTAAACCAGTTGGGCTAGCTCTATTTAATTTTGATTCCAAGAAGAAGGAATATAACAATTCCTCTTTTCAATTCAGATTGGAATGCAGAAACAAAATTAAATAAATAAAGCTAACAAAAGAGAATATTAAATATGCACAACGTAGCTTAAAAATTAACACAAACTTATCTCAGAGTGATGCCTTGATTTTACTTGAATTGTATTATAAAACTCTGAAATTCGTGTTCTATTTATAGTTGCAGTAATTGCATCTTCGACTGGTCGTGTGGCCACCACAATCGTTGTAGGTTTAACTGCATTTTGAAATTTTAAGCACGATCGGATAAAACTGCTCCACGACTGGTCGTAGGGTGTCCACGACTGGTCATGAGGCCTCCACGACTGGTCATGACCATCCCACGACTGGTCGTGAGGAACCAAGAATGTTTGCTAGAGTTTGAGTCATAGCTGCAGAATTGGTCATGAATGAGTCGGCACTGTTCCTACGACCAGTCGAGCAGACTCCAGGACTAGTCGAAGCTCAACCAAAAAATTTTAAAAATTTACAACTTAGGACTGGTCTTAGAATTTTTTTGGATTGGTTGAGCCAATTTTAGGACTAGTCGAACAGAGTCTAGGACTACTCTTAGAACAGACCAAATACTTATAAAATAATTCAGTTTGAATTATGTATTCAAAATGACCTACCCTAAGGTCAAACTAAGGTCATTCATACCTTAAATGTGAAGTATGGACATTGAATCTTCATTTCTTAAGATGATGGTTGACCTTTGAAGACTATGAAGCTTGAGATCTCTGATGTAGCTTGAACTTGAGATCTTCTAAAGCTTGGACTTCATCTTGTACTTTTATTCTTGAGTTGTACTTGATCTTGATTTGTACTTTAGACTTAAACAAGAACTTGTCTTCTGATGTAGCTCTTGAAATATTCTGATCATTGAAGTTTGCAGAAGTAGACAAATAACTTGAACTTGAACTTCTTGAAGTAGATCACCATTCTTAGCTTGTAGCAATGATGCAGTGACTTGAACATACAAATCAACATGCTACGCAAGACATAGATTGTGTTTTGGCACCACAAAATTTGACAACCAAAGGGAAAAATAACTATTGCATTTACAATATCCCCCTTCGTCAAATTTGTGACAAAACACACTTAACAAGAATATGATAATTATGAATACAAAAGAATCATGCACTAGTTATAAAAGTAAACTAGTTATAGCCTGATTAATGAATCATGCACCAATTGTCATTCACAAATTCTTCATTACTTCATTACTTACTCCCCCTGTGTAGCACACATAAATCCACCATAAAAATGATGCTACTCTACTCCCCCACAATCCATATTTATCTCCCCCATATATCCATATTTATCAAACTTAAATTATTCTCCCCCTTTTTGTCACAATATAACAAAGGAAGAAAGGAATAAATGGAAGTGGAAGACCAATAAGAGAGTAATTAAAGGAATAACTAGTTAAGATATGCAAAAAAAAAGTAAATTCAAAGTTCACATAGCATTAACCAGCTGAACCAAAAGTCAGTCATACAAATTGAAGTAAAATCAAAGTCCACACACCATCAAAAATAGTATAAAAGATATTACACACCAAAGGATAAACCAATTAACCAGATCATGAAGAAGGAGCAGGTATGGTAGGATCAAGTTGATAAAGGCCCTTGTTAATGCGCCTAAGATACTTGCGCGTATATTTAAATTGTAAATCATGGGCAACATTCATGTTCTCTACCTTCTCCTCAAGTGCACGAAGATGAGCATCAAAATCTGATGGCTCATAGTCAGGATCATTTCCAGAGTCTGATTTAATATCATTAAAAATGTCATCCATATTTATATCATCAGGAGGAAGATCATCACCTTCTTCTTCATTCCCTGCTTCAGCAGCACCACCACCACATCTCTTTGGCCAGGAGCCAATTCCAAATTCACCTTATTTATATTAGTATTGTTAAACAAAAAATGATGAATAGGAGCCTCTTCGACAGGCATAGCAACTAGTATGTGAGTAGCTAACACAGTCATAAGATATGCAAATGGAATATCACTGTGTCCTGGATGGAGACGAATCTAAATGATGAAATGACATATTAAAGAAGGTAGACAGACTTTAGTACCATTGATAATAGAATGCAAAACTTGAACCATAAAGGAAGTTAGTTCTGTTTTATTACCAGAACGTGGATACAGATTTGAAGTAAAGATTCTGTGGAGAACCCTGTATTTGGGTAACAAATACTTTGCGGGGAGCGCATTCCCTTTATGAGTCCATTGAACGTCCATATTACATAAATCTCTGGTTAACATACGTTTTTCTGATTCTGATGGTTTTTTCACTGGAGTCTGAATAGGAATACCGTCATCATTAACAGGTATGTCCATAAGATCCAAAATCAGATGACGGTCTACTGTAAATGGACCTTCTCTAGTATCAATATTAAATGTTAAATTATCAGATGAAAATTTAGAGATACATGCAATCATGGCCTGAGCAATAGATTGGTATGCCGGCCCACCCCAATGTAAGATGTTATCCTAACTTACAGATTAGAGAAGAGGAAGGATACCAAAAGGAGCAATGTGGTTAAGACTAACAGCTTTTTCAACAATGACATTGCGCATACGCAAATCCCAAACATGAGCGGGATCATCTACGGATGATCGAAGATGGTGCCTAGAGATAGGAGTTGATCTGGAAGATGATGGACCACGGGCAGTTTTCTTTTCCCTCTAGCATCCATTTTCTTGAAGAAAACTAAAGCAACAAGAAATTACAAAGGAAGTAGAGATGGGTTTTCTAAGATCAGCAAAAGGAGAAGAAAAACCCCCAAATCTCGACAAAGCTTGAAATCAAGTACTCAAATGACAAAAATGAAGAGAATAAAACATGAATCTACAAGATTGTCCAAAAAAATGCACTAACCTTGATGAATCAAACGGTTGGGCACGACTGGTCGTGCTTATGCCCGTTGGAGAAGAAATAGGAAATGAGGAAGATAGGTTTTTTTACCAAATTAAAAAGCCAATGCACTACACGACTGGTCGAGGATCGTTCTCGACCGGTCGTACCACGACTGGTCGAGCACGTCCTCGACTGGTTGTGTACCAACAAAAACATGCATTTTTCATAAAAATTTAAAATTTAAACTAATAAATTATCAAATATATATATACACTATGATACACATATGCATGAATAATCAATTTAAATTGCACATATCAAGATCAAATTTCAATTTATTAAACCTACTTTTGTCAAGCGGTTTAGTGAAAATGTCAACAAGTTGAGTGTCGGTCGGAATGTAATTTAAAGAGATTAATTTTTCTTCCACTAATTCACGAATCTAATGATACCTAATGTCAATGTGCTTGGCACGTGAATGCCGGATTGGATTTTTTGAAATATTTATAGCACTGGAATTATCACAATATAATATCATTGATTCTTGTGTAATTCCATAATCGCTTAGCATACGTTTCATCCAAACAAGCTGAGTACATGCATTTCCAGCTGCGATGTATTCAACCTCAGTAGTAGAGAGCGATACAGAACTTTGTTTCTTGTTAAATCAAGAATCTAAACAATTTTTGATATAGAAACAACCACCACTGGTTGATTTTCTATCATCGATATTACCAGCCCAATCTGCATCTGAATACCCAGCCAACTAAATACTAGTATCATATGAATACAAGAGACCCAAATTAGCAGAACTTACAACATAACGTATAATCCGCTTAATAGTAGTTAGATGAGATTCTTTTGGGTCAGACTGATTTCTAGCACAAATACCAACACTTAAAGCAATATCAGGTCTACTTGCAGTTAAATAAAGTAAACTGTCAATCATGGTACGATATAGTTTAGGATCTACATTTTTACCATTAGAGTCTTTTGAGAGTCTTAAGGTAGTACTCATAGGAGTATCAAAATTCTTACCATTCTCAAATCTAAACTTTTTAATCAAGTTCAAAGCATATTTGGTTTGAGAAATAAAAATACCATCAGGTTGTTATTTTACTTGCAACCCTAGGAAATAATTCAATTCCCCAACCATGCTCATTTCGAACTTAGATTTCATTAAATCTGCAAACTCAACAGTCATGTTAGTACAGGTAGATCTATAAATAATATCATCAACATAGAGTTGTACCATTAAGATATTATCGTTATGTTTCTTAACAAACAGAGTTTTATCAACACTTCCCATTAGAAAATTATGACTTAGTAAAAACTTAGTCAATTTTTCATACCATGCCCTGGGAGCTTGTTTCAAAACATAGAGAGCCTTTTTAAGGCGATAGACATGATCAGTGTTCTTAGGGTCTTTAAAACCCATTGTTGTTCCACATACACTTCTTCATGTAGATCACCATTTAAGAAGGCACTCTTTACATCCATTTGATAAATTTTAAATTTTCTAAAGCAAGCAATGGATATGAATAGTCTGATTGATTCAAGATGAGCTATTGGGGCAAAGGTTTCATCATAGTTGATGCCTTCAATTTGAGTGTACCCTTATACTACCAGTCTAGCTTTGTTTCGAATTATATTACCAAGTTCATCAGACTTATTTTTGAAAATCTACTTAGTTCTTATAATGTGTTTATCTTTAGGTATAGGAACAAGATACAAAACATCATTTCTCACAAAATTGGTTAAGCTCTTCTTGCATCGCAACTATCCAGTTTTCGTCAGTAAGAGCTTTTTTCATGTTAGCCGGTTCTATTTGAGATGTAAAGCAGATGTAATTACATATGTCTTTTAGTTGACTACAAGTGCGCACACCAGTGAGAGGGTTTCCAAGAATTTAAGTGGTTGGATGATCTTTAACAGTCCTCAGTTCAGAATTAGTTTGATTTGATGAAGTATCTGGTTTATCAATTAAAAGAACTTCATCATTATCTGAACTTGGGGCAGGTGTATTCAAGTGATCGTCAATGACCACATTGATGGAGTCTTGAATAAACCGGTCCTTTTATTCAATACTCGATATGCACGACTGTTTAAAGAATACCCTAAGAAGATACCTTCATCACTTTTAGTGTCAAACTTCCCTAGATTTGTACGGTCACGTAAAATATAGCACTTACTACCAAAAACTTGAAAGTATTTGACAGTAGGCTTCTTATCGAACCATAGTTCATAAGCAGTTTTATTATTAGATTTACTTGTATAAACATGGTTGATTATATAACATGCAGTATTTATAGCTTCAGTTCAAAGATTTTTAGGGAGCTTCATACTATTTAACATTACATTAGCCATTTCTTGAAGCACTCTATATTTTCTCTCAACAATTCCATTTTGTTGTGGTGTTTTAAGTGCAGAGAATTCATGAGATATTCCCTGATCGCAACAGAATTTCTCAAAACTGCTATTTTCAAATTCTGATCTATGATCACTACAGATCTTACTAACTTGAGAACCTTTTTCAATTTGGATCCGTTTGAGAATCCTTTTTACTTCATCAAGGGTTTCTGATTTATCTCTTAAGAAGGTTACCTAAGTGTATCTGGTATAATCATCCACGATCACCAATATATATTTTTTGCCACCTCTACTCTCCGTCCTGGTTGGTCCTACAAGGTCCATGTGGAGAAGTTTGAGAGGTTTAGATGTGGCATTAGAGTTCACCTTTCTGTGAGCACTCCTAGTTTGTTTGCCAATTTGACATTCGCCACATATTTTGTCTAATTTGTATAGTTTAGGTAGGCCTCTTATTAGTTCTCTTTTGCTCAATCTATATAGATTTCGGTAGTGTACATGTCCAAGGCATTTATGCCATAACTCGGTCTCATCGGTATGGACCATGTAACACAATTGATTAGATGAGCTAGAATCACTTACGATGTAGCAGTTTTTAGAAGTTCTATGAATTACAGAACCATTTTTGTTTAATATTTCATACCCTAGGTTAGAAAATTAACACTATGATTTTTATCGCAAATTTGAGAAATACTTAGCAAGTTAAGTTTTAAACCTTCAACATATAATACATTCTCAAATAAGGGAAGGTCAGAAAGCTTAACCGTACCTTGGCCAATAATCCTACAGTTGCTACCATCACCAAATGTGACTGAACCATCAGTCATGTCTTTAAGATCGGTGAATAGACCTTTTGTAATGCCCCAAAAATCGGGGGTCGAGCAGGAGCCCAACTCCCGAGTTCCAACGCATCACTTATGCAACAAAGAAAATGATGATTAAATGTTGTCTGTATTAGTACATAAAACATGAATGGGATTATACCAAAACAACATATCATACTCCAGAGACGAGTGAAATTGCAAGCGGAAGACTGTGATAGATATATAAAATATATAAATTGTTGTAAGTCTCCAAAGTGTGATAATGTTACCAGGTTAAATAATTACATGTACAATTCCAAAATATACAAAAGGTGTAATATCATCTAGTCAACATCCTAGAAATCCCCGTCGATCAGGACACGGCTCACATGAACTCGCCTGAAAATTGCATATAAGAGAATGCCTCCTCGTCATTCTCGAAGTCCAGCTCCACCTCGTAGGCATCGCCACCACCTGCAACTAAGACAAGGTCTGGTTGGTGTGTACAACACCGTCTCGTAACGTGGGAGTGAGTGATTAACTCAGTGGAATTATAAAGCAAAGGTTAACATGTTATCAATTCAGTTAAGCAGTAATGATAAAGCAATACAACAAGCATTCCTAAGTACTCTGGTTAATGCAAGAATGATATGTATAAATGATGCATGCCCATTCATCTCACGGTCGCGGCATGTCAGTCACTTCCTCAGTGCTCTACTCTGACGCCAACGTCACATGCAATGCGATGCATGAGCGTGATTACCAAGTTCTTATTAGTCCTTTTACATACAGCAGGATTGGGAAACTAAGGTACCTCCCTTACATCATTTCCCAAACAATGATCCATTCTAGGGTCGTTAGTCCTAGTAAATCTCATACGATGTTACGGTTCTAGGTCATTGCAAAGGGCTCATCACCTCGATGCAGTGTTGGCCTAGTTTATACTCTAGTTGCTACGGAAAGGCTCGTCGCCTCTACGCAGGCTTAGAGTATGCTCGAGGTCACTACAAAGGGCTCGTCACCTTATCAGTGTAAGCCGATGCTCGAATACAGTTTCCATACGACCGTATTCGGCTCACAAGGCTGTGTTGCTCACTGGACACTACGGGGAGGCTCGTCGCCCCAGTGTAGGTCGATAGCTTGACCACGATATCCCATACCACCATGTCCGGCTCATGAGTCTTTGCGGATCGAGGTACCAAGGTTAACGGGATTGTCACTAGTGAGTTTAGTACCTTAGGTTCAAGCAGTAGTGTCCATACATAGTGAACATACATCGGGTCAATCGGGTTACTTGATGAGCTCAACTAGTACGAGCGCACTTCGAATTAATCGACATAAAGTGCATAAGCACTCCGTGTGGCCTAACCACTATCGACAACCCAAGTACGACTCGGATTCATCGAACACGTCCAGTGTGGCGAAACAACTTCAGCCAACTGTCAGAACCTGTTACCGATTACCTGGACTATATTATAGTCCCAACCGCATTCAATTACAACAAGTAATCATATGAGAAATTCAAAGTAGTATTAGATCAATAATTCCAATCATACAATCATTCGAGCATTTTATAGAATACAACTTAAACATGAATTCACACATATGCATTCCATGCCTAAACAAACACTATAATATAAATTACGTGGAGGAAATCATACACATAGTTAACGTAGTTGAGAATCATATCTCAACACTCATACAAAGTACAATTAACTAACTACTAGTTCATTTAGACATTCGTCCAAACACTTAGTCTACACATTCCAACATACATGATGTATGTTAGTTATAATACATATTAGGGCAAAACCTTTCACCAATGAGTTGTCGCATATACAACAAGCATATATGCATGACAGATAATTATGTCAACCGCGAATATAAAAACCATACGTATTCAATTATTTCAACAAATACATAGAATACACTATACTTGCATAGTTCGTATGTATTCGTAAAGTGAAACAAACATCACGCTTGGCATGTGAAATGGCACCCATGTCAGTAATAAATCATTAATCGATATTGAAAGTCTTGAAAACCATAACCTAAACGTATATAGTCCGCACCTTTCGCCAGTAAACGAGTAGCGGACTCAGTTTGTATACCGAGTCTTTGTCTACAGCACAACGACAACTTATATTATGAAATGGGTTAGCTATTCCATCCGTTAATCTATTTGAAATGCTAAAATAGACTAGGGTTTGGATTTCTTACCTAAGAACGGGATTAGAATCGCCAGAATAGTGATACCGATGTGATAATTAAGCACGTGGAATGGCAGGGAAGAAACCCTGGATCAAACTCTAACTCTCTCTCTCTCACTTTCTTTATCTTTCCTTCTCTCTTTTCTCTTTAGGGTTGCAAATTCGTATGGAGTGAGAGAGAAGGGGTTTTAAGCCTTTATGTAGACCCAGGACTAATGGAAATGGCCCCAGGGCCAAGGTATACTTAGGTTATAGCCAAAACCCATCTGTTTCGCTTAACAGAGCACTTCTGGAGCCCCCTTTCTGCATGCAGTCGGACTTAAGCTCCCTGGCATTAGATCTAGGTCGAGTTAAGTTTTCAGTCCAATCGAATTTGTTGATTAATTGTGGCGGACCAGTTTCAGTTCAACGATCATCGCCACATGATCAGGGCCACAAGTACACTGACATATGTATGAAATTTTCCCTGATCTGAGGGTGTAATTGGGTCAGATTCTGACGGTCTGAATCCTTATATTTGACCTGCAAGTGAACAACTCAATTCACTTAAATCTGAGCACGTTTCCTAAAGATATTCGCATTTCTCACACACTTTGCTCCGGTCATCGCCACACGATCTGGGCCACGAGTACACTGACATGTGTATGAAATTTTCCCTGATCCGAGGGTGTAATTGGGTCAGATTCTAACGATCTGAATCCTTATATTTGGCCTGCAAGTGAACAACTCAATTCACTTAAATCCGAGCACGTTTCTTAAAGATATTCACATTTCTCACACACTTTGCTCCGGGCTCAAGTTGTGCGTTTCTAGATACTATCTGGATTTGATTTCTGAGATGGTTGTCAAGCCCAGCAAAGCGGTCATAACGATTTAGTTTTGCAGTAATTGGACTTTCGACACATGGTCCAGGTCCGATACGAAGTTTCGTGATGCTCCTGAGAGCAACTGGGTTTTGAGATTAATCCTAAGTTAGAGGGTAATGTAGCGTTAAGGATTCTACAGGTTTGGGTCTTGCAGTTCATATTTAAAGTAGTTCAAGCGAATTTCACAGCTAATCTAGTTTAAACTTAGTTAATTTTGTCTAATTTCTAAAGGATTTGGTTTTTAGTGATTTCTGCCTGAAGCGGTACTCGGGTCTTTGTGCGAATTTTTTCAAGATGTTACAATCTACCCCCTTTAAAGAAAAATTTTATCCTTGAAATTAGTACCTTTTCGTACTCCTCAAGAATCTGTGGGTAGTTCTTGCGAACTTCGGCTTCTGTTTCCCAAGTAGCCTCTTCTTCGGTGTGATGCATCCATAGAACCTTCACAAGCGGAATCACCTTACTACGCAACACCTGCTCATTCCTATCTAGTATCTGCGTCGGTCGCAGTACATATGTAGCATCCTCACTCAACTGTACCTGCTCCCATTTGATGATGTGAGAAGGATCGGGAACATATTTCTTCAGCATAGATACATGAAATACGTTGTACACGCCTGCAAGTGGCGTGGGCAAAGCAAGGCGGTATGCTACCACACCCACTTGGTCAAGTATCTGAAATGGGCCAATGAATCTCGGTGTAAGCTTCCCCTTCTTGCCAAACCGAAGCACTTCCTTCATCGGGAAAACTTTTAGGAATACGTGGTTCCCGACCTCGAACTCTAGCGGTCACTGCCTCGTATCGGCGTAACTCTTCTGTTTACTGTGCTGCAAGAATCCGACGCCTGATAATGTCGATCTTCTCTGAGGTCGTCTGAACTAAATCTGGGCCAATCAAGCTCTTATCGCCAACCTCTGCTCAGAAGTGTGGTGCTCGACAGGGGCGCCTATATAAGGCCTCATAAGGAGCCATGCCAATACTTGCCTGGAAACTGTTGTTATACGTGAACTCTGCATACAAGAGACAGTCATCCCAACTGTCCTTGAAATCAAGCACATAAGCTCGCAACATATCTTCCAATATCTGGTTTACCCGCTTCGTCTGCTTGTCAGTCTGTGGGTGGAACGCGATACTGAACTTCAATTTCACACCCATGGCTTCCTGGATACGAGTCCAGAAGATAGATGTGAATCGCGTATCTCGGTTTAACATGATCTCCAGGGGAACTCCATGTAGACCCACAATCTCCTTGATGTACAACCTGGTCAGCTCGCCTACAGAGTTCGAAACCTTAGTCGAAAGAAAATGGGCTGATTTCGTCAACCGGTCCACGATCACCCATATGTAGTCATGCCCCTTCCTCATCTTCGGTAGCCCTAATATAAAATCCATGGAGATGAAATCCCATTTCCATTCAGCTATGGGCATGGGCTGAAGTAGTCCAGAGGTCAGCGATGTTCAGCCTTGACCTATTGACACGTGAGACAACGTGATACATACTCTACTATGTGGGCCTTCATGTTGTCCCACCAGTACGACCCCTTCATGTTGTGGTACATCTTCGTACTACCAAGATGCATTGTCATCCTCGAATCATGACCAGCCTCGAGGACTTCCTTTCTCAGGTTAGGAAGATCTGGGATGCATAGGCAGCCATGGTAACGTAAACCCACATTCGTACCAACTCTCCATTTCGAGTCCTCACTGTCACTGATCTGTTCTCTCATCTTCGACAGCAACTCGTCGTCTTTTTGAGCTGTGACGATACTAGCTTCAATAAGTGGCTGCACACGAATGTGCCCGACGCTCTCGAACGGCTCCTCCACAGTGAGCTTCTGCTCGAAGTCTCTCACGAACTCTATCATACCCCATTCTTCCACCATCAGCGGAGCTGCAAACTGTAAGACAAGTATCCTTGACCGTGCCGTTACATAGACATTCGCGGTCTTTCCGGTCGAATTGCGGTAACCTTCGACCCTTAACCGGCATTGCACGTGACCCTGATTCACACACTGTCAACCCGAGTCGACTCAACCCAAGACTTGTACCCTTGCGACCGTACCGTCGCTGCAATTTCGATGCCGCGACTCGCGCGCCAAGGCGATGCTCTGGCCAGGAGATGTGGGCTAGGGTTCGGTGTGAGGAAAACACCACTCATTGCAAAACCCAAGAGAATCTCAACGAGATGTCACATCAATCATCCATCAATCAATCCCATCAACACATCACTTTTCACCTTTTCCCATGCAAGCCTCAAAGTCAAAAAGTCCTTACACAAGCCATGCCTTTCTTACACAAATGGCCAACAAAGTCAAAAAGGTGCTCTTATAGCCATCACCACCACATCCATCACTCCATCAAACATCACCCATCTCTCTCTCCCTTTACAAGTCTCTCTCTCTCTTTTTCAAATCTCATTCCAAGCAAACCCCCATACGTATGAGCCTCTCCCTCTCTTTCAAAGCTCCAAGTGTGGCCCACCTTTCCATCCCAAGATCCCCCATCCTAGCCATCCATTCATCATCTCCTCCATTGGAATTGAAGCTAAGGAGCTAAGGAACCCATAGGAGCAAGAAGATCGAACGGTGGGTGCTTGATAAGAGTAGTTTTTCATGTTTTTAATATGGGCCAAGTGAGGCCAATAGATCAATGGTTTGGATCTCACTTGGGACCCTAAGATGTGGCCGATGGCCCACTTTGATCATCATGATCATTCCATGATGGGGCCATTCTCCATGGCCCCCATCATGATGTTTATTTTCCTTGCTTTAGATAGGTCATCTAGACCGTCCATATTGGTGGGTGATCTCGGATCTCCACTTATTTTATCATTTGTTGATTTAAGGGCCCACTTGTAGTGGGACCCACCTTGATGTATGCTTATGATCAAGAGGGGCCCATAGTGGTGGGGCCCCTCCGATATTGCCGGTGCCTCTCTCTTTCTCCCTCCCTCTCTCTTTCACATTTTGTGGTGTGATGAAGTGGCCATGTGGCCCACCCGGGTGAACTCCATCCTAATATATGAATTACCCACGCCATCCAACCATTTGGTGGCCCACCCTGATTGCATGTCTGTGGGTGGGGCCCACCTTAAATACATGTGTGATCCACCGTCCAGCGTCCAGGGACGCTGGACATTGCCGAACGCTGAAGTGCCAACTGATAGTGGGTGTGCTAACTGCATAAAAAAAATACATTTGGTTTTAGGAAGGGCTGCCTATGTAGGCCCCACCCTGATGTAAGGGTTTAATCCATGCGTCCATCTTAATCCTTGCCTCATTTTAGGCGTTGAGCCAAAAAATGAGGTCAATCCGATAATCAGGCAGGCCATACCATGAAAAAAAAACCCTGTTTCCTACTTTACAAAGTTTTTAGGACCCACCTTACTGTATCTACACCCCAAATACGTTGTATATTGGACTCATTTTATGTATTTCGAGCCCTAGAACGTATTGGACGGATTGGATTCTTCGGTAGCGGGCCCCACATGCGAGTTTTCGTAGGAAAATAATTTTAAAAAAAACATTAAAAAAAAATGATGCAGCACTGCCGTCCGTCAAGAGGGCGTGCACCGCCGCACACTGCCGCGCTCCGCGGACGGCGGACGGATAAGAAGACCATGGCCTCCAGCCATGGGCCCCACCGTGATGTGTATCTGTCATCTAATCCATTCATACGGTGGACCCCCTCCTCAGGTGGGTCCCCTCCAAAAATGAGTTGCATCCAACGCTCAGGTGGCCCACACTGCAGAAAACAGTGAGATTGAACATCTGCCATTGAAGTCCTTCTATGGGCCACAGAAGTTTTGGATCAAGATGAAATTTATGTTTTCCTTTCACTGAGGTCCGTATGACCTTGTCGACAGGTCGGATGGCATGTAGACATTACGGTGGGCCCCACGTGAAGCCCACATCATGCATGTGTTTTGCCTCCACTGTCCGCCTGGACGGTGGAGCCCACAGTTATGTATTTATTAAATCCCCACCGTCCAGGGACGGTGGGTGTGGGTGCGTGGGTACGTACGTTGGAGCATGCGTGTGCATGCATGGGTGCATGCATGTGTGCATTGGGTGCGTGCGTGTGCATGCGTGTGGTGTGTGCATGTGTGTCTGTGTGTATATTATATATATATATATATTGTATATATATATTATATATATATATATATATTATATATATTAGGCCCCACCCTGATGTAAGGGTTCAATCCATGCCGTCTATCTTAATCCTTGCCTCATTTTAGGCGTTGAGCCAAAAAATGAGGTCAATCCGATAATCAGGTGGGCCATACCATGAAAAAAAACCCTGTTACCTACTGTATAAAGTTTTTAGGACCCACCTTGTTGTATCTACACCCCAAATACGCTGTATATTGGACTCATTTTGTGTATTTCGAGCCCTAAAATGTATTGGATGGATTGGATTCTTCGGTAGCGGGCCCGACATGCGAGTTTTCGCAGGAAAAAAAAATAAAAAAAATAAAAAAAATGATGCAGCGCTGCCACTGTCAGAAGAGGGTAGGCGCTGCCTGCGGACGGCAGACGGACAGCAGCACCCACGGCCTCCAGCCGTGGGCCCCACCTTGATGTGTATTTGCCATCTAATCCATTCATATGGTGGACCCCCTCCTCAGGTGGGTCCCCTCCAAAAATGAGTTGCATCCAACTCTCAGGTGGCCCACAGTGCAGAAAACAGTGAGATTGAACATCTGCCATTGAAGTCCTTCTATGGGCCACAAAATTTTTGGATCAAGATGAAATTTGCGTTTTTCTTTCACTGAGGTCCGTATGACCTTGTCAACGGGTCGGATGGCATGTAGACATTACGGTGGGCCCCACGTGGAGCTCACATCATGCATGTGTTTTGCCTCCACCATCTGCCTAGACGGTGGAGCCCATAGTTATGTATTTATTAAATCCCTACCGTCTAGGGACGGTGGGTGTGGGTGCGTGGGTACGTGCGTGGGTGCATGCGTGTGCATTCGTGGGTGCATGCATGTGTGCATTGGGTGCGTGCGTGTGCATGCGTGTGGTGTGTGCATGTGTGTCAGTGTGTATATTATATATATATATATATTGTACATATATGTTATATATATATATTATGTATATTTATATATTATATTATGTAATATACATATACCTGATGGTGGGCCTTCATGGGCCCCACCATGATGCATGTGTTACGTCCAAGCCGTCCATCTATTTTTGGAAGCTCATTTTGTTGGCATGAGCTAAAGAATGAATCAGATCTATAGTTCAAGTGGACCCCACTGTGATATATGTATGGGGCCCATTCGGTGTATTTGTGGCCCATGGGTTAAGGCCCATTTGATGTACAATATGGGGCCCAATTGGTGTGGCCCATTTGATACATAGAAGACCCATAAGATTAGGCCCATTTGATACACTCTAAGGCCCACGGGTTATGACCCATTGCAATGCGCATAAGGCCCATTGGTGCGGCTCATTGATGTGGCTCACTTGACTAATGAAAGGCCCATATGGTATGGCCCATTTGATGTATTTAAGGCCCAATGGGATGAACCTAAGACCCATTGCAATGTGTAACCCCAACCTGGTTCATGTAATGATATTCACTATGGGCTACGCCTTGGGAGCAATGTTGGTTTGACGTCCACATTGCAAGGTTAATGTTGGTTAAATGTCTGCATTACGACTCGTTGCGTGTAGGCCGTCTAGACCCATCTGTGTTGTGAGGATAGTTCATTACTTTATTACATGTTTTGTATAGTTCTATGACTCATGATCATACGCATCATATGTATGCTTATTATGAGAGGTGACTGATCATAGCATATGCCTTCGGGCAGGTTGTTTAGGGGTTCCTGGTTGGGCGGTGTTGCCCCACATGAGCGCACGAGACGCGAAGGATTACTGCATAACTGGATAGTGTGATTCATGCATTTCGCATTGTGTGACATGGTTACCGTATGCCCTAGCGACATCAGGGTTGTAACCTCCATAGGTGTATCGTGGTTGGCAGGATTGGATACCGGAAATCTTGTTCTACATGGGGTGCTATAGATATCCCTGGGTGAAAGTCCCTAAACCCTTATGGTACCAAGAGTTTTCTCCAACGTCTAGACCGAGTGGGTGCATGAGGGCCGATGGCCGATTACCAGGAGGCTGCGCTTTCCAATGTGTCGTAGTCGGTTGGAAGGGGGTACGACCTTACCCACCCGAGAGGAGGGGGCAATGCTAGGTTGAGTCTGACCAGCTCGAGGAATAGGTCCGCTATCGACGAGCCGAGCCCGATATTGGTAGGTGGGTAGTGAGGTCTCTTTCACTTACCTTATTGCGCGCGATGGAGCAGCAATCTGGTTTAAAGTGTACTAGACCCCGATGATATCTCAGATTTTGAGTGGTACTGATATGTAGACTTAGATGAGGATTTATATGCTTGAGTTACATTTCGCATTGCATGGCCTTGGTATGGCCGACATCATTCATGTCTTACATCACATAGCCTTGGTACGGCTAACGGTATTCATGGATTCATCAGCATGTTCCGCATCACTCTGATACTGTATATCTGCATTACTACCTTGCGCACACACTTTCACCACCCTCTAAGCTTTCTATAAGCTTAAGCACGAACGTTGCATGCAGGTGATGCGAGGACGCAGCAACGCTGAGGCAGGAGCGCAGAGCAGATCTTTTGTGGAGTTTTTATCCATTCTCATTGTATTTCCCTTTATGCTCATTGTACTTGTAAAGTTTTTTATCATAATGGAAATGTGATGGAGTTTTTGGTTGTTGTTTGTGGGTTATGCCTTTAGTTATGCTTACTACGAATTAAACCAATATTGAAAATCCTCCTTTTAGCATCCCAAGATAGGAACCTGGCGTATGAGCGTTGGGAATCGAGAATGGGGTTCTACGGAGGCTGTCGACACCGGATTCGGCGATCGAGAATTTTGTGAGCCCTGTTTCTGAGTTTGGGGCGTGACAGAAGTTAGTATCAGAGCATAACTCGGGAATAACTAAGAACAACATTACATGTCTGCTACGAGTTGAATGATTGAGTCCTTAATTCGGATAGCTTAGCGATCTTTTATTACCAACCCTTAACGTTAGTACCTTCGAGAGTTTCTAAGTTGATAGGCGCCTTCGGTCTTCCTGTAGGCCATGGTGCGCTAGAGAGTGACCCAATCGACCCCCGCACCACCACCTGAGACTCCCGCATCACCTCCTGAGACTCCCACACTACCACCTATGATGCCCATTCCACCACTAGGGATTTCTACTGCTCATCCTTAGTATGCTGCTCCTCTACCCGAGACCGGTGCGGACCCGACCATATCTATGAGTGCCTCCCAGTTGCAGCAGATGTTACAGGCTGTGACGGCTGCACTTCAGGGGCAGGGCAGGCACCCCGTTGTTTCACTGGAGTAGGCTGAGCAGGATCGTGCGAGTGCCCTCCTTCGTGAGTTTCAACAGCTCGATCCCCCACGTTTCTAGGGTGAGCCAAACCCGACGGTAACTGAGAGATGGTGCGTTGATGTGGAGAAAATATTCGAGACGATAGGATGCACGACCGAGCGGCGAGTCTGATTAGCCGTATTTCTCCTCCATGGTGAGGCTGAGCATTGGTGGGCGTTAGTCTCCCTAGCAGCAGGCGCTGATTTTGTGTGGACTTGGGAGGATTTTTTGGATCAGTTCGACCCACAGTATTTTCCTGATCACAACCGACGACAGCGAGCGTTGGAGTTCGAGGCCCTAGTACAGGGTGATATGACAGTGGCTCAGTATGCGGCCCGTTTTGTAGCGCTGTCTAGATTTGCACCATATCTAGTAGATGATGAGGGGCGAAAAGCCCACCGATTCGAGGACGGTTTGTGTTACGGTCTTCGAGGCCGTGTCATTTGGCATGAGCTTCCGACTTTCGAGGAAGTGGTACGGAAGGCCCAGATTTATGAGGCTGAGTGGGCTGGTTCTCAGTCCGATCATGGTCAGAGGAGAGACTGGAAGAGGCCCGCTCCTTCCGGCGACTCGCAACAGCATCGATTGCAGCAGCAAAGGCGCACAGGTTGCCCAGCCTTCCGAGTGCCAGTAGCACCTCCGACACCACCTCCGAGGCAGTTCACCGGCACCTGTTTTGGGTGCGGTGCGACGGGGCACCATATGTGGGAGTGTCCCCTCCCTCAAGAAGAAGAAGAAGCAGAGGCCCTACAAAGAAAGGCAGCACCGAGAGGTCCACAAGAAATTTCCCACCGCAAGCGAGAGACCCGCACAGCAGCAGCGATAGCCGCCCCCACCACCGAGGCCACTTCAGCAGCAGTATCAGCACCAGCCTCCGAGACCACCGCAGCAGAGGCAGCAGTTTCGACCGCCTTAGCGACCCCAACAGTAGCAGCACATTCAGAGGGGACAGGTACCTCCCCGGCCAGCTCAGGTTAGGTTTCACGCGGCTCAGCAGGACCCGCAGTCATCTGGAGCGGTTGTCGAGGGTATGCTTTTAGTCTTTGCATGCGCTACACGTGTGTTGTTTGATTCTGGTGCATCGCATTCTTTTGTGGCCGAGAGTTTCTACCGATCGACTGGCTTACCGTTGGAGTCTACTCATGAGAGTTTGTCAGTATCGACTCCCTTGGGGAAGACTGCATTGTTGGGCCGATTTTGCTTGTTTTGCCCGTTCTAGTCGGAGATACCTTTTTGCTTACCGATCTGTTTGCATTGCAAATGTCCGAGTTTGATGTCATCCTGGGCATGGATTGGCTTGCTGAGTACTACGCCATCTTAGACTGCTCCGTGAGGACCGTTACATTCTATATACCAGGCTTACCGCAGTTCCAGTTCGTTGCAGAGCCCCGAGGAGAGCCGTTGTCTTGCTTGATGTCTTGCGCCGTTGAGGAACTCGTTGCCGCTTGTATTGATCAGTTGCCGATCGTTTGCGATTTTCCCGATGTGTTTCAGGAGATTCCGGGATTACCGACTTGCCGACTCACCAAGTTTCAGATTGATCTCGTGCAAGGTACCGCGCCTATTTCGAAGGCCCCGTATCGTATGACACTGTTGGAGTTGCGAGAACTGCAGAAGCAGTTGGACGAGTTGCATGAGTTGGGTTTTATCCGTCCGAGCAGTTCATCGTGGGGAGTGCCGGTACTCTTCGTGTAGAAGAAGGATGGATCGTTGAGGCTCTGCGTGGACTACCGCGAGCTCAACAAGGTCACGATCAAGAATAAGTACCCGCTCCCGAGGATTGATGATTTGTTTGATCAGCTACAGGGTGCATAGTTCTTTTCGAAGATTGACTTGTGTTCCGGTTATCATCAGATTCGGGTCCGAGAGGAGGACATTCCGAAGACAGCTTTCAGGACTCGCTACGGTCATTTTGAGTTCCAAGTCATGTCCTTCGGACTGACCAATGCACCCTCGGTCTTCATGCAGTTGATGAATGAGATCTTTTGCCCTTATCTCGATTAGTTTGTTGTAGTCTTCATCGACGATATTCTGATCTATTCAAGGACCCGTGAGGAGCACGAGCAGCATTTAGAGGTTACGTTATAGACCCTCTGCGCATACCAGCTGTATGCAAAGCTGGAGAAGTACGAGTTCTGGCAAGAGGAGGTGAAGTTCCTCGGTCACGTGGTGACGAGGGAGGGCGTCGCAGTGGACCCCTCAAAGGTTGAGGCAGTGCGTCAGTGGGGCCAGCCCACGACTGCATTCGAGATCCGCAGTTTCCTTGGTTTAGCGGGCTATTACCAGCGTTTCATTAAGGGTTTCTCTCTTATTGCAGCCCCGCTGACCAGGTTGACTCGGAAGGGCGCGGAGTTTATTTGGAGCGACGCCTGCGAGCGAGCATTTACGGAGTTGAAGGACCGTCTGACGGCCGCTCCTGTCCTCACTCTTCCCTCTGGGAGTGACAGATTTATTGTATTTACTGATGCCTTGCATATTGGTTTGGGTGCTGTCCTGATGCAGCACGGGAGACCAGTCACCTTTTTATCTCGCCAGCTCAAGATCCATGAGCTGAACTACCCCACGCATGATTTGGAGCTCGCTGCAGTTATCTTCGCACTGAAAGTGTGGAGGCACTATCTTTATGAGGTCAGGTTCGAGCTCTTCTCCGACCACAAGAGCTTGAAGTATCTCTTCTCGCAGTCTGAGTTGAACATAGAGGCAAAGGCGCTGGATGGAGCTCCTGAAGGACTATGACTTTGATCTTCAGTACCACCCAGGCAAGGCGAACGTGGTGGCTGATGCCCTCAGCCGTCAGCCACGAGGCCTGGTGGCGCATATGATGATTCAGGAGTGGTGGATGCCTGAGGATGTAGTAGAGTATGATTTTGAGTTCGGCCTGCAGTCTTCTATCGTGCAGTTATCGAGCCTGTTGATTCAACCCTCTCTTATCGTAAGGGTGATCGAGGCTCAGCAGACTGATGAGTCGTTGCAGAGTTATATGGAGAAGGCAGCATCTGAGGTTAGGAAGATTGGCTGATTGGTACAGATGGTGGACTTCGCTTCAGAGGCCGATTATGTGTCCTGGATATCCTTGAGTTACGCAGAGATCTTATGATCGAGGCACATCGAACGCGGTTTTCTATCCATCCTGGTTCGACGAAGATGTACCGTGATATGAGGCGACAATATTTTTGGGCAGGGATGAAGCGCCAGATCGTTAGTTTTGTGGCCGAGTGTGACACATGCTAGCGTGTCAAGGCTGATCATCAGAGACCCCGTGGTTTATTGCAGCCGTTGAGTATCCCGATGTGGAAGTGGGAGCACATGTCGACAGATTTCATTATGGGCTTGCCGAGGACTCAGCGCGGTCATGGCGCCATTTAGGTTGTTGTGGATCGTCTGACGAAGTCGGCATATTTTCTCGTTATGTATGCGACTTGGTCTATGGACCGGCTTGCGAGGTTATTCCTCGAGGAGATTATGAGACTACATGGTGTTCCAGTCTCGATCGTTTCGGACCGAGACTCGAGGTTCACGTCTCAGTTTTGGGGAGCTTTCAGAGAGCGATGGAGACTGATTTACAGCTCAACATCGCGTACCATCCGCAGACCGATGGCCAGACCGAGAGGGTCAACCAGATCCTTGAGGATATGCTTTGGGCTTGTGCGATTGATTTCGGGGGTAACTGGGATGAGCATTTACGATTGGCTGAGTTCGCATACAATAACAGCTATCAGGCGACCATCGGCATGGCTCTTTTTGAGGCACTATATGGCAGACCATGCAGATCACTGAGTTGTTAGACCGAGGTTGGAGAACACCGTCTCCTAGGTCCCGAGCTTGTGCAGGAGACGTCAGAGGCTATCGATATCATCAGGCAGAGGATGCGCACAGCTCAGAGCCGGTAAAAGAGTTTTGCTGATTGTCGGCGTCATCCCTTAGAGTTTGATGTAGGGGACCATGTGTATCTCAAGGTCTCTCACATGAAGGGCGTAGTTCATTTTGGAGCGAAGGGCAAGCTTGTCCCGAGATTTATAGGACCTTTTGAGATCACTGGGCGCATTGGCGCCGTGGCCTATCGGCTTGCCTTACCATCTCAGTTGTCTGGCGTCCACAACGTTTTCCATGTCTCCATGTTGCGGAAGTGTGGGTCAGACATCGTTCCTGTTATTGATTGGCAGCCGTTGGAGGTTCGTGAGGACGCTTCTTACATTGAGCAGCCAGTTCGTATCCTTGATCGGAAGGAGCAGGTCCTCCGGACCAAGGTCATTCCATTGGTGAAGGTTCAATGGGGTCACTATTCTGTAGAGGAGGCTTCTTGGGAGCGTGAGGCCGAGATTCGAGAGCGCTATCCCCATCTCTTTGATGATTGATCACGTGTTGTATTTTGTATGTTATCTCTGATTTTATATGATGATATTATGTCTCTTTTTCCTCACGAGTTATAACTAGTTGCGATGATTGTGTAAATTTTGAGGATGAAATTTTTATTAGGAGGGGAGAGCTGTAAGACCCGTATCCTTGACTGTGCCGTTACATAAACATCCGCGGTCTTTCCGGTTAAATTTCGGTAACCTTCGACCCTTAACCGGCGTTGCGCGCGACCTTGATTCACATGCTGTCAACCCGAGACTTGTACCCTTGCGACCGCACCGTCGCCGCGATTCCGATGCCGCGACTCGCGTGCTAAGGCGATGCTCTGGCCAGGAGATGTGGGCCAGCGTTCGGTGAGAGGAAAACGCCGCGCATTGCGAAACCTAAGAGATCTCAACGAGATGTCACATCAATCACCCATCAATCAATCCCATCAACACATCACTTTTCACCTTTTCCCAAGCAAACCTCAAAGTCAAAAAGTCCTTACACAAGCCATGCCTGTCTTACACAAATGGCCAACAAAGTCAAAAAGGTGCTCTTACAGCCATCACCACCACATCCATCACTCCATCAAACATCACCCATCTCTCTCTCCCTTTACAAGTCTTTATCTCTTTTCCAAAGCTCATTCCAAGCAAACCCCCATACGTATGAGCCTCTCCCTCTCTTTCAAAGCTCCAAGTGTGGCCCACTTTTCCATCCCAAGATCCCCCATCCTAGCCATCCATTCATCATCTCCTCCATTGGAATTAAAGCTAAGGAGCTAATGAACCCATAGGAGCAAGAAGATCGAACGGTGGGTGCTTGATAAGAGTAGTTTTTCATGTTTTTAAGATGGGTCAAGTGAGGCCAACCGATCAATGGTTTGAATCTCACTTGGGACCCTAAGATGTGGACGATGGCCCACTTTGATCATCATGATCATTCCATGATGGGGCCATTCTCCATGGCCCCCATCATGATGTTTATTTTCCTTGCTTTAGATAGGTCATCTAGACCGTCCATATTGGTGGGTGATCTCGGATCTCCACTTATTTTATCATTTGTTGATTTAAGGGCCCACTTGTAGTGGGACCCACCTTGATGTATGCTTATGATCAAGAGGGGCCCATACTGGCAGGGCCCCTCCGATATTGCCGGTGCCTCTCTCTTTCTCCCTCCCTCTCTCTTTCACATTTTGTGGTGTGATGAAGTGGCCATGTAGCCCACCCGGGTGAACCCCATCCTAATATATGAATTACCCACGCCATCCAACCATTTGGTGGCCCACCCTGATTGCATGTTTGTGGGTGGGGCCCACCTTAAATACATGTGTGATCCACCGTCCAGCGTCCAGGGACGCTGGACGTTGCTGAACACTGAAGTGCCAACCGACAGTGGGTGTGCTAACTGCATAAAAAAAATACATTTGGTTTAGGAAGGGCTGCCTATGTAGGCCCCGCCCTGATGTAAGGGTTCAATCCATACGTCCATCTTAATCCTTGCCTCATTTTAGGCGTTGAGCCAAAAAATGAGGTCAATCCGATAATCAGGAGGGCCATACCATGAAAAAAAAACCCTGTTTCCTACTGTACAAAGTTTTTAGGACCCACCTTGCTGTATCTACACCCCAAATACGTTGTATATTGGACTCATTTTGTGTATTTCGAGCCCTAGAACGTATTGGACGGATTGGATTCTTCGGTAGCGGGCCCCACATGCGAGTTTTCACAGGAAAAAAAAATAAAAAAAATGATGCAGCGCTGCTTGCTCCTGCTGCCTACGGACGGCGGACAGACAGCAGCACCCACAGCCTCCAGCCGTGGGCCCCACCTTGATGTGTATCTGCCATCTAATCCATTCATATGGTGGACCCCCTCCTCAGGTGGGTCCCCTCCAAAAATGAGCTGCATCCAACGCTCAGGTGGCGCACACTGCAGAAAGCGGTGAGATTGAACATCTGCCATTGAAGTCCTTCTATGGGCCACAGAAGTTTTGGATCAAGATGAAATTTGCGTTTTCCTTTCACTGAGGTTTGTATGACCTTGTCAACGGGTCGAATGGCATATAGACATTACGGTGGGCCCCACGTGGAGCCCACATCATGCATGTGTTTTGCCTCCACCGTCTAGGCGGACGGTGGAGCCCACAGTTATGTATTTATTAAATCCCCACCGTCTAGGGACGGTGGGTGTGGGTGCGTGGGTACATGCGTGGGTGCATGCATGTGTGCATTGGGTGCGTGCGTTTGCATGCGTGTGGTGTGTGCATGTGTGTCTGTGTGTATATATATTATATATATATATATTGTATATATATGTTATATATATATATATATATATATTATAGGGCTGTAAATGGGTCAGCGGACCCGATGGGGTACCCGAACCTAACCCATTAAGACCCGACCCATACCCGACCCGTTTGCTAAATGGTACGGGTTCGGGTCCAAGGATAGACCCATTTGTCAAACGGGTCTGGGTTTGGGTTCCTTTCATTTAGACCCAGCCCGACCCGACCCGACCCGAACTCTGTTAGTAAATGGGCGGGTCTGGTCTACCTTACATGAGACCCGCCCAGACCCATATCCTTCCCACTTCCCTATATATTAAGCAACTAACGATGTTCCCACTTCAAAATAAAATACAAACTAGTTTGAAAATAAGATACATCTCCTTCATTTTTTATCTGGCCCACCATGTTGTTTATTTGAGATCCACTCCAGCCAATAGATGTATAATCATTAGTTAATATGGAAAAGTCTTTCCTAAATCTCTATTAACTAGGTTGTATGTCATGTGTAAAATTTATAGATTTGAAGGAGGAGTCGCATGTAGTAAAAGTGAATGATGATTCTAATGAGTTGGAGGATTGGTGTAGAATTGAATCCTGAGATATATCTTGTTTAATTTCTCAAATTTTTAATTTTGTTTCTATAACTTTAATATTTACAAACATTCCATTTGAATGATATTTAAAATAATTTCAGATTTTTGGAAAAAGTTTATTTATTTAAGGCTAAAAACAGAACTACACTTCTCATGCATCAACAACCTGTTGGACCCGTTAGACCCGTTGGACCCGTTTCTAAATGGGTTTGGTTCAAGGTCTACATCTCCCTTAACCAAACCTGTTAGACCCGACCCATTTATAAATGGGTCTGGGTGGATCTCCCTCTACCAGACCCGGACCCATTTAAAAATGGGTCTAATGGGTTGACTCGGACCCGACCCGGACCCGCCCATTTAGTAAAAGGGTCTGGGTCTAAAATTTGGACCCAGACCCGTTTAGTAAATGGGCGGGTTTGGTTTTGGCTAAACCCGCCCCGAACCCGACCATTTACAGCCCTATATAATATATATATATATATATATATATTATGTATATTTATATATTATATTATGTAATATACATATACCTGATGGTGGGCCTTCATGGGCCCCACCATGATGCATGTGTTACGTCCAAGCCGTCCATCTATTAGAAGCTCATTTTGTTGGCATGAGCTAAAGAATGAATCAGATCTACAGTTCAAGTGGACCCCACTTTGATATATGTATGGGGCCCATTCGGTGTATTTGTGGCCCATGGGTTAAGGCCCATTTGATGTGCAATATGGGGCCCAATTGGTGTGGCCCATTTTATACATATAAGACCCATAAGATTAGGCCCATTTGATGCAATCTAAGGCCCACGGGTTATGATCCATTGCAATGCACATAAGGCCCATTGGTGTGGCCCATTTGATGTGGCCCACTTGACTAGTGAAAGGCCCATATGGTATGGCCCATTTGATGTATTTAAGGCCCAATGGGATGAACCTAAGGCCCATTGCAATATGTAACCCCAACCTGGTTCATGTAATGATATTCACTACGGGCTACGCCTTGGGAGCAATGTTGGTTTGACGTCCACATTGCAAGGTTAACGTTGGTTAAATGTCTGCATTATGACTCTCTCTAGGGCCCATTAATAAGCCCGTACTCGTTACGTGTAGGCTGTCTAGACCCATCTGTGTTATGAGGATAGTTCATTACTGTATTACATGTTTTGTATAGTTCTATGACTCATGATCATACGCATCATATGTATGCTTATTATGAGAGGTGACTGATCATAACATATGCCTTCGGGCAGGTTGTTTAGGGGTTCCCGGTTGGGCGGTGTTGCCCCATATGAGCACACGAGACGCAAAGGATTACTACATGACTGGATAGTGTGATTCATGCATTTCGCATTGTGTGACATGGTTACCGTACGCCCTACCGACATCAAGGTTGTAGCCTCCATAGTGTATCGTGGTTGGCAGGATTAGATACCGGAAATCTTATTCTACATGGGGTGCTATAGATATCTCTGGGTGAAAGTCCCTAAACCCTTATGGTACCAAGAGATTGTTCCAACATCTAGACCGAGTGGGTGCATGAGCGCCGATGGCCAATTACCAGGAGGCTGCGCTTTTCACTATATCGTGGTCGGTTGGAAGGGGGTACGACCTTACCTGCCCGAGAGGAGGGGGCAATGCTAGGCTGAGTCTGACCAGCTCGAGGAATAGGTCCGCTATCGACGAGCCGAGTCCGATATTGGCAGGCGGGTAGTGAGGTCTCTTCCACTTACCTTATTGTGCGCGATGGGGCAACAATCTAGTTTAGAGTGTACTAGACCCCGGTGATATCCCAGATTTTGAGCTGTACTGATATGTGGACTTAGATGAGGATTTGTATGCTTGAGTTGCATTTCGCATCGCATGGCCTTGGTATGGCCGACATCATTCATGTCTTGCATCGCATAGCCTTGGTACGGCTAACGGTATTCATGGATTCACCAGCATGTTCCGCATCACTTTGAACTGTATATCTGCATTACTACCTTGCGCACACACTTTCACCTCCCTCTAAACTTTCTATAAGCTTATGCATGACCGTTGCGTGCAGGTGACGCGAAGACGCAGCAGCGCTGAGGCAGGAGCGCAGAGCAGATCTTTTGTGGAGTTTTTGTCCATTCTTATTGTATTTTCCTTTATGCTCATTGTACTTGTAAAGTTTTTGATCATAGTGGAAATGTGATGGAGTTTTTGGTTGTTGTTTGTGGGTTATGCCTTTAGTTATGCTTACTACGAATTAAACCGATGTTGAAAATCCTCCTTATAGCATCCCAAGATCGGAACCTGGCGTATGGGTGCTGGGAGCCAAGAATGGGGTTCTACGGAGGCTGTCGGCACCGGATTCGGTTATCGGGAATTTTGTGAGCCCGGTTTTCGAGTTTGGGGCGTGACACAAACTCTATGGTCTTCATGCGGCTCAACGCATCAGCCACAAGGTTAGCCTTTCTCAGATGGTAGGAAACCTCGAACTTGAAGTCCTTCAAGGTTTCCATCCACCGCCGCTGCCTCATATTCATGTCCTGCTGAGTGAATTTGTATCTGAGGCCCTTGTGGTCGCAAAAGAGCTCGAACTCCTCTCCGTAGAGGTAATGTCTCCAAAGCTTCAGTGCAAAGATGATGAATACCAACTCTAAGTCGTGTGTAGGGTAGTTCTCCTCGTGTTTCCTCAACTGTCTCGAGGCATAAGCAATCACCCTGTCCTTCTGCATAAGGACACAACTCAGACCAACGCAGGACCCGTCGGTGTATATAGTATACTTAACCCCTTGCTCTGGCAATACTAGTACAGGGGCGGACGTTAGCTTGTCTTTCAGCTCCTGAAAAGCTGTTTTCGCCATTTCATTTCAGGCGAACTTTAGATTTTTTCGTGTCAACTAAGATAACAGTCTGGCAATCTTGGAGAAGTCCCTAATAAAATGACGGTTGTACCCTGTCAGACCAAGAAAACTCCTCACCTCCGTGACCAAACCAGGCTGCTCCCATTCCTGAACTACGGCTACCTTGGCAAGGTCTATAACTATCCCTTCCTTGGACACCAAATGTCCCAGGAACTTGACTTATTCTTTCCAGAAGTCACACTTCTTATACTGTGCAAACAACTGGTTCTTCTTTAGAGTAGCCAAGACTGCTCGCAGGTGTTCCTCGTACTTTTCCCGACTCTTAGGGTATATCAGAATGTCATCTATAAACATGATGACGAATCGAAACAAAAACGGCTGAAACACCCTGTTCATCAGTCCATGAACACGGCCGATGCGTTCATAAGGCCGAACGACATGACGAGAAACTCATAGTGCCCAAAATTGGTCCTGAAAGCCGTCTTCTACACGTCCTCATCCTTGACGCGCAACTGGTGATACCCTGAATATAGATCGATCTTCGAGAAGTATCGTGCCCCCTTTAACTGATCAACAGATTATCTATCCTGGGCAACAGATACTTGTTCTTCATCGTCACCTGGTTCAACCTGCGATAATCAATACATAGTCGCAGTGAACAGTCCTTCTTCTTCATGAACAACACAGGTGCTCCCCAAGGAGGCACACTGGTTCGTATGAAGCCCGCATCTAGCAGATCATCAATCTATTTTCTTAACTCCTCCATCTCACATGAAGGCATGTGATACGTGGGTAACGAGATGGGTGTTGCACCGGGTGCCAGGTCGATAGTAAAGTCGATCTCGCACCTGAGAGGTAGTCCAGGAATCGTCGTGAACACGTCCTTGAACTCCTGGACTACTGGCATATTCCCTAACATCGGGCCATCAACATAAGTGTAACAACCAACACGACAAGGCCAACTGACCTACACTGGAAAAGTAAAGACCGCGCCCTCAGGTCCATAAGCTGTCACGATCTTGACCTCGCAATCTATCTCTACCTTCATCTTGGTGAGCCAATCCATACCGAGAATAACGTCGTAGTGCCAAATGGGGCCACGATCAGATCGACAAGCACTATCTTACTACCTAAATCTATAGAGCAAGCCTCACAGATCCGGGTGACATCTGTAAAGGTCCTTGTAGCCGTAGTAATCCTCACTCCCTTCGTAGGAGTAGTAACCAACGATAGCCGCTTGACTACAGCGCATGAAATGATGGAGATGGTGGACCTAGTGTCCACCAACAAGAAAACTGGAGTACCTTGAATCCGCGCCATAACCTCGAAAGTTATCGGTGCTATGTCTGATGCCTCGGATGCCTCAACTACAAGTGAGTGCACCCGAGCCTGCTGAGAACGATTCGGCTACGGCGTCATAGGTCATTGAGGTGGCCTAGATCGAGGTGTGGGTGGCCGGAATGATGGATGAGCTGGTGCCAACCGTAGAGGTGGTGCTGATATAACCTGGGGAAGCTGGCAGTTGATCCTCGAGGGTGGTGAGAAGCCGCTATCTCTCATCCTGGTGAAGCAGTTCACCTTTGTGTGGCTAGGCCTCTTACAGTAGGCACACCACACATCAGGTCGCCTCACTGGGGCAGGTGAAGCCATCAGCCTCGGCGGTGAGTCTGCGCACAGCCTCTTGCTGAGGAACGGTCTGTTCAGAAGATCATGACATAGCCGGGGAGCCATAGGTGGTCGCATACGGGACTGCCTATCCCCGTCCTGCTCAGCTCGCATAGACATGCTCACTAGCTCAGCATAGCCGGGGATGCTAGCGCAGCACATCTTCGAGCAGATCTCAGGGCGCAGACCCTCAAAAAATAGCCGCATACGCATTGGCTCATCGGCCAATATCAATGGACCGTACCTGCCTATCTCCATGAATCAGTTCTTGTACTCCGCCACTATCATCCCTCCCTGTCGGAGGCGAAGGAACTCACTCTCCTTCTCGTGGCGATAAGTGAGGGGATAGTATTTCTCGTGGAAGCGGGTCTTAAAGTCTGCCCACGTCCATACATATTCGACTGCAACGGTGCGGAAAATGCTATCTCACCATAACTGGCCTCCTTCTCAAATATGAAGGTGACCAGCTCCACCTGCTGAGGCTCTGTGCAGTGCAGGGGCTTTAGCATCTTAGAGAAGCGGTGAAGCCAATACTCAGTCTCCTCGGGTCTATGAGTACCCACAAAAGTAGGAGGTCGCAAGCGCTGGAATCGTTCGAACTGGCCACTAGCACCTGCATTTCCAGCAGGGGGTGCAAATGGAGCAGGCAGAGCTATACCCATGATCTGAGCAAAGAAACCTCAAGGGTGGCCAAGAGCTGTTGGTGCTGGTGCTAGTGCTGCATCAGCAATATCATTTAGTCGAACCTATTAGTAGGTGGAGTCGTCTGAGGCACGTGCGACGTCAAAGAAAATGCACGGGCCTGCCCAGGGGCCGGTGGCGTAACGGGTGGTGCCGCAGATGGTGCCATAGGTGGTGTAGTAGATAGTGGCATAGGTGTCAGCCCATTAGTGGGGCCAGTGGCTTGCTGAGAATCCGACATAGTGTCAGAGGGCGACGGGCCCGAATTGGGGTTTGTATGGCTATCGCTTAGGGGAGGTGCCCCGTCAAACGACTCGCCAAGTGTACCACGTGCCGTACTCCGCATGGCCTTAGGTGGCATTTCCTATATAACATAGGGCGCAACCCGTGTCAGATGTAGTATAACAATACTCAATTCTTTAAGCATTCAATGCACCTTATAGCAAAAGAAACAACATGCATTTCATTTAACAAAATTTGTCACAACACAGGGAATAAAGTTCGACATAAATTATGACAGGAACGCATGTGGCTATGCTAAGCCCAAACTACTAAACACAAACACACTTTCTACCTACTACACTACTAGGCCCATCAACATTAAAACACAGACATCCTAAAACAGTAACAAAACAAGCTATAGGGCGATGGCATGAATTACTAGACATCCGAGTCTGGCGATGGAGGAGGGACACCCTTATCCTGCAGGCAGCACAGGATAGTTTTTAAGGTGCGAGTCACCTTCTTAAACTTGTGTTTCACGAGGGCCCAAGTATCAATGATCTCCAGTCACAGGGCAGCCTGACCCTTCTCAAGTCGAGCTAAGTGGACTTCCCTAGTAACCCGATTAGTGTCATGCTCCAGTGTCGTAGGAGGTGAGCTCTCATCCGTGTCCTGAGCCTCCTCTTCTTCTTCCTGTTCCTCCTCTATCTCTTCCCTGCTTTCCTCCTCGCTTCCATACTCCTCACTAGCTGTCTCGTCCTCACTCTCATTAAGTCGGGCTTGCCACTATCGTGGCCCAATTTCCATTTGATTGAGAGTAGTTTCGTTGATGAAACGGATCGGCACCGGCATTTCCGCCCCAAGTCTGTAGCCAAACTCACATGCAATCTTGCATATGAGTTGGCCGAATGGGAGCAAATTAGACATTCTAGTAGAGCGTGTGGTATGAACTATCTGTCGCAGAACATACGTAGGCACGCACAACTTCTCTCCCTGTCCCACTTGGTACAGGAAATCTACCATCAGGCGGGTGCACTCCCTGTGATTGCTCTACCTGGGGTAGACGTTGAACGAGAAAATATGGTGAAGCAGGCGAAAGTCATCTGTCATATTAGACACCAGGAGACTATTGTTTGGCTGTCAATGAACCAGTCGGCCACAAAGGAAATGCTTGCGGTGATCCCTTTCACGTGCACTCTTTAGATTCTTCTCACTTGCATGGACCTCGCCAAGCGGCATTTTTATAAGCCGAGCTATCAACCCAATATCAATTGTGGCCTCCCGATCTCTACCCACTGGGATCTTGAACGGCAAGGGCTCCAGTGTAGGCTCTCGAATGTGGGCGTAGAAGGCTTGGACAGTGTCTACATTTGTGCGGTACTTGCCCTCAAATATCGAACCCCACCTGACCTCCACCAGGCGGTCCATCAACATATGCTCCCCAAAGAGCCGCTCATCGACATGCGCTTCAAAGAGAACCCTACAACCCTCATATCTTCCATAAGACAACTCTGCCAGCAGAGCCCTTTCAAGGGGAGCCTGGGGATCGAGGTCCCTCTTGGTCCTTACCTCCTGATCGACACTTGAACTTGCGGCGGCGGCCCTCTGTCTCCTTGAACGAGTAGGGCGACTATGCCCGACTTCATCCACAGGAGCTCTCTTCTTCCCCATGAGGGAAAGAAGTGTGAAAAGTGAAAACATGGCCATAACGAGCTCAAAAGGGGCCATTTGAGTGAGATAACAATGGGGACTATGATGGGTTGTTGGACTTGGAGGTATATGAGACACAAATGGGAGGTTTATGCACTCCAATCGAAGGAAATAAGAGGGATAAGAGGTGGGTGTTGCTGAAAATGGTGGAGGGGTGTATGTCTTGAAGGAAAAAGAGGAAATGGGAGAATAGAGGGGAGATTTGAGAAGGAAATAAGGGTTTTTGGGGAGAAAGGAGAGCTTAGAAGCATGTCAAACAAAAGAGGGGAGAAAATGAAGTGGAAAGAACCACTTAAACTTGATTTGGTGGGCCACACAGTGCCTCACCAGCGTCAGCCCGCTCGGCTCGACAGGCCCAGACGATGCAATCGGCGAGGCCACGCCGAATCGGTGATGCCATCGCCGGTTTCTGGCTATTCTAGCAAGGGTTCGCCTAGGGGGTGATGGCCTCCCCTCCCTAAGATGCCAGAAATATGCGGGGTCCACTCTGGATCCCCCCGCTTTGTACGATTTTAGCCCGGGAGTCCGTTCGAGTCATTTCGGGTCCTATCTCACATTCATTCACATTTTTCGGGTCATTTGAGGTTGTAATAGGCTAACTCTTCATCTAAACCCATCGATTGATGGTCTGGAAGTGGGTTGGGATCATTTCACGTGATCACGGGTATGTACGGGCCCGATCTCGGTGGTCGATTTCGGTCGATTTTACCGTTTGGCGAAATTGAAAATCCTAAGTTTGTTTCTACATTTCTCGCACCCTCCCACATTAAAATACCTCAACGTACGTCATGTGACTATAACCAAGGTCCAGTTTAATCAAAATCATGCTCTGATACCAACTTGTAACGCCCTGAAAATCGGGGGTCGAGCAGGAGCCCAACTCCAGAGTTTCAACGCATCACTTATGCAACATAGAAAATGATGATTAAATGTTGTCCATATTAATACATGAAACATGAATGAGATTATACCGAAACAACATATCATACTCCAGAGACGAGTGAAATTGCAAGCGAAAGACTATTATAGATATATAAAATATGTAAACTGTTGTAAGTCTCCAGAGTGTGATAATGTTACCAGGTTAAATAATTACATGTATAATTCCAAAATATACAAAAGGTATAATGTCATCTAGTTAACATTCCAGAAATCTCCGTCGATCAGGAAACGGCTCATATGAACCCTCCTGAAAACTGCATGTAAGAGAATGCCTCCTCGTCATCCTCGAAGTTCAGATCTGCCTCATAGGCATTGCCACCACCTGCAACTAAGACAGGGTCTAGTTGGTGTATACAACATTGTCCCGTAACGTGGGAGTGAGTGACCAACTCAGTGGAATTATAAAGCAAAGGTTAACATGTTATCAATTCAGTCAAGCAGTAATAATAAAGCAATATAACAAGCATTCCTAAGTACTCTGGTTAATGCAAGAATGGTATGTATAAATGATGCATGCCCTCGCCTACACTCCCTTTGCGATCATCATCTCACGGTCGCGGCATGTCAGTCACTTCCTTAGTGCTCTACTCCGACGCCAACGACACATAAACTGCGGTGCATGAGCGTGATTACCAAGTTCTTATTAGTCCTTTTACATACAGCAGGATTGGGAAACTAAGGTACCTCCCTTACATCATTTTCCAAACAATGATCCATTCTAGGGTCGTTAGTCCTAGTAAATCTCATACGATGTTAAGGTTCTAGGTCACTGCAAAGGGCTCATCACCTCGATGCAGAGTAGGCCTAGTTTATACTCTAGTTGCTACGGAAAGGCTCGTCGCCTCTATGCAGTCTCAGAGTATGCTCGAGGTCACTAAAAAGGGCTCGTAACCTTATCAGTGTAGGCCGACAGCTCGAATACAGTGTCTCATACCACCGTATTCGGTTCACGAGGCTGTGTTGCTCACTGGACACTATGGGGAGGCTCATTGCCCCAATGTAGGCAGACAGCTCGACCACGGTGTCCCATACTGCTATGTCCGGCTCATGAGTCTTAGCGGATTGAGGTACCAAGGTTGACGGGATTTCCACTGGTGAGTTTAGTACCTTAGGTTCAAGCAGTAGCGTCCATACATGGTGAACATACATCGGGTCAATTGGGTTACTTGGCGAGCTCAACTGGTATGAGCGCACCTCGAGTTAATCGACATGAAGTGTGTAAGCACTCCATGTGCCCTAACCACTATCGACAACCCAAGTACGACTCGAATCATCAAACACGTCTAGTGTGGCTAAACAACTTCAGCCAACTAGTCAGAACCTGTTACCGATTACCTAGACTATATAATAGTCCCAACAGCATTTTACAACAAGTAATCATATGAGAATGTCAAAGTAGTAATAGATCAATAATTCCAATCATACAATCATTCGAGCATTTTATGGAATACAACTTAAACATGAATTCATACATATGCATTTCATGCCTAAACAGACACTGTAGTATAAATTACATGGAGGAAATCATACACATAGTTAAGGTAGTTGAGAATCACATCTCAACACTCATACAAAGTACAATTAAATAACTACTAGTTCATTTAGACATTCTTCCAAACACTTAGTCTACACATTCCAACATACATGATGTATGTTAGTTATAATACGTATTAGGGCAAAATCTTTCACCAAGGAGTTGTCGCATATACAACAAGCATATATGCATGACAAATAATCATGTCAACCATGAATCTAAAAACCATACGTATTCAATTATTTCAACAAATACATACAATACACTATACTTGACATAGTTCGTACGTATTCGTAAAGTAAAACAAACATCATGCTTGGCATGTGAAATGACACCCATGCCAGTAATAAATCATTAACAGACATTGAAAGTCTTGAAAACCATAACCTAAACGTATATAGTCCGTACCTTTCGTTGGTAAACGAGTAACAGACTCAGTTTGTATACTGAGTCTTTGTCTACGGCACAACGACAACCTATATCATGAAATGGGTTAGGTATTCCATCCCTTAATCTATTTAAAACCCTAAAATAGATTAGGGTTTGGATTTCTTACCTAAGAACGGGCTTAGAATCGCCGGAATAACGATACCGATGCGATAGTTAAGCACGTGGAATGACAGGGAAGAAACCCTGGATCAAACTCCAACTCTCTCTCTCACTTTCTTTCTCTTTCCTTCTCTCTTTTCTCTTTAGGGTTGCAGATTCGTATGGAGTGAGAGAGAAGGGGTTTTAAGCCTTTATATAGATCCAGGACTGATGGAAATGGCCCCAGGGCCAAAGTATACTTAGGTTATAGCCAAAACTCATTTGTTTCGGCTCAACGGAGCACTTCTGGAGGCCTCCTTTCTGCGTGTGGTCGGACTTAAGCACCTTGGCATTGGATCTAGGTTGAGTTAAGTTTTCAGTCCGATCGAATTTGTAGATCGATCGTGGCGGACCAGTTTCAGTTCTACGGTCATCGCCACACGATCAACGCCACAAGTACACTGACATGTGTATGAAATTTTTCCTGATTCAAGGGTGTAATTAGGTCAGATTCTGACGGTCTAAATCTTATATTTGGCCTGTAAGTGAACGACTCAATTCACTAAAATCTGAGTACGTTTCCTAAAGATATTTGCGTTTCTCACACACTTTGCTCTGGTCATCACCACACAATCATGGCCACAAGTACACTAACATGTATATAAAAATTTTCCTGATCGGAGGGTGTAATTAGGTTAGATTCTGATGATTTGAATCCTTATATTTGGCCTGCAAGTGAATGACTCAATTCACTTAAATCTGAGCACGTTTCCTAAAGATATTCGCGTTTTTGGATACTATCTCACACACTTTGCTCCGGGCTCAAGTTGTGCATTTCTGGATACTATCTGGATTTGATTTCCGAGATGGTTGTCAAGCCCAACAAAGCATTCATAACGATTTAGTTTCGCAATAATCGGACTTTCGACGCGTGGTCCAGGTTCAATATGAAGTTTCGTGATGCTCTCGAGAACAACAGGGTTTTGAGATTGATCCTAAGTTAGAGGGTAATGTAGTGTTAAGGATTCTACAGGTTTTGGGTCTTGCAGTTCATATTTAAAGTGGTTCAAGTGAATGTCACAGCTAATCTAGTTTAGAACTTAGTTAATTTCATCTAATTTCTAAAGGATTTAGTTTTTAGTGATTTTTACCTGAGGTGGTACTCGGGTCGTTGTACGGATTTTTTCGAGACGTTTCACCTTTATCACCAGTCATATGCCTTGAGCATCCACTATCTAAGTACCACTTAGAATGGCTTGAAGCTTTAAAAGTCGTGTGGGCAACCAAGCAGGTAACCTTAGGAACCCATTTCATAACTGTTTTGGGTTTAGGAGTATAGTTGGTCTTCTTATGTTTGTAGTTGAATTAAGAATGACCTACTGAGTTAGATTTTAAGAGCTCCTTAAGTAGATCAACTATTTTCTCAGCTAAAGGGTTTCGGTTCTAATTTTTATAGTTGATATGGTTACTTATAGGTTTGAAAGATTGAAAAGTTTTATTATTTTTAGAAAACTTTTGATTAGAACTTTTCTCTTTTGAGTTTGAGGGCTCTCCTTTTATAAACTTAGGAGAGGTATTCTTCTGTTTAGAAGGAATATTTTTATTGTATCCTAAACCAGATCGGTCGCCACATTTTCTTGATCCAGTTAAAAGTTTTTCTAATTTTGAATCACCTTGGGCATACCTCCAAGTATCCTTTAAACTCAAAAGTGAAGAGACTTCAAGTTTAAGTTTTTCATTTTCAGATTTCAGATTTTCAATAAGGGTGGTTTTGAAATCTAAATCACATTTGCATTTTTTAAAACAATCTGAAAGATGATATTTTTCTAAAACAATAATTTCAAAATTATCTTTAAGCTTTGAAAACTTTTCTTTTTAAAACTTTAGTTTTATTGCAATCTTACAACTTTCCTTATATAGGGTATTGTAAGCATCTTGAAGATCTTCTTCATTTTCTATTCAGATTTTCTTCACTAGTAGAATCATCATGATCTGAAAAAGTGAACTTGACAAGAGTCATAAGAGCTTTGACTTCATTGCTCGACTCGTTTTCAGAATCTTCTGATTCAAAAGAGGCTTCAGTGCCAGAAGATTCATCCCAATAGCCAACATTCCTTTCTTTTTAGATTTGTCCCTTTTAGGACACTTGTTTGCTAAATGCCCATATTCTTGGCAGTTGTAACATTGATTATCTTTTAAAGATTTCTAAGTTTTAATTTAGATTTAGATTTAGATCTTTTCTTATCATTTGATTTTTGAAAGTCTACCTTCTTTTTACTTTTGAAAATCTTGTAAAACTTTTTCGCTAAGAGAGCCATATCATTTTCAGAATTTTTAAAATCAGAAATTTCATGAGAAATACATTTGGAAGACTTAAGGGCTATAGATTTACCTTTAGGAAAAGTTTAACTCATAGGTTTGTAAAGACCCAACTAATTCTTCTACACTCATATTGTCCGTATCACAAATTTCCTGGATCGCAGTCACCTTTGAGTTGAACCGTTCAGGTAGTGAGCGTAGTATCTTTGCACACACTTTACTTTCTGAGATTTTATCGCCAAGACCCCCATAGAGTTTACAATGTTATTTAGTCTTATATAGAAGTCCATGAACATTTCATTTTCTTCCATATATATTTCCTCAAATTTGGTTGTGAGGATTTGGACTTTAAACTTCTTGACAATTGATGTACCCTCGTGTGTCATTTCTAAAATATCCCAAGCTTCCTTTGCAGTATTGCAGGATATAATCCTTTTGAATTCATCCGATGATAGTACGCAAGTGATTGCATTTAGTGCTTTTGCATTGGCACTACTCTCACTTTTCTGAAGTGTGGTCCTAGAAAAATAAGGTGTTACTCTCATTGATTTTGATCCATCGATACAAGTCACTTCAGTGGTAGGAGGGATCCATTCAGTCACTGTGGCTTGCCACACGGTCTCATCCATGGATTTAAGAAAAATCCTCATCCTGGCTTTCTAATAAGCATAATTGGAGCCATCAAATGGTGGAGGCCTAGTGACTGAAAGGCTATCAAAATTTGACATATTATAAATAGCTTAAATCGATTAGCTCAGGAAATTAATCCAAATAACAATTAAAATGAGCTATTAGGCTCTGATACCACTTGAAAAGGCCTAGCTATATGTCCTAGGAGGGGGGGGGGGGGGGGGGGGTGGTGAATAGGACTATGTCAAATTAAAACTTTAACAGCGGAATTTAAATGAATAAGATAGCCTTATAAACAAATAAATGAAAGATAGAACTTTAAACAAATCACTGTACTGAAATGTAAAGCAATATTCAAATAATAAAATGAGGTTGATACTAATGTTGTTCTAAGGACAACCTTGCACCATAAAAACCAAGGGTTTATGGCAGGACAACCTTACTAGAACAAATTGAATATCAAAAACTCAAACTGAAAGGAAATAAAGGAAATAGCAAGAATTAAAATTCTAAATATTACAACATTCACATCCACACATACATTCCACAACTTTGAATGATAAAAGATAGAAATTAAATAAACATTCAAACCACGAGACACAAAATTATAGTAGTTCGCCTGTGTGTTCACCAACTGTTAAACAACAGCCACACAGCTTGCTACTCAGCTCCTAATATCCTCACACAGGGGATATTAGCGTTCACTATGAAAATAGTTTTCATAGGTTCACCTAAAACCTTCACAATTGTGTCTTTTAATGGGCTTACACAATTCAAAAAACCCCACTTCTGAGTTTTTTGGCTCTCCTCAGATAACCACTAGATTGAGATTTTTCTGGCTTAATCTCAAACAAAAACAAGGAAATTTACAATAAAGTAAAATACTTGGATTTCTCCTTTCGTTGTAGCCCGGCCAATCGGAGTAGAAGTTTGAATATAAAATTTCAATGTCCAATACTCACTTTGATATGGTTCTAATTTCTAATTGATTTTAAATTAAACCAGTTGGTTTAGCTCTATTTGATTTTGATTCTAAGAATAAGGAATACAACAATTCCTCTTTTCAATTCAGATTGGAATGCAGAAACAAAATCAAATAAATAAAGCTAACAAAAGAGAATATTAAATATGCACAATGTAGCTTAAAAATTAACACAAACTTATCTCAGAGTGATGCCTTGATTTTACTTGAATTTTATTATAAAACTCTGAAATTCGTGTTCTATTTATAGTTGCAGAAATCGTATCTTCGACTGGTCGTGTGGCCGCCACGACTGGTCGTAAGTTGAACTGCATTTTGAAATTTTAAGCGCGATCGAATAAAACCGTTTCACGACTAGTTGTAGGGTGTCCACGACTAGTCGTGAGGCCTCCACGACTGGTCGTGAGGAACCAAGAATGGTTGCTGGAGTTTGAGTCGTAGCTGCAGGACTGGTCGTGAATGAGTCGGCACTGTTCCTATGACCGATCGAGCAGACTCTAGGACTGGTCAAAGCTCAACTAAAAAATTCTGAAAATTTGCAACAACTTAGGACTGGTCGAGCTAATTCTAGGACTAGTCGAACAGAGTCCAGTACTAGTCTTAGAACAGACCAAATACTTATAAAATAATTCATTTTGTATTATGTATTCAAAATGACCTACCCTAAGGTCAAACTAAGGTCATTCATACCTTAAATGTGAAGTATGGACATTGAATCTTCATTTCTTAAGATGATGGTTGACCTTTGAAGATTGTGAAGCTTGAGATCTCTGATGTAGCTTAAACTTGAGATCTTCTAAAGCTTGGACTTCACCTTGTACTTTTATTCTTGAGTTGTACTTGATCTTGAGTTGTACTTGAGACTTGAACAAGAACTTGTCTTCTAATGTAGCTCTTGAAATATTCTGATCATTGAAGCTTGCAGAAGTAGACAAATAACTTGAACTTGAACTTCTTGAAGTAGATCACCATTCTTATCTTGTAGCAATGATGCAGTGACTTGAACATACAAATCAACATGCTACACAAGACATAGATTGTGTTTTTTGGCACCACAAAATTTGATAACCAAAGGGGCAAATAACTATTGCACTTATAGGGTTCACTAACAATCATGGTGGTCCCCTAAGTATCTCAGCCCAAAGGCATATGCTATGATCAATCATCACCGCACAGCATGCATACAAATGATGCGTATGGGCATATGTCTGGGTATGATGTCATTATACCAAGCATGTTCTTAGTGTGTCCTACCAAGTTAAGTACACTAGCACGTTATCAGACATATTAGGCAATAATCGGCCTTAATCGGCACATCGTATACAGAGAGTAGGAACTAAATGACATGCCCCACTAGAAATATAGAAGTCTATGTGGTGTGGCCCACGTTAGACTAACATCAACTCCTCATGTAGCCTATAAGGTATGAATAAAATATATATAACAAGGCGGGGTCCACTGGGAGTGACCCGGATAGACACCCACATGAACAACACGTGTGTCACTAGGCTACCAATCCATTTGGGCACATGGCCCACTAATGATGTCCTAAAATAATCACATTATCAATGACATCACTATAATTACTTTAGTAGGAGGATCTTCACCGTCTGATCATTGCTAACGTAAATCGAAGGTTATAGATCATTGGTTAGTCACTAAGATGTGATCCTATGCTCATAGCCCATCTGAGTCTTGGGATTTCATCAGTTCAGGCAAAGTATATACTTAAATAGATTTAATAAAACCATAGTTTCAACATTCACACACCAACTAATTTAAGGATTTGAATCAAGATGCCAAACATAACCAAAGACCTAAGGGATCTCGATTCCAGGGATTCCCAAGTCCAAGGGATCCCAAAACCAAGAAATCCCAACTCCAAGAGGTTTCTACCCCTACATTACCCTATAGTGCGGCCCACCTGAGGTCTGGATCAACCTAAGTTTTGGTGTAACTTCCCAAATTTTTGCCAACCTAGAGTCAGATGTCCTTAGGCAAGGGGTTGATCCTAACCCCTTATTAACTTCTCAAACCTCAAATCCTTCAGAAATTAAACGTGAAGTAACTAAGTGCTAAACTAGATTAGCTATGAAATCCGCTTGATCTACTTTAAATAAGATCTGCAAGACCCAAAATTTGTAGAATCATTGACGCTAGGTTATCCTAAAATCTAGGATCAATCTCATTACCCAGTTGCTCTCAGGAGCATATTAAAACTCTGTATCGGATCTGGACCGCACGTCGAAAGTCCGAATAATACGAAGTTATATAATTAGGACTGCCTTGCTGGGATTGACAACCATCTCAGAAATCAAATCTAGATAGTGTCCCGGGGCTATTCGCTTGAGCCCGGAGTGAAGTGTGTGAGAAAACGTGGTTTTCTTTAGAAATTAAATCTAATTTAAGTAATCTGAGACTTGTTGCTTGCGGGCCTGATATAAACAATTAGACCGTCAGAATCTGACCCAAATATAACCTCGGATCAGGAGAAATTTCATACACATGGCAGTGTACTTGTAATCCTAATCGAGTTCTGGTGATCGTTGAACTGAAACTGGTCCACCACGTGTGATCTGGGAACCCAACTGGAATGCAAACTTAACTCAACCTAGATCCATAGTCAGGGAGCTTAAGTCTAACCTTTGGCTCAAGGGGGGCTCCAGAAATGCTCCGTTGAGCTGAAACAGACGCTCTTTGGACATAACCTAAGTATACCTTGGCCCTAGGGCCATTCCCATCAGTTTTGGGCCTATATAAGGGCCTTAAGCCCTCACTCTCTCATCCCATACGAATTTGGGAAACCCTAGGAGAGAGAAGAGAGGAAAGAGAAGGAAAGAGAGAGAAAAGAGGAAAGAGAAGGAAAGAGAGAGAGAGAGAGTTGAAGTCCATCCCTAGGATTCAATCCCATCATTCCACGGACTGAATCAGCCCTTCCGTATTGCTCTACCAGCGATACTGATCCCATCTTAGGTAAGAAAACCTAACCCTAATCTGTTTTCGGGTTTTAGGTAGTGTAGGTTATGAAATAACTAACCCAACTCATGCTATAAGTTGATATACCCTTGTTGACGAAGCCTTAGAGTTTCTAGCGAATTTGTTACGCTTCTACGGTGTAAGGTGCGGACTTTAAACGTATAGGTTATGGTTTTCAAGGCTTTCAATGTCAGTTAATGATATGTTACTGACGTGGATACTATTACCCATGTATAAAGTGTTGTCCGCTTCATTTTTTAGATATATGTTAACTATGTTGAATATGCGGTATTCCTCGTATTTGTAAAAAATACCGTATACGTATGAAATATGGATTTGTTCTTGTCATGATTAATTGCTGTCTATGTATGCTAAATGCGTGTGTATCAACTTCTGGGTGAATGGATGAGCCTAAGACCTGCTATATTAACATACATCGTGTATGTACAAGTTATAGCCTAAGCGATTGTGAAAATGTCTAAGTGGGTATAAACTATGTATTAATGTACACCATGACTAACCATTGTGGATATGTGATTGTTGTATAGGCGGCAATCCTTTGACGAAAGGACTTGCCCTAATACGTATGCTAACAACTACATACCATGTATGATGTTATGTGCTGACTAAGTGTATGTAAAAATGTCTGTATGAGTAAGTGCTTATAAATTCTTCTCTAATTGGGTGTTAAGATATGATTCCCAACTCCTTTAACTATGTGTATGCTTTCCTCCATGTACCATATATTATAGTGTTTGTTTATCTATGTAATTCATATGTATAAATCCATGTTTAAGTTGTATTCCAACAAAGCCGTGATGGGTGATGGGGGAGTAGTGTAACGATTTCGTGCAACAGCCCTGGTAGCCCTAAAGCGAACATGATTGTATGATTTGAAATCTTGATCCATTATTGCTTTAACTATCTTCTAGGATATTTTGTTGCAATTGAATGTGATTGGGGCTACTGTATAGTCCAGGCAATCGATAACAGAACCTAGATTGGTGGATGATGTTGTTTCGCCACACAGGATGTGTTCGACGAATCCGAGCCGTACTTCAGTTATCGACAGTGGTTAGGCCACACATAGTGCTTACGCACTTCATGTCGATCAACTCGATGTGCGCTCTTGCTAGTCAAGCTCGTCAAGTAACCCGATTGGCCTTATATATGTTCACCATGTTTAGACGCTACTGCTTGAACCTAAGGTACCAAACTCACCAATGGAAACCCTGTTAACCTTGGTACTAAGATCCACTAAGACTCATGAGCAGAACATGGTGGAATGGGACACCGTGGTCGAGCTGTCGGCCTACGCCGGGGCAACGAGCCTACCCGTAGTGACCAATGAGCAACCCAGACTTGTGACCCAAATATGGTGGTATGGGACACTATATTTGAGCTGTCGCCCTACACTGTTTTGGTGACGAAGCCGTAATGGGTGATGGGGGAGTGGTGTAACGATTCCGTACAACAGCCCTGGTAGCCCTACATGTGCCCTTTGTAGTGACCTCGAGCATACACTGAACCTACGTTGAGGCGACAAGCCTTTCCGTAGTAATCAGAGTTGAACTAGGCCTGTACTGATTTAGCGATGAGCCCTTTGTAACGACCTAAAACCGTAATATCGTATGAGATTTACTAGGACTGACGACCCTAGAATGGATCATTGTTTGGGTATTAATATAAAGGAGCTACCTTAGTTTCCCAACCCTGCTGTATGAAAAGGACTAATAAGAACTTGGTAATCATATGCATGCACTGCATTACGCGTGCATTCAGGCATAGCAGGTCAAGCACTGAGGCAGTGTTGTTCATGCACGAACATGAGATGAAGTTGCTGAGGGAGGGTAGGAGAGGGCATGCATCATACATTCATACAATTCTTGCATTAACAAGAGTACTTAGGGATGTGTGATTTACTGCTTTATCATTACCGCTTGATTGAATTGATAACATGTTAACCTCTGCTTTATTGTTCCACTAAGTTGATCACTCACTCCCACATTACGGGACGGTGTATACACACTAACCAGACCCTGTTTGAGTTTCAGATGATGGCGATACTTGTGAAGCGGAGCCAGTCTTTATGATGATGAGGAGGGTTTCTCCTTTATGTAGCTATCAGGCGGGTCTATGTAGACCATCTTCTGATTGATGGGGCTATAGGGATTATCATTGTAGTTGTACTATTTTGACATTTTGATTTTTGAGACTATTACATGTATATGGTGACTCAGTGAAGTATTCATATTATGGAGACCGATCATGATCTTTGACTTATATATGTGTATTTATGTCTTTCAGTCTTCCACTTGCGTTTTACAACTTGATCTGGAGTATGAATTACTGTTTTGGTATAATCCCACTCATGATTAATGCACTAACACAGACAACATTGAATCATAAGCATATATGTTGCATAAGTGATGTTTTAGAACTCGGGAGTTGAGTTGCTACTCGACCCCCGATTTTTAGGGCCTTACAAGATGATATCAGAGCATGATTTGGATTAAACCGGACCTGGGTTATGGTCACACAATGTACGCTGATGCAAATTTAACTTAGGTGGGTGTGAGAAAATGTAGAAACAGTCATAGGGGTCCCGGTTTCACCAATTGGCGAAGTTCACCGAAAACGATCACCGAGATCGAGTCCGTACACCTCCATGATCGCATGAGGCCACCCCAGATCACTCCTAGACCGTCAAACGATGAATCTAGACCACAAATGACCCCATCCCAGCCTTTAGAAATTCCTAAATACGAATATACATTAGATAGTACCCGAAATAGCCTGAATAGACTCAAAACGGAGGTGGGGCCCAAACCCTGCACTTCCAGAGGGACCCAGGATGGGCCCCACACATTTTTGGACCAAGGGGGGTAGGAGGACCTGGCCCAGGGGGTGAGTCCTCACCAAAACTTCTAGAGGTCGGCGAGGCCTCGCCGCCAAACGGGCTCGGCCGGGCAGGCTGCTCGGGCCGATCGAGCTTTTGTGGTAGGGTGGCCCACTGATCTAGGGTTTGTTGTTTAAAACCCTTCCAAAAATGCCCCTCCTTCACAAAGTGCCCTCCCAAGCTCTCCTTTCTCTCCCAAACTTTTGATTTTTTACAAAAATCGCCCCTCCAACCCCTTCCTCTTTTGTTTTCGTGCACCACACCCACCACCCTGCTGTATACACATCTCCATTGCTGCCTACCTCTCCATTCTCTCTCATTTGAGCTCTTGAATCTCCCGTTTGAGGCTCAAATTCGTGTGCACCCAATACCCATCCTCTTTCTTCATTTTCCCTCTTCATTCCCTTCTATTTAAGCCTTTACACCTTCCTTTAAGGTGCAAATCCGTGGAGACCTAAAGATTCAAACCCTTTTCTCCCTTTTCTTCACTTTTCCATGGCTCTATTCGAGGTTGTTATGACCATTTTCTCAATTTCCACCATTCTTTCTCTCATGGGAAAGAGAAAGGGTGTCGTGGATGAAGCCGGGCCTAGTCGCCCCACTCGTGCAAGGAGACCGAGAGGCGCCACCGCAAGCACGGGCGTTGAGCGTGAGATACGGACTAAGCGGGACCTCGATCCCCAGGCTCCTCTCCCAAGAACTCTACTAGCGGAGTTTTTCCATGGAAGATATGCGGGCCATAGGGTCCTTTTCGAAGCTCAAGTTGACAGGAAGCTCTTTGGAGAGTATCTGTTATTGGAGCGCCTAGGTGAGGCCGGTTGGGGCCCTGTGTTTGAGGGAAAATATCGTGCGAATGTGGGTACTGTTCGAGCTTTTTATGCCCATATTCGAGAGCCTACGCTGGCTCCCTTGTAGCTCAAGATCCCATTCGGAAGAGATCGGGAGGCCACAATCGACATTGGCCTGATAACTCGACTCATGGGCATACCTCTTGGCCAAGTCCATGCGAGCGAGAAAAATTTAAAGAGTGCACGAGAAAGGGATCACCGTACGTGTTTCCTTTGTGGTCGACTGGTTCAATGGTAGCCAAACAATAGTCTGCTAGCGACCAGTATAACTGACAACTTCCGTCTACTCCATCACATCTTCACATTCAACGTCTACCCCAGGTGGAGCAATCGCAGTGAGTGCATGTGCTTGATGGTAGATTTCTTGTATCAAGCGGGGCAGGGAGAGAAGTTGTGCGTGCCCACGTATGTTTTGCGACAGATCGTTCTGACCACACGCTCAAATAGAAGGACTGATTCGCTCCCCTTCGGCCGACTTATATGCAAGATTGCACGCGAGTTCGGCTATAGTCTTGGCACAGAACTCCCAGTGCCGCAACATTTCATCAATGAAACCACTCTCAACCAGATGAAAATCGGGCCACGGCAACGACAAGCCCGACTTGAGGAGAGTGAGGATGAGACAGAGAGTGAAGAGGAAGAAAGTGAGGAAGAAGGTGGAGCTGAACTAGAAGAGGAAGTGAGCGAAGAAGAAGAGGAGGCACAGGATACAGAGGAGAGCTCCCCTCCTATGCCACTGGAGCAGGACACTGATCGGGTTGCTAGGGATGCTCGTATAGCACAACTTGAGGAGGATCAGGCTGCCCTACGATAGGGTCAGTGTAAGACCCGTATCGTAGGCCGTACCGTTTTGTAGATTTCTGTGGTCCTCCTGGTCGAATTCCGACAACCCACGTTCTGTTATCGGGGTTACACGTAACCCTGAGTCATGTCCCGTATTTCAGAGTCTGCTTGACCCGAGACTTATACCCGTGCGACCGCGCCGTCGCCGCGGTTCCGATGCCGCGTCTCGCGCACCAAGGCGATACCCTGACCAGGAGATGTGGGCCTGCATTCAGTTCGAGGAAAAATACAGCGCGTTGCAAACCCAAGAGAACATCACGTCAAATCCCATCAATCCCATCAATCAAGTACACATCACCTCACATGTCAAAGTATAACTCCATCCCCAAGCAACCCCAAAGTCAAAATTTCTCTTACACCCAAGTACAACCATCACCCATCACCCATCTCTCGCTCCATCCATCACCCATCCCTCTCTCTCTCTCTCTTACATCTCTCTCTCTCTCTCTCTTCTCTCTTCCTCATTTCCTCCCAAGTAAGAATTCATTCATGAGAGCTCCATGAGAGGGAGCTTTGTGTGGCCCATTTCTTATCTCCCATCTCCACCATCCAAGTGTGATCCCAACCGTTGAAATTGATAATTTAGAGCTCTAGCACGCATTGGCGGAAGAAGGAAGGAGAAGTCTAAGGTGGGTGCTTCTCTCTCTCTCTCTCTCTCTCTCTCTCTCTCTCTCTCTCTCTTTTTCATTTTTGTGTGATGTGTGGCCCACTTGGATGGATCCCACCTTGATGTATGTCTTATCCAACCGTCCAAGTCATGTGGACCCTACCTTGTGGTGGTGGAAAAACACAAGTATCAGGTTGATTCAAATCAAGTGGGCCACGTTTATATGGGACCCACCTTGATGAAATGTGGGCCAAGCCTATGTGGGACCCACCTTGATTAACAAAGGTTGGCAGTCCATCCAGCGTCCAGGGACGCTGGACATGTTCATAGAAGCATGGACAGTGGGTGAACTGGCAACAACCAAAAGATTATTTTTTTTAGATATATACTTTAGCATGGTTTTGGGTGGGCCACTTATATAGGCCCCACCTTGATGCATGTTGTTAATCCAAGCCGTCCATTCCGTTCCTCAGATCATTTTGTGCGTTGAACCGAAAAATGATGCTGATCCGAATTTCTGCTGGGCCATAGCAAGCAAATAGTGTTCTCGACCGTTGAAAACCCACCCTGAGGATTTTATGCACCGAAATACGTTGAATATTGGGCTTGATGGGTCTGTCTTGAGCCTTGGAATCCAACGGCTGAGTCGGATTCCCCTAATGCGTACCCCACCAATGAAAAACCTCAAAAATTCATATTTTAAAATAAATAAAATATTTAAGCAATAGAGGCTGCTGCCGTAACTGACAAGGAAGGACGCCCAGCAGCGTCCTTGGGCGCTGGAAGCAGCAGGGGTCCTATACGTGGGCCCCATCATGATGTGTGTTCAACATCCACACCATGCATCTTGTAGGCCCATTCCTGAAGCGGGCCTCCTCCAAAGACCAGCCACATTCAACGCTCAGGTGGCCCACATCATAGGAAACATTAGGATTGAACGTCAGCCCTTGGACCACCCTTTTGGGCGTCCAGGCATTTTGGATCAATATGAAATTTGTTTTCTTGTTCATCCTGGTCTGTGTGAGCTTACCAACGGTTTGGATGGAAGACAAACATTATGGTGGGCCCCACGTGGGACCCACAGTGATGTATGTGTTTTGCACACACGTGGACGGTGGAACCCACCATGGTCTGTGTGTTTTACCAATACCGTCCACCGTACTGGACGGTGGGACCCACCGTTATGTACGTGTTCTATCCATGCCATCAGCCGTTGATCAGGTGGCCCATGGCAGGAAGCAGTGAGGACTGAACGTCAGCCATGGAAACCTATTTGGGTTGGCAGAAGTTTTGGATTAATATGAAATTTGTTTCTCTTTGTCATCCAGGCCCGTGTGACCCTGTTAACGGGTTGGATTGCAAATAAACATTTTGGTGGGCCTCAGGTCAATGTGACCGTACCAACAGGTTGGGTGGAAAGTAAACATTACAGTGGCCCGAGTCAGTATGACCTTACCAACACGTTGGATGGAAAATAAATGTCATGGTGGGCCACACGTGTGGACCCACCTTATGAAGCGGAATGGCTGGTGTGCCGCACACCAGCTATACAGCTGGTGTATGTGACGACACCAAGCTATGTGGGCCCCACCTATTTTGTCCACGCCTTCCATCTATGAGACCCACCATGATGCATGTGTTGCATCCAAACCGTCCAACCATTTTGAAAGCTTGTCTTAATGTTTGAGACAAAAAAAGAGATAGATCTATAATTCAAGTAGACCCCACCATTTAAAAATAGAGGGGTCAGTGACATTCACTGTTCAAAATTTCTTAAGGGTCACTGTAGTTCTGACCAATCTGTTGTTTTCGCTTTCACTTCATCTATGTCCATGTAAATTCATGAATAGGTCAGATTCTAAAACAATACCTAACGGTGGGCCCTGTACGATTTTCTTATGGTGAAGATCATTGTCGCCACCGCTATTTGGAGTGTGGTCCAGTTGACCCTTTGATACGATTCATATATGTATAAGGCCATATGATCGGGTCCACTTTGATGTATTTTGTGGCCCATTTGTCGGGCCCACTTTGATATATTTTATGGCCCATTTGTCGGGCCCACCTTGATGTATTTTATGGCTCATTTGAGGTGCCCACCTTGATATACTTATGACCCATCTGTGAGGCCTACCTTGACATATTTATGGGGCCCATTCGTGCGGCCCATTGTGATGTATATGGCCCACTGTGATGCGGCCCATTGCGACGTGTATGAGACCTATCATGATGTATTTTGACCCATGTGGCAGGGCCCACCTGCCTTGTGTCTGACACATATGATGGGGCCCACCTGTTTGAATCGCAGGCCTATGGGTAAGGCCCATGGTGATGCGGCTCATAGTGATGTGTAGTAGGTCCATGTGCTGCGACCCATGTGATTAGGCCCATCTTGATGTATTTGTGGCCCATGGGTTAAGGCCCATTGAGATGTGTTTGAGGCCCATGGGTTAAGGCCCATTGGTGCGACCCATTGATGTGGTCCATTGTGATGTAATCGAGGCCCATTGATGTGGCCCATTGTGATGTAATCGAGGCCCATTGATGCGGCTCATAGTAATGTGTAGTAGGTCCATGTGCTGCGACCCACGTGATTAGGCCCATCTTGATGTATTTGTGACCCATGGGTTAAGGCCCATTGAGATGTATTTGAGGCCCATGGGTTAAGGCCCATTGGTGCGGCCCATTGATGTGGTCCATTGTGATGTAATCGAGGCCCATTGATGTGGCCCATTGTGATGTAATCGAGGCCCATTGATGCGGCTCATAGTGATGTGTAGTAGGTCCATATGCTGCAACCCATGTGATTAGGCCCATCTTGATGTATTTGTGGCCCGTGGGTTAAGGCCCATTGAGATGTGTTTGAGGCCCATGGGTTAAGGCCCATTGGTGCGGCTTATTGATGTGGTTCATTGTGATGTAATCGAGGCCCATTGATGTGGCCCATTGTGATGTAATCGAGGCCCATTGATATAGGCCATTTGATGTGTATAAGGCCCATGTGTAAAGCTCACCTAATGTGTATTTGAAGCCCATGGTTTGTGGCCCATATGATGTATTTGAGGCCCATGTGATGCAGCCCATAGTGATGTGTACTGGGCCTTTGTGCGAGGCCATGGGCCCACTTTATGTTCACCCCTATGTAGGTCACTCATTGGGAGCAATGTTGGTTAAATGTCCACATTGATGGCAATACTGGTTAAACGTCCACATTGTGATCTCCCCTTAGGCCCCTTGTTAGACCGATTCCGATCATCGAGGCTGATTATTGATCGATTCCGATTGTAATGACCGATTGCTGATTTTGATTGACGTGACCGATTTACCGATTCTGATTATCAATCGATCTCGATTGTCGTGACTAATTGTCGATTCCAATTGACGTGACCGATTTACTGATTCTGATTATCGATCGATCCCGATTGTCGTGACCGATTCACCGATTTCTATTATCGATCGATTCCATTGTCGTGACCAATTTGCCGATTTCGATTATCGATCGATTCCATTGTCGATGTCGATTGTATAGGCCGACTCCGATTTCAAGGCCGAGTATCGAGGCCGATTCCGAGTGTCAATTCTGATTGTCGATACCTATATGATGTATATGCGACCCGTAGTTGAGGCCTACTGTGATGTATTCAAGGCCATTGTGATATATATTAGTCCCGTAATGCATGGCCCATTTGATGTATTCGAGACCCATGTGTAGGGCCCACATGTCATATATTTGAGGCCCGTGGGCAAAGCCCATTGTGATGTGTTCATGGCCCGTGGGTAAGCTCATTATGACGTATTCATATATGGCCTATGGGGCAAGGTCCATTGTGATATGTATTAGGCCCATGAGTAGGGTCCACCTGTTGTGTATATGTGGCCCTTGAGTAAGGCCCATCGTGTTGTATATTAGGCCTTCATGTGAGGTCGTGGGCCCATTATATGTTTGGCTCTATGTGGCCATTTCTTGGGGGAAATGTTGGTTAAATGTCCACATTGTCGAGGCCGATGGTTGACGCCGGTTATTGATACCGATTATGAGTATGTGACAGCATAGCATCATAATACATGCCCATACGCATCATCTGCATGTTTGTTATGAGATGTGATTAACCATTGCATATGCTATAGGGCAGGTTGTTCATAAGGCTCCCTGATAGGCGGAGTTGTCCTATATGAGAGCATGGCATGCACAGGATTGATGCATGACTCACTACGCCAAAACAGCGAAAAAACTAAAAAGGACGGTCATGGACCGTCGCATAGGCAGTTAAATTTTGACGTGTCCTATTACTTAAAGGACGGTTGAAAACCGTCATTCTTATTGATGAAAAAAAGACGGTCATAGACCGTCCTAAAAAAGGACGGTCATGGACTGTCCTTAAAATGGACTGTCATAGATCATCTCTTATAAGCCAAAAAAGGACGGCCATGGACCGTCCTTGAAAAGGACTATCATGGACCGTCCTTTAAAAAGACTGTCATGAACTGTCTCTTATGGGCCTTCAAAGGACGGCGATAGACCGTCCTTTAAACTGACGGTCATGGACCGTCCTTTAAAAGGACTGTCATGGACCGTCTCGTATGAGCCTTTAAAGGACGGTCATGGACCGTCCTTTAAAATGACTGCTATGGGCCGTCTCTTATGACCCTTGAAGGACTTTTCAAATTTGACCTATTACAGTCTTCTTCCTAATATACACCTGTTATACAATATATTTCATCACATTAACATTCACATCCATCTAAACCCAAACTACGTAAATCCATCCAAACACAATCTTCCTGATATACACCTGTTATACAATATATTTCATCACATTCACATTCACATCCATCTAAACCCAAACTACGTAAATCCATCCAAACACACAATCTTCCTGATATACACCTGTTATACAATATATTTCATCACATTCACATTCACATTCACATCCATCTAAACCCAAACTACATAAATCCATCCAAACACAATCTTATCCACATTACATTCATCCATGCATAATACATAAAAGTTTAACTTCATAAGTAAAAAAATAATCTTATCCACATTTCATCACATTCACATCCATTTAAACCCAAACTATGTAAATCCATCCAAACATAAACTACATCCATCCAAACACAAACAATCTTATTCACATTACATTCATCCACGCATAATACATATAAGTTTAGGTTTAGGTTAGGTTATAAGCTATAGGTTTAGGGAATTGAGAATAGGTTAAGGTTTAGGTTTAGGAAATCAGGTCCGGGTTCGGGATCCGGTTCAAGTTTGGGTTTTCAAGTTTAGGTTTAGGTTCAGGTTAGGGAGTTGAGATTAGGATTAGGTGTAGGTGTAGGTTTAGGGATTTGAGAATAGGTTAAGGTTTAAGTTTAAAATTCGGGTTCGGGTTCGGGATTGGGTTTAGTTTTGGATTTTCAAGTTAAGGTTTAGGTTTAGGTTAGGGAGTTTGGATTAGGATTAGGTATAGGTTTAGAGCTTGAGAATAGGTTAAGGTTTAGGTTTAGGAAATCGGGTTCGGGTTTGGGTTTAGGTTTGGGTTTTCAAGTTTAGGTTTAAGTTTAGGTTAGGGAGTTGAGATTATGATTAGGTGTAGGTGTAGGTTTAGGGATTTGAGAATATATTTAGGTTATAGGTTATACGTTCAGGTTTAGGTTTAGGTTAAGGTTAAGGTTTAGGTTTAGGAAATTGGGTTCGGGTTCGGGATCGGGTTTAGGTTTGGGTTTTCAAGTTTAGGTTTAAGTTTAGGTTAGGGAGTTGAGATTAGGATTAGGTGTAGGTGTAGGTTTAGGTTTAGGGATTTGAAAATAGGTTAAGGTTTAGGTTTAAGAATTCGGGTTCGGGTTCGGGATTGGGTTTAGGTTTGGGTTTTCAAGTTTAGGTTTAGGTTTAGGTTAGGGAGTTTAGATTAGGAGTAGGTGTAGGTTTAGGTTTAGGGATTTGAGAATAGGTTAAGGTTTAGGTTTAGGAAATCGGGTTCGGGTTCGGGATAGGGTTTTAGGTTTGGGTTTTCAAGTTTAGGTTTGGGTTTAGGTTAGGGAGTTGAGATTAGGATTAGGTGTAGGTTTAAGTTTAGAGATTTGAGAATACATTTAGGTTTTAGGTCATAGGTTTTGGTTTAGGTTAAGGTTATAGGTTTAGGTTCGTGTTTAGGTTTAGGTTTAGGTTATAAGCTATAGGTTTAGGTTATAAGCTATAGGTTTAGGGAATTGAGAATAGGTTAAGGTTTAGGTTTAGGTTTAGGAATCGGGATCGGGTTTAGGTTTGGGTTTTCAAGTTTAGGTTTAGGTTTAGGTTTAGGAAATCGGGTTCGGGATCAGGTTTAGGTTTGGGTTTCCAAGTTTAGGTTTAGGTTTAGGTTTAGGAAATCGGGTTTGGGTTCGGGATCGGGTTTAGGTTTGGATTTTCAAGTTTAGGTTTAGGTTTAGGTTAGGGAGTTTAGATTAGGATTAGGTGTAGGTTTTGGTTTAGGGATTTGAGAATAAGTTAAGGTTTAGGTTTAGGAAATCGGGTTCGGGTTCGAGGATCGGGTGTTTGGGTTTTCAAGTTTAGGTTTATGTTTAGGTTAGGGAGTTAGATTAAGATTAGGTGTAGGTGTATGTTTAGGAATTTGAGAATAGGTTAAGGTATAGGTTTAGGTTTAGGTTAAGGTTTAGGTTATAAGCTATAGGTTTAGGGAATTGAGAATAGGTTAAGGTTTAGGTTTAGGAAATCAGGTTTGGGTTCGGGATCGGGTTTAGGTTTGGGTTTCCAAGTTTAGGTTTAGGTTTAGGTTAGGGAGTTGAGATTAGGTTTAGGTGTAGGTGTAGGTTTAGGGATTTGAGAATACATTTTGGTTTTAGGTCATACGTTTTGGTTTAGGTTAAGGTTATAGGTTTAGGTTTAGGTTAAGGTTTAGGTTTAGGTTATAAGCTATAGGTTTAGGGAATTGAGAATAGGTTAAGGTATAGGTTTTGGAAATCGGGTTCGGGTTCGGGATCGTGTTTAGGTTTGGGTTTCCAAGTTTAGGTTTAGGTTTAGGTTAGGGAGTTGAGATTAGGATTAGGTGTAGGTTTAGGTTTAGGGATTTGAAGTACATTTAGGTCTTAGGTCATAGGATTTGGTTTAGGTTTAGGTTAAGGTTTAGGTTTAGGTTATAAGCTATAGGTTTAGGGTATAGGTTTAGGAAATCGGGTTCGGGTTAGGGTTAGGGATCGGGTTTAGGTTTGGGTTTTCAAGTTTAGGTTTAAGTTTAGGTTAGGGAGTTGAGATTAGGATTAGGTGTGGTCTAGGTTTAGGTTTAGGGATTTGAAAATAGGTTAAGGTTTAGGTTTAAGAATCGGGTTCGGTTCGGCATTGGGTTTAGGTTTGGGTTTTTAAGTTTAGGTTTAGGTTTAGGTTAGGAGTTTAGATTAGGATTAGGTGTAGGTTTAGGTTTAGGGATTTGAGAATAGGTTAAGGTTTATGTTTAGGAAATCGGGTTCGGGTTCGGATAGGGTTTTAGGTTTGGGTTTTCAAGTTTAGGTTTAGGTTTAGGTTTGGGAGTTGAGATTAGGATTATGTGTAGGTTTAGGTTTAGAGATTTGAGAATACATTTAGGTTTTAGGTCATAGGTTTTGGTTTAGGTTAAGGTTATAGGTTTAGGTTCAGGTTTAGGTTTAGGTTTAGGTTTAGGTTATAGGCTATAGGTTTAGGTTATAAGCTATATGTTTAGGGAATTGAGAATAGGTTAAGGTTTAGGTTTAGGTTTAGGGAATTAGGATCGGGTTTAGGTTTGGGTTTTTAAGTTTAGGTTTAGGTTTAGGTTTAGGAAATCGGGTTCGGGTTCGGGATCGGGTTTACGTTTGTGTTTTCAAGTTTAGCTTTAGGTTTAGGTTTAGAAATCGAGTTCGGGTTCGGGTTAAGGTTTGGGTTTTCAAGTTTAGGTTTAGGTTTAGGTTAGGGAGTTTAGATTAGGATTAGGTGTAGGTTTAGGTTTAGGGATTTGAGAATAGGTTAAGGTTTAGGTTTAGTAACCGGGTTCGAGTTCTGGATCGGGTGTTTGGGTTTTCAAGTTTAGGTTTAGGTTTAGGTTAGGGAGTTGAGATTAAGATTAGGTGTAGGTGTAGTTTTAGAAATTTGAGAATAGGTTAAGGTATAGGTTTAAGTTTAGGTTAAGGTTTAGGTTATAAGCTATAAGTTTAGGGAATTGAGAATAGGCTAAGGTTTAGGTTTAGGAAATCAGGTTCGGGTTCAAGATCGGGTTTAGGTTTGGGTTTTTAAGTTTAGGTTTAGGTTTATGTTAGGGAGTTGAGATTAGGATTAGGTGTAGGTGTAGGTTTAGGGATTTGAGCATACATTTAAGTTTTAGGTCGTAGGTTTTGGTTTAGGTTAAGGTTATATGTTTAGGTTTAGGTTAAGGTTTAGGTTTAGGTTATAAGCTATAGGTTTAGGGACTTGAGAATAGGTTAAGGTATAGGTTTAAGAAATCGGGTTCGGGTTCTGGATCGCATTTAGGTTTGGGTTTCCAAGTTTAGGTTTAGGTTTAGGTTTAGGAGTTGAGATTAGGATTAGGTGTAGGTTTAGGTTTAGGGATTTGAGAGTACATTTAGGTCTTAGGTCATAGGATTTGGTTTAAGTTTAGGTTATGGTTTAGGTTTAGGTTATAAGCTATAGGTTTAGGGTATAGGTTTAGGAAATCGGGTTCGGTTCGGGTTCGGGATTGGGTTTAGGTTTGGGTTTTAAGTTTAGGTTTAGGTTTAGGTTAGGGAGTTGAGATTAGGATTAGGTGTAGGTTTAGGTTTAGAGATTTGAGAATACATTTAGGTTTTAGGTCATAGGATTTGGTTTAGGTTAAGGTTATAGGTTTAGGTTTAGATTTAGGTTATAAGCTATAGGTTTAGGGAATTGAGAATAGGTTAAGGTTTAGGTTTAGGAAATTGGGTTCGTTCGGGATCGTGTTTAGGTTTGGGTTTTCAAGTTTAGGTTTAGGTTTAGGTTAGGGAGTTGAGATTAGGATTAGGTGTAGGTTTAGGTTTAGGGATTTGAGAATACATTTAGGTTTTAGGTCATAGGTTTAGGTTTTAGGCTTAGGTTTAGGTTATAGGTTTAGGTTTAGGTTATAAGTGTAGGTTATAGGTTTAGGTTTAGGTTTAGGTTAGGTTATAGGTTAAGGTTTAGGAAATTGAGAATAGATTAAGGTTTAGCTTTAGGAAATCGGGTTCGGGTTCAGGTTTAGGTATGGGTTTTCAAGTTTAGTTTTTAGGTTTACGATAGGGAGTTGAGATTAGGATTAGGTGTAGGTTTAGGTTTAGAGATTTGAGAATACATTTATGTTTTAAGTCATAGGTTTTGGTTTAGGTTAAGGTCATAAGTTTAGGTTTAGGTTAAGGTTTAGGTTTAGGTTATAAGCTATAGGTTTAGGGAATTGAGAATAGGTTAAGGTATGGGTTTAGGAAATCGGTTCGGGTTCGGGATCGCGTTTAGGTTTGGGTTTTCAAGTTTATGTTTAGGTTTAGGTTAGGGAGTTGTGATTAGGATTAGGTGTAGGTTTAGGTTTAGGGATTTGAGAATACATTTAGGTATTAGGTCATAGGATTTGGTTTAGGTTAAGGTTATAGGTTTAGGTTAAGGTTTATGTTTAGGTTTAGGTTTAGGTTAAGGTTTAGGTTATAAGTATAGGTTTAGGGAATTGAGAATAAGTTAAGGTATAGGTTTAGGAAATCGGGTTCGGTTCGGGATCGGGTTTAGGTTTAGGTTTAGGTTAGGGAGTTGAGATTAGGATTAGGTGTAGGTTTAGGTTTAGAGATTTGAGAATACATTTAATTTTTAGTTCATAGGATTTGGTTCAGGTTAAGGTTTAGGTTTAGGTTATAAGCTATAGGTTTAGGGAATTGAGAATAGGTTATGGTTTAGGTCTAGGAAATCGGGTTCGGGTTCGGGATCAGGTTTAGGTTTGGGTTTTCAAGTTTAGGTTTAGGTTTAGGTTAGGGAGTTGAGATTAGGATTAGGTGTAGGTTTAAGTTTAGGGATTTGAGAATACATTTAGGTTTTAGGTCATAGGTTTAGGTTTCAGTGCTTAGGTTTAGGTTTAGGTTATAAGTTTAGGTTATAGGTTTTGGTTTAGGTTTACGTTAGGTTATAGTTAAGGTTTAGGAAATTGAGAATAGGTTAAGGTTTAGGTTTAGGAAATTGGGTTCGGGTTCGGGATCGGGTTTAGGTTTAGGTTTTCAAGTTTAGGTTTAAGTTTAGGTTTAGGTTTAGGTTAGGGAATCGAGAGTAGGATTAGGTGTAGGTTTAGGTTTAGGGATTTGAGAATACATTTAGGTTTTTAGGTTTAGGTTTAGGTTACAAGTTATAGGTTATAGGTTATAGGTTTATGTTTAGGTTTAGGTTAATATTATAAGCTATAGGTTTAGGGAATTGAGAATAGGTTAAGGTTTAGGTTAAGGAAATCGGGTTTGGGTTTGGGTTTGGGATCGGGTTTAGGTTTGGGTTTTCAAGTTTAGGTTTAGGTTTAGGTTAGGGAGTTAGATTATTATTAGGTGTAGGTTTAGGTTTAGGGATTTGAGAATACATTTAGGTTTTAGGTCATAGGTTTAGGTTTTAGGCTTAGGTTTAGGTTATAGTTTTAGGTTTAGGTTATAAGTGTAGGTTATAGGTTTAGGTTTAGGTTAGGTTATAGGTTAAGGTTTAGGAAATTGAGAATAGGTTAAGGTATAGGTTTAGGAAATCGAGTTTGGGATCGGTTTAGGTTTGGGTTTTCAAGTTTAGGTTTAGGTTTAGGTTAGGGAGTTAAGATTAGGATTAGGTGTAGGTTTAGGTTTAGGGATTTGAGAATACATTTAGGTTTTAGGTCATAGGTTTAGGTTTTAGGCTTAGGTTTAGGTTATAGGTTTAGGTTTAGGTTATAAGTGTAGGTTATATGTTTAGGTTTAGGTTAGGTTATAGGTTAAGGTTTAGGAAATTGAGAATAGGTTAAGGTATAGGTTTAGCAAATCGGGTTCGGGATAGGGTTTAGGTTTGGGTTTTCAAGTTTAGGTTTAGGTTTAGGTTAGGGAGTTGAGATTAGGATTAGGTGTAGGTGTAGGTTTAGGGATTTGAGAATCATTTAGGTTTTAGGTCATAGGTTTAGGTTTTAGGCTTAGATTTAGGTTTTAGGTTTAGGTTTAGGTTATAAGTGTAGGTTATAGGTTTAGATTTAGGTTTAGGTTAGGTTATAGGTTAAGGTTTAGGAAATTGAGAATAGGTTAAGGTTTAGGTTTACGAAAATCGGGTTCGGGTTCGGGATCGGATTTAGGTTTGGGTTTTCAAGTTTAGGTTTAGGTTTAAGTTAGGGAATTGAGTTTAGGATTAGGTGTAGGTTTAGGTTTAGGGATTTGAGAATACATTTAGGTTTTAGGTTTAGGTTAGGTTTAGGTTATAGGTTATAGGTTATAGGTTTAGGTTTAGGTTTAGGTTAAGGTTATAAGCTATAGGTTTAGGGAATTAAGAATAGGTTAAGGTATAGGTTTAGAAATCGGGTTCGGGTTCGTGATCATGTTTTAGGTTTGGGTTTTCATGTTTAGGTTTAGGTTTAGGTTAGGAGTTGAGATTAGGATTAGGTGTAGGTTTAGGTTTAGAGATTTGAGAATACATTTAGGTTTTAGGTCATAGGATTTGGTTTAGGTTAAGGTTATAGGTTTAGGTTAAGGTTTAGGTTTAGATTTAGGTTAAGGTTTATGTTATAAGCTATAGGTTTAGGGAATTGAGAATAGGTTATAGGTTTAGGTTTAGGTTAGGTTATAGGTTAAGGTTTAGGTTTAGGAAATCGGGTTCAGGTTCGAGATCGGGTTTAGTTTGGGTTTTTAAGTTTAGGTTTAGGTTTAGGATAGGGAGTTGAGATTAGGATTAGGTGTAGGTTTAGGTTTAGGGATTTGAGAATACATTTAGGTTTTAGGTTTTAGGTTATTGGTTAAGGTTTAGGTTAAGGTTAGGTTATAGGTTATAGGTTATAGGTTAAGGTTTTCGGTCATATGTTTTGGTTTTAAGGTTATAGGTTTAGGTTAAGGTTAACGTTTTAGGTCTTATAAGCTATAGGTTTAGGGAATTGAGAATATGTTAAGGTTTAGGTTTAGGAAATCGAGTTCAGGTTCGGGATCGGGTTTAGGTTTGGGTTTTCAAGTTTAGGTTTAGGTTTTAGGTTAGGGAGTTGAGATTAGGATTAGGTGTAGGTTTAGGTTTAGGGATTTGAAAATAGGTTGAGGTTTAGGTTTAGAAATTCGTGTTCGGGTTCGGGATTGGGTTTAGGTTTGGGTTTTCAAGTTTAGGTTTAGGTTAGGGAGTTTGGATTAGGATTAAGTGTAGGTTTAAGTTTAGGGATTTGAGAATAGGTTAAGGTTTAGGTTTAGGAAATTGTGTTTGGGATCGGGTTTTAGGTTTGGGTTTTCAAGTTTAGGTTTAGGTTTAGGTTAGGGAGTTAAGATTAGGATTAGGTGTAGGTTTAGGTTTAGAGATTTGAGAATACATTTAGGTTTTAGGTCATAGGATTTGGTTTAGGTTAAGGTTATACGTTTAGGTTAAGGTATAGGTTTAGATTTAGGTTAAGGTTTAGGTTATAAGCTATAGGTTTAGGGAATTGAGAATAGGTTATAGGTTTAAGTTTAGGTTAGGTTATAGGTTAAGGTTTAAGAAATTGAGAATAGGTTAAGGTTTAGGTTTAGGAAATCGAGTTCGGGTTCTGGATTGGGTGTAGGTTTGGGTTTTCAAGTTTAGGTTTAGGTTTAGGTTAGGGAGTTGAGATTAGGATTAGGTGTAGGTTTAGGTTTAGGGATTTAAAAATAGGTTATGGTTTAGGTTTAGGAATTCAGGTTCGGGTTCGGGATTGGGTTTAGGTTTGGGTTTTCAAATTTAGGTTTAGGTTTAGGTTTAGGTTAGGGAGTTTGGATTAGGATTAAGTGTAGGTTTAAGTTTAGGGATTTGAGAATAGGTTAAGGTTTAGGTTTAGGAAATCGGGTTCGGGTTCACGATCGGGTTTTAAGTTTGGGTTTTCAAGTTTAGGTTTAGGTTTAGGTTAGGGAGTTGAGATTAGGATTAGGTGTAGGTTTAGGTTTAAAGATTTGAGAATACATTTAGGTTCTAGTTCATAGGATTTGGTTTATGTTAAGGTTATAGGTTTAGGTTAAGGTTTAAGTTTAGATTTAGGTCAAGGTTTAGGTTATAAGCTATAGGTTTAGGGAATTGAGAATTGGTTATAGGTTTAGGTTTAGGTTAGGTTATAGGATAAGGTTTAGAAAATTGAGAATATGTTAAGGTTTAGGTTTAGGAAATCGGGTTCGGGTTCGAGATCGGGTTTAGGTTTGGGTTTTCAAGTTTAGGTTTAGGTTTATGTTAGGGAATTGAGATTAGGATTAGGTGTAGGTTAAAGTTTAGAGATTTGAGAATACATTTAGGTTTTAGGTCATAGGATTTGGTTTAGGTTAAGGTTATAGGTTTTCTTTAAGGTTTAGATTTTGGTTTAGGTTAAGGTTTACGTTTAGGGAATTAAGAATAGGTTAAGGTATAGGTTTAGGAAATCGTGTTCGGGTTCGGATCGGGTTTAGGTTTGGGTTTTCAAGTTTAGGTTTAGGTTTAGCTTCGGGAGTTGAGATTAGGATTAGGTGTAGGTTTAGGTTTAGAGATTTGAGAAAACATTTAGGTTTTAGGTCATAGGATCGATTTGGTTTAGGTTAAGGTTATAGGTTTAGGTTATAGGTTTAGGTTTAGGTTTAGGTTATAAGTGTAGGTTATAGGTTGCGGTTTAGGGAATTGAGAATAGGTTAAGGTTTAGGTTTAGGAAATCGGGTTCGGATTCGGGTTTGTGTACGGATTTAGGTTTGGGTTTTCAAGTTTAGGTTTAGGTTAAGGAGTAGGTTAGGATTAGGTGTAGGTTTAGGTTTAGGGATTCTCTAATATTATCTACTGTTGAACCTTGTTTTTTTTAATACATACTAGTAACATACAACCAATATTGGGGCACCATACCATAAGCTACAAGAATTTCATGTCCCCCTAAACAAGGTATCCTCCATTGATAACACACACACACATATATATATATATATATATTATAAGTTTTTTTTATTTTCATTTACATTCCTAAATACATTTATCATCCATCCAAGAAAATTGAAACAAGTATTGTCAATCTATCTTATCTTACCGACCGCCTTATATTTCTTTTCACCTTTGTAACTCAAATTTTTGCAGCTGCTAGTTCACCATCAGTAGTCTCCCTAACCAAATCTTTGTGCAGTCCCTCCATTTGAAGCAGTGGCTGAAGTTACAAGAAGTAGGACTGATTAGTCTTTTAATGTTTTGAAAAAAATCAAATTCTTTATTTTTAGCTGCAAGTTACTTATAATTATCATTGGTTCTTAATCTATTTATAATGAAAATCTTAAATATCACCTGATAGCAACTACTAATCATCAAAAACTTCCATTGATTCACATCAAGTATTCCCACAAATTTTAAGAATTGATAAATACAAAAGCACCCACACGAGATTGCATCATATAAACCACAAAAAATTATAATAAATTTGCATAACACTTCATTTTTCAACCAATATGCATCAAACTGCTTAAGAACATCCCAAATTTCATTGGTTTTTCATCCCAAAACAATTGAAAACAAACATCATCCTAAAGTCACATTGATTTTCACCAAATCAAAGAAAGTTCAAAAAGAGAGATACCCATATGAGATTTCCTTCTTGACAATAGAAAAATTATTACAGTAGAATCCAAATGGATTCACATCAAATGATTACACAGACTTGAAGAACTAATAAATACAAAAGCACTCAAATGAGATTCTGTTACATATAATAAAAAAAGACCACATAATACTCATTTTTTAAACTAATCCAAATTTGATGAACATCGAAATCGAAAAATATGCATAAATTTGCTTCAAAACATCCCAAATTTCACTGATTTTCCAAAAAGGAAAAAAAAAAAAAACAACAACTACACATCTACTAAAGTCGAATTGCAATCTCAAGTGGACCACATTACAAGAAATAGTGTTGAATGAGTGTCGACCATTAAAAATATTTTGGGGGCCATAAAAGTTTTGGATCAAGCTGATTTTTATTTTTTCCCTTCATTTGGGGTATATAATCTTTCCTAATACCCATCATACACAAAACCTAGAAAGGGAGTTGAATCTGAAAACAAACACCAAAATCCAACAAAGGGAATAGAAATCTACAAGGCCCTAGATGCCAGCATTAGATCAACAATGGTGTATGTGAGCATCATAGGTGTTGAACCCATCCTAAATATAGATTGATCAAGGAACTGTATCAATCATACCTGTGCTTCCTGAATCCTTATAAAACTCCCACTAGCCTTTGCCTCTGCTAATTTTCCCTTCTAGACCTTATTAAGACCTTTGTATTCATACCGTCTGTCTCGGAAATTGAAATTACAAAGCACAGTAAATACCATTTAGTTGGGAAGAAGTTGCAATTACATTCCTTTTAAATCCAACTTAAAAGTAACATGATTGCATTTTATAGCCCAATCTTTTTTAAGTGTGAATGCTCAAGAAGTCACAATCTGGTTATTTCCTCATTAGAATAATGTTGCACAATTCATTTCAAGAGTGCATCCAAACGCGCGCAAACGTTAACAAACGTAAAAGCAAGCATGAAATGACCCAAAGAAGCATCATACTTTTCAAAGCCATAAAGTTGATAACATTGCATTTGCTATAATAAAATGATTTTTTTAAAGGTAACAAAAGCACACTACAAAGAAAAAGACTATAAAGAGAAGGTGAGAACCACTCCAACTATTTACATGAAAAAAATAATTAATTCCCTCACAAAAGCTCAAGGCTCTATGCTTATGGCTTTCAACACGACCCAACCTCTTGCTCAAAGTTATAAAACACTCATGATTTCTTCTTCCCAAATAACCTAGAGCCCTGCCAACAAGTATAAATACCATGGGATTTGCAACTCCTTTTTGAGATTCACCTCATGCCAAGACAATAAGAAAAGATCAATAGAAACTGAATATTTTTAAATAAATCAATTAATAGAATCTGTACTCAAGAAACTGATTATAAACTATCATTTTGGGATATGAAATAGAAGCTTTTAAACTATCATTTTTGCACCTTTTATGAATGGTATAATGTTTGCACTGAATTGACTTTTTTTGGGACAGTTCACTGAATGGGACTGTTAAAAACACAAGCCTGTTACCTGATATAACACAATAATAACCGGGAACGGAACATACCTTACAAATATTTCCTATGTTTGCTCCACCTTTACCCATCACTTTACCCACTGCATGAGCCACGATGACAATCTCTAGGGTTGAAGGAAGTCTATACAAATGAAAATATACAAAGAGAAGGCTCAGATAAAAATTAAAATACTCAAATAACCAGCCTAAAGCAGAGGCAAAACTCTAAGATATGAAATACAAACCCTCCATATAGCTTTGAAGAATATGAAAGAATAGATCCATAGCCGTTCTCCCCAACCTTCATTTAAAGAAAAAATAAAAGGAGATAAGTACAAGACTTCTTTAATACAATGGAATATCAGAGAAGTGAAAAGAAGAATGAAGAAAATGTAAACTTCTTTGTCCTTCTACATATGCCACTTCAGTGTCCTTCCTACTTTTGTATTTTCTTTTCAAATAACACAAAACAGCCAGAAACATAGATCATAAATCAGAGAAATGAAGGGAAGAAAATGTAAGGAAATAAAAACTTTCAGTATGAATTTTAAACTATACCAGTCAACTCCAAAGTTAATTTCTTATGCTATAATTTTATCATCCTTAACACTACCATTATTATTTTTGGATTGGATTTTGCAGGGTGGCAAGCCAGAGTTTCAGCAGATTATATTTAATGAAGGCTTTGCATGATAACTAAATCCAAAGCCAAAGGTAAAAACCTTGATTTCTTGATTTTGAGTAATATTTCTTTCTATCCAAAACAAAATGTAAGGAAATTAGGGAAAGTTAAGAACAGAATCGATCACCTACAGCGAATGTATTTTTCCAGCTAAGTTTATAGCATGAGCCAAAAGATCCCAATTCCATCATGATGCATCTAATTTATATCCACAATGTCCATCCAATTTTCTAGCTAAGTCTATAACATGAGCCAAAAGACCCCAATTCCATCATGACGTATCTAATTTATATCCACAATGTCCATCCATTTTTCCAGCTCAGTTCATAGTATGAGCCAAAAGATGAGTCAAATCCAAATCTTAACTGACAATTTGAATCCAAGGTCATATTTCAATGATCCAAGCTGTTCATATAATGGACCTGTTTGTAGCTGTGGGATATTTTTTTTAAAATCATTTACAATGGGATTTTTAACTTGTTAATCATTTAAATCATTTTGTTTTGGTTATGGACTCCAACAATTTGAATCATATATGATACCACTTTTATAAAAAAATAAATGGACAATCCACCCTAAAATCCCACACCACAAGAATCAGTGAAAATGACAATATTCACTCTCTAGAAACATTTCCAAGACCCACGGTGAAGTTTGCTTATCATCCAAACCATTCATATTATCACAAAGACATAAATAAAGGAAAACACGCATATCAGCTTGATCCAAAACATCTAGGGCCCACAGGAAGTTTTTCAACGGTAGAGGATCACTTCACACTGTTACCTGTGGTGTGGTCCACTTGAGCTTTGAATATGCTTCATTTTTGGGCTTAAGCCATAAAATTATCTTGTAAAATGGATGGACAGGGATGATAAAATACATAAATCAAGGTGGACCCCACAGAGATTACTCAGTACACAATCCGATTCCCATACAAAACTCCTGTGGCCCGCAGGAAGTTCTCATTGGTGGGGATTCAATCTCCACTGTTTCCTGTAGTGCAATGGGCTTCATTTTCAGGGCCATTACCTAAAATGGGCTGGCAAAACAGAGATGGTATGGATATACAATACATACATCAAGGTGGACCGCATGAAACAGTGGAGATAGAAATCCCCAAATCCCTAAATCCTTAAATCCCTAAATCCCCAAATCCCGAAATCCGTAAATCTCCAAATCCGTAAATCCGTAAATCCCCAAATCCCCAAATCCCCAAATCCGTTAATCCCCAAATCGTTTCAATCAGTATTGAGATTGACAGAGTGAGAGAGAGAGAGAGAGAGAGATACCCGTTTGAGTTGGAGCCCCGATCACGGTCCACCGAGAGAGACAGAGAGAGAGGATACGCGAGAGAGAGCACCGAGAGAGATAGAGAGAGACAGAGAGGCAGAGAGAGAGGGACCGAGAGAGAGAGAGAGAGGGGGCGCGAGAGAGAGAGACAGAGGAGAGAGTGAGGTTGAGAGAGAGGGAGAGAGGGTTCGGGTTTTGGGAGGGGCGGGCGGGCGCGCGAGAGAGATTTTTGGGGTTGTTAGAGATGTGCGCGTGAGAGGTATTTGGGGGGTGGTGTTCGGTGGTCTGTGGGCCCCACCATGATGTATGTGTTTCATTCAATCCGTTCATCCATTTTTAAAGATCATTTTAGGTCTATATACTAAAAATAAGAGGGATATAAATCTTAGGTGGACCACACCACAGGAAAACAATAGTGATTGGATATCCATCATTTAAATCCTCCTAAGGCCCACTGTACTGTTTATCTAACATCCATTCTGTGATTAGGTCATAAAGGCTTAGATGAAGGGAAAAAAAACAAAGATCAGCTTGATCCAATACTTTTATGGCTCCCAATAAGTTTTTAATGGTCGACATTCATTCAACACTTTTTCCTGTAATGTGGTCCACTTGAGATTGGGATATAACTCATTTTTTTTTGTAATATCATAAAATGATCTATAAAAATAAATGGACGGCATGGATGAAACACATACATCATGGTGGGGCCCACGGACCACCGAACACAAACACCCTCCATTAAAACATTCATAATTATTTTTTGGGCCCACAGAGATGTGGTTCACAAATCTAGCCCATCCATTATGTGTGTGCCACTTGGATGAGGGGTCATACCAAGTTTCAGATGCATCTAAATTTTAGGTGGGCCCCACTAAATGCTTTTATATGTTTTAGGCATGTCTTCACATGATTTTAGATGGTATGGCCCACCGGAGTTCTTTATATGGCTGATTTTTGGGATATCCCATAATTTAAAGGGGACCCATCAAATGCACGGTGTTAATTTTCGACACACGTCATTATGGGGCCCACACAGCTCGACCTCATGGGGATATATATATATATATATATATATATGTGGGAAAAGGTACCATGCGCTCGAGCTGATTTTAAGCCCCATGAGGTCGAGCTATGTGGGCCCCACCGTGATGCATTTCGAACATCTACCCCATCAGTCAGATGCACCATTCCATCATGGGCTTAGTTCTTAAAAATCAATTCAATCCGTGACTTGTGTGGGCCACACCACATACAGAAGTGGGGAGGGGCCGTGCACCATTAAAACATTCATAACCATTTTTGAGGGCCCACCGAGATGTGGTTTGTAAATCCAGCCCATCCATTATGTGTGTCCCACTTGAATGAGGGTTCAGACCAAGTTTCAGGCACATGCGAAACTCAGGTGGGCCCCACCAAGTGCTTTTATATGTTTTAACGGTGTCTTCACATAATTTTAGATGGTATGGCGCACCTGAGTTCCGTATATGGCTGATTTTTGGGATATCCCATAATTTAAAGGGTACCCATCAAATGCACGGTGTTGATGGTCGAAACACATCACGGTGGGGCCCACACAGCTCGACCTCACGGGAGCTTATCGTCAGCTCGAGCGCATTGTACCTTTTCCCTATATATATATTATTTAAAAAATATAAAAACTTACGATGTATTTGTTATATCCACACTGTCCATCCATTTTGAGATATCATTTTAAGTCACGAGCCAAAGAATGAGATGGATAAAAATTTGTAGTAGGCCCCACCATAGAAAACAACGGGAGGGTGATTCCCACCGTTGAAACTATCCTAAGGCCCATCGTAATGTTTATTTGAAATCCAACTGGTTCAAAAGTATTAAAAAAAAATGGTCGTGGGGCCATACATCATGGTGGGCCCACAGTAATGTTTGTCATTCAACATGTTCATTATATCAAAAAGATATGAATGAAGGGAAAACACAAACATCAGCTTGATCCAAAACTTTTATTAAATGCACAGTGTTGATGTTCGACACACATCATGATGGGCCCTAAAAAACTTACTAACATTAATTCTTAGAGTCTCAAGTTGTCAATAAGTTGGGTCACAATTTTGACTAGAATATTTAACCCGTTTTACACGTCTGGTTCATTCACTTTATTTTACTGATCATTACCCTTAATTTGACTAGTTACTCGCCCTAATCATGCTACATATGAGAAAGATACTTGGGCAAACAAGATTGATCAACAATTTGAGTGAATTTTGATTTAAACATCTGAAGTTATTTACTCTTCAATCTAGACTGATCAAATTGTCCAAAAACAGTTAAAGGTTGTTCATAATATCAAAAATATATAAATGAATAGAAAACACAAACATCAGCTTGATCCAAAACTTCTATGGTCTCCAAGAAATTTTAAATGGTAGAGGTTCAATCACACTATTTCCTGTGGTGTGGTCCACTTGAGCTTTGGATATGCTTCATTTTTGTTCTTTAGACTTCAAATTATCTGTTAACATGGATGAATGGAGTGGATAAAATAAATAAATAACAGTGGACCCCACAGAGTTTACTCTGGTAAGGATAACGAGTAACTCACCTAAATGTGGTAGAGAAGGGTTTCCTTAAAACATTTATAATCATATATTGGGTCTGCCTAAATGTGATTCACATATCCAACCCACTCATTGTGTGTGTCCCACTTGGATGAGGGGTCAGACCAAGTTTCAACCGCATCCATGTCTGTATTAACTTATAAATAGGTTGGATCTCAAATAAACATCGCAGCGGACCAAGAAGGTTTCAATAGTGGGTGTCACTATCCCACTCTTTTCTATGGTGTGGGTCCACTTGAACTTTGGATCTGCCCCGTCAGTTAGATGCACCATTCCATGCTAGGCCACGAGCTTAAAAATAAAGTCAATCCATGACTTGGGTGGGCCACACATAGTTTTAGATGCTATGGCCCACCTGAGTTTCGTATATGACTGAATTTTGGACTTAAAGGGGACATCAAATGCATGGTGTTGATGTTCTACACACATCATGGTGGGGCGCACACAGATTAACCTCATGAGAAGTTCCCATGAGGTGACCTTATAGTACCATTTCACTATTTTAGGTAACTCCTTCATAGGTGTTACTCTAACCGTGTAGGGCCCACCTTGATATATTTTATGTATATCGACACCGTCCATATATTTTTCCATCATATTTTAGGATGTGATTTCAAATTATAAGAACTAAATAATCTTAGGTGGGCCATACCAATCAAAACAATATGATGAATAACCATTAAAAACCTTTTGAAGGCCACAAAAGTTTTGGATCAATTTGATCTTTGTAGTTTACCTTCATTTAGATCTTTTTTACATTATCAACAAGTTGGATTGCAAATAAACATTACTAAAACCTTACGATGGGCCCTTTATAAATTTTAATGGCGAGGTATTATACTATCATTCTTTCTAGTGGTGTGGTCCACTTAAGATTTAAATCTACACAATTTTTTTATACCCGGCCCAAAAATGGGTTGGAGAAACGTATGGGCGGCAAGGATATACAACACATCATCAAAATCTAACTTTTGTTATGTAAGTACTTTTCAATTTTTATTGTCAAAATACAAAATCTAGTTTTCTTTTATATATATATATATATATATATATATATATTTTTTTACAATTTGACAATTTTTCACAATTTTGTTTAATTTTTAAATTTTCTTTTTCAAAATATCATTTAAAAAAAAAAAAATCAAAATCTCACTTTTGTTATCTAACTTTTCAATTTTTCTTGTCAAAATACAAAATCTAGTTTTTTTTTAAAAAAATATATATATTTTTTTTTACAATTTGTCAATTTTTCACTTTAATTTTTTTAATTTTATTTTTCAAAATATCATTTTTTTAATCTCACATTTGTTATCTAACCTTTCAATTTTTCATGTCAAAATACAAAATCTAGTTTTCTTTTTTTAAAAATATATTTTTTTACAATTTGTCAATTTTTTCACAAATTTGTTTAACTTCTTAAATTTTCTTTTTTTAAATATCATTTTTTAAATCTCACTTTTGTTATATATCACTTTTCAAATTTTCTTGTCAAAATACAAAATCTAGTTTTCTTTTTCAAAAAAAATATATATATTTTTTCAATTTGTCAAAATTTTCACAATTTTGTTTAATTTTTTAAATTTTCTTTTTCAAAATATCATTTTTTTTTATCGAAATCTTGTTATATAACTTTTAAATTTTTCTTGTCAAAATACAAAGTCTAATTTTCTTTTTTAAAAAATATATATATTTTTATAATTTGTCAATTTTTTCACAATTTTGTTTAATTTTTTATATTTTCTTTTTCAAAATATTATTTTTTTATCGAAATCTTTTTTTTTTTTCAAAATTATTAACATTATTCAAAGTTCTTAATTTTTTTTTTTTTTCAAAATCTAGATTATTATAAAATCATAGTTTTTTTTTTTCAAAATCTAAAATTTTCTCAAACGTTGTTAATTAATTTTCTTAGCTTCTCAATTATTTATTTTTTGAAATTCATAATTTTGTTGTTGTAGAGTGTTGACCATTAGAGACGGTTTAGGACCGTCTCTAATGCAGACGGTATTTGACAGTCTGCATTGACCGCTATAAGACGGTTAAAGACCGTCTCTAATTAAGATGGTCTTTGACAGTCTCAAATTAAGACGGCTAATGACCGCCTCTAATTGAGACGGTCTCAGATTATTAGTAAAAGACGGCTAACGACCGTCTCTAATTGAGACGGTGACAGTCTCAAATTAACAATAAGAGACGGCCAATGACCATCTCTAATACGGACGGTCTTTGACCATCTCAAATGGCCACATATAAGACGGTCAGAGACCGTCTCTTTTCTAAAAGGTCGATGGCCATCTTTTTTCTGCAATTAACGACGGTTTTTGACCATCTTAAATGATTTGTGGACATTCAAAATTTTAAGGCAGTATTAAGGACGGTCAAGAGCCGTCTAAAAGTTTAGAGACGGTTTTCAGCCGTCTCTAAAGCGTCCTTAAACCAAGCAATTTTAGAGACGGTTCAAAACTGTCTCTAAATCCATCATTTTTTTCCACTTTTCACGTAGTGACTGGATTGTTTGACTCATGCATCTTACATTGTGTGTTATGATTACTGTACGCCTTAGCGACATTAGGGTCGTAGCCTCCACAGGTATTTCATGGATGGCCAGATGGGACACTGGAATCTGTTCTACATAGGGTATTATAGATATCCCTGGGTGAAAGTCCCTAAACCTTCTTGGTTTCAGAGGTTGCTCCAACGTCTAAACCGAGTGGATGCATGAGCGCATGAGGGCCGCATACTATTAGGCCGCGTCTCTCACTGTGTCATGGTCGGTTGGAAGGAGGTACGACCTTACCTGCCAGAGAGGAGGGGGCAATGCTAGGCTAAGTCTGACCAGCTCGAGGAATGGGTTCGTATCGACGAGCCGAGCCCGATATTGGTAGGCGGATAGTGAGGTCTCTTACACTCACCTTATTGCGCGCAATGGGGCGACACTCTGGTTTGGAGTGTAATAGACCCCGGTGATGATCTCAGAGAGGAACCGTACTGATACGTGGACTTACTGAGTAGGATTTGCATACTTATACATTCATTTCATTCACTATCCACTCGAGCTGGTGGTGTACAACTAATTGTTGTATACCTTCGCATGGCAAGGATTTCAGTTGGGCGCGCGACTAACCTAAGATCAGGAGTTTACTACATTGAGTCTGACTATCCAAATTTAGGTATGAGACTTGTTTGGATAGAAGTTCTTTGTGATAGACCCCATAGCTTGTGATACTGCGTACTATCATCCCGACTTCATTCCAACTTGGTCATTTCACTTGCACCACATATTGCATTACATCCACGACATATGACATTTTGGGTTGTTATGTTTCAGCACTTATATGGCCTAGACGGATTTAGCATGATTTGCATATTACCTTGCATCCTCAACACATAGTATTTGGCTTACTGTCTTCGCACTGCATAGCTGATCTATATTACTTCCTCAGTATATTGGTTATTATATTTTTGCATCGCATAGCCTTGGTACGGCTGATAGCATTCATGAATTTATAGATTGCCAGTATTTCTGCTTACTCTGATATCGTATGATTCATGATCTTGCCTGTATTACCGATGTTATATGATTTATGGCATTGTATTGCATTCTTGGCACTTACCTTGTGCACACACTTTCACCACCCACTAAGCTTTCTATAAGCTTATGCATGATAGATGTGTGCAGGTGGCGTTAGGTTGCAGCAATGTTGAGCTTAGAGCGTGCAGTGGTCTTCTGGAGCTTGATTTTTAATTTATGTATTTCCCTTTCAGCATTGTACACAAATGATTGTATTAGTGGATATGTGATGATGATGTTGCCTTTGTGAATTGGGTAATCTTGTAGTTATGCTTATTACAAGTTAAATGTAAAAAATAAAAAATAAAAAATCCTCCTTGTAGGATCCCAGGATCGGAATCTGGCGTATGGATGCTAGGAGCCGAGAATGGGGTATTACGAAGGCTGTCGGCACCGGATTCGGCGATCGGGATTCTTGTGAATCCGATTTCCGAGTTTGAAGCGTGACAGTCAGGCGGTCCTATGACAGGATATTATGGATCTTCAGGGCCTTGTGAAACACAAGTTCAAGAAAGTGACTTGTACTTTGAAGACTATCCTGTGCTGCTTGCAGGATAAGGGTGCCCCTCCTCAGTTGCCAGACTCGGATGCTTAGTCATCCGTGCCATTGTCTCGTATTTTGTTTATTACTGTGTTAGGACCTTTATGTTTTCATGTTGAGTGGCTTCGTAGTGTGGTAGTTTGGTAGTATGTTTTAGTGTTTGAAGCCTTAATTGTATTAGCTCACATGCATCTTCTGTCACGGTCCATGTAATGCTACATCCCATGTATTGTGATGATTTTGGGTTAAATGAAATGCATGAAGCTCCTTTTGTTATCGAATGTGTAGAATGCTTGACAGGAGTTGTACTTGACAATTGTGAACTCCTTCCACCCCTCCACCATTACTCCTCTAAACCCATCTCTTACTCCTCTTGGCCTCACCATTTCACACCCATATGAGCACAAAACCCAACTTTTGTGTCTCATAACTTTCCAAACCCACAAATCGCATCTCACACTTTCCAACACAAGACTTATTTTCCAAAGCCTATGAAATTGATTTTAATCCCATCCCACCCTCCTTCATAACATGTCATTCCCAATCCCGAAGTGGGATTAGCAATGCAATCTATTTAATACAACCTAATACCATTGGTCAAACAGGCCCTTAGAGTTTTGGATCTAGAGTTGGTACACCTAGATTGTAAACAAATCTGGCAGTATAGAATATCCAACAAATTAATAATGTGAACCCTAGGACCTTCTTAGCTAGTATGAGTATGTGTGTAGTGTTTGAGTATAGTTAAATTCAAGTTCAGGTAACTTAATTCCAATCAGACAATGTTTGACCCTAAGCGATAAATAATTTCTTGTATTAGAAAGGGTATGAAATCATCTAGCGTATAAGCATAGACCTTGGATTACAACTATTGGTTGGTTATACTAAGGAATGTAAAACACTGATTATGCTAAGACAATTGAAAGATATATTTAGTTAGTTAGCTTGATTAGGTTGGAGTGAGATCTCATTCCTTCATTGAATCCCCCTAATACTTATAGGCTTACTTAATAACTCTTAGAAAAGTTGTTTTAACTTAGAAACTATTCACACTTAGAGAAAAGTTATATATCCCTCTGATTGAACGTTAGATCCAAACAACACACCCCCTAGGATTGTCTTCTCAAGGGCTTATTACAATCGGGAACACGGAGTAGAGAACTATATATAAGCGAAGTATTCGCGGTTTGAAATGAATTCTCAATCCTAGTAGTTACCAATGAACTCAATGCTCTGATCAAGCAGAAGGTCGGGATCAATTAGGATTAAGAACTGATACGACAATTTTTTGTCCTAACTAGGCAAAAGGTCTATGTATCCAGCTTAGACCCACTACACAACTTTCCTTCCGTGTTGGCCAAACCACTTACAACCAAAAGTTTGTTACTTCGCTTTTGAGAAGTGTTAAGAACACATAGCCAATAGGGATACTTAAAAGGCCTAACTATATGTCCTAGAGGGGGGGGGTAAATAGGACTATGCCAAATAAAACTTATAACAGCGAAATTAAAAGGAATATGATAGCCAAAATAAATCACAATGCAAGAAAGTAAAACAACCTCAAAATTCAAATCATGAGAGGTTGATACAAATGTTGTTCTAAGGACAACCTTACACCAAAAACCAAAGTTTATGATAGGACAACCTTATTTCTAGAAAGATCTTTGTATCAAATCTCAAACCAAAGAGGAATACAGAAATAAACACAAACTGAACTCAAATAAATTGTAATCACAAATGTATTGTTCTAGGGACAGCCATACACCATAAAAATGGCAGGGCAACCTTGCTGGAACAACTTTAAAGGAAATTGAATATCAAGCTGATAAAGGAATAGTAGAAAATAAATTCTAAACTATTACAAAATTCCCACAATGCTTGAATTAAATGATTACAACATCCACCACCATACATACATCCCACAAATAAATAATTAAAGATTAGGAATATAAATCATTCAACCACAACACAAGGGATTATAGTGGTTCGCTTGTGTGTTCACCAACTGTTAAACAACATCCACACGGAATGCTACTCCACTCCTAATATCCTCAAACAGGGGATATTAGCATTCACTAACAAAATAGGTTTTCACAGGTTCACCCAAAACCTTTACAATTGTGTCTTTGTTTGTGGGCTTACACAATTAAAAAAAACTCACTTCTGAGTTTTCCTGGCTCTCCTCAGATAACCAATACAACAAGATTTTTCTGGCAAATCTTGAAAGAAACCAAAACAGAAAGGAATTTACAATTAAATGTAGAATACCTGATTATCTCCTTCGTAGTAGCAACCCTATAGAACCAAGTCAGAGTAAATGATTGAATGTCCAATTTCAATGTCTAGTACTAAATTACAATAGTTCTAGTTCTAATAGATTTTAAATTAAACCAAATAGGGCTTGCCTTAATTGATTTTGATTCCAAAGAAAGGGAATAACAATTCCTCTTATCAAATTAGATTGGAATAGCAGAAACAAAATCAATTAAATAAAGCTAAAGAAAGAGAATATTAAATAAGCACACTTAGCTTAGATGGAGCACAAAATTATCTCTTAGAAGTTTGACGAAGATTGGCTTGAATGGATTAATTAATTCTCTATATTCTTCTGAGATTCGTGCTCTATTTATAGGTGAGCAGATCGCGTCTTTAACTGGTATAGGGAGCTCTTCGACTAGTCGAAGAATTAACAAATTTGAAAAAATTGGACGCGATAAGCTTTGACCGTTCTACGACTGGTCGAAGGTCACCTTCGACTGGTCGAAGGTCTCCTTCGACTAGTCGAAGACCCTATATTTAATCACTGGACTTTGAGTCGAAGAATTTTGACTGGTCGAAGATGCAGTCGACACCGTTCCTTCGATTGGTCGAACAGATTCCTAGACTAGTCGAAGCCTAACAGAAAATATCCGAATTTTGTAACAAACTCATGATTGATCGAGGAATTTCTTAGACTGGTCGGAGCAAAGCTAAGACTAGTCGAAGAAAGCCTAGGACAAGTCTTCGAACTGCCCAAACTCATGTAACATAAACAAATGACTTATGTATCCAAAATAGCCTACTCCTAAGGTCAACCTACGGTCAATCAAACCCCAATCATGAAGTAAGGACATTGAAACATTAGGAACAAGTGACCTTGAAGTTTAAGCCTTGAAGACTTGATGTAGTTCAATCTTGAAATCTTGATGTAGCTCAACCTTGAAAGTGTCTTGAGTTCTTTACGAACTGCCTTGTACTCTTCTTGAAGTCTTGCATTCTTGAGTCATGTCTTGTGAGTAATACTTGTAATCAAGGTTGATCTTTGAGTGAATCTTTGTACTTATGAGCTTTGCTTGTTGTGAGCTTTGCGTGCTCATGAATGTTGATCTTTGAGAGAGCTTCACTTATGCAAGTTATATAACAGTGATTTTGGCACCACAAATTTGACAACTGACAGGGATATAAACTATAGCACTTACAATCTCCCCATTTGTCAAATTAGTGACAAAACACATAACCAAGATAAACATAAAGTAAAACTACTAGTTAAAGAATCATGAATCAGTTAGTATCAACTGGCTTACCTGCAAATCAATATTCAATATTCAACATTCAACCAGTTCATTCAACTAGTTCAAACATACTCCCCCTGAGAAACATAACCAACGCTACTTCTCTCACAATCACATTGTTAAGAACAAACCATTCTCCCCCTTTTTGTCACAATATGACAAAGGAAACAACAAGGAAGAAGAACTAAATAAAGGGATATATGAGAGTAAATATGAGGAGTTATGAGATTATAGCAGAAAAAATAGATAGTATCCAACCCAAAAGCAGCATAGTTTCACACAAAACAAATACCCAGCATAAAACAAAGATAGAATCCAACTCCAAATTAGTTAACCTAGTGCTAAGTTATAAAGTTATTACAGACCAGAAAATCCCATATAAACTAATCAGAACTAGAACTAGATGACGGAGCAGGAATAGAGGGATCAAGTTGGTGCATGCCTTTGTTCAATCGCCTAAGATATTTGCGCATGTACTTGAACTGTAAATCATGAGCAATTGACATGTTTTCCATCTTTACATTAATATTCTCAACTTTGTCCTCCAATGCACTCAGACGTGCATCAACATCAGATGGTTCAAAATCTGGATCATTTGTTGAATCAGAATCCAGTTCCTCAAAGATGTCATCTATATTAATGTCATCACCAGCTTCTTCATGACCACCACCACCATCACCACCTTGTTCAGGAAGTAATTTCAGCTTCATCTTATTGATATTAGAATTGTTGAAAATCAGATGATGGATAGGTGCCTCATCAACCGGCATATCGACTAACATATGTGTAGCCAATACAGTCATTAAATAGGCAAAAGGAATGTCACTATGACCAAGATGGAGTCTAAACTGAAGAATGAAATGACAGATTAAGGATGGTAAACAAATCTGAGTACCACTGGCAATAGCATGGATAACACGAACCATAAACGAGGTCAAGTCAGTTTTATTACCCGAACGGGGATACAGATTAGACACAAAGATTTTGTGGAGAACTCTCTATTTGGGTAACAAAAACCTTGCGAGAAGCGCATTCCCTTTTTTTGTCCAGTGAACATCCATGTTGCACAAGTCTCTAGTGAGCATACGTTTTTCAGATACTGAGGGTTTATCAGTCAAATTATGAATAGGAATACGCTCATCATTCACAGGAATGTCCATAAGGGCTGAAATTAAATGACGATCAATGTCAAAAGGCCCTTCACTAGTAGATATTTTAAAAGTTAAATTATCATATGAGAAAGCACTAATACATGCAAACATGGATTGGGCAATGGACCGGTATGCAGGCCCACCCCAATGTAATAAGTTAACCCAACCTACAGCTTCAAGCATAGGAAGGATGTCAAAAGGTGCAATATGATTAATATCAACAGGATGTTCAACAATAACATTACGAGATCTAATGTCCGTAACATAAGATGGATCATCATTTGGAAGGAGATGACGCTTAGTGATAATGGTCGATTTAGAGGAAGAAAGACCATGGGAAGTAGTTTTTTTACCTCTAGAAGCCATTTGCAACAAAGATAACAAGGAAATAAGAAGTTAAAAAGGAATGAGAAGTGGGTTTACTCAAAACAGATTTTTCTTAATCCAAACCCCAAATCTCAATGAAATCCAAAATAGAAAGCTTCAAGCTAGAAAAGGAAACAATCTAGACACAGATCTGCAAGAAAAACGCATATGGAACACTAACCTTGAAAAACAAGAACAGTGGGTTCGACAAGTCGAAGCTCGGCTCCTTAGAAAAGAAGAACGAAATGAGGAAGAAAGCAAAATCCCCAAATTTTTAAGTGATTCCCGAGATCTACGACTGGTCATGGATATCTACGACCGGTCGAAGGTCGACTGGTCGAGTATACTCATGACTGGTCAAAAAATGTCCAAAAATTCATATTTTTTGTAAATTATACAAAAATTGGAATTTAACCTAGCAAATTATATACACTATGATACAAGTAGGCATAAATAATCATTTTAAAGTGCACATGCCAAGATTAAATTTCATCTTTTTTAACCTGCTTTTATCGAGAGGTTTTGTGAAAATGTCAGCTCGTTGATCTTCGGTAGGGATATATTCCAGAGATATAACTTTTTCTTCTACTAATTCCCGAATATAATGAAATCTAATGTCAATGTGCTTAGTACGAGAATGCTGAATAGGACTTTTTGAAATATTTATCGCACTGGAATTATCACAATGTAATAATATAGAATCCTGTTTAAATCTATAATCACTTAGCATTCGTTGCATCCAAACAAGCTGTGTACATGCATTACCAGCTGCGATATACTTAGCTTCAGCTGTTGAAAGTGATATAGAATTTTGTTTTTTACTAAACCAGGAAACTAGACAATTTCCAATGTAAAAGCAACCACCACTGGTTGATTTTCTATCATCTAGATTACCAGCCCAGTTAGCATCCGAGTACCCAGCTAATTGGACACTACTCTCATGTAGATACCAGAGACCGAGATTTACAGTACTTGCGACATATCTAATAATCCGCTTGACAACAATCAAGTGAGATTCTTTTGGATAAGATTGATATCTTGCGCAAATACCAACACTTAGAAAAATATCAGGTCTACTAGCAGTTAAATATAACAAACTACCAATCATACTCCGATAAAGTTTTGAATCAATATTTTTACCATTAGAGTCTTTTGAGAGTTTCAGGGTAGTACTCATGGGAGTATCGAATTTCTTGCCATTCTCAAATCCAAATCTCTTGATTAGATTCAAAGCATACTGAGATTGAGAAATGAATATTCCTTCAGGTTGTTGCTTTACTTGCAATCTAAGGAAATAAGTCAATTCCCCAACCATGCTCATTTCGAACTGTGATTTCATCAAATCTGCAAACTCAGTAGTCAAGTCAGTACAAGTTGATCCATAAATGATATCATCAACATAAATTTGTACCATTAAGATATGATCATTATGTTTTTTAACAAACAGAGTTTTATCAACAGATCCCATTTGAAAATTATGACTTAAAAGAAATTTTGTTAGTTTCTCATACCATGCCCTAGGTGCTTGTTTTAATCCATAAAGTGCCTTTTTAAGCCGATACACATGATCAGTATTTTTGGGATCTTCAAAACCCATTGGCTGTTCAACATAGACTTCTTTATGTAAATCGACATTTAGGAAAACACTTTTCACATCCATTTGATAGATCTTTATCTTTGTAAAACATGCAATGGATATAAATAGTCTGATAGATTCAAGACGTGCTACTGGTGTAAAATTTCATCAAAATCAATTCCTTCAATTTGAGTATAACCTTGTACCACTAGTTTAGCCTTGTTTCTAATTATATTTCCACGTTCGTCAGACTTATTTTTAAAAATCCATTTCTTTCCAATGATGTGTTTATCTTTAGGTCTTGGTACAAGATACCAAACATCATTTCTTACAAATTGGTTAAGTTCTTCTTACATCGCAACAATCCAGTTCTCATCAGCAAGAGCTTCTTTTACATTAGATGGTTCTATTTGGGATGTAAAACATACATAATTACATATATCCTCAAGTTGTCTACGGGTGCGAACACCGGTGAGAGGGTTTCCAAGAATTTGAGTGGTTGGATGATCTTTAACAGTCCTCAACTCAGAGTCAGTCTGATTCGATGAAGTATCGGATTTATCAATGATTAGAACTTCATCATTATCTGAATTAGGGATTGGCGTATTTAAGTGATCATCAATGACAACATTGATGGACTCTTGAATCACACCAGTTCTTTTGTTCAGAACCCTATAGCTCGACTGTTTAAGGAATATCCTAGAAAATTCCCTTCATCACTCTTTATATCGAATTTTTCTAAATTTTCACGATCTCGTAAAATATAGCACTTGCTGCCAAAAACTCGAAAGTATTTAACAGTAGGCTTTTTATTGAACCACAATTCGTAAGCCATTTTATTATTATCTTTGCTAGTGTAGACTCGGTTAATAATATAGCAAGTTGTGTTGACTGCTTCAGCCCAAAGATTTTTAGAGAGCTTCATGCTATTCAACATGACATTAGCCATTTCTTGAAGCACCCTATTCTTTCTTTCCACAATTCCATTTTTTGTGGAGTTTTGGGAGCTGAGAATTCATGTAATATTCCTTGGTTGGTACAGAACTTCTCAAAATTTCTATTCTCAAATTCAGATCCATGATCACTACGAATCTTACTGATTTGAGAAAATTTTTCAGTTTGAATCCTTTTGAGAACTTTTCTTACTTCTTCAAGGGTTTCAGATTTATCCCTTAAGAAGGCTACCCATGTGAATCTGGTAAAGTCATCAACTATTACCAGGATATACTTTTTCCCACCACGACTTTCCGTTCTGGTAGGTCCTATTAGATCCATGTGGAGGAGTTCGAGTGGTCTTAATGTGGTATTTGAATTCACCTTTTTGTGTGAGTTCCTTGTTTATTTGCCTATCTGACACTCACCACATATTTTATCTAATTTCTGAAGTTTGGGTAAACCTCTTATAAGTTCTCGTTTGCTCAATCTATATAAATTTCGATAATGTACATGTCCAAGACGTTTGTGCCATAAGTCAGTCTCGTCTGTATGGACCATGTAACATGTTTGATTAGATGAGCTGGATTCGCTAATAATATAGCAATTTTCAGACATTCTACGTCCAGTTAATATTACAGAACCCTTATTGTTTAGTATCTCACAGCTTTGATTAGAGAACCAAACACTATGGTTATTATCACATATTTGAGATATGCTAAGCAAGTTATGTTTTAAGCCTTCAACATATAAAACGTTTTTAAACACAGGAAGATTAAAAAGTTGAACCGTACCTTGGCCTATAATCTTGCAGTTGCTACCATCACCAAATGTGACTGAACCATCAGTCATATCTTTTAGATCCGTGAATAATGCTTTGTCACCTATCATATGCCTGGAGCATCCACTGTCTAGGTACCATTTTGAATGACTTGTTGCTTTGAAAGCAGTGTGACCAACCAAGCAGGCAACTTTAGGAACCCATTTCATAACTGTTTTGGGTTTAGGAACATAGTTGGTCTTCTTTTGTTTATAGTTGTAAGAATAACCTATTAAGTTAGATTTTAAGAGCTCCTTGAGTAAATCTACTATCTTTTCAGCTAGTGGATTTCATTTCTGATTAATGTTGACATGGCTGCTTCTAGATTTTTGAAGAGTTTTTGAATTTCTAGAAAAACCTTGATAAGTACTTTTCCCTTTTGAGTTTGAGGACTCTCCTTTCACAAACATAGGAGGAGTATACTTTTGTTTAGAAGATAAATTTTTATCATAGCCCAACCCGAATAGATCGCCGCATTTTCTTGATCCAGATAAAAGTTTTTCTAACTTTGGATCACTTTGGGCATATTTCCATGTGTCCTTTAGACTCAGAAGAGAAGATACTTCATTTTTGAGTTTCTTAATTTCAGATTTCAAATCAATAATTAGGGAGTTTTTGAATTCCAAATCGCATTTTGAGTTTTCAAAACAATCTGAAATTTGTGATTTTTCTAGGACAAGTGATTCAAAACATTCTTTGAGTTTCGATAACTTTTCTTTTTGAAGTTTAAGTTTGACAGCAATTTTACAACTTTCCTTATATAGGGCATTGTAAGCGTCTTGAAGATCATCTTCATTTTCACATTCACTACTCAGATTTTCTTCACTTGTTGAGTCATTATCTGAAAATGTGAATTTGGCTAGAGTCATAAGAGCTTTAACTTCATTGCCCGACTCAGTTTCAGAATCTTCTGATTCAGAAGAAGCTTCAGAATCAGATGATTCATCCCATGTAGCCAACATACCCTTCTTCTTGGGTTTGTCCTTTTTAGGACATCTATTTGTTAAGTGCCCATATTCTTGACAGTTGTAACATTGACTATCTTTCAAAGATTTTCGAGATTTGGGTCTAAACTTCTTTTTATCATTCGATTTTTGAAAATCAACCATTTTCTTGCTTTTAAAAATCTTGTAAAATTTCTTAGCTAAAAGAGCCATATCATCTTCTGAATCAGAATTTTCTTCTGAATTACATTTAGAGGATTTTAGTGCGATAGATTTACCTTTAGGAGCTTTAAAGTTTAACTCGTAGGTTTGTAAAGAACCAACTAGTTCTTCTACCCTCATATTATCCGTATCACGAAGTTCCTGGATCGCGGTTACTTTAGAATTAAACTGTTCAGGAAGTGAGCGTAGTATCTTTACACAACTTTACTTTCTGGAATTTTATCACCAAGACCCCACATTGAGTTTACAATGTCATTTAGTCTAGTGTAAAAGTCCATAAACATTTCATTTTCCTCCATATGAATTTCTTCAAACTTGGTTGTGAGGAGTTGGACTTTAGACTTTTTGACAATTGATGTACCCTCGTGTATCATTTCTAGTATATCCCAGGCTTGCTTTGCAGTATCACAGGATATGATTCTTTTGAACTCATCCGGTGATAGTGTGCAAGTGATTGCATTTAGTGCTTTAGCATTGGCACTATACTCACTTTTCTGAAGGGTGGTCCATAAATAATAATCAGGTATAGACATAGTTTTTGAACCGTCGGATTCAGTTACTTCAATGGAAGGAGGTTTCCATTCGGTCACTGTGGCTTGCCACACACTCTCATCCATTGATTTTAGGAAGATCCTCATTCTGGCTTTCCAATAGGCATAGTTGGAGCCATCAAATGGTGGAGACCTAGTGACTGATAGGCTATTAAAATTTGACATCTTTTTATATAGCTTAGATCGTTAGCTCAGGAAATAAATCCAAATAAAAAGCAATAAGAACGAGCTATTAGGCTCTGATACCACTTGAAAAAGCCTAGCTATATGTCCTAGAGGGGGGGGGGGTGAATAGGACTATGCCAAATAAAACTTATAACAGCGGAATTAAAAGGAATATGATAGCCAAAATAAATCATAATGTAGGAAAGTAAAATAACCTCAAAATTTAGATCTTGAGAGGTTGATACAAATATAGTTCTAAGGACAACCTTACACCAAAAACTAAAGTTTATGGTAGGACAACCTTATTTCTAGAAAGATCTTTGTATCAAATCTCAAACCAAAGAGGAATATAGAAATAAACACAAACTGAACTGAAATAAATTGTAATCATAAATGTAGTGTTCTAGGGACAGCCATACACCATAAAAATGGCAGGGCAACCTTGCTGGAACAACTTTAAAGGAAATTGAATATCAAGCTGATAAAGGAATAGTAGAAAATAAATTCTAAACTATTACAAAATTCCCACAATGCTTGAATTAAATGATTACAACATCCACCACCATACATACATCCCACAAATAAATAATTAAAGATTAGGAATATAATTCATTCAACCACAACACAAGGGATTATAGTGGTTCGCTTGTGTGTTCACCAACTGTTAAACAACAGCCACACAGAATGCTACTCCACTCCTAATATCCTCACACAAGGGATATTAGCGTTCAATAACAAAATAGGTTTTCACAGGTTCACCCAAAACCTTTACAATTGTGTCTGTCTATGGGCTTAAACAATTAAAAAAACCCACTTCTGAGTTTTCCTAGCTCTCCTCAGATAACCAATATAACAAGATTTTTCCGGCAAATCTTGAAAGAAACCAAAACAGAAAGGAATTTACAATTAAATGTAAAATACCTGATTATCTCCTTCGTTGTAGCAGCCCGCTAGAACCAAGTCAGAGTAAATAATTGAATGTCCAAGTTCAATGTCCAGTACTCAATTACAATGGTTCTAGTTCTAATAGATTTTAAATTAAACCAAATAGGGCTTGCCTTAATTGATTTTGATTCCAAAGAAAGGGAATAACAATTCCTCTTATCAAATTAGATTGGAATAGCAGAAACAAAATCAATTAAATAAAGCTAAAGAAAGAGAATATTAAATAAACACACTTAGCTTAGATAGAGCACAGAATTATCTCTCAGAAGTTTGACGAAGATTGGCTTGAATGGATTAATTAATTCTCTATATTCTTCTGAGATTCGTGCTCTATTTATAGGTGAGCAGATAGCGTCTTCGACTAGTATAGGGAGCCCTTCGACTAGTCGAAGAATTAACAGATTTAAAAAAATTGGGCGCGATAAGCTTTGACCGTTCTACGACTGGTCGAAGGTTACCTTCGACTGGTCGAAGACCCTGTATTTAATCACTGGACTTTGAGTCGAAGACTTTCGATTGGTCGAAGATGCAGTCGACACTTCTTCCTTCGATCGTCGAATGATTCTGGACTAGTCGGCCAATGTAAAAATATCCAAATTTTGTAACAAACTCACGACTAATCAAGGAATTTCTTAGACTGGTCGAAGCAAAGCTAAGACTAGTCGAAGAAAGCCTAGGACAAATCTTCGAATTGCCCAAACTCATGTAACATAAACATATGACTTTTGTATCCAAAATGGCCTACTCCTAAAGTCAACCTACGGTCAATCAAACCCCAATCATGAAGTAAGGACATTGAAACATTAGGAACAAGTGACCTTGAAGTTTAAGCCTTGAAGTCTTGATGTAGTTCAATCTTGAAATCTTGATGTAGCTCAACCTTGAAAGTGTCTTGAGTTCTTTACGAACTGCCTTGTACTCTTCTTGAAGTCTTGCATTCTTGAGTCATGTCTTGTGAGCAATACTTGCAGTCAAGGTTGATCTTTGAGTGAATCTTTATACTTATGAGCTTTGCTTGTTGTGAGCTTTGCGTGTTCATGAATGTTGATCTTTGAGAGAGCTTCACTTATGCAAGTTATATAACAGTGATTTTGGCACCACAAATTTGACAACTGATAGGGATATAAACTATAGCACTTACAATACTTTGCTCGGGCCTAAGAAATTTCTCAAATTGACAACAGAGAGTTAGGGATTAGGTCTTGAATCACAGACCATTCAGGCATACATATTATGCAAATGGCCTTAGAAAGATAATCTGCCCGTTAACCTATTTTGTCCAAATTCCTTATGCACGAATAATGTATAGAGTATCTTACAGTATTCAACTAGGTCTAAATTACACCTCATTCTGACGTACGGAGCGAGACATAGATTCTTGAGCCTTAAATAAGTTTTTAAGGGGGGTAGAAAGGTTATAAATGCGGTCGTGTTAGGGTGCAACGGAAGCTTGGTGGGCCAATAGCCCACTAGCCCAGGATCGAATGGAATTGATCAAAACTATACGTAAAGATAGGTCACTAAATAGGATGTGAACCTTTCTTAGAATGTCGCTAATAAAGTTACTAGAAGGAAAATAATCAGGGTTGAAGCATTAAACCAATTCGTATTACAGAAAGGGCCTAAGTATGAGTACGAGTGTAACTACTACCATGGACATGAATTAAGATGAGGACTCTCCTAGAACAAGACCCAATAGACAACCTTATGACTAAGAAATCTGACCATTTCATTGATGAACATTCCCTAAATATTTTTTTTTTAGAGTGATCAGACTACAGAGTTACTGACATATACAACTGCGAAGCATTCGCGGTTTGACCCAATTCTCAATCCTGGGTGGCTACCAATGGACTCACTGCTTTGACCGAGCAGAAGACCAGGATCTACCAGGACTAGGAAGGAATACGATGAGCCTTCTACCCTGGTCAGGTAAACGATCGATGTATCGAGATCAAGCCCACTACAACCGTCTCTCCGTATTGGTCGACCATTGAAACAAAATATCTTATTCTAAATAAATGGGAATTATCGTCAAGACGTCAAATAGATAAAGAAATGAATTGTAGCAAACCACCAGGGTATAAGCAAGAGATAAAAGATATTTTTAAGGGGGGTAGACGAACATGAGCCAGACTAGCATAGATAGTATACGTCGTACCACGTATATAAACTTGAAATCAGTAAAACTTGAGCAAGATGAATAATCAAATCTTTACTTACTACCCTTAGGCAATTTCGGGGATGAAATTATTTTTAAGGGGGTGGAGTTAGAACGCCCCTTTTTAACTTCCAACCTGGAGTTAGATGTCCTTAGGCAAGGGGTCGATCCTAACCCCTTATTAACTTCTCAAACCTCAAATCCTTTAGGGCCTGTTTGGATTTGTGTGGGCCCCATGATGATGTATGTGTTTCATCCATTCCATTCATTCATTTTTACATATCATTTTATGGTTTGAAATACAAAATGAGAGGGATTTAAATCTCAGATGGGCCACATTATATGAATACAATATTAATTGGATATCAGCCATTAAAATCCTCCTATGGCCCACTATAATGTTTATTTGACATCCAATCTGTTGATTCGGTCATACAGACCCAGATTAAGAGAAAAAATAAATACTAGCTTGATCTAAAACATTATGGCCCCCAAAATGTTTTTAATGGTCGACCCTCATTCAACACTGTTTCCTGTAATGTCGTCCACTTGAGATTTGGATATATCTCATTTTTGGAAATAGACCATAAAATGATGTATAAAAACACATGAATGGCATGGATGAAATACATACATCATGGTGGGGTCCACATAGCAATGACCACCAGCCATTGGCTGTTGTACAGTACGTAGACATAATACCTCCTATCCAAACGTTGATCTATATAAGATATTGTATACCATTCTCCATAATACCTCCAATCCAAACATTGATTTGTCTCTGAATGATTTGGATGTATTCTGAAAACCGTTCATTGTATACATGAACAGGACCTGAATACAATACTTTACAATACAATACACGAATCCAAACAGGCCCTTAGAAATTCAACGAGAAGTAACTAAGAGCTAAACTAAATTAGCTACGAAATTTGCTTGATCCACTTTAAATACAATCTGCAAGACCCAGAACTTGTAGAATCATTGACGCTAGGTTACCCTAAAATCTAGGATTAATCTCATTACCCAGTTGCTCTCCGGAGCACATTAAAATTCCGTATCGGATCTGGACCGCACGTCGAAAGTCTGAATAATATGAAGTTATATAATTAGGACCGCCTTACTAGGCTTGACAACCATCTCGGAAATCAAATCCAGATAGTGTCCCGGGGCTATTCGCTTCAGCCCGGAGTGAAGTGTTTGAGAAAACATGGTTTTCTTTAGAAATTAAATCTAATTTAAGTAATCTGAGACTTGTCGCTTACGGGCTTGATATAAACAATCAGACCGTCAGAATCTGACCCAAATACACCCTCGGATCAGGAGAAATTTCATACATATGGCAGTGTACTTGTAATCCTGACCGAGTTTCGGTGACTGTTGAACTGAAACTGGTCTGCAACGTGTGATATGGGAACCCGACTGAATTGCAAACTTAAATCGACCTAGATCCATAGTCAGGGAACTTAAGTCCGACCTTTGGCTCAAGGGGGGCTCCGAAAATGCTTCGTTAAGCTGAAACAGATGCTCTTTGGACATAACCTAAGTATACCTTGGCCCTGGGGCCATTCCCATCAGTTTTAGGCCTATATAAGGGCCTTAAGCCCTCACTCTCTCATCCCATACGAATTTGGGAAACCCTAGGAGAGAGAAGAGAGGAAAGAGAAGGAAAGAGAGAGAGAGAGAGAGAGTTGGAGTCCATCCCTGGGATTCAATCTCATCATTCAACGGACTGAATCAGCCATTCCGTACCTCTCTACCGGCGATACCGATCCCGTTCTTAGGTAAGAAAACCTAACCCTAATCTGTTTTCGGGTTTCAGGATGTGTAGGTTATGAAATAATTAACCCAACTCATGCTATAGGTTAATATACCCTCGTTGACGAAGCCTTAGAGTTTCTAGCGAATTCGTTACGCTTCTATGTCGTAAGGTGTAGACTTTAAATGTATAGGTTACGGTTTTCAAGGTTTTCAATATCAGTTAATGATATATTACTAACGTGAATGCTATTACACATGTACAAAGTGCTATTCGTTTCATTTTTCAGATATACGTTAACTATGTTGAATATATGGTATTCCTCATATTTATAAAAAATACCATATACATATGAAATATGGATTTGTGCTTGCCATGATTAATTGTTGTCTATGTATGCTAAATGAATGTGTATCAACTTCTAAGTGAATGGATGAGCCTAAGACCTGTTATATTAACATACGTCGTGTATGTACAAGTTATAGCCTAAGTGTTTGTGAAAATGTCTAAGTGGGTATAAACTATGCATTAATACGCCACGATTAACCATCGTGGATATGTGATTGTTGTATAGGCGGCAATCCTTTGACGAAAAGACTTGCCCTAATATGCATGCTAACTACTACATACCATGTATGATGTTATGTGCAGACTAAGTGTATGTAAAAATGTCTGTATGAGTAAGTGCTTATAAATTCTTCTCTAATTAGGTGTTGAGATATGATTCCCAACTCCTTTAACTATGTGTATGCTTTCCTCCATGTACCATATATTATAGTGTTTGTTTATCTATGTAATGCATATGTATAAATCCATGTTTAAGTTGTATTCCAACAAAGCCGTGATGGGTGATGGGGGAGTGGTGTAACGATTCCATGCAATAGCCCTAGCAGCCCTAAAGTTGACATGATTGTATGATTTGAAATCTTTATCCATTATTGCTTTAACTATCTTCTAAGATATTTTGTTACAATTGAATGTGATTGGGGCTATTGTATAGTCTAGACAATCGGTAATAGAACTTAGATTGGTGGATGATGTTATTTAGCCACACAGGATGTGTTCGACGAATCCGAGTCATACTTCGGTTATCGACAGTGGTTAGGCCACACGGAGTGCTTACGCACTTCATGTCGATCAACTCGCTATGCGCTCGTGCTAGTCGAGCTCGTCAAGTAATCCGATTGGCGCTATGTATGTTCACCATGTTTGGACGCTACTGCTTGAACCTAAGAAATCAAACTCACCAGTGGAAACCCTGTTAACCATGGTACCTCGATCCGCTAAGACTCATGAGCCAAACATGGTGGTATGGGACACTGTGGTCGAGTTTTCGGCCTACACCGGGGCGACGGGCCCACCCGTAGTGACCAATGAGCAACCCAGACTCGTGAGCCGAATACGGTGGTATGGGACACTGTATTTGAGCTGTCGGCCTACACTGTTTTGGTGACGAAGTCGTGATGGGTGATGGGGGAGTGGTGTAACGATTCCGTGCAACAGCCCTAGTAGCCCTAGACGTGCTCTTTGTAGTGACCTCGAGCATACACTGAACCTGCGTTGAGGCGACGAGCCTTTCTGTAATAATCAGAGTACAAACTAGGCCTGTACTGATTTGGCGACGAGCCCTTTGCAGCGACCTAGAACCGCAATATCGTATGAGATTTACTAGGACTGACGACCCTAGAATGGATCATTGTTTGGGTATTGATATAAGGGAGATACCTTAGTTTCCCAACCCTGCTGTATGAAAAGGACTAATAAGAACTTGGTAATCATATGTATACACCGTATTACACGTGCGTTTAGGCGTAACAAGTCAAGCACTGAGGCAGTGTTGTTCATGCATGAACGTGAGATGAAGTCGCTGAGGGAGCGTAGGCGAGGGCATGCATCATACATTCATACCATTCTTGCATTAACAAGAGTACTTAGGGATGTGTGATTTACTGCTTTATCATTACCGCTTGATTGAATTGATAACATGTTAACCTCTGCTTTATTGTTCCACTGAGTTGATCACTCACTCCCACGTTACGGGACGGTGTGTACACACCAACCAGACCCTGTTTGAGTTTCAGATGATGGCGATGCTTGTGAAGTGGAGCCGGTCTTTATGATGATGAGGAGGGTTTCTCCTTTATGCAGCTATTAGGCAGGTCTATATAGACCATCTTCTGATTGACAGGGCTACAGGGATTATCATTGTAGTTGTACTATTTTAACATTTTGATTTTTGACACTATTACATGTATATGGTGACTCAGTGAAGTATTCATACTCTGGAGACCGATCATGATCTTTGACTTATATACGTGTATTTATGTCTTTCAGTCTTTCGCTTGCGTTTTATAACTTGATCTGGAGTATGAATTACTATTTTGGTATAATCCCACTCATGATTAATTCACTAACACAAACAACATTGAATCATAAGCATATATGTTGCATAAGTGATGTTTTGGAACTCGGGAGTTGAGTTGCTACTCGACCCCCGATTTTTAGGGCGTTACATTTGGGCCCATAGCCTAACATGATCTGACAAGACGGAAACAGAGTGGATGGGATACATAAATCATGTAGGGTCCCACATGTGGGGGCAGCCTAAGGAGATTTCGGCCCTCACGTCACTGGGCAAAACCGCCCAGTAACACCTTTCTTTTTATTTGTTTCTCTTTTTTTCTACACATTAGTGTAGGCCACACGTAGATCTTCTACTCCATTCATCGCATAGTCCATCTCAAGTGGGTCTAATGGGCTCTGATTTGGGTTGATTTGGACGAATAGGGACTCCACAGTGGGCCTTGGAAGATTTCAACGGTAATGGTTCATTTCCCTCATTGCGGCCCACTTGAGATCCGAATCTGTCTCATCTTTCGGTCCATGGCTTAAAATGATCTTGAGAAGTTGGTGGATGGTGTGGCTTCAATATAAACATCAGAACAAGGTCCCACTTGTGAGACCCAAAATTGGCTAGCATTCATAGATATATTTTTATATTATTATTATAATCCTTGTATGTTTTGCATACATTATTAAGGTTGGCCCCAAGTAGATGATCTAATTCATTCATCGTCTTGCCACATCAAATGAGGTCAAATAGATTCTGAATAGGATTGGTTTGGATGATCAGGGACTCCAAAAATGGCCCTAGAAGGTTTCAACAAATGAGCATTGTTCTCCTTAGTAGGGCTCACTCAAGACTCAGATCTACCTCAAAATTTTGGCCCATGGCTTAAAATCATCTGAGGTAGATGGTTGATGGTGTAGATTAAACACATTCATCATGGTGGGGTCCACGTGTGGGACAACCCAACAAGGCTTCCGCCCTCACCATCACTGGGCAATAATGACCAGCGACATCCTTTTTAGTTTCTTTTTCTTTCTTCCTTTATTTTTATTTTTTTAATTTTCCATTATGTGGGGTCCACTAGTGGATAATCCATTTCGTCCATTATATCGGCCAACTCTCAATGGACCAAAGGAGTCCAATGATGGATAGGATCACCACCTATACACACAACAGTCGGCCTTATAAAGTTCCAACAGTGGAACTTTGTTTCCCTTGGTGCAGTCCACTAGGAACTAAGATCCGTCTCATAGCCTAAAATGACATGGAGAAGATGGTGAACGTCATGGATTAAACAAATACATCAATGTGGGGTCCATAGTTAAGTCGCCCTCACCCCACGTACACCTGGCTGACATGAGGGGGTGCTCCCACTCTCACTATAGATTATGGTGTGGTCCACCTGATGGTTGATACATTTTTGGGCTTCACGGCTAAAATCAGCCAGTAGATGGATGGATGGTGTGGATCTAAGAAATATATCAATATGGGTCCCATGAGTGAAAACTCACTCCAAACCTCCCATGCATAGTAAGAAATGATGGTGGGTAACCCAACCCCTTAATATTTGTGGTATGGCCCACCTGGGATTCAGATTAACTTCATCTTTGAGATAAACGCCTAAAATGAGAAGGGAAATCGGATGCACGGTGTGGATGATATATATATATATATATATATATATATATATATATATATATATATATATATACATACATACATCATGATGGGGCCCACTAGAGAAGCCCACATGGTGGCTTTGGAAGGTGAATGGTGCTAGAGACAGAGACATGTCTCTGGACATTGTTTTGTCCAGCAACAACAGTGCCACTACCCCTCTCTCTCTCTCATGTGTTTTAAGGGTGAGGTAGGGCCCATCTAGGAAATCTACTCCATCCATTTGAATGTCCAACTCATGGTGGGGCTAAGAAGCTTTGGATCACATCCATTTTTTTATGTATTTTCACCATCCAAGTGTGCTTACACAATCAAATTGGTTTAAATAGAAATTAAACATCACGATGGGCCACACAAGGTGGTACACACTATCATAGTGTGCAGGACATGCTCTCCAACACTGTGGCCCACTTGTGGGTCCCACAACACCATGAGAATTAGAAAAGGAAGGGAAAGGAAGGGAAATAGATCCGGCCATCGGGTGGCCACCCGCCACTATGGGGTCCACCACATACTCAATACATGATCAAGGTGGGTCCCAACCTTATGGGCCCACCAAAATAGAGAAATCACAAAGAAGGGGAGGGTTTTGACCCTCCCATGCACTCACCTCGAAGAATGGACGGTTGTATCATCTTGAATCGACAATCAAATGGCCCACCAAGCTCCTCTTCACCCCTAATCTCCTCTAATCACTCTTTTCTTTATTCTCTTACTCTTATTCTCTTGATCTTTCCTAATACTCTTACAAGCTCTCTTTTTTTTTCTCTTAATCCCTCACCAATCTTTCTTTCTTTTCTCTCTCTCTCTCTCTTAATCCCTCTCTACACTTGCTAAAAATTGTAGAAATGAGAGGGAGTTAGGGAGTTTTTGTGGTAGAGATTTTAAGATAGGGAGAGATTAATGGGAAGATGGATGGGTAAAATGGGGAGAAAAAGAATAAAAGAATGATGGCTAGCATAGGTAGGGGTATGGGTTGCATGAGAATGACATGGATTTTTTTGACTAATGGGGAAAGAGTGACATGAGTGATGGATGGCTTGATTGATGGATTGATTGATTTGACAATATGGGGATTTGTGCAAGTGGGGCCCACATGCATTGAGTGGCCTACCTTTGATTGTGCCAAAATTGTAACTTCTAATCTAGGGGTCAAAATGGAGCATGTGGCATGGGGTTGGAATCGTAACGCCCGCGTGGTCGCTAGGGTACAAGTCTCGGGTTATTACGATACAAAAATAGGATAACGATCAAAACTCATAGATTCGGTCCGCAGAAAATATGTCGGTATTGAAAATGAAACATACAAAGGGTTAATTAGGGAACGGGTCTTACACCCCATTTGTGATATATGGCCGTCGGTGATTGATCGAGGCCGTAGGTATACAGACATGAGAGGGGAAATATCCTTAAATCTCACCTCGAATTTAGTTGCGATCTAACGGTTGGAAAGTCACAAATTCATGAAAGAGTGTGAGGTCTATTTCACTTAAGTTACAGGTTTCAACTTAGGGCATTCGTGTGTTTCAAGCACTCAACCTATGTTTCAAGTTAAGCAGTTCTGGGCACTTTCTTACTTTACCACCCATGATGGCCGTCGAGCCCAGTGAGACGAAAGATTTACTATAGTTTCAGGCTTCATGGTCCTACGATGTGCGGTCTAGCTCTAATTTGGTTTGTCGAGGCGAATCCCGTGAGGATAAACCCCCGGGGCTCCTTTCGGGTCTTCATTGTCCTCAGGGTTAGCTATGTTTGCGACGTTATCCATCCATGGGTTGTAGAAGTGGTTCTTCAGTCCTAAATACCGCTAGTCCCTAGGTTCTGTTGGTTTATTCTTTCTAGCTTGTCTGGTACGGCCCTAGGGCGACTCTACTGGTGGGCACCCTAGGATCTCGTGTCGACTTGTCTCAAGAGTTACACTTTAGCAATTGCAGTGCTACCCATATGAATACTCTGGTGATGTTGGGATGATTCATAGGTGTTAAACCATGATTTGTCCAACTCAACATGTCTTGTAGCTCCTGAATCAAGCCACCAACCTTCTTTCACATTGATAGCGCATGTCTCCGTGATCATAGCCAGCAATTGTTCCTCTTCATCAATTTTATCTGCTTCCGCTATGTTGGTTTGAACTTTTCCTTTACGATGTTTGCAGTTCTTAGCGAAATGGCCCACAAATGACACTAAAAATATTCCAACTTAACCTTAACTTTCTTAAATTTTTTATATGGTTTTTCGAGTTATGATTTGATTTATTTTAAGGATTATTTGGTTTTTTTTTAATGTTGAATTTTGGTATCAACATTATGCACTTTAGGATGACCAACATCTTTACGATCTTGAAGACGAGTATCCTCTTTAATCTAAATGTCCACAATCAGCTTCTCCATTTTAAAACCATCAGTTATTCGTTTAAGGTCCTTCTGAAATTCCTTCCACAAAGGTAGTAACTTATCTATCACAGATGTTATTAAGTATTGTTCATCGACCTTAATGCGCTCTTGTAATACACCATTGAAGAGGAGTTGGATTTCTTTTGTTTGAGCCATAACAGATTTGTCGTCTACCATCATGTATCGGTTAAAACAACTTAGCGCATGTTTTTTAGATTCATCATCTTCATTGCGGTATTTTTTTCATGAGAGTATTTAAGATATCCTTAGATGATTTATTGTCATAATAAAAATCAAACATAGGGTTTGTCATACAATTTAGAATATGCTCTTTACAAAGATCTCATATTCTTTCCATTTCTTAAGTCTCCGGGACTGATAAGGTTCCATCATGTTAGTATCTAGTTCCTCCTTTAAGATGTACAGAAGTTTCCCTATTCTGAAGAGAAATTCAATTTTCTTCTCACACCTCTAAAAATTTGACCCATTAAATAAGTCTATTGTCATATAAGAGAGGGAGTGACTCTTAGATGAGGACATTGTTAGTGCACTTCTTTACACCCATGTTTGTCAATTACATGACTGGTCGTGTCTTGTAGTCAGATGAGTTCTTGGTAAGTGAAGACCGGCGACGCAACTGGATCCGAAGGGTCAAAGCCACATCGAAGATAAAGAAATGCTACAGCAATCATGACCTTGTAAATAGATGATCCCTGTAAGGCCCGTATCATAGTCCGTACCGTTCTGTAGGCTTCCATGGTCCTCCCGGTCAAAGTCCGGCAACCCTCGACCTGTATCCGACGTTTGCACGCGATTCTAAGCCGAGTCCTGCATACCGAAGTCCTCTTGACCCGAAACTTGTACCTAACGACCGCGCCATCGCCGAGGTTCTAACCCGATACCCAGGCTAGGAGATGTGGGCCCATGTTCATCTCGAGGAAAAATGCCACGTGTTGTAAATTCTGAGAGAATCTCTACAACATGTCTCATCAATCAATCAATCAAGTACACATCACACCTCAAGTCAAGTACAAGCAACTCATACCCTACCCTTACCTCTCTCTTACACAAGCTACCCCAAAGTCAACCGTTACATCACTTCATCCACCACTCCACCCATCACCCATCACTCCATCACCTTTTCATCCCATCACTTCTCTCCCTCTCTCTCATTTTCTCTTCACTCCCAAGCAACAAAAAAATTTCCAACGTCCAAGCTCAATCTCTCTCAAAGCCAAGTGTGGCCCACTTTCCCCCTCTCTCATCTCCCATCTCAACCATCCATTCATCATCTACCTCCATCAAAATTGAAGGCAAGGAGCATAGGAGTTTAAGGGATCAAGGAGTAGTGTAATAGGTGGGTGATCTACCATTAATTTACATTTGAGGGTCCACTTATAGGTGGGACCCATTTTGATGTATGTGTTATAATCATGAGGGGCCCATAGTGGCGGGGTCCCTCCATCACTGTCTCTCTCTCTCTCTCTCTCCCTCTCTCTCTCTCTTCCTTTGTATGGTGATGATGACGAAGAGGTGTGTGGCCCGCCTGGTGTGTGTGTGTGTGGCCCACCATAAAGTATATATTATATCCATACCATCCATATATCAACCCACCTTGCTGGACTGTCTAGTGGCAGGACCACTGGCCTGCCCATCTGGACAGGCCCAATTGAAGAGAAAACTTAAACATCAGCTTGGTAGAAATGTGGGGCCCACATGGCATTTATGTCATCCAGATCGTCCAAACACTGAGTCTGGATGAAGGGAAACATGAACATCATCTTGATCTAAATCATGGTGGCCCACCCACATGACACCACTATGATGCATGTGATTTACCTCCACCGTCCATGTGGTAAGGACGGTGGGCTACTGATGCCCTGGCCTTACATCCAGCCGTCTGTCCAGGATGCTGGATGTCTCGCGTGCATGTATTAATATCATATATATATATATAGAGAGAGAAGGAAGTGGGGTGGCCCACCGATGTGGGACCCACCGCTGACGTATGTGTTGTATTCGCACTGTCCACTTCTGGATGGTGATGGATGAGCCACCATGATGTATGGTTCTAATCCACGTCGTCCAAAATTCTGGACAAGTGGGACCCCCCTGTATGTGTTATACCTACACCGTCCACCCAGCTAAAGTGCTGGCCACGTTCGTGGACCCCACCGTGATGTATGTGCTTCATCCATGTCGTCCATCAGGGCCCAATGACGTCAGCAGTCTTATGGGGCCCACTGATGTATGTGTTACATTTCAAATCGCCCATCCATTTGGTAAGTCCGTCTCAAGGCTTGAGACTAAATATAAGGCAGATCCAATTATCAGGTGGACCACACCACAAAAAACAGTGGATTGAACGCCCACCATTGAAACCTCTTTTGGGTTTACAGAAGTTTTAGACTAATATGATATTTGTTTTCCTTTAAATCCAGGTCTTTTTGACCTTATGAATAAACTGGATGGGAAGTAAACCTATGGTGGGACCGTTGAAATTTAACTATGGAAATCGTTATTAACACTACCATTTGTGGTATGGTCCAGATGATCCTTGGATATGATTCATTTTTTTTAAATAATGCTCTAAAACGATCTCTAGTAGTAGTTGAATGATGTATTGGACTCGGCCTATTCAACTTGACCATTTGACTCAGCCCATTCGACTCAACCTATTCGACTCAGCCATTCGACTCGGCCTATTCGACTCGGCCCATTCGATTGGCCCATTTGATTCGGCCCCTTTGATTCGGCCCAATTGATCGGCCCATTTGAATCGGCCCATTTGATCGGCCCATATGAATCAGCCCATTTGATTCGGCCCATTTTCTTCGGCCCATTCGATCGGCCCATTTAAATTGGCCCATTTGATTCGCCCCATTTGATGCATGATTGATCCATTGGAGTTTCCCACATGATGCGGCCCACTTGAGGTATATGAGGCCCAATGAGACGTATGCGAGGCCTTTGTGTGGGCCGACTGTGATGTATATGAGGCCCATTGCGATGTGAGATTCCACCACGATGTATGTAATGATGTTTTGGCGGCCATGCCTTGGGGGCAATGATGGTTTGACGTCCACATTGTAAGAGTAATGATGGTTAAAAGTCCGCATTGTAACTCTCCCTAGGGCCCATTGATAGGCCCATACTTGTAGTGTGTAGGCCGTTTAGGCCCTTCTTCGTTATGAATAGAACCCATCACCACATAACCTGTTTAGTATAGTTCCATGATTAATGGTCATACGCATCGAGGAGTGACTGATCATAGCATATGCCTTCGGGCAGATTGTTTATGTGCTCCCTGATAGGCGGAGTTGCCCTTTATGAGTGCGCGGTACGCGCAAGATTGTTGTATGACTGGTAGTATGATTCATGCACTTCGCATTTGTATGACATGATTTCTATACGCCCTAGCGACATCAGGGCTATGACCTCCACAGACACATCGTGGATGGCAGGATCGGACACCGAAAATATTGTTACTAAGCATCGGGGCACCATAGATGTCCCTGGGTGAACATCCCTAAACCCAATGGTACTAGATGATGACTCTAACATCGAGACCTAGTGGATACATGAGCATACGAAAGACGAATACCAGGAGACCGCGTCTCCCACTGTGTCATGGTCGGTTGGAAAGGGGTGTGGCCTTACTCGCCAGAGGGTAGGGGCAATGCTAGGCTGAGTTTGACCAGCTCATGAATGGGTCCGCTATCGACGTGCTAGATAGATATTGGCAGACTATTGGTCGAGCGGATAGTGAGGTTTCTTACACTCACTTGGATTGCATGCCTGGGAAAGGGGCAGTGCCATTTGGAGTGTACTAAACCTCGGTGATTATCTAGAGTGAGAACCGTACTGATATTTGATGCTCCAGTGAGGAGTTGTATTGATATGTGGATGAGGATTGGCATGTGTGAATTGCATTTTGCATCGCATGACCTTGATATGGCCGATAACATTCATGTTTTACATCGGATAGCCTTGGTACGGCTGATTGCATTCATGTACTCATCGGTATGATTTCACATTACGCTGTCATTGCATTCTGAGAACGCCCGTATTGTGCACACACTTACACCACCCTCTAACTTTCTATAAGATTATGCACGATTGATGCGTGCAGGTGACGCCAGGGCGCAGCCATAGCTTAGTCGCAGCAGGAGCGTGTAGTCGAGCTTCAGGAGTCTCCGTTATTATTATCTTGTATTTCCCCTCATACGTGTTTTACTTTAAAGTTTTTGATCATAATGGATTTTGTGATAGTGTTCTTATGGTTATTATTTGTGGGTTATGCTTATAGTTATGCTTATACTGAATCAAAATCATGTTTAAAATCTTCCTTGTAGGATCCCAAGATCGGAACCTGGTATATGGGTGCTGGGAGCCGAGAATGGGGTACTATGGAGGCAGTTAGCGCCAGATTCGGCGATCGGAAATTTTGTGAGCCCGGTTTCCAAGTTTGGGGTGTGACAATCCCAACCCAAATAGGAACACCTACCTAAGACATTTATTATAAGCCAATCCCAATTGGCTTTTACATATCCTAAGTTGTTGTATGATTAAAAGGTCAAAAACAGGAAAATCTGTCCATCTTTGGTACGAAGAAGTCACTGATTGTCACCTTCGGTATCACCGAAGATACCTTTGGTGTTACCAAAGGTGCTCAAAACTATCCAGCAAGCTTACAATGTTAATTCGGTATCACCGACTAGATAATTCAGTGACACCGATTGCCATCGATGAACATTGTTCGGTGCAACTGAAATGGACATATTTTGAACAACAACTTGAGGAAATAAATCGGTACTACGAATGATATTTCGGTACCACCGAAGCAAGTTCAGTGATACCGAACTTCACTTCAGTAACATCGTAAAATAGCCATTTTATAGCCATTTTATATCTGTTGGAAGCTTTTGTTTATAAAAGTGGCTTGCAGAAACTTGCAAAATTAGTGGAAATAGGCACCATAGAGTCTCTAGTATACCCCAAGCTTATCCTAGCCCATTTAGACTCTATCCATACAAGCTTATGTTCTCTTCATTGTGATCTTTCACTTCTATGAGCATTCAAAGCTCTTATTCAATGAAGAAAATAAACATGTGCCTTCTCTAGAGTTCAAAGACCAAACCAATAGAAAAATCCTTGGTTCTTTGATACTCTAGAGCATCCATAAGTTCAATCCCTTAGGAAATCCACTCATTATCCTAGATAGGAGATTTAACCAACTTCCATAACCTTGGTCACCTTTTAGGTACATCTTATGCAAGGTTTTTTATCGTGAAGCTGAGCTAATAGGTAAATTTAAGCTAAGTGATTGGGGGAGCACCTGGAAGCTGATTTAAGCTTGAGAGTGCGAAGATCTAGCAACCTGAGACAAGCTATAAGAGAGAATTCAATCCGAAAAGTGTCATTATAAGAATTCAAAAGCTTAGTCTCTTTCCTCGTGTAGGATTGAGGCTAAGAGTTTGCTATAAATAAACTCGATTAGGTTCCTTGTGTGGGACCTTGGCTAGTGGGCGTAAAGGTAGGTGCATTATGTAGGACCATGGCCAGTGGACCTAAACGTGGATTCTAGGTGTAAGACCTTTGCTCTTGCGGAGAGCATAAATTTGTGTCCTTAGTGTAGGACTGTAAAGGTTATCGGTGAACCTGTTTAAAACCTTTGATAGTGAAATCTAGTGCACTCTGGGATTGAGTGTGGATGCTGGGAGTGTAGTAGGGACGTAGCCGAATCACTATAAATGCTTGTGTTTGGAATGATCATTTGCGCATCTGTTTAATTATGCTTATATATACTTAAAAGTTTAATTTTGTATACATGATTGGATGAATGTTATTCATTGGTAGGAAACACATTCTACACATAAGCTCACAACACTAGGCTAGTTACTATATTCTACTTATCCCTTATAGCTTTTGTGATTGGATCCTCTAACTGGCTTGGAAGTCATTAGAGTTATTTTGCCTAACTTGGTTTAAAATTGAGTGATTATTTAAGTTAGGCAATCAGGACTTTAAATAGGTAAAAATAATTGAAAAGTCCTATTCACCCCCCTCTTGGGCATTGCTTCATACTCATTCTTTAGTATCAGTGGTGTAAACCACAATTTCAATTGGTATCAAAGCGAGGTTCCTCTGAAAAGGGTTTCGCAACCTAGAGGAAGATGTTGACTGAAGAAAGAATTATGGGCAAAGGAGAGGGACCATCCATCTCACGACCACCCATCTTTAATGGAACAAACTACGCATACTAGAAGGCTAGAATGATATATTTTCTCCAGGCCTTAGATGATGATGTTTGGGAGATTGTTGAAAATAGATATACTACACCAACAGAACAAATTGTTCTCGAGGATGGCACAACAATCACCAAACCCAAACTAAAGGCTAAGTGGACCCAGTATGACAAAGAGATGAGGATGTGTGAAGCCAAAGCCATGAATGCAATCTGCTATGGAGTTTCACAAGAAGTATTTCATCATATAAGCATGTGTGTAAACTCCAAGGCAGCTTGGGAGTTATTGGAAACTACCCATGAAGGAACCAATAAGTGAAAATGTCAAGGCTTCAGCTTCTAACATCTCAATTTGAAAACATAAAGATAGAAGAAGATGAGACATTCATGGAGTTTTTCACAAAATTGAATAGCATATGCAACTCCATGGGTGGACTTGGAGAAAGAATTTCGGTACCTAAAATATGTAGAAAAATTTTGAGATCCCTACCGGAACGTTTTAACTCCAAGGTCACCACATTGAAGAGTGTAGAAATATAGAAGAAATTAAAGTAAGAGAACTAGTAGGTTCCCTACAGACCTTTGAACTACACTTCAAACCGCTCACAAAATCTAAAAATATTGTTCTTAAAACCTCTAATAACCTGAATACAATAGATGAAGAAGAGTGAGAACGAAGATGGAGATGAAGAAGTTGCCTTCCTACCTAAAAAAATTCAAAAGATTCTTTAATAAGAACCGGAAAACCATGCAACCACAAGGGAGCTCAACCGGACCACAAATGCAAAACTGGAAAGTTCAACAAGTCCAAAGAGCCTCAATGCTACAATTATAAAAAGTTTGGTCACATCTCCACAGAATGTCCTACAAAGAAATCCAAAGGAAAAGCCATGACAGCCACCTGAGATGACACTAATGACTCAAATTCAGATTCAGATGAGTCAAGTAGTGATGGAGGCACAAAATCATTAAAGATTCTCATGGCCTACACCACTATAGTCAGTCCTAAAAATTCAGATGAGGAAGAAGAACTTGATCTTGAGAAAATTAAAAAGGGAAGAGGAATTAGAGTTAGAAGCATAACTTTTGACAATCTAATCAAGAAAATTGAACTTCTAGAATTAAAAGTTGAAAAATTAAAAAGAAAAAATAAGAAACTAAAAATGGAAGTAAAATATTCTGATCAGACAGCTGAACTAACCCAAAAGTTTACTCAAAGCAATGAAAAATTTGATAAACTTCTAGGCATGGGAAGAAAATCCAAAAATATGACAGGCCTAGGATATGAATCGGAATCCTCTTCTGCCTCATCACTGATGACAAATTCAACTACTCCAATTCAAAAAGATCCAATTGATTGTTATCACTGTGGAAAGATAGGACACTACAAATGGGAATGTCCTATGGTCAAGAAATTTGATGCCACTTCCAAGATAAATCACAAAGTCACATCTAAATCATTTGGCAGTCACTCAGAAAAATACTCCTCTAGCTTAAAAAAAATAGTTATCAAATGGGTAACACAAAATAAACACAAGTGCCCTGAAAATGACTCGGGCCCTTGTAACATCTGGTCCATGTAAATTGACAAGTTTCCTTGACCCATCTTTAGATATATCCATCAATGGGTCAGGAACTTTAAAAATGGGGAGATGTTAATAATAATAATAATAATAATAATAATAATAATAATATATAAAGGAAAATTTGATCAAGAAGTAAATCATAGTTACTTAAAGTTGATTCTAGACTTTTAAAAGGCATATTATTTTTTAATCAATTTACATATAAATTCTTGACCATTCATGGAGTTCGATAAAAAAAAAAAGTACCTTCGTGATAAACAACTCCATATATAACAAGTATCATGCATATATTTTGAAACGTCATGTATAATATGATAACATGCCTTGAACCGAAAAGGTTGATGCACACATTACAATACTCATAACCTATTAATCAACCATTTCTAACAAACGATTATTGGTTCATTTGGACTATATTGATATATCTGAGGATCATGCTCCCAATATATGCATTAGAGTCAAACCAAAGGATTAAGACGGATGCTTAATGTAATTGTTAAATCTGAGGATTCTTGGCCTCTAAAACATTTTGATAATTTCATGCTGAATTTTCACTCTCAATCATACCATGGAATCCCATTTTAGAATTCTGCAAGTAGGAAATTCAGTCCTAAAGATCTTTTTGAGTTCCAAAAAGATTTCGGTAACACCTGTAAATGCTATCTTATCTAGCTCCTAGGATTGTCAAATTTTGTAGTGCCAAAACCTCTTGGAATTTGTATCTTGTGTAGCTAAACTTTATATCATCCTTACCTACAATCAAGTAAAAGTTCAAGAAGTTCAAATTCAAGTTCAAGCAGCTCAAGTATAAGATCTAGAAGTTCAAGAACAAGAAGTTCAAGTACTAGATCAAGTTTTCAAGTTTCAACTATGTCAAGACACTGTGTATTACTTAAGAATACATGCTCAACTTCAAAGTACTTCAACCATAAGCTTCAAAGTACTTCAAGATGACAAGCTTGATAATCTATCAACCAAAGCGAACGATATTTCAATGTTCAATCTTCACCGATAAGGTATGAATGACCCTAGATTGACCATAGGTTAGGTCATATTGATTGCATACTTAAATTGGGTCATTATGTAATTTTATAGGCTTTATCTCGACTAGTCTTAGCCTATGTTTGACTATTCCAAGCACTGGCTCAACCAATCTAAGACTTCCCTCGACCAGTCTAAGGTTTGTTATGAATTTTTGAGATTTTCTATTGGACCCTCAACCAGTCCTGGAGATTGCTCGACCAGTCGAGTGAATAGTGCTCGACCGGTCGTGCAGGCTCGACTCAAAGTCCAGCAACCAAACTGGGTCCCACTCGACCAGTCGAGCAGGCCACTCGACCAGTCGAGTAACGATCTTATCTTATCACGCTTGAAATTTTGAATTCTTGTTGATCCTTCAACCAGTCGAACCGACCACTGGGCCAATCGAGTGAACAATATTTTTGCTTAAAAATTAAGGACAATTTTCAGAGTTTTTCAATCAATTCCAAGATATTCAAGTCACAACTCTAAGAGAACTTCTCTCCACATTTGAGAAGCTAATTAGTTAGTATTTAAGACTCTTTTAATAGCTTTTTTGTATTTGATTTTGTGATCTCTATTCTATTCTAATTCTTTTGTAAAGGGAATATTGATTTTACCCTTTTTGAGATCAAAATCAAATCAAGCTAGCCCTGGACAATTTAATCTAAAAATTATTTAGATCTAAGAACCCTTTTATATGTGAGAGTGTACATTAAACATCTACATCGAGTCGGTTCTATCGGGCTTCATCAAAAGAAGAATCTTGAGATAAGTACATTTCTATTTTCGTTATTTGGTTTGTAAGATTGCCAGAAAATATTTCATTTTTGGTTTTGACTGAGATAACCAGAAAATCTCAGTAAGTGGGGTTTTTAATTATGGTAACCCTTTGAAAACACAATTGTGAAGGTTTTAGGTGAACCTTGGAAAACCTATTTCAGAGTGAAAGCCAATATCCACTATGTGAGGATATTGGGAGTGGAGTAGTTGTGTGGTTGTTCTTTAACAGTTGGTGTACACACAACCGAACCCCTATAATTGCTGGAGTTATGGTGAATGGTTACATGTGCTTAAGTGGTTTAATGTTTTAATTTATTTTTCAGCATTTTTGGTGAATGATTATAATTTACTTTCTGCACATGTGGTGAATGTTGTAATAACAGTAGAAATTTGTTTCTATTTTATTCTTTATTCCTCTGTATTTTTTTGAGTTTTTGATACACAGACCGTTCTAGAAATCAGGTTGTCCTACCACAAGCCATTGGTTTTTGGTGTAAAGTTGTCCTTAGAATAACATCTGTATCAACCTCTCAATACTTGTACATTTGAAGTTGCTATTCATTTCTGCTATTTAAATTGATAAGTGCTATCTTTGATTATTTCTTTGTTATTCCGTACTTAAATTTTTAATTTGGCATAGTCCTAATCACCCCCCCCCCTCTAGGACTCTTAGCTCAGCCTTTTCAAGTGGTATCAAAGCCTAATAACACATTTTATTTTTTGGATTAATTTTTAGAGCTAATCAATCTGAGCTTTTTAAGATGTCAAATTTTGATAGGCTTTCAGTCACTAGGTCTCCACCTTTTGATGGCTCCAATTATGCCCATTGGAAAGCCAGAATAAGGATTTTTTTTTTAAAATCCATGGATGAAAGCATGCGGCAAGCCACAGTGACCAATTGGACCCCTCCTACCACTGAAGTGACCGGTACTGATGGATCTAAAACTGTAAAAGTCACACCTTACTTTTCTTAGACCACTCTTCAGAAATGTGAGAGTAGTGCTAATGCAAAGGCATTAAATGCAATTACTTGCGCACTTCACCAGATGAATTCAAGAGAATTATATACTGTGATATAGCAAAGCAAGCCTAGGATATTTTGGAAATGACACACGAGGGTACAACAATTGTCAAGAAATTTAAAGTTCAACTCCTCATAACTAAATTTGAGGAAATACGTATGGAAGAAAGTGAAATGTTTATGGACTTCTATGAAAGATTGAATGACATTGTCAACTCTATGTGGGGTCTTAGTGATAGGATCCCAAAAAGTAAAGTCTGTGCAAAGATACTGCGCTCATAGCCTGAACGGTTCAATTCAAAGGTGACCGAAATCTAGGAACTTCGTGATACAGATAATATGAGAGTAAAAGAACTGGTCGGTTCTTTACAAACCTACGAGTTAAACTTTAAAGCTCCTAAAGGCAAGTCTATCGCCCTTAAGTCTTCTAAAAGTATTTCTCATGAAAATAGTAATTCTGATTTAGAAACTTCTGAAGATGATATGACTCTTTTAGCCAAAACGTTTTACAAGATTTTCAAAAGTAAAAAGAGGGTCGATTTGCAAAAACCTATTGAAAAGAAAAGATCTAGATCTAAAACTTAGAAATCTTTAAAAGACAGCCGATGCTACAACTACCATGAATATGGACATCTAGCAAACAAATGTCCTAAAAAGGACAAGTCTAAAAAGAAAGGTATGGTGGCTACATGGGATGAATCTTCCTGCTCTGAAGTCTCTTCTGAGTTAGAAGATTCTAAAACCGAGTCGGCTAATGATGTTAAAGCCCTAATGACTCTAGCCAAGTTCACTTTTTCAGATAATGATGATTCAACCAGTGAAGAAAATCTGAATAGTGACCATGAAAATGAAGAAGACCTTCAAGATGCATATGATGCCCTATACAAGGAAAGTTTTAAAATAGCTGTAAAGTTAAAACTTCAAAAAGAAAAGTTTTCAAAACTAAAAGAAAATTTTGATTATCTAGTATTAGAAAAATCACGCTTTTTAGATTGCATTGAAAAACTAAGTGCGACTTAGATTTCAAAACGTCTCAAGCTGAAAACTTAAAATCTGAAAATGAAAAGCTAAAACTAGAAGTCTCTTCGCTTTTGAGTTTGAAGGACACATGGAGGTATGCCCAAGGTGATCCTAAATTAGAAAAACTTTTATCTGGATCTAGAAAATATGGCGATCGATTTGGATTGGGCTATGATAAAAGTATTCCTCCCAAACATAAGAATACTCCTCCTAAATTTGTTAAAGGGGAGTCTTCTAACTCAAAAGGGAAAAGTCTGAATTAAAATAATTCTAAAAATACTAAGACTTTTCAAACTTCAAAACCTAGAAGCAACCATAACAACTATAAAAATTAGAATCGTTATCATTTAGTTGATAAAATAGTTGACTTACTTAAGGAGCTCTTAAAATCTAACTCAGTGGGTAGGACTTATAACAACTATAAACATAAAAAGACCAACTATACTCCTAAACCCAAAACTGTAATGAAATGGGTCCCTAAGGGTACTTGTTTGGTTGCCCACACTGCTTTCAAAGCTTCGAGCCATTCAAAGTGGTATCTAGACAGTGGTTGCTCCAAGCATATGACAGGTGACAAAAGTCTATTCACCAATCTTAAAGACATAACTGATGGTTCAGTCATATTCGATGATGGTAGCAACTGCAGAATTGTTGGCCAAGGTATGGTTCAACTCTTAAACCTCCTTTTATTTGAGAATATTTTATATGTAAAGGGTTTAAAACATAATTTATTAAGCATCTCTCAAATATGCCATAATAATCATAGTATAAAATTTACCAACCAAGGATGTGAAATTTTAAATAAGAATGGTTCTGTAATATTAACTGGTTGCAGAACTTCTGAGAACTGCTACATTGTTTGTGATTCAATCTCATCTAAGCTATTGTTTACATGGTCCAAACTGATGAGACTGATTTATGGCATAAGTGCCTAGGACATGTACACTACCCCAACTTGTATAGATTGAGCAAGAGAGAATTAGTAAGAGGCCTACCCAAAGTAAAGAAAGTGGATAAAATATGTGGCGAGTGCTAGATTGGTAAACAAACTAGGAGTGCTCACAAAAAGGTGAATTTTAATGCCACATCTAAACCACTCGAGCTCCTTCACATGGATCTCATTGGACCAACTAGAATGAAAAGTCGAGGTGGTAAGAAGTATATTCTGGTAATTGTTGATGACTTTACCAGGTATACTTGGGTAGTCTTCTTAAGTGATGTTTTATTTAAACCAACACGATTTAAATGATTTTTAAACTCGCAAGTATACGAATCAGATGTAGATATGATACGTATTACGAGATCGTTCCCACGAGGACTGATCGTCACAATTCAAATCTATGACTCTCCTTAACTAATCCAACAATTAATAGAATGAACTACTAAGCACAATTCTATGAAAAAAAACCAATTAAGAACAGGGAAGAAGATTCAATCAGAGAAAGAGCACTAGGACTTTCGAATCCACCCCTAATTATCCTAACCCTTGTTTTGTCTGTTGATTCACCTTGATCTAAATTGATACCACTTATATAGAAAGCACAATCTGTGTCCTTAATTGGGCATACAGACTGTCTAATTCCTCTAAGCAATGCCATGAATAACAAATTCCATGTCCTTGGTTGGGAACATGGAATGTACATTCATTAAAGCACCCTGTTTCTTCCTCTATAGGAAACTTGTTCCTGATCAGACACAAGCACCTGTAATAAGCATCTAAACAACATCCATATATATACTTTGATCAAGTTCATAGATGGAGAAGCATAGAATTTAAACCAATCAAGCCCACTTAGAGAAAAAAACCAATTAATTAATATTCAAAGTAAATCAACCAACACAAGAGCTAATCAAATTAGGGGCTTCATCTTAGCCCTAGCTGAGAGATTAGTTACCCATAAAATCCATAAAAAGAGATGGATAAATAAAATTCATAAAAAAAAAAAAACGGAACACCAAACCAATCGATCTCCCTCTCTTCTTTCTTCTCTTTCTTCTCTCCCTGGCTCTGGATCTCAAATTCTCTGGATCTGAATGCCTTCCCCACGTCCAAAACTTCCCTTTTATAGCTGCTTGATGGCTGGAATCGGTGGCAGAGTCGTAGACGAACTCGGAGTACAAACTTTCGCAACCGTGATCGGTGGGCCCCACAGAGGTGTTTTCGGAAAATCCACCCCGTCCATTGGATTCAGGATGAAATTTCAGTCAAGAATGGGTGGTTTTGAAGGTCCATTAACGTGGCCCACAGAAGAAATCTCAAAAAAATCAGATTTGAACGTCGCCGGGTAGCCCTTTTGTGGCCTCTGTACCGCACACGTGTGTACGCATGGGAGTGAACTATCAGCATGGTTTTGTAGTATTCATAGCCCTCTACACGATGGACGGATCAGATCTTCCGGAAGGTTGACGAGCGGGGCCCACTGTCGTCCGCAAAACTCGGCTTCGAATCACGTTACGCGGACGCGGTTCCATCCTCCGTGGCAATGGTGGGGCCCATTCCGATAATTGTTTCGATCATCCACTCCGTACATTAGATTCACGTCGAGAAACCGTCCAGGAAGGGTCAGTTTTGAGTGAAATCAGTGCGGCCCACTTGATCTTTCGTTCCGCCGTCCATCCTGCGATTTTCATCAATCCACGTCCGTACACATGCATGGGACTAAAATTCCACCTAGGCGTGGGGTATGTCCGCCCCAGGAAGCGGATGGACGACTTAGATTATCCATTTGGACACAAGGTGGGGCCCACAGCATCGACCGCGGTCGGGTTCGTGAAGCCGCTGGAGCGACGAGAAGATGAGTCGGGTCAGCGCAAGTGCTGACCCTCTCATCCGTCCGGTGCAGCGCCAGTGCACGTGCATTCTATGCACGTGCTCACGCATGTGGGGCCCAATGTAATTCTTGTGGGAAATCTGCACCGTCCAACCTTTTCTTCATATTATTTTAACCGCCGACACCAAGTTTGAAGCAGTTCCAAATATCAGGTGGGCCCAGAATCAACGGTTTGTGGGCTGATTTGTCAGTTGGGGCACTTCCGTAATGATCCAATGGGTGAAATTTAATATGTACGGTTAATTTATGGCCCCCATCACATGTATGAAGTTTTGAACTGATCGGATAGCGGGAAACATGTAATCTAGCATTCTGGACCCCTTTCGGGCCCCTTTGGCTTGCTTTCCTCAGATCCCAGGCGTGTAAAATCTTCATTATTAGTTTTCTGGAGTCCATCCCGTGCTCTGGTAACTTTGGATCATGAAATCCATGCCTTTAACATCCAGTTCCAATTAACGCTCCTGATTTCGTCCTGTAATAAAAACACGAGAAAAATCTGGCATTAAACACTATTATGTATGTAAAATTAGGCAATTGCTGGGGTCTGATATGCAATATTCGACCCTGATCACAACCCCCAACCAGCATTTTGCTAGTCCCGAGCAAAACATGCGAAAAATAATTTCAGAAATAAAAGACAATTCCTGTAAAACTCAAGTGACTTGTGGACAGATAGCTGAGATGTGAAAATTCTAAGATTCATGATTGGTGTGTGGAATTTTTCTCTTGGAATCAAGCTCTCGGCAGATTTCATGATCAAGTTTAAAATATTAATCCATCAATTAGAACATTCCTAAACATTGAGTTCCACGAGTGTAAAGTATAATCTCGACTTACAATCATTAAAAGATAGCTTTTCATTTTACCAGCCTTTGGTTTTCTTTATGAGCAGTAACGCAATTGAGGGGAATCAAATTCTCACCTATAGGGAGCAAACCTATGGTGAAAACTTGTCGCCTAACACTTTTTTTTTCTTTTTTTTTTTTTTTTTTTTTTTTTTTCATGTCAACTATGGAGAATCAAATCGCACCTATAGGGAGCAAACCTATGGTGAAGATTATGTGACTTAACTCTTTTAATTCTTCTTTTACCAAGTTATGCCTAATGATTACAAGTTACCATTTAATATCGAACCAAAACTTAATGGGTAAGTGAGATGTGATATATGAAATCATGGCTCAATCAATGTTTACAACTTCTAATCATGGATTAACAATTCAAAATTGATTTGTGAAATCAAGCAGATATGGCAATCCAAGAGTCATAAGTTACCAACATCACGTTCTTATAATGTTAAAATCACAACTATCCTTCAAAATTACTTCGAATTCAATAGAAATTCCAGAAAAAATTTAAAATTTTCACAAATTTTGCTCAAGACCAAGAAAATACTGATTAGGTAACCTAATCCCCCAACCTAAAATCTACATTGTCCTCAATGAAAAAGAAATCAGCAAGCAATGCACATGGGACAATGAAAGTAAAAGAGGAGTGATGGAGGATAGTACCTGGACGGAGAAGCAAGAAGCTTTCTCAAAAAAATCGCATCGTAAAACAGGTTAGCACAAGAGAGAAATCAACAGAAAAAAAATAGCAAAACAAAAGAAAATCCTACCTATACCACTTTCGCAGGTGCTCTCGATTGCATTTAGCGCATGCAACAAGCCTTTAAACCCCTAGGTTACCCCTAGTGGACGAGTTGTAGTCTCGTGAGGGTTTGCAGTAATGTTACCCACAAACATTGAACTAACTAACTAGAAAAATGAAAAGGAATGAAATAAAATAAAAGGCTGGGTTGCCTCCCAGGAGCGCTAAGTTTAACGTCTTCAGCCAGACAAGAACGGACCATAAATGAAATAATCTTTATAACCAGGGTCCGCCAAAGAAATTACCTTACCACCTTAATTAACCGATCCCAGATAATTGATGAGAGTTCCCATGAGCTGTGCTATCTGTTAGGAGGTAACTGACACTGTCATCAAATAATTTAAGAACTTCTGCTCGCACGACTTCTTCCATGTGAGGATCATGCTTTCTTTGCAGTTCACGCGACATTTTCACAGCATGATCCATGCATATCGTGGGGCATACTCCCTGTATTTCCACTATCTTCCTTTCAATTGTTGCCTTATATGTTCTAAGAAAATTAAGCGGCTTCGCTCTTTGTCTTCTCGAGTTAAAAAAGCTCAGTCTTGTCGGGCGTCTCGGAGGGGATGAAGAGGTTCCACTTTCGCTCTCCATTTTTCTGTCTCCAATATAGGAGTAGAGTCGAGCAGTGCATTGACTTCGTGGGTGGGACTATCAATGTCAAAGTCCATGCCAGATTGTGCTAAGCAGGTCTCAAGTGGATCTTCAAAAGATGTACGGAAGGAGTCCTGCACTAGACTCTCGATCATGTCCACTTCAGATATATCATCCAAATCTGCGGATTGTTGTCCTGCATTAAAAATATTGAGTTTAATATTCATGTTACCAAAAGACAATTTCATAACTCCATTCCGGCAATTTATAATAGCATTAGATGTGGCAAAAAATGGACGACCCAAAATGACTGGGATCTGACTATGAAGATTCTGGACAGGCTGAGTATCTATGACTATGAAATCCACTGGAAAATAAAATTTATCAACCTGAATTAACACATCTTCAATAACACCCCGGGGCACTTTGACAGATCTATCAGCTAGTTGTAATGTTACCTTAGTCGGTTTCATCTCGCCAAGTCCTAGCTGTTCATAAACCGAATAAGGTAACAAATTAACGCTCGCCCCCAAATCAAGTAATGCCTTACCGATCTTATGATCTCCTATGCCGCAAGAAATTGTGGGAGCTCCTAGATCCCTAAATTTAGGAGGAGTGTTATGTTGAATCATGGAGTTGAGCTGCTCTGCAAGGAAGACTTTCTTATGAACATTCTGCTTACGCTTTTGAGTGCATAAATCTTTCAGAAACTTAGCGTAAGCAGGGACTTGTTTGATAACGTCAAGCAACGGGATGTTGACTTGCACTTTTTGAAACACATCCAAGATTTCATCAAAATTATTTCTTTTCTGTATTGGTGCCAGACGTTGAGGAAAGGGTGCTTTGGGCACGTAAGGTGGCACATTAGTGGTTCCTGGAGAGTCAGAGAGCTTTTGAACTTTGGATGCATTGGTGTGACTCTCTGCTTCATCTTGATCTTTTGTTTTAGAATTTGATTCATCCCCAGGCATCTCTATTCTGTTATCAATCTGCTTGCCTGACCTAAGGGTAGTAATCGATTTGGCCTGTTCATGATATTGCCCTTGGTTGGAATTAGAGCCAATCTCATACTGTCCCTTTGGGTTAGCCTCAGGTTGGCTAGGGAACTTGCCCTTCTCTCTCTCACTCAATGTGGCAGCTAGTTGACCCATTTGTATTTCCAGCTTAGCAATGGATTGTGCATTTGCATGTAAGCTTTCTTTGGTTGGCCAATAAGGTTTGTTGGGTATCTTTTTGGAATTGGAGAGAACTCGCATAAAAGATGGAGTGTATCCTCAAGAGATGGGTTCCTTGATTGTGTAGGCAGTTGTTGATATTGCGGAATTTGTTGACTGCCAACTTGGAGGTGCGGTTGCATGGGAGGATTTCCAGATGGTCCTCCTTGATGTGGTCCTTTTGCCCAAGAAAAATTTGGATGCCTAGCCCACCCTGGGTTGTATGTGTTCGAGTAAGGATCATTCCCAGGTTTTTGAAAAGTGTTCATAGCATGAACTTGTTCAGAGAGAAGTTCTGGGGATGCTGCCCCAGATGGACAAGACTGGGCAGGGCTAGAACATGAGGCACATGCCTCCACTTGAGTTGTTTGTGGAGGTCCATTATTTAATACCAGAGCATCAACTTTCTTTGTCAGGTTATCAAGCTTGGCGCACAGCTCTGGCACGACTCCTATCTCATATATACCACCTCTCTTTTGTGGTTGGGGACTTTTGTCACCTCTATTTGAATAGTCCCATTGCTGGGAATTTTCGCACAAGGTTTCAAAGAAGTTCCACGCTTCGACTTCACTTTTGGTCATGAATGACCCTCCACTGGTGGCATCAACCATGCGACGGTTCTGGGGTGTCAGACCGTCATAGAAGTATTGAACTTGTTGCCACTTCTGAAAACCATGGTGAGGACATTTAAGAAGCAAGTCCTTCCATCTTTCCCAAAATTCATGAAAGTGCTCGCCCTCTTTTTGTGTGAAGTTAGTAATTTCTCTACGGAGGGCATTGGTTTTGTGAACGGGGAAGAACTTGTTTAAGAACTTCTTAGACAGTTGGTCCCATGTAGTGATAGATCCAACTTCTAGAGAATTCAACCATGCTTTCGCCTTATCCTTCAAAGAAAAAGGAAACAAAAGTGGCGGATCGAATCGTCTCGAGAAGTTTTGGAACTTAAAGGTGGAGCAAATGTCTAAGAATTCTTTCACATGATGATATGGGTCCTCCTTGTCCAATCCATAAAAGGATGGCAATAATTGTATGACTCCAGTTTCGGTTCAAAGTGTGTTTTATAGTAGTGGTTGGCAACACTATGCATGAAGGCGCATTAAATTGGACAGGAGCTGAATAATCTTTGAGAGCCTTAACTTCAGTCTCATTCGCCATTTCAAAATAATTATTTCTCAATCTTTCACGCAATGTTCTTTCTATTTCAGCATCAAACGGTGCTAGTTCTATATTCAGAGATCTACGTCCTAGCATAAACTATGTTATTGCAATGGAAGAAAAAAAAAAACTAAACTAAGAAGCAACCTAAGGGAAATAAAACTAGACATAGAACTATGATATTTTAAAACAAGTTAAAACTATGTAAGTAAGAATGGGAAGAAAGAACCCGGAAAAGGAGATGAATGATGTCAGAAAATTTAAGATGTTCCTCCTTCACTTAGTAGCTTCCTTCCTCAATTCCTGTAAACAAAAAAAAACCAAATTAGGTTTCCTAAAATAATGATAGAAGAATCCTAAGCAACGACTAATTTCTAAAAATAAAATAAAAATAAAATAAAATAAAAACATTAACCTAAGTTAGTAAAATCCTAAGACTATGAATTATGATAAGAGAGAATCCTAAATTCAATTTGGACGAAAGTAAAATCCCATGAATGATGCAAGCAAAAAAACTTGATGTTTTATTTAAACCAACACGATTTAAATGATTTCTAAACTCGCAAGTATACGAATCGATGCAGATATGATACGTATTACGAGATCGTTCCCACGAGGACTGATCGTCACAATTCAAATCTATGACTCTCCTTAACTAATCCAACAATTAATGGAATGATCTACTAAGCACAATTCTATGAAAAAAACCAATTCAGAACGGGAAGAAGATTCAATCGAGAGAGAGCACTAGGACTTTCGAATTCACCCCTAATTATCCTAACCCTTGTTTTATGTCTCTGTTGATTCACCTTGATCTAAATTGATACCACTTATATAGAAGCACAATCTGTGTCCTTAATTGGGCATACGACTGTCTAATTCCTCTAAGCAATGCCATGAATAACAAATTCCATGTCCTTGGTGGGAACATGGAATGTACATTCATTAAAGCACCTGTTTCTTCCTCTATAGGAAACTTGTTCTGATCGATACACAAGCACCAGTAATAAGCATCTAAACAACATCCATATATATACTTTGATCAAGTTCATAGATGGAGAAGCATAGAATTTAAACCAATCAAGCCCACTTAGAGAAAAAACAAATTAATTAATATTCAAAGTAAATCAACCAACACAAGAGCTAATCAAATTAGGGGCTTCATCTCACCCTAGTGAGAGATTAGTTACCCATAAAATCCATAAAAAGAGATGGATAAATAAAATTCATAAAAAAAAAAAAAACTAACACCAAACCAATCGATCTCCCTCTCTTCTTTCTTCTCTTTCTTCTCTCCCGCTCTGATCTCAAATTCCTGGATCTGAATGCCTTCCCACGTCCAAAACTTCCTTTTATAGGCACTGGATGGTGAATCGGTGGTGAGTCGTAGACGAACTTGGAGTACAAACTTTCACAACCGTGATCGGTGGGCCCCACGAGGTGTTTTCTCGGAAAATCCACCCCATCCATTGGATTCGTGACGAAATTTCATCAAGAATGGGTGGTTTTGAAGGTCCATTAACGTGGCCCACAAAGAAATCTCAAAAAATCGATTTGAACGTCGCCGGGTAGCCCTTTTGTAGCCTCTGTACCGCACACGTGTGTACGCATGGGAGTGAACTATCAGCATGGTTTTGTAGTATTCATAGCCCTCTACACGATGGATGGATCAGATCTTCCGGAAGGTTGACGAACGGGGCCCACTGTCGTCCGCAAAACTCGGCTTCGAATCACGTTACGCGGACGCGGTTCCATCCTCCGTGGCAATGGTGGGGCCCATTCCGATAATTGTTTCGATCATCCACTCCGTACATTAGATTCACGTCGAGAAACCATCCAGGAGGGTCAGTTTTGAGTGAAATCAGTGTGGCCCACTTGATCTTTCGTTCCGCCGTCCATCCTGCGATTTTCATCAATCCACGTCCGTACACATGCATGGGACTAAAATTCCACCTAGGCGTGGGGTATGTCCGCCCCAGGAAGCGGATGGACGGCTTAGATTGTCCATTTGGACACAAGGTGGGGCCCACAGCATCGACCGCGGTCGGGTTCGTGAAGCCGCTGGAGCGACGAGAAGATGAGTCGGGTCAGCGCAAGTGCTGACCCTCTCATCCGTCCGGTGCAGCGCCAGTGCACGTGCATTCTATGCACGTGCTCACGCATGTGGGGCCCAATGTAATTCTTGTGGGAAATCTGCACCGTCCAACCTTTTCTTCATATTATTTTAACCGTACACCAAGTTTGAAGCAGTTCCAAATATCAGGTGGGCCCAGAATCAACGGTTTGTGGGCTGATTTGTCAGTTGGGGCACTTCCGTAATGATCCAATGGGTGAAATTTAATATGTACGGTTAATTTATGGCCCCCATCACATGTATGAAGTTTTGAACTGATCGGATAGCGGGAAACATGTAATCTAGCATTCTGGACCCCTTTCGGGCCCCTTTGGCTTGCTTTCCTCAGATCCCAGGCGTGTAAAATCTTCATTATTAGTTTTCTGGAGTCCATCCCGTGCTCTGGTAACTTTGGATCATGAAATCCATGCCTTTAACATCCAGTTCCAATTAACGCTCCTGATTTCGTCCTGTAATAAAAACACGAGAAAAATCTGGCATTAAACACTATTATGTATGTAAAATTAGGCAATTGCTGGGGTCTGATATACAATATTCGACCCTGATCATTAAGAGAGAAATCAAAAACTCTCGATGAAGTAAAAAAGGGTACTTAAACGTATCCAAACTGAAAAAGAATCACAAGTCACTAAGATCTATAGTGATCATGGTTCTGAGTTTGAAAATAACAGTTTTGAGAAATTTTGCAATGATCAAGGAATATCATATGAATGTTCTGCGCCCAAAACACCACAACAAAATGGTGTAGTGGAAAGGAAAATAGAGTGCTTCAAGAAATGGCAAATGTAATGCTAAATAGTATGAAGCTTCCTAAAAACCTTTGGACTAAAGCTGTAAATACTACTTGTTATATAATTAATTGTATTTATACTAGAAAATCAAATAGTAAAATGGCTTATGAAATGTGGTTTGATAAGAAACCTATAGTCAAATACTTTTGATTTTTCAGCAGCAAGTGCTACATCTAACGTGACTAAGAAAATCTGGGTAAAATTGACACGAAAAGTGATGAAGGGATATTTTTAGGGTATGCTTTGAATAGTCGAGCATATTGAGTTCTTAACAAGAGGACCGGTGTAATTTAAGAGTCCATTAATGTGGTTATAGATGATCACTCAAATACACCTGTCTCAAGTTCAGAAAATGATGAAGTTCTTTTATTTGATAAACCAGACTCTTCATCAAGTCAAAATAATACTAAACTATGAACAGTTAAAGATCATCCATTTGATCAAATCCTTGAAAATCCTCTCATTGGTGTGCGCACTCATAAACAACTTCAAGATATGTGCAACTACATGTGTTTTACATCTCAGATAGAACTGGCCAACGTAAAAGAAGCTCTTACTGACGAAAAATGGATTGCAGTAATGCAAGAAGAGCTCAATCAGTTTGTTAGAAATGATGTTTGGTACTTAATTCCAAGACCAAAAGATAAACACATTATCAGAACAAAATGGATTTTTAAAAATAAGTTTGATGAACTTGGTAATATTATTAGAAATAAGGCTAAGCTGGTTGTACAGGGGTACACTCAAATTGAAGGCATTGATTATGATGAGACCTTTACCCTAGTAGCTCGTCTTGAATCAATCAAACTATTTATATCCATTGCATGTTTTAGAAAATTTAAAATATACCAAATGGATGTAAAGAGTGCGTTCTTAAATGAAAATTTGCATGAAGAAGTGTACGTTGAACAACCAACGGGTTTTGAAGACCCTAAGCAAGCTAATCATGTCTATCGCCTAAAAAAGGCACTCTATGGTTTGAAACAAGTCCCAGGGCATGATACGAAAAGTTGACTAAGTTTCTACTAAGTCATAACTTTGTAATGGGAAGTGTTGATAAGACATTATTTGTAAAGAAACATAATGATCACATACTAATAGTGCAAATCTATGTTGATGACATTATCTATGGATCTACCTGTGCTAACATAACTGTTGAGTTTGTAGATCTTATGAAATCTAAATTTGCAATGAGCATTGTTGGAGAACTAAACTATTTCCTAGGGTTGCAAGTCAAACAGCTTCCTGATGGTTTCTTTCTTTCTCAAACAAAATATGCTCTGAACTTAGTTAAAAAGTTTGAATTTGAGAGTGGGAAAATTTTTGATACTCTAACGAGTACTATTCTAAAACTCTCTAAGGATTCAACAAGTAAGAGTGTGGATCCTAAGTTGTATCATAGTATGATAGATAGTTTACTTTATTTAACTTCGAGCCGACCTGATATTACTTTTAGCGTAGGAAAATGTGCTAGATATCAATCGGACCCTAAAGAATCACACTTGATTGCTGTTAAGCGTATTTTGCGATATGTCAGTAGTTCATCTAATCTTTGTCTCTAGTATCCACATGATACTATTGTACAATTAGCTGGTTACATGGATGTTGATTGGGCTGGTAACATTGATGATCATAAATCAATCAGCGGTGGTTGTTTCTATATCGAGAACTGTTTAGTTTCTTGGCTAAGTAAGAAACAAAGTTCTGTATCGCTCTCCACAGCTAAGGCTGAATATATTACTGCTGGTAATGCATGCACTCAACTTGTGTGGATGAAGAGAATGCTAAGAGATTATGGAATTGCGCAAGAATTCATGGTTTTATATTGCGACAATTCAAGCACAATTAATATTTATAAAAATCCAATTCAACATTCACGAACCAAGCATATTGACATTATGTATCATTATATTCGTGAACAGGTGGAAGACAAGATAATTTCATTGGAATATATTCCGACCGAGAATCAACTTGCAGACATATTCACAAAATTGCTCGACAAAAACAGGTTTGCAAAATTGAAATTTGATCTTGGTATGTGCAATATGAACTGATGATTTTTGCATTTCTGTATCATAATGTATATATTTATTATTTTGAAATTTTAAAATTCAAATTAATAAATAATTACAAATTTTCAGTGCTGCACGACTAGTCGAGTACAAACTTGACCAGTCATGGCTCAACCGGCCAAGTATGTACACGACCAGTTGTGGAACTCAGGTTTTACTTTTTATTTGGGGAAAAACATCTTTTTCTTCACTTTGTTCTTCTTCTTCAATAAGCCCTACCACGACCGGTCGAACCCATCTTCGATTCCTCCATGGTTAGTGCATTATTTTCAATTTCCTTGTAGATTTGAGTTCTTTGATCTTCCATTTCCTTGTTTATGTTGTTTATTTCAAGGTTTATGGTTGTTTGGTGGGTTTTTTAGATAAAAATCTGATTTACTTGAAACCCTTCTTGCCTCTTTTGCAATCCTTGTATTCCTTGATTTCTTTGCTGTAATGAAAGGTAGAAACAGGAAGAAAGGATCTCGTGGTCTCTCTTCTTCTCGTTCCGCTCCTATCACGGTGCACCATCTTTGGTCACCCGAGGAAGATCCCGAGTCTGTACGGGATATTCGCTTACGCAACGTGATAGTAAAATGGATAGTTAACATTGATCATTTGGCTCCTTTTGGTATCCTTCCACTTCTTCAATCTGTAGGATGGGATAACACATTGGGGCAGTCTGGCATTCCGCTCTATTGCGCAAGCCATGTATGCTTGTATTATTGACTTCTCTACTGAGAATCTTACATTTACTATTTTTACCAGAGAAGGCCCAATTGATGTGGACTGTCACCTCATTTCTGGATTAATGGACCTTCCAGTTAATGATGACGGTGTTCCCATTAGTTCTCTTATAGCAAAACCTTTTGAATTTGAGAAGCGTATGCTCACTAGAGTTTTATATAATATGGATGAGAAATGGAGTACTGGGAATGTGCTCGCTTTCAAGTTTTTGTTACTCAGATACAGGGTTCTTCATAGGATTTTCATTTCAAATGTCTACCGTAGATCTGGTAACAAAATCGAGCTTACTACATTCATGGTCCGCATTCTACACTCTATTATTTCTAGAGTCTCTGTGTATCTTCCTTCACTGATTTTTTATATCATGATTTAGTTCCGTCTCCATCCAAGTCACAGTGATATACCTTTTGCTTATCTTATGACTGTATTAGCCACCCATAGTCTAGTGGTTAAGCCTGTTGGAGAAGCTCTAATTCACCATCTACCCTTCAACAACTCTAATATTAATAAGATGAATTTGAAGTTGGCCCCTGGCCAAGTTGATGTGGGTGCTAAAGGAGCAGCTAAAGTAAATGAAGAAGAAGATGCTTTGCCTCTAGATGATGTACAATATGGATGACATCTTTGATGAGATTGAATCCAACTCTGCAGCGGATCCTGATTTTCAACCATCTGATTTTAATGACCGTTTATGTTCTCTAGAGGAAAAGGTAGAAGGTATGCATGTGTCCCAAGAGAATCAATTTAAATACATGCGCAAATATTTAAGGTGCATTAACAAGAGATTACATTAAATCGATCCTTCCATACCTGCACCTTCTTCTGGTTCAGATTAGTTTTGATTTCTAATTTGTAATAACTTTTATACGTGTATTTCTCTTAACTTTCTATGCTTGGACATGTTTTATTCTTATTGTCCACTTGTTTGAATGATTATCTTGCAATTTTTATGTTATCTTGACCTAACTTCTCTCTGTCGTTACTCATTGCTCTCTTGTTTCCATCATCATTTTTACGTTCTTTCCTTTGTCATATTGTGACAAAAGGGGGAGAATTTGTGTTGATATTTATGATATTGATGATATTAGATTCTATAGAGTGGATGTATGTTAAAAATGTGGGGAAGAGAAGTGGTTAGGTAGCTAATTTCTACTCTCCTCTTGGATTTTGTGGAGTAATGTATTGAGGGGGAGTATTGGTGCATGATTATGAGTACTGGTGCATGATTCTTTGACCAGGTTGTAACTGGTGCATGATTCTTTATAGTGCATATCTTTACTATGTGCATCATATTATTTATTTGGTTTTGTCACAAATTTTAACAAAGGGGGAGATTGTAAATGCTATCTTATTTAGCTCCTAGGATTGTCAAATTTTGTAGTGCCAAAACCTCTCGAAATCTGTATCTTCTGTAGCTCAACTTTATATCATCCTTGCCTACAATCAAGTACAAGTTCAAGAAGTTCAAATTCAAGTTCAAGCAGATTAAGTACAAGATCTAGAAGTTCAAGAACAAGAAGTTCAAGTACTAAATCAACTTTTCAAGTTTCAACTATGTTAAGACAATGTGTATTACTTAAGAATACATGCTCAACTTCAAAGATTTCAAGCTCAAGCTTCAAAGTACTTCAAGATGACAAGCTTCAAGTACTTCATGATAATCTATCAACCAAAGCGAACGATATTTCAATGTTCAATCTTCACTGATAAGGTATGAATGACCCTAAATTGACCATAGGTTAGGTCATATTGATTGCATACTTAAATTGGGTCATTATATAATTTTATAGGCTTTATCTCGACTAGTCTTAGCCTATGTTTGACTAGTCCAAGCACTGGCTCGACCAATCCAAGAATTCCCTCGACTAGTCTAAGGTTTGTTGTGATTTTTTGGGATTTTCTGTTGGACTCTCGACCAGTCTTGGAGACTGCTCAACCAGTCGAGTGAACAGTGCTCGACCGGTCGTGCAGGCTCGACTCAAAATCCAGCAACCAAACTGGGTCCCACTCGACTAGTCGAGTGCAGGGCTTGACCAGTCGAGCAGGCCACTCAACCAGTCAAATAAGCCACTCGACCAGTCGAATAACGATCTTATCTTATTATGCTTGAAATTTTGAATTCTTGTTGGTCCTTCGACCAGTCGAATCGACCACTGGGCCAGTCAAGTAAATAGTATTTTTGCTTATAAATTGAGGATGATTTTCAGAGTTTTTCATGCAATTCAAAGATATTCAAGTCACAAATTTAAGAGAACTTGTCCCCACATTTGAGAAGCTAATTGGTTAGTATTTAAGATTCTTTTAATAGCTTTTTTGTATTTGATTTTGTGATCTTTATTCTATTCTAATTCTTTTGTAAAGGGAATATTGATTTTACCCTTTTTGAGATCAAAATCAAATCAAGCTAGCCCTGGACAATTTAATCTAAAAATCATTTAGATCAAGAACCCTTTCATATGTGTAACAGCCCGGATTTTTGCCAACCTGGGATCAGACGTCCTTAGGTAATGGGCCACTCCTAACACTTTATTAACTTGTCAGAACTGAATCCCACAGTCTAAAATCGCTTCTGAACCCATTTCCTTCACAAATCCCACCCTTCACCACCTTGTTCTTTCAATTTTCTTAAGTACTTTCACCCTAGACACTATATTAAACTAGGTAAGTAGTATAACTTGGTACACTTTATATACAAACTACAAAGACCCTAGTACCACCTCAGGCAGAAATCGCTCAGGATCAAATCCTTTAGAAATGAGACAAAGTAACTAAGTACTAAACTAGATTAGCTATGAAATCCGTTTGATCCACTTTAAATACGATCTACAAGATCCAAAACTTGTAGAATCATTGACGCTAGGTTACCCTAAAATCTAGGATCAATCTCATTACCCGGCTGCTCTCGGGAGCATCCCGAAACTCCGTATTAGATCTGGACCACACGTCGGAACTCCAATTAACACGAAGTTAAGGAATTAGGACCGCTTCGCTGGGCTTGACAACCATCTCGGAAATTAAATCCAAACAGTGTCCCAGCGCTATTCGCTTGAACTCGGAGTGGAGAGTGTGAGAACACTTGGTTTTCTTTATAAATAAATATCTCAAATAGTAATCTGAGACTTGTCGCTTGCGGGTTAGTATTAAGAAAATTGACCGTCAGAATCAGACCAAATTACACCCCCGGATCAGGAAAAATTTCATACACGTGTCAGTGTACTCAGAATCTCCGATCGAGATCCGCTTACCGTTGAACTGAAACTGGTCCGCCACGTGCGATCTGAAAATTCGACCGAAATGAAAACTTAACTAAATGTAGATCCGATGTCGATGAGCTTAAGTCCGACCTTTGGCTCAAGGAGGCCCGCCAGAAGTCCTCCGTTGAGCTGAAACAGATACCCTTTGGACAAAACCCAAGTATACCTTGACCTGAAGTCTAATTTGGTGAGTTTTTAGGCTATATAAGGACCTTAAAACTCTCTCTCTTATAGCCATACGAATTTGAGAAAACCCCAGGAGAGAGAGAAAAGAGAGAGAAAGTGTGGGAGCATCTCCCTGCCGCTGCTATACATGTTCAACCACTTCATTCTAACCACTTTCCCGACGATTCCGGCTCCGTTTCTAGGTAAGAAACCCTAACCCTAATCTGTTTTGGGGTTGTGTAGGTTGTAGGTTATGAAATAGCTAACCTATGTCGTTCTATAGGTTGCCAAACTGCCATATACGAAAGCTTAGCAAACCTATCGACTCCGTTACAATTCTACGACAAAAGGTGCGGACTTTAGGTGTATAGGTTATGGTTTTCAACACTTTCAATGTCAGATAATGATAGATTCATGATCTGCATGCAATTGCACATGTATAAAGTGCTATCTGTTTTCCATTTCGATTAAAGATGTTGAATATGGAATTTTACAAATTCTAGGTATTCATAGAAAATACCGTATACGTATAAATTTTGGAAATGTGTTTGCCATGATTATTTGTTGTAGAAATATAATATATATGGATAAAATACTTAGTTGGCGAAAGGACTCGCCATAATACATAATTTGCTAATATACACTATGTATGTAGAAATAGTGTAGTCTAGAAAGTACCGTATACGGATAAATTTTGGAGATGTGTTTGCCATGATTATTTGCTATATGTAATATATTATATATGCGTAAAATACTTGCTTGGCGAAAAGACTCGTCCTAATACATGTTTTGCTAATATACACTATGTATGTTGTAATAGTGTACTCTAAGTGTTTGTGAAAATGCTTATGAGTGTAAGGGTTTGGATGATGGTGCCTTGGGTAGGTGTTGAGAAGGGATTCTCAACTACCTTAGAGACATGTATGATCTCCCCCATGTGGGTTGTTCATTTTAACTACTTACCTATGAAATATATGTGTTTGTATTCCTGTTTATATAGTGCTTCATAACATGCTTTATAACATGCTTTATAACATGCTTTATGATTGTATGATTTTATTTATGTAATGCGTATGTTTAAATTCATGTTTATGTTGTATGATCCGTCATGGGTGATGGGGGAGCGGTGTAACGATTCTGTGCAACAGCCCTGGCAGCCCTAAACGGATAATACTAGACTTTGATTGTATGATTTGAATCTTGATCCATTACTGCTTTACCTATCTGCAATTAAATGTGATTGGGGCTATTGTATAGTCCAGGCAGTCGGTAATGGGATCGAATTCGTGGCTGAGATTCATTCGCCACGTAGGACGTGTTTGACGAACCCGAGTTGTGCATTACTTGTCGGCAGTGGTTAGGCCACACGAAGTGTTTATGCACTTCATGTCGTACAACTCAATGGGCGCTCGTGCTAGTCTAGCTCATTAAGTAATCCGATCTGTCTAATGTATGTTCACCATGTTTGGTAGCTACTGCTTGAACCTAGGGTACCAAACTTACCAGTGAAGTCTTGTTAACCATGATACCTCGATTCGCTAAGACTCATGAGCCGAGCATGGTGGTATGGGACACCATGGTCGAGCTGTCAGCCTACGCTGGAGCCACGTGCCTCCCCGTAGTGATCAGTAAGCAACCTACTCATGAGCCGATTATGGTGGTATGGGACACTATATTCGAGCTATCGGCCTACACTGCCGTAGCCTGACTGTGGTCCCCAGTCGGGTTGCATCCGGGTCCCATTCTCAATAAGTGAACTGGTCGGGCTTCGAAAATAGACTGCCAGTTGGTAGGACGTTAGTGGAGTGACCTCGAGCATACTTTAAAGCTGTGGTGAGGCGATGAGCCTTCCCGTAGTAACAAAGTATAAACTAGGCCTGTATTGATAAGGTGATGGGGGAGTGGTGCAACGATTCCGTATAACAGTCCTGACAGCCCTTGCAGCGACCTAGAAACACACCATCGTATGAGATTAACTAGGACTGACGACCCTAGAATGGATCATGTTTGGGAATGATACAAGGGAGGTACCTTAGTTTCCCAATCCTGCTATTTGAAATGGAATAATAACAACTTGGTAATCATGCTCATCATGTATTGCATGTGCCTGGAAGATGTGGAGCACTGAGGGATGAAAGCATGTCGCGAACGTAAGATGGTGTCGCATGAGGGTGTGTGTGGTGAGGGCATACATCATGTCATTTCATACTTGCATTAAATAAGAGTATTTAGAATTGTTTGATTGTACTACTTTATCATTACTACTTGACTGAGTTGATAACATGTTAACCTATGCTTTACTGTTCCACTGAGTTGATCACTCACTCCCACGTTACGGGACGGTATTGTACACACCAACCAGATTTGTTGAGTTTCAGGTGATGGCAATGCTTATGAAGCAGAGCCAGACCACTACTATGATGATGAGGAAGAGTTCTCCTATCTGTATCTCTCTGACAGGTCTATGAAGACCAAGTATTGTATTGACGGGGCTATGGTACTTGGGATAGAAGACATTACACTTCCTCACATTTAGTATATTTTAAAATTGTACTTGTAATTAATTAACCTGGTAACTTTATCACACTTTGGAGACTCACCACTGTTTTTATATTTTATATATCTTTCACAGTCTTCCGCTTGCAATTTAACTGTCTCTGGAGTATAATATACTGTTTGGGCTTAATCTCACTCATGTTCAATGCACTAATACAGACAACATTCAATCATCATTCATTTTGTTGCATAAGTGATGCGTTGGAACTCGGGAGTTGAGTTTATGCTCGACCCCCAATTTTCAGGGCGTTACAATATGTGAGATTATACATTGAACGTCTACATTGAATATCTACATCGAATCGGTTCTATCGGGCTTCATCAAAAGAAGAATCTTTAGATAAGTACATTTCTATTTTCGTTATTTGGTTTGTAAGATTGCCAGAAAATCTTTCATTTTTAGTTTTGACTGAGATAGACAGAAAATCTCAGTAAGTGTTGTTTTTAATTGTGGTAGACCTTTAAAAACACAAATGTGAAGGTTTTAGGTGAACCTTGGAAAACCTATTTCATAGTGAAAGCCAATATCCACTGTGTAAGGATATTAGGAGTGGAGTAGGTGTGTGGTTGTTCTTTAATAGTTGGTGTACACACAAGCGAACCACTATAATTGTTGTTGTGGTGAATGGTTGCATGTGCTTAAGTGGTTGAATGTTGTAATTTATTTTTCAGCATTTGTGGTGAATGATTGTGATTTACTTTTTGCACATGTGGTGAATGTTGTAATAGCAGTAGAAATTTATTTCTGTTTTATTCTTTATTCCTCTGTATTTGTTTGAGTTTTTGATACATAGATCGTTCTAGAAATCAGGTTGTCTTAGTTGTCCTTACAATAACATCTGTATCAACCTCTCAATACTTGTACATTTGAGGTTGCCATTCATTTCTGCTATTTAAATTGATAAGTGTTATCTTTGATTATTTCTTTATTATTCTGTACTTAAAATTTTAATTTGGCATAGTCCTATTCAACCCTCTCCCCCCCCGCTAGGACTCTTAGCTCAACCTTTTCAACACCGAACTTACCTTTGGTCCTTCTGAAATCGAGCTGCATCAAGTCATTTATATCCTTCATTGCCCAATTCTGGTAGACCATGTCTTATTTCTCCAAAGTTCGTGTGAAGGGCTGTACAACCAAAATCAGCAAAAACTAAGGTCAATCCTATTGCTTTCTCTATACATCTCTAAACTAGGATCATGTGCCGGGTCATTTGCCATTTTACTTCACTTTACATAAAGGAGTTATCCCCGTCTAGAGAAAAGCCAATCTAAGAAGAAACATGTCATTGAAGGATCAACCGGAACTAGGCATAAAGCCTACTCCTTCCAGGCCCATTACTACAAAAATCTTTCTTATAAAAGATTGTGTGTGTACAAAAATGTCAATGAAAAGGTCCGATTAACCTTGTCCCATTACACACCATCTGGGGGTTGTGATATTGATTGTAATGGTAAAATATTCAAACTGCTCCGTACCGCATATCAACTCATAGAAGGATACCATTGTCTTCCAAAACAACACTAAACTACAAATACACAAAATTAAAAGAGGGTGTTTTGAAAAGAACTCACTGTATGATCTATATGTGTGTATTTACTTATAAGATAGAAACATCATTTTTATATTAACTAATATTTTTACTTGTACTTATTTATCCTATGATTCCAGCACAACATGATCAAGAACAAGGGAAAGGAAGATGCAAAAGGAGAAACCTCATCTAGAAAAATCAGACCCTATACTCCTTATCCACACTCTAATGCCAGGGCAAAAGAATTTACCTTTGATCGATTTATCAGACCTAGTCTCATAGAGTCATACAGGATAAATGTCTATCTAAAATCCATGGGGTGGGACAACATTCTTTATTTAAGAGGGGAAATACAATATGACGGTGTTTATCAATTTCTGAATTTTGTCATAATACTCGAGATGATCCTCCGTCGATCAGCATCAATTACATGAACCAAACCAAGGAGATCACTCCTTTGATGCTGGGAGAACTTTTGGATCTTCCAGTCGCACACATCTCACCAACTGATTGTTACTTAAATGATCCAAGTGTATGAAAACAAGTAACAAGAATACTATGTGATTAATCAATGATATCCAGAAATAGAAAAAACTACTTGTCTTCATTGCATCTGGACTCTACCATAAATGTAACGCCCCGGATTTTGAGAGTCGAGCAAAGCTCTACTCCCGAGATCCAACACATCACTTATGTAACATGGATGATGATGTTCAGATTTTGTCCATATTAATGAGTTAAACATGAGTGGGATTATACCAAAACAGCATATCATACTCTAGATATAATTGAATTAAGCAAGCGGAAGACTGAAACATATGTATTTAAGTATGTAAGTATTTCACAACCTCCAGAGTATGAGTATGTTACTGGGTAAAATGTATACATATATTGTTCTAAAATTGAAAAAATATCAAAATGTAAACTATCCAACTAATCCATATGTCCCTGTAATCCCGTCGAATCAGCATGAGGTCTACATAGACCCGCCTGAGAGCTGAACGTAGGAGAATTCTTCCTCCTCATCTATGAAGTCCTGCTCCATCGCATAGACTTCCTCATCACCTCCATCTAAACTAGAGTCTAGTTAGTGTTTTAAAACACCATCCCAGGGTGGGAGTGAGTAATCAACTTAGTGGTACTATAAGGCAAAGGTTAACATGTTATCAAGTCAATCAAGCAGTAATGATAAAGCAATGCAACAATCACTTCCTAACTACTCTTGTTAATGCAAGAATGGTGTGCAGTAATGATGTATGCCCTCGCACAAAGCTCCCTCACAAGTGACTCCGACAACCGATTTCACATATGACCTCCCTAAAGTGCACCTTCCTCGCCAAAAGCACATCCTAGCTAATGCAATGCGATGTATGGCCGTGTTAGTCGAGTACTTAATTAAGCTTATTCATATAGTAGGTTTGGGAAGCTAAGGTATCTCCCTATATATCATTAACCTAAACGAAGGATCCATCTAGGGTTGTCAATCCTAATTAACCACATACGATAGACAAGTTATAGGGCATCACCCCTAATGAAAAGCAGTTGATAGGCAAATTCAAAAGTTTATACTCGCGATTACTACGGGGAGGCTCGTCACCTCAGCGTAGGCTGACAGCTCGAACACAGTGACCCATACCATCATGCCGAGCTCACGAGTTTGGGTTGCTCACTGGTCATTACGGGGAGTCTCGTCACCCCAGTATAGGCCGATAGCTCAACCACGGTGTCCCATACCACCATGCCAGGCTCATGAGTCTTAGGGGATCATGGTACCATGGTTAAAACTGGCTTTTACATTGGCAAGTGGTTCCTTAGATTCAAGCAGTGATGTCCATAGATGGTAAATATACAATAGGCCAATTGGTTTGTTTGGCAAGTTCGATTGGTATGACCACACGTTGACTTAATCGACATGGAGCGCATAAGCACCCCGTGTAGCCTAACCACTATCGACAATCGCCATGCGACCCAGATTTGTCGAGTTACCCAATGTGGCGAGACTAATTCAGCCACCTGTACATGGACTATTACCGATTGCCTAGGCTACGTTGTAGCCCCAATCTTACTCAAATGCAATGGGTAAACACATGTGATAATTATATCAGCATTTAATAAACAATCCAAATAAATCCCTCATTTAAGCATTTTGATCTTGTTACCAAATATTTACATTTTATTCATAAACCGCGTACAAGCAATTAAGATTACATGAAGGAAACTATACATATGAATAAGGTAACTGAGAATCCTATCTTAATACTCTTAATAAATATAAATATCAACAATTTCTCATTTAGACAATTTATCAAACACTTAGACTACACATTACCAAATACATAGACTAGATTAGTTATGACGTATATTATGGCAATTCCTTACACAAGGAGGTCATCATGCATATGACAAACATGAATCCTAGATTAGTAGTCATGGCAAGCACAAATCATATTTACATGTTGATTCAAATATTTAAACAAACACACGAGATGCATCTTTTATTCAACATAGTTCATACATCTGCATGTTCTATCGAAAACGTCGTTTCTAAGACAACATGGTAGCAATCAAGTCAGACATAAATCATTAGCTAACATTGAAAGCATTAAAAACCATAACCTAAATGTTTATAGTCTGCACCTTTCGTCAGAATACTCGATTCGGACTTGGTTCGAATTCTACGTTCCCGAAACAGAACGTCGGATACCTAAATAGTGAAATCGGTTAGCTAGGTTAACAAACAGCTATTCTAGATCTTAACTACGGTATTAGGGTTAGGATTTCTTACCTAAATCGTAGCGAAACAGATCGTGTAGCAAAATGGGGAGGTGAATCAGTACGTGAAGTAGTGGAAGAGAATCACAGCAATGATCTCCCAGGATTTCTCTTCTCTCCTTACTCTTTTCTCTTCTTTTCTCTCTTCTCTCTCCTAGGGTTTGGAGAAATTCGTATGAGAGAGGGATGGGGTGGTATAAGGGCTATATATAGGCCCAGTAGTGATGTAAATGGCCCCAGGGCCATGGTATACTTAGGTTATATCCAAAGGGCGACTGTTTTTGACCAACAGGGCACATAGGGAGGCCCGCTACTCACATACGTCATATGGTAAGTTCTCTGACAATGGATCTATGCAAGGATGTGTTTCGATGTGATTGGATAGGTCGATCGACCGTGGAGGACCTGTGTCAGATCAACGGTCGAACTTGCTCGATCAGGGCACAAGTATACGAATATGTGTAGGGAAATTTTCTTTTCCCATGGGTGAAGTTTGGTCAGAAATTGATGATCCAAAATCCTCAATTTCGTGCGTGAGCGAATTGCCCAATTTACTTAAGTTTCATTACAGTTTCTAAAGGTATTCGTGTTTCTCACACACTTTACTCAAGGCTCAAGTTGTGCATTTCTGGACACTATTTGGGCTCGATTCCTGCGATGCTTGTCAAGCCCAGTAAGACGGACATAATCCTATAGTTTCGCGGTCATCGGACTTTTGACGTGCAGTCCAGGTCCAATACGGGATTTCAATGTACTCCCGAGAGCGACAGGCTCTTGGGATTTTTCCTAGGTCTTCATATAGTGTTGAGTCAGTGGTATTAATGGTTTTAGGTCTTCTCATTTGTGGAAATGGTGGCTCAAGCTTAATCCACCAATTATTCAGTTTAGCACTTAACTAATTTTCGCCTGAATTACGACAAGATACGGTCTTTAGGTATTTTTGCCTGAGGTGGTACTCGGGTCTTTAGACGGATTTTTCCAAGACATTACAACAAAAGTGCTTCACAAAATATTGAGTACCAATGCATATCCCTGTGAAGTTTCTGGAGATATACTCTCACCAGTTGCTTTGAATATCCTATGTAATATCTATCGGAGAACCGAAATATGTTTACCCACTCTAATCGTGAGACAGTTAATTCGAGTTGTCAAAGGTATTCACCACACAAGTCTTTCCTTTCCCAGTATCATCTACAAATTCTCCAAATCTCTTGCACTGCCCCCTACTTATGATACAATATATCTGACAGTATATCTTACCAAGAAAAATTTACTCAAAATCGTCAAAACTCATCAAGAATGGAGTAGCGGCGAAGAAGCTCAAGATGCTCCCATGACCACTGGCTAGGACTTTTGTCGCACTCCAGTGACTGCACCAAGTCCATTATCAGTCAGCACTAGACGCCTCCTTCGCCAGAACGTTCCAATGTGTCAACTTCTTGACGAGCAGTTAAATATAGAAGCTCGCCTCCAATAGTGTGAAAATTGACTCTCCAGGATTGAACTGTCTTCATGCTCTTCAACATACCAGGGAACACATCACGGAACTGCTTATGACTCACCGTTCTTATATCCCTCCGTATGAGGGTGGATTGTCTAGATAATTTTCATTGTGTTATTGCTGAATCATAGTACTTTTTCTTTTTAGATATTTATGCCCTCAAGGGCTTATTAGTTTTTGGATGGTAGTTTATTCTAGTCAATCTTGGGGTAGTAATTTTTTATGAATTTATGGTAATATCTATTCTGCTCATGTTAGATACACCTTTTATGATTATCTTCTTTATCTAACAAATGGTTTGATTAGGTATGATGATATATTTTGGATGATGATCTTTATGCTTTTATCATTATATAATGTATCTGTTTTATTCTTTTACCCTCTTTAATATCAATTCTTATATGTTATTGGAATATTTCTTAATAAACTCTTTGCCAATAACTGACAAAAAGGGGGAGAAGAAACCTTATAACATCCCGGATTTTTGCCAACCTGGAATTAGATGTCCTTAGGCAATGGGTCGATCCTAACATCTTATTGATTTCCCAAAACTCAATCCCAAAGTCAAAAATCCATTTTTAACCCATTTCCTTCAAAATCTCACCTTTCACCACTTATTCTCCAAATTTTTCTAAGTACTTTCATATTAGACAAACTCCTAAAGTTTAGGTGAGGAAGAACAATACTGAAATTAAAATTTATCATAAATGGTAAATAAATAAACAAAATAGATTTTTTACCATTAATCATTTGGAATATAAAGAAATAAATAGGTTATTTGGATAGATCAGCTTCTCCTACCCCAAAATCATATAGTGTACATTGAACAACTCATCTTGGTTCACAAGATACACCCATTTCAAAAGTCACGTGGTGCTGGACAGTCCAGCGAACCGCAGAGGCGCCGCGCCTACCGCAGTGGACTCCAGACCAGCGGGCCGGGCGGCCCGTTTGATGCCCCATTTTTTATAATTTTTCAGCCGACTTTGAAAAGTCATATCTCCCTTGTTATAACTCCGATTTAGGTGATTCAAAAGCCAGATTGAAGCTTGGTAAGTCTAGTTTCATATAAAAATAAGTAAAAATTATAATAAAAATGTTAATATAGTTTAATTCAGGTTGATGTGACAACTATTTAAAAGTTATTAATTTGGACAACGGTTACTTCTAGAATTTTTAGAATTTTTTTACAACACGAAATCTAATGAAATTTGGTGGAGATGAAGTAAACTTAATGATGAACTACTATAAAAATAATTAAATTAATATACTAACAAAAAATGCCAAAAAGGGACGTAGAACTGGCCTAAGACAATATTTTATCGTAATTAAGTCATAATTTAGTTTAGTACTAAACTGAATACTCAGTAGAATTGGCTTGAACCACTTTAAATACGATCTGCAAGATCTAAAACTTGTAGAATCATTGACGCTAGGGTACCCTAAAATCTAGGAGCAAACTCATTACCCGACTGCTCTCGGGAGCACATTGAAACTCCATATCAGATCTGGACCGCACGTTAGAAGTCCAATTAACATGAAGTTAAGGAATTAGGACCGCCTTGGTGGGCTTGACAACCATCTCGAAAATCAAATCCAAATAGTATCCCAGTGCTATTCACTTGAGCTCGGAGCGGGGAGTGTGAGAAATGTGAAATTAATTAAAAATAAAATATAAATTTATGAAATCTGAGACTTGTCGCTTGCGGGTAAGTATTAAGTAACCTGACCGTCAAAATCAGGCCAAATTACACCTTCGGATCAGGGATATTTCCCCAAACATATCCATGTACTCGGAATCTCCGATCGAGCTTCACTGACCGTTGAACCGAAACTGGTCCACCACGTGCGATCTGGAAACCCGACTGGAACAAAACCTCAGCTGAACCTAGATCCAATGTCTGTGAGCTTAAGTCTGACCTTTGGCTCAAGGGGGGCCGCCAGAAGTCCTCCGTTGAGCTGAAACTAACCCGCTTTGGTTATAACCTAAATATACCTTGACCTGAAGTCTAATTTGGTGAGTTTTTAGGCTATATAAGGACCTTAAACCCTCTCTCATTTCAGCCATACGAATTTGAGAAAAATCCTAGGAAAAGAGAGAGAAAGTGAGAGAGAAGTGGGAGCATCTCCCCGCCATGCTTCCTTGCCGCTACACGAGCTTAACCACTCATTTCTAATCACTTTCCCGGCGATTCCGGCGTCATTTCTAGGTAAGAAACCCTAACCCTAATCTTTTTTGGGGTTTTGACAGTTGTAGGTTATGAAATAGCTAACCTATTTCATTCTATAGGTTACCAAACCGCCGAATACGAAAGCTTAGCAAACCTATTGAATTCGTTACGATTCTACGACAAAAGGTGAGGACTTTAGGTATATAGGTTATGGTTTTCAACACTTTCAATGTCAGATAATGATAGATTCATGATCTGCATTCAATTGCACATGTACAAAGTGCTGTCAGTTTTCCGTTTCGATTAAAGACGAAGAATATAAGATTTTATATATTCTAGGTATTTGTAGAAGTACCGTATACGTATAAATTTTGAAAATGTGTTTGCCATGATTATTTACTATATGAATATATTATGTATGGATAAAATACTTGTTTGGCGAAAGGACTCGCCCTAATACATGTTTTGCTAATATACGCTATGTATGTTGAAATAGTGTATTCTAGAAAGTACTGTATACGTATAAATTTTGGAGATGTGTTTGCCATGATTATTTTCTATATGAACATATTATATATGCATAAAATACTTGTTTGGCGAAAGGACTCGCTCTAATACATGTTTTGCTAATATACACTATGTATGTTGAAATAGTGTATTCTAAGTGTTTGTGAAAATGCTTGTGAGAGTAAGTGCTTGGATGATGGTGCATTAGGTAGGTGTTGAGATGGGATTCTCAATTACCTTAGAGACGTATATGATTTCCACCATGTTGGTTGTTTACTTTAACCGCTTACTTATGAAATGTATGTGTTTGTATTCTTGTTTACCTGGTGCTTTATAACATGCTTTATAACATGCTTTATGACATGCTTGTTAACATGCTTGAATTACTTTGTTTATTATGCTTTACTCTACATGCTCTAAATAGGGATTGATTGAGTTTGGGACTATGATTATAGTCCAGACAATCGGTACCAGACTTGAATTCGTGGCTGAGATTCATTTGCCACGTGAGATGTGTTCGACGAACCCGAGTCGTACTTCGGTTGGCGATAGTGATTGGCCACACGAGGTGCTTATGCACTTCATATCGTTCAACTTGTTATGCGCTCGAGCTAGCCGAGCTCGTCAAGCAACTCGATCTGTCTTATGTATGTTCACCATGTTTGGACGCCTCTGCTTGAACCTAGGGTACCAAACTTACCAGTGAAATCCCTTTAACCATGGTACCTCGATCCGCTAAGACTCATGAGCAGGGCATAGTGGTATGGGACACCGTGGTTGAGATGTCAGCCTACGTTGGGGCCATGTGCCTCCCCGTAGTGACCAGTGAGCAACCAGACTCATGAGCCGATTATGGTGGTATGGGACACTATATTCGTATTGTCAGCCTACATTGATAAGGTGATGGGGGAGTGGTGCAATGAATGCATGTAACAGCCCTAGCAGCCTTTTGTAGTGACCTCGAGCATACTCTGAATTTACAGTGAGGCGACGAGTTTTACCACGGTGAATAGAGTATGAACTAGGCATGTATCAATTTAGTGATGAACCGTTAAAAGGGTGATGGGGGAGTGGTGTAACGGTTTCATGTAACAGCCCTGGCAGCCCTTGCAGTGACCTAGAAACACACCTTCGTATGAGATTAACTAGGACTGACGACCCTAGAATGGATCATGTTTGGGAATGATACAAGGGAGGTACCTTAGTTTCCCAATCCTGCTGTTTGAAATGGACTAATAATAACTCGGTAATCATGCTCATCATCGCATTACATGTGTCTGGAAGATGTGGAGCACTGAGGAATGCAAGCATGCCACGAACGTAAGATGGTGTCGCATGAGGGATTATGTGGTGAGGGCATGCATCATGACTGCATTCATACGTGCATTAATAAGAGTATTTAGAATTGTTGATTGTACTACTTTATCATTACTGCTTGACTGTTTTGATAACATTTTAACCTATGCTTTATTGTTCCACTGAGTTGATCACTCACTCCCACGTTACGAGATGGTGTTGTACACACCAACCAGACTTTATCTGATTGTAGATGGCGACGCTACTTCTGAGGCAGAGTTGGACCTTTGCATTGACTATGATGCTTGCTTGTATTGGTTGTTTTCTGGCGGTTTCATGTGAGCCGTGTCCTGATCGACGGGGCTTTCTGGGATATTGACTAGAGGACCTTACACATTTGGTATAATTGAATTGTACTTATAATTATTTAACCTGGTAACCTTATCACACTCTGGAGACTCACCACAGTTTATATATTTTATTTATCTATCACAGTCTTTCGCTTGCTAATTCACTTGTCTTTGGAGTATGATATGCTGTTTTGGCTTAATCTCACTCATGTTCATTACACTAATACAGACAACATTCAATCATCATTCATTTTGTTGTATAAGTGATGCGTTAGAACTCGGGAGTTGAGTTTATGCTCGACCCCCGATTTTCAGGGCGTTACAAACCTACTCACCAAAATAATGCTTGTTTCTTGCAGAAATTATTTGTTTCTCTTATTACAGATTATTCTTGAAAAACAATAAGGGGGAGCAACATGATTTTGTTTTACATGTCAAAGTCTTGAATTGTAAATCTATATGTTTGATATGTAATTCTTTTGGTTTTGGTATGTCATTGGTATAGACCATGACACGATCATAGGTTAGGTTGTTTTTATCACGTAATTGACAAAGGGGGAGATTGTTAGTGCACTTATTTGCACCCATGTTTGTCAATTACGTGACTAGTTGTGTCTTCTAGTCAGATAAGCTCTTGGCAAGTGAAGACTGACGACGTAACTAGATCAGAAGCATCAAAGCCACATTGAAGACGAAGAAATGCTTCTGTGATTGTGACCTTGCAAATAGATGATCCCAACCCAAATAGGAACACCTACCTAGGACATCTATTTTAAGTCAATCCCAAGTTCGTATTTTATCCTATAGTATTGGCTTTTGCATATCCTAAGTTGTTGTATGATTAAAAGGTCAAAAATAGGAAAATCTGTCCATCTTCAGTAGGAAGAAGGTGTCACCAATTGTCATCTTTGGTATTACCGAAGCTACCTTCGGTGTTACCGAAGGTGCTCAAAACTATCCAGCAAGCTTACAATGTTAATTCGGTATCACCAACTGGATAATTCGGTAACACCGACTGCCAGCGATGAATATTGTTCGGTGTCACCGAAATGGACATATTTTGAACAACAACTTGAGGAATTAATTTGGTACTACCGAATGATATTTTGATACCACCGAAGTAAGTTCGGTGATACCGAACTTCACTTCAGTAGCATCATAAACTAGCCATTTTATATCCGTTGGAAGCTTTTGTCTATAAAAGTGGCTTGTAGAAAATTGTAAAATTAGTGGAAATAGGCACCATAAAGTCTCTAGTATACCCCAAGTTTATCCTAACTCATTTAGACTTTATCCATACGAGTTCATGTTCTCTTCATTATGATCTTTCACTTCTATGAGCATTCAAAGCTCCTATTCAATGAAGAAAATGAACTTGTGCCTTCTCTAGAGTTCAAAGACTAAATCAATAGAAAAATCCTTATTTCTTTGATACTCTAGAGTGTCCATAGGTTGAATCCCTTAGAAAATCTACTCATTATCTTAGATAGGATATTCAACCAATTCCCATAACCTTGGTCACCTTTTAGGTACATCTTATGCAAGGTTTTTTATTTATCATGAAGCTGATCCGACAGGTAAATTCAAGCTACGCGATTGGGAGAGCATCGAGAAGCTGATTAAAGCTCGAGAGCACAAAGATCTAGCAACCCGAGACAAGCTACAAGAGAGAACTCAATCTGACAAGTAAGTGTCATTATAAGAGTTCAAAAGTTTAGTCTCTTTCCTCGTGTAGGATTGAGGCTAAGAGTTTCCTATAAACAAACTCGATTAGGTTCCGTGTGTGGGACCTTGGCTGGTGGGCCTAAACTGTAGGTGCCTTGTGTGGGACCTTAGCCGGTGGGACTAAACATGGGTGCCTTGTGTGGGACCTTGGCCAGTAGGCCTAAACTGTAGGTGCCTTGTGTGGGACCTTGGCCGGTGGGCCTAAACTTGGGTTCTAGGTGTAAGACCTTTTCTGTTGCGGAGAGAATAAATTTGTGTCCTTTGTGTAGGACTATAAAGGTTATAGGTGAACCTGTTTAAAACTTTTGATAGTGAAATCCAGTGCACTATGGGATTAAGTGTGGACGCCGGGAGTGGAGTAGGCATGTAGCCGAACCACTATAAATGCTTGCGTTTGGAATGATCATTTGCACATCTGTTTAATCATGCTTATATATGCTTGAAAGTTAAATTTTGTATACATGATTGGATGAATATTATTCATTGGTAGGAAACACATTCCACACACAAGCTCATAACACCAAGCTAGTTACTATATTTTGCTTATCCCTTATAGCCTTTGTGATTGGATCCTTTAACTGGCTTGGAAGCCATTGGAGTTATTTTGCCTAACTTGGTTTAAAATTGAGTGATTATTTAAGTTAGGCAATCAGGACTTTAAATAGGTAAAAATAATTGAAAAGTCCTACTCACCCCCATCTAGGACATCGCCTCATACTCATTCTTCAATATCAGTGGTGTAAACCGCAATTTTAGACATCAGTTACTTAATTTATGAGATATATAGATTAATATCAATGTTACTACATGAATATATTTTTTATTTAAAAAAAAAAAGATATCTAAGTCCAGATAGATAATATATTACAGAACAATTCTGACAATCCAATTAGATAAATTAATGCAAACTAGACTTGTCAGATCAGATAAATTAATTACACCTCACAGATCAAATGAATTTGATAAAGGCATGATCTGAAAATCAGATGGATCTAATAAACATATTAATTTAAAATCTGAAATTGTAACGCCCTGAAAATCGAGGGTCGAGCATAAACTCAACTCCCAAGTTCCAACGCATCACTTAAGCAACAAAATAAATGATGATTGAATGTTGTCTGTATTAGTGTAGTGAACATGAGTGAGATTAAGCCAAACAACATATCATACTCCAGAGACAGTTAAATTTACAAGCGAAAGACTATGATAGCTATATGTAATATATAAACTGTGGTGAGTCTCCAGAGTGTGATAACAATACCAGGTTAAATAATTACAAGTACATTTCAAAATATACCTAAGGTGTAGTGTCATCTAGTCAATATCCCTGTAATCCCATCGATCAAGATACGACTCAAATGAAGCCGCCATAAAAAATATATACGAGAAAGCACCCTCATCGTCACAAAAGTCTGGCTCCGCCTCAGGAATAGCGTTGCCATCTGCAATCAGACAAAGTCTGGTGGTAACGTGGGAGTGAGTAGCTAACTCAGTGGAACAGTAAAGCATAGGTTAACATGTTATCAATTCAGTCAAGCAGTAAAGATAAAGCAATAAAATCAATCACTCTAACTACTCTTATTAATGTAAGTATGAATGCAGTCATGATGTATGCCCTCACCACACACTCCCTCGTGCGACACCATCTTACGTTCGCGGCATGCTTGCATGCCTCAGTGCTCCACATCTTTCAGGCACATGTAATGCATGATGAGCATGATTACCGAGTTGTTATTAGTCCATTTCAAACAGCAGGATTGAGAAACTAAAGTACCTCCCTTGTATCATTCCCAAATATGATCCATTCTAGGGTCGTCAGTTCTAGTTAATATCATACGTTAGCGTGTTTCTAGGTAGCTGCAAAGGCTGTCAAGGCTGTTACGCACAATGGTTACACCGTTCCCCCATCACCTTTTTAACGGTTCATCACTAAGCTGATACAGACCTAGCTCATACTCTATACACTGCGGCAAAACTCGTCGTCTCACCGCAAATTCAGAGTATGCTCGAGGTCACTACAAAGGGCTGTCAGGGCTGTTACGCACAAAGGTTACACTACTCCCCCATCACCTTATCAATGTAGGCCGACAGCACGAATATAGTGTCCCATACCACCATAATCGGCTCACGAGTCTGGTTGCTCACTGGTCATTATGGGAAGGCACGTGGCCCCAACGTAGGCCGACAACTCAACCACGGTGTCTTATACCACCATGCCCGGCTCATGAGTCTTAGCGGATCGAGGTACCATGGTTAACGGGATTTCACTGGTAAGTTTGGTACCCTAGGTTCAAGCAGTAATGTCCAAACATAGTGAACATACATTAGACATATCGGGTTACTTGACGAGCCTGACTAGCTCGAGTGCACGATCAACTGAAAGACATGAAGTGCATAAGCACTTCGTGTGGCCTAACCACTGTCGCCAATAGAAGTACGACTCGGGTTCATCTGACACATCCTACGTCGCGAAATGAATCTCAACTACTATCTCAAGTCTGGTACTGAATGTCTGGACTATAAACATAGTCCCAAACTCAATCAATCCTTATTTAGAGCATGTGGAGTAAAACATAATAAACTAAGTAATTCAAGCAAGTTAACAAGCATGTCATAAAGCATGTTTATAAAGCATGTTATAAAGCATGTTATAAAGCACCATATAAACAGGAAATATAAACACATATAATTCATAAGTAAGCGGTTACGTTAAACAACCAACATGGAGGAAATCATACACATCTCTAAGGTAGTTGAGAATTCCATCTCAACACCTACCTAAGGTACAATCATCCAAGCACTTACTCTCATAAGCATTTTCACAAACACTTAGAATACGTTATTTCAACATACATAGTGTATATTAGCAAACATGTATTAGGGCGAGTCCTTTCTCCAGACAGGTAATTTATCCATATATAATATATTCATACAGTAATTAATCATGGCAAACACATCTCTAAAAGTTATACGTGTACGGTACTTTCTAGAACACACTATTTCAACATACATAGTGTATATTAGCAAAACATGTATTTGGGCGAGCCCTTTCACCAAATGAGTATTTTACACATATATAATATGTTCATACAGCAAATAATCATGGCAAACACATTTTCAAAATTTATACATATACGGTACTTTCTACAAATACCTAGAATATGTAAAATTCCATATTCCACATCTTTAATCGAGACGGAAAACAAACAGCACTTTGTACATGTGTAATTGCATGCAGATCATGAATCTATCATTATCTGACATTGAAAGCGTTGAAAACCATAACCTATACACCTTAAGTCCGCACCTCTTATCGTAGAATCATAACAAATCAGGTAGGTTTGCTAAGCTTCCGTATCAGGCAATTTGGTAACCTATAGAATGAAATAGGTTAGCTATTTCATAACCTACAACTATTAAAACCCCAAAACAGGTTAGGGTTAGGGTTTCTTACCTAGAAAGGGAGCCGGAATCACCGGGGAAGCGATTAGAACGGAGTCGAGGAGCATGTAGAGTGGCAAGGTAAAGCATCAGGGAGATCCTCCCACATCTCCCACACTTTCTCTCTCTTGGGTTTCTCTCAAATTCGTATGGCTATGAGAGAGAGAGTTCTAAGGTCCTTATATAGCCTAAAATGTCTCCAAAGTAGACTTAAGGTCCAGCTATACTTAGGTTATAACTAAAGTGAGCCAGTTTCAGCTCAACGGATGATTTTTGGCGGCCCCCCTTGAGCCAAAAGTTGGACTTAAGCTCACAGACTCTGGATCTAGGTGGAGTTAATTTTTCGTTCCGGTCAGCTTCTCAGATCACGCGTGGCGGACCAGTTTCAGTTCAACGATCAGTGGATCTCGATCGGAGATTTCGAGTACATAGATATGTTTATGAAAATTTTCCTGATCTGAGGGTGTATTTGGGTCAGATTCTGACAGTCTGGTTGCTTACAAAATGTCCGCAAGTAACAAGTCTCATATTACTATTTGAGATATTTATTTTGTAAAGAAAATAAGCGTTTTCACACTCCTCGCTCCGGACTCAAGCGAACAGCCGTGGGACACTGTCTGGATTTAATTTCTGAGATGGTTATCAAGCCAAGCGAGGCAGTCCTAAGTCCTTAACTTCGTATTATTCTGACTCCCGATGTGCGGTCCAGACCTGATACGGAGTTTTAATGTGCTCCCGAGAGCAACTGGGTAATGAGATTGATCCTAGATTTTAGGGTAACCTAGCGCCAATAATTCTGTAAGTTTTGGGTCTTGCAGATCGTATTTAAAGTGGATCAAACGGATTTTATAGCTAATCTAGTTTAACACTTAGTTACTTTGTCAAATTTCTAAAGGATTTAGTCCTGTATGATTTCTGTCTGAGGTGGTACTTAGTCCTTTGTAGTAGTTTAAGTATTGTTCTTCATCACCTAACCTTTAAGATAGTGTCTAATGTGAAAGTACTTAGAAGGATTGAAAGAACAAGGTGGTGAAGGGTGGGATTAGTGAAGGAAATGGGTTCAAAAGCAGTTTTAGACTTTGGGATTGCATTCTGACAAGTTAATAAGGTGTTCAGATCGACCCATTGCTTAAGGACATCTAATTCCAGGTTGGCAAAAATCCAGGATGTTATAGAAATAATATATCTAACATAACCGCGGTAGATTTATATAATAGCAGAACTTGATAAACTTTGCAGAGTAATTATGAAATCTAAGTAACTGAAAATTAAATAATTAAATTTATGCCACATTATGCCAGGGATCTATATTATAAGGTAAATCTAAATAAATAATGAAATAAATTTGTAGATATTGGTAATGGAACAGATCTGAAATATAAACAAGAATATCTACATGTTTGGAGCAAAGGGAAACAGATTACACAGATTTGGATCTCAAGTAAACATATCTACACATATTCGATCTCAAGTAAACAGATCTCAAATATTAACAGGAATATCTACAAATCTGAAGGAAAGGGAAACAGATCTACACAAATTCGACTCGTGGGTAAATAGATCTAGAATATTAAACACGAAATAATTTTTGTGCACCGAAAAGGTAGTCTTCATATTGTTATTCCAATGCATAGAAATTATTAACCAAAATTAAAAATGTGTAAATTTTAACAGAGATTAATGAGGAGAGTCCAGCAAGACCCATTGATAGCACTAGGACATCGATCATGCTAATTAATCAATATATATATAGTTCATGCAAAAATAGGAATCATCAGATGATCCAATTCCTCCTTAATTTGACCTATTTTTGTGAAAATAATCTTAACTGTCCATATTGATGTCATAGATAAAATGGTTGATACTTTTCACATCTGTGTGATGTTTGCATTGTAGCCCATGAAATGACAATCAAGATTAATGGATTGGACTCTCAAAGTGTCTCAATACACCAAGGAGCACTATTACATATAGTGTCTGAGAGCACTAGAGCACCTCTCACTTATAAAACAAATATTATGGTTGAATTAAAATACTAATAGAATGATACGAGGATAATGACTTCCATTGGTGGACCCTTGATGCCTATTCAAATATCAGGAAACTGAATGAAAAGTTAGGAGTAGTTTGGATGCCCATAAAGTCCTTAAATTGTAAAGGGATTATAGGTAATCTAATTATAGGCAGTTTAGATGCATGCATTTGCCCGTGAAGGCTTTATAGGCTATAGAGAGATTATAACTTTTAGCCGTAATATGACTCCCATAAAAAACTATGTCTCATATTACATGTAAAGTCTTTATAGCTAAAAAGGCATTATACATGTTAGAACACAATGATTAATATACACTTATGATCATGTGAGGTTCACCGTAATGTGTATGGTATATCCAATCTATTTATCATGTACTTCCCTTGGTGCTCTCTTTTTTTTCATTAAAAAACAGGTCGTCCATTATCAAATGGACCACACAAGGAAAGGATGGAACGTCCACCATTAAAAACTTCTACATTAATTTTATTTTTTTTTAACGCACACACACACAACCCCCCCCCCCCCCCCAAACTCATGCCTTAGTGGAATTTCACCACCTGTGGGAGCTTGAACCCTTGACCTGGTGTTGAAGCACCTGAGAGTCTACCACCCGAGCAAGGGTAAGGACCCTTAAAAACTTCTACATTGCATTTAGGGCCTGATGGGCAGAAGACATCCAATCCGTTTAGTATGTACATGCTTTAATGCTCTCTTAGAGCCCTAAAAAAAATCAAGTCCTTATGTGATTTACGGATTTTGGAAAGTTCACCGGCCAGGCTCTATGGTATGAATACCTACTCTAAACACTTTACAAGCTAGCTAATCACACAATTTATCTACATGTAAACAAATTGCCTCTTAAAAGCTAAACGGAATAGCATGTAAATTGATTACACCTGAAACTCTTTTCAAGGATAATATGTTTACAACTAAAAAAATTACAGGCATCCAAACGACCCTTTACATAACCTGACCACTGTGAAATTTTGATTAAAATATGGCTTTGCATATTGGACAACAATCCAACCTTTGGAGTAACAGCATGATGCACTGCACCTCTAAAGTGTACTTTGCGGTCCCATTTTCTACTTCATCATCTATCTTAAATCCTTTTGGATGAGCCACATTTTGGAAATGACCCACTTATAGAAATCTTTTATGAAGTATGCGGTCACTTAGGTGATTAGGATCATTGGCTTGATTATATTACTAGGTTATCGATCTCCAAGATAGACATGTCTGTTAAACAAGATGAACGTGAGAAAAAAACAAAAGCAAGAGAAAAGAAAACCTTTTTGAATTGTGAATTACCGTAACAATGTACTGTAATCTAGCAATAATGGCAGTTTACAGATGTTTGAAAATTGGGACTAAAGAAGCACTACAACAAATAAGAGTAACAACGGCACTTTAGGTGCCTCTTGCACTGGCGCTGTGTAAAACAGGGCCCATAGTTGTTTTACCGTATATAAAAATAAAATAAAATTTTTAAAGAAAAAACCTTAAGGGTCATTTCACTCCCGCCCTACGCCTCTCTCTCCCTCTCCCGATCTCTCTCTCTCTCTCTCTCTCTCTCTCTCTCACTTGCATCATCTCCAGATCTCGCGCCTCTCTCTCCATCTGTTCATCTCGCAAGCATCATCTCCAGATCTGGTGCGGATATCAGCCCTTGCCCTTCATCTCTTCCTCGGCCAAGTACTCATTTCTCTCAAATAGATATTTAGGTTTTTAATTTTTAGATCTGTAAATCCACATATTATTAGAGGATACAATATTGGAATTAGGGATTTCCTAAACTCTGTAATGGGAAAAGGATTAGGGCTTTCCTAAAAAATCACTTCTATGGTTTATTGGTTTGATTTTCTTGTGTACTTCTCATTATCTATATGTCCATGGCTCTAATCGCTAAGAGATGATGTTAATCATCTGTTAGTGGTTCAAATTCCGATATGTGAAATCCAAACTATCTAATGGAGGTTTGGATGTCTTCAAACTTGATTGCTCTCTAAATCCTAAAGGTTTTGACATCTTTTGCCTAATAGAAGTGAAATCCCTAATAAAATGCTGAGACTGAGGTTGAAGCATTTGAGTTTGAAGGAAGAGATAAAGAATGTAGGGAAGAATGCAGAAAGAAGGATCGATTAGAAAGAAACAGAGGAAGAAAGCTTACGTAGTTATTTTTTAGGCAGAGTAAAGGACCTTACAAATTTCTTTTCAGGGTGAAAAAAAAAAGAATGCATTTAAGCCAATCTAAAAGTCAAGCTCGGCCAAGTCATATCACTCAATTCCATTCACTAGAGTGATGGATGTGCCTTGCCCAAGTTCATGGTTTAGACCAGTCATAAGCATAAGTCGTCTCACTAGTGGATGACTTGAGCAGGCTTGGAGTCACCAAGTTGACTTCCCTGTAAACGAGCTATCATTAGAAGTGCTTTTAGAATATTTGGTACATAATAAGATCATGTAGCCTTTGATTTTTATTTAGATCTGATCACTCTTTGTTAATGATCTGAAATAGAGATAAGATATATATAGATTCCAAACACTAGCTTATAATGTCTATCAATGAATATATGCGCCACTATAATTGTAATCCTCTGGTCTTATCTCCTTATCAAAGAGACATATTAGGTGGATTCGCGGAGATAGATGAAGGATGTTTTACACTGATTGTTAGCACTTCACTTTCAGATGTTGTTTGCATACTTTCATGGGTTTGTGGTTCAAATTTGTGTACCATCTTTTATACATGTGTTGATTACATTTTAGTTTTGGACATTGACTTCTCACTTCTCAGCTGCTGCTTTGAATTTCTGTGTTGCTGTGAAGCTTGTTCCTCTGACTGCCATGCACTTTGGATAGAGTTAAACGTCATTGCATTCTATTAACCTTTAATTGATTTAGTTGGCAGCTTTTACTTCGAACTTGTATTTTGTTGCTTGGTCTTTTGGTGTATTGGCTTAACTTGTAAGTTTCCTTTTACAGCAATCTCGTTGTGGATTTTTTAATGCTTGTAGTCAATCGTGAGCTGACTAGTTTTTTATTATTGTTTTTTTCTGCCTTTCTTTATCTTGTTGACTTGTTTCTTTCCTTTTCATTTCTTTTTTATTTGTATCCCTTCGATATGTATCTCTAATACGTTAGAAAATCCTTTTTTATTATGTGACTATAGAAATTGTCATGCAATACTTCTCAAAGAAAATCCTTCATTGACTAGGGATTTTCTAATGTCCACCATATTGGTCTAGTATGTTAATGTTTACCAGATGACATGTTTATGGATCTGGATTGTCAAATGTATAGCTTGCCTCCTAGCTAAGTCTTATTCCAAAATGTAAACCAATTAGACACTTAACTTCCTAAAAATGGACATTTTATGGATGCTTGTCAAATTCGTAGCTACAATTGGTTGTAATATGCTACAACCCATTTTATATCCTATAAGGAGAATCTCATATTCATTTTGTGGTTTACTTTGTGGTTTGTAACACTCACTTGCATTTTCTGTTAACATCCAATGAAGTTCTTTTCAAGTCAGAGAATTAAATGTTGCTGATTTAATATTGTAGTGTGCAAGACCACTATTGTGTTCACATGTTGCATTACAACATGAAAGCACCCTGGCCATTATCATCTGCACATTGTAGATATTGATGAAAACTATAGTTCTGATAATGACAAGAGATGTATCTGTTTTATCAATGGTAGGAAAGATTGAAAGAAACAAACACACACACAAACACAAAGCTCTGCCATATCTAGCTCAGTTGTGCTAAAGGGAGTGCCATGGGAAGTCAATCGCTTGTTAAGGAAACGAACTCGAAAATGAAAAACTTTGCCTCTTTAGATGGTTACCTCAGGTATTTGTATTTCACAGTTGGTAGCTTCATCAGCTGCAATAGAAGGGTCGGTGATCATGCCATTTGTGACTTCCTTAGTTGATGACTTTGGAGCAGGAGTAGGGGTCAAGCTAGGAACTAGACAGGACCTCCATGGCTAATTGGGATCCTAGCATCTTCCACACTTATCCAGTTCTCATTGTTTACAACTCTTATATTGCTTCCTGCTACATGCTCTACGAGGTTTGGTTCCTTGGTAAGGTTAGCCATCGATTCTTCTACCAAGTTAACCAATAAGTCCCCTGTTGCGTTAGCCTCTGATACATTTATCAGATCAGCCAGTGGATTTCCTATGTGGGGCCCAAGTGGTCACAATGACTGTTGGATCAGATGGCACCATCGTCGATCATAAATGGCCTAAGATGTACCCTTACTGGATGATTATGTCCATTTGAATACAGGACTATAAAATGGAAATAATGAGCATTTTTCAGGACTTGAATGGCTTGTGAGCATTGGTGAGCCCTTGGGCCCCATGTAGGGATTTGCATCATGATAATAAGGCAAGAAGAATTCTCATTGCTCCTGTTTCTATTATTTATATATTTTCTTTCTTTCTTTATTTTTGTAGGCTTTTTTTTTTGGGTTTTCTAATAAAGTTGTTTTCTTTTATACACAACTTCAATAATAACTTTGTGCTCGAGCTGGACTTTTCACCCTTCACTGATTCTCTTTTCCTCAGCTTACTCTATCAAAATCCATTGGCAATGGTGTAGAGTTCTGAAAAGGCCGAGCTATATGTCCTAGAGGGGGGGGGGGTGTGAATAGGACTATGTTAAATTAAAAAATAACAGCGGAATTAAACAATAAGATAGCCAAATGAATTGCAAATAATCAAAGGAAGCAACAACCTCAAAATTCTAGTATTGAGAGGTTGATACAAATGTTGTTCTAAGGGCAACCTTACACCATAAAAACCAAGGGTTTATGGCAGGATAACCTTACTGGAACAATTTGTGTATCAAAAACTCAAACTGAAGAGGAATAAAAAGGAAATAGCAAGAAAGGAATTCTAAGCTACTACAACATTCCCCACGATGTTGAAATGTAAAGATTACAACATTCACCCCACAATCTTGAATTAAAAAGAATAAAGAAAGGAAACTACAAAACCACGAAACACAAAGAATTATAGTGGTTTGCCTGTGTGTACACCAACTGTTAATCAACAGCCACATAGCTACTCCACTCCTAATATCCTCACACAGTGGATATTAGCATTCACTATGAAAATAGGTTTTTCCAGGTTCACCTAAAACCCTCACAATTGTGTCTTTCAAGTGGGCTTACACAATTCAAAAAACCCCATACTCTAAGTTTTCTGGATCACCTCAGACAAACCAAAACAGAGATTTTTCTGGCACAATCTCAAAAACCAAAACAAAAGAATTTACAAAAATTGTAAAATACCTGGATATTCTCCTTGATGCAACGCGGAAGAACCAAGTCGGAGTAGAAGTTCAATGTCCAATACTCACTTATGAAATGGTTCTAGGTTCTAAATTGATTTTAGATTCAAAGTACCTTGGGCTAGCTTGATTTGATTTTGATTCCAAGAAATGGGAATACTTCAATCCCTCTTTCAAATAAAATTGGAATGTGGAAATTCAAAATAAAATGAAAAAAAAGCTATTAAAAGAGAATATTAAATGAGCATAATATATGTTAAAATAACGACTAACTTATCTCTTAGAGTGACGTATTGATTTAGCTTAAATTCAATGAAAATCTTCGAAATTCGTCATCTATTTATAAGTGAAGAAATTGCATTCACGACTAGTCCCGTGGACACTACGACTGGTCGTAGGACCAACTGATTTTTAAAATTTTGAGCGCGATCGGATAAAGCCATTCCACGATCGGTCGAGGGACCTCCACGACTGGTCGTGACCTACTCATGATTGGTCGTGTGAAACCTGGAATAGTTGCTGGACTTTGAGTTGTGGCTGCAGGACTGGTAGTGAACGAGTCGAGCACTGCTCACATGACTGGTTGAGCAGCCTCAAGGACTGGCTGTGGCTTAACAAAAAATTTTGAAAATTTACAACAAACTTAGGACTAGTAGTGAAATTTCTTGGATTGGTCGAGCCAGTGCTAGGACTAGTCGAACAAAGTCCAGGACTAGTCGAGAAATAGACCATTCACTTATAAAATGATATAATTGAATTATGTATTCAAAATGACCTACCCTAAGGTCAATTTAAGGTCATTCATACCTTTATTCATGAAGTATGAACATTGAAAATTCTTTTCCTTCGGTTGATAGTTGATCGTTGAAGTTCATGAAGCTTGTAATCATTACATGATGAAGCTTGAACTTGAAACCTTTTGAAGCTTCAATTTGAATCTTGAAATTGTAACTTTAAGAAACTTGAATTTGAAACCTCTCTAATCTTGAGCTTGAGGTCTAAAGAAAAAGACTTTGTCTTGACTTGGAGCTTGATCTATGAATCTTGAACTTGTTGTTGTACTTGAACATGACCATGTAAACTTGCATTTCTTGAAGTAAAAATCTTTGTTCTTGAGTGATGCACAGTCTTCATTATGTAGATGAGTTACACAAGACACAGATTCCAAGAGAGGTTTTGGCACTACAAAATTTGACAATTATAGGAGCTGGAACCCATAGCACTTATAATCTCCCCCTTTGTCAAATTTGTGACAAAACACAAAACAAACTCCACGTAAACATATGCATTATACACACAAAGAATCATGCACAATATAAACCAATCAACCTGGTTAAAGAATCATGCACTAGTTATAAAAGAAAGAAGCAAGCATTTGCTTTGCTACTACTCCCCCTTACTCCTATCCTCCATCCACAATCCACATGCCTTAAATCACAAACAACATATATCAAGCATGTCAAAATTCTCCCCCTTTTTGTCACAATATGATAAAGGAAGAACCCTATACATGAAATAGGATGTAAATAAACAAGGAAGAATAAAGGAGCAAAATATGAAAATTCATAAGCAAGTAAAGTTCAAGTATCATTAACCAACATCATTCAAGTTCAAAAAAAGACAATCCCACAAACCAAAAGGAAGCAAAGAATCATTAGAGTTATTACAATCCATATAGGAAAATACTAATCAGATCTTGAAGAGGGAACAGGAATAGATGGATCAATCTGATGTAAACCCTTACTAATGCACCTCATATATTTACGCATATAAGCAAATTGTAAATCCTGGGTTACACGAATCTGAGCCACCCGTTCCTCAAGAGAATGCAACCTCTTAACAAAATCAGAAGGCTGATAATCAGGGTCGGCCTCAGAGTCTGATTCAAGCTCATTAAAGATATCATCCATATTAATATCATCTAGAGGTAAATCGCCTTCCTCTTCATTCATAGCTTCAGCTCCACCAACACCCTCATTGACTTGGCCATCAGCCAACCTCAAATTCATTTTGTTGATATTGGAATTGTTGAAAATAAGGTGTTGAATGGGAGCCTCTCCAACAGGCATAGCTACTAACAGATGAGTGGCTAACATAGTCATAAGATATGCAAAAGGGATATCACTGTGTCCAGGATGGAGACAGAATTGTATAATGGAATGACAAATCAAAGAAGGAAGACAAATAGATGCACCAGAGATGATGGAATACAGAATCCGAACCATGAAAGAGGTGAGTTTGGTTTTGTTACTAGAACGAGGATAAAGATTTGAAATAAATATCCTATGAAGGACTCTGTATCTAGGTAACAAATACTTTGAAGCAAGCACATTCCCATTTTGACTCCATTACGTATCTATATTTCATAATGCTCTAGTAAGCTTACGTTTTTCTGATTCAGATGGTTTATCAACTAGAGAGCTAATTGGAATACCTTTATCATTGACAAGTATGTCCATTAGGCAAGAAATCAAATGTCGGTCTACTTTAAATGGACCTTCTCTAGTTATTATAATAAAAGTTAAATTTTCAGTTGAAAAATCAAACATAGCTTGCGTAATAGATCGGTATGCCGGCCCACCCCAATGTAGAATGTTATCCCATCCTATAGCTTGGAGAAGAGGAAAGATCTCAAATGGAGTAATATGTTCAATATGCACAGGTCATTCAACTATCACATTGCGCAACCGTAAATCCCGTACATAGGAGGGATCATCTTCGGGTGACCGAAGGTGGCGCCATGTGATAGGTGCTGATCTAGATGTTGAAGCACCATGGTAAGTTTTCTTTTTATCTCTACCATCCATTTGCAACTAAGAATACAAGCAATCAAGAAGTTGCAAGAGAAATAGAGTGGGTTTTCTCTAAATCAAATTTTGGAGAAGAAAACCCCAAAACTTCAAAGAAACAAGAAATAAATCACTCCAAGTATGAAAATGAAGTGATATGGACTTAAATCTATAAGAAAAATGGAATTAACAGACTAACCTTGAAGATCAAGAAAGTTGGGTACGACCGGTCAAGCTTAAACTTGTTGGAAAAGAAGCACAAATGAGGAAGAAAAGGGTTTTTCCCCCAAATTAAAGTACCAGTCTGCGCTATACGACTAGTCGAGGACATTCTCGACCGGTCGTGTCACGACTGGTCGAGTATGTACTCGACTAGTCGTGCACAGCAAAAAATATGCATTTTTCATGAAATTTGAAATTCTAACTATTTTAAATAACAAATATATACAATATGATACAGAGATGCATAAATAATCAATTCAAATTACACATACTAAGATTAAATTTTAATTTATTAAACCTGCTTTTATCGAGCGTTTTAGTGAAAATGTCAGCAAGTTGAATCTCGGTCAGAATGTATTCCAAAGAAATTGTCTTTTCTTCCACTAATTCACGAATGTAGTGATATCTAATGTCAATGTGCTTGGTTCGTGAATGCTGGATTGGATTTTTAGATATATTAATTACACTAGAATTATCACAATATAAAGCCATAGAATCTTATGCAATTCTGTAATCGCTTAACATTCTTTTCATCCATATCAGCTGAGTGTGTGCATTTCCTACTGCAATGTATTCAGCCTCAGCGGTAGAGAGCGATACGGAACTTTGTTTCTTACTTAGTCAAGAAACTAAACAGTTCCCAACATAAAAATAACCACCACTGGTTGATTTCCTATCATCAACATTACCAGCCCAATCAGCATAAGTGTAACCAGCTAATTGAACACTAGTATCATGTGGATACCAAAGACCCAGATTAGTTGAACTTGCGACATATCGCATAATCCTCTTAACAACAATTAAATGTGACTCTTTAGGGTCAGAGATATCTAATGCAAATTCTGACGCTAAATGTAATATCAGGCCGGCTTGCAGTTAAATACAACAAACTACCTATCATACTGCGATATAATTTAGGATCAACACTCTTACCTGTATAGTCCTTTGAGAGTTTTAGAGTCATACTCATAGGAGTATCAAAATTCTTCCCATTCTCAAATCTGAACTTTTTAACTAAGTTCAGAGCATATTTGGTTTGGGAAATAAAGAAACCTTCAAATTGCTGTTTAACTTGCAATCCTAGGAAATAGTTCAATTCCCCAACCATGCTCATTTCGAACTTAGATTTCATAAGATCTGCAAACTCAATAGTCATGTTAGCACAGGTAGATCCATAAATAATATCATCAACATAAATTTGTACTATGAAAATGTGATCATTATGTTTCTTTACAAATAGAGTTTTATCAAGACTTCCCATTATAAAGTTATGACGTAGTAAAAACTTAGTCAATTTTTCATACCATGCCCTGAGAGCTTGATTTAAACCATAGAGAGTCTTTTTTAAGAGGTATACATGATCAGTATTCTTAGGGTCTTCAAAACCCGTCGGTTGTTCAACATACACTTCTTCATGCAAATCGCCATTCAAGAAGGCACTCTTTACATCCATTTGATATATTTTGAACTTTCTAAAGCATGCAATGGATATAAACAATCTGATTGACTCAAGACGAGCTACTGGGGCAAAGGTTTCATCATAATTGATGCCTTCAATTTAAGCATACCCTTGTATAACCAGTCTAGCCGTGTTTCGAATTATATTACCAAGTTCATCAGACTTATTTTTGAAAACCCACTTAGTTCTGATAATATGTTTATCTTTAGTTCTAGGAACTAATTACCAAACATCATTTCTAACAAATTGATTAAGCTCTTCTTGCATCACAACTATCCAGTTTTCGTCAGTAAGAGCTTCTTTTACATTAGTCGGTTCTATCTGAGATGTAAATCACACGTAATTACACATATCTTCAAGTTGTCTATGAGTACATACACCAGTGAGAGAGTTTCTAAGAATTTTATCAGTTGCATGGTTTTTAACAATCCTTAGTTCAGAATTATTTTGACTTGATTAAGAATCTGGTTTATTAATTAGAAGTACTTCATCATTATCTAAACTTGAGGCAGGTGTATTCAAGTGATTGTCAATAGCCACATTAATAGATTCTTGAATCACACTGGTCCTCTTATTAAGAACTTGATATGCTCGATTGTTCAAAGCATATCCTAAAAAGATCCCTTCATCACTTTTGGTGTCAAATTTACCCAGATTTTCACGGTCTTGTAAAATATAACACTTGCTGCCAAAAACTCGAAAGTATTTGACAGTAGGCTTCTTATCAAACCACATTTCATGAGCCATTTTACTATTAGATTTTTTAGTATAGACACGATTAATTATATAACACACAGTATTTATGGCTTCGGCCCAAAGATTTTTAGGGAGCTTCATACTGTTTAACATTACATTAGCCATTTCTTGAAGCACTCTATTTTTTCTTTCTACTATACCATTTTGTTGTGGTGTTTTGGGTGCAAAGAATTCATGTGATATTCCCTGGTCACTGCAAAACTTCTCAAAACTGCTATTCTCAAATTTTGATCCATGTTCGCTATGGATCTTACAGACTTGAGTCTCTTTTTCAGTTTGGATACGTCTAAGTACCCTTTTAACTTCATCGAGAGTTTCTGATTTGTCTCTTAAGAAGACTACCCAAGTATATCTAGTAAAGTCATCAACGATTACCATAATATACTTTTTACCACCTCGACTCTCCATTCTAATAGGTCCAATCAGATCCATATGGAGGAGTTCGAGCAGTTTGGATGTGGCATTGGAGTCCACCTTTTTGTGAGAACTCCTAGTTTGCTTGTCAATCTGGCATTCACCACATATTTTTTCTATTTTTTATATTTTGGGAAGCCTCTTACTTACTCTCTTTTGCTCAATCTATATAAGTTGTGGTAATGTACATGTCCAAGGCGTTTATGCCATAACACGGTCTCATCAGTATGGACCATGTAGCACGATAGATTATACGAGCTTGACTCACTTACAATGCAGCAGTTTTTAGAAGTTCTAGGACCAGTTAATATTACTGAACCATCTTTATTTAAAATTTCACACCCTAGGTTAGAAAATTTTATACTATGATTTTTATCGCATATTTAAGAAATGCTTAATAAGTTGTGTTTTAAACCTTCTACATATAAAACATTCTCAAATAAAAGGAGGTTAGAAAGTTAAATCTTACCTTGGCCAATAATCCTGTAGTTGCTACCATCACCAAATGTGACTAAACAATCAGTCATGTCTTTAAGATTGGTGAACTGACCTTTGTCACCAGTCATGTGCCTGGATCATCCACTGTCTAGGTACCACTTCGAATGGCTTGAAGCTTTAAAAGCCGTAACCTTAGGAACCCATTTCATTACTGTTTTGGGTTTAGGAGTATAATTGGTCTTCTTGTGTTTGTAGTTGATATAAGACCGACCCATTGAGTTAGAGTTTAAGAGCTCCTCAAGTAAATCAACAATTTTCTCAGCTAAAGGACTATGATTCTGATTTTTATAGTTGATATGGTTGCCTTTAGGTTTTAAGTATTGAAAAGTTTTAGCATTTTTAGAATAATTTTGATTTGAACTTTTCCCTTTTGAGTTTGAAGACTCTCATTTCACAAACTTAGGTGGAGTATTCTTATGTTTGGGAGGAATACTTTTATCGTAGCCCAAACCGGATCAGTCGCCACATTTTCTTGATCTAAATAGAAGTTTTTCTAACTTAGGATCACCTTGGGCATACCTCCAAGCATCTTTCAAACTCAAAAGTGAAGAGACTTCAAGTTTTAGTTTTTCATTTTCAGATTTATGATTTTCAATAAGGGAAGTTTTGAATCTAAATCGCATTTAGTTTTTTCAAAACAATCTGAAATATAGGATTTTTCTAAAATAAGAGTATCAAAATGTTCTTTAAGTTTGGAAAACTTTTCTTTCTGAAGTTTTAGTTTAACCATAATTTTACAACTTTCCTTGTATAAGGCATTGTAAGCATCTTGAAGATCTTCTTCATTTTCATGATCACTATTCAGATTTTCTTCACTAGTTGAATCATCGTGATCTAAAAAAGTGAACTTGGCTAGAGTCATAAGGGCTTTGACTTCATTGCCTGACTTGGTTTCAGAATCTTCTAATTTAGAAGAGGCTTCAGAGCCAGAAGATTCATCCCAAGTAGCCAAGATACATTTTCTTTTAGGTTTGCCCTTTTTAGGACACTTATTTGCTAAATGCCCATATTCATGGCAGTTGTAACATTGACTATCTTTTAAAGATTTCCAAGTTTTAGATTTAGATCTTTTCTTATCATTTGATAAAATCAACTCTCATTTTACTTTTGAAAATTTTGTAAAACTTTTTAACTAAAAGGGCCATATCAACTTTAAAATTTTCTAAATCAGAATTACTATTTTCTTGAGAAATATATTTAGAAGATTTAAGGGCAAATGATTTACCTTTAGGAGATTTAAAATTCAACATATAGGTTTGTAAAGGCCCAACCAATTCCTCTACCCTCATATTGTTTGTATCACAAAGTTCTTGGATCACAGTCACCTTTGAATTGAACTGTTCAGGGAGTGAGCGTAGTATCTTTGCACAGACTTTACTTTCTGGGATTTTATCACTGTGACCCCACATAGAGTTAACAATGTCATTTAATCTAGTATAAAAGTCCATGAAAGTTTCACTTTCCTCCATACGTATTTCCTCAAATTTGGTTATGAGGATTTAGACTTTAGATTTCTTGACAATTATTTTTCCCTCGTATGTCATTTCTAAAATATCCCAAGCTTGCTTTGCAGTATCATAGGATATACTTCTTTTGAATTCATCCGGTGATAGTGCGCAAGTGATTACATTTAGTGCTTTTGCATTAGCACTACTCTCACTTTTCCAAAGTGTGGTCCAAGAAAAATAAGGTGAGATTTTCATAGATTTGGATCCATCGATACCAATTACTTCAGTGGTAGGAGGGGTCCATTCAATCATTGTGGCTTACCACATGCTCTCATCCATGGATTTTAGAAAAATCCTCATTGTAGCTTTCCAATAGGCATAATTGGAGCCATTAAATGGTGGAGGCCTAGTGATTGAAAGGCTATCAAAATTTGACATCTCAAATAGCTCAGGAAATTAATCCAAAAGAAATAACAATTAAAACGAGCTATTTCGCCACTTGAAAAGGCCGAGCTATATGTTTAGGGACTTTCACCCAAGGATATCTATAGCACCCCATGTAAAACAAGATTTTCGGTATCCAATCCTGCCAACCATGATATGCCTGTGGAGGCTACGACCCTGATGCCACTAGGGCGTACAGTAACCACATCACATAATGCAAACACATGAATCACACTATCCAGTCATGCAGCAATCCTGCGCGTCTCGTGCGCTCATGTGGGGCAACACCGCCTAACCGGGAGCCCCTAAACAATCTGCCCGAAGGCATATGCTATGATTAGTCACTTCTCATACCAAGCATACATATGATGCGTATGATCATGAATCATGAGACTATACTAAACATGTTATATGGAATAGATATTGTTCATAAGGAGATGGGCCTATACGGCCTACAAGTATGGGCCTAACAATGGTCCCTAGGGAGAATCATAATACGGACATTTAACCAACATTATTCGACAAAGTGGACGTCAAACCAACATTGCTCCCAAGGCATTGCCCGTCGTAAACATCATTACATGAACCAGGTTGGGGTTACACATTGCAATGGGCCTTAGGTTCATCCCATTGGGCCTTAGATACATCAAATGGGCCATACCATATGGGCCTTTATTCGTCAAGTGGGCCACATTAATGGGCCGCACCAATGGGCCATATGCGCATTGCAATGGGTCATAACCCGTGGGCCTTAGAATACATCGAATGGGCCTAGTCTCATGGGCCTTTCATTCACATCAAAGTGGGCCTCAACTGATGGGCCACAAATAAACTAAGATGGGCCTCAAAACATGCCAAGGTGGGTTCCACTTGGTCTTTAGATCTGTTTCATTCTTTAACTCATGTCATAAAATGGCCCTTCAAAATGGATAAACGGATTGGATGTAACATATACATCATGGTGGGGTATCCGCATGAGGGTCCATCATAAGGTATATTACTTAATATAATATAATATATTTGTATATATATACAATAATTATATATATATAAATATATATACATATATATATACACACACACACATACGCACCCACGCACACACCCACACGCACACATGTGCATGCACCCACGCACATACACACGTCCACACACCCACACGCACACGTGCATGCACCCACGTACACACCCACCGTCCACTGGACGGTGGGAAAACATGCATCACAGCGGGCTTCACCGTCCAACGGACGGTGGAGAAAAACACAAAAATCACCGTGGGTCCACGTGGGGCCCACTGTAATGTTTACATGTCATCCAACCCGTTCATAAGGTCATGCAGACCTAGATGAAGGGTGCTAAAAAAATTTCAGCTTGATCCGAAACTTCAGTGGGCCCAAAAAGGGTTTCGATGGCGGACCTTCAATTCTCACTGTTTTCTTTGGTGTGGGCTTCTAGAACGGTGGATGGGCCTGATCTTTGGAGGGGACCCACCTCTTATGGTACCAAGAGGTTGCTCCAACATCTAGACCGAGTGGGTGCATGAGTGCCGAGTGCCGATTACCAGACGGCTGCGCTTTCCACTGTGTCGTGGTCGGTTGGAAGGGGGTGCGACCTTACCCGCCCGAGAGGAGGGGGCAATGCTAGGCTGAGTTTGACCAGCTCGAGGAATGGGTCCGCTAACGACAAGCCGCGCCTGATATTGGCAGGCGGGTAGTGAGGTCTCTTCCACTTACCTTATTGCGCGCGATGGGGTGGCAATCTGGTTTAGAGTGTACTAGACCCCGGTGATATCCCAGATTTTGAGTTATACTGATATGTGGACTTAGATGAGGATTTGTATGCTTGAGTTACATTTCGTATCGCATGGCCTTGGTATGGCCGACATCATTCATACCTTGCATCGCATAGCCTTGGTACGGCTAGTGGTATTCATGGACTCGTTAGCATGTTCCGCATTACTCTGATACTATATATATGCATTACTACCTTGCGCACACACTTTCACCACCCTCTAAGCTTTCTATAAGCTTATGCACGACCGTTGTGTGCAGGTGACGCGAGGACGCAGCAGCGCTGAGGCAGGAGTGCAGAGTAGATCTTTTGGAGCTTTTTGTCCATCCTCATTGTATTTCCCTTTATGCTCATTGTACTTGTAAAGTTTTTGATCATAGTGGAAATGTGATGGAGTTTTGTGGTTGTTGTTTGTGGGTTATGCCTTTGGTTGTGCTCATGATAAATTAAACTGATGTTGAAAATCCTCCTTGTAGCATCCCAGGATCGGAACCTAGCGTATGGGCGCTGGGAGCCGAGAACGGGGTTCTACGGAGGCTGTCGACACCGGATTCGACGATCGGGAATTTTGTGAGCCCGGTTTCCGAGTTTGGGGCGTGACAATATGTCCTAGAAGGGGGGGTGAATAGGACTATGCCAAATTAAAAAATAACAGCGGAATTAAACAATAAGATAGCCAAATGAATTGGAAATAATCAAAGGAAGCAACAACCTCAAGATTCTAGTATTGAGAGGTTGATACAAATGTTGTTCTAAGGATAACCTTACACCATAAAAACCAAGGGTTTATGGCAGGACAACCTTCCTAGAACGATTTGTGTATCAAAAAATCAAACTGAAGAGGAATAAAAAGGAAATAGCAGAACAGAAATTTAAGCTATTACAACATTCCCCACAATGTTGAAATGTAAAGATTACAACATTCACATCCACAACTACATCCCATAATCTTGAATTAAAAAGAATACAGAAAGGAAACCACAAAACACAAAGAATTATAGTGGTTCACCTGTGTGTACACCAACTGTTAATCAACAGTCACACAGCTACTCCACTCTTAATATCTTCACACAGTGGATACTAGCATTCACTGTGAAAATAGGTTTTTCTAGGTTCACCTAAAACCCTTACAATTGTGTCTTTCAAGTGGGCTTACACAATTCAAAAAAGCCCACATTTTGAGTTTTCTGGATCACCTCAAACAAACCAAAATAGAGGTTTTTCTAGCAAAATCTCAAAAACCAAAACAAAGGAATTTACAAAAACTGTAAAATACCTGGATATTCTCCTTGATGCAGCCCGGAAGAACCAAGTCAGAGTAGAAGTTCAATGTCCAATACTCACTTATGAAATGGTTTTAGGTTATAAATTGATTTTAGATTCAAAGTACCTTGGGCTAGTTTGATTTGATTTTAATTCCAAGAAATGAGAATACTTCAATCCCTCTTTCAAATAAAATTGGAATGTGAAAATTCAAAATAAAATGCAAAGAAAGCTATTAAAAGATAATATTAAATGAGCACGATATAGCTTAAAATAACAACTAACTTATCTCTCAGAGTGACGTATTGATTTAGCTTGAATTCAATGAAATCTCTGAAATTCGTCATCTATTTATAAGTGAAGAAATTGCATTCACGACTGGTCCCGTGGACACTACGACTGGTCGTAGGACCAACTGATTTTTGAAATTTTGAGCGCGATCGGATAAAGCTGTTCCACGACTGGTCATAGGCCCTTCACGACCGGTCGAGGGACCTCCACGACTGGTCGTGACCTACTCATGACTAGTCATGTGAAACCTGGAATAGTTGCTGGACTTTGAGTCGTGGCTGCAGGACTAGTCGTGAACGGGTCGAGCACTATTCACACGACCAGTTGAGCAGTCTCCAGGACTGGTCGTGGCTTAACAAAAAATTTCAAAATTTTACAACAAACTTAGGACTGGTCATGAAATTTCTTGGACTAGTCGAGCCAGTGCTAGGACTAGTCGAACAGAGTTCAGGACTAGTCGAGAAATAGACCATTCACTTATAAAATGATATAATTGAATTATGTATTCAAAATGACCTACCCTAAGGTCAATCTAAGGTCATTCATACCTTTATTCATGAAGTATGAACATTGAAAATTCTTTTCCTTCGGTTGATAGTTGATCGTTGAAGTTCATGAAGCTTGTAATCATTACATGATGAAGCTTGAACTTGAAACCTTTTGAAGCTTCAATTTGAATCTTGAAATTGTAACTTTAAGAAGCTTGAATTTGAAACCTCTCTAGTCTTGAGCTTGAGGTCCAAAGAAAAAGACTTGTCTTGACTTGGAGCTTGATTTATGAATCTTGAACCTGTTGTTGTACTTAACATGACCATGTAAACTTGCATTTCTTAAAGTAAAAATCTTTGTTCTTGAGTGATGCACAGTCTTCATTATTTAGATGAGCTACACAAGACACTGATTCCAAGAGAGGTTTTAACACTGCAAAATTTGACAATTATAGGAGTTGGAACCCATAGCATTTACAAGTTCCTAAATCAGCACATTTCTTTGAAAATGTTTCATGACAGAGAGAGCTTGTGTTGTCTGTGTTGTTTTCTATGACATGTATACAAGGAATAGATTATAAATTGGTAAAATGGGAGCCTTCATATCAAGATTGAAACTCTCTTTATTCATTTGCTAGCCTTTTTATTATGTTTTCATGTTTTTTTTTTAATTTTCTTAACTCTCTCTTAGTATTGGAAAAAAATGCATAGGAGTTGTTTGTTAAAACCTCAAAGAAATATGATTTTGTGGAGAATGGTATGCTTTTAGTTTGGTTCTACTCTCTCTCTCTCTAACTTCTTAAAATGCGGAAAAAGCAATGGATGATGATCTATCTTGGTTGGATGATTTGAGCCATGAAACCAATGAATGATGTTCAGGAACCCATAAATAGTTAGTTATGGACACTGATTCTATTTTTCCTCTGTATTGTGTAGGAGTACTTGCTAATGTTTCAGAGGCTTGTAAGCAAGATCTTGACTTTATGTGTCCCAACCATTGCAGTAATTAGGTGAATTTCTATATAGGAGATAAATTACAATTGTTATTTCTAGCTGACTCCAATTCTAACATGTTTCCAAGTTTAAATGATTGTATTTATTTCATAATCTTGGAATTAGTTTCTAATACAAGGTGATTGTCCAAACAGAGGACATGCAGATGACTATTGGCTCATGGCCTCTAACTATGGTTATATTTTCATGAATGAGGTAATGATTAAAATCACCAAGGGTGCATTTGGATGTGTAATTGAATTGAATTGCAATAACTATTGAATATGTTCTTTTATGACCAAATCGTAATTACATTTTATTTTTTAAAGTCGCTGCAATTGCAATTTGGAGCATAGTTATCAATACTTGGCTAGGTATATGCAATTCAGAAGTTAGAAAATAACTTAAGTTTAATATCCGCTTTCATATCTGCTTGCAATAAATTTTCATATCCGCTTTCAATATACCATGGCCACGCTGAAGTTTGGATTGAATTGCAATTGTTAGTATAATAATTTCTAAATAACTGAATTGTGAATTTCTTAGGAGGTGTTTGGTTGTTGGTTTTTATATTTTTTCAGCTTAAAAATTCTCTGATTTTTACAAAATTTATGTTTGGTTCACATTTTTTTTTTGTTGGTTTTTACATTTCAAATTATGAATTTCTTTGATGTGTTTGGCTACTGCTATTTATATTTCTTAGTTTAGACATTACCTGATTTTTAAAAAATCATGTTTAATTTACATTTTTTTGGCCTAAAGAATTTAAACATAAATTAAGACATTTCCTAAGTTTTTGTATCAACTAAACAAAATTAATTCTTCATCAATAAATATTACAGGCCCTTTAACATCCATTTCGAATGGTATACATACTCGTTGTGGAAACTAGAAAATCTTTATTTGGAATTCAATTCACTTGTGCATCTAAAAGCAGCCTAAATCAGCTTAACTCAGTTAGGAAATAGACATTGATACTCTCATTTATTATTTCCTTCTTTCTGATAACATCGTCAATGTAGGTTGATTTTGGGTTGCCATTGACACTGGGGAATGTGACTGTTCTCCAGCTCAAGCTAAAGTGAGGAAGACATTTTATACAAATTTTTCGGATGAATATATGTAAGCTGTTGAAGATCTGGTTGTCCCAAGGACTGAATTTGGTAATGCATCGGAGAAAGAGCATTACCATGTGAAGGTATTATTTTAGCCTCTGTGACTACTTTGTTACTAGTTTCCATTGAACAGATGAAGTTGTAATGCTCAAAGTTTTTTTTTTAGTTTTTTTTTATTTTTATTTTTTAATGTAGATGCTTGACAAACATGGAGTGACTCTTTCATGCAAATGTTCTACACCAGAAGATGGTGGAAAACTTGAGCTTCGTAAGGCAAGTATTACGCCTTCCTCTAGTTAATATTTATAACTAGATGTTATTAGTGAAATGCATGTGCATTGCATTTAGGAAATAATTCAAAGTATGCAAAAGAACAATAAAATCACGGATCACTCTATGATTTATATGATCAAGGTTAATCTGTGTATGTTGATTGCTCTCTGGGGACCAAAATGTGTCCAGAAATGGATCCATCCACACATGAGTGACCCATTGTTCTGTCCATTGGATGGCTTACATGTCAAAAATCCAGCTCATTCATCAGGTAATGTACACTTTGCACATGCCCTGGGCGAGAAACTATTGTTGGTCTGCTAATCAAGGAAAATTATGCTTCTATGAGAAAAATCCTAGTACACTGCACATATACTCAGGCCAAAGATCATGTTGCTCCTTTGTGATAAATGGGTTGGGAATCTTATAATCGGATTTTTGTGAAGGTTTTAGCATTATAACTGAAATGTAGGTAAGATTCTCACGTGCTTATGTAATTAGTGAATGTAGGGGCGTCTGCAATTAGCATGAAACAGAATTTCTAGATGAAACATATCTTTTCCATAAAGAGTAATCAAATACAAAATTTTGGATTCTTAGATTGATATTCAGTCTGGTACATGTTACAGGTTGAACTAATCACAAAGCAGCATTTCATCGCAGATACATTATGCCTCAATAAGGATTTCCACCTGAAGCTGACGTTGTTTACTAGGGGGGCTGAGCTGACCTCTAGGAAAGGATTATATTGGAGACAGGTTCTCGATTACTGCAGTTTGGCACAACAGATTTACGGTTTTCAAAGGTAAAATGTTTCCAAAAATTGTTTGTTGGAGAAAAAATTCTCAGATTTTTGGTGATTAGTTGTCGCCATCTACAACAACATCATATACTTCTGAAATTTGACCTTTGCTATTATGTTTTTTGACTAATTCAGGCAGTAGCAATGGGCTTCCAACTCATGGCTGCAAGCTTTAATCTTCCAGGCTCTAAAGCTTTATGTGGGATGCTGCTGTGAGTAATAACACCCTAGCCTGGAGATTTGATGATCTTGAAGATGAACACAAAACTAGAATAAGCTTGTAAATATTTAGAAACTGACACCAAATCTTTGAATCTAGCGTACATTTGGAAAAGGCTATTCATACCATTTTTATGGAAGAACCAAATTTCTCTTTCTCAATGGCAAAATACCTTAGATGGGTGGGAGTTTTTTATTGGGGGCACTTTCCAGGGATCCCAAAAATTTAGCTTGGGGTAATGATTCAGGACAAAGGTTTGAACTAATGTATTTTGCTTGGAGGGAATGATTTGGGAGGCAGGGACTCAGAATGTTCTCATCTTCCTTTTCCAACCCTATTTTGGTGATTTGCAATTTTCTATATTGATTGTTCTGCTTTCTTGTCTGAATGCTCCTTATTCTTGGATATAACCCGATTCAATATCTGATCCATTGACAGCCCTACTGAAAGATTGTGAACAGGTATTCCATTACACTTGATTTCGCCTTCTCAAGCACCCTCTAGTATTTTATCTTTGCCCAAGCTTTGGATCTGCAATAATCCCAGTGTCTACTTCTTTCTAGTATTTTATCTTTGCATTTTGAATAACTTGCACAAGTTTTATCTTTACAAGGAAACTTAAAGTTACTTGTTTTCCTGAATTTTCTTTTTGAAGTTATTTTACCCTGGATTTCTTTAAAAAGTGTAAATTTCGCTTCTAATGTAGATTGGCAGATGTTTAAATAACTGATGTAGTTGTCAAAGTGACATTCTTTGCCCCTCATGCTTTCAGGTATTCTATTACAAAGGCCTTCTGCATAGCTTTTGTTATGACCTTCTTTTCTATGTTTGATGTTCTGGTCTTCTTGCCCATATTATTGTGCTACTTCCCCTAAACATCTCTACTGTATAGCTTTCATTTATTTCCAGATGCTTCTTTTTCTGAGTCTTCATATGGATTGCGAAGGAGGGAAGTGAAGATTTTCACCTGGAAAAGATATTCCTAATGTCGACTCAGGTTATCGGCTTCGACTTTCTGGATTAGGAAGGCGTCAAAAAGTTCTCTAAATTGTATTTCTGGTATAATCTGGAACTCTGTTTAAGAATAGTCTGAGTTTATTCTCTTAGAAATGATGACATTGCCCTTATTTTCCTTCAATGCATACTATTTGACATGCTATTTGATTAAATATTTATAAACTTCTTGTATGCTTTTCTGTCAAACATGATAATTTTACATTAGTATGGGGGCATCTTTTTATTTAGAAACTACAAACTATTGGGCAGGTTATGTGTGGTGAGGAATGAAAAATATCATATCATGATCTTCATTGAGTGTATTGGTGATTGGTCTTCTAGTCAGTATTCACATTCTCGACTGTCACACAATTTCACTGCCTTTGATTTCCAGGTAGTTTGATGACATTCTTTAGTGTTTTTTCTTTTAGAAACAGTGAGGAATTTTGTTTCTTTTAACAAAGGGCAGACATTGCCAAATTTTAAATATATCAAGTTTACAACTAGTGTATATATATGCACTTATTATTTTTCTAAATGATTATAAAAGAGCACGTTTCCTCACCCCAACAATGCATACTTAAAGCATGATTGCTTGCAACATCTTGTATCCTTGTAATGCTTTTATCAACGGGTTTTGGCTCTTGAACAACATCGCCACTTAATTGCATAAAACAGGTTGTTGAATGTATTTCTTTGCCAAAGATGAGTCTGTTACCACACCAGTCTAGTCTTTTCCTTAACAACACCCATATTCTACTAAAAATTCTTCATTTCAGGAGCTAAAAATATAGCATATAAGAGTGTTGATTTGTAAAGTCAATTTTTATTTTATTTTTATTTTTTCCATTTTTCATTTGTATGAAGAAGCATATGTGTTGTTGTACATATTGGTCATGTTGGCATGTGTAGACATCCTATATATACTCATAGATTAAAACTAATTTATGTGGCACATGTGGGTTTTTTAAGATGTAGGTGACATATCTCGGGAAATTGGGCATACGTAATTCACATCTACCCTATCTATATTAACAGCTAGTTTTCTGTTAGGTATATCATGAGAATTTCTATTTGGAATATGATTGACAAAGCATGATCATATAACCAACCCCAAAATGGTAGGATGAGGTGTAATGCCCCAAATTTCGAGGGTCGAGCAAAGCTCAACTCCCGAGATCCAACGCATCACTTATGCAACATGGATAATGATGTTTAAATGTTGTCCATATTAATGTATTAAACATGAGTGAGATTATACCAAAATAGCATACCATACTTTGGATGCGATTAGTTTAAGTGATCGGAAGACTGAAACATGCATGATTGAATGAGTAAGTGGTTTACAAACTCCAGAGTGTAAGTATGTAACTGGGCTGAATATTTACATGTATTATTCCAAAATTTACAAAATATCAAAATATAAAGTGTTCATCTATTCCATAACCCTGTAATCCTGGCGGCGCAACTCTAAGTCTACATAAACCCGCCTGAGAGCTGTACGTAGGAGAATTCCTCCTCCTTGTCTATGAAATTCTGCTCTGCCACATAGGCCTCATCATCATCTGCATTTAAACTAGTGTCTGGTTAGTGTTTTAAAACACCGTCCCAAAGTGGGAGTGAGTGATCAACTCAGTGGTACTATAAGGCAAAGGTTAACATGTTATCAATTCAATCAAGTTGTAATGATAAAGCAATATAACAATCACTTCTAACTACTCTTGTTAATGCAGGAATGGAAACAAGTAATGATGCATGCCCTCACATCCAAAGCTCCCTCAACAAGCGAAGCTGACACTGTATTGCATATGACAATCACCTTCAAAGTGCACCTTGATCAGGGTCAAATATTGCATATCAGACCCCAGCAATTGCCTAATTTTACGTACATGATAAAGATTAATGGAGTATATTACTCGTGTTTTTATTACAGGATGAAATCAGGAGTGTGTATTAAAAGATGATGTTAAAAACATGGATTTGGCGCTCCAAAATTACCAGAGCACGGGATGGACTCCAGAAAACCAATAATGAAGATTTTACACGCCTGGGATCTGAGGAAAGCAAGCCAAAGGGGCCCGAAAAGGGTCCAGAATGCAAGATCACATGTTTTCCGCCACCCGATCAACTCAAAACTTCATACATGTGACGGGGGCCGTAAATTAACCGTACATATTAAATTTTAGCCATTGAAGATCTCGGGAAGTGGTCCAACGGACAGATCAGCCCAGTAATCTTCAATTTGGGACCCACCTGATATTTGGAACTGCCTAAAAATTGGTTTTGACGGTTAAAATAATATGAAGAAAAGGATGGACGGTGCAAATTTCACACAAACATTACATTGGGCCCCATATGTGGTGAGCGTACACCATGCGTACACGTGCACTGGCTGCGCACCGGACCGCCGGACGGTCAGCGCGGGCGCTGACCCGAGTTCGCTCCCTCTTCATTCCAGCGTCTTCCGCTGCCGATCATGGGATCGAGTTGTGGGCCCACAACATCCATCATATTGCCAATCCAAACCGTCCATCCGCTTCCTGGGGCCACCATAACCACCACCTAGCTGACGAAATCAGAATAAACGAAGTTTTTTTGGGATCTCAACCGTTCAAATACAAACGAACGGTCGGGCAGAAAGTCAGGTGGACCTCATCAACAGTAGGCGGAAATTGCACATTCCCGACCGGTTTTCCGTTCTCATACCAGTGGACGGAGTGGATTTGCCGTTTAATCAAGGGAATGGGACCCGCCATCACAGCAGCTGCGCAATCCACGTCCGCGTAACCCAGCCACTGGCCGTTTTTGCGAAGGATTGTGGGCCCCGTACGTCAACCGTACGGCCGATCCGAGCCGTCCATCGTGTAGAGGGCCATGAATACTACAAAACCATGCCGATAGTTCACTCCCATGCGTACACACGTGCGTGATACAGAGGCCACAAAAGGGCTACCGGCGACGTTCAAAACTGATCTTTTTGTATTTTCTTCTGTGGGCCGCGCTAATGGACCTTCAAAACCACCCATTCTTGACTGAAATTTCGTCCTGAATCCAATGGACGGGGTGGATTTTCCAGAAAATACCTCTGTGGGGTCCACCGATCACGACTGCGAAAATTTGTACTCCGAGTCCTTCTACGACTCTGCCACCGACCCCAGCCATCCAGCAGCTATAAAAGGGGAGTTTTGGACATGAGAAAGGCATTCATAACCAGGGAATTCGAGATCCAGAGCCAGGGAGAGAAGAAAGAGAAGAAAGAGAAGGAGGAAGACAGAGAGATCGATTGGTTTGGTGTTTAATTTTTATGAATTTTGTTTAATATTTTTTATGGATTTTATGGGTCACTAATCTCTCAGCCAGGGCTGAGATGAAGCCCCTAATTTGATTAGCTCTTGTTTTGGTTGATTTACTTTGAATATTAATTAATTTGTTTCTTCCTCTAAGTGGGCTTTATGGGTTTAAATTCTATGCTTCTCCATCTATAAACTTGACCAAAGTATATATATGGATGTTGTTTGGATGCTTATTACAGGTGCTTGGGTCTGATCAAGAACAGGTTTCCTATAGAGGAAGAACAGGATGCTTTAATGAATGTATATTCCATGTACCCGACCAAGGACATGGAATATGTTGTTCATGACATTGCTTAAAGGAATTAGACAATCTGTATGCCCGATTTAGGACACAGATTGTGCTTTCTCTATCTAAGTGGTATCAATCTATATCAAGGTGAATCAACAGACAAAACAAGGGTTAGGATAATTCGGGGTGGATTCGAAAGTCCTAGTGCTCTCTCTCTGATTGAATTTTCTTCCCTGTTCTTAATTGTTTTTTTCATAGAATTGTGCTTAGTAATTCATTCCATTATTCATTGGATTAGTTAAGGAGAATCATAGATTTGAATTGTGACGACCAGTCCTCGTGGGAACGATCTCGTAATACGTACCGTATCTGCATCTGATTCGTATACTTGCGAGTTTAAAAATCATTTAAATCGTGTTGGTTTAAATAAAACATCACACCTTCCATGCCAAAAGTACAATCCTAACTAATGCAATGCGATGCATGACTATATTTGCTAAGTATTTAATTAAGTTTATTCATACAACAGGTTGGGGAAGCCAGGGTACCTCCATTTATATCACTGACCCTAACGAAAGATCCATCTAGGGTCGTCAATCCTAGTTAAACACATACGATAGGCAAGTTGTAGGGTCATCACTCCCCTGAAAATCAGAGGATAAACAAATTCAAAGTTTATACTCGCGGTCACTATGGGGTGGCTAATCACCTCGGCGTTGGCCGACAGCTAGAACACGGTATCCCATACCACCATTTTCAGTTCACAAGTCTGTGTTGCTCACTGGGATCACTACGGGGTGGCTAATCACCTCGGCATAGTCCGACAGCTCGAATACGGTGTCCCATACCACCATGCTCGGCTCATGAGACTTGGTGGATCGTGGTACCATAGTTGAAGTGGGTCTTTACAATGGTAGGTGGTACCTTATATTCAAGCAGTGATGTTCATACATGGTAAACATACAAAAGGCCAATCGATTTATCTGGAAAATTCGATTGGTACGAGTACACGTTGACTTAATACACATGGAGTGCATAAACACCCCTGTGGCCTAACCACTATCGACAGTCATCGTGCAACTCAAATTCGTCGAGTTTACCTAATGTGGCGAGACTAATTCTGCCACCGGTACATGAACTGTTACCGATCACCTGGACTACGGCGTAACCTCAAACATACTCAGATATAATATACAAATACATGTGATAATCATATCAGTATTGAATGAACACTTCAAGTGCATTTCTCATTTGAGCATTTTATCCGTAAATTGTGAAAACATAAATACAAGTACATCAAAGAAGCTAAGCATACGGATAAGGAAAATGAGGATCCCAACTCAATACCCTTAAATAATGCAATTCATTAACAATCTTTCATTCAAACCATTTATCAAGCGCTTAGACTACACATTTCTAAATACATAGACTAGATTAGTTACAACATATAATTTAGAAATTCCTTACACAGAGACACAAGCATACATATGACGACGATGAATCCTAGATGACATGCCACAAATCATGTGTACAAACTCATTCAAACCTTTCAACAAACACCTAGAATACATCTTTGTCTAACATAGTTAATACATGTGTAATATAGCAAAAACAGTGTATGTAAGTCAACATGGAGTAATCAAGTCAGACATAAATCATTAGCTGACATTGAAATCTTTGAAAATCATAAACTAAATGTTTATAGTCCGCACCTTTCGTCGAAATACAAGATTCAGACTCGGTTCAAACACTACGTTCTGGAAAATGGAATAACGGGTACCTAAATCATGAAATCTGTTAGCTAGGTTGACAAACAACCATTCTAGGACTTAACTATAGCATTAGGGTTTGGATTTCTTACCCAAATCGTAGTTTAAATGGGTCATGTCGCGAAGTGGAAAGGCGATCTAGTGCGTGTAGTCGTGGGAGAGAAACACTACCATGATCTCCCAAACTTTCTCTTCTCTCCTCACTATTTTCTCTTCTTTTCTCTCTTCTCTCTCCTAGGGTTTGGAGAAAATTCGTATGAGAGGGGTGGGGTGGTTTAAGGCCTTTAAATAGGCTCAGAACTGATGTCAATGGCCCTAGGGCCATGGTATCCTTAGGTTATGCCAAAGGGCGTCTGTTTTGGCCAAACGGAGCTCATCTGGAGGTCCATTACTCACCTATGACATAGAGCAAGTGCTCTGACCATGGATCTAAGCCAGGTTATGATTTTGATACGATCAGATTAATGGATCGACTGTGGAAGACCCGTATCAGATCAACGATCGTTGTCACTCGATCAGGGCCACAAGTTTACAGATATGTGCAGGGAAATTTTCCTGATCCATGGGTTAAGTTCGGTCAGAAACTGACGATCTGAAACCTTCAATTTCGCCCACAAGCCAATGGCCCAATTCACTTAAGTTTCAATGCATTTTCCAAAGGTATTCACATTTCACACATACTTTGCATAGGGCTCAAGTTGTGCGTTTCTGGATACTATTTGGGCTCAATTCCCGCGATGGTTGTCAAGCCCAATAAGACGGTCATAACCTTATAGTTCCGTGATCATCGGACTTTTGATCTGCGATCCAGGTCCGATACAAAATTTCAATGCCCTCCCGAGAGTAACTGGCTTTTGAGATTTCTCCTAGGTTTTTAAGTAGTGTTGAGTCGGTGATTTTGGTGGTTTTGGGTCTTGCCGTTTGTATAAATAGTGGTCCAAGCTAAATCCACTGATTAATCTAATTTAGTACTTAATTAATTTTCGTCTAATTTTTACAGAATATGGTCCTTAGGGACTTCTGACTAAGGTGGTACTCGGGCCTTTGTACGACTTTTCTGAGTCGTTACAATCTACCCCCCTTAAAGAAAAATTTCATCCCCGAAATTAGTACATTTTCGTACTCCTCGAGGATCTGAGGGTAATTCTTACGGACTTTGGCTTCTGTTTCCCAAGTAGCCTCTTCCTCAGTGTGGTGTGTCCATAATACTTTCACGAGCGGGATCACTTTGTTGTGTAGCACTTGTTCCTTCCTATTGAGAATACGTGTTGGTCGCAATATATAGGTAGCATCTTCACTTAATTGTATTTGCTCCCATTTGATAATATGAGTAGGATCAGGATCGCATTTCTTCAGCATCAATACATGAAATACGTTGTGCATGCCTACGAGTGGTGTAGGCAAGGTGAGACGATATGCTACTACACCCACTCGGTCGAGAATTTGAAAGGGGCCAATGAATCTTGGCGTGAGTTTCCCTTTCTTACCAAAACGAAGGACTCCCTTCATTGGAAAAACTTTAAGGAATACATGGTCCCCAACCTCAAATTCCAGCGGTCTTCATCTCGTATCGGCATAACTCTTATGTCTACTTTGAGCTGTAAGGAGTCGACGCCTGATAATATCGATCTTCTTTGAGGTCGCCTGAACCAAATCTGGGCCAACCAGGCTCTTCTCGCCAATTTTCGCCCAACAATGTGGAGCTCGGCATGGGCGCCCATACGAGGCTTCGTAAGGAGCCATGTTAATGCTTGCTTGAAAGTTGTTGTTATAAGTGAACTCAGCATAGGGAAGGCAGTCATCCCAACTGTCCTTGAAATCAAGTATGCACGCTCGCAACATATCTTCTAGTATCTGATTTACCCGTTCCGTTTGCCCATCAGTCTGAGGGTGGAACGCGGTACTGAACTTCAGTTTCACTCTCATTGCTTCATAGATTCGAGTCCAAAAAATGGACATAAATTGCATGTCTCGATCCGACACAATCTCCATAGGAACTCCATGCAGACGACTATCTCTTTGATGTATAGCTTGGCTAAATCATCTGCTGAGTTTGAAACTCTAATCAGGAGGAAATTGACTGATTTTGTCAATCGATCCACAATCACCCAAATGGAGTCATGTCCATTCCTCGTCTTCAGTAACCCAGAAATGAAATCCATAGATATGAAATCTCATTTCCATTCCGCTATGAGCATGGGCTGAAGTAAACCAAGAGGTCGATGATGCTTGGCCTTAACCTGCTGGCTTGTGAGACAATAGGATACATAATCTGCTATCTGAGCTTCATACTGTCTCACCAGTATGAAAGCTTCAAATCATGATTCATCTTTGTACTACCAAGATGCATTGCCAATTTTGAATTGTGTGCGACTTCCAGAACCTCTCTCCTCAAGTCATGGAGGTTCGGGATGCATAGGCGGCCACGATACCTCAAACCTCCATCCAAGCCAACTCTCCACTCAGATTCTTCATTATCGCTTTCACACTCTCTCACCTTCACCAACAACTCATCTTCTTCCTGGGCCACAATGATTCTGTCATCAATAAGTGGCTGCATACGGAGGTGTATGACACACTCGAAAGGCTCCTCCACTGTCAACCTCTGTTCGAAATCTCGCACAAATTCCACCATATTCCACTCTTCTATCATCAGTGGCACTGTAAATTCTATGGTCTTCTTGCGGCTCAAAGCATCTGCCACAAGGTTGGCCTTACCAGGATGGTAGGAGACCTCAAACTTGAAGTCTTTCAAGGTCTCCATCCAACGTTGCTACCTCATGTTCAGGTCTCTCTGAGTAAAGATGTACTTGAGGCTTTTATGATCGCAAAAGAGCTCGAATTCCTCTCTGTAGAGGTAATGTCTCCAGAGCTTTAATGCGACGATGACTGTCGTCAATTCCAGGTCATGTGTGGGGTAATTTTCTTCATGTTTCCTCAACTGTCGTGAGGCATAGGCGATCACCCTATCCTTTTGCATCAGTACAAAACTCATGCCGACACGCGAGGCGTCAGTGTATATAGTATATTTGATCCCTTTCTCTGACATTACTAGCACGTGTGCGGACGTCAGCTTGTCCTTTAATTCCTGAAAGCCTGCTTCTACTTTCTCGTTTCAGGCAAACTTAAGATCTTTCTGAGTGAGTTGAGACAATGGCCTGGCTATCTTGGAAAAATCTTTAATGAATCGGTGATAGTAGCCAGTAAGTCCAAGGAAGCTCCTCACTTCTGTAACCGAACCGGGCTGCTCCTAGTCCTGAACAGCGGTCACCTTGGCAAGGTCCACGACTATTCTTTCCTTACAAACTACGTGTCCCAGGAACTTGACTTCTTTTTTCTAGAAGTCGCAATTCTGGTATTGTGCAAACAACTGATTCTTCTTGAGAGTATCGAAGACTGCTTGCAGGTGCTCTTCGTAATCTTTCGGACTCTTAGAATATATCAGAAGGTCATCTATAAACACGACGATTCGGTACAGATACGACCGAAATACCCTGTTCATGAGCTCCATGAATATGGCCAGTGCGTTCGTAAGTCCAAAAGACATCACTAGGCCCAAAACTGGTTCTCAATGTCGTTTTCTGCACGTCTTTATCCTAGACGCACAACTGATGATACCTGGACTGCAAGTCAATTTTTAAGAAATATTGTGCCCCTTTCAATTGGTCAAATAGGTTGTTTATCCTGGGCAGAGGATACTTGTTCTTGACCGTGACGTGATTCAATCTGCGATAATCAACACACAACCGCAACGATCTATCTTTCTTCTTTACAAACAATACAGATGCTCCCCAAGGAGATACGCTAGGCCATATAAAACCTGAATCCAACAGATCATCTATCTGTCTCCTTAATTCCTCCATTTTACACGGAGGCATGCCATATGTTGATAAGGAAATGGGCGTCGCACCAGGCACAAGGTCGATAGTAAAGTCAATCTCGCACTGAGGAAGTAATCCAAGTATCGTCCTAAACACGTCTGTGAAATCTTGGACTACACGGGTGTCTCCAAGTGTTGGACCATCAACATTTTCCAACAAGGAAGTGTAACAACTAATGCAGTAGGGCCAACTGACCTAAACTGGGAAGGTGAAGGTCGTGCCATCAGGCTCATGTGCTGTCACCAATTTGGTTTCGCAGTCAATCTCAGATTTCATTTCGATGAGCCAGTCCATACCGAGGATGACGTTATAATGATACAGCGGGTTGACTATCAGGTTAATGTGCACCGTTCTGATTCCTAAGTCTATCGGGCAATCCTTACAAAGCTTGGTAGCGTCAGAGAAGGTCCATGTCGCGGTAAGGACTCTCACCACACCCATTGGGGTAGTGTTCAACCCCAAACGCTTGACTAAAGAGTATGATACTATCAAAATAGTGGACCTGGTGTCCACCAATAGGAATACAAGTGTACCTTGAATGTGAGCAGTGACTTCAAAGGTTAAGGGCACTGCAGTTGCTGTCACAGATGCTCCACCTACTAGTGTATGAACACGTGCTTATTGAGGATGGTTTGGTTATGTTGCCATAGGTCATTGAGGTGGCCATTTCGAAGTACGGGTGGTCGGTAGAATGACTGTGCTGCTGGTGTAGACCATAGAGCTATAACATGTGGTGGCTGACGGCTAATCTTCTGAGGTAGCGCGACACCATTGTCTTTCATCTTAGTAAAATAAAAGGGGTCAGTGTGTCCCCTTTTGTTGCAATACGTACACCAACGGTCCATTCGCCTCTGCTTGGTCGGCAGAGCCATGAGCCTGGGAGGCTAGTCTACATGTGGCCTCTTACCTAGGACTAGCCGGTGATGTAATTCGGGCCAAGGCCTTGGACCCATTAATATACATATCCGAGAAACTCTGTTTCCATCATGTTCAGCTTGTAGAGATGTGTTGACTAGCTCATTGTAATTGGGAATGCTAGCACAACACATCTTAGTGCCGATATCAGGCCGCAACCCATCTGAAAAATGCCACATTTTCATCGGCTCGTCTGCTAAGATCAAAGGAGCATACGATACTGCGAAGATCCCAAAACACGTGATGAGGCGATCATGAAGGCAATGAGTTACCTAACAACTTCTTAAGCATTTTGCTCAACATCCGGCTAGCTCCATAAATCTGTTCTCATATTGTGACACGGTCATTCCTCCCTGTCGGAGGTGAAAAAACTCACCCTCCTTTTCATTACAGTAAGTGAGCAGGAAGTACTTTCCATGGAATCGAATTTCAAACGCATTCCACGTCCACAAGTATCCTGTGGGAACGGTTTGTAGGATATTGTCCCACCAAAGACTAGCCTCCTTCTCGAACATATACATAACCAACTCAACTTGCTTGCTCTCGCTTGCAAATCTTGATTCACTATTGCTTTATCTGGTAATGTGTTATGGGGCTTCGACATCTTAGAGATGTGATCTAACCAGTATTAGGCTTCGTCGGGCCTATGAGTGCCCACAAAGGTGGGAGGTCAGAAGCACTGAAAGTGCTCGAAAAGGCCACTGGTGTTCATAGGTACAGCAGGCTACACTGGTGGCACAGGCACAGCCACATTCATGATCTGGGCAATCGTCCCCGTATAACTTGTTGTGCGCTCGAGCCAATGGTGTCAAGCAACCCGATTTGTCTAATGTATGTTCACCATGTATAGTAGCCAAGACTTATTGTTGTTGCTGCATTAGAAACATCATCTACTCCAACCTATCAAGAGGAGGAACCGACTAAGGTATATGTGGCGTCGATGTAAACACACGGTTCTGTCCCTGAACCGGTGGTGCATTTTGTGTTGGCTCATTTGTAGGGTCAGTGGCTACTATGAATCCAGCATTGTGTCACTATCCGGGCCCAAACCGGGGTCCGTATGGCTATCGCTCAGGGGAAGTGCCCGTCAATCGATCCGCCAAGTGCGAGACGTGCAATATTCCTAGTGTTTTTAGGAGGCATTCCCTATATACAACATAGGGTGCAACATGTGTAAGATTTAAAATAATAACACACGCTTTTCCAAGCATTCTACACATTCCATATCAAAAGAAGTTTCATGCATTTCATTTAACCAAAATTGTTACAATACATGGGATGTAGCATTACATGAATCATGACAGAGAATGCATGAGAGCTAACTTAGCAAAAGCCTTAACACTAAGAACACCATGTTGAGGCATAAAAAAATGATGAAGGATTGAAGCAAAAGGAGATTGAGAGATAGAAAGAAAATTGGAAGAGAAGGAGAATGAAATAGTTTAAGGGTGGTTTGCGAGGGTCCACGCAACCGATGTCCATTGCGGGGGACCGCGCAACCAAAATAACAGTTGCGCGGGTTCGCACAATAAAATACAAAACTGGTTCTTTGTAAAAAAGAGCTAAAGCATTGGAAGGTGGGTCCCATGACACTAAATTTGAGGTTCCACACGTGTGAGGACCTATAAATACCCCCTCCCCTCCTTCGTTTGGACGATTGAAGATTTTGGAGAGGAAGCAGAGTGAAGAGGAAGACTGAAGGTATGAGAGGAAGTTCCTATGATTTGCACGGGTCCATGCAACCGATATTTGTTGCGCGGGTCCGTGCAACTAGATTATTCTGCAATCTATGAAGCTAAAGGGCCGACATGCTGCTGAAATGGTCAGTCTCCAGATTTCTTCTGTTCAAGCTTTAAGACCAAGAAATCAGCAGAAGAGATTTATGTCATACTCCTCTTAAAAAGATGATCAAATCACAAGACAAAATGCTGCCGGATTTGATATCTGATCTCGATATTTGAATTTTGTCCATTTGTATATTCTAAATAATCTATCTTAAAATCAAGGGATGTTTGAGGATGCGAATGAACTCAGTACTAATAAAATATGATGATTGTCTTTCATACTCTCTCTCTCTCTGTTATGTTTAGATAAGATAATATCCCAAATCGAATGCATTTTTTTTCTTGTTTGAAACAAAATCGTGACTCTGCTGGGGATATTCTATCTTATTTAATATTAACATCGAGATAGTTACAAAACTTTCATCAAAAGTTTGGCATCTTTCTGACACCAAAATGGTGACTCTTAGTGGGAACGTCCTCCCCTTCATCTCTAAGATAAATTATTTGATTCTTCAAATGCTACCTATGGTTATGTTTCATGTTTGAAGGTTTCTGAATTCAACCACAAATTACGGCCAATGGCAACTCTAGCGACAAAAGTGAACTTCTATTTCACTCTAACCGGATTCACAATATAATATGCACCGAATCAAGCCCCCGCGTACATGACTCGACTTCCTGCAAATAAAAACAATGTGACTCGAGCGACAGTTGGGGTTATTTCTGCTTCACCACAACTGCTAGAAGGCGATGAAGGTTGGACTGTCATAACGTCTCATAAAATAAGAGCATGAAATACAAGAAGCCCCAGGATGGATCTGCCCTCGCCAAGAGTTAGGGGGCCGATAACACGTAATACAACAAGGAAGAATCCTGAACTTGCTCCTCCTGCGATATATCCTGAGCCAGTAGTTCCGCAGTTAGCATCGTCTGACTTCTTAGCTTTGATCGTACCAAGGGTCAAATGGACGAATGGACGAGACAGTAGAAAGGTAAAGTGTTAATGACAAGTTCACCGATGTCTGTATCGCCTTAATCGATCAATAGCACCGGAAGCGTGCAGAAGTCGAATGGAATTCCATACTCCCCTCTCTTCGTAAGTCCTATTACATCAGTGTATTCCTGCCCCACTCCAACCATGACTTTGTCAAAGATTGGAGAAGCTGCGGTACATATGGCCAGGACAAATCAAGACAATATGCCGACTACAGAGGACCATGTCAGTGAGATGACAGAAGCACAAAGAGCACTAATGGATGAGTACAGAAACTTGAGAGATGCCTTAACAACTCTTGCGCATAATGTAGCCCAGATAGCGGCTCCTCTGATGATGGGCATAATGAATGGACAAGAAAATCAGCCTGAAAATTCTCAACCACAAGGGGTAGGATCGTGAGGGTCTGTTCCAGCTGCAAGAACTGTAACGCAAGACAAAGTAAGACAAGTCGTTGAAGAAGCTATTAGGGTAGAAAGAGAACATGAAAATACTGGCCGTTTCAGAGACCAAACACAGTATCCAAAGGAGGTAGAAGATATCCCCTTTCCAACCAACTTCAAGCATTCAGATTTTCAGAAGTTTAATGGGGAGGGATCGCCAGAAGAACATCTAATGCACTTCATAACTAGCATGGGAAATTTTTCTACAATACCGCAGTATTGTTTGCGAATGTTCGGGTCGTCCTTGACACACAAAACATTTCGATGGTATTCTAGCCTTGCTTCAGGGTCGATACGTACTTGGGAACAAATGTAGGACGCCTTTATGTCAAACTTCTTCTCTTCAGAGCGTGATGTTAGTATTATAGAATTGGCATTCGTGTGGCAGTGTGAAGTAGAACTAGTGGAAAAGTTTATAGATAGGTGGAAGACATAAGGAGCCTCGTGTAGGCAATTGCTAGAAGAAAGGGAACAGGTCAAGATGTGCCTGAACTCTATGGAAACGGGAATCGCGTTTGGACTCACCAGCGCCGACATCAGAACTTTCCGTGACCTGGCCACTAAAGCTTATGCCTTGGAATTGATGACTCGTAGGATGCCAGCATTTCACCATGAGACAGCTAGGATAGCACCCTACAGGATGTTAGTAAATATCATCGATCATGACAAGAGAAGCAAAGATACTAGGTATTTCAGGGAAAAGAGGACAGAACGAAAAGAAGAATGGAACCAACCAAGAAATAGGTACAATGGAAAGACACTTAGGATGCTCAATTCTCACGAGGGATTCGCATTCGACAGGGAAGATGTTATTCCTATGATGGACCAACTGCTAAAAGCTGGCACAATAGAGTTACCAGAACCTAAATGCCCTGAAGATATAACAAGAACCAGAGAGAGATTTTTACCGCTATCATCACCTAGTGGGACATCCAACAAAGAATTGTTATACATTGAAACGTATACTGCAGCGAATGATAGACAGGGGCAAAATAGTAATTGGTAAAGAAAAAGAGGGGTACAATGGCGACGGTGAATATGGTTACAACCAAGCAATTATCAGAAGAGAATCCTCAAACAGTTCAACATCCTGAAATGGCTCCGAAGCAGATGGAAGACGGGGGACAGCCGACAATAGACAGTTTGTGAGAGATTAACCTGGGTACTGAAGAAGGACCGAGGAACACATTCATCAGCGCCAGTCTTTCTGAGCAAGAGTCTAAGAAATATGTTCAGTTTCTTAAAGAAAATAAAGACGTCTTCGCCTGGACGTATGCAGAGATGCCTGGTTTGGAGCCTTCCATAGCAATGCACCGATTAAATATCTCTAAAGAGAAAAGGCCGGTTAAACAAGCGCAAAGGCGATTTCATCCGGACTTGGTCCCCATGATAGAAGAAGTGAATAAGTTGACAAAGATCAGGTTTATCAGGGAGGTCAAATATCCCAAGTGGATATTAAACATTATCCCAGTGAAGAAGAAAAGCGGACAAGTCAGGGTGTACGTCGACTTCAGGGATCTAAATGAGGCCTATCCAAAAGATGATTTTCCTCTCTCGATAACTGAATTACTAATTGATAGTACGACTCAGTATACTATCATGTCCTTCATGGATGGCTACGCGGGGTATAATCAAATTAGAATGGCACCTGAAGATGAAGAAGCAACAACATTTGGAACTTCACTGGGAATTTATTATTATAAAGTTATGTCGTTCGGCCTTAAAAATGTCGGGGCGACATATCAAAGGGCAATGCAGAATATCTTCCAAGATATGATGCACAAGCATGTTGAGTGCTATGTTGATGACTTGGTGGTCAGGAGATCATCAGGAGCATCATGAACATTTAACATCGGTATTTTGTTGACTTAGAAAGAAACAGTTAAAGATGAATCCAACTAAATGTGCATTTGGGGTGTCTTCGGGTAAATTTCTCTGTTTTGTTGTCCGGCATACGGGCATTGAGATCGATCCAGGGAAAGTCAAAGCCATTTAAAATATGCCACCGCCAACAACGTTAAAGGAATTAAAAAGTTTGTAAGGAAAGCTGACATACATTTGCCGTTTCATTTCAAATTTGACGGGGCGGTGTCAACTGTTCTCCTATTTGATGAAGAAAAATACAGATTTTGTATGGGACCAAGCTTGTCAGAACGTGTTTGATTCAATAAAAGAGTTGCTGAAACAGCCGCCGGTACTAATAGCTCCGATAAAAGAAAAGCCACTTGTTCTATATATATCGGCAGCTGAGAATTCTTTAGGCACTTTATTAGCCCAAGTAAATGAAGCTGGGAAAGAAACCGCTCTTTACTATTTAAGCCAAACTCTGATGAGTGCGGAATGCAACTACTCTCCGATCGAGAAAGAGTGTCTGGCATTGATATTTACAGTTCAGAAACTAAGACATTATTGTCTCTCCCATGACATAACTTTGATCTCGAGAGCAGATGACAAGGCCGATTTTGTCTGGGAGATTGGCCAAATGGATGTTGCTACTTTCAGAATATACTATTACGTATAAGCCGGCGAAAGCGGCAAAAGGGCAAGCGGTGGCGGACTTCCTTGTAGAGCACCCTGTGGCAGAATGTGAAGCCATCAGTGATGATTTTCTAGACGAGCAAGTTATGTTGGCCGAGACGCAAAGCCCATGGCAGATGTATTTTGATGGTGGTGCTCGAGCGTCAGGAGTGGGGGCAGGAGTGTTATTCAATACCCCTCAAGGTGACTTGTTATCTTATTCTTTCACATTGAGTAATACGTGCACAAATAATGAGGCCAAATATAGAGCCCTCATCATTGGAATGGAATGGCTCAAGAAATGGAATAAAAACACTGCATATCTTTAGTGATTTTAAATTAATTATAAATCAATTGACGATGAGTTTGAGGTACGAAAGCAAGAGCTTTTGTCATACTATTGCTAGAATAATTCTGTCATGTCGAAATCAAGCACGTACCGCGGTCTGAAAACGCAAAAGCGGATGCTTTGGCCATTTTGGCAGTGGCTCTATCCTGTCCAAATCGAAGCCCTCTCCAAGTAAGTATAGAAGAAAGAAGATTTTTGCCATCTTCGGAAGTCATCGATGAAACCGTAGAGACACTTCCCATATCGTGTTTGGAAATAACAACAGATGACTGGCGTCAGCCTTTCATTGATTATCTCAACTATAACATCCTACCAGAAGATCCAGCATAAAGACCGCTAATCAAATAATGGTCAAGCAAATTTATCATATGCAGCAAAGTATTGTACAGAAAATCTTATAATGGAATGCTTCTACGTTGCTTAAACAAACAAGAAGCAGACTAGACGTTGCAAGAAACGCACTCTGGAGAATGTGGGGTACATCAAGCTGGTCGGAATTTATTCCATAGAATACATCGAATGGGGTATTATTAGCCTACCATGTTCAAAGACGTGATAGATTATGTAAAGCGATGTCATGAATGTCAGATCCACAGAGATGTTATACACGTTCCTACAGAAGACCTGCATCAATCAATCGCTTCTTGGCCCTTCTCTGCCTGGGGCCTTGACGTCATTGGTCCTATAAATCCGCCTTCATCTAAAGGAAAGCAATATATCTTGGCAACGACAAATTATTTCTCCAAGTGGACAGAAGCAGTGGCTTTACGCAATGTCAAAGAAAAATATGTAGTCAATTTCATCCGACACGCGATAATATACTGCCATGGTATTTCGAAGAAAATTGTTACAGATAATGGCACTCCCTTAAAAAATAGAGGCATGGACAAGCTCTGCCAGAAGTTCAGTATTCATCATTCATTTTTGACACCTTACTATCTGCCAGCCAATGGATTAGCAGAGGTGTGTAATAAAATGATAGTCAAGATACTAAAAAAGACAGTGACCGAGAACAAGCGGGATTGGGATGAAAGGTTACAAAAAGCATTGTGGGCATACAAAACTACTTACCGGACAGCAACAAGAGTAACATCGTATTCACTGGTCTATGGTGTCGAAGCAGTGATCCCTATTGAAATACAAGCAGCGTCACTCAGAGTGGCAGTATATCAGTCTATAACAGATGATGAAAATGTAAAAGTAAGGCTGAAAGAACTAGATTTGCTCGATGAGAAATGCCTGGTAGCCGAACAATGGTTACAATCATATCAAACAAGGATATTGGCCACCTTTGATAAATGAGTTAAATATCGTTCTTTGAAGAAAGGGGATATGGTGTTAATGTTGAAAAGACCTATAGTGGTCACTCATCGAACAGGGGACAAATTCGAGCCTAAATGAGATGGGTTATACATAATAAAAGAAGTGTATTCCAATGGCGCATATATAGTCGTGGATCAAGATGGGCAAGGCATCAGTGTACCGGTCAATGCTCGCTTCATCCAAAGATATCGTCCTTGAAGATGCTACTGATTTTGATCCAGAATATTATCAAGCATAATGATTCTATATCAAAAGGGGGCAAGAATAAACAAGACCATGTCTATGTATCATCAGATGAATGATTAAAGAAGAAATTTGCGTGTATATTAAAACTATGTATCGACAAGTATTGTGAAAAGAAAGTGACCATCGTCATCATCAAGCGAGCTCTATGAAATTCTGTCAAAATTGGTATCGTCACCAAGCTGATATATTATGAAAAACACAGACGGATCCTCTTGAAGATATTATCAGAAGTGGTGACGTATCAATCTTAATCAGAGATGTCTATCACTCTCGCAGCAACGATGATCACACCTATTGTTGTCTTTTAAGGCTCTTTAAGGCAGTCTAGCCAAGCCTTAAAAGGGCCAGCTACGCATAAGATCTATTATTTTTGCCATTCAGGCAGCAATGAGAAGCCAGTGGCCCTAAAAAGCTCGTGAAGGCCATCATATCCATACCCATGCGGGCAGCTGATAGAGACAGTGACTAAAAGCCTAAAAGGCCAAACAGTTCTCAATGACCAATCACGCGTAAGACTGATGTCGTCTGTATAGCTTTCCAACAGCGTCATGGGGAACGGAGGAAAATTCCCTTCCGTGAATGGGCTCGACCTTGCAGACAAAGGAAAAGCGGGCCGCAGTGTGAGTTTTTTGGCCATGTCCATAGATAGGCCAGCCATGCATAAGATCCCCCAGATCTTTGGCTTGATTTCAATACTAACTCATGAGGAAGGGCTTAAACCTACTCATTAATGGACTGGCGGCCCTAGATTTGGTACCCCAAAGGTCACCTTGCGAGCTCTGTGAACTCTAGAGAGTTACCGCGACCAATCCTGTGTAAAATTCCAACCGAGTTCACGGCCCCGGTAGCTTCACTAGGCCCCTCTAAAGGATCTCGGTTTATGAACTTCCCAGGCTATGAGAAGTCTAGTGAACTCCTAAGAGTTACAAAGACCATCACGTGAGACCCGACTCCACTACTCAAGAGTCTAAAAAACTGCGTGGGCTCCACTACTCAAGAGCTTAAACTATGTGTAACTAACTAAATTGAAATTTAGCACCACCGATTTTTTTAAAAAATCATATAGGAAATCCCACACTAACAATTGTAGTAGGTTAATGCTTTTATTTTAATTCTTCATTTAATATCATGTCAAGATGATTACATAAATGAATATGCTTGAAATGAATCATTTGAAATATGCCAAAATATGTCGATTGTTTGATATAATGACATGAATCGTAAAGTTCCTTATGCAGGATGCGTTTATTCTAAAAGTAAATAAAATCACAATTATATTAAGATTAGATCAAAAATATCCAATGTTTGGAATCTCTTACTCTGAAGTCAAATGTTTCAAAATATGTTTATTCTTCCAAAGAAGATAAACCTTCAATGATAATATGTTTGACCTTCTGAGGTGGATGATGATGTCCTGACATTTCTTGCCTTTCTGATGATGAAGGAAGATTATCTCGTAATATCTGCAAAGGTGGAGGAGGATAGAACTGTAAAGAATCATCATTCTTTACAATATTTGTTAGGGGAGTGCTAAAAGCTATCCATCCTTCAAGGGTATCTGCAAGCTTCGCTTCATGAACGGCGTTTTCTAAAGAGATCTTCGTAAAAAGTTGATCTATAAAGGGGGGAGGGCTCGTTTCTTCAAAGTAGTTAATGCCTTAGTCTTTAATCCCTGAGGTAAGGAAGAGGAATCCACATGACATGATCTACTGGAAGAAAATTGTCTACCAAGTAATGTTGGTGAACCCACCATCGCATCTAGCAGTAAGAAGCACTAACTGGATAATTAGAACCAGGAATTATGAAATGTGATTCAGTCTGAACGATCAAGAGTTACTTCCATATCAAGGCCCAATTATACGGCCCAATGCCATAACTTCTCATTGCTCTGGTAACAATGTCAGAGTCTTAGATACGGCTTGATCAAAGCCAAACTGGCGAGCAAATCTATTAGGGTAGTACGGTTCGCACTAGAATACGCTACCTTCTCTCCATGGAAGAGTACTGGATCTAATAGAAACAAGGAAGGAATGTTCACCGAATGAAATAGAATCATCATCAACAGCGTCCACGTCTTTAGGATGGCTAAATAATGGAAAATGGTGAAAATTAATGGGATCATCACTTTTTATTCTTCTAGAAATCCATCCACTTGATTCCTTAATCATATCTCTTAGTTGAAATGTTGAAGAGGAAGTCGATCGAGGTTCGAGTATGCCCTTCCAGAGTCAGCAAATGTCCAAGGAAAGTATACTCCTAGCCAACCTAAGAAGAAATGCCAAGGAGCACAGACAGGAAAAGCTTCAAGAACAGGATCTTTTAAACCAGAAATAATGTCTCCAAAGGCACGATAGAGAGAACACAAAATTGAAGGAGCTAGCGAATATTTCTGGCCTTCCGTCATTGCTCCTGCAACCACAAAGAATGAAGGCCTAATAATGTCTGCTTGATCGGGATCAGGGAATATCACTAAGCTTAACTAGTAGGCAAGAAAGGTGGCTAATTCACAAGAAGGACTGTATTCTGCAGAATGTTTTGTTTTCTTACGAATGTCCTTGAGTTTTGAATGGTTATAGCCTGCAAAGTTGGCAAGACACGAATGCAATACTTCAGCAGAATTGTTCAAAAAAATGAGATTACGAAAATGGAAGTTAAGAGGAAAAGGGTATACCGCAATTTTCTAGAAAAGTAAGCCAACCATTCAAGAGAAGTGATGCGATCAGGATGAGGGAAGGCGGCTAGTGCACTGAAAAGTTCAAGGGTAGTTCTAGAAATTTTGGATATACCTCCTCCCACAGATGCCAGAGCGAGCTCTTCATTAGATGGTATAAATGTGTCAAAGATATCACCCATAATGGGAAGACCTGCTATACAAAATAGATCCCATAAAGTGATGCTCATTTCACCTAGGGGAAGATGAAATGAATTGGTGATGGGAGACCAATGATTAAGAAAACATTTGAGGATAGTAGCATCCGCGTGAAAGTGTTTTGATGTGGCTATGATTGCACCAGAAAGTGTAATCTGTTCCAGTGTGGCGGTATGTTTCCGGACAACAGCACGAGCCCAGGCACTATAAAAATCATGGATAGGCAATAGGCCTGTAACTATGAATCTTCCTGTGCTCCAAGAAAATTTCTCAAGAAAGAAGAGTTGTTGAGCTGTTTCGAAATAGTGGGAAGGGGAAGGTTGTTGAGGATCATCGTGCAGACATAAAAATCTCATCTTGTGAATTCTACCCGCTCTTTAACAGAGCCCGTTTTCTACCAAATATCCTGTCAGAACTCTCGGTTCTCTCATGACCCAGTCACTCACTGAGACAGATATTCTGTCGGTCAAAGCGTTCACTGTGCAAAATCAACCAATGACCTGATAAATTGATAGGAATAATGGTTTGACTGCTGGTGCATGGGTGATGGAGATCCAAAGTGTCTTCATTTATCTCCACATGCTTCCAAGAATAAGGAAGAGGTTGTTTCAACCTAGAAGAGGATGTACGGTTCTTTCTTTTAGAAGAGGAAGCTTGAACACAGGACATAATAAAAAAGGGACTTGTACTTGAAAAAATCAAAAAGCTGGAAAATTTCACCAAGACCTGGTTACGCGGACTCGCGCAACCAAAGTTAGTTGTGTGGGTCAGTACAAAGGCTAAAAGGCTTTGCACGAACAAAGAGTTATTGCGCGGGACTGCGCAATCGATATTGGTTACGTGGGGAAAATTTACAGAAGAGCAAAGTGTTTGTTACGGGCTGAAAAAGAAGTGCAGAGTAAGGGAAGGCTGGAGTATTTATAGGACTTGTGATTGAGTACAATACGTGGGTTTACGTTGCACGGGTCCGCGCAAACCCTGTCATGGTGATTATTTTTTATCCTTTTCTTTAATTTTGGGGAAACAAAGAAATGATCAAGGGGGCATTTGTTGAGGCATAAAAAAATGATGAAGGAAGGATTGAAGCAAAAGGAGATTGAGAGATATAAAGAAAATTGGAAGAGAAGGAGAATGAAATAGTTTAAGGGTGGTTTGCGCTGGTCCGCGCAACTGATGTCTGTTGCGTGGGACCGTGAACCGGAATAATAGTTATGCGGGTTCGCACAATAAAATATAGAAGTGGTTCTTTGTAAAAAAGAGCTAAAGCATTGGAAGGTGGGTCTCATGGCACCAAATTCGAGGTTCCACCCGTGTGAGGGCCTATAAATACCCCCTCCCCTCTTTCATTTGGACGATTGAAGATTTTAGAGAGGAAGCAGAGCGAAGAAGAAGACTGAAGGTAGGAGAGGAAGTTCATGTGGTTTGGGCGGGTCCGTGCAACTGATATTTGTTACGTGGGTCTGCGCAACCAGACTGCTCTGCAGTCTATGAAGCTAAAGGGCCGACATGCTGCTGAAATAGCCAGTCTCCAGATTTCTTCGGTTCAAGCTTCAAGAGCAAGAAATCAGCATAAGAGATTTATGTCATACTCCTCTTAAAGAGATGATCAAATCACAAGATGAAATGCTGCTGGATTTGATATTTGATCTAGATATTTGAACTTTGTCAATTTGTACATTCTAAATAATCTATTTTAGAATCAAGGGATGTTTGAGGATGCAAATGAACTCAGTACTAATAAAATATGATGATTATCTTTCATACTCTCTCTCTGTTATGTTTAGATAAGATAATATCCTAAATAAAATGTATTTGTTTCTTGTTCGAAACACACCAACATCTAACTAAGCCTACCAAGGCTATTACAAAGAAAAGAAAGAAACAAAGAAAACCAAAAGATGACTACAACATATGACTAGTCCTCCAACTCTGGTGAAGGTGGAGGCGCACACTTATCCTGCATACAGCACAGGAGGGTCTTCAGCATGCAAGACATTCTTTTAAATTTCTGTTTTAGGTAGGCCTGATTCTTTTCAAGCTTTTGCTTCAACTCGACCTAGTTTTCTTCAAGCTTTTGCTTTAACTCGGCCTGGTTTTCTTCTATCTTGGCCATACGGGCTTCTAAGGAATCCCGATCATGGAGGTCCTCATGTATAGCAGGAGGAGGTCCCCCATCTGAATCTCGGGACTCCTCTTCCTCTACTTGCTCTTCCTCCTCACTTCCCTCTTCATCACTGCCTTCTTCCTCACTTCCTTCTTCCTCACTGCCTTCCTCTATTTCATTTCCATCCTCTTCTTCACTACTTTCTTCCTTTTCACTTTCCTCTTCTATTTCATCACCATACTCATCGAGACGGGCTTAGCGTTGTCTAGGGCTAATCCCCATATTGTTGAGCGTAGTTTCACTGATAAAGTGGATGGGTGAAAGATTATCCATGTTAAGCCTAAAACCGAAGTTATGAGAAATCTTGTAGATAAGTCTGTTAAATGGGAGTGAAGCGTCTCCCCGGGTAGAGCGTGTGGTCCTGATTATCTATGATAGGGCAAAAGTAGGCAGACACAGCTTGTCTCCTTGTCCAGCTCTGTACAAGAAGTCCACCATCAAACGAGTGCATTCTGTACAGTTGCTCCACCTAGGATACACGTTGTACGTGCATATGTGGTGGAGTAGGTGAAAGTCTGCCGTCATCTTAGTCGATGGGAGGCTATTGCCTCACCTCTAGTGAGCCAGTCGACCACAAAGAAAATGTGTGCGGTGATCTCTCTCTCGTACACTAGCATGTACCACACCACGTTCAATTCCCATAATTCGAGCCATCACATCTACATCGACTATGGCTTCCTGCTGTCCCAAAGGGATAGTAAATTGAAGAGGCTCCAACATTGGGTTTCGGATGTGGGCATAGAAAGCTCAGACGGTGCCTTCTCTTGCATGAGCTTTGCCCTCAAATATGGGACCCCACCCGGACTCCAAGAGGAGGTCTATCATTGGATACAGTTCAAATAGCTTTTCATCAACATGTGCTTCAAATACGACTTTGTGGTCACGAAACTTACCAAGTCCAGTACCCGACGGTAAAGATCTTTCGAGTGGGATTTGAGGATCGAGGTCCCGCTTCGATCTTCTCTCACGCTCGGCACTTATAGTAGCCACACCGCTCACCTGTTTCCTTGAGCAGGTGGGACGGCTCAGCCCGGCCTCATCCGGGGCCGCTCTTCTCTTTCCCATAAGGGAAAGGAGCGTTGAGATGGAAAAAATGGCAGTGACAAGCTCAAAGAGAGCCATGGAGTTGGAAAAGCTTGAGAATGAGGTGGATTTGGAAAGCTTGAGAGTTATGAGACACAAAGGATGGGTTTGTGTGCTCAAATGAGGGGAAATAAGGAAAATAGAGGGTTGTAAGAGAGCTTTTGATAAAATGGTAGAGATGGGCGTAAGATGTGGAAGAAGATGAAGCTTTGTATGTATGGAAGGGAGATTTGAAAGAGAAAATAGGATTTTAAAGGGGTATGGAGGGTTAAAAGTAGGGTGAAATGGGTTTTGGGGGGTATAGAGGGTAGCAAAAAGGGGTCCCACATGTGAAAGGGCCTCACATGAACGTGTGGAGGGCGGAGGGCCGCAGGAACTGCGGGCCCGCCGCGACCCGTTGTGGAGGTGGGCTGTGCACCATCGACTGAGCGGGGCCGCCGCACCTCCCTGGACTACCGGCGGTGCCTCTGTCCAGGGGCAGTGGCCACCCCCTCCCATGATGTCGAAAATGTGCGGGGGACCCCCTGAGTCCCACTAAAAATTGTGTTTTGGACCCCTACGCCCGTGTGATGTATTTTCTCGGTCCAAGAAGTGCATATTCACGCGTTTTAATTTGTTTCAGGTTTGGGATTTGTCGAATTATAGTTCAAACCCATCGATTGACGGTAGAAAAGGGGCTGAGATCATTTCACATGGTCTCGGACCCGTACGGCTACACTACAACGGTCAATTTCGCCTGTCGGCAAAACCTTGGGATCCTACTTCGCCCCCTCCTAAGTCAAAGTGCGTCAGAGTGCATCGTATTACCATAACCCAGGTCCAGTTTAATCCAAATCATGCTTTGATACTAACTTGTAATGCCTCAGATTTTGAGGGTCGAGCAAAGCTCAACTCCCGAGATCCAACACATCACTTATGCAACGTGGATAATGATGTTTAAATGTTGTCCATATTAATGTATTAAACATGAGTGGGATTATACCAAAACAACATACCATACTCTGGATGCGATTAGTTTAAGTGAGCGGAAGACTGAAACATGCATGATTGAACAAGTGGTTTACAAATTCCAGAGTGTAAGTATATAACTGGGCTGAATATTTACTTGTATTGTTCCAAAATTTACAAAATATCAAAATATAAAGTGTTCATCTATTCCATAACCCTGTAATCCCGGCAGCGCAGCTCTAGGTTTACATAAACCCACCTGAGAGCTGTACGTAGGAGAATTCCTCCTCCTCGTCTATGAAATCCTGCTCTGCCACATAGGCCTCATCATCATCTGTAATTAAACTAGTGTCTGGTTAGTGTTTTAAAATACTATCCCAGAGTGGGAGTGAGTGATTAATTCAGTGGTACTATAAGGCAAAGGTTAACATGTTATCAATTCAATTAAGCAGTAATGATAAAGCAACATAACAATCACTTCCTGTAACGCCCCGAAAATAGGGGGTCGAGCTAGTTCCAACGCATCACTTATGCAATATAGATAATGATGTTTAAATGTTATCTATATTAGTGCATTAAACATGAGTGGGATTACACTAAATCAGCATATCATACTCCAGAGTTAATGTACTTAAGTAAGAGAAAGACTGAGATAAATATATAAGTATATACGTGTTTCATAACCTCCAGAGTATGAATGTGCCACTGGGCTGAATGTGTATATAATTTGTTTCAAAATATACAAAATGTCATAATGTAAACGTTCAACTATTTCAGCATCCATGTAATCCCGATAACACAGCTCTATATCTACCCAGACCCGCCTAAGAGCTGAACGTAGGATAACTCCTCCTCCTCGTCGAAGAAGTCCGGCTCCGTCATGAAAGCCTCGGCATAACCTGCATCTAAATCAGAGTCTGGTTGGGGTTTTAAAACACCAACCCAGAGTGGGAGTGAGTGATGAACTCAGTGGTACTATAAGGCAAAGGTTAACATGTTATCAATTCAGTCAAGCAGTAATGATAAAGCAATACAACAATCATATCCTAAGTACTCTTGTTAATGCAGGAATGATATGCATAATGATGCATGCCCTCGCCTGCACTCCCTCAGTTACATCATTTCACGATCGCGCATGGCAAACTCCCTAAACGTGCACTTCCTCGCCAAAGCACATGCAATACGATGCATGGTCGTGTTAGCCAAGTAGTTTATTAGACTTATTCATACAGAAGGTTCGGGATGCTAAGGTACCTCCCTTTATCACTTACCCAAACAATATTCCATCCAGGGTCGTCAATCCTAGTTAATCACATACGATAGGCAAGTTGTAAGGCATCACCCCTGATGAAAAGCAGTGGATAGGAAAGTTCACGAGTTCACAGTCGAGGTCACTATGGAGAGGCTCGTCACCTCAATGTAGGCCTGATTTATACTCAAGGTCACTACGGGAGGCTCGTCACCTGAACGTAGCCCAACAGCTCAAATACGGTGTCCCATACACCACCATATTCGGCTCACGACTTTAGGTTGCTCACTGGTCACTATGGGGAGGCTCTTCACCCCAGTATAGGCCGTCAACTCAACCACGGTATCCCATACACCACCATGTCTAGCTCATGAGTCGTAGCAGATCTTGGTACCATGGTTAAACGGGCTTTACATTGGTAAGTGGTACCTTAGATTCAAGCAGTAGTGTCCATACATGGTAAACACACAATGGGTCAATCGGGTTATTTGACAAGTGCGATTGGTACGAGCGCGCGTTGAACTGATCGACATGGAGCACGTAAACACTCCGCGTGGCCTAACCACTGTCGACAATCAATGTATGACTCTGATTCATCGCACGTATCTAATGTGGCGAAACTAGTTCGACCACTTAATTAGGAGCCATTACCGATTGCCTACACTAAGTAGTAGTCCCAAACATACTCAGATGCAATAGGGAATCACATATTTTACTCGTAACAACATTTAACAAACAATACAAACATAAATCTCATTTGAGCATTTTATCAAACACATTAGACAAGTTGACCTACATATGCATTTTATTCATAAATCGTATAGTGACAATTTACAATACACGAAGAAAACTATTCATATGACTAAGGAAACTAAGAATCCTGTCCTAATACACTTAATAAGTACAATCCATCAACAGAATCTCATTCAAACATTTTAACAAACACTTAGACTACACATTTCCAAATATATAGGCTAGACTTATTACGACCTAAATTATAGCAATTCATTTCACAACATCGGTTATAAAGGATATAACATACATGTATCTAAGATTAGAACTTACTATAAACACAAATCAGGATTTCACATTCATTCAAACATTTCAACAAACACAGAATGCATTTTATATTCACATATTTCACACATGCGTAGTTTATCAAACACGTCGTCACTAATATCATATGGCAGCAATCAAGCCAGACATAAATCATTGCTGACATTGAAAGTCTTGAAAACCATAGCCTAAACATTTATAGTCTGCACTTTTCATCGGTGCGCCCATTAGGAACTCGGTTTATACACTACGCTTCTGTTTACAGCATAACGACTACCTAAATCACGAAATAGGTTAGTTATTTCGTCGATTCCTCTATTTGAATCCCTAAAATAAGATTAGGGTTAGGATTTCTACCCAAATTGGAGTCGATATGACTCGTGTGCCTAGATGTAGAGGTGATCTAGCACGTGTAGTCGTAAGAGAGGAACTCCGCCTCGATCTCCCAAACTCTCTCTCTTCTCCTCACTCCTTTCTCTTCTTTTCTCTCTTCTCTCTCATAGGGTTTGGAGAAAATTCGTATGGAATGAGAAAGGGGTGGTTTAAGGGCATTATATAAGTCTAGAACTGGTTCAAATGGCCCTAAGGCCATGGTATACTTAGGTTATAGCCAATGGGTGTCTGTTTTAGGTAAACGGGACTCATCTGGAGGCCCATTACTCACCTGCATCATGGAGTAAGTTCCCTGACTATGAATCTAAGCCAGGTTAAGGTTTCGGTCCGATCGAATTTGTGGATCAACCACGAAGGACCTGTTTCAGTTCAATGGTCATCGTCAATCAATCAGGGCTACAACTATACTGACCTGTGTAGGAAAATCTCCCTGATCCAAGGGTATAGTTTGGTCAAAATCTGGCGGTCCAAAGTTTTCAATTTTGCCCGTAAGCGAATGGTCCAATTCACTTAAGTTGAGTTCATTTTCTAAGGATATTTACGTTTCTCACCCTCTTTGTTCAGGGCTCAAGTTGTGCGTTTCTGGATATTATTTAGGTTCGATTCTCGTGATGCTTGTCAAGCCCAATATGGCGGTCATAACCTTATAGTTTCACGGTAATCAGACTTTCGACGCGCAGTCCAGGTCCGATACAGAGTTTCAACGTGCTCTCGGGAGAAATTGGGTTTTGAGCTTTCTCCTAGGTTTTTAAGTAATATTGAGTTAGTGATTTTAATAGTTTTGGGTCTTGCAGTTTGTATAAGAAGTGGTTCAAGCAAATTCACTGATTAATTTAGTTTAGTACTTAATTAATTTTTGTCTAATTTTTAAAGGATTCGGTCATTAGGGATCTCTATCTGAGGCGGTACTCGAGTCTTTGTACGGATTTTTCCGAGGCGTTACATTTCCTAACTACTCTTATTAATGCAGGAATGGAAGCAAGGAATGATGCATGCCCTCACATCCAAAGCTCCCTCAACAAGCGAAGCTGACACTGTATCGCATATGACAATCACCCTCAAAGTGCACCTTCCACGCCAAAAGCACAATCCTAACTAATGCAATGCGATACATGACTATGTTAGCCAAGTATTTAATTAAGCTTATTCATACAACAGGTTGGGGAAGCCAGGGTACCTCCCTTTATATCACTGACCCTAACGAAAGATCCATCTAGGGTCATCAATCCTAGAAACACATACGATAGGCAAGTTGTATGGTCATCACTCCCCATGAAAATCAGAGGATAGGCAAATTCAAAGTTTATATTCGTGGTCACTACGGGGTGGCTAATCACCTCGGCATAGGCCGACAGCTCGAACACGGTGTCCCATACCACCATGCTCGGCTCACGAGTCTATGTTGCTCACTAGTCACTATGAGGTGGCTGATCACCTCGGCGTAGGCCGACAGCTCGAACACGGTGTCCCATACCACCATGCTCGGCTCATGAGACTTAGTGGATCGTGGTACCATGGTTGAAGTGGGTCTTTACAATGGTAGGTGGTACCTTAGATTCAAGTAGTGATGTCCATACATGGTAAACATACAAAAGGCCAATCAGTTTATCTAGCAAATTCGATTGGTACGAGAACACGTTGACTTAATCGACATGGAGTGCATAAACATCCCTTGTGGCCTAACCACTATTGATAGTCATCGTGCAACTCGGATTCTTCGAGTTTACCTAATGTGGCGAGACTAATTCTGCCACCGGTACATGAACTGTTACCAATCACCTGGACTATGGCGTAGCCTCAAACATACTCAAATGTAATATACAAATTCATGTGATAATCATATCAGTATTGAACAAACACTTGAAGTGCATTTCTCATTTGAGCATTTTATCCAAAAATTGCGTAAACATAAATACTAGTACATCAAAGAAGCTAAGCATATGGATAAGGAAAATGAGGATCCCAACTCAATACCCTTAAATAATGCAATTTATCAACAATCTTTCATTCAAACCATTTACCAAGCGCTTAGACTACACATTTCCAAATACATAGACTAGATTAGTTACAACATGTAATTTAGCAATTCCTTATGCGGAGACGCAAGCATGCATATGACGACGATGAATCCTAGAAGACATACCACAAATCATGTGCACAAACTCATTCAAACCTTTCAACAAACACCTAGAATACATCTTTGTCTAACATAGTTAATACATGTGTAATATAGCAAAAACAACGTATCTGAGTTAACATGGCAGCAATCAAGTTAGACATAAATCATTAGCTGACATTGAAAGCTTTGAAAATCATAACCCAAACGTTTATAGTCCGCACATTTCGTCGAAATACACGATTCGGACTCGATTCAAACACTACATTCCCAAAAATTAAATAATGGATACCTAAATCATGAAATCTGTTAGCTAAGTTGACAAACAACCATTCTAGGTCTTAACTACAGCATTAGGGTTTGAATTTCTTACCCAAATCGTAGTTGAAATGGATCGTGTAGTAAAGTGGAAAGGTAATCTAGTGCATGTAGTCGTGGGAGAGAAACACTGTTAAGATCTCCCTAACTTTCTCTTCTCTCCTCACTCTTTTTTCTTCTTTTCTCTCTTCTCTCTCCTAGGGTTTGGAGCAAATTTGTATGAGAAAGGGGTGGGGTGGTTTAAGGCCTTTAAATAGGCCCAGAACTGATGTCAATGGCCCCAGGGCCATGGTATACTTGGGTTATATCCAAAGGGCATCTGTTTCGGGCAACCGGAGCTCATCTAGAGGTCCATTACTCACCTACGACATGGAGCAAGTTCCTTGACCATGGATCTAAGCCAGATTATGATTTTGGTACGATCAGATTAGCAGATCGACCGTGGAGAACGTGTATCAGTTCAACAGTCGTTGTCACTCGATCCATGGGTGAAGTTCGGTCATAAACTGACAGTCTGAAACCTTTAATTTCGCCCGCAAGCCAATGGCCCAATTCACTTAAGTTTCAATGCATTTTCCAAAGGTATTCGCGTTTGTCACACACTTTGCTCAGGGCTCAAGTTGTGCATTTATGGATACTATTTGAGCTCGATTCCCAGGATGGTTGTCAAGCCCAATAAGACAGTCATAACCTTATAGTTTCGCAGTCATCGGACTTTCGACGTGCGGTCCAGGTCCGATACAGAGTTTCAATGTGCTCCCAAGAGCAACTGGCTTTTGAGATTTCTCCTAGGTTTTTAAGTAGTGTTGAGTTAGTGATTTTGGTGGTTTTGGGTCTTACCGTTTGTATAAATAGTCATCCAACCTAAATCCACTGATTAATCTATTTTAATACTTAATTAATTTTTGTCTAATTTCTACAGAATATGGTCCTTAGGGACTTCTGACTGAGGTGGTACTCTGGTCTTTGTACAGACTTTTCTGAGACGTTACACGAGGCTAGGATGATGATGATGGTGATGTAAATAAATAAAGAAAAAGAAATTCAAACAAAGATTAGTGACTGACTAGGGAGTAAAAACCCATCAAGAAAGATTACTTGTTATGTAATGTGTGAAAGTGCCCTGGTTTGTCAAGTTACGTGAATGTTGAGTCAGAGTGTCTACAAAACCTGATAGGAAGATCAATTCAAGTGTCTGCCTCAACCAGATGTGAGCAAGCTCGTCACCGGTAAAACTAAAGCCTCACATCCCATGACCCAAAACACCAGGTAAAGAAAAACCCTTAAAAACAAGTTAGAAATCATAGGGTTTTAAGGTGAGAAAACTTTTTTTCAAAATAAGAAAATCTCTAAGTTTTTCTCGCCTTGTCGATTTTATCGAAACACCCTCAATATGATCGACATGCTCTGTCAATGTCCTCGATACCTTAAACGATATGATCGATGTGAGGACTAAAAGTGTCCAGCAACTAAATATTCATCTGGACAGATTTATTGATGTATCGATACACCTATCGATATCATCGATATAAGCACTAAATATGTCCAGCAACTTCACAACATATCTGGACGAATTATCGATGTATCGACACATCTATTGATATCATCGATATTCAAATCTCGAGTCCATCGAGAGTGGCTCGATAAGATCGACAGGCATATTTCCGGTGCCCCTATTTTTTAATGAAAATATCAAATTCCTTCGATATATTGATGCTCTTCTGATATGATCTGAAATCAAATATCGATAACATCGAAAGTCCATCGATGATATCGATCGAGGGCGCGCATTTCTTACAGTAGATATTTCAGGTCATTTTTAACTATGATCGGGGGCCCTTTGATAAAATCGATATTCAAATATCAATGATATCAACACCAGGTCGATTGCATCGAACAAGATCATAAACTGTCTAGCAAGCTTAAAGACAAATCAACTCGATTTATCGATGCCTCGACTCTGATCTCGATATCATCGACATTCAAATTCCGATGATCTTGATGGTTCCCCGATCATTCATGAAAACTTGAAATATTTCAAAGTCAAATTTCTCTCATTTTTCAAGTGTCGATGGATTGAACCTGTCATCGATGAAATCGGAGTTCGAAATCCAATGACATCGACAATAGTTTCGATTCATCAACCAATTGGCAAAGAGTTTTAAAAGCGTATGACATTGAGTCCGAGTCATCGAGCAGACCATCGATGCTATCGAGAGTATACGCTCGATGATATTGAACCTGCTCGATGATATCGAACTCTGTCATAAATGTGACCGTTTTATATCCGTTGGAACTTTTTGCCTATATATAGAGGACTTGTCTTTTGTTGCTATGAGAGAAAGCAGAGAGAGCTTTTGTGTGTTTCAACTTATATCTTATATCCAAAGCCCTTTCTCTCAAGGGAGTTCATCCTCCAATCCACCCTCACCATTGACATTTAATAGAGTGGATTGGGGAATGAACTTCGACATTCAAGGATCCTCCAGTTACTACCCTAAAGGAAAATCATTAAGGTGAGATGCCTTGAATGCCTAGGTAATTGGAACTACTCTATCTTCCTTATAGAAAAATCTTTAGAGAGTAGGATTCCATCATAACCTTGACCCAACCCGAAGCCGAGTATTGGTACATCATTCTGTGTTGCGGATCAAGGGAGCAGAAGACTCTTCGTCAACAGGGAGGAGGAGATCTTCGGCACTGTGCTAAACGGGACTCATCAGCTTATTTGTAAGTATCTAGAGTTCAAGAGAACACTTGTGATCATTCCTTTCTGGGATTGGGTCTCAAGTTGTTCTCACCCTTTGAAGTCCTTAAGGAGGCCTCCAGCGGGAGTGTACGTGGTGGGTGTGTAGTGTGGACCCTTGCTATGTGGAGAGCATAAACATCTGGTTTGGATTGAACCAGTAAAACTCTAAGTTTTAAGTGTGAAAGTGCACCTACTTGTGCCTTGGTTTGTCAAGTTACGTGAACGATGTTTCAGACTGGCTGCAGAACTCGATAGGAAGATTATTTCAAGCGTCTGCCTCAACCGGATGTGTGGAAGCTTGCCATAGGTAAATCATAGCCTCACATCCCATAACCCAATACACCAGGTGAATAAAACCCTTAAAACAAGATAGACATCTTAGGATTTTTATGGTGAGAAAACTTTTTCAAAATAGGAAAATCTATAAGTTTTTCTCGCCTTCTCGATTTTATCGAAGCACCCTCGATATGATCGACCTGCACTGTCGATGTCCTCGATACCTTAACGATATTATCGATAAGAGGACCAAAAGTGTCCAGCAACTAAATATTCATCTGGACGGATTTATCGATATATCGATACACCTATCGATATCATCGATATAAGCATAAATATGTCCAGCAACTTCACAATATATCTGGACGAATGATCGATATATCGATACACATATTGATATCATCGATATTCAAATCTTGAGACCATCGAGAGTGGCTCGATAAGATCGACAGGAAGATTTCCGGCGCCCCTATTTTTTAATGAAAATCTCAAAATTCATCGATATATCGATGATCGTCCGATATGATCTGAAATCAAATACCGATAAGATCGGAGGTCCATCGATGATATCGATGATGGGTGCGCATTTCTTACAGCAGTTATTTCAGGATATTTTTAACTATGATTGGGGGCCCTTTGATGTAATCGATATTCAAATATCGATGATATCGACACCTGATCGATTGCATCGAACTAAGCCATAATCTGTCCAGCAAATTCAAAGATAAATCTGCTGAAATTATCGATGCCTCGATTCAGATCTCGATATCATCGACATTCAAATTCCAATGACCTCGACGGTTCCCCCGATCATTTATAAAAACCTGAAATATTTTCAAAGTCAAGTCTCTGTCATTTTTCATGTGTCGAGGGATCGACCCAGTCATCGATGGAATCGGAGTTCAAAATCCGATGACATCGACAACTGTTTCGATTCATCGACCTATTGGCAAGGAGTTTCAAAAGCGTATGACATCGCGTGCGAGTCATCGAGCAGACCATCGATGCTATCGAGACTATACGCTCGATGATATCGAACCTGCTCGATGATATCGAACTCTGCCATAAATGTGACCGTTTTATATCTATTGGAACTTCTTACCTATATATAGAGGACTTGTTCTTTATTGTTGTAAGAGAGAAAAGAGAGAGCTTTTGTATGTTTCAACTTACATCTTATACCTAAAGCCTTTCTCTCTAGGGAGTTCATCCTCCAATCCACCCTTACCATTGATATTAAATAGAGTGGATTGGGGAATGAACTTCCGCATTCAAGGATCCTCTAGCTACTACCTTAATGGCAAATCATTATGCTGGGATGCCTTGAATGCATAAGAGAGGAACCACTATATCTTCCTTATAAGAAAATCTTTACAGAGTAGGATTTCATCTCACCCTTGACCCAACCCAAAGCCAAACATTAGTATATCATCTTGTGTTGCGGATCAAAGGAGCTGAAGACTCTTTATTAATAAGGAGGAGAAGATCTTTGGCGTTGTGCTTAACGGGACTCATCAACTTATCTGTAAGTATCCAGAGTCCAGAGGACACTTGTGACATTCCTTCCTAGGTCTTGGTCCTAAGTGGTTATTACCCTTTGAAGTCCTTAAGGAGGCCTCCGGTGGGAGTGTACGTAGTGGGTGCACAGGGTGGACCCTTGCTCTTGTGTAGGGCAGAAACTGTTAGGTCCTTGTGTAGGTCCTTGACATATGTGGTATAAAATCCAGGTGCGTTGTGTGGACCCTTGCTCTATGGAGAGCATAAACATCTGGTTAGGAGTGAACCAGTAAAACTCTAGGTTTGAGGTGAACCGCGTAAAACCTCTATAAAGGTTGAAGGTGAACCTGATTTAAAACCTTAGGTTTGAGGTGAACCCTGGGAAACCTCCTTAGTGAAATCCGGTACACTCAAGGATTGAGTGCGACAGCCGGGAGTGGAGTAGACTTATTGTCGAACCACTATAAAATGGTTGTGTCTGTGATTGCTTTTCTATGTGTGTGATTCATGACAATACATTCATATTCATATATCTGATCACATCCCACACACATACACAGTCATATCCAACATAGACTATGTTGTATATTATTATATCTTAATTAGTTTGTGATTGGATCCTTTACTTAGCTTGAAAGCCAATAGAGTAGTTTCATATCTATAAGGATTAGTGTAATAGGATTTTGAATAAATAGTAAAGCTTTTAAAATTCCTATTCACCCCCTTCTAGGACATATTGGCATATTCCGACTTCATCTCAAGCAGCCTTCACCGCTTTTTCAAAGTGAACCGGGTAAAACCTTAGGGTTTGAGGTCAACCGTGTAGAAACCGCCAGTAGGGTCTTATGGAAGATCCTTGGCCAGTGTGCCTAAAAGCGGGTACGTTGTGTTGACCCTTGCTCGTGAGAGCATAAACAGTCAGCCTCAGTGTAGGTTGTAAAGGTTGAAGGTGAACCTGATTTAAAACCTTAGGTTAGAGGTGAACCATGTGAAACCTCTTTAGTGAAATCCGGTACACTCAAGGGTTGAGTGCGGTTACCGGGAGTGGAGTAGACTTATCGTCGAACCACTATAAAATGACTGTGTTTGAGATTGTTATTTTTATGATTGTGTGATTTGCTTTAATACTTCCTCATCTGAATATTTGATCACACCACACACACCTACACAGTCATATCCATCATAAGCTAGCTTACATACTGCTTACTTCTAATATAGTTTGTGATTGGATCCTCTACCAGGCTTGAAAGCCAATAGAGTTAAATTTGAGTAATCCTGATAGTTGCATGATCACATGATTAGTGAAGTAAGATTTTTAAATAAAACATAAAAACTTTAAAAAGTCCTATTCACCCCCTCTAGGACATATTGACATATTCCTTCTTCAACTAGTGCGGTCTTTACCGCCATTTCAATTGGTATCAGAGCGGGTCTCTCTTTAAGGGCTTCACCGCGTAGAGAGTGATATTGACTGAAGTTGGGAATATGGCCAAAGGAGAGGGCTCATCAGTCACTAGACCTCCAGTATTTGACGGCTCAAACTATGCATACTGGAAGGATAGGACGCACTACTTTCTGAGATCTTTAAATCATGACGTTTGGGACATAGTTGAAAGCGGATACGTGCCACTAACTGAACAAATCATACTTGACAGTGGCACAACAATCACAAAGCCCAAATCCAAAGAAAAGTGGACAGCATTTGACAAAGAAAGGCAAACATCTGAAGCCAAGGCTATGAATGTTATCTACTGTGCCGTGTCCCAGGATATATTCAATCAAATAAGTATGTGTGGGACATCCACGAAAGCATGGGTTTATTGGAAATAACCCATGAAGGCACAAGCACTGTGAAGCGATCCAAACTTCAACTCCTGACTTCACAGTTCGAAAGTCTCAGAATGGAAGAGCATGAGACATTTATGAAATTTTTCACAAAGTTAAATATAATTTGCAACTCCATGGGTGGATTGGGAGAGAAAGTTCCAGTACCGAAAATTTATAGGAAAATTCTAAGATCCCTACCGGAACAATTTAATCATAAGGTTACAACAGTTGAGGAGTGTAGGAACATAGATGAAATGAAAGTAGAAGAATTGGTAGGTTCCCTACAAACTTTTGAACTACCTTCAAACAATCCGAAAAATCTAAAAACATTGTTCTAAAAACCTCAAAGAAAACAATTCATGAGGACAGTATTAGTGAAAAGGAAGATGAAGATGAAGAAGTGTCCTTGCTGGCACAAAAATTCAGAAGATTCTTTCAGAACAATTGCGGTCGTCCTTCTAGAGGGAGAAAGGTGAACTATAAACCTTCTATAGGCAAATTTGGTAAAAGAACCAAAGAACCACAATGCTACGCCTGTCACGAGTATGGACACCTGTCTACTGAATGCCCATATAGAAAAACTAAGGGCAAGGCTATGGCTGCCACGTGGGATGATACTGAGGAGTCAAATTCAGAATCTAGTGACTTAGAAAGCGATGGAGATCAGAAATCATTGAAAATACTCATGATCTCCACTACTTCAATCATCCCCACTGAATCTAAGAACGAGAAAGAACAGCTAGCCGCTGAATCATTTTCATCTGACAATGAGGAAACTGAAGAAGAAGAAGAAGAAAAGGACAAGCTACAAGATGCTTACAATCAACAATATATCCATAGCATCAAAGTGGTCAAAAGACTCGGAATATCTGAGAATAAATTGGAATTGCTGCAAAAAGAATTGGATAAAACTCTAGAAATTAATACACATCTAATCAATGACTTAAAGCAATATCACTCTGACAATGATAGACTTGAGAGAGTTTATAACATCCCAGATTTTTGCCAACCTAGAATTAGACGTCCTTAGGCAATGGGCTGCTCCTAACACCTTATTAACTTGTCAGAACTGAATCCCACAGTCTAAAATCGCTTCTGAACCCATTTCCTTCACAAATCCCACCCTTCACCACCTTGTTCTTTCAATTTTCCTAAGTACTTTCACCCTAGACACTATCTTAAACTAGTTAAGTATTATAACTTGGATCACCTTATATACAAATTACAAAGGCCTGAGTACCACCTCGACCAGAAATCACTTAGGATTAAATTCTTTAGAAATGAGACAAAGTAACTAAGTGCTAAACTAGATTAGCTATGAAATCTGTTTGAATTGCTTTAAATACGATCTGCAAGACCCAAAACTTGTAGAATCATTGACGCTAGGTTACCCTAAAATCTAAGATCAATCTTATTACTCGACTGCTCTCGGGAGCACATTGAAACTCTGTATCAGGTCTGGACCGCAGGAGTCCGAATAATACGAAGTTAAGGACTTTGGACCGCCTCGCTGGGCTTGACAACCATCTCGGAAATCAAATCCAGATAGTGTCCCAGTGTAATTCGCTTGAGTCCGGAGCGACGAATGTGAAAACACTTGAATTTCTTTTCAAATAAATATCTCAAATAGTAATCTAGCACCTCTCGCTTGCGGATCAGTTTTAAGCAACCAGATAGTCAGAATCTGACCTAAATACACCCTCGGATCAGGAAAAATTTCATAAACATATCCAAATACTCGGAATCTCCGATCGAGATCCACTGATCGTTGAACTGAAACTGGTCCGCCACGCGTGATTTGAGAACCCTACTGGAACGAAAACTTAATGAAACCTAGATCCATAGTTTGTGAGCTTAAGTCCAACCTTTGGCTCAAGGAGGCCCACCAGAAGTCCTTCGTTGAGCTGAAACAGGCCCGCTTTGGTTATAACCTAAGTATACTTTGACCTGGAGTCTATTTCGGTAAGTTTTTAGGCTATATAAGGACCTTAAACCCTCTCTTGTTGCAGCCATACGAATTTGAGAGAAACCCTAGAGAGAGAAGAGAGAAAAGAGAGAGAAAGTGTGGGAGATGTGGGAGAATCTCCCTGCCATGCTTCCCTGTCGCTCCACGAGCTTCACCACTCCGTTCTAATCGCTTTTCCGGCGATTCCAGCTCCGTTTCTAGGTAAAAAACCCTATCCCTAATCTGTTTTAGGGTTGTATAGGTTGTAGGTTATGAAATAGCTAACCTATTTCATTCTATAGGTTACCAAACTACCGTATACAGAAACTTAGCAATTCTATCGACTCCGTTTCGATTCTACGATAAAAGGTGCGGACTTTAGGTGTATAGGTTATGGTTTTCAATGCTTTCAATGTCAGATAATGATAGATTCATGATCTACATGCAATTGCACATGTACAAAGTGCTGTCTGTTTTCCGTTTCGATTAAAGGTGAAGAATATAGAATTTTACATACTCTAGGTATCTGTAGAAAGTACCGTATACGTATAAATTTTGAAAATGTGTTTGCCATGATTATTTGCTATATTAATATAATATATATGAATAAAATACTTAGTTGGCGAAAGGACTCGCCATAATACATGATTTGCTAATATACACTATGTATGTAGAAATAGTGTATTCTAGAAGTACCATATACGTATAAATTTTGGAGATGTGTTTGCCATGATTATTTGATGTATAAATATATTATATATGCGTAAAATATTTGCTTGCCGAAAGGACTCGCCCTAATACATGTTTTGCTATTATACACTATGTATGTTGTAATAGTGTACTCTAAGTGTTTGTGAAAATGCTTGTGAGAGTAAGTGTGTGGATGATGGTGCCTTAGGTAGGTGTTGAGATGGGATTCTCAACTACCTTAGAAACATGTATGATTTCCCCCACGTGGGTTGTTCACTTTAACCACTTATTTATGAGATATATGTGTTTGTATTCTTATTTATATAGTGCTTCATAACATGCTTTATAACATGCTTTATAATATGCTTTATGATATGCTTGTTAACATGCTCAACTGATTGTATGATTTTATTTATGTAAGGCATATATTTAAATTCATGTTTATGTTGTATGATCCATTATGGGTGATGGGGGAGTGGTGTAACGAATGCGTGTAACAGCCCTTGCAGCCCTAAACGGATAATACCAGACTTTGATTGTATGATTTAAATCTTGATCCACTACTGCTTTATCTATCTCCAATTAATTGTGTTTAGGGCTATGATTATAGTCCAGACAATCGGTACCAGAATTAAATTCGTGGCTGTGATTCATTTGCCACGTGAGATGTGTTTGACGAACTCGAGTCGTACTTCGGTTGGTGATAGTGGTTAGCCACACGAAGTGTTTATGCACTTCATGTCGTTCCACTTGTGCGCTCGAGTTAGCCGAGCTCGTCAAGTAACCCGATCTGTCTAATGTATGTTCACCATGTTTGGACGTTATTGCTTGAACCTAGGGTACCAAACTTACCAGTGAAATCCCTTTTAACCATGGTACCTTGATCCGCTAAGACTCATGAGCCGGGCATGGTGGTATGGGACACCGTGGTCAAGCTGTCGGCCTACGCTGGGGCCACATGCCTCCCCGTAGTGACCAGTGAGCAACCAGACTCGTGAGCCGATTATGGTGGTATGGGACACTATATTCGTGCTATCGGCCAACATTGATAAGGTGATGGGGGAGTGGTGCAACGAATGCGAGCAATAGCCCTGACAGCCCTTTGTAGTGACCTCGAGCATACTCTGAATTTGTGGTGAGGAGAAAAGTTTTGCCGCAGTGTAGATAGTATGAACTAGGGCTATTTCTGTATAGTGATGAATCGTTAAAGAGGTGATGGGGGCGTGGTGTAACCTTTGTGCGTAACAGCCCTGACAGCCTTTGCAGTGACCTAGAAAACACACCATCGTCTGAGATTAACTAGGACTGACAACCCTAGAATGGATCATGTTTGGGAATGATACAAGGGAGGTACCTTAGTTTCTTAATCCTGCTGTTTGAAATGGACTAATAACAACTCGGTAATCATGTTCATCATGCATTGCATGTGCCTGGAAGATGTGGAGCACTGAGGGATGAAAGCATGTCGCGAACGTGAGATGGTGTCACACAAGGGAGGGTGTGGTGAGGGCATACATCATCACTGCATCCATACTTACATTAATAAGAGTAGTTAGGAGTGTTTGATTGTACTGCTTTATCGTTACTGCTTGACTGAATTGATAACATGTTAACCTATGCTTCATTGTTCCACTGAGTTAGCTACTCACTCCCACATTACGGGACGGTGTTTTGAACAACCACCAGACATTGTCTGATTTCAGATGGCGACGCTACTTCTGAGGCGGAGCCGGACCTTTGCAATGACTACGATGCCTGCTTGTATTGGTTGTCTTCTGACCGCTTCCTGTGAGCCGTGTCCTGATCGACGGGGCTTTTTGGGATATTGACTAGAGGACCTTACACATTTGGTATATTTTAGGATTGTACTTGTAAATATTTAACCTGGTTAAGTAATCACACTCTGGAGACTCATCATAGTTTATATATTTTATCTATTTATCACAGTCTTCCGCTTGCAAATTTAACTGTATCTGGAGTATGATATGCTGTTTTGGCTTAATCTCACTCATGTTCACTACTCTAATACAGTCAACATTCAATCATCATTCATTTTGTTGCATAAGTGATGCGTTGGAACTTGGAAGTCGAGTTTATGCTCGACCTCCGATTTTTAGGGCGTTACAGAGTTAACTCCTTCCTTAAATCCGAGTCCGAGAAATTGAACAGACAGGTTGAGATCTTAAAAGACAAAAATATGTTGCTTCAAAATGAAAATCATACACTCCTGTTTGATCTAGAAGAGTCCAGAAAGACTGCCAAGCAAAACTGTAAGTTTTCCCAGAGTGGTAAAAAGCTAGAAAAACTATTGGGAATGGGAAGACCTGGAAAGGATAAAAGCGGGCTTGGATATGAAAAACATAAGACTGGAAATGCAGCTCTCAGAACTAAAAAATCTGCTACTTCTGGAAGCAAAACTAGACCAACTCCAATATGTCATTTGTGTGGTGATTCAGGTCATTATGAGTTTGAATGCATAACACCTAGGAGGACTAAATCTAACTCTGGTCAGAATCATGTTAATGAATTATCAACCTGAGAAATACGAAACTTCAAAAGTCCTCTTAAGGATATGGATAGAAGCAATGCCCTTGCACCATCACTCAAATCGGTCAATAAAATGAAATGTATAAGGAAAAATTAGTTCAGATCATGCAGTAGAATCTGAACCTGTGCTAAAATGAGATTTTGTTTACTGAGCTGAAAATGATATATATGAGGTACTTCACCTCCATTTTTTTGTATAAACATTTAAATGTTTATAATTTTGTGTGTACAGTGTGTGTACATAATTTTTGCTGAGTATACTATTGATAGAAATACGAAAAGTATACTTAAGATCCGTCTGAATGCTGAAAACTGAAAATCTTCATCTTCGATATGACTATCGATATGACATTCTCGATTTATCGATAGAAGGTCAAAATTATTGATGGGTCCTTAGGATATGGATTGTCTGGTGGCCAAGAATGATATCGAAGACAGACTCGATATAATCGATAAGCAACCTCTCAATATTATCAAAACAATGGTCGATCATATCGATAGATGCCGCCCGATAAAAGCCAGCGAAACGAAAAAGGGGGTTATTTTCTCAAGGATTTCACTGTCACCTTCTCTGCCCGATTCTCTCGACCAAATTAGTTAGAGCCACGTCGGACTACTCAAATCATTCCACAAATTGGGTAATACCCTTCTAATACGTCAAGAGTCCATTCTCTTTTGGGTATTTGTTGTTTTGTCAGTTTTTTTTTTTATCATCTTTCCCAAATTATTCAATATTCTATCTGTCACATGGGAAAGGACAAAGGTGTAGCATCCGGTCAGGGGGAGTCTTCAAGAACTACCCGACAAAAAGTCCTCGCCTCTAGAGAAAGAGCGAGGGCCCCGGAAAGTGGGATCCTCACTCGGCAAAGATCACAGACTTCACGAGGTGGGTCCCAGACCGAATCTCTGGCACCACCTCCTCCAACTGAAGCAAGTTCACGACCACCCAAATACAAGGGCAGGAAGCTTATTCAAGAGAGAAGGGTAGACAAGGAGTGCCTTAAACCATACAAATTGGAACCCCTGTTTGCCGCAATAGATTGGCTGCCTGTTCTGAACTTTGTTGGCCCATGCTAACTTGAGAGAACACGTAACTTCCTTATTGCGTGTCATTCACCACTGGCTGACCCTCCTTCGTTCATGTTATCTTTGGATGATGATGATGTGTTTATCACACCGGCTACAATAGCTGAAACTATCAGACTCAACATGGTCCCGGAAGGTATCCCAAAGATGGATCTTAATAACATGGACATTCGATCCAGGGTCACTAAGTATGTCTACAATGATAGGGACATCCCCTGGCATCAAGGCAATGCATTAAAAGCCAGGTATATGGATCCCAGATTTCGGATCTTTCATGGTATCTTCTCTACTAACAACTATCCCAGAAGTACCAACAGGTCCGATCTCACCGGCCTCATGACCATGATCGTATACTCAGTTGCCAGAGGGTCAAAGATTTGTCTTCCATCTCTAATTGTTTCTCAGTTGGTAAACGCCATCCACACATCTAGGGACCTCCATCTGCCGTACCCCTGGATTATCAACATGATATGCAACAAAATCAGGTTCCCATCGACTACTAATCCGGTATTCCCGCTCCAAGTTTTCAATAATAGAAATGTCCGGAAAATGGATTTGGAATTTCACGAGTACAAGGAGAACCCTGAGGAAGAAATCCAGGTGGAAGAAGTTGAAGGAGAAGGTGGCGATCCCATGGAAAGGGCTGCAATGGCTGAAGATGCACCTCCTAGACCTGATCCAGCTTCATCCACGTCAACAGCGAGATATGGCAAAAGATTCAAGTTGGACAGGATTGGGGTGATTTAAAAGGACATCCACTCAGTTAAAGAAAAGCTTACAGTCTTGGAAAGAATGGTTCAAGGAGTGCAAAGCACGGTTCAACAATTGGTGGATCTGATGACGTGCCGACAGGACGACACGATGCCATCTCATTCTACTCCGTGATGTTGGTTCATGCATGTTATCATACACACTTTACTCTTATCTCACGTTTGAACATCAGTATCTTTTTTAGATGTTCTTCGCTCTCATTAGTGTGTATGACAGCCTTGTAGATGTGCACAGTTTTTTTTTGGTTGTATATGCCCACAATTGGGCTAATGCTAATGGATGTTGTTGGGTGCCCATATATGGGCTTGATATTTTTTTTGTTACTGCTATGTGGAGCAGTATATTTTTTTGTTGGACTGAACAAATTTTTTTTGGCTTCGGATTTACAGCTATCTGAGGTAGTTTTGTGTAACACCCTGAAAATCGGGGGTTAAGTATGACTCAACTCCCGAGTTCCAACGCATCACTTATGTAACATAAATAACGATGATTAAATGTTGTCTGTGTTAGAGCAATAAACATGAGTGAGATTATACCAAAACAGTAATTCATACTCCAGATCCATAGTATAAAGGCAAGCGGAAGATTGAACTGTATATATATATATATGTAAGTAAAAGAAACAAAAAATCATTTCATTCTCCAGAGTATGAACCCATCTGAGTCACCATATACATATGTCTGTTTTATGAACAAGATGTCAAAAATTAAACTAAGGAATAATCTCTACAAGTCCCGCCGATCCTGGCAGCCTAGTCGAAGCCGCCAGAGTACTGCATGTATGAGAACTCCGCCTGGTCCTCATCCTAGTCTGGCTCCGCCTCCTGAGTCGACGGCTCATTTAAACCTGAGACAGAGTCTGGTTGGTGTGCGCAACACCGTCCCGTAACATGGGAGTGAGTAGCTAACTTAGTGGAACAATAAAGCATAGGTTAACATGTTACCAATACAGTCAAGCAGTAATGATAAAGCAGTAAAATCAAACACTCCTAACTACTCTTATTAATACAAGTATGGATGCAGTTATGATGGATGCCCTCACGACATACTCCCTCATGCGACACCATCTTCGTTCGCAGCATGCTTTCATCCCTCATTGCTCCACATCTTCCAGGCACATGTAATGCATGTTGAGCATGATTACCGAGTTGTTATTAGTCCATTTCAAACAGCAGGATTGGGAAACTAAGGTACCTTCCTTGTATCATTCCCAATCATGATCCATTCTGGGGTCGTCAGTCCTAGACAATCTCATACAATGGTGTGTTTCTTGGTCACTACAAGGGTTGCCAGGGCTATTACGCGGAATCGTTGCACCACTCCCCCATCACCTTATCAATATAGGTCTAGCTTATACTCTGTTACTACGGGAAGGCTCATCGCCTCACCGTAGATCATTTAGAGTATGCTCGAGGTCACTACACCGGATACGGTCAGGGCTGTCAGGGTTGTTACATGGAATCGTTGCACCACTCCCCCATCACCCTCATGGAGGTAATCATACATGTCTCTAAGGTAAGTTGAGAATCCCATCTCAACACCCTCCTAAGGCATCAACATCCAAACACTTACTCACACAAGCATTATCACAAACACTTAACATACACTATTTCAACATACTTAGTGTATGTTAGCAAACATGTATTAGGGCGAGTCCTTTCACCAAGCAAGTATTTTACACATATATAATATATTTATACAATAAATAATCATGGCAAACACATCTCTAAAATATATACATATACGGTACTTCCCACAATACAGTATTTCTACATACATAGTGTATATAAGGAAAATATGCATTAGGGCGAATCCTATAGCCAAATAAGTATTTTATCCATATATCGTACATTCATACAACAAATAATCATGTCAAACACATTTCCAAAAAATATACGTATGCTGTATTTTCTACGAATACCTAGAATATGTAAAATTCCATAATCTACATCTTTAATCGAAACAGAAAACGGAAAGCACTTTGTACATGTACAATTGCATGCAGATCATGAATCTATCATTATTTGACATTGAAAGTGTTGAAAACCGTAACCTATACACCTAAAGTCCTCACCTTATACCGTGGAATCGCAACGGATCAGCTAGGTTTGCTAGGCTTCAGTATTCGGCAGTTTGGTGGCCTAAAGAATGAAATAGTGAAAAGGCCAAGCTATATGTCCTAGAGGGGGGACTATGCCAAATTTAAAATAAAATTAACGGAAATAAATTAAATCAATAGCCTTACAATATAAATCAATTCACAATGCTAAATTTTAAATCACCTTGATAAATAAGTATTAAGAGATTGATACAAATTCAGTTCTAAGGACAACCTTACACCATAATAAACAAGGGCTTATGGTAGGACAACCTTATTTCTAGAACCTCTTTTGGATCAAGGTCTCAATTTTAATATAAGTAAATGAAATATCAAGGAATTGAAATTAAATGCAGAAGTATAGATCTAAATTATTACAACAATTCCCACACTTGCTTGAAATGTAAATAATTACAACATTCACATCCACTTGTACATTCCACACAATCGAATGATAAAAGATATGAAAATTAAGCAAGCATTCAATCCACAAGACAAAGAGTTATAGTGGTTCACCTGTGTGTACACCAACTGTTTTCCAACAGCCACACGTAGACTACTCCACTCTAATATCCTCACACAGGGGATATTAGCGTTCACTATCAAATAGGTTTTCACAGGTTCACCAAAAACTTTTACAATTGTGTCTTTTTCACTTGGGCTTACACAATTCAAAAACCCTCTTTTCTGAGTTTTCAGTTCTCCTCGACAACCAATACAATGAGATTTTTCTGCTCAACCTCAAACAAAACCAGTACAATGAGATTTTTCTGGCTTAACCTCAAACAAAACCAAAAGTAAATAAATTTTACAGAATTGTAAAATACCTGGATTTCTCCTTTTCTTAGCAGCCCGGTAGAACCAATCGGAGTAGATGATTGAATGTCAAAGTTCAATTTCCAATACTCACATTCATAAGGTTCTAAATTCTAATAGATTTTAGATTTAACTTGTTGGGCGTAGCTATATTTGATTTTGATTCCAAGAAGAAGGAATAAGATAATTCCTCTTTTCAAATAAGATTGGAATATAGAAACAAAATCAAATTAAATAAGCTAGCAAAAGGAATATTAAATAAGCACAATGTAGCTTAAAATAAACACAGACTTATCTCAGAGTGATCACTTGAAAATTCTTGAATAGAATAGAGTTGAAGTGTGAAAACTCTGAATTTTGTGTTCAATTTATAGAAGCAAAAATCGTTCCTACGACTGGTCTTAGAAACCTTCGACTGGTCGTAGCTCTAATAGATTTTTGAAATATTGAGCGCGATCTTTAAAAGTCGTTCCACGACTGGTCGTGAGTACCCTACGACTGGTCGTGGGTCACCTACGACTGGTCGTAGATCCCTACGACTGGTCGTAGGACCATAGATAAAGTTGCTGGACTTTGAGTCGTAGATCCACGACTGGTCATGGACGAGTCGAAGCCATACCTACGATCGGTCGAAGGACCTCCAGGACTGGTCGTGGGCGTACCAAAAATTTCGAAAAAACTTCAACAACTTAGGACTGGTCGTGGAATTTCTTGGACTAGTCGAACCAATGCCGTGGATCGGTCGAACAAGAGCTAGGACTGGTCGTAGAATAGACCAAACTTATGTAAAATAAATATTTGATTTATGTATCCAAAGTGACCTACTTAAAGGGTCAACCTAAGGTCATTCAACTTCAACCATTCAACGAATGTAGATGTTTGAACCATATCAGGCTTGAGATCTTGAACTTGTTATAGCTTCAAACTTGAGATCTTCATCAGCATAACAACTACTTCATGCATTGCTTATTAGTCTTAAAGTCTTGAGTTGTTTCTTAAGACTTGAACATCAACATTGTAGCTTCTTGAGACTTCAACATGTAGCTTCTTGAACTTCAATATGTAGCTTCTTGAAAAGTTCAACTTGTAGCTTCTTGAAGTATTTATGCAGTGTCTTGAATTCATATAAATCATCATACAAGCACAAGATACAGATAGATGTTTTGACACATCACAAATTTGACAACCAAAGAAGCATGAGACCATAACACTTACAATCTCCCCCTTTGTCAAATTTGTGACAAAACACCCAAGTAATAATACTTCCAATAAACATAAGTGAAGTACAAACACAACAAGTTCACAATAGAGAAGCATGCACAGTTAAATAGATATCATTCGCACAGTTATATAGATATCATTCTCCCATAACTACCCCTGAGAAGCATAACTCCCCCTGAGTAGCACATCATAAAGATTAAAATCAAATAAATCAAAAGCCTCCAAAACCAAAACTTCTCGCCCTTTTTGACACAAAATGACAAAGGAAGAAGAGCATCAATAATAATGAAAATAGGAGTTGATTCAAGAGAACATAGTGCATAATTAAAAAAGTCAGTAAGCACGAAAAGTTCAGTAAAAATATTACAGATACATCAAATATTTAGTCAGAACCAGAAGAGGGTGCAGGATTAGATGGATCAATTTTATGTAAACCCTTAGCAATCCGCCTCATATATTTGCGTGAATATGAAAATTGTGTGTCTTGGGTAACACGAATTTGAGCCACCTGCTCTTGAAGGGAATTCAATCTTTCATCAAAATCAAGGTGAAAATCGGAGATCATCACCGAGTCCGATTCAAGTTCTTCAAATAAATCATCCATATTCACGTCTTCGGAAGATCACTAGCTTGAGCATTTCTGCTTGGCCCATCGCTACCAAGATCCACTTGGCCATCAGCCAATTCTAAATTCATCTTGTTAAGATTGGAATTATTAAAAGGGAGATGATGGATGGGTTTTTCTCTAGTAGGCATAGCTATGAGCATATGATTTACCAGCATAGTCAATAAATAACCAAAGGGTATATCACTGTGTCCAGGATGGTGACGAGATAAAATAATGGAATGACAAATTAAAGACGGTAGACATATTTTTGCACCAGAGACTACAGAATGCAAAACATGAACCATGAAAGCAGTGAGTTCGATTTTATTACCCGAACGTGGATAAATATTTGAGATGAATATCCTATGAAGTACTCTGTGTCTGGGTAACAAAAACCTTGAGGGAAGTATATGACCTTTATGAGTCCAATGAACATCCAAATTACATAAATCTCTAGTAAGCATTTTTCATTCAGATTCTGAGAGACTGTCATGTAAAATATTAATTGGAATGCTCTCATCATTGACAGGTATTTCCATAATGTCAGCAATCAAATGTCGATCCACTAAAAACAATCCTTCTTGAGTATCAACTTTAAAAGTTAAATCCTCAAGAGAAAAATCACAGATACATGCAAATATGGATTGGGCAATGGACTGGTATACAGCTCCACCCCAATGTAAGATGTTATCCCATCCCACAGATTCCAACAGAGGAAGGATACCAAATGAAGCAATGTGATTAATATTAACATGACGCTCAACAATAACATTGCGCATACGCAAATCCCGAGCATCAGAAGGATCATTTTTGGGAGAGCGAAGATGACGTTGTACAATAGAAGCTGATCTAGATGAAGAGGGACCTCGAGTAGTTTTCTTTTTACCTCTAGCATCCATTTTCAAAGAAGGATTTCAAGGAAGCAACAAGATGCAAGATAGAAGAAATGAGGTTTAGATAGAACAGATTTTTCAAGATAAAACCCCAAACTTACAATGAACGACCAAATAGATTCCACAAGAATGAGATTTGAAACACTAATAGCAAGAATCTACAAAGAAAATGCAAAAGAACCACTAACCTTGAAATACTATGAAGATGGGTTCGACTGGTCGTAGCTAGAACCGTTGGAGTGTAAAAAGAAATGAAGAAGAAGAGTCAAAATTCCCAAATTAAAGTGAAATCCCGAGTTTCACGACTGGTCGTGTAAGTGCTCGACCGGTCGTGTACACACCTATGCGTCCGTGGTACACTCACGATCGTCGAGTACGACTTAAAATTTATAATTTTTTAAATAATTTTCAAATTTGAGCAAATAAAACATCAAATTTATGTACATTATGATACACCAAATCATGCAAATTCAATTTAAATTGCACATACCGAGATCAAACTTTAATTTATTAAACCTGCTTTTGTCGAGCGGTTTAGTGAAAATGTCCGCAAGTTGAGTCTCGGTTGGAATGTAATCCAAATATATTAATTTTTCTTCCACTAATTCACGAATGTAATGAAATCTAATGTCAATATGCTTAGTACGTGAATGCTGAACTAGATTTTTAGAGATATTTATTGCACTGGAATTATCACAAAATAAAATCATAGAATCCTGAGTAATTCCATAATCGCTTAACATTCGTTTCATCCAAACAAGTTGAGTACATGCATTTCAAAGAAGAATGTATTCACCAAAATTTCACTGATGATAGCGATATAGAACTTTGCTTCTTGCTAAACCAAGAAACAAGACAATTTCTAATGTAGAAACAACCACCACTGTGGTTGATTTCCTATCATCAATGTTTCCAAATGCCAAGATCGGCATCTGCGTGCAGACTAGTAATTGAACATTAGTCTCATGTGGATACCAGAGACCCGTTTAGTAGAACTTGCGACATATCGCATAATCCGCTTAACAAAAGCTTAAGTGAGATTCTTTAGGATTTGATTGATAACGAGCACAAATACCAACACTCAAAGCAATATCTCGGTCTACTAGCATCGATAAAGCAAACTACCAATCAAACTATGATACAATTTAGGATCCACATCATTACCTCAGTAGAGTCTTTTGAGAGTCTCAAAGTTGTACTCATAGGAGTATCAAAATTTTTACCTTTCTCAAATCCAAATTTCTTAATTAAACTCGAGCATATTTGGTTTGAGAGATAAAATTCCATCAAAGTTGTTGTTTTACTTGCAAACCTAGAAAATAGTTTAATTCTCCAACCATGCTCATTTCGAATTTAGACTTCATCAAATCAGAAACTCAACAGTCATGTTAGTACAGTTGATCCATAAATAATATCGTCAACATATATTTGTACCATTAGAATATCATCGTTATGTTTCTTAACAAAGAGCGTCTTATCAACACACCCCATCTGAAAATTATGACTCAGTAAAAACTTAGTCAGTTTTTCGTACCATGCTCTGGGAGCTTGTTTCAGACCATAGAGAGCCTTCTTAAGACGATATACATGATCAGTAAATTTAGGATCTTCAAACCCTATAGGTTGTTCAACATATACCTCTTCATGTAAATCACCATTCAGAAAGGCACTCTTTACATCCATTTGGTAAATTTTAATCTTCCTAAAACATGCAATGGAGATAAAAAGTCTGATTGATTTAAGACAAGCTACAGGAGCAAATGTTTCATTATAGTCAATACCTTCAATTTGTGTATACCCCTGTACAACTAGTCTTGCTTTATTTCGAATAATATTTCCAAGTTCATCAGATTTGTTTTTGAAAATCCATTTTGTTCCAATAATATGTTTGTCTTTAGGTCTAGGAACAAGGTGTCAGACATCATTTTTGACAAACTGATTAAGTTCTTCTTGCATCGCAAGAATCCAGTTTTCATCCGAAAGTGCTTCTTTTACGTTAACCGGTTCAATCTGGGATGTAAAGCATACGTAGTTACATATGTCCTCTAATTGTCTACGAGTGCGCACACCAGTGAGAGGGTTTCCAAGTATTTGAGAAGTTGGATGATCTTTAACAAATCCTTAATTCTCGGATTAGTTTCACTTGATGAAATTTCTTATTTTTCAAGTATAAGAACTTCATCATTATCTGAACTAGGGACAGGTGTATTCAAAAGATCGTCAATCACAACATTTATTGACTCTTGAATCACACCGGTCCTATTGTTCAGAACACGATATGCACGACTGTTTAAAGAATATCCTAAAAAGATCCCTTCATCACTTTTAGTGTCGAACTTTCCCAAATTTTCACGGTCACGCAAAATATAGCACTTCTTGCCAAAAACTCGAAAGTATTTGATGAAGGCTTTTTCTCAAACCACATTTCATAAGCCGTTTTATTATTAGATTTACAAATATAAACACGGTTAATAATGTAGCAGTTTGTATTCACCGTCAAATTTCAAAGATTCCTAGGGAGCTTCATGCTATTTAACATAACATTTCCCATTTCTTGAAGCACTCTATTCTTCCTCTCGACAATTCCATTTTGTTGAGGAGTTTTAGGTGCGAGAGAATTCATGCGATATTCCCCATCGCTACAAAATTTCTCAAAACCGCTATTTTCGAATTCGATCCATGATCACTACGAATCTTGTTTGACTTGAGAACATTTTTCGGTTTGAATCTGTTTTATAATCTTTTTCACTTCATCAAGGGTTTCTCGATTTATCTCTCAAGAATGAAACCCAAGTGTATCTTGTGTAATCATCTACAATAACTAAGATGTACTTTTTGCCACCTCGACTTTCCGTTCTTGTTGGTCCTATAAGATCCATGTGGAGAAGTTCGAGTGGTCTTGTGGTGATATTGGAGTTCACCTTTTTGTGAGAGCTCCTAGTTTGTTTACCATACTGGCATTCACCACAAATCTTGTCTACTTTTTGCATCTTAGGTAGTCCTCTAATTAGTTCACTTTTGCTCAATCTGTATAAATTTCGGTAGTGTACATGTCCAAGGCGTTTATGCCATAATTCTGTCTCATCGGTATGGACCATGTAGCACGTTTCTTCAGATGAGCTATCATTGCTTACTATATAGCAGTTTTCAAAAGTTCTCACGACAGCTTAATATTACGTAACCTTTTTCATTTATAATTTCACAACCTTGATTAGAAAATTTAACATTATAGTTGTTATCGCATATTTGAGATATGCTCAACAGTTGTGTTTTAAACCCTCAACATATAAAACATTTTTAAATAAGGGAAGGTTATAGAGTTGAACCGTACCTTTGCCAATTATCTTGCGAGCTTGCTACCATCACCAAATGTGACTGACCCATCACCATATCTTTAAGATCGGTGAATAGAGCTTTGTCGCTTTGTCATATGTCCGGAGCATCCACTTGTCTAGGTACCATTTTGAATGGCTTGTAGCTTTGAAAGCGCAGTGAGCAACCAAACAGTAACCTTAGGAACCCATTTCAAGATCTTGTTTTGGGTTTAGGAGAATAATTGGTCTTCTTTTGTTTATAGTTATAAGAGTGACCTCTTGAGTTATATTTTAATAGCTCCTTAAGTAAATCAACAATTTTTTTCACTAGTGGGTTTTAATCGATTTTTGAAATTTATATAGTCATTTGCTTTTGTGTTTTTGAAAAGTTTTTGTATTTTTAGAAAAACTTGATCTGGTACCTTTTCCTTTTGAGTTAGAAGTCTCTCCTTTCACAAAATTGGAAGGAGTATTCTTCTGTTTAGGAGATGTGTTTTTATCATAGCCCAACCCGAATCGATCGCCACATTTTCTTGATCCTGATAATAATTTTTCTAATTTTGGATCACCTTGGGCATATCTCCATGTGTCCTTCAAACTCGAAGAGAAGATACTTCATTTTTAAGTTTCTCATTTTCAGATTTCAAATTTTCAATTAGAGAGGTTTTGAATTCTAGATTAAACTTTGATTTTTCAAAACAATCTGAAATTTGAGATTTTTCTAAAACAAGGGTTTCAAAACATTCTTTAAGTTTAAAAAACTTTTCTTTTTGAAGTTTAAGTTTGACAAAGAATTTTACAACTTTCCTTATATAAGGCATTGTAAGCATCTTGAAGATCTTCATCATTTTTATGATCACTATCCAAATTTTCTTCACTTGTTGAATCATCGTGATCGGAAAAGGTAAACTTAGCTAGAGTCATAAGGGCCTTAAGTTCACTGCCCGAGTCGGTTTCTGAATTTTCTGATTCAAGAGGCTTCAATCGACGATTCATCCCAAGTAGCCAACATACCCTTCCTTTTGGATCTGTCCTTTTTAGGACATTTGTTTGCTAAATGCCCATATTCTTGACAGTTGTAGCATTGACTACTTTCAATGATTTCCAAGTTTTAGACTTAGGTTTAGAACGTTTCTTTTCATTTGCCTTTTGAAAGTCGACTCTTTTCTTACTTTTGAAAATCTTATAAAACTTTTTCGCCAAAAGGGCCATATCATCTTCAGACTTTTCTGAATCTGAATTTTCTTGAGTAATACTTTTAGATGACTTCAAAGCAATAGATTTATCTTTAGGAGCTTTAAAACTTAATTCATAGGTTTGTAAAGAACCAACTAATTCTTCTACCTTCATATTGTCCGTATCACGAAGTTTCTAGATTGCGGTTACCTTAGAATTGAACTGTTCAGGAAGAGAGCGTAGTATTTTTGCACACACTTTACTTTTTGAGATCTTATCGCCAAGACCCCACATTGAGTTTACAATGTCATTCAATCTAGTGAAAAAGTCCATAAACATTTCATTTTCCTCCATATGAATTTCTTCAAATTTAGTTGTGAGGAGTTGGACTTTAGATTTCTTGACAATTGATGTACCTTCGTGTGTCATTTCTAAAATATCCCAGGCTTGCTTTGCAGTATCACAGGATATAATTCTTTTGAACTCATCCGGTGATAGTGCGCAAGTGAGTGCATTTAGTGCTTTAGCATTAGCACTACTCTCATTTTTCTGAAGTATGGTCCATTGGTAATACGGTGTAATTTTCATAGATTTTGAACCATCAACACCAGTTACTTCCATGGTAGGAGGATTCCATTCAATCCACCGTGGCTTGCCACACACTTTCATCCATTGATTTGAGGAAGATCCTCATTCTGGCTTTCCAATAGGCATAGTTGGAACCATCAAAAGGTGGAGGCCTAGTAACTAAAAGGCTATCAAAATTTGACATCTTTTTATATAGCTTAGATCGTTAGCTCAGGAAATAAATCCAAATAAAAAGCAACAAAAATGAGCTATTAGGCTCTGATACCACTTGAAAAGGCCAAGCTATATGTCCTAAAGGGGGGGTGAATAGGACTATGCCAAATTTAAAATAAAATTAACGGAAATAAATTAAATCAATAGCCTTACAATATAAATCAATTCACAATGCTAAATTTTAAATCACCTTGATAAATAAGTATTGAGAGATTGATACAAATTCAGTTCTAAGGACAACCTTACACCATAAAAAAACAAGGGCTTATGGTAGGACAACCTTATTTCTAGAACCTCTTTTGGATCAAGGACTCAATTTTAATATAAGTAAATGAAATATCAAGGAATTGAAATTAAATGCAGAAGTATAGATCTAAATTATTACAACAATCCCCACACTTGCTTGAAATGTAAATAATTACAACATTCACATCCACTTGTACATTCCACACAATCGAATGATAAAAGATATGAAAATTAAGCAAGCATTCAATCCACAAGACAAAGAGTTATAGTGGTTCGCTTTGTGTGTACACTAACTGTTTTCCAACAAATGCCACACAGAAAGCTACTCCACTCCTAATATCCTCACACAGGGGATATTAGCGTTCACTATCAAATAGGTTTTCACAGGTTCACCAAAAACCTTTACAATTGTGTCTTTTTCACTTGGGCTTACACAATTCAAAAACCCCTCTTTTCTGAGTTTTCAGGTTCTCCTCAGACAACCAATATAATGAGATTTTTCTGGCTCAACCTCAAACAAAACCAGTACAATGAGATTTTTCTAGCTTAACCTCAAACAAAACCAAAAGTAAATAAATTTTACAGAATTGTAAAATACCTGGATTTCTCCTTTTCTTAGCAAATTTCGGTAGAACCAATCTGAGTAGATGATTGAATGTCAAAGTTCAATTTCCAATACTCACATTCATAAGGTTCTAAATTCTAATAGATTTTAGATTTAACTTGTTGGGCGTAGCTATATTTGATTTTGATTCCAAGAAGAAGGAATAAGATAATTCCTCTTTTCAAATAAGTTTGGAATATAGAAACAAAATCAAATTAAATAAGCTAGCAAAAAGGAATATTAAATAAGCACAATGTAGCTTAAAATAAACACAGACTTATCTCAGAGTGATCACTTGAAAATTCTTGAATAGAATAGAGTTGAAGTGTGAAAACTCTGAATTTTGTGTTCAATTTATAGAAGCAAAAATCGTTTCTACGACTGGTCTTAGAAACCTTCGACTGGTCGTAGCTCTAACAGATTTTTGAAATATTGAGCGCGATCTTTGAAAGTCGTTCCACGACTGGTCGTGAGTACCCTACGACCGTCGTGGGTCACCTACGACTCAGTCGTAGATCCCTACGACTGGTCGTAGGACCATAGATAAAGTTGCTGGACTTTGAGTCGTAGATCCACGACTGGTCGTGGACGAGTCGAAGCCATACCTACGACCGGTCGAAGGACCTCCAGGACTGGTCGTGGGCGTACCAAAAATTTCGAAAAAACTTCAACAACTTAGGACTGGTCGTGGAATTTCTTGGACTAGTCGAACCAATGCCAGGACTGGTCGAATAAGAGCTAGGACTGGTCGTAGAATAGACCAAACTTATGTAAAATAAATATTTGATTTATGTATCCAAAGTGACCTACTTAAAGGGTCAACCTAAGGTCATTCAACTTCAACCATTCAACGAATGTAGATGTTTGAACCATATCAGGCTTGAGATCTTGAACTTGTTATAGCTTCAAACTTGAGATCTTCATCAGCATAACAACTACTTCATGCATTGCTTATTAGTCTTGAAGTCTTGAGTTGTTTCTTAAGACTTGAACATCAACATTGTAGCTTCTTGAGACTTCAACATGTAGCTTCTTGAACTTCAATATGTAGCTTCTTGAAAAGTTCAACTTGTAGCTTCTTGAAGTATTTATGCAGTGTCTTGAATTCATATAAATCATCATACAAGCACAGGATACAGATAGATGTTTTGACACATCACAAATTTGACAACCAAAGAAGCATGAGACCATAACACTTACAAATAGGTTAGCTACTTCATAACCTATACCCTTCACAACTCCAAAACAGGTTAGGGTTAGGATTTCTTACCTAGAAACGGAGTCGGTATCACCGGAAAAATCGCAAGAAAGGGGTGGTGCAGCTTGTGTAGCGGCAAGGGATGGTAGTAGGAAGGATCTCCCACAACACTCTAGCTTTCTCTCTCTTTTTCTCTCTTCTCACTTAGGGTTTTTTCTCAAATTTGTATGGCTGTGAGAGAGGGGATTCTAAGGCCCTTATATAGCCTAAAAAGTCTCCAAAGTAGACTTAAGGTCATGGTATACTTGGGTTATAACCAAAGCGGCGTTATTTCAGCTTAACGGAGGATTTCTAGCGGGCCTCCTTGAGCCAAAAGTTAGACTTAAGCTCACTAACCTTTGATCTACGTGGAGTTAAGTTTTCGTCTCAGTCGGATTCCCAGATCACGCATGGCAGACCAGTTTCAGTTCAACAGTCAGTGGGCCTCGATCCGAAATTCCAAGTACATATAAATGTTCCTAAAATTTTTCCTAATCCGAGGGTGTATTTGGGTCAGATTCTGACAGTCTGGTTGCTTACAAATTGACTACAAGTATCAAGTCTCAGATCACTATTCCAGATATTTATTTTGTAAAGGAAACATGAGTTTTCACACTCCTTCGCTCCAGACTCAAGCGAACAGCCGTAGGACACTGTCTGGGTCTGATTTCCGAGATGGGTGTCAAGCCCAGCGAGGCGGTCCTAAGTCCTTGTAACGACCTGAAAATTTTCGTACATTGGGTCGAGTACCACCTCGACCAGAAATCACGTAGGATTAAATCCTTTAGAAATTTAACAAAGTTAACTAAGTACTAAACTCAATTAGCTATGAAATCCGTTAGGATCGCTTTAAATACGATCCGCAAGACCCAAAACTTGCGGAGAACAAGTGACGCTAGGTTACCCTAAAGTTTAGAACCAAACTCATTTCCCGTCTGCTCTCGGGAATGAAACAAAACTATTGATAGGTCTAGATCGCACATCGAGTCCGATTAACCCGAAGCTAAGGAACTAGGACCGCCCCACCGGGCTTAACAATCATCTCAAAAATCACCTTATCCGATATTCCACGGCCATTCGTTTCGAATCGGAGCGAGGTAGTGTGAAAAACACTATTCATAAGCCAAAATAAATATCCGGAATAGTGATCTGCATCGTTCGTTGACGCGTCACTATTAAGCAATCTGACCGTCAGAATCAGACTAAATTACACCCTCGGATTAAGAAAAATTTCAGGAACATTTACATGTACTTGGAATTTCTGATCGTGGCCCACTGACCGTCGAACTGAAAGTGGTCCACCACGTGCGATCTGCGTATCCGAATGAGTCAAAAATGTAATCCCACGTAGATCCATTGGTGGTGAGCTTAAGTCTGACGTTTGGTTCAAAGAGGGCTACCGAACTTCCCTTTTGTAGGAAAAGCGTCGAAAATCCTATATGGCGTGACTCCATGAACCCGAGTCTATTTTCGTAATGTTTGAGGCTATAAAAGGGGCTTAGAACAGCCCCTCTCACAGCCATACAATTTTGCAAGAAACCCTAGAGGAAGAGAGAGAAAAGAGAGAGAAGAACTTGGAGATTGTTGCCAATCTTCCTCCACCCGCATTGGCTCACCACACGGCCTTCACCGCTCCGTTCTAAGTGATTTCCGGTGTTTTCCACCTCATTTGAAGGTAAGAAACCCTAACCCTAGGTCTGATTTGAGTTGGAATCGAGGTAGGATGTATTCCGACTAACCGATTCCGCTCTTTAGGCTAGAAATCACCTGTAGACGGAAGATCCATCACCCTTGCTGATTCGTTCCGTTTCCAAAGGCAAAGGTGAGGACTTTAAGTGTATAAGTTAAGGTTTTCAACGCTTTCAATGTCAGATAATGGTAGATTCATGATCTGCTTGCAATTGCACATGTACAAAGTGCTTTCCGTTTCCTGTTTTGATTAGCGGTGTGAAATATGGAATTTCACATATTCTAGGTATACGTAGAAATACCGTATACGTATTTTTTTTGGATAAATGCTTGACATGTTTATTTAATGTATAATTATATAACATATGAATAAAATACTAGTTTGGCGAAAGGAATCACCAAAATATATGTTTACTTGTAAATGCGCCGTATGTTAAAATTACGTGTTGTAGAAATACCATATACGTAGTTCTTTTGGAATAATGTTTGACATATTTATTTAATGTATGATTATACCATACGTGATTAAAATACTAGCTTGGCGAAAGGAATCGCCGAAATCTATCTTCCTTTGTAAACACTATGTATGTCGAAATTGGGTATACTTGGAAGTACCCTATACGTATAAAGTTTGCTGATGTGATTGCTATGTTTAATTGCTGTATGAATATGATGTATATGTATAAAATACTAGTTTAGTAAAGGGACAACCCTAGTGTACACTTCTCTAGCATACGTCATGTATGTTGAAGTAGTGTATTCCAAGTGTTGGTGAAATCACTTGCAAGTGTAAGTGCTTAAGTGTTAGAACCTTAGTTAGGTCTGAGATGGGATTCTCCGCTACCTTAGAGTCACATATGACACTCTCCACGTGGTTGTTCACTCTAACCACTCACCTGTGAACTCTAAGTATTTGTATCCCTATGTGTTTAGTGCTTTATAACATGCTTTACAACATGCTTTACAACATGCCTTATAACATGCTATATTTCATGCTTTATAATACATGCTTTACCTCATGCTTTACTTTATGCTCTACAATGATTGAGTTTGGGACTATGCCTATAGTCCACACATTCGGTACCGACTTACTTGTTGTGGCCGAGTTTCATATCGCCACGATGGACGTGTCCGGCGAACCCGAGTCGTACTTCGGTTGGCGATAGTGGTTGGCCACACGGAGTGCTTTGCGCTCCATATCGCTCAACTTGTAGTGCGCTCGAGCTAGTCGAGCTCGTCAAGCAAACCGATATGTGTATATGTATGTTCACCATGTTTGGTCGCTCTTGCTTGAACCTAGGGTACCAAACTTACCGGTGGCAACCCCGATTAACCATGGTACCTCGATCCGCTAAGACGCATGAGCCGGGCATGGTGGTATGGGACACCGTGGTCGAGTTTGTCGGCCTCTGCCGGGGTCATGTGCCTCCCGTAGTGACCATTGCGCAACCAAACTCGTGAGCCGATTATGGTAGTATGGGACACTATATTCGAGCCGTCGATACTTACGGCGAGAGCCGAGCACGGTGAGACCCGTGCTCGTCTTGACGGCGACGAGTCCTCCGTAGTATCTTCGAGTATACTCAAGTGTCCGTGATTGGCGACGAGTCTTTCACAAGAACTAGAGTATGAGTTGAGCCGAGTACGGTGAGACACATGTACTTGGTGACGGCTAGTGATTGAGCAGTGCACGGTGAGATATGTACTTGAGTGACGACGGCCGGCAATTGAGCCGCATACGGTGAGATCTCAGTATCCGCGCCGACGGGTGACGAGCCCTTTGCGATGCCTTCACTACGCTTCTCAAACCATAATATCGTATGAGATTAGCTAGGATTGACGACCCTAGAATGGATCATGTTTGGGAATGATACAAGGGAGGTACCTTAGTTTCCCAATACTGCTGGTTGAAATGGATTAATAAAAACTTGGTAATCATGAGCATCATCGCACCGCATGTGCTTTGTAGATGTGGCGCACTGAGGGAGTTAGCATTCGCGAACGTAAGATGATGTCGCTTGAGGGTGGTTTGGCAAGGGCATACAGCATCATGTCATATCATTTTTACACTTAACAAGAGTAATTAGAAATGTTTGATTTGTACTGTGTTATTATTACTGCTTGATTGATTTGATAACATGTTAACCTATGCTTTATTGTTCCACTGAGTTAGCTACTCACTCCCACGTTACGGGACGGTGTTTGCAACACCCACCAGACTCTGTCGCAGGTGTAGATGGCGCCCCTGTTCAGGAGCCGGAGCTTGACTTTGAGGAGGATCAGGAGGAGTTCTCCTTTATGCGAGACTCGACGGCTACGCTTAGGCCGGCCGCATCGCGGACTTACAGGGGCCTCTTTTGAGGATTGTATTTTGATTTTGACTTAGAAACAATACGTGTATATTGGTACTCGCTTAGTGCTCATACTCTCAGAAGTTCACAAAATTTTGATACTTTACATATTTTGAATATAAAATTTCATCTTCCGCTTGCCTTTATACAATTGAACTGGAGTATGAATTACTTGCTTTGGTATAATCTCATTCATGTTTATTGCGCTAACTCAGACAACATTTAACCATCATTGTGTATGTTGCATAAGTGATGCGTTGGAACTCGGGAGTTGAGTTCATACTCGACCCCGATTTTCGAGCGTTACAAGTTGGTATCGAGCATGATTTTGATTAAACCGGACCTGAGTTATGTCCCCACTACGTACGCTGACGCATTTCACTTAGGAGGGTGCGCAAAAATCTAGCAATAGTCTTAGGGTCTCCCGATTCTGCCGTTCGGCGAAGTTCGCTACACACGGACAGTTTGATCGAGTGCGTACTCGATCCCAACCACATTTATAGATCCCAAGTCACTCCTAGACCGTCTATTGACGTGTCCAGGTCACAATCCCCCAAAGGTTAGTTGTTAAAAATCAGGAAAAATCTGATTTGATCAGAAACTTACCGGAACTGACCGTTTTGGCACAAAACTGAGTCCGTGGGCCCCCACGACTAATCCGTTAAGAGTTCAGACCAAAACAAGGTGTATTTGGCACCCTGGGAGTCTGGCGAACAGGGCCAGACCGCGGCGGCGCGGTTCCGGCCAAGCCCGACCGCGGCGCCACCGCGACACCGGCGGCGGACCGCGCTCCTGTTGGTTTTTCGGCGTGTTTCCAAACGTGAGCTTGGTCAGTTCAGTCCCCCCTACCCCATGGCACGTGCCATTTTGGCATTAGGTTAGGTTTTAAAGGGCTGAAACACCCATTTCTCCCATTTCCCCTCTTTTCAAGCACCTCCACTCCCATTTCAATTTTTGTTGAAAACCCATCCCTCCAAACCTCCAATCCCTCCATTTTCTTCCATAACTTACACACCCCTACCTCCTACAACAGCCCTAGCCTCTCCCTTTCCCCATTTCCACAAGTTGGAGCTCTCATAACCCTCCTTAGAGCTCAAAATCGGGTAATCTACTAACCCATCCCATTTTCTTCTTGTTTCTTCTTCATTTCCTACCTCTAGAGCTTCTTCCACACCTGTTGGATTGTTGATTGTGGAAGATAAAAGAGGTCAGCCCTTTGTTCCCCCATTTTGGAAATTTTCCATGGCCCTCCTTGGTGTGGTGGCCACCATTTTCTCCATTTCCTCCATCCTATCCTTCATGGGAAAGAGGAAAACCGCGACCGATGATGCCGGCCCAAGTAGGCCAGCCCAAACCCGAAGAAGATCCGACGTTGGGGCCGGCACAAGCACCGTGCGGGAGTTTAGGTCGAAGCGAGACCTGGATCCTGACCACCCCGCCAGGAATGCTTATCCGATAGGCATGGAATATGGGCGCTTCGCGGGCCGCAAGGTTGTGTTTAAAGCTCATGTGGATGAGAGGATGTTTGGTCTACACCCGATGATGGACCACTTGGTGGATATCGGGTGGAATCATATTTTTGAAGGCGAGTCTCCCGCTTGTGAGAACACGGTTCGCGCTTTCTACGCTCACATCATAGACTCATCACTAGAGCCTCTTCGCCATCTTTGTTTCTATGTGAAGGGGCATAAGGCGCACCATCACTTTGTGGACGAAGTGGCTCGAATCACGAAGATCCCGCTTGGTCAAGTACGACCTAGTGATGACTTCTCTAGAAGTGCGCGGAAAGGGATCGCCGCACGCGATTTCTCTGTGGTCGCCGGGTTACTTGGAGCGAGGAAATGTATTGCGGCGACAAAGATGTCTGAAGACTTCCATTTGCTCCATCACATCTTCACATACAATGTATACCCACGGTGGGGTAACCGCACGGAATGTACTAGGGTGATGGTGGACTTTCTGTACAAGATGGGACGCTGGGAAAACATATGCATGCCCACATTCATCCTATCCCGGATAGTTAATGTTGTTCGTTCCGCCAGAACGATCTTTCGCTCCCATTTGGCCGACTGATCTGCAGGATGGCTCGTGATGTAGGCTACAGATTGAATATGGAGGATCTTGCACCGGTTCGAATCATAAATGAAGCGACACTCAGGAATATGAAGATCGGCCCCAACAGCGGCAAGCCCTACTCGACGAGTCTGGAGATGAGTCGGATAGCGCCGGTGAGGAGAGTGTTGACCTCCAGTGAGAGCGATGAGGAGCGCGGTGATGACATACAGGAGGAAGAACCTGAGGCTCAGGACACAGAGGAGAGTTCACCCCCTGCGGCTCAGGGGCAGGGTGTGGATCGAGATGTATCTGATGCGCGATTTTCCCGTCTTGAGGAGAGGCAAGCCACCTGCGGCAAGAAGAGTTGGACAAGTTGGTGAGATTGGACAAGTTCGGGCTGAGATTGGTCAAGTTCGAACTAAACTTGAAGAGAATGAAGCCTACATGAAGAAGAATTTCAAGAAGATGTCCCGTACGTTGAAGGCCAGCCTGTGCTGTGCGCAGGATAAGAATGCTCCTCCTCCACCGCCTACTTCGGATGCTTAGTCATCCGTGTTATCGTTTGTTGTGTTTGCTTTGGTTACCGCGATAGGCGGTTTGTGTTTTCGCACAGATGTTGTGTTAGGTAGTTGTATGTTTAGGTGTTTGATGTGTGGATGTATTGGCTATAATGTGATTTCCGTCATGATTCATGTAAACTCTGTAGTCCATGTATTATGACAATTTTGAGTAAATGAAAAGCATATAGCCTCTTTTGTTTGATGATGTGTGGAATGCTTAAGTGCTTTATGGAGTGTATTATGCTGTATCTCACAAATGCTGTACCCTGTGTTGTATAGGGCATGCCGCGACAGTATACGCGGAGTACGGCACATCTCCTTCTGACTGGCTCTATGGACCAGACCCCTTCTGGTAGTAGTGGTCTGCGGGCGTGGATTGGGATCGATCAGCCTCCTGCTGGTCCCATCGGTGGACGGCCACCTTATACGCCCCCGGTCCGCGAGCAGTATCGGCCGTCTTCTTCTGCGCAGCATGACTCTCAGGCTGCTCCGTCGACCGATAGATTTGAGCAGCTGATGATGATGATGCATCGGCGGCGGTCTGATACGACGGCGACGGCGACCGGCTTATGGCCACTATCGGCCGAGGCCTTGTCCCGTGGTGGTAGTGCGACTCCACCTGCGACATCTACACATCCCGATGAGCATTCCGGCCTCTGCTTAGGTTGAGGATGTGCCTCTGCCCCATCCGTCGCACCTCCTCTTTGGAGAGGTCGGTACACGCGGTCTACTCGAGCGATTCCAGGCGCTTGAGGCCTCCCTCATTTATGGGTTCTCACGGACCCGAGGAGGCGGAGTTCTGTTGACCGCATCTCCAAGATGCTACGGATGCTTCAGCTGTTCGGAGGCGGAGCAGTGAGGCGGCCGCCTTCATGTTTGAGAGAGAGGCGAGCTTATGGTGGGACAGCGTGCTTCGCATGCTGTCGCGAGTAGACTTCGTGTGGACCTGGGAGGCTTTCGAGTCTCGGTTCCACGAGAAGTACTACCCGCAGACTTATCGGCACGAGCGGGAGGAAGAGTTTTTGCGCCTCAGGCAGGGAGGCATGACGATCACGGAGTACGAGCACCACTTCACCGAGTTGGGCCGCTTTGTCCCGACTATACTAGTAGACGAGCAGATGCGGATGCGTCGTTTCTCCTTGGGTTTGCGACCGGAGATTCGGTCGAGGATATCTTGCCACAGCATCCCTACATATGCGGCGTTGGTCCACATGTCTATGACGGCCGAGCAGGATGTGGACCGTTTGGCGGATCACGGGCACTATGGTTGCGAGACCGCGACAGGATGTACGAGCGAGGCTATTTTAGGCAAGAGGCCTCGGTGATTCTCCCCCCGGGGGCCGCGGCGCGGCTATTCCTATGAGACGCCGTTGGTGACACGCACGTTTTGCGGGAAACCCGGACACCTGTGCCGAGAGCCTTCTCGCGCATGAGGGCTAGCGGCTTTGCGCCACCACGAGATTGGGTCGCTCTTATCCACAGGCCATATCGGCTCGCCGCTACGGCTACCGTTCCTGCACATCCTTCTTCCGACCTCCCGTGCCGTCCTTCGGGCCGCCACGGCGACCCTTGGCTCCTCGGCCCGAACCGCCGGCCAGGCTCGCGTTCATACTCTCGTGGAGAGACACCCGAGACGTCGGTTTCTTCGGCTCAGAACGGCTTTCGAGGGTGCGGCTCTTATTCATGGCACTCCCGTCTCTTTATTGGTGGACACCGGGTCCACTACCTCTATTATTTCTTGTGGGGCGGTGAAACGCTGTCTTTGCCTACGATTCCCACTAAGGGAATGAGACTCACTACGGCTCCGGGACCTGTTCGGATGTCACACGATTATGCGAGGGTTGCTCAGTAGTTTTGGGTAGCAGCACAGTGCTCGTCGACCTCATTGTTGCTCCACTGTGGCACTACGACGTTATCCTGGGTATGGATTGGCTCACCAGGATGAGGGCGGAGATAGATTGCGATACTCGGATCGTGACGGCCTATGGACCTGACGGTGCAGCTTTCACGTTCCGGTGCAGGTCAGTTGGCCCTGTCGAGTTGATTGTTATCTTTGCTTTGCTTGCGCCGATTGATGGTCCGACAGTAGATAGTACGCCAGTGGTTCGAGACTTTGCGGGCATGTTTGAGACTATCCCTGGTTTACCTCCTTGGCGTGAGATTGATTTCACGATAGATCTTACGCCTGGTGCGACGCCCATCTCGTTGCCTACTTATCGTATGCCTCCATGTGAGATGGAGGAGCTGGACACGATTGACGTGCTTGTAGAGAGAGGTTTTATTCGACCTAGTGTGTCTCCTTGGGGAGCACCCTGTGTTGTTCGTGAAGAAGAAGGACGGGTCCCTACGGTTGTGTATTGATTCCGTAGGTTGAACCAGTCACGGTGAAGAACAAGTATCCTTTGCCCAGATTGATGATCTGTTCGATCGGTTGAGGGGGCGAAGTATTTCTCGAAGATTGACCTTCGGTCGGTACCACCGATTGCGCGTGAGAGAGGAGGACGTGCGAAGACATTGGCCTTCGGGGCGTGCTTTGGGCACTACGAGTTCTTAGTGATGTCGTTCGGTCGACGAACGCACCGGCCGTATTCATGGATCTGATGAACCGGGTATTTCGGCCCTTCCTCTACCGATTCGTCATCGTCTTTATCGATGACATCTTGATATACTCCACGAGTCGGGAGGAGCACGAGGAGCACTTGCGAGCGGTATTGGATACCCTGAAGAAGAACCAGTTGTTTGCGCAATACAAGAAGTGCGACTTCTGGCAGGAGGAAGTCAAGTTCTGGGACATGTAGTGTCCAAGGATGGGATAGCAGATGGACCTTGCTAAGGTAGGCTGCATGGTTCGGATTGGCAGCACTGAATCGGTTCTTGAGGTGAGGAGTTTCCTTGGCACAGGCCGGGTACTACGAGACGTTTCATTCGGGATTTCTCGAAGATCGCCGGGCCATTGTCTCGGTGACTCGGAAGGACACGAAGTTCGCTGGAATGAGAAGGCGGAGGCGGCACAAGGAGCCGAAGGACAAGTTGACGTCCGCCCTTGTGCTAGTATTGCCGAGCAAGGGGTGAAATACACGGTGTATACTTGTGCGTCTCGCGTTGGTTTGGGTTGTGTGTTGATGCGAAAAGATAGGGTGATATCGTATGCCTCGAGACAATTAAGGAAGCACGAAGAGAATTACCCTACACACGACACAGGAGTTGGCGGGCATCATCTTTGCATTGAAGCTCGGGAGACATTACCTCTACGGTGAGGAGTTCGAGCTTTTCTGCGACCACAAGAGCCTTAAATACATATTCACGCGAGATTTGAATATGAGACAGCAGTAGATGGATGGAGACCTTGAAGGACTTCAAGTTCGAGGTTTCCTACCATCCCGGTAAGGCGAACCTTGTGGCGGACGCGTTGAGCCGCAAGAAGGCGATGCATTTGCGGCACCGTGATGATAGCCGAGTGGGATATGGTAGAGTTTGTGCGGGACTTCGAGCGAGACTCACCGTCGAGGAGCCATTTGAGTGTGTTGCGCACGTTCGGGTGCGACCACTTATTGACGACGAGATTGTTGAGGCCCAAGAGGGCGATACACGGTACGTCTCGAGCCGAGAGCGAGGCTAGCGGCACGCCGTGGACTCAGTGGAGAGTTGGTTCGATGGGGTTTACGGTTCCGTGGCCGCCTATGTGTTCCAGATGTGCGACTTGAGACGCGAGCTTCTCGAGTCCGCCCATAACTCGAAGTTTGCGATGCATCTGGTAGCACGAAGATGTACCGGGATATGAGAAGGACGTATTGGTGGGATAACATGAAGGCCCATATTGCTTGAGTATGTGTCTCGATGCAGACGTGCCGGCGGGTCAAGGCGAGAACATCGCCGACCTCTGGACCGCTTCGGCCCATGCCTATGCGGAGTGGAAGTGGGACTTCATCTCCATGGACTTCATATCCGGGTTCTTAGAAGACGAGGAAGGGCACGATTCCATTTGGGTGATTGTGGACCGGTTGACTAAATCGGCCCATTTCCTCCCTATCGAGTTACGAACTCTGCAATGGATGTTGGCTGATTGTATATCGGGGAGATCGTCCGTCTGCGCACGGAGTTCCTTTGGAGATTGTGTCGGACGAGAGACACACGGTTCACATCCATCTTACGGACTCGTATCCGGAGGCGATGGGTGTGAAGTTGAAGTACGAAATACGTCTGGCGTTTCATCCTCGGGCGATGGGCGGACGGAGCGGGTGAATCGGATTACTGGAGGATATGTTGCGAGCATGTGTGTTGGACTTCAGGACAGTTGGGATGACTGTCTTCCGTGCGCGAGTTCGCCTACAACAACGGCTTCCGGGCGACGATTGGCATGGCGCCATATGAGGCTCTATATGGTCGACCTTGTAGAGCACCGCCTTGTTGGGCGAGAGGTTGGAGAGCGTAGCACGATTGGCCGGAGTTGGTTCGGCGACTACGGAGAAGGTAGACATTATCGGCGTCGATTACTCACGGCGCGGAGCGCGGCGAAGAGTTACGCCGATACGAGGCGGCGACCGCCGGAGTTCGAGGTCGGTGATCATGTGTTCCTTCGGGTTTCCCCTATGAAGGGAGTCCTTCGGTTTGGGAAGAAGGGAAGCTCACAGGAGGTTCATTGGTCCATTTCGAGATCTTGGATCGAGTGGGTGATGTGGCGTATCGTCTCGCCTTGCCTACACCACTTGCTTCGTACACAACGTATTTCATGTATCTATCTTTGAAGAAGTACGTTCTGATCCTTCGCATATCATCGGATGGGAGCAAGTACTGTTGAGCGAGGATGCTACATATGAGTTGCGCCGACGCGCATCCTTGACAGGAAGGAGCAGTGCTTGCGTAGCAAGGTCATCCGCTTGTGAAGGTGCTTTGGACACATCATTCGAGGAGGAAGCTACACGGGAGGCGAGGCCGAGGTCGGGAAGAACTACCCTCGGATTCTCGAGGAGTACGAATGTATAAATTTCAGGACGAAATTTTTTATTTAAGGGGGTAGATTGTAACGACACGAAAATTTCCGTACATTGGGTCGAGTACCACCTCGACCCGGAAATCACGTAGGATTAAATCCTTTAGAAATTTAACAAAGTTAACTAAGTACTAAACTCAATTAGCTATGAAATCCGTTAGGATCGCTTTAAATACGATCTACAAGACCTAAAACTTGTAGAATCATTGACGCTAGGTTACCCTAAAGCTTAGAACCAAACTCATTTCCCGTCTGCTCTCGGGAATGAAACGAAACTTCGTATTAGGTCTAGATCGCACATCGAGTCCGATTAACCCGAAGCTAAGGAACTAGGACCGCCCCACTGGGCTTAACAATCATCTCAAAAATCAGCCTTATCCGATATTCCACGGCCATTCGTTTCGAATCGGAGCGAGGTAGTGTGAAAAACACTATTCATAAGCCAAAATAAATATCTGGAATAGTGATCGGCATCGTTCGTTGACGCGTCGGTATTAAGCAATCGGCCGTCGAATCGACTAAATTACACCCTCGGATTAAGAAAAATTTCAGAACATTTACATGTACTTGGAATTTCTGATCGTGGCCCACTGACCGTCGAACTGAAAGTGGTCCACCACGTGCGATCTGCGTATCCGAATGAGTCAAAAATGTAATCCCACGTAGATCCATTGGTGGTGAGCTTAAGTCGACGTTTGGTTCAAAGAGGGCTACCAGAACTTCCCTTTTGAGCAGGAAAAGCGTCGAAAATCCTATATAGGCGGAGTACCCCATGAACCCGAGTCTATTTTCGTAATGTTTGAGGCTATAAAAGGGGCTTAGAACAGCCCCTCTCACAGCCATACGAATTTTGCAAGAAACCACTAGAGGAAGAGAGAGAAAAGAGAGAGAAGAACTTGGAGATTGTTGCCCGATCTTCCTCCACTGCATTGGCTCACCACACGGCCTTCACCGCTCCGTTCTAAGTGATTTCCCAGTGTTTTCCACCTCATTTGAAGGTAAGAAACCCTAACCCTAGGTCGATTTGAGTTGGAATCGAGGTAGGATGTATTCCGACTAACCGATTCCGCTCTTTAGGCTAGAAATCGCTCAGTGACGGAAGATCCATCACCCTTGGCGATTCGTTCCGTTTCCAAAGGCAAAGGTGAGGACTTTAAGTGTATAAGTTAAGGTTTTCAACGCTTTCAATGTCGGATAATGGTAGATTCATGATCTGCTTGCAATTGCACATGTACAAAGTGCTTTAGTTTCTGTTTTGATTAGCGGTGTGAAATATGGAATTTCACATATTCTAGGTATACGTAGAAATACCGTATACGTATTTTTTTGGATAAATGCTTGACATGTTTATTTAATGTATAATTATATAACATATGAATAAAATACTAGTTTGTGCGAAAGGAATCGCCAAAATATATGTTTACTTGTAAATGCGTAGTATGTTAAAATTACGTGTTGTAGAAATACCGTATACGTAGTTCTTTTGGAATAATGTTTGACATATTTATTTAATGTATGATTATACCATACGTGATTAAAATACTAGCTTGGCGAAAGGAATCGCCGAAATCTATCTTCCTTTGTAAGCACTATGTATGTCGAAATTGGGTATACTTGGAAGTACCCTATACGTATAAAGTTTGCTGATGTGATTGCTATGTTTAATTGCTGTATGAATATGATGTATATGTATAAAATACTAGTTTAGTAAAGGGACAACCCTAGTGTACACTTCTCTAGCATACGTCATGTATGTTGAAGTAGTGTATTCTAAGTGTTGGTGAAATCACTTGCGAGTGTAAGTGCTTAAGTGTTAGAACCTTAGTTAGGTGCTGAGATGGGATTCTCCGCTACCTTAGAGTCACATATGACACTCTCCACGTGGTTGTTCACTCTAACCACTCACCTGTGAACTCTAAGTATTTGTATCCCTATGTGTTTAGAGTTTTATAACATGCTTTACAACATGCTTTACAACATGCCTTATAACATGCTATATTTCATGCTTTATAATACATGCTTTACCTCAAGTTATGCCTATAGTCCACACATTCGGTACCATGCCTATAGTCCACACATTCAGTACCAGACTTACTGTTGTGGCCGAGTTTCATATCGCCACGATGGACGTGTCTGGCGAACCCGAGTCGTACTTCGGTTGGCGATAGTGGTTGGCCACACGGAGTGCTTTTGCGCTCCATATCGCTCAACTTGTGGTGCGCTCGAGCTAGTCAGGCTCGTCAAGCAAACCGATATGTGTATATGTATGTTCACCATGTTTGGTCGCTCTTTGCTTGAACCTAGGGTACCAAACTTACCGTGGCAACCCCGTTAACCATGGTACCTCGATCCGCTAAGACGCATGAGCCGGGCATGGTGGTATGGGACACCGTGGTCGAGTTGTCGGCCTCTGCTGGGGTCATGTGCCTCCCGTAGTGACCATTGCTTGCAACCAAACTCGTGAGCCGATTATGGTAGTATGGGACACTATATTCGAGCCGTCGATACTTACGGCGAGAGCCGAGCAGGTGAGACTGTGCTCGTCTTTGACGGCGACGAGTCCTCCGTAGTATCTTCGAGTATACTCCAAGTGTCTGTGATTGGCGACGAGTCTTTCACAAGAACTAGAGTATGAGTTGAGCCGATACGGTGAGACCAGCAATACTTGGTGACGGCTAGTGATTGAGCCGTGCGGTGAGATATGTACTTGGTGACGGCCGGCAATTGAGCCGCATACGGTGAGATCTGTATCCGCGTGACGGGTGACGAGCCCTTTGCGATGCCTTCACTACGCTTCTCAAACCATAATATCGTATGAGATTAGCTAGGATTGACGACCCTAGAATGGATCATGTTTGGGAATGATACAAGGGAGGTACCTTAGTTTCCCAATCTTTCTTTGGTTGAAATGGATTAATAAAAACTTGGTAATCATGAGCATCATCGCACCGCATGTGCTTTGTAGATGTGGCGCTTGGGGAGTTAGCATTCGCGAACGTAAGATGATGTCGCTTGAGGGTGGTTTGGCAAGGGCATACAGCATCATGTCATATCATTTTTGCACTTAACAAGAGTAATTAGAAATGTTTGATTTGTACTGCGTTATTATTACTGCTTGATTGATTTGATAACATGTTAACCTATGCTTTATTGTTCCACTGAGTTAGCTACTCACTCCCACGTTACGGGACGGTGTTTGCAACACCCACCAGACTCTGTCGCAGGTGTAGATGGCGCCCCTGTTCAAGAGCCGGAGCTTGACTTTGAGGAGGATCAGGAGGAGTTCTCCTTTATGCAGTACTCTGACAGCTACGCTTAGGCCGGCTGCATCGCGGGACTTACAGGGCCTCTTTTGAGGATTGTATTTTGATTTTGACTTAGAAACAATACGTGTATATTGGTACTCAGTTAGTGCTCATACTCTGAAGTTCACAAAATTTTGATACTTTACATATTTTGAATATGAAATTTCAGTCTTCCGCTTGCCTTTATACAATTGAACTGGAGTATGAATTACTGCTTTGGTATAATCTCATTCATGTTTATTGCGCTAACTCAGACAACATTTAACCATCATTGTGTATGTTGCATAAGTGATGCGTTGGAACTCGGGAGTTGAGTTCATACTCGACCCCCGATTTTCAGGGCGTTACAGTCCTTAACCTCGTATTATTCGGACTCCCGATGTGCGGTCCAGACCTGATACGGAGTTTCAATGTGTTCCCGAGAGCAGTCAGGTAATGAGTTTGATCCTAGATTTTAGGGTAACCTAACGTTAAGAATTCTATAAGTTTTGGGTCTTGTAGATCGTACTTAAAGCGATTCAAACAGATTTCATGGCTAATCTAGTTTAGCACTTAGTTAACTTTGTCAAATTTCTAAAGGATTTAATCCTAAGTGATTTTTGGCCGAGGTGGTGCTCGAGCCATTATACGAAAATTTACGTGTCGTTACATTTTGGTTCTTTTATGGCTGAATATAATGCTAAACCTTTTTCCTGCCATATTTGTGTTACGTTCCCCTGGTTTATCAAGTTATGGTTTGCCTATGATTGAAAACTGCTATATAACTACTCTAAAATGCGTCCATAGGTTCTGAAATCGATGTTTGCTTAAATTGCGTTACCTTTTATACATCACTTGATCCGCCTCTCTTTCTGTTCGGTTCTCTCAAGTATTTCAAGTTTCAGTCAATATCACCTGAGATATCTTTGTCAATGACTGACAAAAAGGGGGAGAACATTTACAAACACCCCGAATGGAAAATTGTGTATCTATCTATGTTATTGCAGGTGTTAGGGGGAGCAGTTGCATCAAGCAGGGGGAGTTTACAAGAAAGGGGGAGCAGCTACTAGTTGTGTACATGGGATAGAAATTGTAAAATTGCGTAAAAACATGTACACACAATTTAGGGTATGTTTGTCTAGAAGTGTTCTAGGGTGTTTTGGGGATTTGGTCACGTAATTGACAAAGGGGGAGATTGAAAGTGCCTTGGTTTGTCAAGTTACATGAATGTTGAGTCAGAGTGTTTACAGAACCTGATAGGAAGATCAACTCAAGCGTCTGCCTCAACCGGATGTGTGCAAGCTCTTCACCGGTAAAACGAAAGCCTCACATCCCATGACCAAAAACACCAGGTAAAGAAAAACCTTAAAAATAAGTTAGAAATCATAGGGTTTTAAGGTGAGAAAACTTTTTTTCAAAATAGAAAAATCTCTAAGTTTTTCTCACCTTATCGATTTTATCGAAACACCCTCGATATGATTGACCTAATCTGTCGATGTCCTCGATACCTTAAACGATATGATCGATGTGAGGACCAAAAGTGTCCAGTAACTAAATATTCATTTGGACGGATTTATCGATGTATCGATACACCTATCACTATCATCGATATAAGCACTAAATATGTCCAGCAACTTCACAACATATCTGGACGAATTATCGATGTATCGACTCATCTATCGATATCATTGATATTCAAATCTCGAGTCCATCGAGAGTGGCTCAATAAGATCGATAGGCAGATTTTCGTCGCCCCTATTTTTTAATGAAAATCTCAAATTCCTTCGATATATCGATGCTCTTCCAATATGATCTGAAATCAAATATTGATAACATCGGAATTCCATCGATGATATCGATCGAGGGCGCGCATTTCTTACAGCAGATATTTCACGTCATTTTTAACTATGATCGAGGGCCCTTCGATAGAATCAATATTCAAATACTGATGATATCGACACCAGGTCAATTGCATCGAACAAGATCATAAACTGTATAATAAGCTTAAAGACAAATTAGCTGGATTTATTGATGCCTTGACTCTGATCTCGATATCATTGACATTCAAATTCTGATGATCTCGATGGTTCCCCGATTATTCATGAAAACCTGAAATATTTCAAAGTCAAGTCTCTCTCATTTTTCAAGTGTCGATGGATCGAGCCTGTCATCGATGAAGTCGGAGTTCGAAATCCGATGACATTGACAATAGTTTCGATTCATCGACCAATTGGCAAAAGTTTCAAAAGCATATGACATTGAGTCCGAGTCATCGAGCAGACCATCGATGCTATCGAGAGTATACGCTCGAAGATATCGAACCTGCTCGATGATATCGAACTCTGTCATAAATGTGACCATTTTATATCCGTTGGAACTTTTTGTCTATATATAGAGGACTTGTCTTTTGTTGCTGTGAGAGAAACCAGAGAGAGATTTTATGTGTTTCAACTTATATCTTATATCCAAAGCCCTTTTTCTCAAGGGAGTTCATCCTCCAATCCACCCTCACCATTGACATTCAATAGAGTGGATTGGGGAATGAACTTCCGCATTCAAGGATCCTCCAGCTACTACCTTAATGGCAAATCATTAAGCTAGGATGCCTTGAATGCCTAGATGATTGGAACTACTCTATCTTCCTTATAGGAAAATCTTTAGAGAGTAGGATTCCATCATAACCTTGACCCAACCCGAAGCCGAGTATTGGTACATCATTCTTTGTTGCGGATCAAGAGAGCAAAAGACTCTTCGTCAACAAGGAGGAGGAGATCTTCGGCACTATGCTAAACGGGACTCATCAACTTATTTGTAAATATCTAGAGTCCAAGAGGACACTTGTGATCATTCCTTTCTAGAATTGGGTCTTAAGTGGTTCTCATCCTTTGAAGTCCTCAAGGAGGCCTCCTACGGGAGTGTACCTGGTGGGTGCGTTGTGTGGACCCTTGCTCTGTGGAGAGCATAAACATCTGGTTTGGAGTGAACCAGTAAAACTCTGAGTTTTAGGTGAACAGGGTAAAACCTTAGGGTTTGAGGTCAACCGTGTAGAAACCTCCAGTAGGGTCTTATAGAAGATCCTTGGCCAGTGTGCCTAAAAGTGGGTGCGTTGTGTTGACCCTTGCTCGTGAGAGCATGAACAGTCAACCTCAGTGTAGGTTGTAAATGTTGAAGGTGAACCTGATTTAAAACCTTAGGTTAGAGGTGAACCATGTGAAACCTCCTTAGTGAAATCCGGTGCACTCAAGGGTTGAGTGCGGATACCGGGAATGGAGTAGACTTATCGTTGAACCACTATAAAATGACTGTGTTTGAGATTGTTATTTTTATGATTGTGTGATTTTCTTTAATACTTCCTCATCTGAATGTTTGATCACACCACACACACCTACACAGTCATATCCATCATAAGCTAGCTTACATAGTGCTTACTTCTAATATAGTTTGTGATTGGATCCTCTGCCAGGCTTGGAAGCCAGTAGAGTTACATTTAAGTAATCCTGATAGTTGCATGATCATAGGATTAGTGAAGTAGGATTTTTAAATAAAACATAAAAACTTTAAAAAGTCCTATTCACCCCCCTCTAGGACATATTGGCATATTCCTTCTTCAACTAGTGCGGTCTTTACTGCCATTTCAATGTGATGGTCACTTTGTATCTTATTATGTAAGATGGACATAGATAAACAATAGTTGTTAGCCAAAATCAGGCCATTGATTTCTCTATAACTACTTCCATGTAATGTAATTGCATCCATTACATACATTGGATGTTTTGTTTCTTCATCCAGTGGCATTATGTCATCCAATGTAACAATATTCCAATGAAAAACGGTCGTTATTTTGTACGCCTAATGTTTTATGTTTTCCCAATTTACCCACTTTTTGCTTTCGCATGGCCTTTTTCTCAAACATTGGAGTGCCCAAGTATTCATCTGAATAATAGTACCATTCAAATACTCCTCTGTGTAGAATATGTTGAGACATCTTTTCTCCTTAAAGTCCTTCCAGGTGAGATCCTAGCCATATGGGTTCTAAATCAGTTGAAGATTTCCTAGAAGCTTCAATATGATTTCATTTTTCAGGATTTCACTTGGATGACTTGGAGCTACGAAATTCAAAGGTCAAGCAACCAACGACCTCAGCAGTTGAAAGTGTGCATAAGCAACCTTTTGTAATTTGTAAGTAATTGTCATATAATTTTAACTCATTTATATACATCCTATTCTCAACAAATATCCTTAATGATAAGCAATGAACATCTTTTTTGAACTACTTCTGTAATCTGTTATTTGTGATGGGTAAGCTGAACTCTATATCCATCTTATTTTAATCTCATGTTTTAGTGTTTAATAAAATTTTTGATGGATATGCTAAAATTTAATCTGCACTTCACTCACCAAGGGATGGGATTCATTCACTTGCATTTCTTATTTTAATGTCATATTTTAGTGTTTAATCGAAATTTTTGATGGGTAAGCTCAACTTTTATTTGGAAAGAAGAAACAATGAAGAATACAACAAAGAACAGGGGCAGCACCCCAAACACATACTGTCACACCCTGTAAAGAGAAATAAGGATATTCTCAAATCCTCAACAAGAACTTCAAAAACTAAAAGAAATTAGCCCTCGTAAAATAGAGAAAAAGTAATCTCAGATCTTCAATGAGGATATCATCCTTACCTCTGCCTTGCTTGGCCAAAATGTCTGCTTTCCCATTCGTTTTTCTATGAACATGAGGAAGGAAATCTGACGATTACCACTCTGATCGTGGGCCTCCTCAATTAGATCCGCGATCCTCTAAGGGGTTGCCTGCTTTCACTGCAGGAAATTGCAGTTGAGGAGTCTTCTTCTATGATTGAGGTTGTATACCAAACTCCAACCCTGATCGTACTTTTGGAAAATGGCTGTAGCTTCCATGGTGTTAAAGTCTGAAAAATAAATGCTCCCTGAAATCTTGACCAAATTCTGTCACTACTGTTGTGAATTATGCCCCCACCCCTAGGGATCAAGCCTCTCCACATAAAAGATTCAAATGTTAGGACCATCACTGAGATGGTGCAACAACTACAAAAAAAAAAAAAAAAAAAAAAAAAAAAAAAACACCTTAAAAGGGCAAAGAACAATCTTTATTTTATTTATTTTCATCAACCATCAGTTGTGGATTCTTTTTATTATTGGGTTGTAGATGAACTTTGTTGTTAGTAGTGTTATTAGTTTTGATGAGGAGTATTAGAAGCATTAGAAGTAATTTGTGGTTAGTATTAGCTTGAAGTATTATAAAATGCTTGGATTGAGAGACTGTACTAAACATTCTGAATTTCAGAAAATAAAAGAAGGCTAATTTTAGGTTCCTCATCTTTAAGCTCTAAATGCAGACACCACATGTTCCAACAACATGGGACGTATGTGGGATCTAGGACGCTTATCAATCGATCTTCCTAGAGTGCATGTTATGTGCTAAAAATCAAGCTGGCTCACTCAGGTGATCGAGACATACAACATTGAAAGACCGTTGGGTATCATTTTTATAACAATCATTTTCGTTATGCATGTATGGCTTGCATGATAAATGGACCTGCCTAACCTTAAACCAAGGAACATGAACTGTCTGGATTACCCTATGAGTGCCCAGGGTCCTGTAAACATGTTCCATGCTGCTACATGTGGTTTGTTTGTGCCTTCTGCTTGAAGATGTGACATCTAAAATTCGCATTCCTTATATTGGCATATAAGCAACATATCCTTTTGTCTAAAAACTTTGACTATCATTCACTTATTTGTGATGGTTGGTTGATCAAATTGAATGGCCCATCTAGCCATTGATATCTCTGTTGTATTGTTTCAACATTGCAATTAATGGTTTATTTTTTTTAATTCATTTATTCTATCTTCGTTGAATGCTATTTTTTTATTTTTTATTTCCTTATGTGTGTAGGATTTTGATCAATCGCACCTAAATTTAGGCCTACAAGCACTTCTTCAGCCTTTTGACATCACTCGTGCTTAGGAGTGAACCATATGGAGGATTTGTTTTTTTTTATTTGTTTTTTTATTCAAGACCATTTTCAGCTTATTGTTGTAAATATTATAAATTTTTTTATTGTGAAGTAATATAAATTTTGTTTAATATTCATTTTTAATTGTATTGCAACATCATTTATGTTTTAAATATGAAAAAATTAATACAGGTTTCAATTTGAATTATATATATATATATAATAATTTACTGGCTTGTGCTGCAATCGGGCCTCTCAAATCTATATAGCCCTATGGAAGACTTTACCGGCGCTCGTATAGATTTTTACCGGTGCTTGGATAGACTTTTGCTGGCGCTTTTTAAACTTTTGTCAGCGCTTTTGCAGGAAATACTAGCAGCCACCAAAAACGTCGGTGAAGTCAGAATGGGCACCAGAAAAGTATATACAATTACCAGCACTCAAACAAGCGCTTATAAAAGTTGGTTAGCACCGGTAAAAGATTTTCCGACACCCCCCTTTACCGGCGCTTGTCTAGCGCGGCAGCAAAACCGCCGGTAAAAGCCCATATTCTTGTAGTGAAGGGTCACTTGGGAAGCGGACTGCATATGAAGTAACTCAGTATGCTAAGCGAGCTGAGTAAACTCTGTGGGCACACCATGATTTATGTATTTTATCCAGTCCGTCCATCCATTTTAACAGATAATTTCATGGGTTGAACCCAAAAATGAAGCATCTCCAAAGCTCAAGTGGACCAAACCATGGAAAATGGTGTGAATTGAACGTTTACTGTTGGAAAAATCTTGGGGACTATAGAAGTCTTGGATCAAGCTGATATTTGTGTGTTCCCTTCATCCATATCTGTGAGATCTTATGAATACGTTAGATGACAAATAAACATCACTGTAGGCCCAAGAAAGGTTTCAATGGTGGAAATCATTATTCACATTGCTTCCCGTGGCATGGTCCACTTTAGCTTTTCATATTCTTAAGTTTTGGGCTCAACCTATAAAATGAGCTTAAAAAATGGATAGACTAGATGAGCCACATGCATTCCTGGTGAGTCCAGCATAGTTTCCTCAGTATGATAAGAGCATATTGAGTAACGCAGTACACAATCCAATTTCGGTCACTTGACGGTCTTTCACATTCACGTTTTTTCATATGAATGTTGGGAATGTGTGAAAAATGGTCCGGTTGATTTTGATGGGAATAGGCGGCGGCATTTCAAATACAACCATTCCATTAAGTGCTAAAATGGTGGTACACCACCTATCTTTATCTCCATCTTCATGTGTGGCAAGGATAGCTCTATCTTCACCTTCAACCCTCTTCTCCTACCATATTGACTGTAATAGTGAGCAATGCTTTAAATATCGATGATATTGGTCGATATATCCCACAATACATCTTATATTCTATAAGTGCGATACGAAATGCACAAGCAGTGCCGACATATCCCATATGTTCAATTCGATGAGCATTTTCAATTTTCAATCCTTTTTTCTTTTGTTGAAATTATGTTAAATCAGTGTGAAATCGTTACAAATTCATCGGCTCTTCATGTTTTTCATTAAATATCATGGACTTTAAGCTTTGATTTTGATATCCATTATTTTTCATGTTCTTCATGTTTTTTTTTTCAAAATTTTTCTTCAACCAACTATTAATTGAGACTAATTTCAAAGTATTTAGGAGTATTTGATGAAATGATCATTACATACACTTTAACTTTGATAATTTGAGTGTAGGTGGTCCGATTTAGAAAAGATTAAGGAAAAAAAATTAATTTCTCCTAAATTGCTTGCATTATTGCACTCCAAACATGAAATCAAGCATGTATGGGGGCTAATATACTGATTTGTTAAGTCCTCATAAATTTTTAAAAAATAAAAATATTTTTTAATTAAAAGTTAATAAAATACTATTATAATATTAATATTTTTCAAAACTTCCCTTCAACCATCTGTCAATTAAGACTAATTTCAAAGTATTTAGGAGTGTTCAATGGAATGATCTTCACATACACTCTAAATGTTATGCATCATTCAGTTTGAATGTAGTTGCATTAATTCATTCAAACAGCGCATAGATTAGGACCCAATACAAAGGAAGCTTATTGTGTGCACTGGTTTTTTTAAGATGTTATGATTTAAAAGTGTGTATTAAGGTCCTTTTTAACCATTCCTGAAGTTGTATTGAAAAATTTAACCATTTTCTAATGTTTTTCCATGTTTCCCAAATAGTGTGATAAATCACCCAATACAAACGATATATCCCATGCGATAACTGATACATATATGTATCCCAAGGTTGCGATATATAACATGATACCGATATTTCGAACACTAGTAGGGAGAGCATCCAAACCCCAACAAATGGCAAAGACCACATCTGCCATCCCTTTCACCCTCATTCAACCACTCTCCTCCCATCTTTTTGTGGACGCTGGATTGGATTATGGGCAGATTGTGCTCATGGGTGCTTTTTTGGCTTTCGCGTATATTTGTGACTCAAGGTGTTATATATTTGACTTAAAATTGTCACTCGCTAATTACTCAGATTTCCACAATCTGCTAAACCCTGTAGAAACCTTAAGCTAAGGAATCATAAGATTCCTTGTCTCTAAAATAATTCTTGATCTGTGACTAAAAATTCTGAGTAAGAGACCACAGTGACAAATAGGGAAGGTGTTATGTTGTCTGAATGTCTTCAATCTGTGCAAAAACAGGGGGGTTCGATCAATTGAACAGGTTACTCGATCATTCGAGTGAACCCCCGAATTAAACATATTGGTGTCTAGATAGTTTTGGACAGGTTCAATCAATCAACTTTACAGGTTCAAGCGATCAACAGAATTCAGAAAATTCATGTAAACTTTCTAGACAATTTTGAGTATGTTGGATTCATCAAACGTGTGAGGGCTCGATCGATGTCGATCGATCAATGATTAGATCAACGACACACATTTTCCCATAATTGCATGGATTTTGTTTCATATTCCAGGTGTAACATTATATATATGGGAGCAATGCGAGATTATGGTATATATTCTAATCAAGGCTAAGTCATTTCTAGGGTTTGAAGAGGAGAAAATGAGAGTTTTTGGAATTGTAAGTGCATTCATCGCTTGTAGTTTCATTTTCATAATGAATTAGCTTGTTGTTTTGTACCATGGTTTTTCCCACAAGGGTTTTCCACATAAAATTGTGTCTCTATCCATGTTTTGTTTGCATTTTGCTTATCGTTGTATGATCCAAATTCAGGGTTTGCTTCCACGGTTCCCTAAGGTATCAGAGCAATACTTTAGGATTTGAGTTTGAATATGAAACATGACGATCAAGGGGTCAAATATGAAGTATGAAATATAAAAGTTCACCGAAAAAAAAAAAACATTGAACTATGGAAGGTAGAGATGAAGTGTTGGAATTGTGAGAGACAATGTCATATGAAAAAGGATTGTCAAAATCCTAAAGCCCTTAAAGGAGAAAAATTAGATGAAACATCGAAGGAGGCCAATGCAATGGAATCCAGCGAAGAAGTGGATAATGGTGATGTTCTGACCGAATCCAAATCTGAGTATCTTAGCGATGAGTGGATTTTGGATTTAAAGGTGTCATACCACATGACTTTTTAGTAGAGTTGGTTCACCATTTACAGTGAGTGTGATGATGGACAAGTGTTTATAGGCAATGATATTGCCTGTAAGGTTGTTAGAATCGAATTGGTGCGCATCAAGATATTTGACAGAATGGAGCATACCTGACAGATGTGAGACACATTCCTGAGCTAATGAAGAATTTGATTTCTCTAGGAGGCTCTTGATGCATTTGGATGCGGATATGATCCTGTCCTACCTAAAAGTTTCAACTGAGGTACTTAGTTACTTACCTCCAAGTTCAAAGGTTCGTAAGTAATATCCCATATATACAGGGTCGATCCCACAGGGAGATGAATTGTGAGAATGAGAAAATCAAATGCAAAACAAACTTAAGTAATAAAAACTAAACTGATGATTTGATTTTAGGAGTTTTGAATGGATGTAATTTAACTGAATTAAAACAACACACAAGCTTCAAAGTTCCACACATAAGTTAATGTTCCAAAATCATGATGACTTGAATAACACAACTAGGATCCGAGCATTATAGTCGACCTAATCAGAAAATAAATTAATTTAAACATTTTAAATAAATGATATAAAAGATTAGAAAATCATGGATTTGCACCATTGATTTATATTCTCAAGCGCCAGTGATTTTAAGAACTTAATATCCATGAGATAATGAATATCAAAGAAATGAAGCAGGTTGAGAACCTCTCCTATCTAGGAAATCTAATTAATCCAGGGTTAGCCTATCCATCAATGTAGATATCATATGATGGAACATATGGATCTCACATGAGGATCAAAAACTAAACCTAAACAACTGATAACATGCATTCACCATTCTTCTCATCATTAAAACGATCAATCATCATAAGTATGAAAACATTAAACGAATGTGCTTCCCTTCTAGCTTAGGCTAGAGGGAACTAAGAAAATTATAATTAAATTGTAAAATAAAAAAGTAACAAGACAGAAATAAATGCAAATAGAAAAGATCTAAAAGAAAAAATAATAATTTATAAAACTTTAATAAAATTGAAAACTCTCTAAAAACCCTAAATCTTGCTTTTGAATGCTTTGAATGTTGCTTAGAATGCACTAGAAAGCCCTATTTATAAGTAGGGAACTCCAACTTTTGCACTAGTTGAAAAACTTTAGAAACTGCCTCAAATTTACGTAGTTTGCTAAAATAGACTTCACTCTGCGCAGTTTCTCAAAATAGACCTCACTCTGCACAATTTCATAAAATGACCTAGAGTTTTAGAATATGCTTTTTCCGGAGGATTTCAGGATTCCTTTTCTTCACTTCAAATATTTGATTCTCTTCATTATTCACTTGGTTTTCATGCATCTTTGACATGTAAATTCTTCAATATTGGTCTCCTAAGATCCATCCCTTGCCTTGGTGATTCTTGAGCATCAAATCTATGCTTTTATCACCCTTTTCAATCCAAGCTCTTAAATTCATCTTGCAGCACAGACATGAGTAAAATAGAACATTAAGCTGATTCACGTTCATAAAACCAAGATATAAATGGGGGAAATTATGCAATATTTGATTCTTAACACACCCCCCCAACTAGCATTTTGATAGTCGCGAGCAAAATAAATGAAGAAAAATAAAAATAAAAATAAAAACTAATTCTAGAAACAAAATTAAAATGAAAACAAAAATTCTAACTACACCACTTTCGCGGGTAATCTCGATTGCATTTAGCATATGTAACAAGCCTTTAAACCCCTAGGTTTCCCCTAGTGGACGAGTTATAGTCTCGCAAGGGTTTTCAAAAATGTTACCCACAAACATTGAAAACATAAAAAATAGTTCAACAATTAGAAATTTATACAATTATATCTCCATTCATCATATGAATTCCAAAACAAAACAATACTTACCCTAAGTTTGAAGTTAGTTAAAATCTCAATTTCCTAATCCATTACATCCTTGAGTTTAGAGACCTAATCAAAATTTAAAATAGTTATGATCCAATATACTTAGGTGCTAGGTGACACTAGTCTAACTTTGAGAAATATGCATGTTCTCTATCCTAACTCCTTTCAATCATCCTAAAATATGGAATCTCTAGTTATCTCATTTCCTTCATGTCATTTCTTCTTTTATCATCATATCCTCATTATTATACACCACCCTTAAATGAAGATTCCCACCGGGTTTGCTTTATAACCTAAGGTATCGTAATTGTAATGGTAATAGTAATGGATACTTATGTATCCTTACTCCGGATTACTGACACAATTGTTATGGTCATTGCATTCATGCTCTATAATAAAATTTCCTTTTTCCATCACTTTGTATTCTTTAATATTCTCTCTTTTAATCATATATCAATGGTAGTAGTTCATTCAACCATGTTTGAATCAAAATCTGTTATTCTAATTCACATTTCATATTCCTCACTTAGTTAGCTAGGTGTATTATGAATTCAGTACATCAAATTACAACTCACTTTAAACTAGTGATTAGATAATCAAACTCAAGTATATAATTTTTAGTTATCAATATTTTAACTACTATCAACCTAGACTAAGTATTAACTTTGCCTTTGGAATTCGCATAGTATCATGTTCACATTCTCGTATATAGACATTATTTTGAAAATGTTGAAAAAAATTTCCCATAAACCTAAAAAATAAACTTAAACCTTTAAAAAAAAACTCACATGGATGACTATCCACACCCCCTGAAAGTGCCCTGATTTGTCAATTAGCGTGAGTGTTGAGTCAGCCTGACAAGTGAGCCCCATAGGAAGATCTTTCAAGCATCTACCTCAACTGGATGTGTGCCTCGAACTCGTCAAAGGTAAAACTAGCCTCACATCCCATGTCCCAAAACACCAAGTATATAAAACCCTTAAAAATGGATAGAATAACTTAGGGTTTAACGTGTGAAAACTATTTTGTAAAACTGGGAAAATCTCTAAGTTTTCTACCTTTGTCGATTTATCGATAAGTGGTTCGATGAAATCGAACACTGTTATCGATGTCCTCAAAACTCACTCGATGTTATCAAAATGAGGACTTCAGATGTCCAACAACCACAATGAATCCTAGACTGAATTATCGATGAATCAATGATAGGTTCGATATCATCGAATTTCAAATCTCGAGTTCATCAAGATGGCTCGATAAAATTGACATCTGGTTAGTCTGTGTCTAAAATGCAGTTAAGGAAAATCATGCGATTTTCGATATCTCAAAGAAAGCCTCGATATCCTCGAAATTCAAACCTCAATGATATTGACGGACCTTCGATGATATCAGATTAGGACACAAATCTGACCAGCAAGCTTTCAAGTAAATTCTTTTAAGTATCGAGGATCACTCGATGATATCGATATTCAAATATCGATCATATCGAGACCAGGTCGATTTCATAGAAATAGGACACAAACTGTCCAGCAAACTTATAGAAAAATTCCTTGAAAAGATCGATGAATCGAAACTGTTATCGATATCCTCAACATTCAAAATTAGATGATATCGAGGGATGCTCGATCATATCAAAACTTGTTAAGTTTCTAAGGCAAGTCTGCTCTTATGTTTTTCAAATGTCAAGAAATCGAACCATGCGTCGATGAAATTGGAGTTCGAAATTCGATGACATTGAAGCATGTTCGATATCCTTGACCTGTTGGAAAAAAGATTCAAAAGTGTTTGACATATTAAGTTCGTGTCATCGAGCGGCCATTCAATGTTATCGAGAGTATACACTCGATGATATCGAAGCCTGCTCAATGATATCAAACTCTGTCAAAAATATGACTGTTTTATTTCTGTTTAAACTTTTACCTATTTAATGAGAGCTTGCCTGATGTTGTTTGTAGAGAAAATAGATAGAGCTTTTGAGTGTTTAATTCATATCACCTACCCTAAGCCTTTTTCTCTCATGGGAGCTCATCCTCCAATCCACCCTCATCATTGATACTCAATAGAGTGGATTGGGGAATGAACTTTCACATTCAAGGATCCTCCAGCTACCACCTTAATGGCAAATCATTGAGCTGGGATACCTTGAATGCATAAATGCTTGGAATCACTCTATTTCTAATATAAAAAAATATTTATTAGAGTAGGATTCCAACATAACCTTCACCCAACCCGTCGCCTTACATTGGAGCATCATAAGTGTTGCGGATCAAGGAATTTGAAGATTCTTCATCATCAAAGGAGGAGATCTTCATCAACATGCTAAATGGGGCTCATCTACTTATCTATAAGTCATTAGAGTCCAGAGACCCTGCTGATCATTCATTTGTGTAGGATTGGGTCACAGGTGATTCTCACCCCTTTCAAGTCCTTATAGGAGGCCTCCGATGGGAGAATACGTGTGGGTGCTGTGTGTTGACCCTTGCTCATGGGAGCATAAACTCGAGGTTCCTTGTGTGGATCCTTGGCCTGTGTGGCCTAAAATCTGGGTTTTGTGTGTTAACTCGAGGTTCCTTATGTGGATCCATGACCTGTGTGGCCTAAAACCTAGGTGTTGTGTGTTGACCTTTACTCTTGTGTAAGGCATAAACTCTAAGTTCCTTGTGTGGATCATTGGCCTGTGTGGCCTAAAATCCGGATGTTGTGTGTTGACCCTTGCTCCTCTGTGGGGCATAAACTTGTGTCTCGTGGAGACATGTTAGGTGCCTTGTGTAGGTCCTAGAGTCAGCCTTGTGTAGGTTGTACTGGTTTGAGGTGAACCTGATTTGAAACCTCCGTTAGTGAGATCCGGTACATGCAAGGGTTGAGTGCGTCCACCTGAAGTGGAGTAGACACATAGTCGAACCACTATAAAAATGAATATCTTGGGATTGCTATTTACATTTACTGCTTGTGTGATTTCTCTGAATGTTCTCATAATGCATGTTTACATGATTACCTAGAACTAATTAGAATCACATCTCACACACAATCACACCCATCATGAACTAAGTTGTACATCTTGTTTATGTTTTGAATAGTCTTATGATTGGATCCTCTATTTGGCTTGGAAGCCATTAGAGTTACATTGAAGAAATCCTGCTATTTGCATATTAGTTCAGGATGGGGTTGATAGGTTTTAAATCATTATAAAAATTTTAAAAGTCCTATTCACCCCCCTCTGAGACATCTTGGCATATTCCCACTTCAATTAAAGCGGTCATTACCAGCTTCAATTGGTATCAAGCGGGTCTCTCTTAAGGGCTTCACCGCTCAGAGAGTAATGTTGACTGAAGTTGGAATCATGGCCAATAGTGTAGGATTAGAGAGTACGAAAGATCAGAATAATTGCCTAGTAATCCATACTGCTCTGAAAGTCGGTAATAGTTCCAAATGGTATCTTGATAGTGGGTTCTCCAGACACATGACTGGTGACTAAACTCATTTTTGTGAGTATTCAGACTTTAACGGTGGGTCAGTCACGTTTGGAGATGGGAGCTCTGCCAGGATAATTAGGCAAGGAACGATAGTGGGACCAGGACTCCCCAAGATTAAAAATGTTCTTTATGTAGAAGGCCTAAAACATAATTTCCTTAGTATCTCTCAAATCTACGACAAAGAACATTTGGTCACCTTCTCAAAAGATGTGTGTAGAATCTTAAATCATACAGGAAAGTCTATCATGAAAGGTTTACGCACAAGTGACAATTGTTATGTTATTGAAAGTAGCAATGAGAATGTACTGTCCACAAAATGTAATATGGCTGTGCAGAGTGAGTCCAAATTATGGCACCAAAGGCTGGGACATGGTCACTATCGAAACTTAGCCAAGTTAAGTTCAAGAAATTTGGTTAGAGGACTTCCCAAGATTAGAAAGAAGAAAAAGTTGTATGTGGTGATTGTCTAAAGGGTAAACAGATAAAAGTCGGTCACAAAAAGACAACCACCATAGCAACAACAAAGCCATTGGATTTACTACATATGGACCTAGTTGGTCCCACCAAAGTTGAAAGTCATGGCAGAAAAAGATACTTCTTGGTGGTAGTAGATGATTACACCAGATTTACTTGGGTCACATTTCTTCGAGAAAAATTCGATGCTTTCGATGAATTTGTAATTATGGCAAAACGACTTCAGAATAAGAAAGGTATTGCACAAATCGTATTAGGAGTGATCATGGTGGTGAATTTGAAAATGAGCGATTTTAAAGGTATTGTGATGAGAAAGGAATCTACCATGAATTCTCAGCCCCAAAAACTCCACAGCAAAATGGAGTTGTTGAAAGGAAAATTTGAGTACTGCATGAAATGGGGTCAATTATGTTAAATGGAAAGGATATAGCGAAAAGCTTTTAGGATGAAGCATCAATACCGCCGGCTACATAATAAATAGAGTATATCTTAGAGCAGGTTTGAACAAAACACCATACGAACTATGGTATGGAAAACAACCTAGTGTGAAATACTTCTGTGTTTTTGGCAGTAAATGTTATATCTTGAAAGACAGAGATCACCTAGGAAAATTTGAGTCTAAAAGTGATGAAGGTATCTTTCTAGTTATGCCTTGAATAGCCGTGCTTATAGGGTATACAATTTAAAAACCCTCACCATTCAAGAATCAGTCAATGTGGTGGTTGATGACCAGTCCCACGAAGAAAATAGCCCCTTGAATGAATTAGAGATGATGTGGATTCATGCATTATAAGTAAATCAGATAACAAAACTTTCTCATCTAATGAACCTCAACCGTCATCCTACATACCCATTGTGAGACCCGACCCGGGTTCGCATGTGTACATGTGTGTGTGAGTATACATCTCGTTTATTTTGGTCCCACGGTCCTACTGGTCAAATTCCGGTGACCCGCGACTTTTGGATAGTGTTTGCGGTCATCCTTGAGTTCGGTCACGTAGACCCGACTCCATTGACCTGAGACCTATGCCATTGCGACCGCATCGTCGTCGTGGTTCCAACGCCACGTCTCGTACATAAATCTGGTATGTCCATCAAAAGTCGTGGCCTGCACCATTTTTGGACTCTTAATCATGATATGGGTCCCACTTTACCCTTGTATACTTTTAAAGTGGGGCCCACCCTATGAGCACTTTCTCCCATAAAGCTACTAACTTCCTAGGGTTTAACAAGCAATTATGAGATTTCTTACAAAAATTCATCATTTCCTCCTCTAACCAAGGAGCCATTATTGTTTTTACTTCCCAAGTCTCTTACATGGCCATCATGGCCTTACTTTTGCTCTTCCTTAGCCAAGAGAGCAATCATGACATTGGTATACACCCTCCTTCCTCTCTCTCCTCCCTCATTTCTCTCTCTCTCTCTCCCTCTCTCTCCTTCTCTCTTCTCTTCTTCTCCAGCAATTTTTCACCTATTTTCCAATCATTTTCTTCCTTAATCCCCCATCATCTAGCCCTTGGAACATGATCTCAACCATAAATCTATAACCCTTGGAGCTTAAGGAGCTTGGAGATAAGAGAATCTTGAAGATTCAAGGTGGGTGATTCATGGGATTAGTCTCTTTCCTTTCCTCTTACATGAACCTTTTTCATTTGATTGGGAGTGTGTAGGACCAACCAATCAATGGTGGAGGTCCTACATGACTCCATGAGTGTGGCCAACAACCCACTTTATGCATGCATGATTACCATGATGGGGCCATTCTCCATGGACCCCATCATGAGATTTCTCTTTGATTTATAGGTTTGTGGGTTATCTAGACCCTTGATCCTTGGTGGAGATGGCATCTCCACCATTGGATTTTGATTAGAAGATGCATACATGGGTAGATCTTATAATCTCATCAATATAGTGATATGTGTGGTTTGTGATGAAGGGAAGGGCCTCAATGTGGCAGAACCCCTTCCCTTGTGGCCGATTCTTACTATTCTTTTGTTGATCTATTATTCTCAGATGTATGTGGCCCATCTTGTGGCATGGAAGTATCCAGACCATCCAAAGAGAGTGGAAGCCCATGTCTGTCCACTTTATGAACATAGGTGCCCCATTTGCTCCTTTTTGGACACATGCAATGGATTTTATGGTATATATTAAGTCTGGATATTTGTGGGGCCCACTGAGGTGGACCACAACTCAAATTTCATAGGGTGATTTCCTCTTATTTTGGTTCCTATGCTCATTTTATTTCATGTGCATGTTGCTGCCCAAATTTTCTGGACAGATTTTTGTTGGACTTTGGGCTTGAATAAGGGACTGATTGGGGGACCTTTTGTACCCAAAAAATATACTTTTCTGAAAGGTGAGAATCTCATCTTGATGTCCGCCAAATTTCAGCCCTATATGACCTTCTTTAGGGTCCCAAAGGTGTGGTCCAAGTGAGGTGGACAGTGTGGATTTTCTGCACTGTTCCAGCAACATTCCACCATGGATAGGTTGGAATTCCGAAATTTATTAAAATATTTTTGGGTGTCTACAAATTATGAAAATTTACAAGGAGGTGGTCCACTCATGGTAGGACTGACCTACAAATTATTTGGGCTAATGGACACCTGTACACACCATGGTGGTGGCTGGACCGACCCGTTACAATATGGTGTCCAGATCAGTCCGATTTTTAGGACAAATTGATTTCTTTAAATAAATTAAAATATTTTTAGATGTCAAAAATTTTAAAATTTTGTGGACTTGTGGTCCACTCATGGTAGGATCTACCTACCAAAATTCAGGGCCAATGGACCCTTGTGCACACCGTGGCGAGGGCCGGACTGGCCCACCACGTTGGGACGTCCAGGTCTGTCTGATTTTTTGGACAGACTGTTTTGTTTAAATTAATTAAAATACTTAGGAATATCCAAAGATTCTAAAATTTTTTGGTGGTGTGACCCACCTATGGAAGTGTCACTCTGTAAATTTCAGCCCCAACTGACCCCATTTGGGCATCCAAAAAAATGGACCAAGATGGTTGGACTGCCAGATTTTTCTGCTGTGCAGTCCAGCAATATGCCTTGATAAAAACCATAATTCAAAAATGTTTCCTCTAATTGTGGGCCACCTATTTGGGGTTCCTCTTACTGTATGCATGATGAAGGACCTTGGCCCAAAATTCTTAGGGTTTTAGAGGCCCTAGACCCACTCTAATGGAGTGCCCAAATTTAGGACAACAATATGCATTGCAAAAATTTCTTGTACACTATTGTCCCCTTTGTTATTTCAGAACATTTGGGCCCCAGCCCATTGGGCTTTGTATATGATTAGTTGGGGACCCATTCCTGATGTTCTAGGACCCATTAGGGCCATGATATGGGGCCCACCATATTGAGGAAATTGGGCATTTATTGCTCCCTTATATTTTAGAATACTCTTGGGCCATTTTCTTTTACCATAATATTGTGTTGGGCTAGTGGGTCAGGTTACGCAAGTAGATGGGCCTTTGGTTGCCCACCAAATAAACTTTTTACTTGGGCCGGGTTGTAGGCCCAACCTTACTTGACTAAGAGCATGACATTTGCCTATGTGGTTTGAGCAATGGGCTGCCCATTAGGCCACCACAATATATGAGATTAGTGGCCTTTATGTTGGCCCTAACCCTTCCCCTATAGGCCCATAGTGGTATGTATGGGTTGGGCTATGTGTGTTTTCCTTGGACCCATGTTTTGGATAGGCCTTGGGCCGCCTTTCTGAAGCCTAACATGAGTGTATGTGGTATGTTTATAACTACCCATTTCTTATTTCTAATGTTGTGTGGGCCTTGGGCCTTAATCTATGATCAATTAGAGATGGACTACCTCTTGAGGACCAATTGTGGTTGGATGTCCACATTGGTGGCCCTAAGGTAGGCCCATGGGCTTCTATGGGTGGTTAAAGGCCCACCATAGACCCTTACTAGGCCCGTCTCATCTATTTAGGCCCATATCATTGTTCTCCTTAGTCTCGTGGGCTACCCTAGGTAAATGGGCCCCCACTAGAGGTTGTATTCCTTATGAGGAAATTGGTTAAGTACCTAGACCTTTCATGTTTAAGTAGAGAGTTCATCTTCACCTCATTGGCATCCCTATTCATCTTCATGGCCCACTCCCATACGCATCATATGCATGCTTGGTTGAGGTATGATTGGCTATGGTTGTCCTTTTGTGTAGGGTATGTTGGTATCTCCCCGAGGGGTGGAGTTTTCCCCTCTAGAGCATGATAGATGCTTGAGATTAATGCATGAGTGATTGTGTGATTCATGCATCTGGCATTTACATAGCATGTGGGTATCCGCCCTTGCTTCATTAGGGTCTTGCCTCCACAGGAATATTCGTTGATGGTCGTATGTGTGGATACCGAAAATATTAGTTGAGCATACTGGGTGCATAGGATGCCCATGGGTGAAATTTCCAAAACTTCTATGGTACCAAGGATTTGCTCCAACGCCGTGACCGGGTGGAATATATGAGCGCACGAGGGCCTTATACCATTAGGCCGCAACTCCCACTGTCGTGTAGTCGGTTGGATAGGGGTGTGGCCTTACTTGCCTGGTGTGTAGGGGGCATTGCTAAGCTGAGTCTGACCAGCTCGCGAATAAGTCCGCTACCATCAGGCCTTGCTAGTAATTGTCTATTTACAGGTGGGTAATGAGGTCTCTTATGCTCCTTTGACTATGCGGGGTCTGTAGAGTGGCAGTCATTCAGCAGTGTAATGGACCCCGGTGATTTTCTTATGATTGGAAATGTACTTAACATATGGTTTGGATATGTGCACTGGCATTACTTGCATTGCATTAGCATTGGTTGTGTAAGCCCCTTCATGCACTGCCTTGGTATGGCGTCCAGTACTCATCGCATCGTATTCATGATAAGCCTTGGTAAGGATGGTTGTATCCTCATTGAGCATGTTTCCCATCTTACACCTCCTAATATTCTTTTGTGTACCATTGTCACACACCTACACCACCTTCTGAGCTTCTATAAGCTTATACACGATTGATGAGTGCAGAAGATTCTAGGCAGGTGTTGTAGCAGCAGAGCGTGGAGTGGAGCTGAGCATTTGAGGACTCTAGTGTTGCCGACCTTTCTCTCATTTCCTTTTTGTCTCATGTATGTCCTTTTGGACCTTATGGATGATTGTAAAAGTTTAAATTTATAGTGGATTTTGCGATGTGTGCCTTTGTTATCCTCAGATGTTCTTACTGTGATCTTAGGTATGCTCGTATTGGTAATTATTATGTTGCTTTCAAAAATCCTCCTTGTAGGATCCCAGGATTGGAACATGCCTCCGGAGCCGAGAATGGGGTACTATGGAGGCTGTTACGGCCAGAACCGGTCATTGGGTTCCTTGTGATTCCGGTTACCGAGTCTGGGGCATGACTCCCATCATTAAGGATCACCCTTGGGAATAAATCATTGGAGATTGTAATGATGGTGTAAGAACTCGACGGCAGATAGAAAACGTCTATAGTCATTTTTGCTTTACCTCAAAGATTGAGCCTAAGAATATTGTGGAAGCTCTTTAAGAATAACATTGGATTAATGCTATGCGAGAAGAACTTCAACAATTCTAGAGAAATGAGGTATGACAATTGGTTCCCAGACCACTTGATACAAATATCATTGGAACCAAATGGGTCTTGAAGAACAAATCCGATGAATCTAGCAATGCGATTAGGAATAAAGCAAGGATGGTAGCTCAAGGATATTCACGGATAGAAGGCATTGATTTTGATGAAATATTTGCCTCTGTAGCTCATCTTGAGTCTATCAGAATTCTTATGTCTATTGCTTGTGTGTTAAAGTTTAAACTATTTCAGATGGATGTGAAAAGTGCATTTCTTAATGGGGAACTTGATGAAGAAGTTTATGTGGAACAAACTAAGGGGTTTTCAGATCCTAAGTATCCTCATCATGTCTATCGTCTGAGCAAAGCACTTTATGGTCTCAAACAAGCACCACGTGCTTGGTATGAATGTTTAACGAAATTTCTTTTGGACCATAAATTCTGTAGGGGAGTGTAGATAAAACACTGTTCACTCAAAAGACAAATGACTCATTACTCATTACTCAGATCTATGTGGATGATATAGTATTCGGTTCTACATGAAGATACTGCTTATAACTTTGTCGATCTCATGAAGTCTGAATTTGAAATGAGTATGGTCGGTGAATTGAATTTCTTCTTAGGCTTATAAGTGATGCAATTAAACGATGGAATCTTTATATGTCAGACCAAGTATGCAAAAGACTTAGTGAAAAGATTTGGACTTGAGTCTAGTCGTACCTATCATACTCCCATGAGCACCATACTCAAACTCTCCAAAGACCTTAATGGCAAAAGTGTGGATCAACACCTCTATCGAAGTATGATAGGAAGCCTGTTGTATCTCACAGCCAGTCGTCCAGATATATCTTTTAGTGTGGGAGTGTGTGCTCGATATCAGGCAGATCCTAAGGAATCCCACCTAACAGCTGTTAAGAGAATCATCAAATATATAGCTGGAACAACCTCTTTCAGTGTCACGCCCCAAACCCGGAAACTGGGCTCACAAAATTCTTGATCGCCAAATCCGGTCCATAGTATCCCATTCTCGGCTCACAGTGTGTATACGCCAGATTCTGAACCTGGGATCCTACAAGGAGGATTTTCCAACGTACATTTAACTCGTAATGAGCATAACCACAAGTTTACCTAAATCACAAAGGCAACATCATCATCTCATATCCACTAATATAAACATTTAAATATAATGATGAAAAGGAAATACATATATCGGAATCAAAGCTCCAGAAGACAGCTGAACGCTCTAAGCTCAACGCTGCTGCGACCTAACGCCACATGCACACATCTATCGTGCATAAGCTTATAGAAAGCTTAGAGGGTGGTGAAAGTGTGTGCATAAGATAAGTGTCAAGCACACAAATACAACACCATAATCATACAATGTCAGAAATACTAGCAAGATCATGAATCATACAATATCAGAGTAAGCGAAAACATACTAGTAAGTCCATGAGTCGTACAATATCAGAGTACGGAATGCAGATCAAAATGAGCCAAATATCAGATGCTGAGTATATAATATAATATGCAAATCCTAACGAGCCACGAATGCCATTAACCTCATCTAAGCCATATAAATGCAGAAACATAGTATCCCAAAATATTAAATGTTGCTAATGCAATGCAATATGTGATGCAAATGAAATGACTAAGCTGGAGTGAAGTCGGGATGATAGTACGTAGTATCGTAGGCTATGAGGTCCATTACAAGGGACTTCTATCCAAACAAGTCCTATACCTAAATTTGGAGAGCCAGATCAATGTGGTAAACCCCTGACCTCAAGTTAGTCACGTGCCCCAACCGAAATCCTTACTATTGTGAAGGTACACAAAAATTAGTTGCGCACCACCAGCCCGAGTGGATAGTGAATGAATGAATGAATGAATGAATATGCAACTCCTGCTTAATAAGTCCACGAATCAGTACTGCACATCTCTGGGATTATCAGCAGGGTCTAGTACACTCCAAGTTAGCTACCGCCTTGGCCGACCGCATAGCCCAATGAGTGGAAAAGACCTCACTACCCACCTGCCAGTAGTATACCAATGCCTACCCGACTCGTCAATAGCGGACCCATTTGGGAGCTGGTCAAACTCAGCCTAGCTTACAGCCCTCTCACTCGGGCGAATAAGGTCACACCCCCTCCCAACCAACCACGACACAGTGGGAGACACGAACTACTGATATTAGGCACTCAGGCGTTCATGTATCTACTCGGTCTAGACGTTGGGGCGTCTCCTGACCACGAAGGTTTAGGGACTTTCACCTACGGACATCTAAAGTGCCCAGATGCTCGAACCAAACATTTTCGGTGTCCCATCTAGCCATCCACGACATGCCTGTGGAGGCTACGGCCCTGATGTCGCTAGGGCGTACAGTAATCACAACACATAATGCAAGATGCATGAGTTATACAATCCAGTCATGCATCAATCCTGCGCATACCGTGCGCTCATGTGAGACAATCTCCCCCCATCAGTGAGTCTCATAACAACCTTCCCAATGACATATGCAATGGTCAACCACTTCTCATAATAAACATGCAAATGATGCGTATGGGCATGTACATAATGCTATGCTGTCACATACTCATAACCGTTATCGACAACCGCCACCGATAATCTGCCTCGATAATCAGAATCGGCCTCGATAATTGGAATCGGCCTCGACAATCAGAATCGGCCTCAATAATTGGAATCAGCCTCGATAGTAGGAATCGGCCTCAATAGTCGGAATCGGCCTCAACAATCGACCTTGACAATCAGAATCGAGCTAACAAATGGCCTAAGGGAAGGTCACAATGAGGAGATTAAACCATCATTGCCCATTAATGTATACATTTAACTGGCATTGCTCCCAAGGAGTGGCCCACATAGAGCCAAACATATAATGGGCACAATAGCCCAATATACATCACCATGGACCTCTCTTAAGTGCCTAATACACCTCATGATGGGCCTCACTCATGGGCTACATATACAACACGTTAGGCCTCGCCATATGTGCTGAAATTATATCACGATGGGCTGCAATAATGGACCAATACACATCATAATAAGCCACGACATATGGGCCGAAAATACATCTTATTGGGCCTTACCAAATGGGCCAGAAATACATCACAATGGGCCGTAAATACATCACATCGGGCCTCATCATATGGGTCTCATATACAACACATCGGGCCACATCACATGGGCTTAATACACATCACCATGGGCCGCTCACACAGGCTGCACCAATGGGACTCATATACGTCACATTAGGCCTTATGTCTAGGTTGCATATACATCAAGTGAACCGCATTACATGGGCCACACATACATAACATCGGGCCTTGCCAAATGGGCCATAGATACACCATAATGGGCCTCGTTAAATGGGTTGGAAACACATTACAATGGGCTTCGTACTTGTGCCGCATATACATCACTATGGGCCTCATAATTGGGCCTCAAATACATCACGATGGACCACAACTCATGGGCCGTAAATAGATCATGATGGGTCACGACCCACAGGCTTCAAATACGCAACAGGTGGGCCCTACACATGGGCCTCAATACATCGCAAGTGGGCCTCAAATATACATCACAAGTGGAATTTCCATGTGAATGGTATGGATATACACATATCTCAAGGTAGACCTCACCCGTCCGGCATATGGACAGAGTGAATATAGAATAGATACATCAAGGTGGCTACTCAAAGCTCTTTCCTGTCCTTAGTTAAATGGATGGACGGTGTAAATAAGATCATACATCATAGTGGGTATCCACCGTCCAAATAGCTGGACGGTGTGGATAAATCATGTACGTATGGTGGGTCCCATATAGATGGATGACATGGCTGTGAAGTACATCAAAGTGGGTCCCATCGTCAAATGGACGGTGAGAATACTACGCATACATCATGGTGGGCCACACCTATCTAGCAAATGGAATGGACAGCGTGGCTGAAAATACATAACATCAAGGTATGCTCCACGGCAGACGGATAATGTGGAATACATTACATAATCAAGGTGGGTCCCACCTGCCCACATGTGTCACACGTGTGGGGTGGGCCCACTCCATCAAACAGATGGACGGTATGAATGAAACACATACGTCAAGTGGAGTCTCACCATCCTTTGCTAGTGGACGGTGTGGATACAAAACAGGCGGATGATGTGGAATATAATACATACATCAAAGGTGGGGTCCATGTACACGTGGCCCACCAACACATACATCAAAGTGGCCCCACATTCATTAGGGCCCACCGTCCCATACACATGGACAATGAGGATATACAACACATCAAGGTGGGTTTCGACCGTCTAGACAGTGGATGGTGGAGATATAAAATATATGCATCACGTGAGGTCCACGTGTACAACAAATATACCAAGGTGGGACCCACACAGATGGACAGTTTAGGTACAACACATACCTCATGTTCAAACCCATAGAATTTGGGACGTCAATACAACAGCTATATAGCTGGTGTATACGTACACTGCCAATCCTCTTCACAAGTGGGTCCCACGTGGGGCCCACCATAACGTTTATTTTCCATCCAATCTGTCCATGCGGTCACAAGGACTGGATCCAAAGGAAAAACAAATTTCATATGGATTCAAAACTTCTGTAACCCAAAAAGGGTTTCAATGGTGGACGTTCAATCTCCTGCTGCTTTCTGTGTAGTGTGGACCACCTGAGTTCTGTGTACAGCTGATTTTTAGGGGACCCCACTTTTCAAAGGGGACTCATCAAATGCACGGTGTGGATGTTCAACATACATCATGGTGGGGCCTGTTGTGGGGCCCATGGTACCTGTCGTTAGAAGCAGCAAAACGCTGTTTGCTGCAGCGTCCTCTGGACACTAGTAGCAGTAGCATCACTTCTTTTTTTTCTCGAGGAATTTCATAGGTGGGGCCCACATCGACACAATCCAATCCATCCGCTGGGTTCTCCTGCTTGTGACGGGTCTAATAAGCCCAATATTTAACATATTTTGACGTATAGAAACATCGCAGTGGGCCCTAACAGATTTTAACCATAAATATCACTATTTTCTACAACATGGCCCGCCTGAGATTTGGATTGGCTTCATTTTTCAGCTCAACGCCTAAAATGAGCTGGGAAATTAGATGGACGGTGGGGATCAGATCCATACATTATGGTGGAGTCCACATGAGTGGCCCAGCAGAATTTTTTGGATCAAACTGATATTTGTGTTTTCACTCTGTCCAGGGGTGCTGGACTCCCAGCATGCGGACAGTGTGGATGGGGCACGCCACCAAAGTGGCCCCATGTCCAACAATAGGCAAATGGTTGGATGAAATAAGGACATCTAGTGGGTCCGACGTAATGGCCCATCATGATTTAGATTAAATAGATATTTGTGGTTTCTCTTCATCTGGGCCAGTGGGCCTGCCGCTGGATGGTCCAGTAAGATGGGCTAACATAAGGATGGCATAGATATAATGAATACTTTATGGTGGGGTGCATCAGGGTGGGCCACACACATCAAGAGAGAGAGAGAGAGAGAGAATGAGAGAGAGGGAGATCGGAATAGCGGAGGGACCCTGCCACTATGGGCCCCTCATATGATCACAACACATACATCAAGATGGGTCCCACCATACGTTAGCCCTAAATTTAAATTTAAAAAAAAAAAAAAAAAAAAAAAGAGGCACTATGAACACCCACCTCAAGATCTCTTCTTCCTTCTTCCACCATCGGGTTCTAGAGCTCCAAGGAATCAAGATTCAATGGTTAAGATTGATTTTAGAGGGTGGAGATGGGAGGTAGGAAGGTGGGCCACACCTAGCTGTTTCTCATGGAAAGCTTGGACATCCACCTCCCATGGTTGCTTGGGAGAATAAGTTTGAAATGGGAGAGAGATGAGTGATGGGATGATAAGGGATGGGTGGAGTGGATGGTGTAAGGAAGGGAGTGGAAAGGTATGGGTTTAGTTGAATTTTGGGTAACAAAGGGATGGGTAGGGAGAGAGAGAAAGAAAGTTGACTTGTGAGGGGTGAGGTAGCATGGGGCATGGGTGGTGTACTTGACTTATGAAATGATGGGTACTTGATTAATTGATGTGATGGGTCGTAGAGATTCTCTCGAAATTTGCAACGCGTGACCTTTTCCTCGAACTGAACGCAGGCCCACATCCCTGCCCTGGGTATCGCCTCGGTGCGTAAAACGCGGCATTGGAACCACGGTGACGATGCGGTCGCAGGGATACAAGTCTCAGGTCGAGCTGACTTTGATATATGGGACATGACTCAGGATCGCGCGCAAATGCCGATAACAGATCACAGGTCGCTGAAATTCGACCAGGAATACCGAGGAAGCATACGGAATGGTACGGGCTAGGATACGGGTCTCACAACTCTCCCCTCCTAATAAAAATTTCATCCTCAAAATTTACAGAACAGAAAAGGGAAGAGGAAACATCATATATAAGTCAAGACAAAATTAGTTTACATAAGGATGGGGATAACGCTCTCTAATCTTAACCTTGCGCTCCTAAGATGCCTCATCAATACTGTGGTGACCACTACTAAACATCAGATATTGGATCAGAAACGATCGAAGCTAGGATACCTTGCAACCTCACCATCTCACCAATGACTAATCTAACAAGATGGTCCTAATGCCTGGTTGCGCGAATCGTCGACAACTCATGACGATTGAGGGTCTTGCAGAGCTGCACAAAACCTGTCCTAGGCCTTCTAGGGAGGTGTATGTCCCCCATAAAGAGGTCGTTGCTGCTGAAAATGGGGGCACTCATGCTTACGATGCCCCCTCTCACCACATCTGAAGCAAACACCCGTAAACAGTCTCTTTAGTGGTGCTGAAGGTGCTGCTGGCGCTTGAAAGGATGGACAGTTTATGTGCCTCTAAGGCCGTCAATGCTGCTACTGCTGGAAACTACCAAAGGGGGTCTTCCTCTTTCGGTCTCCTCTGTGGTCACGAAATCTCTGCGAATTGTTCCATTCTGCCTTGTAAATCTAGGCCCTCTAAACTACCTGCTCGAAGCTCCGGAGCATGTGTCCGACGACACGGCTCATGAGGCCAAAATGTAAGTCGTTCTTAAAATGGTGGGCCTTTCGCTCATCATCATCAACCAAATATGGCGCGAACCTCGATAGTACCACAAAACGAGCCACATACTATGCCATAGACATGTCTCCCTGTACCATGGTCTCGAACTCTAACGCTCGCTGGCGACGAATGTGGTTGGGGAAGTACTATTGGTCGAATCGGTCTATGAAATCCTCCTATGTCCAGACGAAATCAAGCTTTGCAATACGGATAACGGAGGTCCACCAGTGCTCAGCCTCACCCTGGAGAAGAAATACGGCTAACCGGACTCGCTGTTGGGTTGTACATCCCATTGTATCAAAAATCTTCTCAACCTCGAAGTGCCATCTCTCGGGGGTTGTCGGGTCTAGCTCACCCTGGAAATGCGGTGGATCGAATTGTCAGAACTCTCGAAGAAGGGCGCTCGCGCGGTCCTGCTCTGCCTGGGATAGCGAAACAATGGGGTGCCTATCCTGCCCCTGAAGGGTGGTCGTCACAGCCTACAACATCTGTTGTAACTGGGATGCACTCATAGGTACGATCGGATCCATACTGGCCTCGGGTAGAGGAGCGGCATCCTCAGGCTGGGGAGCAGGGGTCTCTGGTGGTGGAACGGAAGTCGCTAGAATCGCTCTCCTGGGCGGCATGTCCTATAGGGAAGAACAAAGGTTATAAGTGCAATTGTTATTTGCCCCTTTGGTTGTCAAATTTTGTGGTGCCAAAAACACAATCTATGTGTGGTGCCAAAAACACATTCTATGTCATGTGTAGCTTGTGGATTTGTATGTTCAAGTTACTACATCAATGCTACAAGCTAAGAACGGTGATCTACTTCAAGTTTAAGTTCTTTGACTACTTCTACAAGCTTTAATGATCAGAATATTTCAAGAGCTATAACAGAAGACAAGTTCTTGTTCAAGTCTCAAGTACAACTCAAGACTAAAGTACAAGATGAAGTCCAGGCTTAAGAAGATCTCAAGTTCAAGCTACATCAGAGATTTCAAGCTTCACAATTTTTAAAGGTCAACTATCTTCATAAGAAGTGAAGACTCAATGTCCATACTTCACATTTAAGGTTTGCATGACCTTAGTTTGACCTTAGGGTAGGTCATTTTAAATACATAATTCATATAGAATATTTTTATAAGTGCTTGGTCTGTTATAAGACCAGTCCTGAACTCTGTTCGACTAGTCTTAGAACTGGTTCGACCAGTTCAAGAAATTTCAAGACCAGTGTCACGCCCCAAACTCGGAAACCGGGCTCACAAAATTCCCGATCGCCAAATCTGGCACCGACAGCCTCCGTAGAACCCCATTCTCGGTTCCCAGCGCCCATACGCCAGGTTTCGATCTTGGGATGCTACAAGGAGGATTTTTTTTAACATCAGTTTAATTCGTCATAAGCATAACCAAAGGCATAACCCACAAACAACAACCAAAAACTCCATCACATTTTCACTATGATAAAAAACTTTACAAGTACAATGAGCATAAAGGGAAATACAATGATGATAGATAAAAGCTCTAAATGATCTGCTCCGCGCTCCTGCCTCAGCACTGCTGCGTCCTGACGTCATCTGCACGCAACGGTCGTGCATAAGCTTATGGAAAGCTTAGAAGGTGGTGAAAGTGTGTGCGCAAGGTAGTAATGCAGTTATGAAATATCAGAGTAATGCGGAACATGCTAGTGAATCCATGAATACCACTAGCCGTACCAAGGCTATGAAATACAAGACATGAATGATGTCGGCCATACTAAGGCCATGCGATGCGAGATGCAACTCAAGCATATAATTCCTCATCTATATCCACATATCAATACAGCTCAAATCTGGAATATCACCGGGGTCTAGTACACTTTAAACCGGATTGCCGCCCATCGCGCATAATAAGGTAAGTGGAAGAGACCTCACTACCCGCCTGCCAATATCAGGCTCGGCTCGTCGATAGCGGACCCATTCCTCGAGCTGGTCAGACTCAGCCTAGCATTGCCCCTTCCTCTCGGGCGGGTAAGGCCGCACCCCCTTCCAACCGACCATGACACAGTGGAAAGCGCAGCCGTCTGGTAATCGGCACTCGGCGGTCCTGCACTCACTCGGTCTAGACGTTGGAGCAACATCTTGGTACCATAAGGGTTTAGGGACTTTCACCTAGGGATATCTATAGCACCCCATGTAGAACAAGATTTTCGGTATCCAATCCTGCCAACCACGATGTGCCTGTGGAGGCTACGACCCTGATGTCACTAGGGCATGTAGTACACATGTCACACAATGCAAGATGCATGAATCATGCAATCCAGTCATGCAACAATCTTGCGCATATCGCGCGCTCATGTAGGGCAACTCTGCCCATCAGGGAGCCCATAAACAATCTACTCTAAGGCATGTGCTATGATCAATCACTCATCTCATCACAAGTATGCAGATGATGCGTATAAACATGTGTCATGATACTATGTTGTCACATTCTCATAATCGATATCGATAATCGGCGTCGGCCTCGGCCTCGGCAATCGGCACCGAAAGTCAGCATCGGTAATCGACGTCGATAATCAAGGTCGAATATCGGCGTCGGCCTCGACAATCGGCACCAAAAATCAGAAATCGGAATCGGTAGTCGGAATCGATCAATCACATACGGCGAATAGGATCCACTTATTTAAGTTAACCTATGAAGAAAATGGGCCTAACAAGGTCTAAGGGAAGGTCATAATGAGGACATCTAACCATCATTGCCCCATTAATGTGGACGTCAAACCAACATTGCTCCCAAGGAGTGGCCCATATGAGGAATTCATACACATTGTACGGCCACACATACATCACATTGGACCTCGCTCATGGGCTGAATCAATTGGGCCGAGTCCAATGAGCCGAATCGAATGGGCTGAATACATATCAAATCGGGCCCACCCTTATGTATTTTGAGGTTCAACCTATTCATAAGTTAGCATAGAGATAGATGAAGTGAAAACCAAATATCATCTCGGGTGGGAACCACTGTGGCTCCTAAGAAGTTTTAAATGGTGAATGCCATTGTACCCCATTACTATTGCAAATGATGGGGTCCACTTGAACTTTGGATGTCACTCATTTACCCCATGCCAAAAAAATGGTCTCACCAATGGTTGGACGGTTGGATACAACACATGCATCATGGTGGTTCCCGTAGATAGACGGCATGGTTGGAAGAGGTGGGACCCACAGTTGGACGGTGTGGATCGTATCCACACATGCAATAGGTCCCCCGAACCTAGCTGATGCTAAGGGATCAGCTACATAGCTGCTTGTGTGCAGCTTGCTGCCTTTAAAAAAAAAAAAAGAGCAGAGGTGGGTCCCACGTAGGGCCCAACCACATGTATTATAAGATATATATATATACATATTTAATATATAAGCGTGTCAGCTGCTTTACGCATGAAAAGGGCCAGGGGTGTATATAACATATATATTATAATATAAATATAATATATCATATTATATATATTGATATAATATAATATAATAATATTATATACAATATATAAGCAATGCATGTCCAGGCCCTGGACGGCCTGAACTTGCATACATCACACGTGGGTGGGTCCCACGTAGGGCCCACCACCTCATATATTTATATATAGTATAATATAACATATATATATATATATATATATATATATATCTAAAATATAAAATATATAATATATAAAATACATATGGTGCTGACGTCCAGGCCCTTGGACGGCCTGGACAGTCACACACAACAAGGAGGCCCCACACGTGGGGTGTGTCCCACTGTCAGATGGTTGGTGGGCACAACATGCAGGGTAGTGTGGCCCACGCCAAAAGATGGACGGTGTGGATGGGTCCCATGGACCCTACACCAGCTGGCACTTCACTGCTGCCACTGCCACTAGGGATGGATGCCCAAACCTCAGTGTTGAAATGAGGTATCTTTCACACAGTCTACCACGTGAGCTATGGGTGGCCACCGTTGAAACGAGGTATCACCACTCAATCTGCCAGCGAGCCATAGAGCTGAGCGTGGGCCCAGTGTTGAAACGAGGTATCTTTCTCTAGTCTACCACATGAGCTGTGGCACAGGGTGCGTCAGGGACCCCTCACGGATGTAGGTCCCACTGTCTGGGGTGGTGGACGGTCTAGATAAAGCACATACACCATGTGCGGCCCATCAAAAAAAAAAAGTGGACAGCATGGATGGGTCCCATGGATCCCACCATTAGCACACACCCAACGCCAGCACACACATGCCAATACACACCCATGTTAGCCACCCATTGTCAGTCCATACTTCACTGCTAACAACCCCACTGTCAGTTCATACTTCATTGTTAAATCCACGGATGGTGTGGATGCACACCTCATCAAGTGGGGTCCCACATGGCCCACCCATTTTGAACAACCTAATATTTGTGTTGCTCATCACCTAGGCCCACTGGATGGCCTGGATAAAATAGATGGACGGCTTTGATTAAAAAGGGGTATGCTCAAGGTGGGCCGTACCGTTTTGGATGGCATGGGTAAAATACACACATCATAGTGGGCCATGATCATAGAAAAAGAGAGAAAGAGAAAGACACCGGCAAAGATGGAGGGACCCCGCCACTATGGGCCCCTCTTTGATACAAAGCCTACATCAAGGTGGGTCCCACTACATGTGGCCCTTTAAATCCAAAATCCAACAGTGGGGATCCCTTCTCCACTAAAGTAGACGGTCTAGATGACCCTAGGTATATAAGAAAATAAACATCATGATGAGGTCCATGGAGAATGGCCCCATCATGGAATGATCATGATGATCAAAGTAGGCCATCGGCCACATCTTAGGGTCCTAAGTGAGATCTAAACTATTGATCGGTTGGCCTCACTTAGCCCATCTTAAAAACATGAAAAACTACTTTTATCAAGCACCCACCATTCGATCTTCTTGCTCCTATGGGTTCCTTAGCTCGTTAGCTTCGACTCCAATGGAGGAGATGAGGAATGGTTGGCTAGGATGGGAGATGAGAGGGTGGAAAAGGTGGGCCACACTTGTAGCTCTCTTGGAAGAAATGGGGAGAGGCTTGGACGTAGGATGTGTTTTGGGTTGCTTGGAATTATAGTTTGAAAATGAAAGAGAGAGAGAGAGGTTTGTAAAAGGGAGAGAGAGAGATGGGTGATGTTTGATGTGGTGGTGATGGGTGTAAGAGCCACTTTTTGACTTTTGTGGCAAATTGTGTAAGAAAAGTATGGGTGGTGTAAGAACTTTTTGACTTTGGGGCTTGCTTGGGGAAGGGTGAGAAGTGATGGATTGATGGGATTGATTGATGGGTGATTGATGAGACATCTCGTTGAGATTCTCTTGGGTTTCGCAACCCGCGGCGTTTTCCTCGTACCGAACGCTGACCCGCATCTCCTGGCCAGAGCACCGCCTTTGCGCGCGAGTTGCGGCATCGGAACCGCGGCGACGACGCGGTCGCTAAGGTACTAGTCTTCGGTTGAGTCGACTCAGGTTGATGGCGTGTGAATCAGGGTCACGCGTAAAGTCGATTAAGGGTCGAAAGTTGCTGGAATTCGACCGGAAAGACCATGAAAGTCTATGTAACGGTACGGTCTAGGATACGGGTTTTACAACCAGTCCTAAGTTGTTGCAAATTTTCTAAAATTTTTGGTTGAGCTTCGACCAGTCCTAGAGTTTGTTCGACCGGTCATAGGAACAGTGCCGACTCATTCACGACCAGTCCTGCAGCTTCGACTCAAACTCCAGCAACCATTCTTGGTTTCTCACGAACAGTCGTGGGATGGTCACGACCAGTCGTGGACATCCTAAGGCCAGTCGTAGAACAGTTTTATTCGATCGTGCTTAAAATTTTAAAATGCAGTTCGACCTACGACCAGTCGTGGTGGCCACACTACCAGTCGAAGATGCGATTTCTACAACTATAAATAGAACACGAATTTCAGAGTTTTTCAAGAATTGAATTCAAGTAAAATCAAGGCATCACTCTGAGATAAGTTTGTGTTATTTAAGCTACGCTGTGCATATTTAATATTCTCTTTTGTTATATTTATTTATTTGATTTTGTTTCTGCATTTCCAATCTGAATTGAAAAGAGGAATTGTTGTATTCCTTCTTCTTGGAATCAAAATCAAATATAGCTAGCCCATTTGGTTTAATTTAAAATTAATTAGAACTTAGAACCATATCAAAGTGAGTATTGGACAATTGAACTTCTACTCCAATTGGTTCTTCCGAGCTACAACAAAAGGAGAAATCCAGGTATTTTACATTTTTGTAAATCTTCCATGCTTTTGGTTTTTGTTTGAGATTAAGCCAAAAAAATCTCAATCTAGTGGTTATCTGAGGAGAGCCAGAAAACTCAGAAAGTGGAGTTTTTGAATTGTGTAAGCCCATTTAAAAGACACAATTGTGAAAGTTTTAGGTGAACCTGTGAAACTTATTTTTATAGTGAACACTAATCTCCCCTGTGTGAGGATATTAGGAGTAAAGTAGCAATCTGTGTCGCTGTTGTTTAACAGTTGGTGTACACACAGGCGAACCACTAAATTCTTTGTGTTTTGTGGTTTGAATGTTTATTTAATTTCCATCTTTTATCATTCAAAGCTGTGGAATGTAATGTGGATGTGAATGTTGTAATCTTTTACATTTCAAGCATTGTGGGGAATGTTGTAATAGTTTAGAATTTAATTTCTTGTTATTTCCTTTCAGTTTGAGTTTTGATATTCAAATTGTTTTATTAAGGTTGTCCTGCCATAAACCCTTGGTTTTTATGGTGCAAGGTTGTCCTTAGAACAACATTGGTATCAACCTCTCTATTTTAGTGTTTTACATTTCAGTACTGTGATTTGTTTAAAAGTTCTGTCTTTCATTCAATTCTTTATAAGGCTATCTTATTCATTTAAATTTCGTTGTTAAAGTTTTAATTTGGCATAGTCCTATTCACCCCCCCCCCCCCTTCTAGGACATATAGCTAGGCATTTTCAAGTAGTATCAGAGCCTAATAGCTCGTTTTAATTGTTATTATTTGGATTTATTTCCTGAGTTAATCGATCTAAGCTATTGATAAGATGTCAAATTTTGATAGCCTTTCAGTCACTAGGCCTCTACCATTTGACGGCTCTAACTATGCCTATTGAAAAGCCAAGATGAGGATTTTCCTCAAATCAATGGATGAGAGTGTGTGGCAAGCCACAGTGACTGAATGGATCCCTCCTACCACTGAAGTGACTGGTATCGATGGATCAAAATCAATGAGAATATGTAACATCCCGAAAATCGGGGGTCGAGTAGTAACTCAACTCCCGAGTTCCAGAACATCACTTATGCAACAAAATGAATGATGATTGAATGTTGACTGTATTCGTGCATTGAACATGAGTGAGATTAAGCCAAAACAGCATATCATACTCCAGAGACAGTTAAATTGCAAGCGGAAGACTGTGATAGATATATATATAATATAAAAACAGTGGTGAGTCTCCAGAGTGTAATAAAGTTACCAAGTTAGTTAATTACAAGTACAGTTCTAAAATATACCAAATGTGAGGAAGTGTAATGTCTTCTATCCCAGATACTATAGCCCCGTCAATACCATACCAGGTCTTCATAGACCTGCTAGAGAGATACAGATAGGAGAACTCCTCCTCATCATCATAGAAGTAGTCCGGCTCTGCTTCATAAGCATCGCCATCACCTGAAACTCAACAAATCTGGTTGGTGTGTACAACATTATCCCGTAACGTAGGAGTGAGTGATCAACTTAGTGGAACAGTAAAGCATAGGTTAACATGTTATCAACTCAGTCAACCAGTAATAATAAATCAGTAAAATCAAACACTCCTAACTACTCTTATTAATGCAAGTATGTATGCAGTCATGATGGATGCCCTCTACACACCCTCCCTCGTGCGACACCATCTCACATTTGTGGCATGCTTTCATCCCTCAGTGCTCCACATCTTCCAGGCACATGCAATGCATGATGAGCATGATTACCGAGTATTTATTAGTCCATTTCAAACAGCAGGATTGGGAAACTAAGGTACCTCCCTTGTGTCATTCCCAAACATGATCCATTCTAGGGTCGTCAGTCCTAGTTAATCTCAGACGATGGTGTATTTTTCTAGGTCATTGCAAAGGCTGCTAGGGCTGTTACACACAAAGGTTACACCACTCCCCCATCACCTCTTAAACGATTCATCACTATACAGAAACAGTCCTAGTTCATACTCTATATACCGCGGTAAAACTCTAAGGCTCACCGCAATTTCAGAGTATGTTCGAGGTCACTACAAAGGGTTATCAGGGCTGTTGCACGGAATCGTTGCACCACTCCCCCATCACCTTATCAATGTAAGCCGACAGCTCGAATATAGTGTCTCATACCACTATAATCGGCTCACGAGTCTGGTTGCTCACTGGTCACTACGGGGAGGCACATGGCCCCAGCGTAGGCCGACAGCTCGACCACGGTGTCCCATACCACCATGCCCGGCTCATGAGTCTTAGCGGATCGAGGTACTATGGTTAACGGGATTTCCACTCGTAAGTTTGGTACCCTAGGTTCAAGCAGTAGCGACCAAACATGGTGAACATACATACATATCGGGTTACTTGACGAGCCTGACTAGCTCAAGTGCACAACCAATTGGACGACATGAAGTGCAATAAGCACTTCGCGTGGCCAACTACTATCGCCAATCGAAGTACGACTCGGGTTCGTCGAAACATTCACGTGGCAAATGAATCTCAGCCACGAATTCAATCCCGTTACCGATTGCCTGGACTATAATCATAGCCCCAATCACATTCAATTACAAATAGTTAAAGCAGTAATGGATCAAGATTCAAATCATACAATCAAAGTATAATCTTATCCGTTTAGAAATTTGTCAGTCATTTGCATTGCAATCGTTACACCACTCCCTCATCACCTATGATGGATCATACAACATAAACATGAATTTAAACATACACAGTACATAAATAAAATCATACAATCAGTTGAGCATGTTAACAAGCATATCATAAAGCATATTATAAAGCATGCTATAAAGCATATTATGAAGCACTATATAAATAGGAATACAAACACATATATTTCACAAGTAAGCGGTTTAAGTAAACAACCTCATGGAGGAAATCATACATGTCTCTAAGGTAGTTGAGAATCCCATCTCAACACCCTCCTAAGGCATCAACAACCAAACACTTACTCACACAAGCATTTTCACAAACACTTAACATACACTATTTCAACATACTTAGTGTATGTTAACAAACATGTATTAGGGCGAGTCCTTTCGCCAAGAAAATATTTTACGCATATATAGTATATTTATACAACAAATAATCATGGCAAACACATCTCTAAAATTGTAACGCCCCGGATTTTTGCCAACCTGGAATGAGACATCCTTAGGCAATGGGTCGATCCTAACACCTTATTAACTTGTCAGAACTGATTCCCATAGTCTGAAATCGCTCCTTAACCCATTTCCTTCACAAATCAACCCTTCATCACCTTGATCTTCCAATTTTTCTAAGAACTTTCACCCTAGACACTATCTTAAACTAGCTAAGTAGTATAACTTGGATCACTTTATATACAAACTCCAAAGGCCTGAGTACCACCTCGACTAGAATTCACTTAGGACTAAATCCTTTAGAAATGAGGCAAAGTAACTAAGTGCGAAACCAGATTAGCTACGAAATCCATTTGAATCGCTTTAAATACGATCTGCAAGACCCAAAACTTGCGAATCATTGACGCTAGGTTATCCTAAAATCTAGGATCAATCTCATTACCCCATACGCTCGGGAGCACATCGAAACTTTGTATTAGGTCTAGATCGCACATCGGAGTCCGATTAACCCGAAGCTAAGGAACTAGGACCGCCCCACTGGGCTTAACAATCATCTCAAAGATCAGCCTTATCCGATGTTCCACGGCCATTCGTTTCGAATCGGAGCGAGGTAGTGTGAAAAACACTATTCATCAGCCAAATTAAATATCTGGAATAGTGATCTGGCATCGTTCGTTGACGCGTCAGTATTAACAACCTGACCGTCGAATCAGACCAAATTACACCCTCGGATTAAGAAAAATTTCAGGAACATTTACATGTACTTGGAATTTCTGATCGTGGCCCACTAACCGTCAAACTGAAAGTGGTCCGCCACGTGCGATCTGCGTATCCGAATGAGTCAAAAACGTAATCCCACGTAGATCCATTGATGGTGAGCTTAAGTCTGACGTTTGGCTCAAAGAGGGCCACCAGAACTTCTCTTTTGAGCTGGAAAAGTGACGAATATCCTATATTAGCAGTAACCCTTGAACCTAAGTCTATTTTGGGAAGATTTGAGACTATATAAGGACCTTAAACCCTCTCCCATTCCAGCCATACGAATTTAGTTTTGGGAGAGAGAAAAGAGAGAGAAAGTGAGGAAGAAGTGGGAGAATCTCCCTGCCGTCGTTCCCTGCCATCCAACGGGCTGCACCACCACTTCCTCGGCGTTTTTCCGGCGTTTTCCGCCTCATTTGAAGGTAAGAAAACCTAACCCTAGGTCTGATTTGAGGTGGAATCGAGGTGGGATGTATACCGACTAACCGATTCCGCTCTTTAGGCTAGAAATCGCCCGTAGACGGAAGATCTATCACCCTTCTTTGATTCGTTCCGTTTCCAAAGGCAAAGGTGAGGACTTTAAGCTTATAAGTTACGGTTTTCAACGCTTTCAATGTCAGATAATGGTAGATTCATGATCTGCTTGCAATTGCACATGTACAAAGTGCTTTCCGTTTCCTGTTTTGATTAGCGGTGTGAAATATGAAATTTCACATATTCTAGGTATACGTAGAAATACCGTATACGTATTTTTTTTGGATAATTGTTTGACATGTTTATTTAATGTTTAATTATATAACAGATGAATAAAATACTAGTTTGGCGAAAGAGATCGTCAAAATATAGGTTCCTTTGTAAATGTGCCGTATGTTGAAAATACGTATTGTAGAAATACCGTATACGTATTTCTTTTGGAATAATGTTTGACATATGTATTTAATGTATGATTATACAATACATGATTAAAATACTAGCTTGGCGAAAAGAATCGCCGAAATCTATCTTCCTTTGTAAACACCATGTATGTGAAATTGGGTACACGTGGAAGTACCCTATACGTATAAAATTAATGATGTGTTTGCTATGTTTAATTGTTGTATGAATATGTTGTATATGTATAAAATACTAGCTCGATAGCAGGACAACCCTAGTACACCCTTCTCTAGCATACGTCATGTATGTTGAAATAGTGCATTCCAAGTGTTGGTGAAATTGCTTGTGAGTGTAAGTACTTAAGTGTTAGAACCTTAGGTCGGTCTTGAGATGGAATTCTCAACTAACCTAGATACATGTATGATTACCTCCATGAGGTTGTCCACTTAAACCGCGTACTTGTAATACGTGTGTTTGTATTCTTGGTTTTATAGTGTTTCATAATATGCTTACAACATGCTTTATATCATGCTTTATAATATGCTTATAACATGCCTACTAGCATGTTTGAATTACTTTATTTATCATTCTTGAATTACTTTGTGCTTTACTCTACATGCTATGGATGACAATTGATTGTGCTTGGGGCTATGATTATAGTCCAGACAATCGGTACTAGATTGGAGATCGTGGTTGAGTTTCATGTCGCCACGTGAGATGTGTTCGTCGAACTCGAGTCGTACTTCGGTTGGCGATAGTGGTTGGCCACGCGAAGTGCTTATGCACTTCATGTCGTTCAACTTGTTGTGCGCTCGAGCTAAATTTGAGCTCGTCATGTAACCCGATTTGTCTTATGTATGTTCACCATGTTTGGTCACTAATGCTTGAACCTAGGGTACCAAACTTACCGGTGAAATCCCGTTAACCATGGTACCTCGATCCGCTAAGACTCATGAGCCGGGCATGGTGGTATGGGACACCGTGGTCGAGCCGTCGGCCTCTGGCCCAGGGGCTACGTGCCTCCCGTAGTGACCGATGAGCAACTTAACTCGTGAGCCGATTATGGTGGTATGGGACACTATATTCGCGCCCGTCGGCCTACACCGATAAGGTGATGGGGAGTGGTACGGTCTTTGTGTGTGTCGGCCACAGCGACCCTTTGTAGTGACCGCGAGCATACTCTGAAGTTGCGGCGTGCCTTAGGGTTCGCCGCGATATATAGAGTATGAACTAGGCACATTTACGTATAGTTGTATCGTGATGAATCGTTTAAGGGGTGATGGGGAGTGGTGCAACCTTTGTGCGTAACGGACCACAGCGACCTCTCGCAAGTGACCTAGAAAACACACCATCGTCGATATTAACTAGGGTGACGACCCTAGATTGGATCATGTTTGGATATGATACAAGGGAGGTACCTTAGTTTCCCAATCCTGTTTGTTTGAAACGAACTAATTAAAAACTTCGGTAATCATACTCATCATGCATCGCATGTGCCTGGAAGATGTGGAGCACTTTGTGGGATGTAAGCATGCGCGAACGTGAGATGGTGTCGCTTGAGGGAGGGTGTGGTGAGGGCATCCATCATACCCCGCATTCATACTTGCATTAACCGCGAGTAACTAGGAGTGTTTGATTTATGCTTTATCATTCTTGTTGACCGTATTGAGAACATGATAACTTATGTCTTATTGTTCCACTTGAGTTAGCTACTCACTCCCACGTTACGGGACGGTGTTGTACACACCAAACAGATTGTTGAATTTCAGATGATGGCGATGCTTATGAAGCAGAGCCGGACTACTTCTATGGTGATGAGGAGAAGTTCTCCTATCATGAAACTCTCTGGCGGGTCTCTGAAGACCTGGTACTGTATTGTCGGGGCTGTGGTACTGGGATAGAAGCCAGTGAACTTACACATTTGGTATATTTCAGAACTGTACTTGTATTCATATAACCTGGTAATGTTATCACACTCTGGAGACTCATCATAGTTTATATATTTTATCTATCTATCATAGTCTTCCGCTTGCAAAATTAAATGTCTCTGGAGTATGATATGTTGTTTTGGCTTAATCTCACTCATGTTCACTACTCTAATACAGTCAACATTCAATCATCATTCATTTTGTTGCATAAGTGATGTTCTGGAACTCGAGAGTTGAGTTACTACTCGACCCCCGATTTTCAGGGCGTTACAAGATGGTATCAGAGCATGATTTTGATTAAACCGGACCTGGGTTATGGTCACACTACGCACTCTGACGCACTCTGACTTAGGAGGGAGCGACGGAATGTAGAAACAGTCTTAGACATCCCTGTTCCGTCTAGCGGCTAGTTCAATGAAAACGAACGCCGAAATCGAGTCTGTATTCAACCATGGTCGCACGGGTCGACCTTAAAACATTCCTAGGCCGTCTATCAATGAGTCTAGATTACAATCCGCTTCACCCTAACCGTTGACCATCGGTAGAATATAGGATAGGCGTGATGAGGATAACTACTCCGAATCCTCGAAACTTCTCTGGACTCCTTGCAGAGACTTCTCGAATCCATGAGGAAAGAAAGCAGAGACTAGAAATAAATTCTAAGAAATCCAAAATTGGTTAATGAATGAAAAAAAAAAAAAAAAATGAGTTCACAACCCTTTAAATAGGAATGCCAAGCAATGGTAAAGAAATCAGAAACAAACTACAACTAAAACTCCTAGAATTCGCGACTTACCATAAGGTGGTGATGTCTGCTAGTGCGCAAAGTTTTCAGCCAAGAATAATAAGTGTCTTATTTGACTTCACCAAACCATTCTCCTAATCATTCTAAACTCTTTTCTCATTGGGCACAACTCCTAAAGCCCAACGGATGAAGAGAAATCAAAACGAAATTGAAACGGGGAAATGACTGTCAATCGGAGGCTTTTTTCGCAATTCCGGGCTGCGTAACCCGGCATAGCTGGGTTGGCTGGCTTCATTAGCTCGTTCTACCCCAAATTCATATATTTTACGTCAGATAACTCTTTCCGGATTGCGAGATATGTTCAGTTTGCCCGGAACTATCCGAAATGAAGCGAATCGGGATCGGGGGGCTAAACGGAGCACTTCCGGAGGGATCCAGGGTGGGACCCAGCAATTTTGGGGCCCAGGGGACTGGAGGAACACGTCCCCACCGCGGCGGCGCGGTTCCGGCCAAGTCCGACCGCGGCGCCACCGCGCCACCGGCGGCGGACCGCGGTCCGGTTGCTTTTCCGGCGAAGTTCCGAGCTTGGGGTTGGTCGGCCCAGCCCCCTCTACCCCATGGCACGTGCCATTTTGGCGAATGATTGGGTTTTAATGGGCTGGAGCACCCCACTCTCCCATTTCATCCCTTCCAAACGCCCAAACCTCCATTTCTGATTTTTCTCCCTCAAACCTTTTCTCTAATCTTTTGTTCCACCATATTCGGCCATGATTCACGCACCCCCATCCATCACAGCAGCCCTAACCTCCTATCCTTCCCCTCTCTTTCACATGTGAGCTCCCACCCCCCTCACTTGGAGCTCAAATCGTGTAGCCTTCTAACCCATCCCATTCCTCCCTTGTTCCTTCTTCATTCCTTATCCTTTGTGCCTCTTCAACACCTCTTGGGGTACATTGTCCGTGGAGTATCAAAGAAAACTGACCCCTTTTCTCTTTTCGATTTGTTTTCTCTCTTAAACCTCCACTCCAATCGTCCATTTCGTTGTTTCTGTCCAACCATACATCACTTCATCGTTTTCGGCAACAACCACCCTCTCTTAGTTCCATTTTCTCTCGGTTGAGCTCCTACACCCCATTCGAAGCTCGAAACATCCGAGCTCCCAAACCCATCCTACCTTTTCATTTTCACCTTCAAACGTTGTCATTGAGGCTTCTACAACATCCGTTGAGGCTCAAGTCCATGGAGAACCAAAAACTCCATTTATTTCCTTATCCTCATTTTCCATGGCTCTATCCGAGCTCATCCATATGTTGTCTGGTAGTTTGCGTGGGCTACTATCGTAGGGTGGTTCTTTTCCGATGATAGGTGTAGTAGTTGGTAGAATGTTCAAGGTATTTGAGGACGTTTAGGGTCCGTTCGGCCAAATTCCATTAGGTAAGTTTACGGTGGATAGAATTATAAAAGTAATAATAAATGTGTATGTAGGGTATGGCCCCTAGATTGGGTGTATCCCATGTGTTCGGACATTGTATTTAGAATGTACGCAATTAAAAGAAAATTCCGAGACTTTCCTTTCTCATAACACTTAGAAGTTCATTACCCTGGGATTTGGAACTCCCATCTCGTGCTTTCCCACACAAGGCTCATTTTCCAAAGCCTATACCATTAATTTTAATCCCCACCCACCCTCCTACCAAACATGCCACTCCCAATCCCGAGGTAGGATTAGCAATGTAGTCTCATTCAATACAACTTAGGACCACTGGCTAAATTATGTTGAAGTGATAAAGTCCCTTGATATACATTCACCCACCACACTCTGACAGCTTAAGCTTTTAGCGTAAATGGTTGTTGACAAATAGGCCATAGAGTTTTGGACCTAGGGAGATACTCCTAATTTTCGACAGACCTGACCGTATAGGAAATCCAACAAATTAATAATGTAAGCCCCAGGATCTTCTTAGCCGATGTGAGCATGTGTGAAATGCTCGAGCGTCAAGTACAGACAACTCAATCCCACTTAGACAACATTTGACCCTACACGATGAATAATTTCTTGTATTAGAAATGATCTAAAATCATCTAGTGTGTAAGCATAGACTTTAGATTACAACTGGTGGATTACCGCTACTCATCAGTTGAGCCTAGGCTGCTGATTAGACTAAGAAATGTAAACGACTAACAATGTTAAGATAATTGAGTGATAGACGTAGTTAATTGGCTTGGATAGGTTGGAGCGAGACCCCGTTCCGTTGTTGAATCCCCTTAATACTTTAGGCTTCCTTAGTAACTCTCGGGAGCGCTTGTTTGGACGTAGAAACTATTCACGATTAGAGGAAACCTATATATCCCTTGGATTCAATGTTAGGTCCAATCAATACAACCCTTAGAATTTCCTTCTCAAGGACTTAGTACAACCGGGAACACGAGAGTAGAAAACTATATATAAGCGAGGTATTCGCGGTTTGAATCGAATCCTCAATCCTGGTAGTGACCAATGAACCCTATGCTCTGATCAAGCAGAAGGTCGGGATCAGCTAGGATTAAGGACTGATACGATGATTTTTTGTCTTCGCGAGGTAGAAGGTCTATGTATCCGGCTCAGACCCACTACGCAACTTTCTTCCGTGTTGGCTTGACTACTTACAACCAAAAGTTTATAACTTTGTCTTTGAGGAGTGTGAGAATATATAGCCAATAGAAATATTTCCTTTTAGGCCTAAGGAATTTCCCAAGTGAGCAATAGACAATTAGGAATTAGGTCCCAAATCGCATGCCATGTCGGCATACGTATTGTGCTTATGAACGTAAAAAGATAGCCTGCCTATTAAGCTAGACATGATTAAATAGGAGAAGTCTGGACCGCGACAAAATTTCTTGGTAGGTTTAGGCATCTTACCTCAAACTCACACCTACCCCTGACATCAACCACATTACCCATTATTTTTAGCTCCTCGATACCCATAGGTATCAATGCTATAGTACACGTCGTCGATGAAAGGCAGACCAATGTATTTCCCATTTCATTTTAAGGATAGGTTATAAATTACACCTTGTTCCGACATACGGAGCAGGACATAAATCTTAAGCCTTGAGGGTGAAAATAAATTTTAAGGGGGGTAGAACATGATGAACCCGCTCTAGTTAGGTCACCTAATGCATCTCTTAATCTGGGTGGCGCAGCGAACGCATGGTGGACCCTACTCCACTGGCCCAGGATCGAAACAGTTCTCGATAAATACGAACATTATAGAAGCCCTAGTAAATTCTACTATGAGAAACCGTTTTAAGATGATTTAGTAAGACTTGATTCACCCTTTCCTTGGACATAGATAATATCGAGGACTCTCTTAAACTAAGACCTAAAGGGCAACCTTAGAATAAACCATTTGAACCTTTCAATGATGGACATTCCCTACGTTTCTAGAGTGATCGGACTACGGAGTTACTGAAATATACAAGCTGCGAAGCATTGGCGGCTTGACCTAATTCTCAATCTGGGCGACTACCAATGGACTCACTGCTTGGCCGAAGCGAAAGACCGGGATCCACCAGGATTCGAAGTGATACGATGAGCTTCCTACCCTGCCCGTGGATGATCGATGTATCGAGATCGAGCCCACTATTACCGTCTCTCCGTGTTGGTCAAACAATGAAAACAACTATCTTACTCTAAATTGTGGGAATTGTCGTCGAGACTCCAAATAGGTAAAGAAATAAAGGGTAGCAAACCATCAGGGTATGAGAAATGGATAAAGAATTAAGTTTTAAGGGGGGTAGACTAAAATGAACCAGCTGGTATATATCCTACCACGCGTAGAAACTTGAAACCAATAAGTCTTAGGCAAATGAAATAATAGAAATCTTCCCTTATTACCCTTAGCCAATTTCGGGGACGAAATTTTGTTTTAAGGGGGGTAGATTGTAACGCCCCGGATTTTTGCCAACCTGGAATGAGACATCCTTAGGCAATGGGTCGATCCTAACACCTTATTAACTTGTCAGAACTGATTCCCATAGTCTGAAATCGCTCCTTAACCCATTTCCTTCACAAATCCAACCCTTCATCACCTTGATCTTCCAATTTTTCTAAGAACTTTCACCCTAGACACTATCTTAAACTAGCTAAGTAGTATAACTTGGATCACTTTATATACAAACTCCAAAGGCCTGAGTACCACCTCGACTAGAATTCACTTAGGACTAAATCCTTTAGAAATGAGGCAAAGTAACTAAGTGCGAAACCAGATTAGCTACGAAATCCATTTGAATCGCTTTAAATACGATCTGCAAGACCCAAAACTTGCAGAATCATTGACGCTAGGTTATCCTAAAATCTAGGATCAATCTCATTACCCGGCTGCTCTCGGGAGCACATCGAAACTTTGTATTAGGTCTAGATCGCACATCGGGAGTCCGATTAACCCGAAGCTAAGGAACTAGGACCGCCCCACCCTGGGTTAACAATCATCTCAAAGATCAGCCTTATCCGATGTTCCACGGCCATTCGTTTCGAATCGGAGCGAGGTAGTGTGAAAAACACTATTCATCAGCCAAATTAAATATCTGGAATAGTGATCTGGCATCGTTCGTTGACGCGTCGTATTAAGCAACCTGATCCGTCGAGAATCGGACCAAATTACACCCTCGGATTAAGAAAAATTTCGGAACATTTACATGTACTTGGAATTTCGATCGTGGCCCACTAACCGTCAAGGCCGAAAGTGGTCCGCCACGTGCGATCTGCGTATCCGAATGAGTCAAAAACGTAATCCCACGTAGATCCATTGATGGTGAGCTTAAGTCGACGTTTGGCTCAAAGAGGGCCACCGAACTTCTCTTTTAAATTTGGAAAAGTGACGAATATCCTATATTAGCGGTAACCCTTGAACCTAAGTCTATTTTGGGAAGATTTGAGACTATATAAGGACCTTAAACCCTCTCCCATTCCAGCCATACGAATTTAGTTTTGGGAGAGAGAAAAGAGAGAGAAAGTGAGGAAGAAGTGGGAGAATCTCCTGTTGAGTGGTTCCCTGCCATCCAACAGGCCGCACCACCACTTCCTCGGCGTTTTTCCTGCGTTTTCCGCCTCATTTGAAGGTAAGAAAACCTAACCCTAGGTCCGATTTGCGGTGGAATCGAGGTGGGATGTATCTGACTAACTTGATTCCGCTCTTTAGGCTAGAAATCGCCGTAGACGGAAGATCTATCACCCTTGGCGATTCGTTCCGTTTCCAAAGGCAAAGGTGAGGACTTTAAGCTTATAAGTTACGGTTTTCAACGCTTTCAATGTCAGATAATGGTAGATTCATGATCTGCTTGCAATTGCACATGTACAAAGTGCTTTCCGTTTCTGTTTTGATTAGCGGTGTGAAATATGAAATTTCACATATTCTAGGTATACGTAGAAATACCGTATACGTATTTTTTTTGATAATTGTTTGACATGTTTATTTAATGTTTAATTATATAACATGATGAATAAAATACTAGTTTGGCGAAAGAGATCGTCAAAATATAGGTTCCTTTGTAAATGTGCCGTATGTTGAAAATACGTATTGTAGAAATACATTATACGTATTTCTTTTGGAATAATGTTTGACATATGTATTTAATGTATGATTATACAATACATGATTAAAATACTAGCTTGGCGAAAAGAATCGCCGAAATCTATCTTCCTTTGTAAACACCATGTATGTCGAAATTGGGTACACGTGGAAGTACCCTATACGTATAAAATTACTGATGTGTTTGCTATGTTTAATTGTTGTATGAATATGTTGTATATGTATAAAATACTAGCTCGGTAACGCAGGGGACAACCCTAGTACACCCTTCTCTAGCATACGTCATGTATGTTGAAATAGTGCATTCCAAGTGTTGGTGAAATTGCTTGTGAGTGTAAGTACTTAAGTGTTAGAACCTTAGGTCGGTCTTGAGATGGAATTCTCAACTAACCTAGATACATGTATGATTACCTCCATGAGGTTGTCCACTTAAACCGCGTACTTGTAATACGTGTGTTTGTATTCTTGGTTTTATAGTGTTTCATAATATGCTTACAACATGCTTTATATCATGCTTTATAATATGCTTATAACATGCCTACTAGCATGTTTGAATTACTTTATTTATCATTCTTGAATTACTTTGTGCTTTACTCTACATGCTATGGATGACAATTGATTGTGCTTGGGGCTATGATTATAGTCAGGACAATCGGTACTAGATTGGAGATCGTGGTTGAGTTTCATGTCGCCACGTGAGATGTGTTCGTCGAACTCGAGTCGTACTTCGGTTGGCGATAGTGGTTGGCCACGCGAAGTGCTTATGCACTTCATGTCGTTCAACTTGTTGTGCGCTCGAGCTAGCTGAGCTCGTCATGTAACCCGATTTGTCTTATGTATGTTCACCATGTTTGGTCACTAATGCTTGAACCTAGGGTACCAAACTTACCAGTGAAATCCGTTAACCATGGTACCTCGATCCGCTAAGACTCATGAGCCGGGCATGGTGGTATGGGACACCGTGGTGGTCAGCCGTCGGCCTACGGCCGGGGCTACGTGCCTCCCGTAGTGACCGGTGAGCAACTCAACTCGTGAGCCGATTATGGTGGTATGGGACACTATATTCGCGGCTGTCGGCCTACACCGATAAGGTGATGGGGGAGTGGTACGGTCTTTGTGTGTCACAGCCAACTGGCAGCCTTTGTAGTGACCGCGAGCATACTCTGAAGTTGCAGCGTGCCTTAGGGTTCGCCGCGATATATAGAGTATGAACTAGGCCTGTTTCTGTATAGTTGTATCGTGATGAATCGTTTAAGGGGTGATGGGGGAGTGGTGCAACCTTTGTGCGTAATGACCACAGCGACCTCTGCGGTGACCTAGAAAACACACCATCGTCTGATATTAACTAGGACTGACGACCCTAGATTGGATCATGTTTGGATATGATACAAGGGAGGTACCTTAGTTTCCCAATCCTGCTGTTTGAAACGAACTAATTAAAAACTCGGTAATCATACTCATCATGCATCGCATGTGCCTGGAAGATGTGGAGCACTGTGGGATGTAAGCATGCGCGAACGTGAGATGGTGTCGCTTGAGGGAGGGTGTGGTGAGGGCATCCATCATACCTGCATTCATACTTGCATTAACCAGAGTAACTAGGAGTGTTTGATTTACTGCTTTATCATTACTGCTTGACCGTATTGAGAACATGATAACTTATGTCTTATTGTTCCACTGAGTTAGCTACTCACTCCCACGTTACGGGACGGTGTTGTACACACCAAACAGGATTGTTGAATTTCAGATGATGGCGATGCTTATGAAGCAGAGCCGGACTACTTCTATGGTGATGAGGAGAAGTTCTCCTATCATGAAACTCTCTGGCGGGTCTCTGAAGACCTGGTACTGTATTGTCGGGGCTGTGGTACTGGGATAGAAGCCAGTGAACTTACACATTTGGTATATTTCAGAACTGTACTTGTATTCATATAACCTGGTAATGTTATCACACTCTGGAGACTCATCATAGTTTATATATTTTATCTATCTATCATAGTCTTCCGCTTGCAACATTAAATGTCTCTGGAGTATGATATGTTGTTTTGGCTTAATCTCACTCATGTTCACTACTCTAATACAGTCAACATTCAATCATCATTCATTTTGTTGCATAAGTGATGTTCTGGAACTCGAGAGTTGAGTTACTACTCGACCCCCGATTTTCAGGGCGTTACAAAAATATATATGTATACGGTACTTTCTACAATACAGTATTTCTACATACATAGTGTATATTAGTAAAACATGTATTTGGGCGAATCCTTTCGCCAAATAAGTATTTTATCCATATATAGTATATTCATACAATAAAAATAATCATATCAAATACATTTTCAAAATTTATACGTATACGGTATTTTCTACGAATACCTAGAATATGTAAAATTTCATAATCTGCATCTTTAATCGAAACAGGAAACAGAAAGCACTTTGTACATATGCAATTACATGCAGATCATGAATCTATCATTATCTGACATTGAAAGCATTGAAAACCATAACCTATACACCTAAAGTCCTCACCTTTTGTCGTAGAATCGTAACGGAGTCGATAGGTTTGCTAAGCTTCCATATTCAGCAGTTTGGCAACCTATAGAATGAAATAGGTTAGCTATTTCATAACCTACAACTATCCACACCCCAAATCAGATTAGGGTTAGGGTTTCTTACCTAGAAATGACACCGAAATTGCCGGAAAAGCGATGAGAATGGAGCGGTTGAGCTTGGATACGGCAGGGAAGAATCTCCCACTTCTCTCTCACTTTCTCTCTCTTTTCCTAGGGTTTTTCTTAAATTCGGATGGCTGAGGTTTAAGGTCCTTATATAGCCTAAAAACTCACCGAAATAGACTTGTGGACAAGGTATACTTAGGTTATAACCAAAGCGACTCTGTTTCAGCTCAACGGAGCACTTCTAGCGGGCCTCCTAGAGCCAAAGGTCGGACTTAAGCTCACCAACCTTGGATCTAGGTGGAGTTAAGTTTTCGTTTCAGTCGGATTTCCATATTACGTGTGGCAGACCAGTTTCAGTTTGACAGTCAGTGGGTCTCGATCGGAGATTTCGAGTACATGTAAATGTGTATGAAATTTCTCCTGATCCGAGGGTGTAATTTGGCCTGATTCTGACGGTTAGGTTGCTTAATACTGACCTGCAAGCGACAAGTCTCAGATTACTATTCAAGATATTTATTTTGGAAAGAAACAAGTGTTTTCACACTCTCTCGCTCCGGACTCAAGCGAACAGCCGTGGGACACTATTTGCATTTGATTTCCGAGATGGTTGTCAAGCTCAGCGAGGCGGTCTTAAGTCCTTAACTTTGTGTTAATCGGACTCCCGATGTGCGGTCCAGACCTGATACGGAGTTTCAAAGTGCTCTCGAGAGCAGTCGGGTAATGAGTTTTATCCTAAGTTTTAGGGTAACCTAGCGTCAATGATTCTACAAGTTTTGGGTCTTGCAGATCGTATTTAAAGCGATTCAAATGGATTTCGTAGCTAATCTAGTTTAGTACTTAGTTACTTTGTCTCATTTCTAAAGGATTTAATCCTAAGTGATTTCTGGTCGAGGTGGTACTCAGGCCTTTGGAGTTTGTATATAAGGTGATCCAAGTTATAACACTTAGCTAGTTTAAGATAGTGTTTAGGGTGAAAGTACTTGGGAAAATTGAAAGAACAAGGTGGTGAAGGGTTGGATTTGTGAAGAAAATGGGTTCATAAGAAGTTTTAGACTTTGGGATTTGAGTTCTGGCAAGTTGATAAGGTGTTAGGAGTGGCCCATTGCCTAAGGACGTCTAATTCTAGGTTGGCAAAAATCTGGGCTGTTACAGAATATCACCCTATTTTTCTTGGACCACACTTCAGAAAAGTGAGAGTAGTGTCAATGTAAAAGCACTAAATGCAATCACTTGCGCATTATCACCGGATGAGTTCAAAAGAATTATATCCTGTGATACTGCAAAATAAGCTTGGGATATTTTAGAAATGACACACAAGGGTACATCAGTTGTCAAAAAGTCTAAAGTCCAAATCCTCACAACTAAATTTGAGGAAATACATATGGAGGAAAATGAAATGTTCATGGAATTTTATATTAGACTGAATGACATTGTAAACTCTATGTGGGGTCTTGGCGATAAAATCCCAGAAAGTAAAGTGTGTTTAAAGATACTACGCTCACTACTTGAACGGTTCAACTCAAAGGTGACTGAGATCCAGGAACTTTGTGATACGAACAATATGAGGGTAAAAGAATTAGTTGGATCTTTACAAACCTATGAGTTAAACTTTAAAGCTCCTAAAGATAAATCTATAGCCCTTAAGTCTTCCAAATATGTTTCTCAGGAAAATTCTGAAGATGATATGGCTCTCTCAGCGAAAAAGTTTTATAAGATTTTCAAAAGTAAAAAGAAGGTAGACTTTCAAAAATCAAATGATAAGAAAAGATCTAAATCTAAATCTAAAACTTGAAAATCTTTAAAAGATAGTCAATGTTACAACTGCCAAGAATATGGGCATTTAGTAAACAAGTGTACTAAAAAGGACAAACCTAAAAGGAAAGGAATGTTGGCTACTTGGGATGAAACTTCTAGCACTGAAGCCTCTTCTAAATCAGAAGATTCTGAAACCGAGTCGATCAATGAAGTCAAAGCTCTTATGACTCTAGTCAAGTTCACTTTTTCAGATCATGATGATTCTAGTAGTGAAGAAAATATAAATAATGATCGTGAAAATGAAGAAGATCTTCAAGATGCTTATAATGCCCTATATAAGGAAAGTTGTAAGATTGCAGTAAAATTAAAGCTTCGAAAGGAAAAGTTTTCCAAGCTTAAAGATAATTTTGAAACTCTTGTTTTAGAAAAATCTCATCTTTCAGATTGTTTTGAAAAATGCAAATGTGATCTAGATTTCAAAACCACCCTTATTAAAAATCTGAAATCTGAAAATGATAAACTTAAACTTGAAGTCTCTTCCCTTTTGAGTTTAAAGGATACATGGAGGTATGTCCAAGGTGATCCAAAATTAGAAAAACTTTTAACTGGATTAAGAAAATGTGGCTACCGATCCGGTTTGGGATACGATAAAAATATTCCTCTTAAACGGAAGAATACCTCTGCTAAGTTTGTAAAAGGAGAATCTTCTAACTCAAAAGAGAAAAGTTCTAATCAAAAGTTTTCTAAAAATGCTAAAACATTTCAATATTTCAAAACTAAAGGTAACCATATCAATTACAAAAATCAAAACTGAAACCCTTTAGCTGAGAAAATAGTCGATCTACTTAAGGAGATCTTAAAATCTAACTCAGTGGGTCAATCATACATCAACTACAATCATAAAAAGACCAACTATACTCCTAAACCCAAAACTGTTATGAAATGGGTTCCTAAGTGTAACATCCCAAATTTTTGTCAACCTGGAACTAGACGTCCTTAGGCAATGGGTCGCTCCTAACACCTTATTAACTTGTCAGCACCCAATCCTATATTCTAAAAAAAATCACCTTTTAACCCATTTCCATCACAATCTCCCATTTCACCTTTCACCACCGTGTTCTTTAAATGCTTCTAAGTACTTTTATATTAGGCATGAATCTTAAAGTTTAGGTGATGAAGAATAATACTTTAGAAATCCGTATAAAGACCCGAGTGCCACCTCAGGCAGAAATCGCTCAAGATCAAATCCTTTAGAAATGAGACAAAGTAACTAAGTACTAAACTAGATTAGCTATGAAATTCGCTTGAATCACTTTAAATACGATCCGTAAGACCCAAAACTTATAGAATCATTGACGCTAGGTTACCCTAAAATCTAGGATTAATCTCATTACCCAGTTGCTCTCGAGAGCACATTGAAACTCCGTATCAAATCTGGACAGCACGTCGGAAGTCCGATTAACGCGAAGTTAAACGGTTAGGACCGCCTTGCTGGGCTTGACAACCATCTCAAAAATCAAATCCAGATAATGTCCCACGGCTATTCGCTTGAGCCCGGAGTGAAGAGTGTGAAAAAACATAGATTTCTTTAGAAATCAAATCTCATTTCAGTAATCTGAGACTTGTCACTTACGGGCTTAATATAAGAAATCAGACTGTCAGAATCTGATCCAAATACACTCTCGGATCAGGGGAAATTTCATATACATGTCCATGTACTTGTATCCCTGATCAAGTTGCGGTAACCGTTGAACTGAAACTGGTCCGCCACGTGTGATCTGGGAACCCGACTGGAACGAAAACGTAACTCGACCTAGATCCAATGTCTGTGAGCTTAAGTCTGACCTTTGGCTCAAGGGGGGCTTCCGGAAGTGCTCCGTTGAGATGGAACAGCCTCACTTTGGTTATAACCTAAGTATACCTTGACCTGGAGTCTATTTTGGTGATGTTTTAGCCTATATAAGGACCTTAAAACCTCTCTCATTCAGCCCATATGAATTTGAGAGAAACCCTAGGAGAGAGAAGAGAGAAAAGAGAGAGAGAAAGTGTGAGAGAAGTGGGAGAATCCTCCTGCCATTCTACCTTGCTGCTATCCGTGCTCAACCATATCTTTCTAAACGCTTCCCCGCGATTTCGACTTCGTTTCTAGGTAAGAAACTCTAACCCTAATCTGATCAGGGTTATGATCATTGTAAATGATGAAATAGCTAATCTATTTCATTCTATAGGTTGCCAAATTACCATATACGAAGACTTAGCAAATCTATCAAGTTCGTTACGCTTCTATGGCGTAAGGTGCAGACTTTAGACGTATAGGTTATGGTTTTCAACGCTTTCAATGTCAGATAATGATAGATTCATGATCTGAGTATGATTGTACATGCACAAACCAATGTTCGTTTTGCATTTCGATTGCGTATACAAATTATGGTATATTATGTATTCTGTATAATCGTAGAAAATACCGTATACGTACAAATTTTGAAAGTATGTTGGCCATGATTAATTACTGTATGAACATGCTATATATATATATAATACTCACTCGGTGAAAGGATTCGACCTAATACATGTTTTTCCTAGTATACGCTATGTATGTTAAAAGAGTGTATTCTAAGTGTTGGTGAAAATGACCGAATGAGTATAGAATTCACATTCGTGCTCGCCATGACTAATTGTCATGGATATATGATTATTTTATAGGCGATACCCCTTTGACGAAAGGATTTACCCTAAATCACGTCACAGCTAATATACACTATATATGTTAAAATGTGTAGCCCAAGTGTTTGTGGAATGACTGAATAAATATGGAACTTGGATTCCTGCTGGCCATGACTATCCGTTGTGGGTGCACGCGTGTTATAAATGGGGCAACTTCCTAGTGAAAGGATTTGGCCTTATACCTATGTGATCAACATATGTCATGTATGTTGATGTATATAGTCTAAAATGTTTGTTGAAATGTTTGAATGAGTAGTAGTTAGTAAATTGTAATGTATAAGGGTGTTGAGATAGGATTCTCAACTACCTTAGTGATGTGTATGATTTCCTTCATGTAAGTGTTTAGTTTAATCACTTACTAGTTTATGAAACGTATGTGTTTGGATTTCTTATTTGTATTGTGTTTTATAACCTGCTCGTTAATATGTTTGAATTACTTGTTTATTTAATTCTGCTCTGACTACTTCACATGTTTAAGTTGTATTCCATAAAATCTGTGAAGGGTGATGGGGGAGTGGTGTAACGATTTCGTGCAATAGCCCTGGCAGCCCTAAGCGAATAATATTGGATATTTGATTGTATGATTTGAAATCTGGATCCATTACTACTTTAACTATTCCGTAATTGAATGTGATTGGGGCTATTGTATAGTCCGGGTAATCGGTAACGGGATTGAATTCGTGGCTGAGATTGTTCGCCACGTGAGATGTGTTCGACGAACCCGAGTCGTACTTCAGTTGGCGATAGTGGTTGGACACGCGAAGTGCTTATGCACTTCATGTCGTTCAACTTGTCGTGCGTTCGAGCTAGCCGAGCTCGTCAAGTAACCTGATCTGTCTAATGTATTTTTACCATGTTTGGACGCTACTGCTTGAACCTAAGGTACCGAACTTACCAGTGCAACCCCGTTAACCTTGGTACCTTGATCCGCTAAGACTCATGAGCTGGACATGGTGGTATGGGACACCGTGGTCGAGTTGTTGGCCTACGCTAGGGTGATGTGCCTCCCCGTAGTGACCAGTGAGCAACCTAGACTCGTGAGCTGAATACGGTGGTATGGGATACTGTATTCAAGCTGTCGGCCTACACTGCTTTGATGGGTGATGGGGGAGTGGTGTAACAATTCCGTGTAACAGCCCTGACCGTACCTGGTGTAGTGACCTCGAGCATACTCTGAATCTGTGGAGAGGCGACGAGCCTTCCAGTAGTAAACAGAGTATAAACTAGGCCTGTATTGATAAGGTGATGGGGGAGTAGTGCAACGATTCCGTGTAATAGCCCTGGCAGCCCTTGCAGCGACCTAGAACCACACTATCATATGAGATTATCTAGGATTGACGACCATAGAGTGGATCATTATTTGGGAATGATATAAGGAAGGTACCTTAGTTTTCCAATATTGTTGTATGAAAAGGACTAATAATAACTCGGTAATCATGCTCATCATCGCACTGCATGTGCCTGGAAGATGTGGAGCACTGAGGGATGAACGCATGCCGCAGACGTAAGATGGTGTCGCATGAGGGAGTATGTTGGTGAGGGCATGTATCATGACATTATTTCATACTTGCATTAACAAGAGTACTTAGGATTGTTGATTGTACTTCTTTATCATTATTACTTGACTGTTTTGATAACATGTTAACTTATACTTTACTGTTCCACTGAGTTGATCACTCACTCCCACGTTATGGGACGGTGTTCCGAACACCCACCAGACTTTGTCTGATTACAGATGACGACGTTACTTCTGAGGTGGAGCCGGACTTTTGTGACGATGAGGATACTTTCTCGTATATGCTGTTTTCTGGAGGCTTCATGTGAGTCGTGTCTTGATCGACGGGGTTACAGGGATGATGACTAGAGGACCTTACACATTTGGTATATTTTGGAATTGTACTTGTAATTTATTACCTGGTAATGTTATCACACTCCGGAGACTGACCACAATTTATATATTTTATATTTTATAGATTTATCACAGTCTTTCGATTGCAATTTAACTGTCTCTGGAATATGATATGTTGTTTTGGTATAATCCCATTCATGTTTCAATGCTTTCATCATAATCATCATTATCTATGTTGCATAAGTGATGCGTTGGAACTCGGGAGCTGAGCTTTGCTCGACCCCCGATTTTCAGAGCGTTACAAGATAGTATCAGAGCATAATTTGGATTAAACCGGACCTGGGTTATGGTCACACGACGCACTCTGACTTAGGAGGGAGCGACAAAACATAGGAACCAACTTAGGATTTTCCAAATTCGCCAAACGGCGAAACCGACCGCTGAGATTGGGCCCGTACACACCCATGATCACGCGAAACGATCCCGAATCACTTCTAGACCGTCAAACGACGAGTTTAGATCACAACTCACCCCATCCCAGCCGTTAGAAATTGGTAAATACAATTATATATCAGAAACCACCCAAAAGGACCCGAGACGAAGCAAATCGGGGTCGTGGGCCTACCCACACTCATCCAGAGGGACTTAGGGTGGGCCCCACATCTTTTTAGGACCTAGGGGTCACGAGGACCTCGCCCAAATGGTGAGGCATCACCAACCACTCCAGAGAGTGCCGAGGCCTCGCTGGTCAGTGGGCCCGGCAGGGCGAGCCGCTCGAGCCGATGGCCTTTGGGGTCTAGTGGGACCCCCTGGTATATGGGCCGTTCGTTAAACCCCCCCCCCCCCAAATGCACACTTCCTTCACAAAGTGACCCTCCAAGCTCTCCCTTTCCCTCAAAATTTTCATTTTCTCTCTCAAACCTCCCATCCAATCACCCATTCCTTCATTTTCGGTCCAACCCATTCACTTCCAACGTTTACAGTCGTACCTACCCTCTACCCTTTCCGTTTTCTCTCATTTGAGCTCCTACACCCCCTCATTTGAAGCTCAAAATTGTGTAAACGCTCATCCCCTCTCATCTCTTCATTTCATTTCTTCAAACTCTGTCATTTGGGCATGTACAACCTCTGTTGAGGCTCAGATCCATGGAAAACCAAAAACTCCAACCCCTATTCCCCCTTATCTTCACTTTCTATGGCCTTCTTCAAGTTCATTGTGGCCATTTTCTCGATTTCAACCTTTTTCTCTCTCTCATGGGAAAGAGAAAGGGTGCCCCTCCTCCGTCACCAGACTCGGATGCCTAGTCATCCATGCCGATGTTTGCAGCTTGTTTTGGTTGCTGCTTTAGGATATGTTTATGATTTCATGTCGACAGGCCTAGTAGTGTAATGTTTGGTAAATGATATAAGTGTTTGAAGCTTTGTTGTATTAGCTCACATGCATCTTCTGTCATGGTCCATGTAAGGCTACATCCCATGTATTGTGATGATTTTTTTCTTTTTTGATTAAATGAAATGCATGAAGCTCCTTTTGTTATCAAAGGTGTTGACTGCTTGACAAGTTGGAGTTGTACTTACCATTGTGAACTCCTTCCACCCCTCCACCATTACTCCTCTGAACCCATCTCTTACTCCTCTTGGCCTTACCATTTCACACCCATATGAGCACAAAATCCACATATTTGTGTCTCATAACATTCGCAACCTCCAAATGTTAGGACGTTTAGGGCCCATTTGGCCAACTGCATTAGGTGAGCTTATGGTGGATGGAATTGTAAAAGTACCAATAAATGAATGTGTAAGGTATTGTCCCTAGATTAGGTGTATCCCATGTTTTCCAATACCATGTTTGGAGTGTATGCAGTTAAATGTAAATCCCAGGATTTCCTTTCAAATTACACATGGAAATTCCTCATCATGGGATTTGGACATCCCATCTCACACTTTCTAACACAAGGCTCATTTTTCAAGGCCTATAAAATTAATTTTAAAACCCAACCCACCCTCCTACCAAACATGCCACTCCAAATCTCGAGGTGGGATTAACAATGCAAACCCATTTAATATAACTTGAGACCACTAGCCAAATAGGCCCATAGAGTTTTGGACCTAGAGTGGTGTTCCTAGATACGAACGACCTAACAGTAGGGGAAATCCAATAGATTGATAACGTGAACCCTAGGACCTCCTTAGTTGGTGTGGTCATGTGTGAAGTGCTCGAGCATAGTTACATTCTAGTTCGGGCAACTCAATTTCGATGAGACAACTTTGACCCTAAGCGATAAGACAATTTCTTATATTAGAAAGGGTATAAAATCATCTAGTGTATAAGCATAGACTTCGGATTACAACCAGTGGATTACCGCTACTCCTAAATTAAGACTAAACTACTGGTTAGGCTAAGGAAGGTAAAGGACTAATTAATTATGCTAAGCCAATTGAATAATAGACTTAGTTATTCGGCTTAACCGACTCAGACCTACAACACAACTTTCCTTCCGTGATGGCCCTACCACTTACAACTAAAAGTTTCTTAATTCATCTTTGAGGAGTGTTAAGGACATATACCAATAGAGATTTTCTTTTTAGGCCCAAGGAATTTCCCAAATGGGCAACAGACAGTTAGAAATTTGGTCCCAAATCGCATGCCATGTTCGCATACATGTTGTGCATATGAACGTAGAAAGATAGCCTGCCTGTTAAGTTAGACATGGTTAAATAGGATAAGTCTGGACTGTGACAAAACTCCTTGGTAGAATTAGGCATCTTGCCTCAGACTCACACCTACCCCTGAAATCAACCATAATACCCATCATCTTTAGCTCCTTTCTATAATCATAGGTACCAATGTCATAATACGCATCATCGATGAAAAGAAGACCAATGTATTGCTAAATCGCTTCCCATGTCATACCAAAGATAGGTTTCAAATTTTAACTCGTTCTGACATACAGATCGATGTACAAATTCTTGAACCCTAAGAATAGAAACAATTTTAAGGGGGGTAGACAAGTTATGAACCTAGTTGAGTTAAGTAGGTATACACGTCTACCCGCTCATAGGTGCAGCGGTGGAATGGTTGGCACTTGCCCCACTGGCCCAGGATCGAAAGAAATTACTCTCAGTTATACGCAAGGTTAGGTCATTAAATAGGATCTAAATCTTCCTTAGAATGCCAATAATGAACTCATGGAAGGAAATTAATTAGGGTTCAAGTATTAAACAACTTCATAGTACAGAATAGGCCGGGTGCGAACTGAGTTACAATAGCCAAGGTCAACGCATCACAACTGTGCTCGTTGAATACTAACATGATAGAAGCCCTAGCAAGTTCTACTATGAGAAACTGTTTTAGGATGATCTAGTAAGATTTAACTCACCATTTTCTTGGACATAGATAATATCGAGGACTCTCCTAGACTAAGACCCAACGGGCAACTTTATAGATAGAAAATTTGAGCCTTTCAATGATGGACATTCCCTACGTTTTTAGAGTGATCGGACTATGGAGTTACTATCATATACAACTGCGAAGTATTCACAGCTTGACCCAATTCTCAATCTTGGGCGACTACCAATGGACTCACTACTTAGCCGAGCAGAAGACTAAGATCTACCAGGACTAGGAAGGGATACGATGAGCTTTCTTCCCTGGCCAGGTAGATGATCAATGTATCGGGATCAAGCCCACTATAACCGTCTCTCCGTGTTGGTCAAACATTGAAAAGCATCAAGACGTCAAATAGATGACATGAATCAACTTTTAGGGGATAAGCAAGGGATAAAAGAAATCAATTTTTAAGGGGGGTAGTGCCAAAAATGTACTAGACTAGCATGCACAATATACACCATACCGCGCATATAAACTTGAAATCAATAAGTCTTAGACAAATGAAATAATAGAATTCTTACTTATTACCTTTAGCCAATTTCGGGGACGAAATTATTTTTAAGGGGGGTAGATTGTAAATCTCAGATTTTTGTCAACCTGGAATTAAACGTTCTTAGGTAATGGGTCGCTCCTAACACCTTATTAACTTGTCAGAACCCAATCCCATATTCTAAAAAAAATCACTTTTTAACCCATTTCCTTCACAATCTCCCATTTCACCTTTCACCACCGTGTTCTTTAAATGCTTCTAAGTACTTTCATATTAGGCATGAATCCTAAAGTTTAGGTGATGAAGAACAATACTTTAGAAATCCGCACAAAGACCCGAGTGCCACCTCAGGCAGAAATCGCTCAGGATCAAATCCTTTAGAAATGAACAAAGTAACTAAGTGTTAAAGTAGATTAACTACAAAATCCACTTGAATCACTTTAAATACGATCTGCAAGACCCAAAACTTGTAGAATCATTGACGCTAGGTTACCCTAAAATCTAGGATTAATCTCATTACCCAGTTGCTCTTAGGAGCACATTGAAACTCCGTATCAAATCTGGACAGCACGTCGAAAGTCCGATTAACGCGAAGTTAAACGGTTAGGACCGCCTTGCTGGGTTGACAACCATCTCGGAAATCAAATCCAGATAATGTCCCATGACTATTCACTTGAGCCCGGAGTGAAGAGTGTGAGAAAACATAGATTTCTTTAGAAATCAAATCTCATTTAAGTAATCTAAGACTTTCACTTGCGGGCCTGATATAAGAAATCAGACCGTCAGAATCTGACCCAAATACACCCTCGGATCAGGGGAAATTTCATATACATGTCCATGTACTTGTATCCCTGATCAATTTGCGGAAACCGTTGAACTGAAATTGGTCCACCACGTGTGATCTGGGAACCCGACTGGAACGAAAACGTAACTCGACCTAGATCCAATGTCTCTGAGCTTAAGTCCGACCTTTGGCTCAAGGGGGGCTTCCAGAAGTGCTCCGTTGAGATAGAACAGCCTCATTTTGGTTATAACCTAAGTATACCTTGACCTAGAGTCTATTTTGGTGATGTTTTAACCTATATAAGGACCTTAAAACCTCTCTCATTCAGCCCATATATTTTGGTGATGTTTTAACCTAGAGTCTATTTTGGTGATGAAACCCTAGGAGAGAGAAGAAAGAAAAGAGAGAGAAAGTGTGAGAGAAGTGGGAGAATCCTTCTACCATTCTACCTTGCTGTTATCCGTGCTTAACCATCTCTTTCTAAATGCTTCCCCGCGATTTCGACTTCGTTTCTAGGTAAGAAACTCTAACCCTAATCTGATATAGGGTTATGATCATTGCAAATGATGAAATAGCTAATCTATTTCATTCTATAGGTTGCCAAATTACCGTATACAAAGACTTAGCAAATCTATCAAGTTTGTTACGCTTCTACGGCATAAGGTGCGGACTTTAGACATATAGGTTATGGTTTTCAACGCTTTCAATGTCAGATAATGATAGATTCATGATCTGAGTGTGATTGTACATGCACAAACCAATGTTCGTTTTGCTTTTCGATTGCATATACAAATTTTGGTATATTGTGTATTCTGTATAATCGTAGAAAATACCGTATACGTACAAATTTTGAAAGTATGTTGGCCATGATTAATTACTGTATGAACATGCTATATATATGTATAATACTCACTCGGCGAAAGGATTCGCCCTAATACATGTTTTTGCTAGTATACGCTATGTATGTTAAAAGAGTGTATTCTAAGTGTTGGTGAAAATGACCGAATGAGTATAGAATTCACATTCGTACTCGTCATGACTAATTGTCATGGATATATGATTGTTGTATAGGCGATACCCCTTTGACAAAAGGATTTGCCCTAAATCACGCCATGACCAATATACACTATATATGTTAAAATGTGTAGCCCAAGTGTTTGTGGAAGTGACTGAATGAATATGGAACTTGGATTCCTGCTTGCCATGACTATCCGTCGTAGGTGCACACGTGTTATAAATGGGGCAGCTCCCTAGTGAAAGGATTTGGCCTTATACCTATGTGATCAACATACGTCATGTATGTTGATGTATGTAGTCTAAAGTATTTGTTGAAATGTCTGAATGAGTAGTAGTTAGTAAATTGTAATGTATAAGGGTGTTGAGATAGTATTCTCAACTACCTTAGTGATGTGTATGATTTCCTTCATGTAAGTATTTAGTTTAATCACTTACTGGTTTATGAAATGTATGTGTTTGGATTTCCTGTTTGCATTGTGTTTTATAACCTGCTCGTTAATATGTTTGAATTACTTGTTTATTTAATTCTGCTCTGACTACTTCACATGTTTAAGTTGTATTCCATAAAATCCGTGAAGGGTGATGGGGGAGTGGTGTAACGATTCCATGCAACAGCCCTGGCAGCCCTAAGCGAACAATATTGGATAGTTGATTGTATGATTTGAAATCTAGATCCATTACTGCTTTAACTGTTCCGTAATTGAATGTGATTGGGGCTATTGTATAGTCCAGGCAATCGGTAATGGGATTGAATTAGTGGCTGAGATTCGTTCGCCACGTGAGATGTGTTCGAGTAACCCGAGTCGTACTTCGATTGGCAATAGTGGTTGGCCACGTGAAGTGCTTATGCACTTCATGTCGTTCAACTTGTCGTACGCTCAAGCTGGCTGAGCTCGTCAAGTAACCTGATCTGTCTAATGTATGTTCACCATGTTTGGATGCTACTGCTTGAACCTAAGGTACCAAACTTACCCGTGCAACCCCATTAACCTTGGTACCTCGATCCGCTAAGACTCATGAGCCGGACATGGTGGTATGGGACACCGTGGTCAAGCTTCGGCCTACGCTGGGGCGATGTGCCTCCCTGTGGTGACCAGTGAGCAACCCAGACTCGTGAACTGAATACGGTGGTATGGGACACTGTATTCGAGCTGTCGGCCTACACTGCTTTGATGGGTGATGGGGGAGTGGTGTAACGATTCCGTGTAACAGCCATGACCATATCCGGTGTAGTGACCTCGAGCATACTCTGAATCTGCGGAGAGGCGACCAGCCTTCCCGTAGTAAACAGAGTATAAACTAGGCCTGTATTGATAAGGTGATCGAGGAGTGGTGCAACGATTCCATGTAACAGCCCTGGCAGCCCTTGTAGCGACCTAGAACCACACTATCGTATGAGATTATATAGGATTGACGACCCTAGAATGGATCATTATTTGGGAATGATATAAGGAAGGTACCTTAGTTTCCCAATATTGTTGTATGAAAAGGACTAATAACAACTCGGTAATCATGCTCATCATCGCACTGCATGTGCCTGGAAGATGTGGAGCACTGAGGGATGAACGCATGCCACGGACGTAAGATGGTGTCGCATGAGGGAGTATGTTGGTGAGGGCATGCATCATGACAGCATCTCATACTTGCATTAATAAGAGTACTTAGGATTGTTGATTGTACTGCTTTATCATTACTGCTTGACTGTTTTGATAATATGTTAACCTATGCTTTACTGTTCCACTGAGTTGATCACTCACTCCCACGTTATGGGACGGTGTTCCAAACACCCACCAGACTTTATCTGATTGCTGATGGCGATGCTACTCTTGAGGCGGAGCTAGACTTTTGTGACGACGAGGATGCTTTCTCGTATATGCTGTTTTCTGGCGGCTTCATGTGAGTCGTGTCTTGATCGACGAGGTTACAGGGATGTTGACTAGAGGACCTTACACATTTGGTATATTTTGGAATTGTACTTATAATTTATTACCTGGTAATGTTATCACACTCCAGAGACTCACCACAGTTTATATATTTTATATTTTATAGATCTATCACAGTCTTTCGCTTGCAATTTAACTGTCTCTAGAGTATGATATGTTGTTTTGGTATAATCTCATTCATGTTTCAATGCTCTGATCATAATCATCATTATCTATGTTGCATAAGTGATGCGTTGGAACTCGGGAGCTGAGCTTTGCTCGACCCCCGATTTTCAGGGCGTTACACTAAGGTTACCTGCTTGGTTGCCCACACTGCATTCAAAGCGACAAGCCATACAAAGTGGTACGTAGATAATGGTGCTCCAGGCATATGACAGGTAACAAGGCTTTATTCATCGACCTTAAAGATATGACTGATGGGTCAGTTACATTTGGTAATGGTAGCAACTGCATGATTATTGGCCAAGGTACGATTCAACTCTATAACCTTCCCTTATTTAAGAATGTTTTATATGTTGAGGGGCTAAAACATAACCTGTTAAGCATATCTCAAATATGCGACAACAATCACAGCATGAACCGAGGTTGTGAAATTTTAAACAAAAAGGGTTCAATAATATTAATTGGTCGCAGGACTTCTGAAAATTGTTATATTGTAAGCGATGGTAGCTCATTTAATCAATCATGCTACATGGTCCATACCAATGAGACAGAATTATGGCATAAACGCCTTAGACATGCACACTACCGTAATATATACAGATTAAGCAAAGGAGAACTAATAAGAGGTCTACCTAAACTTCAAAAAGTTGACAAAATATGTGATGAATGCCAGATTGGCAAACAAACTAGAAGTGCTCACAAAAAGGTGAACTTTAATGCCACACCAAAACCACTCGAACTTCTCCACATGGACCTTGTAGGACCTACCAGGACGGAGAGTCGAGGTGGCAAAAAATACATACTATTAATCGTGGATGATTTTACCAGATTCACTTGGGTAGTCTTCTTGAGGGATAAATCAGAAACCTTTGACAAAGTTAAAAGGATTCTCAAACGGATCCAAACTGAAAAAAGTTCTCAAGTTTGTAAGATCCGTAGTGATCATGGATCTGAGTTAGAGAATAGCCATTTTGAAAAATTTTGTAGCGAACAGGGAATATCACATGAATTCTCTGCCATATAGCTATTCACCCCCCCCCCCCCCCCTCCCTCTAGGACATATAGTTATGCCTTTTCAAAAGCACCTATCAACCTTGAGAACTTCGAAGGAACGCACGTTAAGAGTCTATAACAGAAGATCGCTAAGTTATTCGAACTCAGGACCTAATCATTCTAAGTTCTCAACAATTATAGAGTGTATGGTAGCTATCAGCAGATATGTAATGTTATCATCAGGTATTCCCAAGTAATGCTCTGATACCAACTTTTGTCACACCCCAAACCCGAAAACCGGGCTCACAAAATTTTCGATCGCCGAATCCGGTGCCGACAGCCTTAGTAGTATCTCATTCTTGGCTCCCAGCCCGTATACGCCAGATTCCGATCCTGAGATCCTATAATGAGGATTTTCAATGTACATTTAACTCATAATGAGCATAACCACAAGTTTACCCAAATCACAAAGGCAACATCATCATCCCATATCCACTAATATAAACATTTAAATACAATGCTGAAAAGAAAATACATATATCAGAATCAAAGCTCCAGAAGACAGCTGCATGCTCCAAGCTCAACACTGCTACGACCTAACGTAACCTGCACGCATCTATCGTGCATAAGCTTATAGAAAGCTTAGAGGGTGGTGAAAGTGTGTGCGCAAGATAAGTGTCAAGCACACAAATACAACGCCATAATCATACAATGTTGAAAATACTGGCAACATCATGAATCATATGATATCAGAGTAAGCGAAAACATACTGGTAAGTCCATGAGTCGTACAATATCAAAGGCGGAATGCAGATCAAAATGAGTCAAATATCGGATGCCGAGTATGTAATACGATATGCAAATCCTTACGAGCCACGAATACCCTCAACCTCATCTAAGCCATATAAATACAGAAACATAGTATCCCAAAATATTAAATGTTGTTAATGCAATGCAATATGCAGTGCGAATGAAATGACTAAGCTGGAGTGAAGTCGGGATGATAGTATGTAGTATCGTAGGCTATGGGGTCCATCACAAGGGACTTCTATCCAAACCAGTCCCATACCTAAATTTAGATAGCCAAACTCAATGTGGTAAACCCCTGACCTCAGGTTAGTCGCGCGCCCCAACCAAAATCCTTGTCATTGCGAAGGTACACAACAATTAGTTCGCACCACCAGCCCAAGGGGATAGTGAATGAATAATGAATGAGTATGTAACTCCTGCTCAACAAGTCCACGTACCAGTACTGTACATCTCTAGGATTATCACCGGGGTCTAGTACACTCCAAGCTGGCTACCACCCCGGTTGGCCGCGCAACCCAGTGAGTGGAAAAGACGTCACTACCCGCCTGTCAGTAGTATACCAATGCCTACCCAGCTCATCGATAGCAGACCCATTTGGGAGCTGGTCAAACTCAGCCTAGCTTACAGCCCTAAAAGAGGCACTATGAACACCCACCTCAAGATCTCTTCTTCCTTCTTCCACCATCGGGTTCTAGAGCTTCAAGGAATCAAGATTCAACGGTTAAGATTGATTTTGGAAGGTGGAGATAGGAGGTAGGAAGGTGGGTCACACCTAGCTCTTTCTCATAGAGAGCTTGGACGTCCACCTCTCATGGTTGCTTGGGAGAATAAGTTTGAAATGGGAGAGAGATGAGTGATGGGATGATAAAGAATGGGTGGTGCAAGGAAGGGAGTGGAAAGGTTTGGGTTTAGATGAATTTTGGGTAAAAGAGGGATGGGTGGGGAGAAAGAGAGTTGACTTGTGAGGGGTGAGGTGGCATGGGGCATGGATAGTGTACTTGACTTGTGAAATGATGGGTACTTGATTGATTGATGTGACGGGTCGTAGATACTCTTGAAATTCGCAACAAGAGCATGTTCCTTGAACTGAACGCGGAACCACATCTCCTAGCTCGGGTATCACCTCAGCGGACGAGACATGGCATCAGAAACCCGGTGATGGCACAGTCACAGGGATACAAGTATCGGGTTGAGCCGACTCTGATATACGGGACACGACTCAGGATCGCGCGCAAATGCTAATAACAGATCGTGAGTCACTAAAATTCGACCGGGAAGACCGCAAAAGCATACAGAATGGTAAGGGCTAAGATACGGGTCTCACATTCGGCCTATGGTATCCATTTGAAACATCCATCATCATTGTTGGATATTCTGATGCCGATTGGGCTGGAAAATTGGATGATCGCAAATCAACAAGTGGAGGATATTTTTATATCAGAAATTGTTTGGTATCTTGGCAGAGCAAGAAGCAAAATTCAATATCTCTATCCACTGCCGAGGCCGAATACATCGCTGTAGTAGTTGTTGTGCACAACTCCTCTGTATGAAACAAATGCTATTGGATTATGGGATTGGGCAATCCACAATGACCCTCTTCTGTGACAACACGAGTGTTATCAATATCTTAAAAAATCCTGTCCAATATTCTTAAACCAAGCATATTGACATCCATCATCATTTTATCCGAGAACTTGTTGAAGAAAAGATTATTGTGTTGGATTATGTGTCTACAGAAAAACAACTCGCCGATATCCTAACTAAGCCTCTTGATGCAAACAGGTTTAGTGATCTCCATAAATCAATTGAAATATGTACAAATTGATGAAAAGCTTAGACAAAATGATCTATATAGGCAAATCTTCAAACTAAGACTCTCATTATTATTATATGGTTAATTATTCATAAACAAAATAGGCAAATCTTCATGAATTAACCATGTTATTTATGTCAACAGAAGTGTTGAATCTTGACATACTCAATGATATCAAGACATTTTCGATATCATCGAGATTCAAAATTCAATGACATCGAAAGTCACCATCAATGTAATCGACGGCTCTCGGAAAGATAAGCAAGTGTCTGTTGGATTTCCCCAACGACCATTATATATGTTGGACTTTTCCAACAGTCACTAACATGGCCTTCAATGACTTTATGAGTCTGAGTTCGATGTCATCGAAACCACTTCGATGACATCGACAAATCTGCAATAAAAGCAGAACGGAAGCATGAAAAGTTCACACATTTTCTTTCATCCTCTCTGGTTCCTTTCATTCCTTTGCTAGCTTCCAAACATTCAAGAGGAGAAACAAAATGGTTAAAGGCAAAGGTAAGGATCTCTCTTCCTCAAAATCTTCAAAAATCAAGAAGGGCAAAAATGTGAACACTACAAGAAATAGGTCACCTCGAAACCAATCGAATTGGGAACAAGTCACGATCGTGGATCATATTGTTCTCAATAGTGCTATTGAGCCTTATAGGGTGGATCTTTTGTTAAAAATAGTTGGATGACAGAATATACTCAATTTAGGTGGTCCCTACCAATATGAAATGATTCAGCAATTTTTTAATTATTGTCACATTTTTCGGGATTATCCACCATGTATTCGCCTGGAATTTGTACAACAAACCAAGCTCATTACTCCTGTCATTCTTGGATATCTTCTAGACATAGGTGTGACTCGAATCCCAGTCACTAAGCGAAGTCTAAATGAATTAGGTGTCATGCCCCAAATCCAGAAATTGGATTCACTAGAATCCCGATCGGTGAATCCGGTGCCGACAGCCTCCGTAGTACCCCATTCTCGGCTCCTAACGTCCATACGCCAGATTCTGATCCTGGGATCTTACGAGGATGATTTTTCAATGTACATTTAACTCATAATAAGCATAACCACAAGTATACCCAAATCATAAGGCAACATTATCATCACATATCCACTAATAATATCATTTGAGTACAATGCTGAAAGGAAATACATAAATCGAAAATCAAGCTCCAAAAGACTGTCGCAAGCTCCAAGCTCAACACTGCTGCAACCTAACATCACCTGCAAGCATCTATCATGCATAAGCTTATAGAAATCTTAGAGGGTGGTGTAAGTGTGTGCACAAGGTAAGTACCAAGTATTCAACGCAATGTCATAATCATACGTTATCAGAGTAAGCGAAAATACTGACAAGTCCGTGAGTCAAGCAATATCAAAATATGCAATACAGATCAACTATACAAATGAGGAGTCATAAAGAGTCAAATATTAGATGTTGTATATGAACCATATAAGTGCAGAAACACAGGTAACCCAAGATGTCATATGCCGCGAATATAATGAAATATGCGGTGCGAATGGAATGACCATGCTGGAGTGTGAAGTTGAGATGATAATACGTAGTATCGCAGGCTATGGGGTCCATCACAAGGGACTTCTATCCAAACCAGTTCCATACCTAAATTTCGATAGTCAGACTCAATGTGGTAAACTCCTGATCTCAGGTTAGTCGCATACCCCAACCGAAATCCTGGCTACTGCGAAAGTTCACATAACAAATAGTTGAGCACCACCAGCCCGAGTGGATAGTGAATGAATGAATGAATGAGTATGCAAATCCTTCTCAATAAGTTTACATATCAGTACGGTTCATCTCTGGGATCATCACCGGGGTTTAATACACTCCAAATGGAACTACCGCTCTCCCATCCGCACAGTCCAAGTGACTTAAGAAACCTCACTATCCGCCTGGCCAATAGTCTGCCAATACCTATTTGGCACGTCGATAGCAGACCAATTTACGAGTTGGTCAAACTTAGCCTAGCAATGCCGCCTACGCTCGGGTGGGTAAGGCCACACCCCCTCCCAACTGACCATGACACAGTGGGAGACGCGGCCTCCTGGTATTCGACACTTGGGCGTTCATGTATCCACTCGATCTTGACGTTGGGGCATCCTCTGATACCAAGAGGGTTTTAAGGATTTTCACCCTGGAACATCTATGGTAGCACGATGCTCGAAGCAAATATTTTTGGTGCCCCATCTGGCCATCCATGATATGCCTGTGGAGGCTACGACCGTGATGTCGCTAGGGCATACAGTAATCACAACACACAATGCAAGTTGCATGAGTCATACAATCCAGTCATACACCAATCCTGCGCATATCGTGCACTCATGTAAGATAACCTCCGCTTATCAGGGAGTCTCATAACAACCTGTAACGACCTGTAAATTCCCGTACATTGGGTCGAGTACCACCTCGACCAGAAATCACGTAGGATTAAATCCTTTAGAAATTTAACAAAGTTAACTAAGTACTAAACTCAATTAGCCATGAAATCCGTTGGGATCGATTTAAATACGATCTGCAAGACCCAAAACTTGCAGAACAAGTGACGCTAGATTACCCTAAAGTTTATAACCAAACTCATTTCCCGTCTACTCTCGGGAATGAAACGAAACTTCGTATTAGGTCTAGATCGCACATCGGGAGTCCGATTAACCCGAAGCTAAGGAACTAGGACCGCCCCACTGGGCTTAACAATCATCTCAAAAATTAGCTCCATCCGATGTTCCACGGCCATTCGCTTCGATCCGGAGCAAGGGTGTGTGAAAAACACTATTCCCATTCCAAAATAAATATCTGGAATAGTGATCTGGCATCATTCGTTGACGCGTCAGTATTAATCAACCTGACCGTCAGAATCAGACCAAATTACACCCTCGGATTAAGAAAATTTTCAGGAACATTTACATGTACTTGGAATTTCTGATCGTGGCCCGCTGACCGTCGAACTGAAAGTGGTCCGCCACGTGCGATCTGGGAATCCGATCGAGTCAAAAACGTAATCCCACGTAGATCCATAGATGGTGAGCTTAAGTCTGACGTTTGGTTCAACGAGGGCCACCAGAACCTCCCTTTTGAGCTGGAAAAGTGGCGAATTGCCTATATAAGCAGTCACCCTTGAAACTGAGTCTAGTTTGTGAATGTTTTTGGCTATAAAAGGGGCTTAGAACAGCCCCTCTCACAGCCATACGAATTTGGGATTTTAACCCTAGAGAGAGAGAGAGAAAAGAGGGAGAATAGTTTGGGATTTGTGGGAGATCTTCCTCCTACTGCTTTGGATTGTTACACGGCCTACACCGCCCTGTTCTAGGCACTTTCCCGGCGGTATCCAGCCCATTTGAAGGTAAGAAACCCCAACCCTAGGTCTGATTTAAGGTAGGATCGTTGTGGGTTATGAAAAAGCTAACCGATTCTGCTCTTTAGGCTAGAAATCTCCCGTATACGGAAGTTCTACTACCCTTGCTGATTCGTTGCGTTTCAAAAGGCAAAGGTGAGGACTTTAAGTGTATAAGTTATGGGTTTCAATGCTTTCAATGTTAGATAATGATAGATTCATGATCTGCATGTAAATGCACATGTACAAAGTGCTTTCTGTTTCCTGTTTCGATTAACGTTGTAGAAATTGGAATTTCACATACTCTAGGTATACGTAGAAATACCGTATATGTATTTTTTTTGGATAAATGTTTGACATGTTTATTTAATGTATGATTATATAATATATGAATAAAATACTAGTTCGGCGAAAGGAATCGCCAAAATACAGGTTCACTTGTAAATGCGACGTATGTTGAAATTGTGTATTTTAGAAATACCGTATACGTATTTCTTTTGGAGTAATGTTTGACATATTTATTTAATATATGATTATACAATACATGAATAAAATACCAGTTTGGTGAAAGGAATCGCCGAAATCTATGTTCGCTTGAAAACACTATGTATGTTGAAATTGCGTATTCTAGAAATACCGCTTATGTACAAATTTTGGAAATGTAATTGTCATGATTATTTGACGTATGAATATGGTATGCGCGGATAAAATAACCGCTCGAGGAAAGAATAGCCCTAATACGCATTTGCTAACATACGTCGTGTATGTTGGAATAGTGTATTCTAAGTGTCCGCGTAGATGCTTGTGTGTAAATGTTTGAGTGTTAGTGCCTTAGAGAGGTGCTGATATGGGATTCCCGACTCCCTTAGAGACATGTAGGACCCCCCTCCATGCGGTGGTTAGCTATAACCACTCACTTGAGATGTGGATGTAATTGTATCCCTATGTGTATAGTGCTTCACAACATGCTTTACAACATGCTTTACTTCATGCTTTACTCTATGCTTTATAACATGCCTGCTAACATGTTTGTATTGCTTGTTTATCATGCTTTACTCCACATGCTATTGATGAGAATTGTTTGAGTTTGGGACTATGCCTATAGTCCAAACATTCGGTACCACACTTGCGGTTGTGGCTGAGATTCATATCGCCACAACGGACGTGTCTGGCGAACCCGAGTCGTACTTCGGTTGGCGATAGTGGTTGGCCACACGGAGTACTTTTGGCTCCATATCGCTCAACTTATGGTGCACTCGAGCTAGTCAGGCTCGTCAAGTAAACCGAAGTGTATATGTGTGTTCACCATGTTTGGTCGCTACTGCTTGAACCTAGGGTACCAAACTTACCAGTGGCGATCCCGTTAACCATGGTACCTCGATCCGCTAAGATGCATGATCCGGGCATGGTGGTATGGGACACCGTGGTCGAGCCGTCGTCGGCCTCTGGCCGGGGTCATATGCCTCCCGTAGTGACCATTGCACAACCAAACTCGTGAGCCGATTATGGTGGTATGGGACACTATATTCGATTTCGATACTTACGGCGAAAGCCGAGTACGTGAGACTGTGCTCGTCTTGACGGGCGACGAGTCCTCCGTAGTATCTTCGAGTATACTCCAAGTGTCCGTGTTGGCGACGAGTCTTTCACAGTAACTAGAGTATGAGTTGAGTAGAGTACGGTGAGACCCGTACTTGAGCTGACGGCTAGTGATTGAGCTAAGTACGGTGAGATATGTACTTGAGATGAGGGCCAGCAATTGAGCCGCATACGGTGAGATCTGTATCCGCGCTGACGGGTGACGAGCCCTTTGCGATGCCTTCACTACGCTTCTCAAACCATAATATCGTATGAGATTAGCTAGGATTGACGACCCTAGAATGGATCATGTTTGGGAATGATATAAGGGAGGTACCTTAGTTTCCCAATACTGCTGGTTGAAATGGACTAATAAAAACTTGGTAATCATGAGCATCATCGCACCGCATGTGCTTTGTAGATGTGGCGCACTGAGGGAGTAAGCATTCGCGAATGTAAGATGATGTCGCTTGAGGGTGGTTTGGCAAGGGCATACAGCATCATGTCATATCATTTTTGCATTTAACAAGAGTAGTTAGGAATGTTTGAATTATACTGTTTTATCATTACTACTTGATTGATTTGATAACATGTTAACCTATGCTTTATTGTTCCACTGAGTTAGCTACTCACTCCCACGTTACGGGACGGTGTTTGCAACACCCACCAGACTCTGTCGCAGGTGTAGATGGCGCCTCTGTTCAGGAGCCGGAGCTCGACTTCGACGAGGATCAGGAGGAGTTCTCCTTTATGCAGTACAATGATGGCTATGCTTAGGCCGACTGCATCGCGGGGATTCCAGGGCTTATCTATAGAATTGTATTTTGATTTTTGACTTAGAAACAATACATGTATATTGGTACTCAGTTGGTACTCATACTCTGGAGTTCACAAAATTTTGATACTTTACATATTTTGAATATAAAATTTCAGTCTTCCGCTTGCCTTTATACAATTGAACTGGAGTATGAATTACTTGTTTTGGTATAATCTCATTCATGTTTATTGCGCTAACTCAGCCAACATTTAACCATCATTGTGTATGTTGCATAAGTGATGCGTTGGAACTCGGGAGTTGAGTTCATACTCGACCCCCGATTTTCAGGGCGTTACAAGTTGGTATCAGAGCATGATTTTGATTAAACCGGACCTGAGTTATGTCCCCACTACGTACGCTGACGCATTATACTTAGGAGGGTGCGCAAAATCTAGCAACAGTCTTAGGGTCTCCCGATTCCGCCGTTCGGTGAAGTTCATTGCAAATGGACAGGTTGATCGAGTTTGTACTCGGTCCTGACTGCACATACGTACCCTAAATCACTCATAGATCGTCTAATGACGTGTCCAGGTCACAATCCACTAAAAATCAGGAAAAATCAGATTAGATCAGAAATTTACCGGAACTGACCGTTCTGGAACTGAAATGAGTCCGTGGGCCCCCCACGATTAATCCATCAAGGGTTCAGACCAAACCAGGGTGCATTTGGCACCCTGGGAATGTGGGAAACAAGGCCCCAGCACGGCGGCGCGGTTCCAGCCAAGTCCGACCGCGGCGGCGGACCGCGGTCCGGTCGCTTTTCCGGCGAAATTCCAAACATGGGGTTGGTCGGCCTGACCCCCTCTACCCCCTGGCACGTGCTATTTTTGCAATGGATTGGGATTTAAGGGGCTGGAGCACCCTTCTCCCTCATTTCACCCCTTTCAAGCTCTCCAAACCCCATTTTCAATTTTTCTCAAAAACCCATCCTCCAAACCTTCAAATCTTTCATTTTCTTCCATAACCCACACACCCCAACCTTCCACAACAGCCCTAGCTTCCTCCTTTCCCCATTTTCACAAGTTGGAGCTCTCATACCTCTCATTGGAGCTCAAAATCGGGTAATCTCCTAACCCATTCCATTTTCTTTTTGTTCATTCTTCCTTTCCTACCTCTAGAGCTCCTTCCACACCTATTGGATTGTTGCTTGTGAAAGATAAAAGAGATCAGCCCTTTTTCCCCATTTGGGCAATTTTCCATGGCCCTCCTTGGTGTGGTGGCTACCATTTTCTCCATTTCCTCCATCCTATCTCTCATGGGAAAGAGGAAAACCACGGCCGATGACGCCGGCCCAAGTAGGCCAGCCCATTCCCGAAGAAGATCCGACGTTGGGGCCGGCACAAGCACCGTGCGGGAATTTAGGTCGAAGCGAGACCTGGATCCTGACCATCCCGCCAGAAATGCTTATCCGATAGGCATTGAATATGGGCGCTTCGCGGGCCGCAAGGTTGTGTTTGAAGCTCATGTGGATGAAAGGATGTTCGGGCTACACCCGATGATGGACCACTTGGTGGATATCGGATGGAATTCTATTTTTGAAGGCGAGTCTCCCGCATGTGAGAACACGGTTCGCGCTTTCTACGCTCACATCGTGGACTCATCAGTAGAGCCTCTTCAGTTTACTGTCTCTGTGAGGGGCATAAGGTGCACAATTACTGTGGATGAGGTGGTTCGAATCACGAAGATCCCGCTTGGTCAAGTGCATCCTAGTAATGACTTCTCTAGAAGTGCGCGGGAAAGGGATCGTCGCACGCGATTTCTCTGTGGTCGCCGGGTTACTTGGAAGCGAGGAAATTGTATTGCGGCGACAAAGATGACCAAAGACTTCCATTTACTCCATCACATTTTCACATACAATGTATACTCACGGTGGGGTAACCGCACGGAATGTACTAGGGTGATGGTGGACTTTCTGTACAAGATGGGACGCAGGGACAACATATGCCTACCCACATTCATCCTATCCCAGATAGTTCATGTTGTTCGTTCTGCCAGGAACGATCTTTCACTCCCATTTGGCCGCCTGATCTGCAGGATGGCTCGTGATGTCGGCTATAGACTCAACATGGAAGACCTTGCACCAGTCCGAGTCATAAATGAGACGACACTCAAGAATATGAAGATCGGCCCTCAACAGCGGCAAGCCCGACTCGACGAGTCTGGAGATGAGTCGGATAGCGCCGGCGAGGAGAGTGTTGACCTCCAGGCTGAGAGCGATGAGGAGCGCAGTGATGACATACAGGAATAAGAACCTGAGGCTCAGGACACTGAGGAGAGTTCACCCCCTGCGGCTCAGGAGCAGGGTGTGGATCAAGATGCTTTTGATGCGCGATTGGCCCGTCTTGAGGAGGGGCAAGCCGCCCTGCAGCAAGAGGTTGGACAAGTTCGGGTTGAGCTTGGTGAGACTCGAGCCAAGCTTGAAGAGACCGAAGCCTACATGAAGAGGAGCTTTAAGAAGGTGTCTCGTACGTTGAAGGCCATTTTGTGCTGTGTGCAGGACAAGAACGCTCCTCCTCCACCGCCTACTTCGGATGCTTAGTCATCCATGTTGTTGTATGTTGTGTTTGCTTTGGTTACCGCGATAGGCGGTTTATGTTTTCATGTAGATGAAGTAGTAGATAGTAACATGTTTTAGGTGTTTGATGTAGTGGATGTATTGGCTATGATGTGAATTCATGCGTGATTCATGTAACTCGTATTCCATGTATTATGACAATTTTGGGTAAATGAAAAGCATATAACCTCTTTTGTTTTGATGATGTGTGGAATGCTTAAGTGCTTTATGGAGTGTATTGTGCCTTATCTCACAAATGATTCTACCCTATGTTGTATAGGGCATGCCGCGACAGTATACGCGGAGCACGGCACATCTCCTTCTGACCAGCTCTATGGACCAGACTCCTTCTGGTAGTAGCGGTCCCACGGACCGAGGATTGGGATCTGATCAGCCTCCTGCTGGTCCTATCGGTGGACAGCCACCTTATACGCCCGGTCCGTGAGCGATCGGCCATCTTCTTCTGCACAGCATGACTCTCAGACTGCTCTGCCGACCGATAGATTTGAGCAGCTGATGATGATGATGCATCGGCCAGAGATGCGGCAGGCAGAAGAAGAAGCATCAGCAGCTTATGGCCACTATCGCTGAGGCCTTGTCCCATGGTGGTAGTGCGACTCCACCTACGACATCTGCACATCCTGATGAGCATTCTGGGCCTCCTGCTCAGGTTGAGGATGTGCCTCTGCCCCCACCCGTCGCACCTCCTACTGGTGAGGTCAGTACTCGTGGTTTACTCGAGCGATTTCAGCGCTTGAGGCCTCCCTCATTTATGGGTTCTCACAGACCAGAGGAGGCAGAGTTCTGGCTTGACCGCATCTCTAAGATGGTTCGGATGCTACATTGCTCAGAGGCAGAGCAGGTGGAGCTGACCGCTTTCATGTTTGAGAGGGAGGCCAGTTTATGGTGGGACAGTGTGCTGCGCACTGTCGCAGTAGATTTCGTGTGGACCTGGGAGGCTTTCGAGTCTCGGTTCCATGAGAACTACCGCCGCGACGTATCGGCATGAGCGGGAGGAAGAGTTTCGCGCCTCAGGCGGGGAGGCATGACGATCACGGAGTACGAGCACCGCTTCACGAGTTGGGCCGCTTTGTCCCGACTATACTTGGTGGATGAGCGAGATGCGGATGCGTCGTTTCTCCTTGGGTTTGCGGCCGGAGATACGGTCGAGGATATCTTTGCCACGGTATTCCTACATATGCGGCGTTGGTCCACATGTCTATGACGGCCGAGCGGGATGTGGACCGTTTGGCCGAGATCACGTGGTACTATGGTTGCGAGACCGCGGCGGATTTGCGAGAGCGAGGCCTATCTTAGGCAAGAGGCCTCGGCCGATTCTCCCCAGGGCCGCGGCGCGGTTATTCCTATGAGACGCCCGTTGGTGACACACGTTTTGCGGAAAACCTAGACACCTGGCCGAGAGCGCTTCTCGCGCATGAGGGCTGGCGGATTTGCGCCACCGCGAGATTGGGTCGCCCTTACCCACAGCCATATCGGCTCCGCCGCTACAGACCGTTCTTGCACATCCTTCATTCCGACCTCCCATGCCGTCCTTCAGGCCGCCACAGCGACCCTTGGCTCCTCAGCCGAACCGCCAGCAGCAGGCTCGCGTTCATACGCTTGTGGCTGAGGCACCTGAGACGTCGGTTTCAGCTCCGACGGCTTTCGAGGGTACGGCTTTTATTCATGGCACTCCCGTTTCTTTATTGGTGGACACTGGGTCCACCACTTCTATTGTTTCTTGTGGGGCGGTTAAACGCCTATCTTTGCATACGATTCCCACAAAGGGAATGAGACTCACTACGGCTACTGGGACCTGTTCGGATGTCACACGGTTATGCGAGGGTTGCTCGGTAGTTTTGGGTAGCAGCACAGTGCTCGTCGACCTTATTGTTGCTCCGCTATGGCACTACGACGTTATACTTGGCATGGATTGGCTCACCAGGATGAGGGCGGAGATAGATTGCGATACTCAGATCGTGACGGCCTATGGACCTGACGGCACGGCTTTCACGTTCCCGGTCAGCCGGGTCGGTTGGCCTCTGTCGAGTTGATTGTTATCTTTGCTTTACTTGTGCCGATTGATGGTCCGACAAGAGATGGTACGCCGTGGTTCGAGAATTTGCAGGCGTGTTTGAGACTATCCCTGGTTTACCTCTTCGGCGTGAGATTGATTTTACGATTGACCTTACGCCTGGTGCGACGCCCATCTCGTTGCCGACTTATCGTATGCCTCCATATGAGATGGAGGAGCTGCGAAACAGATTGACGAACTTGTAGAGAAAGGTTTTATTCGACCTAGTGTGTCTCCTTGGGGAGCACCCGTGTTGTTCGTGAAGAAGAAGGACGGGTCGCTACGGTTGTGTATTGATTACCGTAGGTTGAACCAGGTCACGGTGAAGAACAAGTATCCTTTGCCCAGGATTGATGATCTGTTCGATCAGTTGAGGGGGGCAAAGTATTTCTCGAAGATTGACCTTCAGTCAGGGTACCACCAATTGCGCGTGAGAGAGGAGGACGTGCAGAAGACAGCCTTCAGGACGTGCTTTGGGCATTATGAGTTCTTGGTGATGTCGTTCGGTCTGACGAACGCACCAGCTGTGTTCATGGATCTGATGAACCCGGTATTTCGGCCTTTCCTTTACCGATTCGTCATCGTCTTTATTGATGACATTTTGATATACTCTACGAGTCGTGAGGAGCACGAGGAGCACTTGTGAGCGGTATTGGATACACTGAAGAAGAACCAGTTGTTCGCGCAATATAAGAAGTGCGACTTCTGGCAGGAGGAATTCAAGTTCCTGGGACATGTAGTGTCCAAGGATGGGATAGCAGATGGACCTTGCTAAGGTAGGCTGCGGTTCGGGATTGCGGCCTCTGAATCGGTTCTTGAGGTGAGGAGTTTCCTTGGTCTGGCTGGGTACTACAGACGCTTCATTCGGGATTTCTCGAAGATCGCCAGGCCATTGTCTCAGTTGACTCGGAAGGACCTGAAGTTCGCCTAGAATGAGAAGGCGGAGGTAGCTTTTAAGGAGCTGAAGGACAAGTTGACGTCCGCCCCTGTGCTAGTATTGCCAGAGCAAGGGGTGAAATACACGGTATATACTGACGCGTCTCGCGTTGGTTTGGGTTGTGTGCTGATGCAGAAGGATAGGGTGATTTCGTATGCCTCGAGACAATTAAGGAAGCACGAGGAGAATTACCCTACACATGACCAGGAGTTGGCAGCTATCATCTTTGCATTGAAGCTCTGGAGACATTACCTCTACGGTGAGGAGTTCGAGCTTTTCTGCGACCACAAGAGCCTTAAATACATATTCACGCAGCGGGATTTGAATATGAGACAGCGCCGATGGATGGAGACCTTGAAGGACTTCAAGTTCGAGGTTTCCTACCATCCTGGCAAGGCGAACCTTGTGGCAGACGCACTGAGCCGCAAGAAGGCGATTGCATTTGCGGCACCGCTGATGATAGCCGAGTGGGACATGATGGAGTTTGTACGGGACTTCGAGCAGAGACTCACTATCGAGGAACCTTTTGAGTGTGTTGCGCACGTTCGGGTGCGGCCACTTATTGACGACAGGATTGTTGAGGCCCAAGAGGGCGATATACGGCTGTCTGAGCTTTGAGAGCAGGCTAGCGACGCCGTGGACTCCGAGTGGAGAGTTGGTTCTGATGGGGGTTTACGATTCCGTGGCCGCCTATGTGTTCCTGATGTGGCTGACTTAAGACGCGAGCTTCTCAAGTCCGCCCATAACTCGAAGTTTGCGATGCATCCTGGTAGCATGAAGATGTACCAGGATATGAGGCAGACGTATTGGTGGGATAACATGAAGGCCCACATTGCTGAGTATGTGTCTCGATGTCTGACGTGCCAGCAGGTTAAGGCAGAACATCGCCGACCTCCTGGACTACTTCAGCCCATGCCTATAGCGGAGTGGAAGTGGGACTTCATCTCCATGGACTTCATATCAGGGTTGCCGAAGACGAGGAAGGGGCACGATTCCATTTGGGTGATTGTGGACCGGTTGACCAAATCGGCCCATTTCCTCCCTATCAGAGTTACGAACTCTGCAGGACGAGCTGGCTAGATTGTACATCGTGAGATCTCCGTCTCGCACGGGGTTCCTTTGGAGATCGTGTCGGACGAGACACGCGGTTCACATCCATCTTCTCGACTCGTATCCGGGAGGCGATGGGTGTGAAGTTGAAGTTCGATACGGCGTTTCATCCTCGGGCCGATGGGCGTACACGAGCGGGTGAATCAGATTCTGGAGGATATGTTGCGAGCGTGTGTGTTGGACTTCAAGGACAGCTGGGATGACTGTCTTCCGTACGCAGAGTTCGCCTACAACAACAGCTTCCAGGCGACTATTGGCATGGCCCCATATGAGGCTCTGTATGGTCGACCTTGTAGGGCACCGCACTGTTGGGCAGAGGTTGGCGAGCGTAGTCTGATTGGCCCAGAGTTGGTACAGGTGACTACAGAGAAGGTAGACATTATCAGGCGTCGATTACTCACAGCGCAGAGCAGGCAGAAGAGTTACGCCGATACGAGGCGGCGACCGCTGGAGTTCGAGGTCGGTGATCATGTGTTCCTTCGGGTTTCCCCTATGAAGGGAGTCCTTCGGTTTGGGAAGAAGGGGAAGCTCACACCGAGGTTTATCGGTCCATTTCAGATACTGGATCGAGTGGGTGATGTGGCGTATCGTCTCGCCTTGCCCACACCACTTGCTTCCGTACACAACGTATTTCATGAATCTATGCTGAAGAAGTACGTTCCTGATCCTTCGCATATCATCGATGATGGAGCAGTACGATTGAGTGAGGATGCTACGTGCGTACGAGCTGCGCCCGACGCATATCCTTGATAGGAAGGAGCAGGTACTACGTAGCAAAGTCATCCCACTTGTGAAGGTGCTTTGGACACATCATTCCGAGGAGGAAGCTACCTGGGAGACTGAGGCCGAGGTCAGAAAGAACTACCCTCAGATTCTCGAGGACTACGAAAAGGTATAAATTTCGAGGACGAAATTTTTTGTTTAAGGGGGGTAGATTGTAACGACTTGTAAATTCTCGTACATTGGGTCGAGTACCACCTCGACCAGAAATCACGTAGGATTAAATCCTTTAGAAATTTAACAAAGTTAACTAAGTACTAAACTCAATTAGCCATGAAATCCGTTGGGATCGCTTTAAATACGATCTGCAAGACCCAAAACTTGCAGAACAAGTGACGCTAGATTACCCTAAAGTTTATAACCAAACTCATTTCCCGTCTGCTCTCGGGAATGAAACGAAACTTCATATTAGGTCTAGATCGCACATCGGGAGTCCGATTAACCCGAAGCTAAGGAACTAGGACCGCCCCACTGGGCTTAACAATCATCTCAAAAATCAGCTCCATCCGATGTTCCACGGCCATTCGCTTCGATATGGAGCGAGGGTGTGTGAAAAACACTATTCCCATTCCAAAATAAATATCTGGAATAGTGAACTGGCATCATTCGTTGATGCGTCAGTATTAAGCAACCTGACCGTCAGAATCAGACCAAATTACACCCTCGGATTAAGAAAAATTTCAGGAACATTTACATGTACTTGGAATTTCTGATCATGGCCCGCTGACCGTCGAACTGAAAGTGGTCCGCCACGTGCGATCTGGGAATCCGATCGAGTCAAAAACGTAATCCCACGTAGATCCATAGATGGTGAGCTTAAGTCTGACGTTTGGTTCAAGGAGGGCCACCAGAACCTCCCTTTTGAGCTGGAAAAGTGGCGAAATGCCTATATAAGCAGTCACCCTTGAAACTGAGTCTAGTTTGGGAATGTTTTTGGCTATAAAAGGGGCTTAGAACAGCCCCTCTCACAGCCATACGAATTTGGGATTTTAACCCTAGAGAGAGAGAGAGAGAAAAGAGGGAGAATAGTTTGGTATTTGTGGGAAATCTTCCTCCTACTGCTTTGGATTGTTACACGGCCTACACCGCCCTGTTCTAGGCGCTTTCCCAGCGGTATCCAGCCCATTTGAAGGTAAGAAACCCTAACCCTAGGTCTGATTTAAGGTAGGATCGTTGTGGGTTATGAAAAAAGCTAACCGATTCCGCTCTTTAGGCTAGAAATCTCCCGTATACGAAGTTCTACTACCCTTCTTGATTCGTTGCGTTTCAAAAGGCAAAGGTGAGGACTTTAAGTGTATAAGTTACTATTTTTCAACGCTTTCAATGTCGAGATAATGATAGATTCATGATCGCATGTAAATGCACATGTACAAAGTGCTTTCCGTTTCCTTTCGATTAACGTTGTAGAAATTGGAATTTCACATACTCTGGTATACGTAGAAATACCGTATACGTATTTTTTTGATAAATGTTTGACATGTTTATTTAATGTATGATTATATAATATATGAATAAAATACTAGTTCGAAAAGGAATCGCCAAAATACAGGTTCACTTGTAAATGCGACGTACGTTGAAATTGTGTATTTTAGAAATACCGTATACGTATTTCTTTTGGAGTAATGTTTGACATATTTATTTAATATATGATTATACAATACATGAATAAAATACCAGTTTGGCGAAAGGAATCGCCGAAATCTATGTTCGCTTGAAAACACTATGTATGTTGAAATTGCGTATTCTAGAAATACCGCTTATGTACAAATTTTGGAAATGTAATTGTCATGATTATTTGACGTATGAATATGGTATGCGCGGATAAAATAACCGCTCGAGGAAAGAATAGCCCTAATACGCATTTGCTAACATACGTCGTGTATGTTGGAATAGTGTATTCTAAGTGTCCGCGTAGATGCTTGTGTGTGTAAATGTTTGAGTGTTAGTGCCTTAGAGAGGTGCTGATATGGGATTCCCGACTCCCTTAGAGACATGTAGGACCCCCCTCCATGCGGTGGTTAGCTATAACCACTCACTTGAGATGTGGATGTAATTGTATCCCTATGTGTATAGTGCTTCACAACATGCTTTACAACATGCTTTACTTCATGCTTTACTGCATGCTTTATAACATGCCTGCTAACATGTTTGTATTGCTTGTTTATCATGCTTTACTCCACATGCTATTGATGAGAATTGTTTGAGTTTGGGACTATGCCTATAGTCCAAACATTCGGTACCAGACTTGCGGTTGTGGCTGAGATTCATATCACCACAACGGACGTGTCTGGCGAACCCGAGTCGTACTTCGGTTAGCGATAGTGGTTGGCCACACGGAGTGCTTTTGCGCTCCATATCGCTCAACTTGTGGTGCGCTCGAGCTAGTCACGCTCGTCAAGTAAACCGAAGTGTATATGTGTGTTCACCATGTTTGGTCGCTACTGCTTGAACCTAGGGTACCAAACTTACCAGTGGCGATCCCGTTAACCATGGTACCTCGATCCGCTAAGACGCATGAGCCGGGCATGGTGGTATGGGACACCGTGGTCGAGCTGTCGGCCTACACTGGGGTCATGTGCCTCCCCGTAGTGACCATTGCGCAACCAAACTCGTGAGCCGATTATGGTGGTATGGGACACTATATTAGAGTCGATACTTACGGCGAGAGCCGAGTACGATGAGACCAGTGCTCGTCTTTGACGGCGACGAGTCCTCCGTAGTATCTTCTGAGTATACTCCAAGTGTCCGTGATTGGCGACGAGCCTTTCACAAGAACTAGAGTATGAGTTGAGCCGAGTACGATGAGACCTGTACTTGAGCTGACGGCTAGTAATTGAGCCAAGTACGGTGAGATATGTACTTGAGTGACGGGCCAAGAATTGAGCCGCATACGGTGAGATCTGTATCCGCGGCCGATGGGTGAGAGCCCTTTGCGATGCCTTCACTACGCTTCTCGAAACCATAATATCGTATGAGATTAGCTAGGATTGACGACCCTAGAATGGATCATGTTTGGGAATGATATAAGGGAGGTACCTTAGTTTCCCAATACTGCTGGTTAAAATGGACTAATAAAAACTTGGTAATCATGAGCATCATCGCACCGCATGTGCTTTGTAGATGTGGCGCACTGAGGGAGTAAGCATTCGCGAACGTAAGATGATGTCGCTTGAGGGTGGTTTGGCAAGGGCATACAGCATCATGTCATATCATTTTTGCATTTAACAAGAGTAGTTAGAAATGTTTGAATTGTACTGTTTTATCATTACTGCTTGATTGATTTGATAACATGTTAACCTATGCTTTATTGTTCCACTGAGTTAGCTACTCACTCCCACGTTACGGGACGGTGTGTTTACTAACACCCACCGACTCTGTCACAGTGTAGATGGCGCCTGCTTCGGGAGCCGGAGCTCGACTTCGAGGAGGATCAGGAGGAGTTCTCCTTTATGCAGTACTCTGACGGCTATGCTTAGGCCGACTGCATCACGGGGATTCCAGGGCTTATCTATAGAATTGTATTTTGATTTTTGACTTAGAAACAATACATGTATATTGGTACTCAGTTGGTACTCATACTCTGGAGTTCACAAAATTTTGATACTTTACATATTTTGAATATAAAATATCAGTCTTCCGCTTGCCTTTATACAATTGAACTGGAGTATGAATTACTGTTTTGGTATAATCTCATTCATGTTTATTGCGCTAACTCAGCCAACATTTAACCATCATTATGTATGTTGCATAAGTGATGCGTTGGAACTCGGGAGTTGAGTTCATACTCGACCCCCGATTTTCAGGGCGTTACACAACCTGCCCAATGACATATGCAATGGTCAACCACATCTCATAACAAACATGCAGATGATGCGTATGGGCATGTATCATGATGTTATGCGGTCACATACTCATAATCGGTATCAATAACCGACATCGACAATCAACCTCGATAATGTGGACATTTAACCAACATTGCCCATATAGAGCCTAATATACAGTGGACTCATGGCCTCACACCAGGGCCAAATATACAACACCATGGGCCTCACTCAAGAGCTTAATACACATCGCGATGGGCCTCACTCATGGGCCACATATACATCAAGTGGGTCGCATCTCACGGGTCTAATATACATCGCAATGGGCCTCTCCCACAGGCCTAATATACATCAAGTCGGGCCGCATCGCACGGGTCTAATATATATCGCAATTGGCGGCTCCCACGGGCCTAATATACATCAAGTCAGGCCTCACCATATGGGCTAAAAATATATCACAATGGGCCACGTCCCATAGACCTCGAATACATCACAATGGGCCTCGACAATCGGAATCGGCCTCGATAATCAAAATCGGCAAATCGATCGCGACAATCGGAATCGATCGATAATTAAAATCGGCAAATCGATCGCGACAATCGGAATCGATCGATAATTAAAATCGGCAAATCGATCACGTCAAGAGGAAATTGGCAATCGGTCAAGTCAATCGGTATCGGCAATCAGCCATAATAGTTGAAATCGGCAAATCGGTCACGACAATCGAAATTGAACAATAATCGGAATCAGCAAATCGATCACGTCAATCAAAAATCGGCAATCGGTCAGGATAATTGGCCTCGATCGCTAATTGGCAATCGGTCAAGTCAATCGGAATCGGTAATCTGCCACGATAATCGAAATCAATCGATAATCAGAATCGGCAAATCGGTCACGTCAATCGGGATCGGCAATCGGCCACGAAAATTGGGATCGATCGATAATCAGAATTGGCAAATCGGTCATGTCAATCAGAATCGGCAATCGGTCGTGACAATCTGAATCGATCGATAATCAAAATTGGTAAATCAGTCACGTCAATCGGAACAGGCAATCGGTCAGGATAATTGGCCTCGATCACTAATCGGCAATCAGTCAAGTCAATCGAAATTGGCAATCGGGCACAATAATCAAAATTAATCGATAATTAGAATCGGCAAATCAGTCACATTAATCAGGATCGATAATCAGCCACGAAAATTGGGATCGATCAATAATCAGAATCGGCAAATCGATCATGTCAATCGGAATCAGCAATCGGTCGTGACAACCGGAATCGATCGATAATCAAAATCGACAAATCGGTCACATCAATAGAACCAATAATCAGTCAGGATAATCGGCCTCGATCACTAATCGGTAATCGGTCAAGTCGATCGAAATCGGCAATCGGCCATGATAATCGAAATCGATCAATAATCAGAATCGGTAAATCGGTCACATCAATTAGGATCCGCAATCGGCCACGAAAATTGGGATCGATCGATAATCAGAATCAGTAAATCGGTCACGTCAATCAGAATCGGTAATCGGTAGTGACAATCGGAATCAATCGATAATCAAAATCGGTAAATCGGTCATGATAATCGGCGTCGATCGTAATCAAAATCAGCGTAAGGGAAGGTCATAATGTGGATATTAAACCATCATTGCCCAACAATGTGGCCATTTAACCGATATTGCTCCCAATAAGTGGTCCACATAGGGCCAAACATATAGTGGGCCCACGGCCTCATACAAAGGCTTTATACACAATACAATGGGCCACATACAATTCCAATGGGCCTCATACAATCACAATGGGCCACATCACGGTGGGCCACATATATCACAATAGGTTGCATCACATGGACTTCATATACACAACAGGTGGGCCCTACTCATGGGCCAAAAATACATTATGATGGGCCTTGCCCATAGGCCTCGAATACATCACAATAGGCCACAACAATGGGCCAATACACATCAAGTGGGCTGCATCAATAGGCCTCACTAACAGGCCTTATACACATCAAGTAGACCGCGTCCACGGGCCGCACCAATGGACTTCAAATACATCGTCCATATGGACGGTGTGTAATTAAAATACATACATCTGAAGTGGGTCCCACCTAAAATTTAGATCTATCTCATTATCAATGTGATGCCATAAAGCAATCTCTACAAATGATTTGGCGATATGGATGCAACACATACATCAGGATGGGGCCATGTCCAAAGATGGACGGCGAGGATAAAACCCATGCATCGGCTCTTGGGCGGCAGGGATGAGACAGATACATCATGTGGGCCCCATGGTTGCACGCTTTTGAATGCAACACATATACAAGCAAGGTGGGTCCCACCCCTCACACGTACAACATGTGTGACATGGGCCCACAGCTACCAAAACCGATGGACAGTTGATAAAATACATAAATCATGGTGGGTCTTTCCACATATGGACGGCGTGATACAAAACATACAACATGGTACGTCCAACGCACACCGTCTAGGGACGGACGGCGTGGATATAAAACATATACATCAAGGTGGTCCTACCCCTCACACGTACCGCACGGGTGGGGTGGGCCTACGCCCTGAACATATGGACTGGGGAGGATGTAAAACACATACATTGAGGGGGGTCTCCACCATCCTTATAATGGATGGTGTGAATAACACATAAATCATGGCTGGCCCCACACGTGGCAGGTGGGAGCCACACCTACATTATGCGAACCCACCATCCAGCCTATCTGGACGGCAGGGGTGAAATGCATATATCAAGAGGGCCCCACGAATAAGGTGCACACGTCACTAAGGTGGCCCCACTTATAAGTGCACACCTCACACGTGGGGTGGGTCCCAACGTCCAAGGACGGTGTGGATGAAACTGGTGGAACCCACGGAACTAGCTGCGTCAATACAGCTGATGAGCGGTACACGTAGGGCCGACCATCAGTACAGTAGCTACATAGCTGTGGTGAGGTGCAGCGATTGCTGCTGCAAGCAAAACAGGTGGTCCCACGTAGGGCCACCACCATATATATCTTATATAATATATTATATTAATATAATATTAATTATCATCACTTTACCTTTCCTTTTGCTAGCTAGTGGCTACGTCCAGACCGTCTGGATGAAACCCACAGCACACGGTGGGTCCCACTGTCCCAGATGGATGTTGTGAACACCACACGTGACTCACATGGGTCCCACTTCTGATGGACGGCGTGGGAAAAATACAGACTTCAAGGTGGGTCCCACATAAACGTAGCCCACCTGATTTGGATCAATATGATATTTGTGTTTTCTCATCACCAATAAGGTAGGGTCCACATGACTTGGACGGTTTGGATAAAACATACATCAAGGTGGGGTTCATCCGAGTGGGCCACACATCACACAAAAATGAAAGAGAGAGAGAGAGAGGGAGAGAGAGAGAAAGAGATAGAAGCACCCACCTTAGACTTCTCCTTCCTTTTTCTGCCAATGCATGCTAGAGCTCCAAATGAACAATTTCAATGATTGGGATCACACGTGGATGGTGGAGATGGGAGATAAGAAGTGGGCCACACAGAGCTCCCTCTCATGGAGCTCTCATGAACGAATTTCTTACTTGGGAGAAAATGAGGAAGAGAGATGAGAGAGAGAGAGGTGTAAGAGAGAGAGGGATGGGTGATGGATGGGGTGAGAGATGGGTGATGGGTGTACTTGGGTGTAAGAGAAAGTTTGACTTTAGGTTTGCTTGGGGATGGGGTTGTACTTTAATATCTAAGGTGATGTGTACTTGATTGATGGGATTGATGGAATTTGATGTGATGTGATATGTCGTAGAGATTCTCTTGGGTTTTGCAACATGCGTCGTTTTTCTCAAAATGAATGCGGGCCCACTTCTCCTGGCCAGGGTATCACCTTGTCGCGGGAGACATGGCATTGGAACCGCGGTGACAGTGCGGTCGCGATGATATAAGTCTCGAGTCGAGCCGATTCTAATATACGGAACACGACCCAAGATTACGTGCAAACGTCGATAATAGATCGCGGGTCGCCGAAATTCGACCGGGAGAACCGCAAAGGCATACGGAACGGTACGGGCTAGGATACGGGTTTCACAACTCTCCCCTCCTAATAAAAATTTTATCCTCAAAATTTGCTATCATGTAGGACAAAGTAAGGGAAGAGAAAGTATTGACTTATACATATACTAATCAATACCATACAAGGCATAACCAATCTATAAACAAATAGCGCTCTCTAATCTAAACCTCGTGCCCTCAGGATGCCTCATCAATGTTATGATGACCCCTAGGGGTGTACACAAACCGGGCTAGCCCGGTAAACTCGCTCGACTCAGCCCAAAAAAACTTGACTCGTCCCAACCCGGAACTGAGTTCGGGTCAGGACGGGCTACTTTCTGCAGCCCGAAACTCAGTTCGGGCTGAGTTCGGATATGCCCAAGTTTGACCCGACTCAGTCCGAAACCCGACTCGACCCGTCCTGACTCGGTAGACTATTATATATACCCCCTTTAAAAAAACCCTAGCGCTTTCCCCTTTCCCTTTTGAGAAAACGCCCGACCCCAGCCATCCCCACCAAACCCTCTCCCACCCTCCCTCTCTCCTGCCCACCAACCAAATCTCTCTCTCTCTCTCTCTCTCTCTCTCTCTCTCTCGACTCTCCACATCGTAATCTCTCTCTCTCTCTCTCTCTCTCTCTCTCTCTCTCTCTCTCTCCACATCCGTAAGCTCTCTCTCTCTCTCTCTCTCTCTCTCTCTCTCTCTCTCTCTCTCTCTCTCTCTCGTCAGGCAGAGGCCATCCGCCTCTCTCTCGTCCGTCCGTCTAGCGAGCTCGCTCGTCCCTCTATCCAACCGCAATGAGTATGTTCTCTCTCTCTCTCTCTCTCTCTCTCTCTCTCTCTCTTTTTTTCATACTGTGGATATATGATGATGCATTGAGGTGTACCCCATGGGCATTGTGGTTTTTTTTTTTCTTTCTAAATGTTGGTTGGTGAAGTTCTACATTTTCCTGTGATTCAATTTTAATGAAACACCAAAGATTTCGTTAGGGATTTGAGCTTTAATTGATCAAATTTGGTCCTTTCTCTGATTCGAATTTGATGAAAACTGAAGATTTTCATCTTTGTATTTGCTGAAATTTTGCAACTCAAAAGCATTTTGAGTTATTTTTAATGAAAGTGTTTATTTTCTTCGACTTTCCGTGAGCTTTGGTTAGAAATTATAGGTGGGCCGCCCGGGCTGCACAGAAATTTGCACCAGAATAAGGAACTAAACACTGGATCACTATTAAAAAAAAAAAGGACGTTGCATGCTTGGTGATTGGGACCGTTGATCTGGTGAGAGCCACCATGTGGATGGACTAAAGGAACAAAATTCAGGGTGATTTAACTCCTACTAGACATGAGTTCTGCACCTCCATTCGGTTTTCAGCCATACCTTTTTTTTTGCAGGCCATTAATGGATGACCATGAAGTTCCGATATCCTTTAGCTAACCTTCTGTCCAGATCCATCCTCAATTAACGCATGCCGACACGCATGGCCGACCACCATGTTGGTCGGCTACAGCCTGAAATTCCAACCAGTCATGAGTTTTGTAACTTCAATGTGGACCGTCTATTTTAGCTGACTCTCCATTTTCTAGGCCAATAATTGGATGGACAGCATTTCAATTTTCAATACCATCGGTACAGAACAGAATTTCGGCAACATCATGGAACTCCATGACCACTGCAACCACTATCTGATAAAAAAATGGAAGGGACCATGTGAAAAGAACAGAAAGAAAAAAAAGAAACTTTTTAATTGATAAGAAGGGAACTGTGATAGACTGGTAGATAATAAGATCACACAAACACAAGCGCGTGCGCACACACAGAGGACTCATTCCAACGTTTTGAGGAGCCTGAATAACCCAGCCGCTTCTCTAATCCTTGAGAACTCAATGCAGAAGGCCTGGACTTCGATGAATAGGTCTTGAACTACACACTACACCAAAATCGTCTAACTGGTACTGTCGGGAGTTTAGTTCTGAAACGGTCCTAAGCCGCTCTTGATTTGAAACGGTAACAAACCGTACTCAATTAGTTGTTGTTATACGCTGTCCTTTCTATTATTTTTCTGGTGTGTCCTAATTGTGTGTTTGATGTTCATATTTATTATTATTATGCTTTATTATTTTATTTCAAAACAAATGGGCGGAATGGATTCTATTAGTAACATCTGAGTGGACCCCACATGGCCCGAGAGCCACATTACTGTAAATTACCGCAGACTACCGATGTTTTTCTTCGTTTCCTTGCGCCTTAAATCCTTTATTTCCTTGCGTCATCGTCGTTTGCGTTTCCCTCTCTCAATCTCCCTCTCCCGATCTCAACCCTCTCCCTCGATCTCCCTCTTCCTCTTCCGATCTCGACTCTCTCTTGCTCGATCTCCCTCTCCCTCGATCTCCCTCTTACTCTCCCTCCCTCTCTCGATCTCCCTCTCCGTGCAACATCCCTCTCCCTGCATTTCCTCTCATATGAAAGATGCAGTCGTGCATTTAAATCTGTGGAAGATTGGTTGCTGGAAGAAGTTGCAGTGCAACCTTAGTTCTTCCATTTGTCTGGTTTAAAATGTTTTTTAGGCTTCAGTGCAACCCTCTCTCTCTCTCTCTCTCTCTGATTTCCTTTCAATCTCTCCGTCTTCTTCTCCTTCTTGAGATGGTGTCTGGTCTAAGATAGGACGGTTCACCACAAATCACATCAGCCCGTGTCTGTAAAACCATCCAATCGATCAAAGAGATTGTCGGTAACCACTCCGATGTTGATATCTATGCGATGCTCAAAGAGTCCAACATGGATCCCAATGAGACCGCACAGAAATTGCTAAATCAAGGTCAGATTTTTGCTTTTTTAATCTGTGATTATTTTCGCGCCATTTGTATTTGAGTTTTTGATTCTATGAGACTTGGGCGCTGTGGTTCATTTGCTGTACACTCTGCAACATGCACACTAATTTTGGAACTTCGAAATTGTGAGCCTCAAGCATTCCTAAGACCTTGTTGATTAGATTTTAACCATCTGATTTTTTCTTTAAGATTTAGACCATTGAACTTATCCTCTGCTTGTTGTTACTAGGTTAGCTGCATTCAGTCACTTACTTTATGAAGTGGGTTTGTTGTATTTTGGGTTAATGCCAGTGATTGGACAATTTTAACCATCTAATTTTGGCTGTTAAATTTGGACGTCTGATGGTTGACTTGTTTGTGTACACAAGGGTGCTAAAACTCTTCGACTGTATACATGATATACATGCATGGAAATTTGGACCTTCCAAACTGCGGGCCCCATTGTGGTCGGAGCGTTGCTTGAAGTTCATACTGACCAGATGAGGTTAACTATTTGATTTTGGCTGTTAAGTTTGGGCTTTTGGCTATTTGGCTTCTTACTATCTTCTTGATGGAAGCCAATTGGGTGGGTTGTATTGCCTTCTTAATTAGTGCGAATTTTGGGCTATCCTCTAGCCAAAGTTGGGCCCATGATATGGGAGGCTAGTACTGTCCCTTTTGGATTTTGTTGATTGGTTTCACTCAGTAAATACTAATTTTTAACAAGTAAGATTTGTGTAATTTTTTTTTCTTTTTGTTGTCAGAATTACGCACCAATTGAAGTTGTGTGCTTTTGTTTTGTTGGAAACCTAAACACCCCCACATGGAAAACTTAAATGAGGTTTTGTTTTATTGGAAACCTAAACACCCACACGTGGAAAACTTGAATGAGATCCTCACCATCCATAGGATGTGTCATTCAGATTCAGTAGATGATCATAGACCAAAAATATCAGACTGTTTTGATGATCATAGCCACTGGAACACAATAGATTGGTTAATGTGGACCTTTACCTGTTTTTTGCCCTTTAGTGTGTCTGTAGGATGATGATTAGATGGCTGGGTCAGCATGACTTTCGAGCCATAGATCCTTCATGGTGGGCCAACGTGATGAATGCTATGGATCCATCAATGTGTACCACATGCATATGTTTGAATGTCAGGTACAGACCTAGATCCATAGAGATGCATTTGTAGGTCCCTTTGTTTATTTTGTGCCATTTTCATTTTTAAGAGCGGAAGAGAGTTCCATTTGAAGGCTTAGAGTTGAGTTCTTGTTTGAAACCAGGTCCAATTGGTTTTGGCAAGTTTAATCATTGGCTTCTACTCTTATGATCACTTCAATGTTTTTTAGGCCATGTGTGACATGTGGCTGCTAGGCGATTCTCAATATTTATTTTATTGAGAATAAAATTATAAGGCAAAGTGACTATCAAGTGCTGCAGTAAATCTGAATTTCACTATTTTTAGTATTTTTACTTTGTATTTTGGTGTAGCATCTGTATTTTAGTGTAGCTTTGGGAAAAGTGCTTGTGCATGCAATCATTCCTTGCTAGTAAACACAACTCTGCATCTAAACCTGGGTAAGCTCTATTTCTCTAGATCCTTTTGTTTGTGCTTTCATCTTTTTCATTTCTTCCTTGTCTTTTGTATAATTTCCTATCTCTCTATGTTGGGATCTCATATGTATTGGCCCAAAAATCATATACGTTGACATAGGTCTATCTCGATTGAAGGAAATTGGGGCAACCCATTAACTAATTTTCGCTTTGTTAGAACAAAAGGAAAGTAATTTGGGAATGCATTGATTTGAGAACTTAGAGCATCTGAATGAAAGAAATCTTGTTGCATGTGTATTTATATCTTTGTGATACTGAATTTATGTTTTCTTTACCATTTGAGAGTACATTAAATACAAACCTTAGGGCTTTTTTATTTATTTATAAAGTATATAGAGATTGAATAACGTGTGAAACAGTTGATACAGACCAAATTAGTTGCAATCCCCAATAGATCTGCTTAGAGAATAATGGAGAACTTCCCCAAAAGTATTGTTATTTATCAGGCTTGAACACAAAAGATGTTCCAATGTCGCACAAAAAAAATGCAAGTTATTCTTACAATGCCTCGAGAACATTCCAAAAGTATGCAGAGCAAGCACAAGAAATTCCTGGAAATTATTCTTTAGTGCATCAACATGGTGATTGGCACTGGCTTTGTAGTTACGCTTTGTTAATGCTTGTGTCAGAACGAAGTACCCTGAAACTTCATTTTTCTTTGGTTAGACAGTTCACCACAATACTTACCAGTTACCACAAAGATCCTTATGCAAAGGAGTTTCACATCAAAATCAGTGAGAAACTTGCTTCGGTTGAAGCACGCATTTTACCTACACTTGGGTAAGTAAATTGGTATTTTTTTTAACAAATGCGGGATTTGTTTCATTTACTAGCTAGTTTAACTACAGGAACTCCCTCCTTTAAGTGCTTTTTAATTTTTCATCATTGCTTCTGGTTGGTTTTGTAGCTTAACTCCCATGACACTGGTAGAGAAAAGGATTGCTTGCCCCAACTGGAATATGATGAATAAGGTATACTCCTTCAGAAGTTGTACATAGGACCAGTTTGGCGGTTGTCCATTGTTTTTTGTGGTCCACATGATGAGGGGATTGGTCTGATTTTTGCATCAGGTGTTCTTTGTGGTGGGGCCAAGCAATGAGTGCATCATCACAGTTTTTACTGAGTGAAGCTAATGAAGTTTTGATCAGTGCTTTTCTTGTTCTTTTGAGAGCCAAAGGAGAGTCATTCAAAGAAGTGAGTGGTCATATGTAACATTTTATAAAAGAAAGTAAAATATGTTATGTTTCTGAATATTAGAACACAAGCATGATTGAGAGAGAAGCTCCATAAGCTTGATTCATAGACTGAAATTGATAAGCATATTACTCCTTTATAGATTTATAGATCTCTGCATTTGCAGGTTGTGGGATTGCCAAGGTGATGCTCCTTTCACATAAGGAATAATGTTGAAATTATTCTAGTATGTACTGTAACTAATTAGAATTTTATGTTATGGTAGCAGCGAGGAAACAGATCCAGTTCTCCTGGATGTGTAGGATTCCTCTGTGGGTGTCTATCTTTATTTAAATATGAACAAGAAGCTTTCTTGCAGATGTATGAGATGCCTTCAGCAAGTGAAACAAGAGTACTACCTAGTGAAGAACAAGTTTGAATCTTTATTTGGGGTAAGGAGATTTCCTGTAGCTACTAATGTAAATCATTGAATTATATAAGAGATTTATTATTCCTTATAAATTTGTTTCTCTAGTATGTACAGTTTTGTTTTTAGTTCTAGTTTTTAAGTGTCTGTGTTCCTCCATTTGGCTTGACAATGAAAGCTTGAAGGATATGTTGTTGTAAAGTATGCTCTCAATGTAATCTTTTTTCCCACATGGTTGAGAATTTTCTAATGTCATTGATCTTGCTATTGATGTTGTTGTTCTCTGTCTGTAGCATCCTGAACATATTAAAAACTTGATTTTGGTGGGTCCTGCTGGATTTTCATCAGAGTCAGATGGTAAGTCAGAGTGGCTGACAACTGAAACTTTTACTTTCATGATTTCAGGTAATCCTTCTTTGATAATCAGGCAGCTCTACTAGCCATGTGGGCCACAATGATAATTAGGTGGGATAGCTTGACCTGCATGGAGTGCATGGGGCCCATCAAAATCATGATTTTGCATGATCCCCTGCCCAAGCAGACCCTAAACTAAGTTGATATGTTGTAGAAATTTGAAGTAGATGAATTACATGTTAATCCTCTTTGATTAGTTTCTGTCAAAATCATGATCTAACAGCTTGTTATTTAGTGAAAGGTACATATCAATTTCTCATGTCCTCATAAGAATTATTTTGATTGGACCGTCTACATTATAAATAATAATAATAAATAATAAATAAATAAATAAATAAAAAACAAGGGCCTAAATCAACTACAATAAATAGGTAAGAACTATGGGAAACCAATGTTACATGTACATGACTATTGATGATGGCTGGTGAAATCATCATGACCACTTGAAACTATGTTCATATCATGTGATAATGGGGAACATGCCCCCCCACCCATAGGATTGCTTTGGAGAATCATTTTAATCAGACAATCCTGACCATTGATGGGGGAAAAAAAAAAAAAAACAGTGAAACATATGGTCACAACATTCATAATGAAGATAACCTGGAATAGTTCAGTTTTTGTCAATTGGCCCCACCTCAGATTGCCAATATCATTTTGATCCTGAAATCCTTACCATCTACTGATCATCTGTCTGTAAAATGGGCGACTAAATCATCGTAACAAATATAGTCTGGTGATCAATCTAGATCACAACATCCCACAAAAAGCCACCTTGATTGTGTATATAATCTAATTGGACGGTTAGATTTCATGTAGTTGCTGCCACCAGTGCCATGTGCATGTGTATGCAAGCATGGCCCAAACAGTACATGTGGCAGGGGTATGTATTAAGCAGGGGTACTGTTTGTGCATGACACAACGACTTCTACTTCAAATACCCTGTTTCAAATTGAGCTTCTACTTCAAGGTGACCATTTCAAATTGAACAAACAACGGCTTTTAATACCTGAGCCAGTTGCACTCCAAAATCTAGTTTTAATTCCTTGTTTGGGAATTACGTTTTTCCTCTGCTTTTTCTACAGCTAAACCTCAACCAGAAGTATATAGTTGAATACTGATTTATGGTTAGTTTTAGCTCCTTATTTGGGCTTCTAGATCTTACTTACACCATTCATTTCTAATGTTGAAATTAGTGATTTGTGTTAGTCCACTGGATCAATCCTTTCCTTGTTCTAATGTTGAATTGTAACAAGGTGTGATTTTATATAAATGGATGGATTGATGGAAAAATATGTATTGTTTCCTTTTCATATTGATGAAAAAATATGCAAGTCTTACTGAACTCAATCAGCCAACTTAGTTTTTGCTTGGGGCATGTTAGTATCTGACATCAAATACTTGGATGCAATCTACTACATGCATTCTGAAGTTCAGCTGTGATAATATTAGGATGTGATACGGTTTTATTTGTGATACTGATAAAAGAAATCACGATGTGATACTGATAAGTCGTTCCAATATTTATCTGTGATATGGCTGCTGGCATCTTTGATTTTGCTAAGTTGAATTAAGGGGTATTTTTGTTTTTTGTTCCATTGTCGTTATCATCTTGCACATCAAATAGCCAGCATCCTTTTACAGATTTTTAATACGGCCTTGTATTTACATTCAATGTTACAGGCAAAAAAGTTTGAAGCCAATACTTCCAGCCACTACAGGAAGGGATGTGCATAGGATTAACAGCTCATGACATGTACCAGACTACCTTGGAAGTGGCGCCGAAGGAAGCCCAGATCCCTCTAATAGCAGATGGAATACCAGGCCTGAAGAACTGGTGGAAGAGATCACTCGGGTTGTAGGGATGGACAAGAAGACATTGAAATTGAAATGTGTACTAGAAAAGAAGGAAAAGATTATTATGTGTGAATCATTCTATTGTCTTTTTCTTCTATTTATGTAATTATCTGGCATATAATACAAGTAGATTACATATCCCACTCTTTCTCTCATACAATGAACAAAGGGGTTTAAAATTGTTCTTAAAATTTTGTCCTAAATTCTGACCGTTGGCAACATTAATAAGCATTCAGATTCGTTTCTAAAAAATTGTGCCTACAATGTGATCGTTGTCACCAGAATGGTTTAAAACTGTTCCTAAAATTTCGTTTCTAAAAATTGAAACGGTAATCAAAACGGTTTTGAACCGTTCCTGATTTTCTGCGACGCCTCATTTAGGAACGGTATTGAACCGTTCCTGAAGCATTTAGGAACGGTTTAAAACCGTTCCTAAATGACGATTTTGGTGTAGTGGCATAACCACAAACACTGACCAACATCGGTAACTTGTATTTGCATGCATACATACACCTTCATATATGCGCACAGTGCATATGCATGCATACATTTCTTCATAGCCACCACCACATAATAGCAGTTAGTCACATGGGTATCCATTAAAGCTTACAGGACCTCATAAAATGGTGCACCATGCATGCATATGTGGCATACATGGATGGACAGGAGTAATAACATACATGTTTATGATGATCATTTCAAGCCTTCTTTCATCTTTGAGTTTGATTTTTGAGCTTCTATTTCATTTTCTTTCAGTCACAAACTGGAGATTTCAAAAGTCACATTTCAGATGATGAGTCTCTTTCAACTATTGATCTCATTTTCATAGCCATCCATCACTGAAGGAAAATAGAAATGGTGGATTCGATAATATCTGATACATTTAAGTATATATTTTATAAAGTCATAGACTCACAGTGTCATGTTAGTGTAGCTTTGAAAATTGTCCTCTTAGCTTTATATTCATTTTGTTGTGAACCTTTATCTTTCAGGAGTATATTCATGAAAGAGAATACTATTGTGAGTCAAACTTATGGAGCATTCCAAAACATCTCTATCATGCACATCTTAGGTGGACCACACCATAGCATCTTAGGGCATGATTACTTCCCCTATCCTTTTGAACGATACTTAGGAAATCAATCATCAAAATCAGAAAAGTTCATTTAATGGGATCCATTGAATATATGTTTCAAAATAATGATTGGACTTATTTTGTTTCTTAATCTCGACTGTCCATGCTATTGGTCAGATATCTAGGATCATCCAATTTGTGTAATTTTTCCACCATAAATTGAATTGGTGCATCCCACAGACAGCACTATTTTTTATGAGAAAATTTCTGGTACCTTGTCATGGTTTTATTACAGGTTTGAGATAATTCAGATAAGTTGATATGCCTTTAGCTTGGCTTCCTTTCGCTTTTAAATAGGACTTCATGTATGAGTATATAGTATATACTAGAAAGCTCCACATGGAATCTTTTAAGTTTTATCACAAATGTTTTCTGTTTTTGTTAGTTAGTCTTAATCTATGCTTAAACAAATTACCTATTAGATATATTTTTATTTTTTTTGTTCTTGTTGTTATGATATAGGATAATCAGTTACCCATTAAGGATTTCTATGTTGCCATACATAAATTGAGTGTGTTCAAGGATGTATAGAAATTCTCAAATTGTACATTTTTAGACAATTCAATATTGGATAGACAGCAATATTTTCATTTATTCTAATTTAAATGCACATGCTTATTTCGGTTCGTCTCTCCTAATTCTCTCTGGATATATTTCTTGCATTTACTTCCCCATCAAATATCCACACTTTGTGTGGATAGTTGACGTGTGAATCAAATCCAAGATTAATATATTCTGGAGAGATAAGGGGAGATGCTGCAGAAATTTTGGCGTGACATTTAAATTGAATAATGAAAGCATTACTATCTATCCAGCATTGAATGGGTAACTAATTTATTCGCTTAGGAAATTCTTTACTAAGGTCCAAGGATAAAATAAATTATTTCATATCTTTAGATATGACTAGTGAGGATGAAGTCCCACCTACGGCTACGGCTACCCCTAGTACCGGTGCCAGTGCGTCAGCCACATCACCACTTGTTGTGGAGGGAGAGGGGTCTTCAGCTGCAAACAAAGGAAAGAAACAGTCAACTGTTTGGGATGTTTTTGAAAAAGTAGCAGTTAACAATGTCCCCAAGATCAAATGTATGCACTGTAAAAGTCTATACATTAAAAGTGTCGGGGGGTCAACATCTCATTTAAACAGACATAGACAAAGTTGTGCAAGGAGACCTAGACTTCCACGTTCAGGCCAATAATTGCTATCGTTTACAAAGTCCGAAGGATCTACTTCTGAAGGTACACGTATGTCACGCCCCAAACACGGAAACCGGGCTCGCAAAATTCCCGATCGCCGAATCCGGCGCCGACAGCCTCCGTAGTACCCCATTCTCGGCTCCTAGTGCCCATACGCCAAATTCCGATTCTGGGATCCTACAAGGAGGATTTTCGGTGTGAATTTTTTTTTTTTTTGTAATGGAGCATAACCACAAGCATAACCAAGTCACAAGACAACAACACCACATATCCACTATAACAAAAACTTTTAAGTACAATGCGGAAAAGGAAATACAGTATAGTCAAAAGGCTCCAAAATGATCTGATCCGCACTCCCGCTCAGTGGCCTAGCTGGCTTGTCAACGCTACACACTTGCACGCACGCAACGGTCGTGCATAAGCTTACAAAAGCTTAGAGGGTGGTGTAAGTGTGTGCGCGAGGCGAGTGCCAAGTGTATAACATCAGAGTAATGCGGAAATGTGCGGTAAGTCCATGAGTGCTATCAACTGTACTAAAGCTATACAATGCAAGACATGAATGCTATCGGCCATACCAAGGGCATGCGATGCGAGGCCTATGTAGCCAAATGTCATATGCGATATGCAATACAAGTGTGCCAGTACTCATCAAGTATACATATCGAGTACAGTTCCTCTCTGGATATCACCGGGTCTAATACACCTCACACTGTGACCGCTCCTCCCTAGTGCACATCAAGCAAGTGGAAGAGACCACACTATCCGCGACTAGTAGTACGCCAATACCTGCCCGGCTCGTCGATAGCGGACACATTTGCGAGTCGGTCAAACTCACCTAGCTTATAGCCCCCTCACTCGGGCGGATAAGGCCACACCCCTTTCCAACCGAGGCCACGACACGGTGGGAGACGCGGCCTGCGGTATTCGGCACTCGGGCGCTCGTGCATCCACTCGGTCTGAGACGTTGGAGCATCCTCCAGTACCAAAAAGGTTCTGGGACTTTCACCCAAGGACATCCTAAGTGCCCACATAGTGCTAGAACAAGGTATTTCCCAGTATCCGATATGACCATCCACGATGTGCTGTGGAGCTACGACCCACGATGTCGCTAGGGCGTGCGGTGATCAAGTCACACATATGCGAGATGCATGAGTCATACCGTCACAATCATGCAGAAATCTCACGCGTACTACGCGATCATGTGGGGCACTCCGTCTCATAAGGAGTCCCAAATGTCTCACCAACTACTTATGTTATGATCAAACATTTCTCATATCAAGTATACATATGATGCGTATGCGCATGAATCATGAAAATGTACTAAGCATATCACAAAGATCTTGAACTATCCTTACGCCGAAGGTGGGCCTGAAACTTACTACACATAGCCGGTATGGGCTATTAATGGGCCCTAGGGAGGTTTATAATGCGGACATTAAACCAACATTATCTTACAATATGGACGTCAAACCAACATTTCTCCCAAGGCATAACCCACATCAAACATTATTACACACACTATGGAGGAATCCCTCATTGCAATGGACCCTAAGGACACCCATTGGGCCTCGACCCATGGGCCTTATATTCATCAAATGGGCCGCATCATATGGGCCTTTTATAAATCAAGTGGGCCACATCAAGGGCTTATGTACATTGCAATAGGCCATATCCCACGGGCCTTTGAATACATCACAATGGGCCTTGTAACATGGGCCACAATTACATTGAATGGGCCTAAACACACGGGCTATATATACATCAAGGTGGGGTCCACTTGAATTATAGATTTGCCTCATTTTTAGCCTCAAGACTTAAGACAAGCTTTCCTTATGGTGGGCGGTTTGGACGCCACACATGCATCATGGTGTGGGCCCACATGAAGGCCCACCCCCATGTATATATTGTATACAGTATAATATATAATATTTTATATATATATATATATATCCACACACACATACATACACTCACACCCACATGCACACACACGTGCACACCCACACACGCATACACACACGTGCATGCCCACACACGCATGCACACACACACACGTGCATTCCAGGGACGGTGAAAAACAAATACATCATAGTGGATCCCCACACCGTCCAAAGTGACGGTGGTACAAGACACGCACGTATCATCATTGCGGGTCCCATATGGGGGGCCCATCCAAATGTTTAGTTTCCATCCAATCCGTTCATAAGGTCGCACGGACATGGAGAAGGGGAAAAATAAACTTCGATTGATTCAAACTTTCGTGGACCCAAAAATGGTTTCAATGGCGTACGACCAATTCACACCGTTGTTTCCAATGATGTGGGCCACCGAGTCTTGGATATATCCGAAATTTAAAGGGGCCCACCTCGGAGGTGGTCCACTAAATGGATGGAGTGGATATCACGTACACATCATCAGTGGGGCCCACGATAGGGCCGGCCCGTGGCTCCGCTTCATACGCTTGACGCCCGGCCTTGACATGGGCCTGCGTCTCAAGGCATGATGTCAGGCATGACGTAATTCTGTCTTTATTTTATTTATTTATTTTTTTTTTTAAATCACCTTTTAAGCGGTTTTTCGGTGTAGGGCCCGCATCGGTTAAATCCGCCTCAGCCGTTGGTCCCCATGGCTCATAACAAGGATAACAAGCCCAATATTGGGTATTTTTCAATATACAGAAAGATTAGGAAAGTTTTCAACGGTGAAAATCTCTATTTTCAAAGGTATGGTCCGCCTGAGAGTCAGATTAACATCATTTTTTGGCTCAACGCCTAAAATGAGGTGGGGAAAATGGTGGACGGCTTGGATTGAATACATTCATCAAGGTGGGGCCTACTTGAGCACCCACTTCCAAGGCTTGAAAATTCAAGCCAACATTTGTGTTTTTTCCTTCCACGTCCAGCGTCAGGGGACGCTGGACGGCTGGACTGAACACATACATTCAAGGTGGGCCCGGTTTAGGTGGGCCACCACCTGGAGGATGGTGTGGGTCAACACATATAAGGTATGCCCCACTTATAAATGGCTTAGATATAGAACCATGCCTCATGGTGGGGTCCATCCAAGTGGGCCATACAATCATATCATCATTCCAAGGTAAAAGAGAAAGGGAAGAGAAGGAGAGAGATCGGAGTAGCCAAGGGACCCATGCCACTATGGGTCCCTCAAATGATCATGATACATACATCTAGATAGGTCCCACCACAAGTGGGCCCTTAAAAGATAGAAATCAAGAAATTTAAAACACCCACCGTCGATCTTCTTCGGTCCGTTGGAAATGCCAACCTTCTTGTGCTCCTCTTTGACGGTGGGGATTGGAAATCAAGGGTTAGGATGGGGGGGTTTTGGGAAGGGAAAGGTGGGCCTCACACATGCATTTTTTCTTCTCATGAAAGGCTCCCAACGTGGGATTTTTCTCATTTGGGTTGCTTGGAAGGTGTGAATGGAAAGAGAGAGAGAGAGAGAGATAAGGAGAGGTGATGGGTGTGATGGGTGAGTGATGTGAGGTGAGGGATGGGTGAAGTGAGAGGTGGTTTGACTTTGGTGAGAAAAAGCATGGGTTGCTTTACTTATGGAGAAAGGTGATGTGTACTTGACATGAAGTGATGGATTGATTGATTGATGGGATTGATTTGATTGATTGGATTGATTTGACATGTTGTAGAGATTCTCTCGGGATCGTAAAAGCGCGGCGTTTCTTTGAAATAAACACCGGCTCACATCTTCTAGTCAGGGTATCGGATCGGTGCGTGAGTTGCGGCGTTAGAACCGCGGCGACGATGCGGTCGCAACGATACAGGTATCGGATTAAATCAACTTGAATTTAAAGAAAATGACATACGGTCGTGCACAACGTTGGTTATCAGTCGCGGATTGCCGGACTTCGACGGAAAGGATCGCAGGATTCATCGGAACAGTACGAACTAGGATACGGGTCTTACAGCTCTCTCCACCTAATAAAAATTTCGTCCTCGAAATTTTCACTACCATCGCAATTCAACATAACCCATAAGGAAATACGAAACATCTCACCATATATAAGCACAACACAGTACAACATACAATCAAACATCGAAAAGATGGGGATAACGCTCGCGAATCTCCGCCTCGCGCTCCCAAGATGCCTCATCTACACTATGATGGCCCCACTGCACCTTCACTAAGGGGATGACCTTGGTCCGCAGGACCTGCTCCTTCCGATCGAGGATACGAACTGGCTGCTCAATGTAAGAAGCGTCCTCACGAACCTCCAACGGCTGCCAATCAATAACAGGAACGATGTCTGACCCACACTTCCTCAACATAGAGACGTGGAAAACGTTGTGGACGCCAGACAACTGAGATGGCAAGGCAAGCCGATAGGCCACGACGCCAACGCGCCCGGTGATCTCGAAAGGTCCTATAAATCTCGGGGCAAGCTTGCCCTTCACTCCAAAACGAACCACACCCTTCATGGGTGAGACCTTGAGATACACATGGTCCCCAACCACAAACTCCAAGGGACGGCGCCGACGGTCAGCAAAACTCTTCTGTCTGCTCTGAGCTGTGCGCATCCTCTGCCTGATGATATCGATAGTCTCTGATGTCTGCAACACAAGCTCAGGACCTAGGAGACGGCGCTCTCCAACCTCGGTCCAACAACTTGGAGATCTGCACGGTCTGCCATATAATGCCTCAAAAGGAGCCATGCCAATGGTCGCCTGATAGCTGTTGTTGTACGCGAACTCAGCCAATCGCAGGTGCTCGTCCCAACTACCCGAGAAGTCAAACGTGCACGTTCGAAGCATATCCTCAAGGATCTGGTTGACCCTTTCGGTCTGCCCATCGGTCTGCGGATGATACGCGGTCTTGGCCGAGCTAAAATCGCGTGCCCATCGCTCTCTAGAAGCTCCTCCAAAACTGAGATGTGAACCTCGAGTCTCGGTCCCCGAAACGATCGAAACAGAACACCGTGTGTAACCTCACGATCTCATCAACAAACATCTTGGCAAGCCGGTCTCATATGCCGGTCTCACGAATCGTAAGAAAATGTGCGACTTCGTCGACGGTCCCACAACAACCCGGATGGCGTCATGACCGCGCCGCTAGTCCTCGGCAAACCCATGACAAAATCGGTAGATATGTGCTCCCACTTCCACATCGGGACGCTCAATGGTCAGTAATAGACCGGGGGGTCTCGATGATCGCCTTGACACGCCGGCACGTGTCACACTCGGCCCACAAAACTAGCTATCCGACGCTTCATCCACCAAAAATACTGACGCCTCATATCGCGATACATCTTCGTCGAGTCAGGGTGGATAGAGAACCGCGATCGATGTGCCTTTGTTATAAGATCTCGGCGCAACTCAAGAATTTCCGGGACACATAATCGGCCTCTGAAGCGAAGTCCACCATCGAACCAACTCGCACCGCCACTGTCGACTCTCGAGATGCCTGCTTCGCTCTCGTACTCCCGTAACGACTCGTCATGTCTGCCGAGCCTCGATCACCCTTGCGACAAGAGAGGTTGAATCGACAGGCTCGATAGTTGAACGATAGAAGACCTGCACCAAACTCGAAGTCATACTCTGCTACATCCTCGAAGCATCCTCCACTCTGAATCATCAAGTGTGCCACCGTGCCTCGTGGTGACGGTGAGGGCATCCGCCACCACGTTCGCCTTGCCCGGGTGTGGAGGTCAAAATCATAGTCCTTCAGAGCTCCATCCAACGTCTCTGCCTCATATTCAGCTCAGACTGAGAGAACAGGTACTTCAAGCTCTTGTGGTCGGAGAAGAGCTCGAACCTTACCCCATAAAGATAGTGCCTCCACACCTTCAGTGCGAAGACCACTGCCGCCTCTCCAAATCATGCGTGGGGTAGTTTAGCTCATGGACCTTAAGCTGGCGAGACGCATAAGCCACCGGCTTCCCGTGCTGCATCAGGACAGCACCCAAACCAACTTGCGAGGCATCAGTAAATACAACAAATCCATCACTCCCAGAGGGAAGAGTGAGGACAGGAGCGGACGTGAGGCGGTCCTTCAGCTCCATAAATGCATGCTCACAAGTGTCACTCCATACAAACTCGGCACCCTTCCGGTCAACACGTCAACGGGGCTGCAATACGAGAGAAACCCTCGATGAAACGTCGGTAATAGCCCGCCAAACCAAGAAAATACGGATCTCGGATGCGTTCGTGGGCTGGCCCCACCGACGCACGGCATCAATCTTCGAGGGTCCACGGCGACGCCTGCCTCATCACCACATGACCGAGGAACTTCACCTCCCCCGCGAACGCACTTCTCCAGCTCGCGTAAAGCTGGTGTGCACGGAGGGTCTGCAATGTAATCTCTGGTGCCGCTCGTGCTCCTCACGAGTCCTCGAATAGATCAGAATGTCGTCGATGAACACCACAACAAACTGGTCGAGATATGGACGGAAGACCTCGTTCATCAACTGCATGAACACTGTTGGCGCATTGGTCAGTCAGAAGGACATGACCTGAAACTCAAAATGACCGTGCGAGTCTCCGAAGGCTGTATTTCGGGATATCCTCATCTCAAACCCGAACCTGAACTCGATGATAACCGACCGCAAGTCAATCTTCGAAAAGAATTGCGCCTCCTACAATGTGGGCGATCAAACAAGTCATCGATCCTCGGAAGCGGGTACTTATTCTTGATCGTGACCTTGTTGAGCTCGCGGTAATCTACGCAAAGCCTCAACGAGCCATCCTTCTTCTTCACGAAGAGTACCGGCGCTCCCCATGGCGAACTGCTCGGATGGATAAAACCTAACTCACGCAACTCGTCCAAGCGTCACAGCTTGCTTCCGTAACTCAACGGTGCCATACGATATGGGGCCTTGAAATAGGCGCGATGCACGGGCACAAGATCAATCTGAACTCGGTGTGCCGACGAGGTGGTAACCCGGAATCTCCTGGAATACATCGAAAACCACAAACAACCGGGTGATCGATACACAAAGCAATCGGCTCCTCAACGGCACATGATAACAAGCAAGAAAGCTTTGCTCTCCTCTGGGCTCGAACAAACTAGAACTCGGCACGCCGGTATGCAAACGTGACTATCCTCGCGGAGCGATCCCAATATAGCGTGGTACTCGGCGAGCCAATCCATGCCCGAGGATGACATCAAAATCGGACATCGGCAATACGAAATGTGTCGGCGAGGCAAAAGATATCCCTAACCAAAAATGGGGCAAGATGCGCAAAATCGGCCCAACACTGCAGATCTTCCCTAAGGGCGTCGATCTTGCGACAAACCCTCACGGCGAGACTCCATCGCAAACCGGTCGATCGGCAAAAATCATCGGCCACAAAGGAATGCGATGCACTGGAATCAAACAATACACGTGCAATGCATGCGAAACAAGAGAGTACCCTCGACTACTCCTCCCGATGATGTGGGTCTGGCATGTGCGGCATAGAACCCATCCCCGGGCTGCTGGGGAGGTGCGGGTCCCCTCGAGGTCTCTCGTCCGCTGCTTTGCTTGGCCGCCATTGTGGGGGCCCTAACCGTCTTGTCTCTCTTTGTGCCGGGGGGAGGTACAGGGGCCGATGTTGCGATCGGCTTCTTCTTCTTGTGGTGGGCTGTCGTGGAGGCGATGCGGTGTCCTCGAGATTGCGGATGGGGACACTCGTGTACACGATGTCCCGTCCTACCGCACCCAAAGCAAGTACCGGTGAATGGTCCCGAAGGTGGTGCTTTGGGGTACTCCCGGTGCTCGAATCTTTGGGCGAGTCGTGCGTCCGCTTGTGAACGATCTTTGTTGCGGCTGCGAACTACCAGAGGGCGCCTTCCTCTTCTGATCTCCCCTCTGATCACGGGCTCTCTGCACACTAGCCCAATCTGTCTCATATATCATAGCTCTCTCCACTATCTCCTCAAATGTCGGAAGCATGTGTCCGATCACACGGCTCCTGAGGGCAGGACGTAAACCGTTCTCAAAACGGCGGGCCTTCCGCCCCTCATCATCCACAAGATACGTCGCGAACCTCGAGAGTGCGACGAAACGTGCCTCATACTGGGACACAGTCATGTCTCCCTGGACCAGAGTCTCAAACTCTAATGCGCGCTGCTGGCGCACATGCTCAGGAAAGAACTTCCGGTCAAACCGGTCCATAAAGTCCTCCCAGGTCCACTCAAAGTCGGCCGCTACCGACCGGGCTACAGATGCCCACCAATACTGAGCCTCACCCTGTAGGAGAAATACGGCTAATGGGACACGCTGCTGGGTAGTACATCTCATGGTGTCGAATATCTTCTCCACCTCGGAACACCATATCTCTGCATCAGTAGGGTTTGGCTCACCTTTGAAACGTGGAGGATCATGCCGTCGGAAATCCTTGAGAAGGGCGCTCGCACGCTCCTGCTCGGCCTCGGCCTCCCGGTGTGTGTGCAATGGGGACGCCCTCTCGCCCCTGAAGAATGGCAGTCATCGCCTGAAGCATCTGCTGCAACTGGGTGGCACTCACAGGTACGGTCGGATCCGCACCGGTCTCAGGTATAGGAGTGGCATCTACAGGCTGAAAATCAGGAATATCTGGTGGTGAAGCAGGAGTCACAGGTGGTAGGGCCGGAGTAGCAGGTGGTGGAGCGGGGGTCGCAGGTGGTGGAGCGGGATTCGCTCGAGTTGGTCTTCTAGCCATTACGTCCTACAGGAAGTAACAAGGGTCTATCAGCCTTGAGAATTTTCGAAGGCATAAACGTCAAGGGTCTACGTCGAAAAATTGCTAAGTTATCAGGACTCGGAACCTATTCATTCTAAGTTCATAACAGATATGTGTTGTGATCTCAGGTATTCCCAAGTTATGCTCTGATACCAACTTCTGTCACGCCCCAAACACGGAAACCGGGCTCGCAAAATTCCCGATCGCCGAATCCGGGGCCGACAGCCTCCGTAGTACCCCATTCTCGGCTCCTAGCGCCCATACGCCAAATTCTGATTCTGGGATCCTACAAGGAGGATTTTCAGTGTGAATTTTTTTTTTTGTAATGGAGCATAACCACAAGCATAACCAAGTCACAAGACAACAACACCACATATCCACTATAACAAAAACTTTTAAGTACAATGCGGAAAAGGAAATACGGTATAGTCAAAAGGCTCCAAAATGATCTGATCCGCACTCCTGCCTCAGCGCTGCTGCTGTCCAACGCTACCTGCACGCAACGGTCGTGCATAAGCTTACAAAAGCTTAGAGGGTGGTGTAAGTGTGTGCGCGAGGCGAGTGCCAAGTGTATAACATCAGAGTAATGCGAAAATGTGCGGTAAGTCCATGAGTGCTATCAACTGTACTAAAGCTATGCAATGCAAGACATGAATGCTATCGGCCATACCAAGGCCATGTGATGCAAGGCCTATGTAGCCAAATGTCATATGCGATATGCAATACAAGTGTGCCAGTACTCATCAAGTATACATATCAGTACAGTTCCTCTCTGGATATCACCGGGGTCTAATACACCTCACACTGACTGCCTCCTCCCTAGCTGCACAGTCAAGCAAGTGGAAGAGACCACACTATCCGCCTGACCAGTAGTCTGCCAATACCTACCCGGCTCGTCGATAGCGGACACATTTGCGAGCTGGTCAAACTCAGCCTAGCTTATAGCCCCCTCACTCAGGCGGATAAGGCCACACCCATTTCCAACCGACCACGACACAGTGGGAGACGCGGCCTACTGGTATTCGGCACTCGGCGCTCGTGCATCCACTCGGTCTAGACGTTGGAGCACCTCCCGGTACCAAAAAGGTTCTGGGACTTTCACCCAAGGACATCCTAAGTGCCCACAGTGCTAGAACAAGGTATTTCCGGTATCCGCTACAACCATCCACGATGTGCCTGTGGAGCTACGGCCCTGATGTCGCTAGGGCGTGCAGTGATCAAGTCACACATATGCGAGATGCATGAGTCATACCGTACAATCATGCGAGAATCTCACGCGTACTACGCGATCATGTGGGGCACTCCGTCTCATAAGAGTCCCAGTAAATGTCTCACCCAACGGCTTATGTTATGATCAAACATTTCTCATATCAAGCATACATATGATGCGTATGCGCATGAATCATGAAAATGTGCTAAGCATATCACAAAGTACTGGACTATCCTTACGCCGAAGGTGGGCCTAGACGGCCTACACATAGCCAGTATGGGCCTATTAATGGGCCCTAGGGAGGTTTATAATGCGGACATTAAACCAACATTATCTTACAATGTGGACGTCAAACCAACATTTCTTCCAAGGCATAACCTGTCATCAAACATTATTACACACACTATGGAGGAATCCCTCATTGCAATGGACCCTAAGGACACCCTGTTGGGCCTCGACCCATGGGCCTTATATTCATCAAATGGGCCGCATCATATGGGCCTTTTATAAATCAAGTGGGCCACATCAAGGGGCTTATGTACATTGCAATAGGCCATATCCCACGGGCCTTTGAATACATCACAATGGGCCTTGTAACATGGGCCACAATTACATTGAATGGGCCTAAACACACGGGCTATATATACATCAAGGTGGGGTCCACTTGAATTATAGATTTGCCTCATTTTTAGCCTCAAGACTTAAGACGGGCTTTCCTTATGGTGGGCGGTTTGGACGCCACACATGCATCATGGTGTGGGCCCACATGAAGGCCCACCCCCATGTATATATTGTATACAGTATAATATATAATATTTTATATATATATATATATATCCACACACACATACATACACTCACACCCACATGCACACACACGTGCACACCCACACACGCATACACACACGTGCATGCCCACACACGCATGCACACACACGTGCACGCCCACCGTCCAGGGACGGTGGGGTAAAACAACACAAATACATCACGGCCAGTTTGATCCGTCCGGGCGGACGGTGGTACAAGACACGTATCATTGCGGGTCCCATATGGGGCCCATCCAAATGTTTAGTTTCCATCCAATCCGTTCATAAGGTCGCACGGACCTGGGAGAAGGGGAAAAATAAACTTCACTTGATCTGAAACCGCTCAGTGGACCCAAAAATGGATTTCAATGGCGGTACGTACCAATTCACCATGTTTCCAATGATGTGGGCCACCAGAGTCTTGGATATATCTGAAATTTAAAGGGGGCCCACCTCAGGAGGTGGTCCACTAAATGGACGGAGTGGATATCACGTACACATCACAGTGGGGCCCACGATAGGAGGCCCGTGGCCTGTTCATACGCCGCCAGCAAGACGCGGCGCTGCGTCTCTGTATTGTCAGGCGGCAGTGCGGCTCTTGCTTTATTTTATTTACTTATTTTTTTTTTTGAAATCGCCTTTTTCTGCCGGTTTTCCGGTGTAGGGCCCGCATCGGTTAAATCCGCCTCAGCCGTTGGTCCCCATGGCTCATAACAAGGATAACAAGCCCAATATTGGGTATTTTTCAATATACAGAAAGATTAGGAAAGTTTTCAACGGTGAAAATCTCTATTTTCAAAGGTATGGTCCGCCTGAGAGTCAGATTAACATCATTTTTCGGCTCAACGCCTAAAATGAGGTGGGTAAAATGGTGGACGGCTTGGATTGAATACATTCATCAAGGTGGGGCCTACTTGAGCACCCACTTCCAAGGCTTGAAAATTCAAGCCAACATTTGTGTTTTTCCTTCCCACGTCAGGCGGGACGCCGGGGACGGCCGAGCAGCTGAGCCCCGAACACATACATTCAAGGTGGGCCCGGTTTAGGTGGGCCACCACCTGGAGGATGGTGTGGGTCAACACATATAAGGTATGCCCCACTTATAAATGGCTTAGATATAGAACCATGCCTCATGGTGGGGTCCATCCAAGTGGGCCATACAATCATATCATCATTCCAAGGTAAAAAGAGAAAGGGAAGAGAAGGAGAGAGATCGGAGTAGCCAAGGGACCCCGCCACTATGGGTCCCTCAAATGATCATGATACATACATCTAGATAGGTCCCACCACAAGTGGGCCCTTAAAAGATAGAAATCAAGAAATTTAAAACACCCACCGTCGATCTTCTTCGGTCCGTTGGAACGCCAACCTTCTTGTGCTCCTCTTTGACGGTGGGGATTGGAAATCAAGGGCTAGGATGGGGGGTTTTGGGAAGGGAAAGGTGGGCCTCACACATGCATTTTTTCTTCTCATGAAAGGCTCCCAACGTGGGATTTTTTCTCATTTGGGTTGCTTGGAAGGTGTGAATGGAAAGAGAGAGAGAGAGAGAGATAAGGAGAGGTGATGGGTGTGATGGGTGAGTGATGTGAGGTGAGGGATGGGTGAAGTGAGAGGTGGTTTGACTTTGGTGAGAAAAAGCATGGGTTGCTTTACTTATGGAGAAAGGTGATGTGTACTTGACATGAAGTGATGGATTGATTGATTGATGGGATTGATTTGATTGATTGGATTGATTTGACATGTTGTAGAGATTCTCTCGGGATCGTAAAAGCGCGGCGTTTCTTCGAAATAAACGCCGGCTCACATCTTCTAGTCAGGGTATCGGATCGGTGCGTGAGTTGCGGCGTTAGAACCGCGGCGGCGGTCGTCAGGTGCGCGAACTGATATCGGATTAAATCGACTTGAATTTAAAGAAAATGACATACGGTCGTGCGCAACGTTGGTTATCAGTCGCGGATTGCCGGACTTCAACGGAAAGGATCGCAGGATTCATCGGAACAGTACGAACTAGGATACGGGTCTTACAACGTACCACTCATAAGTTTGAAAAAGAGAAGGTGAATGAGTGGTTTGCAAAGCTTATTATCATTGATGAGCAGCCATTTAAGATGATAGAGAGTGAAATATTTATGGGATACAGTAAATACCTTAATCCTCAGTTTGAGAAGGTCTCCCATATTACTGTGAAGATGGAGTGCATGAAAATGTATGCCAGTGAGAAAATGAAGCTAAAAGCAGTTTTAGATTCGGTTTCATGGGTAAGTTTGACGTCTGATATGTGGACGGTGCAAAATCAAATAAAGGGTTACATTTCATTGACTGCACACTATGTTGATGAAAATTGAAAACTCTGCAAGAGAATATTAAACTTTCGCCACCTTCCCCTCCCCATTCCGGTTTAGTTATTTCAGATTGCATTTACAACTGTCTACGAGATTGGGGCGTTGAAAAAAAAGTCAGTTCATTAACTTTAGATAATGCTTCAACAAATGACAGTGTCATACAATTCTTACGTAAACAGTTCAAAGCAACTAACAGTTTATTTTTTTAGAGAAAAATATTTCATGTTCGGTGTTGTGCACACATTATCAACTTAATTATACAAGAAGGGTTGAAATCAATTGACCAAACTATAGAGAATGTGAGGGAGAGTGTGAAGTACATAAGAGGCTCGTCGTCAAGATTGAGTATATGGAATGACATCGTCCAACGTTTGAATTTGACGTCTCCAAAAATGTTGAAGCTAAATGTATACACACATTGGAATTCTACTTTTGAGATGTTAGATTCAGCCCTGGAATTGGAACATGCCTTTCCAGAATATGCAGTGCGTGATAGAACATATGCTTGGTTGCCTATTGATGATGATTGGAGCAAAACGAAAGAAGTTCACAAATTTTTGAAGGTTTTTTACGACTGTACGAAAATATTTTCTGGCAATAAGTTTCCTACAGTAAATATGTTTCTTCCATCTGTGTGGAAGATCAAGGATGCCCTGAAGAAAGCTACTAATGATGGTACATTTTTTCTCCAAATCATGACAGGTGGTATGCAAATGAAGTTCGATAAGTACTGGGATGATCGTCATCTGATAATGTCATTAGCTGTTGTTCTTGATCTTCGGCGCAAGATGAGTTATGTTAAGTACATCTTCACGAGGATTTATCCTACTGAAAAGACAATATCTGAAACCTCGAAGGTTCATGATGCAATCGAAGCATTGTACAATGCGTACACAACCACAGTGTCCACACCAAATGTTTCTGAAGTTAGATCACAAGTTGCTTCAAGCTTCGACGATGATGATTTCATGTCTTTCTTAGCACAAGAAAATACAGACACAAACACGAAAGAATCAGAGTTAGACATGTATCTCAAAGAGTCAGTCGTACTACGGTAGGATTCAGAGTTCGATGTTTTGGAGTGGTGGAAATTAGAGTTAGTAAAGGAAAATACCTTACACTATTGACGATGGCATGAGATATTTTATTAATTCATATTTCAACAGTGGCATCAGAATCTGCGTTTAGCACAGGGAGTAAGGTCGTGAGAAAAACTAGAAGTTCTCTTGCACCAGATACAGTGGAAGCATTAATTTATACGCAAGATTGGTTGCGTCCGAGTCTAGGAGGTTATGATCTAGATGAGGATGATGAGGAGAATGTGAATGAAGCCATAACACATGAAACAACAGCAATATGATGGATGTTTGGGATGAATGTTTTGATCTTGTTAGTTTATTTGAATTTGCAAAAGCTGTAATGGGTACTCTTTTAACTTTTATTTTTACTTATCTGGTATGTTGATGGATGTTATGCAAGCTGCGCAATGCATTAATGGCTCTTTTTTTAATCCATAAATTGCTTTTATTTTATGTCAGTATTTCATTATTGCTAAAAATCCTAAAATACTTTTCCAACACAATATGTAGATGTCTTCAAGCGAACCATCGATTGACATTTGAGACTATGGTTCCTTAGTCCATTCTCTAAAGTCTGGAAAGTTAAAGATTTTGTGTAATTTGTGTAGAGCCAAGTTTGTCAAGAAAACTAATCGGCTTAGATTACACTTATCCTGTCGCTGCAGAATGCAAAATCATGTCCTAAAGCCTCAAAAGAAATCCAAGTTCTTTTCCAAGCAGTTCTTGACTCAAACAAAAAAGCTTTCACTCCCCAATCCAAACTTTCTGAGGCAGAGAATGAGGCTAAATTATTAGCGTTGGAAGAAGAACAATTCCAACTCGCTTTAAAGCGTAGTATGAAAGAGGCTTCTACACATCAGCGATGTCCTCCAAGACCACATGATGTCGAAGTAGGTTCAAGCTGCACAGGTAAAAAGAAGAATAGTAAGAATTCAGCTAAGTTTCTCTTTAGTTTGGGTGCATTTTAAAGGACGTTGGGAACTACGTATAAATCTTCTCACAAAAATAGTTTGAAAAATCTAATTAAAACTATACAAGAGGAGGGCGATAAAAAGCTATCTCCACCTTCTGAAGAGGGAGAGGTGAATGAGTACGTATATGAAGATTTAGATAGCAGCTTTAGCTCAGCAGATGAATTTCCTCAACAATAGTAGTCAGTAGTGTATGACTGTATTTAGTTTGTATAAAATATTTTATTTTATGCTTTATCAACTGTATGTAAATGTATGTAAATGTCTTGACTAGTTAGATTTTTTGTGGAGTCTATAATTCAACTATCTAAACCGTTGATCGAGGGCCTTGTAATGGGACGCGGATTACCTGCCAAAGCCCTTTCCATGAACTTGATGTAAGGTTTGAAACTGGCCCGAACTCAAGTTCGAAACTGGCCCGAACTCGAAGGTTTGAACTCGGCCCGAACTCGGGTCGGGCTGGAGATGTTGGCCCGGTGACCAGGCCCGGTCGGGTTCGGGCCTTGTGTGGCTGTTGAACTGGCCTGGACAAGCTGAGGCCAGTTCGACTCGGCCCGACCCGTGTACACCTCTAATGACCCCATTGATCCTCGGATCCCAGGTCAGAAACGATCGAATCGGGATTACTATGCAGCCTCATAATCTAAACGGTAGGGAGCTATATCAGGAAATCTCTAAGTTATTTGAACTCGGGGATCTAACCGTTCTAAGTTCTCAAGAATCATACGGTGTAAGGTAGCTATTAGCAGATATGTGATGTTATCTTCAGGTATTCCCAAGTCATGCTCTGATGCCAACTTCTGTCACACCCCAAATTCAGAAATCGGATTCACTAGAATCCCGATCGCCGAATCCTGTGTCGACAGCCTCCGTAATAACCCATTCTCGGCTCCTGGCGTCCATACGCCAAATTCTAATCCTGGGATTCTACCAAGAGGATTTTCCAATGTACATTTAACTCATAATAAGCATAACCACAAGTATACAAAAATCATAAAGGCAACATTATCATCACATATCCACTAATAATATCATTTGAGTACAATGTTGAAATGAAATACATAAATCGAAAATAAAGCTCCAGAAGACCGCCGCACGCTCCAAGTTCAACACTGCTGCAACCTAATATCACCTGCACGCATCTATCGTGCATAAGCTTATAGAAAGCTTAAAGGATGATGTAAATGTGTGCACATGGCAAGTGCCAAGTATTCAACATAATGTCATAATCATACAATGTCAAGATAGGCGCAAGGTCATGAATCATACATTATCAGAGTAAGTGAAAATACTAACAAGTCCATGAGTCAAGAAATATTAAAATACACAATACAGATCAACTATAAAAATGAGGAGTCATAAAGAGTCAAATATCAGATGTTGTATCTAAACCATATAAGTGTAGAAACACAGGTAACCCAAAATGTCATATGCTGCGAATGTAATGCAATATGCGGTGCGAATGGAATGACCTGGAAGTGAAGTCAAGATGATAGTACATAGTATCATAGGCTATGGGGTCCATCACTAGGGACTTCTATCCAAACCAGTCCCATACCTAAATTTGGATAGTCAGACTCAATGTGGTAAACTCTTGATCTCAGGTTAGTTGCGTGCCCCAACCAAAATCCTGGTACTGCGAAAGTTCACATAACAAATAGTTGAGCACCACCAGCCCAAGTGGATAGTGAATGAATGAATAAATGAGTATGCAAATCCTGCTCAATAAGTCCACATATCAGTACGGTTTATCTCTGGGATCATCACTGGGGTTTAGTACACTCCAAATGGCATTATGGCTCTCCCAGTCGCATAGTCCAAGTGAGCGTAAGAAACCTCACTATCCGTCTGACCAATAGTCTGCCAATACCTATTCGGCACATCGATAGCGGACCCATTTACAAGCTAGTCAAACTCAGCCTAGCAATGCCCCCAACGCTCGGGCGGGTAAGGCCACACCCCCTCCCAACCGACCAGGACACAGTGGGAGACGCAGCCTCTTGGTATTCGACACTTTGGCGCTCATGTATCCACTTGGTCTCGATGTTGGGGTGTCTTCTGGTACTAAGAGGGTTTTAGGAATTTTCACCTAGGGCCATCTATGGCAACCTGATGCTCGAACTAAACATTTTCGGTGTCCTATCTGGCCATCCATGATATGCCTGTGAAGGCTACAACCCTGATGTCGCTAAGGCATATAGTAATCATAACATACAATGCAAGATGTATGAGTCATATAATCCAGTCATGCACCAATCCTGCGCATATCGTGCGCTCATGTGAGATAACCTTCGCCTATCAGGGAGTCTCATAACAGCCTGCCCAATGACATATGCAATGGTCAACCACATCTCATAACAAACATGCAGATGATGCTTATGGGCATGTATCATGATGTTATGCAGTCACATACTTATAATCGGTATCAATAACTGACATCGACAATCAACCTCGATAATGTGGACATTTAACCAACATTGCCCCCATGGAATGGCCCATATAGAGCTTAACATACAGTGGACTCATGGCCTCACACCAGAGCCAAATATACAACACCATGGGCCTCACTCAAGAGCTTAATACACATCGCGATGGGCCCACTCATGGGCCACATATACATCAAGTGGGTCGCATCTCACGGGTCTAATATACATCGCAACGAGCCACTCCCACGAGCGTAAATACATCAAGTCGGGCGCATCTCACGGGTCTAATATACATCGCAATGAGCGGCTCCCACGGGCCTAATATAATCAAGTTGGGCTTCACCATATGGGCCGGAAATATATTACAATGGGCCACGTCCTATGGACCTCGAATACATCATAATGGGCCTTAACAATCGGAATCGGTCTCAACAATTGGAATCGACAATCGGCCTCGATACTCGGCCTTGACAATCGAAATCGGCAAATCGGTCGCGACAATCGGAATCGATCGATAATCGGAATACGCAAATTGGTCACGTCAATCGAAAATCAGCAAATCGATCACGACAATCGGAATCGATCGATAATCAGAACTGGCAAATCGGTCACGTCAATCAAAAATCAGCAATCAGTCAGGATAATCGGCCTCGATCACTAATCGACAATCAGTCAAGTCAATCGGAATCGACAATCGACTACTATAATCGAAATCGATCGATAATCAGAATCGGTAAATCGGTCACGTCAATCGGGATTGGCAATCGACCACGAAAATTGGGATCGATCGATAATCAGAATCAACAAATCGGTCACGTCAATCGGAATCGATAATCGGTCGTGACAATCAGAATCGATCGATAATCAGAATCGGCAAATCGGTTACGTCAATCGGAACCGGCAATAGGTCAGGATAATTGGCCTCGATCGCTAATCGGCAATCGGTCAAGTCAATCGGAATCGGCAATCGGCCACGATAATCGAAATTGATCAATAATCAGAATTGGAAAATCGGTCACGTCAATCGGGATAGGCAATCGGCCACAAAAATCGGGATCGATCGATAATCAGAATCGGCAAATCGGTCACCTCAATCGAAATCGGCAATTGGTCGTGACAATCGAAATCGATCGATAATCAGAATCGGCAAATCGGTCACGATAATCGGCCTCGATCGTAATTGGAATCGGCCTAAGGGAAGGTCACAATGTCGATATTAAACCATCATTGCCCAACAATGTGGCCATTTAACCGATATTGCTCCTAAGGAGTGGTCCACATAGGGCCAAACATATAGTGGGCCCACGGCCTCACACAAAGGCCTTATACACAATACAATGGGCCACATACAATCCCAATGGGCCTCGTACAATCACAATGGGCCACATCACGGTGGGCCACATATATCACAATAGGCTGCATCACATGGGCTTCATATACACAACAGGTGGGCCCTGCTTATGGGGCAAAAATACATCATGATGGACCTTGCCCATAGGCCTCGAATACATCACAATAGGCCACAACAATGGGCCAATACACATCAAGTGGGCTGCATCAAGGGTCCGCAATACCGGGCCTTATACAAATCAAGTGGACCGCGTCCACGGGCCGCACCAATGGACTTCATATGCATCATCCAGATGGACGGTGTGTAGTTAAAATACATACATCTGAAGTGGTCTTACCTAAAATTTAGATCTATCTCATTCTCAGTGTGATGCCATAAAGCAATCTCTACAAATGATTTGGGGGTATGGATGCAGCACATACATCAGGAGGGGGTTATGTCCAAAGATGAACGGCGAGGATAAAACCCATGCATCGGCTCCTGGGCGGCAGGGATGAGACAGATACATCATGTGGGCCCCATGGTTGCACGCTGTTGAATGCAACACATATGCAAGCAAGGTGGGCCCCACCCCTCACACGTATAGCACATGTGGGGTGGGCCCACAGCTGCCAAAACCGATGGATAGTTGATAAAATACATAAATCATGGAGGGTCTTTCCATATATGGAGGGCATGATACAAAACATACAACATGGTACGTCTTACGCACACCGTCCAGGGACGAACGGTGTGAATATAAAACATATACATCAAGGTGGGTCTCACCCCCTCACACGTACCGCATGTGTGGGGTGGGCCCACGCCGTGAACATACGGATTGGGGAGGATGTAAAACACATACATTGAGGGGGGTCTCCACCGTCCTTATAAAGGATGGTGTGAATAACACATAAATCATGGCTGGTCCCACACGTTGTAGGTGGGAGCCACGCCTACATTAGGCGAACCCACCATCCAGCCTATCTGGACGGCAGGGGTGAAACGCATATATCAAGAGGGCTCCATGTATAAGGTGCACACGTCACTAAGGTGGCCCCACGTATAAGGTGCACACGTCACACGTGAAGTGGTTCCCAACGTCCAAGGACGGTGTGGATGAAACTGGTGGGACCCACGGAACTAGCTGCGTCAATATAGCTGATGAGCGGTACATGTCAGGCCGACCATCAGTACAGCACCTACATAGCTATGGTGAGGTGCAGCAATTGCTGCTGCAAGCAAAACAGGTGGGTCCCAAGTAGGGCCATTACCATATATATCGTATATAATATATTATATTAATATAATATTAATTATCATCACTTTACCTATCCTTTTGCTAGCTAGTACACCCTAATGTCTGTTGCTACAATGCTGGCTACGTCCAGACCGTCTGGATGAAACCACAGCACACGGTGGGTCCCACTGTCCCAGATGGATGATGTGGACACCACACGTGACTCACATGGGTCCCACTGCTGATGGACGGCGTGGGAAAAATACAGACTTCAAGGTAGGTACCACATGAATGTGGCCCACCTGATTTGGATCAATATGATATTTGTGTTTTCCCATCACCAATAAGGTAGGGTCCACATGACTTGTACGGTTTGGATAAAACATACATCAAGGTGGGGTCCATCCGAGTGGGCCACACATCACATAAAAATGAGAGAGAGAGAGAGAGAGAGAGAGAGAGAGAGATAGAAGCACCCACCTTAGACTTCTCCTTCCTTTTTCCGCCAATGCATGTTAGAGCTCCAAATGAATAATTTCAATGATTGGGATCACACTTAGATGGTGGAGATGGGAGATAAGAAGCGGGCCACACAAAGCTCTCTCTCATGAAGCTCTCATGAACAAATTTCTTGCTTAGGAGAAAATGAGGAAGAGAGATGAGAGAGAGAGAGAGAGAGAGGTGTAAGAGAGAGAGAGATAGGTGATGGATGGGGTGAGAGATGGGTGATGGGTGATGGGTGTACTTGGGTGTAAGAGAAAGTTTGACTTTAGGGTTGCTTGGGGATGGGGTTGTACTTTGACATGTGAGGTGATGTATACTTGATTGATGGGATTAATGGGATTTGATGTGATGTGACATGTCGTAGAGATTCTCTTGAATTTTGCAACGTGCGTTGTTTTCCTCGAATTGAACGCGGGCCCACTTCTCCTGGCCAAGTTATCGCCTTGGCGCGTGATACGCAGCGTTGGAACTGCGGCAATAGCATGGTCGTAATAATATAAGTTTCAAGTCGAGCCGATTCTAATATACGGAACACGACCCAGGATTGCGCGCAAACGCCGATAATAGATTGCGGGTCGCCAGAATTCGACCGAGAGAACCCCGAAGGCATACGAAACGGTACGGGCTAGGATACGGGTTTCACATTAGGAATGTGGGGGGAAATCACGCGTGCATTGTGCCAAGGTGTTACAATTCCTAGGAATGATGAAAACATACTTTATGTTCAATATCTAAGAACTTTGTTCAAAATCCTCCACAGTATCTTCAATACGAATGTATATCCATGTGACGCCCAAGAAACCGGACTCAACCCCTTTGTGCTAAATGTCCTATATGATGTATATCAAGAGGTTCTTGTGTGCCTACCAACTCTTATCCTATAGCAACTGATTAGGATAGTCAAAGGGGATCATCTTGATACACTTCCATTTTCATCACTCATCTGCAAACTCGCACATTAAGTGGGTCTGCCGGCGACATTAGATAAAGTACATCCTAAAGTATGGTTCGACCATGATGCAGTTTAACAGGTGTACATTTCAGCCTATTCTCATGTAAATAGTCCTCCACCAATAGGAGCAAGCAACCAGCAACCAAATATGCAAATGTCATGGGAATCTAATTGGACACCCCTCCGCAGTCCTGAGTCAGTCACAAATTGCCAGCATCATGTACTTGAACGCCATCTACTAAATGGACTAGCCGGGATTGACGAGTGGCTCCACAACTGTGAATGACGTCTATCTGGGATTGAGGACAGGATGGAAGCTCTCCAGCACACTATGCAACAAATTCTTGAAATGCTGACGGTTGGAGGACCTCGAACACTCTAGTTGGTGAAGGAGTAGGCGTATGGATGTGTCCATGCATGGACACTGTGATTACTTTTTGCAAAGACAACATACCTTTTGTCTGACCTTGCATATTTTGGATTATTCGCTATCCCTTTGTTTTGATATGCCCATGGATGAGCTAGACAATATATTTTTGGATGTTGATATTCTATCAAACTTGTGCAGTTCTTATTTTGGATATTTTTGTTGATGGCTGTTTGATAAATCATATATCTTTACTACCATAATTATCTGCTCTCAATTTTATCCTGTTCTTTGTGAACTGCTGGTATAAATTGTGACTACTCTCTCCTACATATTCCTTAACGATTGCGAATTGGATTATGATTTCTATCGTTTGAAGCTATAATACTATTTTCTGTTAAAATCACAGCTCTCCTTTACCCTGGTATGCATAAATGGTTTCCATACGAATAGAGCTGTCGTTATCTGTTATACATCTGTCTCTTACTGATTATGCATTTTAGGGATGTATCTGGTATGCATTGAAATGTCTAGAACTCTATTGATTCTTCCCTATCTTTCTACTTCAACTCCAGTCAACTAATATTGCTATACTGCCCTTTGCCTATGACTGACAAAAAGGGGGAGAACAGATCCACTATGGAAAAATTGTGTGTCTATTTGTAAATAGTGGTACAGGTGCTAGGGGGAGCAACTGCATGAAGACAGGGGGAGCAGCTACATGAAGACAGGGGGAGCAACTACATATTTGTGTACTTCAACTTGCAGTAGCATTGTAAAATTGTGTAAAAAGTTATGTACACACAATTTAGGGTGTTAGTCTAGATGTTGTTCTAGGACTCCAAGTGCTTTGTCACGTAATTGACAAAGGGGAAGATTGAAAGTGCCCTGGTTTGTCAATTAGCGTGAGTGTTGAGTCAGCCAGACAAGTGAGCCCCATAGGAAGATCTTTCAAGCGTCTGCCTCAACTGAATGTGTGCCCCAAACTCGTCAAAGGTAAAACTAGCCTCACATCCTATGTCCCAAAACACCAGGTATATAAAACCCTTAAAATGGATAGAACAACTTAGGGTTTAAAGTGTGAAAACTGTTTTGCAAAATCAGGAAAATCTCTAAGTTTTCTACCTTTGTCGATTTATCGATAAGTGGTTCGATGAAATCGAACACTGTTATCTATGTCCTTGAAACTCACTCGATGTTATCAAAATGAGGAATTCAGATGTCCAACAACCACAATGAATCTTGGACTAAATTATCGATGAATCGATGGAAGGTTCGATATCATCGAATTTCAAATCTCGAGTTCATCGAGATGTCTCGATAAAATCAATATCTGGTCAGTCTGCGTCTAAAATGCAGTTAAGGAAAATCATGTGATTTTTAATATCTCGAAGAGAGCCTCGATATCCTCGAAATTCAAACCTCGATTATATCAACGGACCTTCAATGATATCGGATTGGGACACAAATTTGACCAGCAAGCTTTCAGGTAAATTCTTTTAAGTATCGAGGATCTTGTTCCGTATGTCGGAACAAGGTGTAATGTAGGACCTATCCTTGACACGAAATGGGAAATAATCCCTCAATACAATGGTCTTCCTTCCATCGATGATGTGTCCTATGACATTGGTATCTATGGTCATAGAAAGGAGCTAAATATGATGGGTATCGTGGTTGATTTCAGGGGCAGGTGTGAGTTTGAGGCAAGATGCCTAATTCTACCAAGGAGTTTTGTCACGGTCCAGACTTATCCTATTTAATCATGTTTAGCTTAATAGGCAGGCTATCTTTCTACGTTCATATGTACAATATGTATGCCGACATGGCATATAATTTGGGACCTAATTCCTAACTGTCTGTTGCCCATTTGGGCAATTTCTTAGGCCTAAAAGACAAAGTCTCTATCGGCTATATACTCCTAATACTTCTCAAAGACGAAGTTATAAACTTTTAGTTGTAAGTGGTCGGGCCAACACGGAAGGAAAGTTGTGTAGTGGGTCTGAGTCGGTTAAGCCGAATAACTAAGTCTATTATTCAATTGGCTTAGCATAACTAATTAGTCCTTTACCTTCCTTAGCCTAACCGGTAGTCTAGTCTTAATTTAGGAGTAGCGATAATCCACTGGTTGTAATCCAAAGTCTATGCTTATATGATTTTTATACCCTTTCTAATATAAGAAATTGTCTTATCACTTAGGGTTAAAAGTTGTCTGATTGGAATTGAGTTGCCCGAACATGAATGTAACTACGCTCGAGCACTACACACATGCTCATACTAGCTAAGGAGGTCCTAGGGTTCACATTATTAATTTGGTGGATTTCCTATACTGCCAGATGTGTTTTCAACATCTAGGAGTACCAACTCTAGGTTCAACACTCTAAAGGCCTATATAGCCAGTGGTCTTAAGTTGTATTGATTTGCTAAGGAGTTGTATTACATGGGACTGCATTGTTAAGGAGTTGCATTAAAGGCCTATCTAGCCAGTGGTCTTAAGTTATATTAATTTGCTAAGGAGTTGTATTACATGGGACTGCATTGCTAAGGAGTTGCATTAAAGGCCTATCTAGCCAGTGGTCTTAAGTTGTATTAATTTGCTAAGGAGTTGTATTACATAGGACTGCATTGCTAATCCCACCACGGGATTGGAAGTGGCATGTTTGGTAGGAGGGTGGGAGGGGATTAAAATTAATTTCATAGGCTTTGGAAAATGAGCCTTGTGTTGGAAAGTGTGAGATGGGATTTCCAAATCCCATGATAATGAATCTCTAAGTGTACTTGGAAAGGAAAATTTTGGGATTTACTTTTAATTGCATACACTCCAAACATGGTATTGGAAAACATGGGATACACCCAATCTAGGGACCATACCTTACACGTGCATTTATTGTTACGTTTACAATTTTATCCACCTTACTCAATGTAGTTGACCGAACGGGCCCTAAACGTCCTAACATTTAGAGGATGTGAAAGTTATGGAACACAAATGAAGATACATGTGAGCTAATACAACTAGGGCTTCAAACACTTGTATCATTCTACTAAACATTACACAACTAGGCCTATCAACATGAAATCACGAACATATCCTAAAGCTGCAACCAAAACAAGCTGCAAACATCGGCATGGATGACTAGGCATCCGAGTCTGGCGACGAAGGGGCACCCTTTCTCTTTCCCATGAGAGAGAAAAATGTGAAAACCGAGAAAAAGGCTGTAATGACTCGAAAAAGGCCATGGGAAGGGAAGAAAAGAGAGAGGAGGGGCTGGAGTTTTGGGTTCTCCACGGATTTGGGTCCCAATAGGGGTTGTAAAGGCTCAAATGATAGGGAATGAAGAAGAAAAATGAAGAAATGGGATGACTTAGGAAGCTTACATGATTTTGAGCCACCAATGGGAGATGTATGGGCTCAAATGAGAGAGAATGGAGAGGTTGGGAGTTGGCTATTGCAGAAAACAGTGATGGTGTGCGTGTTTGGCCAAGGAATGACGAAATGGGTGGACGGAAGGGAGATTTGAGAGAGGAAACAACGACTTGGAAGAGAAAAGAGAGCTTGGAGGAGTGTTTTGTGAAGGAGGTAGGTGTTTGGGGTGGTTTCAAGCCACAGCCCATGCACCAGGAGGTCTCATTAGACCCCAAAGGCCATCGCCCCGAGAGGCCCGCCCGACCGGGCCCGCTGACTGGCGAGGCCTCGCAGACCGGGCGAGGGCCTCGTCACCCCCTGGACAAAGTGGCGATGGTTCGCCACTTGGGCAAGGTCCTCGTGACCCATAGGGCCCAAAAACATATGGGTCCCACCCTGGGTACCCTTGGACATGCGTGGGTAGGCCCACGACCCTGATTTGCTCCGTTTCGGGTCATTTCGATAAATTTCTGATTTAAACTTGCATTTACTGATTTTTAACAGCTGGGATGGAGTGCATTGTGATCTAAACCCGTCGTTTGACAGTCTAGAAGTGATTCGGGATCGTTTCGCGTGATCATGGGTGTGTACGGGCCCAGTCTCAGCGGTCAATTTCGGTCAGTTTCACCGTTCTGCGAAATTGGAAAATCCTAAGTCGGTTTCTACATTCCGTCGCTCCCTCCTAAGTCAGAGTACGTTAGAGTGCGTCGTGTGACCATAACTCAGGTCCGATTTAATCTAAATCATGCTCTGATACCATCTTGTAACGCCCTGAAAATCGGGGGTCGATCAAAGCTCAGCTCCCGAGTTCCAACATATCACTTATGCAACAGAGATAATGATGATTATGATGAGAGCATTAAAACATGAATGGGATTATACCAAAACAGCATATCATACTCCAGAGACAGTTAAATTTGCAAGCGGAAGACTATGATAGATATATAAAATATATAAACTATGGTAAGTCTCCTGAGTGTGATAAGGTTACCAGGTTAATGAATTACAAGTACAATTCAAATTATACCAAAGGTGTAGTGTCATCTAGTCAACATCCCTGTAATCTTGTCGATCAAGACACGGCTCACATAAATTCACCAAAATACAGGATATACGAGAAGGCATCCTCGTCGTCGCAAAAGTTCGACTCCACCTCATAAGCATCGCCATCACCTGCAACTACAACAGGGTCTGGTTGGTGTGTACAACACCGACCCGTAACGTGGGAGTGAGTGATCAACTTAGTGGAACAGTAAAGCATAGGTTAACATGTTATCAAAATAGTCAAGCAGTAATGATAAAGTAGTACAATCAACAATCCTAAGTACTCTTGTTAATGCAAGTATGAAATGCTGTCATGATGCATGCCCTCACCGACATATTCCCTCATGCGACACCATCTTACGTTCGCGGCATGCATTCATTCCTCAGTGCTCCACATCTTCCAGGCACATGCAGTGCGATGATGAGCATGATTATCGAGTTGTTATTAGTCCATTTCAAACATAAGGATTGGGAAACTAAGGTACCTCCCTTGTATCATTTCCAAACATGATCCATTCTAGAGTCGTCAAACCTAGATAATCTCATACGATAGTGTGGTTCTAGGGCCCTGCAAAGGCTGTCAGGGCTGTTACACGCAATTGTTACACCACTCCCCCATCACCTTTTTAACGGTTCATTACCAAATTGACACAGGCCTAGTTCATACTCTATACACCGTGGCAAAACTCGTCGCCTCACTGCAAATTCAGAGTATGCTCGAGGTCACTACAAAGGGCTCGTCATCAATCAGTGTAGGCCGACAGCTCGAATATAGTGTCCCACACCACTATAATCGGCTCACGAGTCTGGTTGCTCACTAGTCACTACGGGGAGGCACGTGGCCCCAGCATAGGCCGACAGCTCGACCACGGTGTCCCATACCACTATGCCTAGCTCATGAGTCTTAGCAGATCGAGGTACCAAGGTTAACGGGATTCCACTGGTAAGGTTAGTACCTTAGGTTCAAACAGAGGCGTCCAAACATAGTGAACATACATAAGATAGATCGGGTTACTTGACGAGCTAGACTAGCACGAGCGCACGACCAGCCGAATGACATTAAGTGCATAAGTACTTCGCGTAGCCTAACCACTGTCGCCAACTGAAGTACGACTCGGGTTCGTCAGACACATCCTACGTGGAGAAATGAATCTCAACCACGAACTCAAGTCTGGTACCGATTGTCTAGACTATAATCATAATCCCAATCACAATCAATCCTTATTCAGAAGCATGTGGAGTAAAGCATAATAAACAAAGTAATTCAAGCATGTTAACAAACATGTCATAAAGCATGTTATAAAGTACAATGTACACAAGAAATACAAACACATATATTTCATAGTAAGTGACTAAATTAAATAACCATCATGGAGGAAATCATATACATTTCTAAGGTAGTTGAGAATCCCATCTCAACTCCTACCTGAAGCATGATTATCTAAGCACTTACTCTTACAAGCATTTTCATAAACACTTAGAATACACTATTTTAACATACATAGTGTATATTAGCAAAAACATGTATTAGGGAGAACCCTCTCGCCAAGTAAGTGTTATACACATATATAATATGTTTATATAGCAAATAATCATGGCAAACAAATTTTTAAAATTTATACGTATACGGTACTTTCTACAAATACTTAGAATATACAAAATTCCATATTCTTTGGATTTAATTGAAACGGAAAATAGACAGCACTTTGTACATGTGCAATTGCATGCAGATCATGAATTTATCATTATCTGACATTGAAAGTATTGAAAACCATAACTTATACACCTAAAGTTCGCACCTTTTGTCGTAGAATCGTAACGGAGTCGATAGATTCGCTAAGCTTTAGTATACGGCAGTTTGGTAACCTATAGCATGCTTTCGGTTAGTTATTTCAAAATATACAACTATCAAAACCCCAAATCAGTTTAGGGTTAGGGTTTCTTACCTAGAAACGAAGTCGGAATCGCCGGGAAAGCGATTAGATCGGAGTAGTTAAGCACGTATAGCGGCAGGGTAGAGTGGCAGAGAGATTCTCCCACTGCTCTCACACTTTTTCTCTCTTTTCTCTCTTCTCTCTCCTAGAGTTTTTCTCAAATTCGTATGGCTGAATGAGAGAGGGTTTTAAGGTCCTTATATAGCCTAAAACTACACCAAAATAGACTCCAGGTCAAGGTATACTTAGGTTATAACCAAAGCAGGTCAGTTTCAGCTCAACGGAGGACTTCTGGCAGCCCCCCTTGAGCCAAAGGTCAGACTTAAGCTCACCAACCTTGGATCTAGGTGGAGTTAAGTTTTTGTTCCAGTCGGATTATCAAATCATGCGTGGCGGACTAGTTTCAGTTCAACGGTCAGTGAAACTCGATCAGAGATTTCAAGTACACTGACACGTGTATGAAATTTCTCCTGATCCGAGGGTGTAATCTGGTCTGATTCTGACAGTCAGAATCCTTATAACTGATCCGCAAGCGACATGTGCCAGATTACTTAAATTTGTCTTTGATTTTTAATGGATTTCACATTTCTCACACTCCTCACTCCGGGCTCAAGCGAATAGCACTAGGACACTATTTAGATTTGATTTCCGAGATGGTTGTCAAGCCCAGCAAGGCGGTCCTAATCATTTAACTTCACGTTAATCAGACCTCCGACGTGTGGTCCAGATCTGATACAGAGTTTCAATGTGCTCCCGAGAGCAGCTGGGTAATGAGATTGATCCTAGATTTTAGGGTGACCTAGCGTCAATGATTCTACAAGTTTTTAGGTCTTGCAGATCGTATTTAAAGTGGATCAAGCGAATTTCGTAGCTAATCTAGTTTAACACTTAGTTACTTTATGAAGGATAAGGTAGTGAAAGTGAGATTTGTGAAGGAAAAGGGTTGACAAGTGATTTTTTTGAATATGGGATTGGGTTCTGACAAGTTAATCAGGTGTTAGGAGCGACCCATTGCCTAAGGACGTCTAATTCCAGGTTGGCAAAAATCCGGGATGTTACACCCAATGGCTAAATGAGGGCGGCCCACTTTAGTCCAAGGTGATGCCCACCTGTTTGTATGGGTTGGGCTGAAGTGCGGCCCACGAACTTAGTTGGGTGAGGCCCATTGAGACTTGCATCAGGTAGGCCAACTGTAATATGTGGTGTGGCCCATCATGTGGTGTAAACCACTGAGATTTGTCTCAGCTGAGGCCCGATCACTGCTGGATTCAAGGCCCAGTTCTGGCCTATTTCCAGCTGGAATCAAGGTCCCCCGGCTGAACTTCTTCAACTCGTAACAGAGCTTTGTGAAGCCTAATGAGGGCTTGGTTTCTGTTTAAGGTTGAGGCCAGTTTTTTTTAAAGCTTGGATTGAAGCCTGTTTAAAGCTTGATACAAGGGTCAATCTCAACTTGATACAAGGCCCGTCTGCTGTCCAATTTGGAGGCCAAACTCAGCCCAAAATAGTCTAGATCTGGTGTGATCTCGACTGGTTTCCAGCCGATTTCTAGTGTGTTATCAAACCTGGTTTTCTAGCTATTTACAAGCCAGAATCTCAGCTGTTGTCAGGTTGATTTTTCAGCCATTCACAAGTCATAATTTCATATGTTATCAAACTAATTTTTTTAGCTCAGATAACAACCTAACTGAGGGCCATTTTTAGCTTGAACAAAACCTGATGAAGTCCTTGCTTTAGCTTAGTTTGGAGTTTCAAGAGGAGATGGAGAGAATGGTTACCTTACTCGATTTGGCTTGGAGTTGGGATGGAACGTGCACACCCACACTCCCTTCTTTCTCTCTTTCTTTTCTTTCTCCCTTCGTTCTCTCCTTCATGCTTTCTTTCTCTCCCTCACCTAATGAATCAACAGAGGCCTGACCCAGCAACTCGGCAGTTGCATCAGTGACTCGGTGGAACGAACTGAGTTGACTCAGCTATAGCAGTAGTCCTGTAATAGCTCCACTCTCACCTCCTTTTCTTTGCTCCCCTTCTTCTCTCCATGTGTGTGCGTGAGCTGGAACTCCAGCAACACCCAAATCGACAGGGCCTGCAACCAGACCGAGCTCGGTTCGGTCCAGTTCGGGCTGCACAGCAGCCACACTCTCTCCATACTTCTTCTTTCTCTTTTCTCACTTCCTTTTCTTCTCCTTTCTTCTCTCTTTCTCTTTCTCCATTTCTTTCTTTTCTCTCACTCTCTCCATGTCCATGCTGGAGGTCCAGCAGCACCTCAGGCAATCGGCCTTAAGCTTGACAGTGAGCCGAGACAAGTGGTGCAACGACTGCACCTTGAACCGACCCTCTCTCAACCTCCTTCATCGATCTTCTCTTTTCTTTTATTTTTCTTTTATTGCTGAAGATCCCATAACACCAGTGGACACCGCCTGATGGACATCCAACGGCCACACAACCCGATCAGTGGTTGTTCCTTGTCGAGGAAGAAGACCCACTGTCAATGGTGGATCATCATACGTCAAGCTCCTCTCCGATCTGGCTGTTGGAAAACATTAGAATGGTTGCCAGAGAGCTTGTGAGAGAGGCCTTTCAAAGGTTCAAGAAGTTTTGGGTGGTGGGTTCGAGCGGATAGGAAAAATGATTGTTTCTACGTTTTCTTTTGCTGAAGGATAGGAGGGGATGTTTTGTAACGCCCCGGATTTTTGCCAACCTGGGATTAGACATCCTTAGGCAATGGGTCGATCCTAATACCTCATTAACTTGTCAGAACTGAATCCCAAAGTCTAAAGCCGCCTTTGAACTCATTTCTTTCACAAATCTCACCCTTCATCACCTTGATCTTCCAATTTTTCTAAGAACTTTCACCCTAGACACTATCTTAAACTAGCTAAGTAGTATAACTTGGATCACTTTATATACAAACTACAAAGGCCTGAGTACCACCTCTACCAGAAATCACTTAGGATTAAATCCTTTAGAAATATAACAAAGTTAACTAAGTGCTAAACTCGATTAGCTATGAAATCCGTTTGGATCGCTTTAAATACGATCTGCAAGACCCAAAACATGTAGAATCATTGACGCTAGGTTACCCTAAATGTTAGGATCAAACTCATTACCCGGCTACTCTCGGGAATGACTTGAAACTCCGTATTAGGTCTAGACCGCACATCGGAAATCCGATTAACGCAAAGTTAAGGACTTAGGACCGCCTCGCTGGGCTTGACAACCACCTCAAAAATCAGGTCCAGCCGATGTCCCACGGCCATTCGTTCAGATCCGGAGCGAGGGAGTGTGAAAAACACTATTCCCTTTACAAAATAAATATCTGGAATAGTGATCTGGCACCATTCACTTGCGCATCAGTATTAAGCAACCAGACCGTCAGAATCAGACTAAATTACACCCTCGGATTAAGAAAAATTTCAGGAACATTTACATGTGCTTGAAATTTCGGATCGTGGCCCACTGACCGTTGAACTGAAAGTGGTCCGCCACGTGCGATCTGGGAATCCGATCGAGTCGAAAACGTAATCCCACATAGATCCATGTGTGGTGAGCTTAAGTCTAACGTTTGGCTCAAGGAGGGCCACCAGAACCTCTCTTTTGAGCTGGAAAAGTGACGAAATACCTATATTAGCAGTAACCCTTGAACCTGAGTCTATTTTGGGGAGGTTTTGGCTATAAAAGAGGCTTAGAACAGCCCCTCTCACAGCCATACGAATTTGGGATAAAACCCTAGAGAGAGAGAAAAGAGAGAGAGCTTGCTTGGATTTGTGGGAGAACTTCCTCCTGCTGCTTTCGATTATCGCACGGCCTACACCGCCTCTTTCCAGGCGCTTTCCCGGCGGTATCCACTCCATTTGAAGGTGAGAAACCCTAACCCTAGGTCTGATTTGAAGTAGATAGGCTATAGGTTGTGAAAAGGCTAACCGATTCCGCTCTTTAGGCAAGAAAACTCCCGAATACGGAAGCTCACCAAACCTTACAGATCCGTTGTGATTCCAAGGGCAAAGGTGAGGACTTTAGGTGTATAGGTTGCGGTTTTCAATGCTTTCAATGTTAGATAATGATAGATTCATGATCTGTATGCAATTGCACATGTACAAAGTGCTTTCCGTTTTCTGTTTCGATTAGAATTGTAGAATTTGGGATTTCACATACTCTAGGTATTCGTATAAAATACCGTATACGTATTTTTTATGGAAATGTATTTGACATGTTTATTTGTCGTATGGATATATGATGTATGGATAAAATACTTATTTGGCGAAAGGATTCGCCTAAATACATGTTTACTAATAAACACTATGTATGTAGAAATACGGTATTGTAAGAAGTACCGTATACATGTATATTTTAACGATGTGTTTGTCATGATTTATTGTCGTATAAATATATTATGTGCATATAAAATAATTGCTTGGCGAAGGGAATCGCCGTAATACATGTTTGCTTGTATACATTATGTATGTTGAAAATACGTATTCTAGAAAATACTGTATACGTATAAATTTTGGAGATGTATTTATCATGATTATTTGCTGTAGTAATATATTATACATGGATAAAATACTCACTTGGCTAAAGGATAGCCCTAATACATGTTTTACTAACATACACCATGTATGTTGTAATAGTGTATTCTAAGTGTTTGTGAAAATGACTGAATGAGTATAGAATCCTCATTCGTGCTCGCCATGACTAATTATCATGGATTCATGATTGTTGTATTGGCGATACCGTGTTGACGAAAGGATTTTCCCTAAATCACGTCACGGCCAATATACACTATATGCTAAAATGTGTGGCCCAAGTGTTTGCGGAAATGACTGAGTGAATATGGAACTTGGATTCCTGCTTGCCATGACTATCCGTCATGGGTGTACACGTGTTATGATTGGGGCAACTCCCTAGTGAAAGGATTTGGCCTAATGCCTACGTGATCGACATATGTCATGTATGTTGATGTATGTTTGTTTAAGTGTTTCTTGAAATGTCTGAATGAGTAGTAGTTAGCAAATTGTAATGTATAAGGGTGTTGAGATATGATTCTCAACCTCTTTTAACTATGTGTATGATCTCCTTGAATTGTTGTGTGATTAGGAATTGAACATGTATAAACTCATGCTTGTGTTGTGATTCATAACATGCTCAACTGCTTTATGATTATAACTATGTAATGCATATGTTTAAATTTATATTTACGTTGTATGATCCGTCATGGGTGATGGGGAGCGGAGCAACGAGTGCGTGCAACAGCCCTGGCAGCCCTAAATGGATAATACCATACCTTGATTGTATGAGTTGAATCTTGATCCATTACTGCTTTATCTATCTGCAAGTTATTGTGTTTGGGGCTATGATTATAGTCCAGACAATCGGTACCAGAATTGAATCCGTGGCTGCGATTTATTTGCCACGTGAGATGTGTTCGACGAACCCGAGTCGTACTTCGGTTGGCGATAGTGGTTGGCCACGCGAAGTGCTTATACACTTCATGTCGTTCAACTTGTTGTGCGCTCGAGTTAGCTGAGCTCGTCAAGTAACCCGATCTATCTTATTTATGTTCACCATGTTTGTTCACTACTGCCTGAACCTAGGGTACCAAACTTACCAGTGAAATCCCTTTTAACCATGGTACCTCGATCCGCTAAGACTCATGAGCCAGGCATGGCGTTATGGGACACCGTGGTCGAGCTGTCGGCCTACGTTGGGGCCACGTGCCTCCCCGTAGTGACCAGTGAGCAACCAGACTCGTGAGCCAATTATGGTGGTATGGGACACTATATTCGAGCTGTCGATACTTACGGTGAGAGCCGAGTACGATGAGACCTGTACTCGTGCTGACAGGCGACGATTCCTCCGTAGTATCTTCGAGTATACTCCAAGGGTCTGTGATTGGCGACAAGTCTTTCACAGCAACTAGAGTATGAGTTGAGCCGAGTACGGTGAGACCTGTACTCGAGCTGACGGCTAGTGATTGAGCCGAGTACGGTGAGACCTGTACTCAAGCTGACGGCCAGCAATTGAGCCGCATACGGTGAGATCTGTATCCGCGCTGACGGGTGACGAGCCATTTGTGATGCCTTCGCTATGCTTCTCGAACCATAATATCGTATGAGATTAACTAGAATTGACGACCCTAGAATGGATCATGTTTGGGAATGATACGAGGGAGGTACCTTAGTTTCCCAATACTACTGTTTGAAATGGACTAATAATAACTCGGTAATCATGATCATCATCGCACCGCATGTGCTTAGTAGATGTGGCGCACTGAGGGAGTTAAGCATTCGCGAACGTAAGATGATGTCGCATGAGGGTGGTTTAGCAAGGGCATACAGCATCATGTCATTTCATTCTCGCACTTAATAAGAGTAGTTAGAATTGTTTGATTTGTACTGCTTTATCATTACTGCTTGATTGAATTGATAACATGTTAACCTATGCTTTATTGTTCCACTGAGTTGATCACTCACTCCCACGTTAGGGGACAGTGTTTCGAACACCCACCGATATTGTCGATTACGGATGGCTACGCTACTCCTGAAGCAGAGCCGGACTACTACTATGATGTCGAGGAGGAGTTCTCCTACATGTAACTCTCTGACGGGTCTCTCGAAGACCAGTACTGTATTGATGGGGTTATGGTACATGGGATAGAAGACATTACACTTACACATTGGTATAATTTGAACTGTACTTGTAATTTATAACCTGGTAATGTTATCACGCTCTGGAGACTCACCACAGATTTTATATATTTTATATATCTATCACAGTCTTCCGCTTGCTAATTTATTGTCTCTGGAGTATGATATTCTGTTTTGGCTTAATCTCACTCATGTTCAATGCACAAATACAGTCAACATTCAATCATCATTCATTTTATTGCATAAGTGATGTTCTGGAACTCGGGAGTTGAGTTTATGCTCGACCCCCGATTTTCAGCGCATTACATGTTTTCTCTTCTACATGTAGGAAAACCTAGCTTTTCTAGGTCGTTAGATTGTCAATGAACGACCCAGATTCATTCTAATGAAAATTGCTTCTCAAAACGGTGGTTAGAAACTGAAACGGGGTGTGGTTTTGCTTGAAAAGCCCTAGCACACGAGCAACGGACCGACGGTTGGGATCTGTCTTAGTGAAGGGCTGGGATTGGAGGATGCCTCCCACCACGCGGATTGCTGAGCTGGTAGGGAGAGGGCAGTTTCCATTTTTGGAAACATGGTTTTGAACAACCCACTTGCGCCAAGAATCGTGCACCCATTCGCACCAGAAAATCGGATATGACAGCTAGGTTTTGGTCGAGCCCATTGCCCGAGTCAGACGGACGGTTCAGATCATAAATACGGGTGTTGATGGTGGGCCAATTATCAGAATCTCGGACGGTGTCCGTTTGCTGGCCGAGAACGAGAAAGAGAGAGAGATTCCCTCTGTTAAGGGAAATAGCGGGTCAGCCCGCTTTGACCGTCCTGGGCCGAGCAGTGCACAGCAGGTGCACATCCTGGTTGTGCACACCTGCTGTGAGGTAAGGTCCACCATGATGTTTATGATAAATCCACACCGTCCACTTTCTTTGTCAGATCACACTGAGGCCCAGACAAAATAATAGGCCAGATCCTAAATCCAGGTGAGCCATACGAATCAATCTCAGGTCCTAATGGTGGTTTCATGTCCATCTAACGGTCGGATGATCCCGAATTCGAATGTCAGCAGTTAAAAGACCTAAATGGGCCATTTGTGAGGCTTCCATAATATATTACTAACCAATCTGTTATAAATATAAATTTTATCATCATTACATATTACTTTTAATTATAATAATTAAAATCTTATATAAATAAAATTATAGTATTAACGTGCTACTATATATGCACTATTGATCACACATTCATTAACATATAATTCATAATATACAATATCATATAAATGTACAATATCATATTTGATTAAATTTATATTTGTATTTAATAATTATATTGTTAAATAATATACAATTCTATAAAAGTACCTAATGATTTTTGCGTACATACTTATAAAAGATCTTCGATGCTACCCTATTATTTATAATTCGATTTTATGTCGTGAAATTAGTTGTGAAGTTATTATTCATTATGTCCATTTAATATAATATTATTTTCATAATGTCTTATATATATATATATATATATATATATATATATATATATATATATATATATTAAATACGTACATATTATTTTAACATGAAATTTTAAATCTTTACAAGGTATATACATTTCATAGTGTATATTTTTAGGTTTCATTATCTATATATAAATATTTTTTTATATTAAATTAATCTACATGGTAACACTCAAGTACTAAAAGTACGGGTGTTACAATCTACCCCCCTTAACCGAAATCTCATCCCGAGATTTGTCATGTGTGTCCCTAAGTAATTTCATTTTAATAGTGTACCCTATTTCATGTATGCCTAAGTGAGAAATGTTACTGCCATATTCCAATCTACTACAACCCTTAACTCTCCAACCTAGCAAATCCACTGATGCATTTTAGGTTCCTCTAATTGTCAGAAATCATTTCAATATTAACTGGAACTAGGGGATCTTACTAATGCTTATCAGCATCAGGGTTTCTCGTAGCACTTACTAGGGTTTTGAGTTCATTTGGGTGGCTAATACTAACGTCTTAGCTTTGCTTTTATTTTCCTTTACCTTTAAAGGGTAACTCTCAACATCTAGAGTACAATACAATTTTCTAGTTTTCAGTGTTCGAGCTGACACGGATAGATGGTTGTAGTGGGTTTGAGCACGATACATTGATCGTCTGCCTGCAGGACAAAGGATTTCGGTATCAATTCAAAATCCTGTTAAATCTCGATCCTTCGCTTGATCAGGGCAACGAGATCGTTGAGATTTGCTAGGACTTGGAACTTTGAGTCAAACCGTGTAAACGTTGCCTAAACATGTTTCCATCAGTCTATGAATCTCAATTGTTCTAGACTCCTGGGAAGTGTCATGAAACCTTATAATTTTTTTTGTTGTCAAGTCTATGCAGCCCGTTACACTTCCGCTGCGCAACGGGCTGCATAGACTAGAGTTTTAGGACTAGAGTTTCTTAATACACTACCTGAAAATTTTAGGACTAGAGTTTCTATATAGGATCTTGAGTCTAGAATTTCACTATTTTTTTTTTTATACATTTCACCCCTAGCCTATTCTAAGTGCTAGGAATTTTGAGGAATATTACTTCTAGCTACTGAGATGCGTTGGGGAATTTAAATTATAATTCCTAGCATGATTATTTTAGTTTAGGGGATACTTATGTGCGATCTAATCTATAATGTGGTGGCAAGGGATTTCCCACATGTCTAAGTCCATTTTTATTTGCCGAGTATTTTGACGGTACTACCTCTAACTAATGAGATTTTTGAAAAGTTCATATCATACATTCTTAAAGAAAACAAAATTGTTCACTTGGAAGTCAAATATAAGGAATGTCCCCGTCTAGTGTTATGTACATTATAGTGGCTATTTGTTCTCTTGTGATACCCAGGTTTAGTTTCCAAGTGCAAACAGCTATTTTAATAGTTTACGAGAGAACCGAAGTTTTCGTCTCTAAGTTCAGACAACTATCTTAATAGTCTATAAGAGAACTAAAATTTTCACTTCTAAGTTTGAATGTCTAAGCCTAAAATCTTTCAAGGGAACCTACACTCATTTCTAAGTCCTATGAGTTATCAAAACAACGTTTCAGGATCCTAACATTTTGAAGTATCTATGTTCACAAAAACATATGTTTGGGAGGGAACTTTTCATGAGTTCAATTGGTTGAATGTCCGAAGGGTCCTAAGTTTATTTCTAAGTTCTTCGACCATTCAAACAACTTTTCTAGGGCTCTAAAATTTTCAGTCTCTATGCATGTTCTCAATTTCTCTCAATTCCAATGAAATTCCACAACAATTCAATTGATTACCTTAACCATTTCTAAGGGAACCTAAGTTCGGGTTTCTACATTCTCAACCATTCTTGTAAGTTAAAGGGAAATTATCCTAAGTTTAAATTTCTAAATTTAAACATCCTAACTTGAGACATTAATTAAGCTTGTATAAGATCATTTCCCAAGGCCAAGTTTGTCCAAACTATACTCTGATACCAACTGTAACACCCCGAATCTTCAGGACTGGAGTACATGACTCGTTTCCCAAAAACTCGAGTGTTAACTTATAGAGAACCAAATTCAAGTATATATGTTTTTTTTCTTTCTTTCATCAGAGTAAGCAGATGAGCGTAGAATGGACAAATATCCATAAGAGAAATCTTCAATTTCATTTAAAGTATACAAGAGAGTGCCCATAATGACTTATACAAACCAATGTCCTCATTCTTACAAATACAAAATGAAATAACATTACATATGAAACAAGGTAAACTGTAACAATCTTGAACTATAGGATGCTCCTCACCAATATGATAATTTGGACATGCACCCTTGTCAACTAGAATCATGCACCCTTGTCAACTATAGGATGCTCCTCACCAATATGAATGTAAACATCATCAGGGCCACATATGCTACCTATACGGTTATATATTTGATGGATGAGTGGCCAACTCAGTGTGAATCCCCTCAAGATTACACACCGCCGCATTAGGTAAGAAATAGTAAAACATCTAGACAACCAAAACAGAGTAAATGCAGTCTTATTATATGCATGGATACATGAATGCAATCAGTCCTGGGTAAAACATCTGGACGGGCAATGTCGTACGATGGTGTGTCCTGGGTAAAACATCCGGACGGGCATCACCCACAGATAAGACTAGTCATAAGCGTAACACGCAGCGTAATCGCTGGGCAGAGTGATCCAAGTCATTATCACAATCGAATGGCTGGTCATAAACATAACACGCAACGTAATCGCAGGGCAGAGTGATCCAAGCCATCGAAATATGCCATGTATGCATGATTTGTCAGCCCATTTTAGTCTATTTACAATCAGCCAATTTAAATAAGCTCAAAGGTCACTACGGGGAGCGTATAGCCCAGCGTAGGCCGACAGCTCGGGCATAGTATCTCATGACTACCATCTCCGATCCATGAGGCTACCACCTTAGGATGTTTAATAGAAACCCATCGACTAGTGGCCAATCACATTACAGTATATGGGGCTTACCGCCACATGATTGCACAGTATAAAACATCGAACCCATCTAGGGCAAGTATCAAAACAAAATCACGTAGGGTGAGTATTAAAATATGCCACATAAGGCGAATATCAAAACCATACGATAAAGACCATCCTTAAAAACCATTGAGCACAACAACCCTGGATGGTAGGCCCACATCGATGATCCATCTAGACCACCACTCAATAACCACCGAGTCGAAGGTCCATTACGATCACAACTAGTCAAGTTACATCCCAAGTATGGGTGTACATTCATATGTGAGAATTTCCCACTAATGTACCAGTTTAAGTTCCATAAGCAATCCACAAATAATCCACAAGCATGAACATTTATACAGGGTAATCATAAAGCATGTAAGACAGCAATTCAATTTTCATCAGCTAACACATGTGATTATAAAGAGAGATATCAATTATGAATTTAAATAAAACTATAACTTAAACTAATGAGAAGATGGAAAGCTCAAGGGGAAGGATCATCACCTTATACTTTGAATCACCAACTGATGTTGCTAGTGAGCGCGTGCACCCTTAGAACTGAATCCTACCATGAATGGTGAAGTTATATGTGAGATCAATATTCTACCAAGTACCTATGGTCAAGACCAATACAACCTAGGGTTTAGATTGCTCATTTTTAGGGTTTTGATGTAGAACTTAGGATTTCATCCTAGGGTTTAGTAATAAGCTTTAGATTCTAGGATTCGAATGATAATTTATGTAAAGTCAATTATCATGTTAATTTATAACTATAACATAATTATTAATATTAATGATAGAATTTAACATTTGCTAATCATGGCAATGATAGTCATTATAATTAGTACCATCTACTTTCCAAAATAAATATTTAGGACGATAAATAAGATATTACCCTTTAATAATTTGTTTATAATAACTAGTTCTAGCATAATGAGCTACTAATGGCTACATAAGAATAACATTAATAACGATATTTGTTAATATAAGTGTCCATATTGACTAACATTAGCAAAATCAATCTACTAAAGGTTAACCACAACGAGATAGGCTTATTGGGATTTATTCAACCCATGAAATTGAGCTCAACTAAGGCTGGGCTGGTCCAGGCCCACTAATATCGTTTTGGGCTGATTTCTGGCTTAGCTTGGTGGCCCCAAAGGTGGCCCAAAAGGAACTAGGCCTGGCTCCCATTTATGAATAATTTGAACGGGCCTAATTGGCCTAGCTTGCAAGGCCCAACTTATTCAAGGGGAGGCCCAATGGCTAAATGAGGGCGGCCCACTATGGTCCAAGGTGCAACCTACCTGTTTGTATGGTGCGGCCCACCTGTTGGGCTGAAGTGCAGCCCACTAACTTAATTGGGTGAGGCCCACTGAGACTTGCATCAGGCGGGCCAACTGTGATATGTGGTGCGGCCCATCATGTGGTGTGAACCACTGAGATTTGTCTCAGCCGAGGCCCGATCGCTGCTGGATTCAAGGCCCAGTTCTGGCCTGTTTCCAGCTGGAATCAAGGTCCCCCGACTGAACTTCTTCAGCTCCTAACAGAGCTTTGTGAAGCCTAATGAGGGCCTGGTTTCTGTTTAAGGTTGAGGCCAGTTTTTTTTAGCTTGGATTGAAGCCTGTTTAAAGCTTGATACAAGGGTCAATCTCAGCTTGATACAAGGCCCGTCTGCTGTCCGGTTTGGAGGCCAAACTCAACCCAAAACATTCTAGATCTGGTGTGATCTCGACTGGATTTTAGTCATTTTCTAGTGTGTTATCAAACCTGGTTTTCCAGCTATTTACAAGCCAGAATCTCAGTTGTTGTTAGGCTATTTTTCAGCCATTCACAAGTCATGATTTCAAATGTTATCGAACTGATTTTTTTTAGCTCAGATAACAACCTAACTGAGGGCCATTTTTAGCTTGAACAAAACCTGATGAAGTCCTTGCTTTAGCTTAGTTTGGAGTTTCAAGAGGAGATTGAGAGAAGGGTTACCTTACTCGGTTTAGCTTGGAGTTGGGATGGAACGTGCACACCCACACTCCCTTCTTTCTCTCTTTCTTTTCTTTCTCCCTTCGTTCTCTCCTTCCTGCTTTCTTTCTCTCCCTCACCTAATGAATCAACGAGGCCTGACCCAGCAACTCGGCAGTTGCATCAGTGACTCGGTGGAACGAACTGAGTTGACTTAGCTGCAGCAGTAGTCCTGTAACAGCTCCACTCTCACCTTCTTTTCTTTGCTCCCCTTCTTCTCTCCATGTGTGTGCATGAGCTGGAACTCCAAAGAAGACCCAAATCGGCAGGGGCTCGCAGCAACTGCACCGAGCTCGGTTCGGTCCGGTCGGGGCACAAACAGCTGCACCACTCTCTCTCCATACTTCTTCTTTCTCTTTTCTCACTTCCTTTTCTTCTCCTTTCTTCTCTCTTTCTCTTTCTCCATTTCTTTCTTTTCTCTCACTCTCTCCATGTCCATACTGGAGGTCCAGCAGCACCTTTAGGCAATCGGCCTTAAGCTTGACAGTGAGCCGAGACAAGTGGTGCAACGACCGCACCTTGAACTGACCCTCTCTCAACCTCCTTCATCGATCTTCTCTTCTCTTTGTTTTTCTTTTATTGTTGAAGATCCCGCAACACTAGTGGAGCCTGCCTGATGGACATCCAACGGCCACACAACCCGATCGGTGGTTGTTCCTTGTCGAGGAAGAAGACCCACTGTCAATGGTGGATCATCATACGTCAAGCTCCTCTCCGATCTGGCTATTGGAAAACATTAGAATGGTTGCCAGAGAGCTTGTGAGAGAGGCCTTTCGAAGGTTCAAGAAGTTTTGGGTGGTGGGTTCGAACGGATAGGAAAAACGACTGTTTCTACACTTTCTTTTGCTGAAGGATAGGAGGGGATGTTTTCTCTTCTATATATAGGAAAACCTAGCTTTTCTAGGTCGTTGGATCGTCAACGAATGACCCAGATTCATTCTGGTGAAAACCGCTTCTCAAAATGGTGATTAGAAACTGAAACGGGGTGTGGTTTTACTTGGAAAGCCCTAGCACACGAGCAACGGACCGACGGTTGGGATCTGTCTCAGTGAAGGGCTGGGATTAGAGGATGCCTCCCACCGCGCGGATCGCTGAGCTGGCACGGAGAGGGCAGTTTCCATTTTTGAAAACATGGTTTTGAACAGCCCACTTTCACCAAGAATCGTGCACCCATTTGCACTAGAAAACTAGATATGACAGCTTTGGTCGAGCCCATTGCCCGAGTCAGATGGACGGTTCAGATCATAAATACGGGTGTTGATAGTGGGCCAATGATCAGAATCTCGGACGGTGTCCGTTTGCTGGCCGAGAATGAGAAAGAGAGAGAGATTCCCTCTGTTAAGGGAAATAGCGGGTCAGCTCGCTTTGACCATCCTAGGCCGAACAGTGCACGGCGAGTGCACATCCTGGTTGTGCACACCTGCTGTGAGGTGGGGTCCACCATGATGTTTATGATTAATCTACGCCGTCCACTTTCTTTGTCAAATCACGCTGAGGCCCAGACAAAATAATGGGCCAAATCCTAAATCCAGGTGGGCCATACGAATCAATCTCAGGTCCTAATGGTGGTTTCCTGTCCACCTAACGATCGGATGATCCCGAATTCGAATGTCAGTTGTTAAAAGACCTAAATGGGCCATTTGTGAGGCTTCCATAATATATTACTAACCAATCTGATATAAATATAAATTTTATCATCATTACATATTACTTTTAATTATAATAATTAAAATCTTATATAAATAAAATTTTAATATTAACGTGCTACTATATACGCGCTATTAATCACACATTCATTAACATATAATTCATAATATACAATATCATATAAATGTACGGTATCATATTTGATTAAATTTATATTTGTATTTAGTAATTATATTGATTCTATAAAAGTACCTAATGATTTTTGCATACATACTTATAAAAGACATTTGATGTTATCCTATTATTTATAATTCGATTTTATGTCGTGAAATTAGTTGTGAAGTTATTATTCATTATGTCCATTTAATATAATATTATTTTCATAATGTCTTATATATATTAAATACATACATATTATTTTAGCATGAAATTTTAAATCTTTACAAGGTATATACATTTCATAGTGTATATTTTTAGGTTTCATTATCTATATATATATATATATATATATATATATATATATATTTATATTAAATTAATCTACATGATAACACTCGAGTACTAAAAGTATGAGGTGTTACAATGCAACACACACACATCATGGTAGGCGGCATAAATGAACAGCATAGATATACAATACATGCATCAATGGTAGGCCCCACGTGGTGTCGTCCAAAGGGGGACGGTGTGGATATAGAGTACGTACACCAAGGTGCACTACAAAAAAGAGGGTTTTTAGCGATGAAACTTTTAGCGACGAAACTCATTTTCGTCGCCAAAAGTCACTTTTAGCGACGAAATAAATTTTTGTCACTAAAAGTGCGCTTTTAGCTACGAAACTTTTAGCGATGAAAATTTTCGTAGCTAAAAATAGTGCATTAGACTTTTAGCAACGAAAATTTTCGTCGCTAAATACTCTAAACATTTTTGAATAAATTTCTTTTAGCTACGAAAATTTTCGCAGCTAAAAATACTGGATGAGACCTTCAGCGACGAAAATATTCGTCACTAAAGACTCGGAACATTTTCTTAAACTTTTAGCGGCGAAAATTTTCGCTGCTAGAAGTCTTGTACTGTACAAGACTTTTAGCGGTGAAAAGTTTCACTGCTAAAAGTCTTGTACTGTACAAGACTTCTAGCAGCGAAAATTTTCGCTGCTAAAAATAAACTAACATATCTTTTAGCGACGAAAAATTTCGTCGCCAAAGGTTTCTTTTTTTTAAAAAAATATTCACATAAACTTTTAGCGGCAAAAATTTTTGTTACTAAAAAATACTATTCAAAACTTTTAGCAGCAAAACTTTTCGCGGCTAAAAATTTTCAAAATATGTCTATTTTTAGCAGTGAAAATTTTCGCTGCTAAAACTAAACTAGCATATCTTTTAGCAATGAACATTTTCGTCGCCAAAAGTTTCTTTTTTAAAAAAAAATATTCGTACAAAATTCCTGATATACATCTGTTAACAATATATTACATCATATTCACATTCACATCCATCTAAACCCAAACTACATAAAGTTTTAGCGGTGAAAATGTTCGTCGCTAAAAAATACTATACAAGACTTTTAGCGAATGAAAATTTTATTGCTAAAAATAAACTGACATATCTTTTAGCAACGAAAATTTTCGTCATAAAAGTTTCTTTTTAAAAAGAAATATTTCAACTCAAAATTCGTACAAAATTCCTGTTAGCAATATATTCCATCATATTCACATTCACATCCATCTAAACCCAAACTACATAAAGTTTTAGCGGCGAAAATGTTCGTCGCTAAAAAATACTATACAAGACTTTTAGCGTGAAAATTTTATTTTCACGCTAAAAATAAATCGACATATCTTTTAGCAATGAAAATTTTCGTCGCCAAAAGTTTCTTTTTAAAAAGAAATATTCCAGATCAAAATCCGTACAAAATTCCTGTTAACAATATATTCCATCATATTCACATTCACATCCATCTAAACCCAAACTACATAAAGTTTTAGCGGCAAAAATGTTCGTCGCTAAAAAATACTATACAAGACTTTTAGCAGAAAATTTTCGCTGCTAAAAATAAATTGGCATATCTTTTAACAACGAAAATTTTCGTCGTCAAAAGTTTCTTTTTTAAAACAAATATTCCAGCTCAAAATCCGTAAAAATTCCTAATATACACCTGTTAACAATATATTCCATCATATTCATCCTGATATACACATTTCATCATATTCACATTCACATCCATCTAAACCCAAACTACATAAACTACATTCATCCAAACACAAACAATCTTATCTGCATCACATTCATTCACCCATAAATACATATAAACTTAACATCATAAACAAATAAATAAAAAATCATAAAGATGAAGACAAAGGTGGTGAGGCATTGGTGGGTAAGCATGCAGTGAAAGCCTGAAATATCTCCATCATCCGTCGTTCATGCTCCACCCGCATCTCCGCCATCCTCCTCTCCTGCTCCTCCCTCTGCCTCACCAACTCCTCCTCCATCCTCCTCTGCCTCGCCAGCTGATCCTCTATCCTCCTCTCCTGCTCCTCCCTCTGCCTGTCCTGCTCCTCCCTCTGCCTCGCCAGCTCCTCCAGGTTTAGGTTTAGGTTTAGGTTCAGGTTATAAGTATAGGTTTTGAGATTTGAGAATAGGTTTAGGGTTTAGGGTTTAGGGTTTAGGAAATCGGGTTTGGATTCGGGATCGGGTTTAGGTTTGGGTTTTCAAGTTTAAGCTTAGGTTAAGGTTAGGGAGTTGAGATTAGGATTAGGTGTAGGTGTAGGTTTAGGTTTAGGGATTTGAGAATACATTTAGATTTTAGGTTTAAGTTATAGGTTAAGGTTTATGTTTTAGGTTTGGTTCTTGTTAGGTTATAGGTTATAAGTTTAAGTTTTGGTTTAGGTTAAGGTTATAGGTTTAGGTTTAGGTTAAGGTTTAGGTTTAGTTTTAGGTTAAGGTTTAGGTTTAGGTTATAAGTTATAGGTTTAGAGAATTGAGAATTGGTTAAGGTTTAGGTTTAGGTAATCGGGTTCGGAGTCGGGATCTGGTTTAGGCTTGGGTTTTCATGTTTAGGTTTAGGTTTAGGTTTAGGTTAGGGAGTTGAGATTGGGATTAGGTGTAGGTTTAGGTTTAGGGATTTGAGAATAGGTTAATGTTTAGGTATAGGTTTAGGTTTAGGTTTTAGCTTATAGGTTTAGGTTTTGGTTTTAGGTTTAGGTTATAAGTTTAGCTTATAGGTTATAGGTTTTGTTTAGGTTGAGGTTATAGGTTTTGGTTTAGGTTTAGGTTTAGGTTATAGGTCATAGGTTTAGGTTAAGGTTTAGGTTCTGAGTTTTGGTTTAGGTTAAGGTTATAGGCTTTGGTTTAGGTTAAAGTTTAGGTTTTGGGTTTATGTTAAGGTTATAGGTTAAAGGTTATATGTTTAGGTTAGGTTTAGGTTTAGGTTATAGGTTATAGGTTATAGCTTTGGGAATTGAAAATAGGTTAAGGTTTAGGTTTAGGAAATCGGGTTCGGGTTCGGGATCGGGTTTAGGCTTGGCTTTTCATGTTTAGGTTTAGGTTTAGTTTAGGAAGTTGATATTGGGATTTGGTGTAGGTTTAGGTTTAGGGATTTAAGAATAGGTTAAGGTTTAGGAAATCGGGTTTGGGTTCGGGATCGGGTTTAGGCTTGGGTTTTCATGTTTAGGTTTAGGTTTAAGTTTAGGTTAGGGAATTGAGATTGGGATTTGGTGTAGGTATAAGTTTAGGGATTTGAGAATAGGTTAAGGTTTAGGTATAGGTTTAGGAAATCGGTTCGGGTTCGGGATCGGGTTTAGGCTTGGGTTTTCAAGTTTAGGTTTAGGTTTAGGTTAGGGAGTTGATATTGGGATTAGGTGTAGGTTTAGGTTTAGGGATTTGAGAATAGGTTAAGGTTTAGGTATAGGTATAGGTTTAGGTTTTAACTTATAGGTTTAGGTTATAGGTTTAGGTTTTAGGTTTTAGGTTTAGGTTAAGGTTATAAGTTTAGGTTATAGGTTATAAGTTATAGGTTAAGGTTTAGGTTATAGGTTTTAGTTTAGGTTAAGGTTATAGGTTTTGGTTTAGGTTATAGGTTTAGGTTTAGGTTTTAGTTTATAGGTTTAGGTTTTGGTTTTAGGTTAAGGTTATAGGCTTTGGTTTAGGTTAAGGTTTAGGTTTTGGGTTTATGTTAAGGTTATAGGTTAAGGTTATAGGTTTAGGTTAGGTTTAGGTTTAGGTTTAGGTTATAGGTTATAGCTTTGGGAATTGAGAATAGGTTAAGGTTTAGGTTTAGGAAATCGGGTTTGGGTTCAAGATCGGGTTTAGGCTTGGGTTTTCAAGTTTAGATTTAGGTTTAGGTTTGTTAGTTGAGATTGGGATAAGGTGTAGGTTTAGGTTTAGGGATTTGAGAATAGGTTAAGGTTTAGGTATAGGTTTAGGTTTAGGTTTTAGCTTATAGATTTAGGTTTTGGTTCTAGGCTTAGGTTAAGGTTATAAGTTTAGGTTATAGGTTAAGGTTTAGATTTAGGTTATAGGTTTTGTTTAGGTTAAGGTTATAGGTTTTTGTTTAGGTTTAGGTTTTAGTTTATAGGTTTAGGTTATAGGTTTAGGTTTTGGTTTTAGGTTTAGGTTAAGGGTATAAGTTTAGGTTAAGGTTTAGGTTCTGAGGTTTTGGTTTAGGTTAAGGTTATAGATTTTGGTTTAGGTTAAGGTTTAGGTTTTGGGTTTATGTTAAGGTTATAGGTTATGGTTATAGGCTTAGGTTAGGTTTAGGTTTGGGTTATAGGTTATAGCTTCGGGATTTGAGAATAGATTAAGGTTTAGGTTTAGAAATCAAGTTCGGTTCGGGATCGGGTTTAGGCTTGGGTTTTCATGTTTAGGTTTAGGTTTAGGTTAGAGAGTTGAGATTGGGATTTGGTGTAGGTTTAGGTTTAGGGATTTGAGAATAGGTTAAGGTTTAGGTTTAGGAAATCGGGTTCGGGTTCGGGATCGGATTTTGAAGTTTAGGTTTAGGTTGGGGAGTTGAGATTGGGATTGGGATTAGGTTTAGGTTTAGGGATTTGAGAATACATTTAGGTTTTAGGTTTAGGTTTAGGTTTTAGTTTATAGGTTTAGGTTATAGGTTTAGTTTTTGTTTTAGGTTTAGGTTAAGGTTATAAGTTTAGGTTATAGGTTATAGGTTAAGGTTTAGGTTATAGGTTTTTGTTTCGGTTAAGGTTATAGGTTTTGGTTTAGGTTATAGGTTTAGGTTTAGGTTTAGGTTTAGGTTTAGGTTTTAGTTTATAGGTTTAGGTTATAGATTTAGGTTTTGTTTTAGGTTTAGGTTAAGGTTATAAGTTTAGGTTAAGGTTTAGGTTACTGAGTTTTGGTTTAGGTTAAGGTTATAGGTTTTGGTTTAGGTTAAGGTTTAAGTTTTGGGTTTATGTTAAGGTTATAGGTTTAGGTTGGGTTTAGCTTTAGGTTATAGGTTATAGGTTATAGCTTTGGGAATTGAGAGTAGGTTAAGGTTTAGGTTTAGGAAATCGAGTTCGGGTTCGGGATCAGGTTTAGGCTTGGGTTTTCATGTTTAGGTTTAGGTTTAGGTTAGGGAGTTGAGATTGGGCTTTGGTGTAGGTTTAGGTTTAGGGATTTGAGAATAGGTTAAGGTTTATATTTAGGAAATCGGGTTCGGGTTCGGGATCGGGTTTAGAAGTTTAGGTTTAGGTTTAGGTTGGGGACGTGAGATTGGGATTGGGATTAGGTTTAGGTTTAGTGATTTGAGAATACATTTAGGTTTTAGGCTTAGGTTTAGGTTTTAGCTTATAAGTTTAGGTTTTGGTTATATGTTTAGGTTATAGGTTAAGGTTATAGGTTTAGGTTCGGTTTAGGTTCAGGTTATAGGTTATAGCTTTGGGAATTGAGAATAGGTTAAGGTTTAGGTTTAGGAAACTGGGTTCGGGTTCGGGTTCGGGTTTGGGATCGGGTTTAGGTTTGGGTTTTCAAGTTCAAGTTTAGGTTTAGGTTAGAGAGTTGAGATTAGGATTTGGTGTAGGTTTAGGTTTAGGGATTTGAGAATAGGTTAAGGTTTAGGTTTAGGAAATCGGGTTCGGGTTCGGGATCGGGTTTAGGGTTGGGTTTTCATTTTTAGGTTTAGGTTTAGGTTAGGGAGTTGAGATTGGGATTTGGTGTAGGTTTAGGTTTAGGGATTTGAGAATAGGTTAAGGTTTAGGTTTAGGTTTAAGAAATCGGGTTCGAGTTCGGGATCGGGTTTAGGCTTGGGTTTTCAAGGTTAGGTTTAGGTTTAGGTTAGGAGTTGAGATTGGGATTAGGTGTAGGTTTAGGTTTAGGGATTTGAGAATAGGTTAAGGTTTAGGTTTAGGTTTAGGTTTTAGTTTATAGGTTTAGGTTATAGGTTTAGGTTTTGGTTTTAGGTTTAGGTTAAAGTTATAAGTTTAGGTTAAGGTTTAGGTTACGAGTTTTGGTTTAGGTTATAGGTTTTGGTTTAAGTTAAGGTTATAGGTCTTGGTTTTAGGTTTAGGTTAAGATTATAAGTTTAGGTTATAGGTTTTGGTTTAGGTTAAGGTTATAGGTTTTTGTTTAGGTTATAGGTTTAGGTTTAGATTTTAGTTTATAGGTTTAGGTTTAGGGATTTGAGAATAGGTTTAGGTTTAGGTTTTAGCTTATAAATATTTGTTTTGGTTTTAGGTTTAGGTTAAGGTTTTAGGTTTAGGTTATAGGTTAAGGTTATAGGTTTGGGTTTGGGTTCGGTTTAGGTTTAAGTTATAGGTTATAGCTTTGGGAATTGAGAATAGGTTAAGGTTTAGGTTTAGGAAACTGGGTTCGGATTCAAGATCGGGTTTAGGTTTGGGTTTTCAAGTTCAGGTTTAGGTTTAGGTTAGGGAGTTGAGAATAGGATTTTCTTGTAGGTTTAGGTTTAAGGATTGAGAAAAGGTTAAGGTTTAGGTTTAGGTTTAGGTTTTAGCTTATAGGTTTAGGTTTTGGTTTTAGGTTTAGGTTATAGGTTATAGGTTAAGGTTTAGGTTATAGGTTTTTGTTTAGGTTAGGGTTATAGGTTTTGGTTTAGGTTATAGGTATAGGTTTAGGTTTAGGTTTAGGTTTTAGTTTATAGGTTTGGGTTATAGGTTTAGGTTTTGGTTTAGGTTTAGGTTAAGGTTATAAGTTTAGGTTAAGGTTTAGGTTACTGAGTTTTGGTTTAGGTTAAGGTTATAAGTTTTGGTTTAGGTTAAGGTTTAGGTTTTGGGTTTATGTTAAGGTTATAGGTTAAGGTTATAGGTTTATGTTAGGTTTAGGTTTAGGTTATAGGTTATAGCTTCGGTGAGAATAGGTTAAGGTTTAGGTTTAGAAATCGAGTTTGGGTTCGGGATCGGGTTTAGGCTTGGGTTTTCATGTTTAGGTTTAGGTTTAGGTTAGGGAGTTGAGATTGGGATTTGGTGTAAGTTTAGGTTTAGGGATTTGAGAATAGGTTAAGGTTTAGGTTTAGGAAATCGGGTTCGGGATCGGGTTTTGAAGTTTAGGTTAAGGTTTAGGTTTTAGGTTTAGGTTAATGTTAGGTAATAGGTTATAAGTTTAGGTTATAGGTAATAGGTTAAGGTTTTAGGTCATAGGTTTTGGTTTAGGTTAAGGTTATAGGTTTAGGTTAAGGTTCTGTTTTAGTTTTAGGTTCGGTTTAGTTTTAGGTTATAAGGTATAGGTTTAAGGAATTGAGAATTGGTTTGGGTTTAGGTTTAGGAATCGGTTCAAGTTCGGGATGGGGTTTAGGTTTGGGTTTTCAAGTTTAAGCTTAGGTTTAGGTTAGGGATGAGATTAGGATTAGGTGTAGGTTTAGGTTTAGGGATTTGAGAATACATTTAGGTTTTAGGTTTAGGTTTAGGTTTAGGTTATAGGTTAAGGTTTAGGATTTAGGTTTAGGTGAATGGTATGTAATTGGTTATAAGTTTAGGTTATAGGTAATAAGTTTTGGTTTAGGTTAAGGTTTTAGGTCATAGGTTTTGGTTTAGGTTAAGGTTATAGGTTTAGGTTAAGGTTTAGGTTCAAGTTTAGGTTTAGGTTATAAGGTTTAGGTTTAGGTTATAAGGTATAGGTTTAGGGAATTGAGAATTGGTTTGGGTTTAGGTTTTGGGAATCGGGTTTGGGTTCGGGATCGGGTTTAGGTCTGGGTTTTCAAGGTTAAGCTTAGGTTTAGGTTAGAGAGTCGAGATTAGGATTAGGTGTAGGTTTAGGTTTAGGGATTTGAGAATACATTTAGGTTTTAGGTTTAGGTTTAGATCTTAGGTTATAGGTTAAGGTTTAGGATTTAGGTTTAGGTGAATGGTAGGTAATAGGTTATAAGTTTAGGTTATAGGTAATAGGTTAAGGTTTTAGGTCATAGGTTTTGGTTTAGGTTAAGGTTATAGGTTTAGGTTAAGGTTTAAGTTTAGTTTTAGGTTTAGGTTTAGGTTTAGGTTATAAGGTATAGGTTTAGGTAATTGAGAATTGGTTTGGGTTTAGGTTTAGGGAATCGAAGTTTAGTTTTAGGTTCGAGTTTAGCTTTAGGTTATAAGGTATAGGTTTAGGGAATGAGAATTGGTTTAGGTTTAGGTTTAGGGAATCGGGTTCGGGTTCGGGTTCGGGATCGGATCGTTTTAGGCTTTGGTTTTCAAGTTTAGGTTTAGGTTTAGGTTAGGGAGTTGAGATTAGGATTAGGTGTAGGTTTAGGTTTAGGGATTTGAGAATACATTTAGGTTTTTTAGGTTTAGGTTTAGGTTTTAGGTTATACGTTAAGGTTTAGGTTTTAGGTTTAGGTTCTTGTTAGGTTATAGGTTATAAGTTTAGGTTAAAGGTAATAGGTTTTGGTTTTAGGTTATAGGTTTAGGTAGGTTTAGGTTTTAGGTTAAGGTTATAAGCTATAGGTTTAGGGAATTGAGAATTGGTTAAGGTTTAGGTTTAGGGAATCGGGTTCGGGTTCGAATCCGGTTTAGGCTTGGTTTTCATGTTTACGTTTACGTTTAGGTTAGGGAGTTGAGATTGGGATTAGGTGTAGGTTTAGGTTTAGGGATTTGAGAATAGGTTAATGTTTAGGTTTTGGTTATAGGTTTAGGTTTTGGTTTTAGGTTTAGGTTATAGGTTATAGGTTAAGGTTTAGGTTATAGGTTTTGTTTAGGTTGAGGTTATAGGTTTTGGTTTAGGTTATAGGTTTAGGTTTAGGTTTTAGTTTATAGGTTTAGGTTATAAGTTATAGGTTTAGGTTCGGTTTTTAGGTTTAGGTTCGAGTTATAAGTTTAGGTTAAGGTTTAGGTTACGAGGTTTTGGTTTAGGTTAAGGTTATAGGCTTTGGTTTAGGTTAAGGTTTAGGTTTTGGGTTTAGGTTAAGGTTATAGGTTTAGGTTAGGTTTAGGTTTAGGTTATAGGTTATAGCTTTGGGAATTGAGGATAGGTTAAGGTTTAGGTTAAGGAAACTGGGTTCAGGTTCGGGATCGGGTTTAGGTTTGGGTTTTCCAGATTAGGTTTAGGTTTAGGGATTTGAGAATAGGATTAGGTTATAGGTATAGGTTTAGGTTGGGTTATAGGTTTAGGTTAAGGGTGTGGTACCTGTAAATATAGACATAAATACGGCATGTCCAAATGGTCAGGCCCTTCCAATGCTGTCCATAGGAAATGGACAGCTTCATCATGGTCATAACAGCGGTTCCCACCTTCCAGGGACCCCCGCTCTTCCGGATAGCTCCGACGCACATCCGGGTCTGCTCCATTAATTTCGAGCAAATACATAAATACGGCCTGTCCAAATGGCCATGCCCTTCCAATGCTGTCCATAGGAAATGGACAGCTTCATCATAGTTATAACAGCGGTTCCCACCTTCCAGGGACCCCCGCTCTTCCGGATAGCTCTGACACACATCCGGGTCTGCTCCATTAATTTTGATTCCCACCCGATCAGTGGCTCAACCTGATTTAATAGAGGTGAGTAAGCCACTGTTTTCTCAGCTAAGGTGTTCTACATGTGTGACATTTTTACAGAAAATGTGGTCTAGCATGATAAGCATAGTTATGTATACTCATCCTTTGCAAGGATGGTGGGAAAGAAAGCTCAGGAAAAGTCATCTTGCAACAAGGAAATTTACCTATGTAAAATATGTAATCAACTGTGCCAATGAAATCTCAAGTGTAGTTTGTGAACTACGGTTCATTAGTCATGGGGTCCATTCTCCTTCTTTGTTGCTCCAAACCAATTCCAACTTCCACCATCCTTGCAAAGGATGAGTATGCACTGACCTGCAATAAAAGCCTAGCAATGTAAAAGAAAAGACCTATGTGAATATCGGTTAATGCCTAACAATGTAAAAGAAAAGAAAATGACACAACTCACCTTGACGCCCTTTTCGCTCAGAGAAGATTCGAAGAAGTATCCTCTTCCATCTTAGAGAATTTGCAGCTACGAGTCCTCCCTGTGTTTTGTTGAAGTTGAAGCCTTTGTAAATGTTTTAAAGAAATTCATCTATTGCATTGATCTTGGAATATCACTTCCAAAGCTGAAAACCATGTAGAGAACATCATAATTTCTGACTCATTGTTAATTTAGAAGGAATACAATAGAACGCATAGCTTGGGTGTCAAGTAGGCAGTGGGATTACACATAGAAACAAGATACAAAAAACTTGCATGTAGAAATTTCTTCTCAATGACCCACCCACAGCCTTGTGAAAGGAGTCCAACTGAATTTTTCATTTCATACTTGTAAATGATATAATTTTTAGAACAAAAGAAGGCCCTGTCACTTTATTCATGTAATACAACTAAGTTCTGCACACTTAAGTGTGACAATTTTTTCATGATGCTTCCAGGAAAAAATTCGAATGCAATTTACATAACAAAGCACTCTCCCAAAGCCTAATAATCAATACAAGTTAGACAACAACAGACACCAATCCATGCTGGGTGATTACTGATAGCACTAATGCAATAAAACTTTGTTTAACCCAAGATAAACTGCAATTATAGGTACATAAGTTGGTATCTCATGATGAATATGGTAATACATTATATGGTAATGCCCTAATGACTATGTGATCATTCCCCTATTTCGTGCTAAATCACTAACAGTTCATTCTTTAATTAAAATCAAGAAAAGAGAAAAGAAAAAGCTCTACGATAATACCTAGATCTGAATATCCTTGTTCTAGTTCATACTGTTTTTCTGCACCCAAAGGAAAATAAAAATCAATAAAAACAATAATTCTCAACAAACACAACTCAGGAAGAAAGAAATCCCAATCCCCAAACAAAGTCACATACTACAGAAGAAAACACTCTCTAAAAACCTCAATAGTTCAATAGAAAAGACCCCAACAGAACGAAATCTAATTCAAAGTCACCACTATTCTCTGGAAATTCTTGCACCATTCAATCACAGATCCAAAACCAAACAAGGAAATTCGAATCCTAGAAAGAAGAAGAAGAAGAAGAAGAAGAAGAAAAACTTCATTAAAATCATTCAAGTTTTCAAAGTCACTCCAATTCTACACAAGTTCATATAACACACATTTGCAGCTCTAGAACCACAAAACCATGTTTTTGGAGAAGGAGAAGTCACCAAGCAAGCATCTAATATATTTGTTGCAAGTAGATTCCCTTGAAAAAGAAAAAAAAAAAAAAAAAAAGGCCAAAGCCGTCAAATTATATTTTTCTTCATTCATTTAAAATTTCTCTGCAGATATCTTTAAATCACAAATGCATCTTGTTGTTGAAAGCAATTTGACCTAAGACTTTAACCATGGACTGTGGTTCAACTGGCACAACTTCCAGAGGCAGCCACAAGTGAATCTATTTGTAGATGTACACACTCGGTGTTGGTTGTCTAGGCTCCGAGTTATTGTGGTCAGGGAGCTCAAGAAGAAAGACAGGATCATGCATCATTTGGGCGACACTAAAGACCTGTTTGGTTGACACTTAAAAATGACTCAATCACATTTTAGTTAATGTTAATTATTTTTTGAAAGGTAAGATGGTAGTAATAATATATTAGAGATTTTGGTAGGGATTAAAAATATTCTTGATAACCAATAATTTATATAAACTATGATCACTAATACATGATTACCATTAACAAAATCGAAATGAACTCATTTTTAAGTGGCACCCAAATAGGCATTACGGTAAATAAGAAAAATAAGTTCTTTGATAGCAGGCCCCTGGCAGCAACACACCAGCATAGGGTCCCAAGTGAGAATGGTAGTGTAGTGACCTTTTACCAACAATAATGAGAATTCTTGTCATGCACACTGCAAATATTCTCATATAGGAATCTCAAGAGATCCTATTGGATCTCAACAGTGGCCTCAGGAGAGGAATAAAAAAAATTCATTCTCGGCCAGCTGGAAAATGCTTGTGGCTATAAAAAGAAAGGCGCTAGCAGCTGAAAAACTACGGTGCTAGCACATTGGTATATATAAGGTTTTCAGCCAACAAGCAAGTTCTGGTTCCCATAGATTTGATTATTTAAGTATTGTGCAATTATATTTTCTTTCGGGAGTCTGCCCTCGGACGCCCCCATCCCAACAACTCAGTTCAATATAATGCTTAGGAAAACACATGGGTAATTATCTGATGCAACATTGAGTAATTGGTTGGTAAAACAATCCATCACAACTTTAGCAAGACCTTAAAGTCAAAACTTAATAGTTATTCGATGCAAATAGTTAGATTTGATGGTTGTAGTCTTAGAGAAAAAGAAAACACAATTGGAGATGAAAAGCCTGTATACCTCATTTTTTGCATCTCCAAAATCTTGGCTGCAACAAAAACTGAAGTTAGGGATAACCAAGATGTACTACAAGTGCCTAATACATACATGATTGTAGTCACTATCAACAAAAATCTTTTATTGACAAGAAAATGGACAGTTTAATCCATTTCACTTGAATGTTTCAATAATGACAGTTTAATCCATTTCATAAAATGGTCTAATGAACTCCAAAATGCTATAATACAGGATAAGTTATGATAAAATGAAAAGTTCTTTAGCAACAGGTATATGTGAACATTAAGTACAATTAAAGATCAAATCCAGGAGCATTACCTTCATGTACATGCAAAGATGCAGGCTTATTTTCCAATGGGCAAGGGACCTGATGAATAATATACAACAATGAAATTATACATGCAGATCAACGAAGGAAAACCATGTGTCATTTGGATGAGATTTAGACCACTTATTAGGTAGGGCATACCACTGAGGGGCCCATAGCTCACAAATCATTTACATGATCTGCTTGTTCAAGATCTGCTTGGATGACATGCACACTGTATTATCTTATTGGTGCAAGCTATGGACAATTTAGTGTTATAACAGTCATACACGCAGGCATAGGCAGTGCCAATGTATGTATTGGATGACATGCACACTGTATTACTTAAACAATGACTAGGAAACAACTGAAAATCACAATATAATTTAGATTAATAGAAAATGTAGTGTATTGCTTCATATAAGAACAATTCAAACAAATACAAAACTTACATAAACAAAATAGTTTCCTTTTTAAAAATTGCATGAACAAAGGAAAACCATGAGTCATTTGGATGAGATTTAGACCACTCATCAGCTAGGGCATACCACGGGGAGCCCTAGCTCAAAAATCTGGCAGATGAGATGATCTGACTATACATTCTGTGCCAAGCAAATAAAAGCTAAAAAGACCAAATAAGTAATATTGGTTAACATTGGATGTGTCATCCAGTAAAATGATTAGGATTGTCTAATCATTTCCATTTTCGAACTATTGACCCTGAATGCCAAGATCACCTGGTGAGTGGTTTCTCACATTCTAAAATACAAGTATAGAAATACAGTTACTTATCCTTTTTTCCATGAGATCCATGTTCTATGGGATTCACCAGCCAATCAAACAGACTCCAATTCTTTTATCACTAAGGGCATGGTGAAGTCTCCATGTTCACATTTGAAGAAGCAAATCTGAATTTAAGATAACTTCTCTGAATTTTCTAAGCCATCCACTAGTTTCTAACACTATATATAACCTTTCGATTCTAAAACATACCTTCATAGTTGTAGATGTGTTCACTCACTATATAACCTCTAGATTTTAAAACACACCTTTCATCAGAAGTTTCAAAATGAAATTGACATAGCAGCCACAGATCTCACACATGGAGAAACATCAACAACAAAAAAGCGGTGGGAAGATGATGGGCTGGCTCACAATAATTTCAACAAACACAACGAATGCAGGAATTTATTAAGAACCCAATTTCAGCTACTTTTCAGATTGACTTGTGCATCACACTTCCTCTCTCACCAAGACGAAGGAACTCTCAACAACTCACCCTAGTCCAAAACTCTAGTGGACCACACTGCATGAATTTAGAGATTTTAAGTCGATGTATCCAAATATGGAAATTAGTAGAATTAAGCTCATAATTTCCATTTCTAAGAACAAAAATCTGTAAAAACTAAACTTTTAAAAACATTCATTCAAATCTCATTACAAACCCTATATCATAAAATAAAAAATAAATTAAACATTTATACATGCTATGATGCCAGCTGTATATCATATGGGACCAAAGAAGTCTAAAAACATATGAAGTAAACATAAATAGAGGTTGAGCCCACATGCATGTGGAATCATGACCATCCACATGCGGCCACACATGCCAATATGGAACATGTGTGGGATCTCAGCTTTTGATTAGACAAGCCACATGCAAGAATCAATCTTTTCAGCACTGAAGTTAGGCACAATATACAAAGAAATGAATGGCCAATACAGCTCTTTTTGAACATCCATTTGTTTCATACACAGTGGTCCACTTGAGGAGGAAACACTTGATTTTTAAGTTAGAAGTACTAAAAAAAAAAGTGACCTACTAGATGGTAATTAGGTCTTATGTAACACTTATGCTACATTGGTGCATGTGGTCGTATTTGGTTGGGCAATGCTCCACACACATGTGGGCTTTCGAAACCTCACCCACAACTTATGCTTGGTCCAAGAATCAGGTCAGACACAATTTAGGTGAGCCAATCGTATACGAACAAAATTGACAATCAACATTTAACATACATGATGGAATCAAACTCTTTTTTTCTCTTGACAAAAAAATTTGGCTGTATATATTTCAGGTGGGCGCCACAAAATAACTGGGCCTCACCTATCGTATGGCTCCTTTTTATGGCTCCAAATAAAAGACATACTATAGCTACTCCTCAGCAAAACAGAGTACATAAATGTTTAGATTGTCATGCTTCCCTCAAATTGGAAGTTCCTAATCCTTCGATTAGTGTCCTAAAAGTAAACACTTAAGGAAAAACAAATATAGAAATATGCCTGTAGAAAAGGCCAAAGATGGGGAGGTTAGTTACTTTCACTTAGGTTAGATTTCAATAGAATGAGAACTAGTTATTGTAGACATATTATAGATGCAAATTAATTTTCGTCCTGGTTAGCTTATCACCATTGTCATTTAGTATCGGCTTGAAAGTTTGGACTGACCATAAATTTCAAACTTCTTAGTTCATCAATGTTCTCTGTCAACAACAAAAATTAGGGTACTGCCACTTAAAGGAACACATGCAAACAATTATATAGAAGATGAGCATATGCCAAAAAAAAAAGATGGACGATAGTCATTTCATCTAACAATTAAAGTCGTCAAATTTAACAAGGAAATTGTCACTGATCTAACAATTAAAGTCGTCAAAACCACTGTGAATTTATATAGTAGTCCACCAAAGAAAGGTCAGGTCAACCAGATGGGCGACAGTAGCTTCATCTAACCATACAGCGAGTTATGCATGTCAAAACCGGAGGACTGTTAGCATGGTTTCATCCAGAAAAGGATCTTGGTTGAAGCATTTTTTCAAACAATTAGTGTGCAGATTTCTATATAAAGAAATAATTAAACACTTCACAAAATTATTAAAAAAAAAAAAAGATTTGATCATAGAAAGTTGAAGTATGGATTGAGAGGTAAATAAAAACATATGAAGCGGGGAAAGAACTCTTACCAATTAACCACTTGCAAAGACATGGAGTGTCATCCGTTGGTTTCATCTAACCATACCAGTGGGATTCTTCGAATCTTCAATAAATCTAACAATGTGGCCATTTCAAAACCCCCAGATTCGAAATGTGATTAGGGTACCATAATCCCCAAATTCGAAGCGGGAGTTGGGTACCCAAATCCCCAAATTCCTAATCCCAAATTCGATTTGGGATTAGGGTACCAAAATTCCCTAATTCAAAGTTGGATTAGGGCCCACCTTCATTTTGTCGGTGTGTGCTTGGGTCATGGGGTAGGGTTTTTACCTTTCGAGGGGAGAGGAAGAGAACGAGAGGAGGCTTGGGCTGAGAGATCTCCAATCGGCTTTCCGAGCTCTGAGGAGAGAGAGAGAGAGAGAGAGAGAGAGAGAGAGAGAGAGAGAGAGAGAGAGAGAGAGAGGCTGCGAGAGAGGCTGAGAGAGGACATGATGGAGAGATCAAAGAGAGAGAGGAAGAGAGAGATAGAGAGTGAGAGGAGTGGCAGGGTGCGAGACAGAGAATGAGAGTGAGAACTCTCTCACGGGCGCAACTCATTTCATGGGAAACGGATTGGCAACTCCCCCGTGGCTGGTGTTCGGTGATCTGTGGGACCCACCATGATGTATGTATTTCATCCATGCCGTTCATCCATTTTTACAGATCATTTAAAGGCTTGATCCAAAATATTAGAGAGATAAAAATCTCAGGTGGACCACACCACAGGAAAACACGGTGATTGGATATCCTCCTTTAAAATCCTCTTAAGGCCCACTATATTGTTGAACATCCAATCTGTTGATTAGGTCATACAGACCCAGATGAAGGGAAATAACAAAGATTAGATAGATCCAAAACTTTTATGACCCCCAAAAAGTTTTTAATGGTCAATGTTCATTCAACACAGTTTCCTATAATGTGGTCTACTTGATATTGGGTTATATCTTATTTTTGGTTTCATACCATAAAATGATCTAAAAAATAGATGGACAGCATGGATGAAACACATACATCATGGTGGGGCCCACAGAGCACTGATCACTAGCCATTGGCAGGTGGCAGGGGAGTAGCCGATCATATTCCATCATATTCCCATTTTATCTCAAAATCCTGAAAATGAAGGGGATCCAAACTCAAGGCTGCTTGTGCCATGATCTAGACTTTCATTCTGACCTTATAGTCCATCTGCAGTTTGTAACAAGATTTCCACTATCCCACATTTATAACACATATATGGTCTATGTTCATTAAAATCTAAGACTTCAAATACATTCATCATAAGAGCGCATTATTTCAACTACATTAGTCGTATGATCTACATATTATTTTTTAACTTTCGAACGGTGCCTGATAAAGAACACAGCGGGAAAAGGTAATACATTTTACCTCTTTTTTCTTTTCTTTTTCTTTTTATTTTACAACAACACTGTACTGTAGAGGTTTTTTTTTCAACATTTGATATGGTTGGAATCTACAAGTGAGAGAATGGAATGATTTAAAAATGAATACAGATAAACATAAAAAGCAAGATTGATGTCAGTTGAAACTTGCATAGAAATGCAACAATAAGTTCAATTTTGAGGACACCAACCAAGACATGACACACTCATGGCTTAAAACTCTGCAATATGGACAAGTCAGTGTAAGTTCATTATCTTAAACAAGATTGATGTCTCTGTAAATTGTAAAACTAAATTACAAATGCCACTCGGAAGCCTTGTAGTTGTAGAATAAGCTTATTTTGCTAATGTTGTAGAGAAACCAACCTAATTGTAGAATTAGCTTGTTCTGCTAATGTTGCACTAAAACCATAAGAAAATATATGGTTTTAGTATTTATTTCATTAATATAAATCTTATTGCAATGTTGCAACCTAGGTGATTGACTAAATGGCCATATTCAGGGATGCATATTGAACACCAACGCCTGTGGCTTAAATGATCCAGAAAAACATATGTACCAAATGGACAGATAATATATACATTTAAGTGGCCCATATTCATGAATTCATCACTAAGCTATTACCTTACCTAATCCGCGCACTCTCCTCTTCAAATCATCCTCTCCTAAAAGATACATAAACTTGGTATGATATATACACAATTCGATAAATCCTACATTTTATCTAATAAATGTGTTGCTGTAATATTATTTAATCATCCCATTTGTGATGCATTGATCGTGATTTGAAGAAAGTCTCATGTTTGGTTCAACGAGCTGGATGGAAAAAAAAAAATTCATTCTCTCTAATACCTAATTAAGATTAACTAAATTGAGATGAACCCATTTCTAGCTTGTGCTAGCATCTTGAGTTTTCTATAGTTCCCTGTGTCCAATGACCCATGTCCGTATCTGATGTCTCGAGATTTTATGTTCCCAAATAGAATTATGGTTCTAGTAGTGGTAATGTGCATTAATATGAACATCATTGTAGTAGATAAGACCTTTCCACCATATGTCGATTGATTCACTTATTTGCATTTTTCAACAATTGCGAAGATTTTAATTTGATGGAAGTAAAAGTATTTGATTCCTTGCTTGAATTGCTCCTAACCCCCCTATATGATACAACACTGAGCAAGAAAAGCAAAAGTAGTATTTTCTTCTAACTCACTCGGGACTCGTACACAGACAACAACTACGAGTCATGGCTTTGCATCTGCTTTGATCAGGTGTGCACGATTGAGGTCCAGGATTGTGGCCACCAGATGTGCGCACACTGCACATTAGTTCTATGCTGCCACAACAAGCCTAACCCCACCACGGTGTGCTTGACTGCACGTGTCTGCCCCTTCTGTCGCGACAACATAGCCCAGCTAGTGCTCACCAAGATCAAGAACCTTGATATAGACAAGGACAGCAGTGCATTGAAGATAAAGAAATCGAGAAAATCCAAGAATTTTAACGAGGGCAGCAACAACTTCAAGGGCCTATCATCGGCCATGGGCTCATTCGGGAAGGTGGGCGCCCGTGGGTTGTGCTTGGCAGGCCCCAGTATAGCCCTACTAATTGTACTGTGGGGCCCATCAGATGAGCCATACATTTCACAACCAGACATTTGTTTGGTTAACTGAGGTGGACGACCTGATTTTTGGGTTAGGGACTCTTTGTATTTTCCCTTCATATAATCTGGTTGACCTTATTAAGGTTTGTAGGCCCTAAGAAGTTTTTAATGGTGAGCATTCGATCACCACAATTTCCCTTAGATGTGGTCCATGTGGAACAACGTCTTAGCATGGACTGGTAACACCACAATTTCCCCTAGATGTGGTCCACCTGATATTTGTATCTATTCAATTTTTGGAACCACGTCCTAGAATGGACTGGTAAAATAAATGGACAATGTAAATATAGAACACATCTTCAAGGTGGGCCCCACACTAGGGCCGGGTTTGTTTAACATTATGATTTTGGTTGGCACGGGTCTGCCAATCCACAAAGGTTACACCAAAGGCCCACGCGTGTGTAGAATGTAGCTCATGTGTGCTATGCTGGCACGTGTGACCCCTACATGAGTTGCCTCGTACATGCACGGCTTCGATAAGTTTTATTTATTTTTTTCTTTATTAGCTTGTTAGTACACCCATGGGGTCAAGTTGTGTGGGCCCCACCATGACGTGTGTCAAACATCAACACCATGCATTTGATGGGTCCCTGTTAAATTATGGGATATCCCAAAAATCAGCCGTATAGGGTCATACCATCTAAAATCATGTGAAGACATGCCTAAAACATATAAAAGTACTTGGTGGGCCCCACCTGAAATTTAGATGCGTCTGGAACTTGGTATAACCCCTCATACAAGTGGTACACACATAATGGATGGACTGGATTTGTGGACCACATCTCGGTGGGCCCAAAAAATAATTATGAATGTTTTAATGGAGGGTAACCCCTCTCAACTATTGGACGTGGTGTGGCCCACACAAGTCGCAGATTGACTTGATTTTTAACCTCTGGACTCATTTTGGATCAACCCTTAAAATGATCCATTAAAATGAATGGACGGAGTGGATCAGTAACATACATCACGGTGGGCCCCACAAATCTCATCATGTTCCATCCTTCACTGCCCCCAAAATCAAATCCCTTCTAATCCTCCCGCGCGCGCCATCTTCCCAAAACCCAAACCTAGAACTCTCTCTCTCTCTCTCTCTCTCTCTCTCGTGCGCACCCTCTACTCTCTGTCTCTGCCTCTCGCACCCTCTCCTCTTCCTCTCTCCCCTCTCTCTCTCTCTCTCTCTCTCTCTCTCTCTACCCTCTCCATCCTCTCTCTCTGTCTATCTCTTTCTCTCTCTCTGATCTCTCCAACCGTTGCCAAACGCCCTACCCACGCACGCCTTCTCTCTCTCTGAAGCTCGGTTGAAGGCTAGATCATTGACGACCGTGAGGTATCTCTCTCTGTCTCTCTCAATCTCTCTCAATCTCAATACTGATTTAGGGATTTGGGGATTTTAGGGATTTGGGTATTTCATTTGGGGATTTATGAGATTGAAAATTTGCAACACGTTTATGAGATCAAAGTCTTTCATTTGCGAGCACTCTACAAAATGAAATAAATCTGTAAAATAAAAATAAACGTATTCAAGCAATATCACATTTACCCTCTATGCATTCGTAAAGACTGATAGCAGACTGGGGGAAAGAAATTGAAAATGAGTATAAAATAGATGCACTACGAATATTAGGGGAGCCACAAAGTGGCATCTGCAGCATCTCAAAATAGCCTTAGATTCTAATTTCTTGCACCAGCATTTCAAAGTGAGAAATGTACGCCAAATGAGATATATCCATCCCAGACAACAGGCATTGAACAGATACTTCATCCTTATTGCTTACGTCTAGCTCACATGCATTACCTGCCACCTATCTCTCCCACCATTTGTCCAGTGCATGGCTTAAATCCTAATTCCATTAACTGGAACTAGTAAGTTTGGGCAGGAGGAAAGTTTGAGCCCAGATTTTGAACTGATCAAGCTAAGCCTTCAAATTGTTGAATATGCTTGAGTCGGGCCATGCCTGGCTCATTTGCCAACTTAAATACCAACCTTCACCATGAGGGTTACATATAAAGAAAACAATTCTACATTTTCCATCAAGGCAAACCCCTAGCGGTCTTTGCTAGGATCCATTTTAAAAGCAAACTACTCTTCTTGACTCAAAAGTCGGTTCCAAATCTTCAAGCTATTAGTGGCTTAATTAGACGATATAGTAGAGTTCACCGCTTGGCCATGGAGTGGCAAAACTTATCTACATGATGGAACTCCGATTAGCATGTTTAGTGGGGTCACTCAAGATTGGACTTTCAAAACACAGAGAAAGAACAAATACAAGTAACTTAACCAATAGGAACACTTAGATGTATAAATACTCTAACAATAACATTCCACCATCCCAGTTTCGTAGCTAACATGGGTTGGAATGAGGGTGCGAGGAAGATGGGATGTTCCAATTTTCAAAGAGTATTTCTGTAGGAAGTTCTGTAGGAAGTAAAGTTGTTTTGCATTTTAATTCCAAGTAAAAGATGTATCTTTACCTTTTTTTACTAAGAGAATCTTACTTAGAAGCATTTGGTGTGGGATTCTTTGTGGTCAAGTCTCTAAACAGCTGATTTGGCTGGGAGAATAATGAAGGCATTCCACATGTGTGCAAATGTTGCATTCTTCGAATGCTTATAGGCTAGCAATGTCCAATTGAAGTGATTCTTTATAACCATCAATAATCCAAGGTGTGGGCCGTGTGGTCAAGTGGATGATTCAAGTTGATGATTATCAGTTTTGCTGTCAATTATCCTGACCATTCTTTTTTGCATGCTAATTGGTTCGATGTTAGCATCATCCAATTGCTTTGCCTTTTAGAACTAGTGTTATGGATAGTGGGCTTGATTCGATGGATGGTCTAGATTGATATATCACCCTCATACATGTTCAAGTTCATTTTGGGGTGACGTGCAATGCAACAAGCAACACTTGAGTATGTCCAATAGTTATGCAGATCTGATAAATTCTGCTATTAACATGAAAGGTGATGCCAAAACTTCTTCTAAGGTTTAATGCTATAGTCAAATCTTCATGCTCAGCAATTTACTTCTTCTAGAGGGTCTTCCTAATGTGATTCAGAACTTCATTTTTGGTTTTCAAGCTCTTTAGGTTTGCAACTCGTGCGTGTCTTGGAACTCTGAAAATTGCTCACTAGGTGAATAGGATAACTGGCTCAGCTTGATTTGGAGTTTGTGAAGAAATTTCTTCCCTCGACTAAGGTGACTAGGACTGGCATGGAGGTGATGTATTTCGTCATGAATACTCATGCCTATGGCACTTTAATGGTGTACCTTTCTTGCCCACTCCTTTTAGGTTGTTTTCCTCCTTGCTTCTGATTGTTGCTTTTTATGTTAAAAATGGAACCATCAGTGGGCTTTTATATGAAATCTGCAATGCATGACTTGGGTCTTTACTTGATGCTCTATGCATACAGTTACATGTTCTAAATATTAACGATAGTATTGATTATAATTTCCTCAAGATTTCCTCTTTGGAACTTCAACTTCATCTTATCAGGTAAAAAGCATGTAATCACTGATTTTAGCTTTTACGCTACATTGCCAACATTTCATGGATTCTTTCACGTTGGTTAGGATGGTGGGATATGACCCTTTTTATAAGAATTAGTGAAGGTTTCAAAGTTGTCAATCTATACTCTTGGGAATTGAGCAGTAGGGGTGGGCTCATCAATCTTAGAATTGCTTAATTCCAAGACCCAAATCATTAATCTCGACTTTTGGGAATTGTGAGCAGAATCAATGTTGGAATTTGGTCACTACTCGAAGGCTCAAGTTGCCTTCAATCTTGGAATTTGATCAATCTTTGAAGAGCCCGAGTCAGAGCATATTCTCAGATGAAATAATCCAAATGCATGTAACCATCCAGGAAGGTGATGCATTGGATCAGTTCATTGCTTGCAGGGAAGATAATGCATGCATGTGTTTAGCCTATGTGGGAAGAGGCTAACTAGTTGGGTATTTTCTACTAGCAATAGAAAATAGTATAAAAAAAAAGTTGATGTTGGTGACGGGGATTTTGGATAATAGATTGCATAAATCTTGAAATAGGTAAAATATTATAAAATTTCATGATATGTCTCTAAACCAAACATTACCATAAACAAATATGCATTCTATAGGAAGCCTTGCAAGCGCTTGCACCCCTCACTGTTATAGGCTTTTTTTTTTTTTTTTTTTTCAAGTCACTGGATGTATTAAATTAGGGATAAAAAATAATTATTTACTGCATCCATCACTTGAAAATGCCTTGCACCACAAGGATAGGTGCAAATGTGACAGAGGATGGTGGATCTAATATAAAATAATGCAGCGAATGCATGGATAAGAGAGAAGATCATATCATCATTTTGTTTTTAAGCATAGCCCTTGAATTCTTGGTGAAATTTTTTTCCTTAAAATAAAGAAATATGATTAATATTATTTAGTGAAGTATTGATTATAATGTATTTGGTGTGTTTATATAAGCAAAAGAACCCATAAATTCCAAATTTAACTCCAAAATAAGAAATAGTAAAAAGTACTAAAAGTATTAAAAAGACATCTTATCCTATCAAAGTTGTGGCCGTTGGAAGTTACATGTGTATTTAGGTTATTTTTATTTATTTATTTTTTTCCAATCTCAAACCCAGACAATCCCATTTCTGATATCCTAGCCCATCATTGGCTTGTTCTTTAACATTGACAGACATGGGCGGTTAATTTTATGTGAGAATGACTAGTCTCTTTGCAAATATCCAGTACAAAGTTTATGAATTCTGGTCCTTCTCATGGTATACATGTGTCACATACACTTTGTAAAAATGACGGGTTGACCCAGCCCATGAGCTAAATATATGTGCCTAGGCTCATCCCAGCAGGCTCAACCTGACATGATGCAACCCAGTCTCACTTATTTAACCATATTGGGTTAGACTGCACAAGTCCAAATCAAGATGATGCCCAGATCATGGGTCCTTAGACTGCATAAGTCCAACCCAACCTGGTCCACCCAGAGCAGAGTATCTTTGGTCCGAAAAAATAGGAAAAGACAGTATTACGACTGATTTATTTTGTTTATGTTTTGTTTTGTAGATTGAAGGGGCCTACTTAGAAGGCAACAAAGGTATAAGCAATTGGGATGTTTTCTCTCACATACTAGGTTGGTTTTGTTTTTTCCTTTCCTTCTCTCTTGGAGAATTTTTTAGGTATAGTAAAATACAATTTTAAAATTAAAATTTCATTGAATTTTACTGTCACCATATTCAGGAAAAATATGGAGATAGTCTACATCCATCAGAATGTGAAACTCTAAGTATTGAAGGGTTAGGATCTTATAATCTAGGAGATTTCAGCTGGCTCCATCCATGGTGGGGCCGCTAGAGTTAAACCCAGAAGCCAAATACTCACCCCACAAATAGTACAATGGTCAGATGGGCTCGAGTTGGCCTTTTATGTCATATAGCTATCAGTCCACAAAAAGAAAAAAAAAATTAAAGAAAAAAGAAAAAGAAAAAGAGAAAAAGACTAACACAATGATAACTTGTTGGACATGAACAGGAAGACATTAAATTGATGCATTCCCTTGGAGTGAATTCCTACAGATTTTCCATATCTTGGTCTAGAATCCTCCCAAGTGAGTTTTACTTACATCTCTCCAATTTTACTATTAGGACATCCAATCCCCTCCAGCAGGTTGATCCCACTATGAAGATCACATGGTGCTAAAATCAGGCAAATCTACTGATCAGGCATGCCACACTCTAGTTTGGACCAAATGAGAGGTTGTCCATTCTATTCTTTGGTATGTCCCATCTGATGAGCGGATTGACCTATTTTTAAGCTATTTGTTCTTCATGGTGGGTTTAACCTTTGAGACGGGTTGGATGTTCTCTCCACTTAGCATGTTGACGTTTAGGTGTGTCTGATACCTCATATTTTGGCAGAGACTTAATCTTCATTTTAATATATGTTAATGAACAACAAAAGGAAGATTTGGTGAGATTAATAGGGCAGGAATTGAATTTTACAACAACCTCATTGATGCTCTCCTTCTCAAAGGTAACAACATCCTCTTGTTTTTTACTACACAATATCCACCATCCATCCACCACACATACATATTTGCTTATCCTACACCTCAGATGCAAATCGGCTAGCGTATGTGTGCAATATATGATCTGTCAATTAGGTGGGCCATGCAGTGTAGGTGCCCTGGCCTAAAGTGGCTTAGGTAATTTTAGAGTCCTTGGTTAGGGTTTGGGCTGAAAGTACGAGTGTTGGAGCCGACGCTTTCGGAGTCTGAACTCATTGTTTTGAAAAATAGAAAAATGAGAATATTAGTAAATATGGATTTTCTTGTTAAGAAGAAAATGGAAGATGGATTGAAAAAACATAAAAGAGATTTTTTTTTCCTTCTTTTTTGCTTCAACAGAGAGAGACTAAGCTAATAATGAGCTTCTTTCAAAGGATCAATTGGTTTTGTTTCACAATAAACCAAACTCTACAACTAAGCTAACAATGAGCTTCTTTCAAAGGATCAAAATTGATAGCACTCTTACCTAAAAAGTACTGAAGGTCTTTAAAGTCCTTTATCTTAAAATTTTGAGAGAGATTTTTCATATGATCATAAAATTCCATAGGTTGATCAATATATATAATGAAACCCTACTCTCTCACAGCAATGTGAGAATAACAGCACTCCAGATATGCATATCCTTTATCTTTCTTGTATGTAGTTACATGTCGAATTTCTTCGTTCTTTAATTCATTACACTCAATTCAGGTATGGTTTGCACTAATTCAAGAGACTGTACATTAGGCATTCAATATATAAGATTGGAGTGAGACTAATTAGGCATTTAAATGTGTTGCAGGATTGTTTGAATTGCTTGTTCTAACAGGTGCACAAGTTGGAATGGATTGGACTTCTATCTTGAGAAAATGCCATAATTTCAGGTAGTTATTATTGTAATAAAAAGTTAAAAAATTAAAAGAGAGAGAGATAATGAATTCATGGAAAGAAATGTTTTTTATCATTACGACTGCTTTTACCGGGTTTGATGCAGAAATTGTCGCCAACTTCACAAAAAGACAAATAACATCAGTGGCCACAGATTGCAACCTGGATTTAAACAAGGTTCAAGGTGCCGTCAACAATGCTAACAGAATCCTCCAGGTCAGATTGTTGATTGGACCTGATTTTATTTAAATGATCTTGATAATCCATTTTATTTAAATGAGCAGACCCGGATGTGTGTCGGAGCTATCCGGATGAGCGGGGGTCCCTGGAAGGTGGGAACCGCAGTTATGACCATAACGAAGCTGTCCATTTCCTGTGGACAGCATTGGAAGGGCTTGGCCATTTGGACAGGCCGTGTTTATGTATTTGCTCGAAATTAATGGAGCAGATTCGGATGTGCGTCGGAGCTATCCGGATGAGTGGGGGTCCCTGAAAGGTGGGAACCGCTGTTATGACCATGATGAAGCTGCCCATTTCCTATGGACAACATTGAAAGGGCCTGGCCATTTGGACAGGCTGTGTTTATGTATTTGCTCAAAATTAATGGAGCAGACCCGGATGTGCGTCGGAGCTATTCGGATGAGTGGGGGTCCCTGAAAGGTGGGAACCGCTATTATGACCATGATGAAGCTGTCCATTTCCTATGGACAGCATTGGAGGGGCCTGGCCATTTGGACAGGCCGTGTTTATGTCTGTATTTGCAGGTACCACACCCTTAACCTAAACCTATAACCCAACCTAAACCTATTCTCAAATCCCAAAACCTATACTTATAACCTAAATCTACACCTAGACCTTAACCTTAACTTAAACCAAAACCTATGACCTAAGACCTTAACCTATAACTTATAACCTAAACTTATAACCCATAACCTAACATTAACCTAAACCTAAAACCTAAACCTTAACCTATAACCTAAAAACCTAAACCTAAACATATTCTCAAATCCCAAAACCTATGACCTAAAACCTTAACCTATTACCTATAACCTTAACATATAACCCAACCCTTAACCTAAACCTATTTTCAATTCCCAAAACCTATACTTATAACCTAAACCTTAACCTAAACTCAAATCCCTAAATCTTAACATATAACCCAACCTAAACATATATTTATAACCTAAACTTATTCTCAAATGCCAAAACCTATAACCTAAACCTTAACCTAAACCTATACCTATAACCTAAACCAAAACCTATAACCTAAACCCGAACCCAAACCCGAACCCAAACCCGAACCCAAACCCGACTCTAAACCTTAACTTAAACCTAAACCTAAAACCTAAACCTAAAACCTAAATGTATTCTCAAATCCCTAAACCTAAACCTACACCTAATCCTAATCTCAACGCCCTAACCTAAACCTAAGCTTAAAATTGAAAACCAAAACCTAAACCCGAACCCAAACCCGATTCCCTAAACTTAAACCTTAACCAATTCTCAATTCCCAAAACCTATAGTTTATAACCTAAACCTAAACCTTAGCCTAAAACTAAACCTAAACCTTAACCAATTCTCAATTCTCTAAACCTATAGCTTATAACCTAAAACTAAACCTAAACCTAAACCTAAACCTTAACCTAAACCTAAACCAAAACCTATGACCTAAAACCTTAACCTATTACCTATAACCTAAACTTATAACCTTAACCTAAACCTATTCTCAAATCCTAAAACCTATAACCTAAACCTAAACCTAAACCTTAACCTATAACCTAAACCTATAACCTAAACTCAATTTCCTAAACCTTAACCTATAACCTAACCTAAACCTAAACCTATAACCCGAACCCGATTTTATTCCTAAACCTAAACCTTAACGTATTCTCAAATCTCTAAACCTACACCTAATCTAATCTCAACTCCCTAATAACATAAACCTAAACATAAACTTGAAAACCCAAACCTAAACCCGATCCCAAAGCCAAACCCGATTTCCTAAACCTAAACTTATAATCTTAACCTAAACCTATTCTCAAATCCCAAAACCTATAACCTTAAACTATTACCTTAACTTATAACCTAAACCTATAACCTAAACTCAATTTCCTAAACCTTAACCTATAACCTAACCTAAACCTAAACCTATAACCCAAACCCGATTTCCTAAACCTAAACCTTAACGTATTCTCAAATCCCTAAACCTAAACATAAACCTACACCTAATCCTAATCTCAACTTCCTAACCTAAACTAAACCTAAACTTGAAAACCCAAACTTAAACCTGATCCCGAACCCGAACCCGATTTCCTAAACCTAAACTTATAACCTTAACCTAAACCTATTCTCAAATCCCAAAACCTATAACCTAAACCTAAACCTATATAACCTTAACCTAAACCTAAAACTTAACCTATAACCTAAACCTTAACCTATAACCTTAACTTATAACCTAAACCTATAACCTAACTCAATTTCCTAAACCTTAACCTATAACCTAACCTAAACCTAAACCTATAACCCGAACCCGATTTCCTAAACGTATTCTCAAATCCCTAAACCTAAACCTAATCTCAACTCCATAACCTAAACCTAAACCTAAACTTAAAAACCTAAACCCGATCCCGAACCCGAACCCAATTTCCTAAACCTAAACTTATAACCTTAATCTAAACCTATTCTCAAATCCCTAAACCTATATAACCTTAATCTAAACCTAAAACTTAACCTATAACCTAAACCTTAACCTATAACCTAAAACTTAACCTATAACCTAAACCTTAACCTATAACCTAAACTTACAACCTAAACTCAATTTCTTAAACCTTAACCTATAACCTAACTTAAACCTAAACCTATAACTCGAACCCGATTTCCTAAACCTAAACCTTAACGTATTCTCAAATCCCTAAACCTAAACCTACACCTAATCCTAATCTCAATTCCCTAACCTAAACCTAAACCTAAATTTGAAACCCCAAACCTAAACCCGATCTCGAACCCAAACCCGATTTCCTAAACCTAAACTTATAAACTTAACTTAAACCTATTCTCAAATCCCAAAACCTATAACCTAAACCTAAACCTTAACCTAAACCTAAACCTATAGCCTAAACTCAATTTCATAAACCTTAACCTATAACCTAACCTAAACCTTAACCTATAACCCGAACCCGATTTAAACTTAAACTTAACGTATTCTCAAATCCCTAAACCTAAATCTACACCTAAACCAAATCTCAACTCCCTAACCTAAACATAAACCCAAACACGAAAACCCAAACCCAAACCCGATTTCGAACCCGAACCCGATTTCGTAAACCTAAACTTATAACCTTAACCTAAACCTATTATCAAATCCCAAAACCTATAACCTAAATCTAAACCTATAACCTTAACCAAAACCTTAACCTATAACCTTAACTTATAACCTAAAGCTATAACCTAAACTCAATTTCCTAAACCTTAACCTATAACCTAACCTAAACCTAAACCTATAACCCGAACCCGATTTCCTAAACCTAAACCTTAACGTATTCTCAAATCTCTAAACCTAAACATACACCTAATCCTAATCTCGCTCCCTAACCTAAACCTAAACCTAAACTTGAAAACCCAAACCTAAACCCGATTTCCTAAACCTAAACCTATAACCTTAACCTAAACCTATTATCAAATCTCAAAACCTATAAACTTAACCTAAACCTATAACCTTAATCTAAACCTAAACCTAAAATTTAACCTATAACCTAAACCTTAACCTATAACCTTAACCTAAACCTAAACCTTAACGTATTCTCAAATCCCTAAACCTAAACTTACACCTAATCCTAATCTCAACTCCCTAACCTAAACTTAAACCTTAACTTGAAAACCCAAACCTAAACCCGATCCCGAACCCGAACTCGATTTCCTAAACCTAAACTTATAACCTTAACCTAAACCTATTCTCAAATCTCAAAACCTATAACCTAAACCTAAACCTATATAACCTTAACCTAAACTTAAAACTTAACCTATAACCTAAACCTTAACCTATAACCGTAACTTATAACCTAAACTCAGTTTCCTAAACCTGAACCTATAACCTAACCTAAACCTAAACCTATAACCCGAGCCCGATTTCCTAAACGCAAACCTTAACGTATTCTCAAATCCTTAAACCTACACCTAATCCTAATCTCAACTCCCTAACCACACCTAAACCCGATCCCGAATCCGAACCCCATTTCCTAAACCTAAACTTATAGGTTATAGGTTATAGGTTAAGGTTTAGGGTATTTTTGTTTATGATGTTAAGCTTATATGTATTTATGCATGAATGAATGTGATGTAGATAAGATTGTTTGTGTTTGGATGAATGTAGTTTATTTTTGGGTTTGGGTTTGGGTTTAAATAGATGTGAATGTGAATATGATGAAATATATTGTATAACAGGTGTATATTAGGATGAATATGATGAAATATATTGTTAACAGGTGTATATCAGGAATTTTGAGCTGTATATATTAAAAAAAAGAGACTTTTAGCGATGAAATTTTTTGGGTAGGCCAAATTTCGCCACAGTTTTCTATGAAGCACTGAGAAGTAAAGTGATGAGTGAATGATTTCTAGAAGGTCTCTCCAAGCAATTACATTTGTCTACACCCGAGAAAATTGCTGTTGGTCTTGCTCTGTCAGATTTAAGAAATACGGATTTCAAAATCAGAGGTAAGTTGAGTTGCTTGGAGGAATGTATCACACGCTCCATGAATGACATGGTGTATTTGTATGACGTGAGTTTTGTTTTTAGCATTCTTTGAGTTGCTTGATTTTGAGATAAGTTTTGAAACATTTGTTCTAAGATACCTTTGTACAAAGATTCCTATTGCATTTGTTTTTTCTCCAATGGTGTTTTGCATTTAAATCTTGGTCATTTTTCCAGGGAAAATTTTCTGCATGGCACATATTGAGGAATTATGTACAAAGCCTGCTTCTGTATGCAATGGGTTTTTTTTTTTTTTTGAGTTTGGGACTGTGTTCTTCACTTGTGTAGGAAGAAGAGGCTCTCATTTCAGCTCATAGAAAAGAAATTGAAGAGACGATGGAGATTGTGTGTGGAGTAAGCCTATCCTACATCGGCTCTCTGCTACCCTTTTAATTCAAGATCACCGAAGGTTTCTCTCTTTTTCTCTCATATGTTTTTGCTTGGATATCCATATGCTTATACATGTGTCAAACAAGTCTATTTTAGACTTCATATAATAACTATGTTTTTTTGACATTTAAATGCTGAGAAAGAAACCTCTAGAGCTGTTAAAAGTAAAATTAGGAGCCAGGGACATGCTAGTGGAGCAATCTGAACTGTCGATATGGACGCCACTATAAATTATTGCTAATGGCGAGTTCTTCTTCTTTGCAGATGCTTTTAGACTACCGAACAAGCTGTAGTTGTTCATCAGCCAAGCAAAAGTCATACCTAAATCTTGCGTTGTGACTTTGTATTATTTGTGGAACCTAATGTTGTGTAATAGTTTGATTGACTTTGTTTTGAAAACTTTAAATAGTAAACAAGTGAGATTGATTGTTTGATTGAGTTGTTAACTATTTTGTTGGTATTATGGCTTTCATGATTGATTGTTTCATGAGTGGATTGAATGAATGGATTAGTAGTTTAAATAAATATTTTCAAAAAAATTAAACATTTTTAGCCTCAATTTGTAACCGAGGCTTGGATGGATTTACTAGTTTGGGCTTAATTGGATGTGAATGTGAATATAATGAAATATATTATATAACAGTGTATATCAGATGAATATGATGAAATATATTGTTAACAGTGTATATTAGAATTTTGTGCGAATTTTGAGCTGTATAGTTTTTTAAAAAAGAGACTTTTAGCAACGAAAATTTTCGTTGCTAAAAGTGGAACGAATTTTTTTGACGAATTTTTTCAAAAATCTTGGAAATTTTTTTTATGAAAATTTTCATTTCTAAAAGTCTCGAAAATTTTTTGTAACGAAACTTTTCATTGCTAAAATCTTGAAATTTTTTTTGAAAAAAACTTTTCATTGTTAAAGTTTTGGATATTTTTTGGTGGCGAAAATTTTTGCCGCTAAAAAGTTTTGGAACTTTTTTGGCGGCGAAACTTTTTGCTACTAAAAGCCTTGTAATTTTTTCGCAGCGAAAATTTTCGCAGCTAAAAGTCTTGGAAAAATTTTTGGCAGCGAACATTTTCGCTACTAAAAGTCTTGGATATTTTTCTGGATCTCTTGGAAAATATTTTTAACAACGAAAAATTTCGCTGCTAAAAGTCTTATAATTTTTTTTTTTGCAGCGAAACTTTTCGCTGCTAAAAAGTCTTGGATATTTTTTTGGCGGTGAAAATTTTCGCTACTAAAAGTCTTGAAAGTTTTTTTGGCGTAAAAAGTTTATTGCTAAAAGTCTTGAAAATTTTTTGGCAAAAAAATTTTCATTTGCTAAATGTCTTGGAAAAATTTTTTAGCGACGAAAATTTTCGTCGCTAAAAAGCTTGCATTTAGCGTCGGTTTGAATTTTTCGCTGATATAAGCCTTGTACATTGGTCTTTTAGCTACGAAACATTTCGTCGCTAAAAGGGTTTAAGTGCGAAAATTTGACTTTTAGCGACGAAAATTTTCGTCGCTAAAAGTGGTGTTTCTTGTAGTGGTGGGCCCCATCACATGAGCCTATTATGCATAACAAGTGGGCCCCGCATACATAACAAATGGCCCCCACCTGATGGGCAGCGTAGATACAACATACATCGCGGTGGAGCCCACGACACTGTCCAAACATTGTCCATCACTATCGAGAACTATCTGGATAGTGTGGATGAAACAAATACATAATGGTATGGCATTCCGCTGTCCCAGTCAAGCGGACTATGGGGATCTAGAATACATAGTTCAAGGTGGCCTCTCATGGGATCCATGGATGCACGGAGTGGATACAACACTACATCAGGGTGGACCCCACCACAGTACATACATCATGGTGGAGTCCATGATCTGGACGGTCCATCAAGGCAGGCCCCACACGACACGTACAACATGGTGGATTCCACATGTGTGTGGGAGGCCCACGCTACAGGGCAGCATGAATGAAACACAAATATCATGGTGGCGTCCCACATCACCAGTCCAGATGGACAGTATGGATAAAGCAAATACATCAAGGCGTGTGTCCCACCCTAGAAAAAAACAGATGGACAGCCAAGAGAAAACACATACATCACGGTCGGCCCACACAACACTTGTTGCCCTCAATACAGATGGATGATTTGGACATCACAAACCTCTGATCGGGCCCACAGGACTGCTGATGTCAGTACAACAGCTGAATAGCTGGGCTGCAGGTGGACGGTTTAGATTAAAACACATAGATCATGTGGTCCTACGCCCATCAGTTGATTAGACGACGTGGGTATAAAACGTATACATAATGGTGTGGGCCAGCGTCTAATTGGACAGTGTGGATCACGATCAGACCCACGAATTAGCTGACATTACTACAACAGCTATATAACTGTTGTACACCTGCCAACCCTCTGCCAAATACGGTGGGTCCCAAGTAGGGCCATTATATATATATATATAATATTATATATTATATTATATTAATACTATCATAAGATATATATATATATATATATATATATATATATAACACTATCTACAGTCTGCCCACGCTAACGACCACCGTTCATTGGACTAGACAGTGTGGGTATACATACATACATCAGTGGGTCCCACGTGGGGCCCACCATAACGTTTATATACCATCCAAACATTGATAAGGTCACGCATACCCAGATGAAGAGGGAAAATAAATTTCATGATGTTCCAAAACTCCTGTGACAACCCCAAAAGTGTTTCAATGGCAGGCGTTCAATCCAACTGTTCCCTGCCGTGTGGGCCACCTGAGCCCACATACGCCTGATTCTTGGGATGGCCCACTACCCCAAAGGGGGCCTATCAAATGCACAGTGTTATTGTTCAAAGCACATCACAGTGGGGCCTACACATGGGACCCACATCCCTGTCCTCGCCAACGTGCACTAGAGGGCGCTGCTGTAGCGTCCTATGGACGTCAGCCGCAGCAGCCCTGCTGCATGTTTGCTTTTTTTTTAAAAAAAAACTGAAATTTCATGGTTTTTCGTACGTAAGGCCCCTTTAGGAGGATCCAGTCCAACCATTGCATTCTACGACTCAAGATAGTTCAAACTAACCCAATATTTAGTATGTTTTAACGTGTAGAAATTTTAAAATGGCCCTTAATGAATTTTAACGGTAAAAATCACCATTTTCTATGTTATGGCCGGCTAGAACATCGAATTAACTTCATTTTTCGGCTCAACGCCTAAAATAAGCTGGGGAATGGAATAGACGGTGTGGATAAGGTTCATACATCAAAGCAGGGCCTATATGAGTGGTCCACCCAAAAACCTTAACTTCAAGTACCTTTTTATTTTTTTGTTTTAATACATCCATTATAGGTCACACTCCACTGCACATCCAGCAGACATAGGACGGGCTGTGTTGGTATATATGTCATCAAGGTGGGTCCCACGTGTGGGGTCCACAGCTGGTGGGTCCCACGTGTACGTGGCCCACTTGATCAATCTAATATTAATGTTTTTCCCATCCTCATTTAGGTAGGGCCCACATGGTTTGGAATGGTTGGATAAGACATACATCAAGGTGGGGTACATCCGGGTGGGCCACACGGCCATATCATCACATCAAAATAATGAAAGGGAGAGAGAGAGGGAGAAAGAAGCACCCACCTTTGATCTACTCGGACTTCTTCCGCCAACACGATCTAGAGCTCCAATGAAATGATTCCGATGGTTGAGATGGACTTTGGATGGTCGAGATGGGAAGTAGGAGGTGGGCCACACATGGCTTCTCATATGGAGGCTTGGACGTTGGAGTCTCATGGCTGCTCGAAAAATGAAGAAAATAAGAGAGAGAGAGAGAATGGGATGAGTGAGTGAGGTGATGGGTGTACTTGTGTAAGGGAGAGAGTTGACTTTAAGGGGGTGGTTGTACTTGGGGATGGGTGTAAGTGATGGGAGTGATGTATACTTGATTGATGTGATTGATGTGATATTTTCTAGGGATTGCAATGCACGGCGTTCATCCTCGAACTGAACGCGGGCCCACATCTCCTGGCCAGGGTATTGCCTCAGCGCGTAATACGCGGCATCGGAACTGTGGCGATGGCGCGGTCACTAAGATACAAGTCTCGGGTTGAGCTAACTTCGGCATGCAGGTCTCGGCTTAAGATCACGCGTAAATGTCAGATACGGATCGAGGATTGCCAGAATTCGATCGGAAGGACCGTAGAAACCAACGGAATGGTACGGACTAGGACACGGGTCTTACAAGTACACTCTACACCAGCTTGTCGTCCCTATCCGAATGCACAACTGGGAAAGCGGAAGAGACCTTACTAGTCCAGGCTCGTTGATAGCGGACCTATTCCTCAAGCTGGTCAAACTCAATCTAGAAATTGCCCCCTCACTCAGGCGGGTAAGGTCACACCCCTTTCCAACCGACCATGACACAGTAGGAGACGCGGCCTACTGGTATACGGCCCTAGCGCGCTCGTGTATCCACTCGGTCTCAACGTTGGAGTCATCCTTTGGTACCATCAGGTTTAGGAATTTTTACCTAAGGACATCTATGGTGCCTGTATACTAGAACCAAACATTTTCGGTATTCAATCCAACCACCCACGATGTGTCTGTGGAGGCTATGGCCCTGATGTCGCTAGGGCATACAATAATCATGATCACACAAATGTAAGTGCATGAATAACCCTACCAAACATGCAACAATCTTGCACGCATCGCGCTCTCATGTAGGGCAACTCCACCTATCAGGGAGCCCATAAACAATCCGCCCGAAGGCATATGCTATGATCAGTCACTCGTCATATCAGACATATATATGATGCTTATGATCATGAATCATGGATCTATACTAAACATGTCATAGGGTGACAGGCTTGTGCATAATGGATATGGGCCTAGATGGCCTACTCACTACAAGTATGGGCCTATTAGTGGGCCTTAGGGAGAGTGACAATACGGACATTTAACCAACATTATCCCTACAATGTGGGCATCAAACCATCATTGCTCCCAAGGCATAGCCCACTATGATAGTCAACACATAAACCATGGGGAATCACACGACAATGGGCCTTATGTACATCCCATTGGGCCTCGACCCATGGGCCTTCAATACATCAAATGGGCCTCAAGTACATGGGTCACGTATATATCAAGATGGGCCCCAACGGATGGGCCACAACTACATTAAGATGGGTCTAATCACATGGGCCTTGCATACATCATAATGGGCCTTATACAAGTCAAGGTAGGCCTCATATAAGATGGACAACGTGGATATAAAACATATGGACAGCATTGATGAAATACACGTACCATGGTGGAGTTACTTACATATCATGGTGAGCCACTGTTCCATTTGGATGGTGGAACAGGAACCCATACATCAGCGGTGGGTCCCATGCACGTGGCCCACCCTCCATATATATTTATATATTGTACTATAATATAATATAATATAATATAATATAATATATCATAATATACCATATCGTAATGTAATATAATATATAAAAATTGGCAAGGGCCATCGTAATATTTATTTACCATCTAACTGTTGATAAGGTCACAGAGAACTGGGGGCCCACCGTGTTATTTATTTTCCATCAAACCCGTCGATAACTCATGGGGCCCACCATAATATTTATTTTCCAACCAAACTGTTCATAAGGTTGTGTGGACCAGGGGGAAACTGGGGCCCACTATAATGTTTATTTGCCACCTATCCAGTTCATAGGGTCACACAGTTAGGGAGCCCACCGTGATATTTATTTTTCACCCAATCTGTTGATTGGGTCACATGGACAGGGAGCCCACCGTGATGTGGTTCACAAATCCAGCCCACCCATTATGTGCGTCCCACTTGGCTGAGGGTTCAGACCAGGTTTCAGCTGCATTCAAATTTCAGGTAGGCCCCCACCAAGTGATTTTATATGTTTTAGGCATGTCTTCACATGATTTTAGATGGTATGGCCCACCTGAGTTCCGTATACGGCTGATTTTTGGGATATCTCATAATTTAAAGGGGAAGTAGCAAATGCACGGAGTTGATGTTCAAAAAGCATCACGATGGGGCCCACAGCTGGAGCCGTGAGGCCCAGCCCGTCCACCCATCTCTGACAGCAGCAGCAACAGGTGTTATTGCCTTCTTTTCTTTTTTCTTTTTTTTTTTCCTTAGCTGGTCAGTACACGCCCATGAAGTACATGCACTCCATGTTAGCCACACCTGTCCAGCATCCAAGGACGCTGGACGACATGGGTAAACACATCATTGTGGTGGGTCCCACATGGACATGGCCCACACATCAAGGTGGGTCCCACATGAACGTGGCCCACCTGATATTTATGTTTTCCTTCCATCCAGGACTGCTAGTGGGCTGATGGCGTAAATCCAACACATTCATCCAATGGGCCCCACATGAAATACATGATTCATGGTGGGCCTCACTCACCCCTTCATCATCATCACCATTCAAAGAAAGAGAGAGAGAGAAAGAGAGAGAGAGAGAGAGAGAGAGACGATAATAGAGGGACCCCATCACTATGGGCCCCTCATGGATACATCACGTACATCAAAATGGGTCCCACCAATAAGTGGGCCCTCAAATCATGAAATCAACGATAAAAACTCAAAGATCACCCACCTCTAGGCTTTCACCTTGCTCCCTTAGGCTCCTTAGCTCCTATGCCTAGCTTTTAATGGTGGATGATGGAATTTTGATGGTGGGGATGAGAGATAAGAGGGCAGGGAAAATGGGCCACACTTGGCTTTAGAGAAGAGCTTGGACGTATGGAGCTTGGGAGAGTAGAGATAGAATGAGAGAAAGAGAGAAAAAAGATATTAAGGGATGGGTGACATGGTGGTTGTAAGGAAGGGTGATGTAGAGGCATGGGTGTGGTTGAAAATTGTAAAAAGAAGGATGGGTTTGTTTGAAAACTTGTAAAAGAGGAGTGGTGAGGGGAGCGAGAGGGTTGACTTGTGAGAAAAGAGAGTGAGGCCACTTGTGTAAAGCCCACCCCCACAACACATGATATTGTCTGCTTTGCCGAAGCTCACGGATTTAAAACGCGTCATGTCTGTTAAGGGAGGAACCCAACATATAACTACCACAACTCCAAACAACTCTTCCGATGTGGGACAAGTTACACTACAGTCAACTGCAACAGTAGCTCGCCCAGCACAGTAGCCTGCCAGCCGCACCTGGGGGCCCGCCCACATGTGTGCCCCCAGTTCAGTAAAGCATGAATCAAAGACATAGAACTAAACCCATCACACTACAAGCTTCACATCTTAGCCCTCGCTAAGAGGTTTAGATAATCACGGACATGATCAACTAAACACCCTTAAAAATATCAAAAGAAGAAAAGCTAAAGAAGAAAGAAGAAGGAGAAGACAACTCCTGGCCGGCTGACGCTCTCTCTCTCCTCTTCCTTTGCTCCAGGCTCCCAAGGTGCCTCCATGGCTGTCCAAGATGGTTCCAAAGCCCTCTCTTATGTCTCCTTTTATAGCAATAGGGCAGTGGAATGGCTGGCGTCAGTGGAGTCGGTGGTATGCGTAAACTTACACAGTGAGAGGCAGTGCGTCCATAGCCTTTATGCATCCCCTTTGCGTACACAGTGAAAACCCAAGAACGTCAATCTCCTAATGTTCTTCCTTCCTAAAAGGCTAACGTTTGTTTAGACAGTTTTGTAGGGCCAACAAGATGGACGATCCGGATCTTCATGTTAAGCCTTCCGTGGTGGCCCACCTGGATCGTCAGATCCGTTGGCAAAACAGGGCTTGCACACGCCTCCTACGCTGATGATTTGTGGAGCCCAAGATCGGGATTCTCTGAGAAATCCAGTTCGTTCATTAGATGCGGCTCGAAAAACCAATCAAGGATGTCGTGGTGCAACTCAAATTCGGTGTGGCCCATGAGAGTTTCTTTCCCGCTGTCCAACCTGCGTTTGAATGGATGGAAACCATTCTTGCTGTTTCCTTGGAAGGTCCTCCTCTAGGCCTTGGTCAGACGGCCCTTTAGAGTCTAATGGATAGTCCAGATCGATCATGTAGATCAAGATCGTGGCCCACAAAACCCATCTGCAGATGCGCTGTTTCCATTTTCGCAACAGAATTTTAAATTCAAGAAGGATTGTGCAGTCAGCGTGCTTTGATAGATCTTTGCTGATTCGATTTGGTCCATTTGCAGTAATCTTTCAGTGGATCTGTGCCCTTTGCTGAAATCGTCGGGTCATATTAGGCCATAGGCCAAAATATGGAATGGATCCAAGTTTTGGATGGACCACACGATCAGTCAAGGTGCCGAGTGGTGCTCACCGCTTAAAATTCCTACTTTCACTTACGTTGGATTGTTCAAATTGCTTGGGGTCCACTTGTGATGATTTCTCTAGGAATCCACTCCATCTATCCGGTTTATTACCGTAATTTAGGACATAAGGTCAAAAATGAAATGATTCCAGTAATCAGGTGGGCCATACTACCCAATCAAGCACCGAGAACATTCACTGTTGAAACTCAGTTGAAATTCTCGTGCAACAGTGCCATGCACATGGTATCGCTTATTTACAATTCTACCCTTTATGTTATCCAAACTTTCACCATCCGTAACTCCTGACTACACCGTGCAAATTAGACAAAATTTACTAGTACTTATTATTTTTCACACTCTTTCTAACGCCTAAGTTTAAGCCTTGATCGCTTATGGATTACCAAGATGCTCTTTAATGCCTAGTGCTCTCTGATCTCACAGTTAGGCCACTTCTACAAAGATCTAATGGTTAAAATTCAACGTGTATGGTTAATTTAGGATCCTCGGGTCAGATATAAAGTTTTGAGCCGAATGGATGGTGAGAACCCTTTGATCTTGCATTTTGGATGACTTTTAGACCCGTTTAAACCCAATCACTTGATCTTCTCGGATCTTTGGCATGTAAATGAAATAGCGGTAAAGTCCGCTTGAAATGAAGTTGGAATATGCCAATATGTCCTACAGGGGGTGAATAGGAATTTTAAAAGTTTTTACTATTTATTCAAAATCCTATTACACTAATCCTTATAGATATGCAACTATCAGGATTACTCAAATGTAACTCTATTGGCTTCCAAGCCAAGTAGAGGATCCAATCACAAACTAATCAAGATATAACAATATGCAACTTAGTCTATGTTGGATATGACTGTGTATGTGTGTGAGATGTGATCAAATATATGAATATGAATGCATTGACATGAATCACACATGTAGAAAAGCAATCACAGACACAATCATTTTATAGTGGTTCGACGATAAGTCTACTCCACTCCTGGCTGCCGCACTCAACCCTTGAGTGTACCGGATTTCACTAAGGAGGTTTCCCAAGGTTCACCTCAAACCTAAGGTTTTAAATCAGGTTCACCTTCAACCTTTACAGAGGTTTTACGCGGTTCACCTCAAACCCAGAGTTTTACTGGTTCACTCCTAACCAGATGTTTATGCTCTCCATAGAGCAAGGGTCCACACAACGCACCCAGATTTTAGACCACACAGGTCAAGGACCTATATAAGGACCTAACAGTTTATGCCCTACACAAGAGCAAGGGTCCACCCTACGCACCCACTACATACACTCCCGCCGGAGGCTTCCTTGATCACTTCAAAGGGTGAGAACCACTTAGGACCAAGACTTAGGAAGGAATGATCACAAATGTCCTCTGGACTCTGGATACTTATAGATAAGTTGATGAGTCCCGTTAAGCACAACACCAAAGATCTTCTCCTCCTTGTTGACGAAGAGTCTTCAGCTCCCTTGATCTGCAACACAAGATGATATACCAATGCTTGGCTTCGAGTTGGGTTAAGGGTGAGATGGAATCCTACTTTCTAAAGATTTTTCTATAAGGAAGATAGAGTGGTTCCTCTCTTATGCACTTAAGGCATCCCAGCATAATGATTTGTCATTAAGTTAGTAGCTGGAGGATCCTTGAATGCGGAAGTTCATACCCCAATCCACTCTATTTAATATCAATGGTAAGGGTGGATTGGAGGATGAACTCCCTAGAGAGAAAGGCTTTAGGTATAAGATGTAAGTTAAAATACACAAAAGCTCTCTCTTTTCTCTGCTACAGCAACAAAGAACAAGTCCTTTATATATAAGCAAGAAGTTCTGACGGATATAAAACGGTCACATTTATGACAGAGTTCGATATCATCGAGTAGTTCGATATCATCGAGCGTATACTCTCGATAGCATCGATGGTTTGCTCGATGACTCGGACTCGATGTCATACGCTTTTGAAACTCCTTGCCAATAGGTCGATGAATTGAAATAGTTGTCGATGTCATCGGATTTCGAACTCCGATTCCATCGATGACTGGGTCGATCTCTCGACACATGAAAAATGAGAGAGACTTGACTTTGAAAATATTTCAGGTTTTCATGAATGATCGGGGGAACCGTCGAGGTCATCGGAATTTGAATGTCGATGATATCGAGATCTGAATCGAGGCATCGATAATTCCAGCAGATTTATCTTTGAACTTGCTGGACAGATTATGGCTTAGTTCAATGTAATCGATCAGGTGTCGATATCATCGATATTTGAATATCGATTAAATCGAAAGGCCCCCGATCATAGTTAAAAACATCTTGAAATAATGCTGTAAGAAATGCGCGCCCACCATCGATATTATCAATGGACCTCCGATCTTATCAGTATTTAATTTCAGATCATATCGGACGATCATCGATATATCGATGAATTTTGAGATTTTCATTAAAAAACAGGGGCGCTGGAAATCTGCCTGTCGATCTTATCGAGCCACTCTCGATGGTCTCAAGATTTGAATATCGATGATATCGATATGTGTATCAATACATCGATAATTCGTCCAGATATATTGTGAAGTTGCTGGACATATGTGTGTTTATATCGATGATATCGATAGGTGTATCGATACATCGATAAATCTATCCAGATGAATATTTAATTGCTGGACACTTTTGGTCCTCTTATCAATAATATTGTTAAGGTATCGAGGACATCGACAGTGCAGGTCGATCATATTGAGGGTGTTTCAATAAAATCGACAAGGCGAGAAAAACTTAGAGAATTTCCTATTTTGAAAAAGTTTTCTCACCATAAAAACCCTAAGATGTCTATCTTGTTTTAAGGGTTTTATTCACCTGGTATATTGGGTTATAGGATGTGAGGCTATGATTTACCTATGGCGAGCTTCCACACATCCGGTTGAGGCAGACACTTGAAATAATCTTCCTATCGAGTTCTGCAGCTAGTCTAACACACCATTCACGTAACTTGACAAACCAGGGCGCAAGTAGGTGCACTTTCAATCTCCCCCTTTGTCAATTACGTGACAAAATACCCAAAACACCCTAGAATACTTCTAGACACATCCTAAATTGTGTGTACATGCATTTACACAATTTTACAATGTTTTCCAACCCATGTACACATTCTAGAAATATCCGCTCCCCCTTACTTTAAAACTCCCCCTTTCTTGGTGCAGTTGCTCCCCCTAACACCTACAACATATTAGATATACAATTTCTGCTCAAGGTGTTTTGAACTGTTCTCCCCTTTTTTGTCAGTCATTGGCAAAGGTTCAGTAAGTGATATTGACTGAAGAATGAATTTCATGGGAGAACCAAGCAGGTAGAAGCAGATCAATTGATGCATAATAATTGACTCAGTTTAAGCAGACATCAATTGCAGAACTTATGGATACATATTAGATAAAATAGAGCAGTTAAAATATTCATTTATGACATCACATGCAATCCATAGTCAAATAGTAGATAAACCAGGGGATCATAAAACATAATTATGGCAGTAAAAATGAGAATTATATCCAGCCATATTCAACAATATCCAAAAACATATTTATACTGCCCAAGATTAGTGGATTAACAGTTATCCCTACAACATTACCAATCCCATTTATGGGCACCGAGACACCAATCATCAGTATTTTAACCCATCCATAACAGATAATGACATCTATTCACGTATATCAATGTAGAGAAGAGCTGTGAGTTCTCGAAAAAAATAACAATATAGCTTCAAATGACAGAATTCACAGTCTAAGTCTCAATCTTGAGAGAATATTCAATAATTTTCAGAAGAGCAGTCAGAATAAGGTATACCAGTTAGATTTGATGACCATGAAAAGATGCTTTCCTGATATACGATGTTTCACATTCCAGAGTGTCTGAACATTTCATCTATCACGGCGACTATTCAAGTTTCAGATGACTTCGATGACATCGATACTGGTTCAATGTCATCGGATATGTCAAATTTAAAAGTTTTTGAAATTTTACTTTTCTTTGACATACATAATGGGCAATGGTTAGTACACAGAAATATGCCTATGTTGCACATGCATTCAACCAAAGCCAAATAACTTCTTCATTCTCCTTTTTAAAAAAATGAGAGAGAGCATCAGTTCTCAGATGTGCCAATTTAGCTCATTTTGCCTGTGCATTTTATCAACTTGTACATATTTCAATAGATTTTTGGAGGTCACCAAATCTATTATCATCAAGAGTCTATGTCAGCAAGATGTCTTTCTGTAAACACATAGTCCAACACAATGATCTTTTCTTCAACAAGTTCTCGGATAGAATGAACGAATGTCAATATGCTTAGTCCGAAAATGTTGAACATGATTTTTGAAATATTGATGGCACTAGTGTTGTCACAGAGGAGAGTCATTGTGGTTCAGCCCAATCGACATCGGAGAACCCAGTAATGACTGTAGATGTTTCAAATGGGTACCACAAACCGAAGGTGGTTGTTCCAATCACATACTTGATGATCCTTTTAACTGCTGATAGGTGATTTTTTTAGATCTGCTTGATATCGTGTACATGCACCTATGCTTTTAGTTCTGCGAGTCCTTCGATGTCACTGATTGATTCATCAACTGACTTATCGAAGAGAAGAATATGACATTGATCTGTGTACTTCGACGAGCTTTCAGATATGCATATCATAGAATATTTTCTTATCAGCTTGTATACACAGCAAAATTTGTAGAAGAGGTTGTGAAACCACAATTATGATGACATAGCAGTGAGCACTGGTGCGAAGACCCTTCATAACTAGTTTTCCTGATAAATCCAGGATTTACACTTAAGCTTGGCAAATGTTTCCTCATGCTTGTTGTCACATGTTTGAGAAATGCTTAGAAGGTTGTGTGTCAACACTTCTACCAGGAGAGCATTCTCATTTTTGAGCATTTCTAATAATCTCATATCCTATTACCTTAACGGTGCTTCCGTCTCCAAATGTGACCACCACATCATCAAGATTTGAATAATTTACGAGAAGGGATATGTCACCCGTTACATGTCTTGAGCAACCATTATCTAAGAACCCCTTAACATTATTGCCTGTTTTTGAAAATGAGTGAGTTACAAGGCAATTTCTTTTATTTTTTACTCCCCTTTTTATTACTTGGTTTTTGTTCCACTATGGGTTTTTCTAGACACATTTGGTAATTGAATCACATTCCCTTGATTGATCAATCCTTTTAATTCAGTTGGGCCACTTGATTCAATAGCTCATCCATTCTCTTTGTCATTCTTAGTGGAGATGGATGTTTCTTACCTCCAGCCATATACCTTGGTGGACTCCTGACTTGAGTCCTTTCAATTGTAATGCATTCAAATTTGCAGTGTCCTGAGTCTCCACGTAAATGACAAACAAGAGTGGCCCTAGTTCTACTTCCTGATGCAGCGGATTTCTCAAGTGTTTGTGATGCATTTGGAGATTGGTTTGCCTTTTCCATATCCCAACCCACTCTTTTCTTTACTAGGTCTTCTCATCCCTAAAACTTTAGCTTAACAGATTTTCTGGATTGTTCTGCACTAAATTTGAGTGTATGATTTTCATTCTTTCAGTAGTTCAATCTGTTTGATCAATTTTAAAGATTCAGATTTTAGGGATAGATTGATTCTTTCCAGTTTATCATTTTCAGAGTAGTATTGCTGGTAGATCATTAATAAAGTGTGTATTGATTTTCAATGTTTTGCCTAGATCTAATTTCAGCAAAATTTATTTATTTTTTTCATTCATCCCAGGTCTTTTAAGAATATTGATGCTACGGATATAGAGTTGATTATAAGCATCTTGCAGTTTTATCCTTTTCGTCTTTTTCTTTCTCTGTTTCCTCATTATCAGATGGAAATGATTCAGTGGCTTGAGGATCTTCGGTTTTCTCAGTTTTTATGGGAATGATGGAGGCTGTGGAGACCATGAGAATTTTCAAGAATTTTCTATCTCCATCACTTTCTGAGTCACTACATTCAGAATTTGACTCTTTTAGTATCATCCCATATGGTTGCCATTGCCTTTCCCTTGGTTTTTCTATTTAGGCATTTAGTAGTCAGATTCCCAAACTTTCGACAGGTATAACATTGTGGTTCCTTGGTCTTTTTACCAGATTTACCTGTAGAATGTTTGTTGTCCAGCTATCTTCTGTTAAATGGTCGGCCATGATTTCTAAACCGTTGAGTCAACAAAGCCACTTCCTCATCTTCATTTTCCCTTTCACTTTCATCTTCCTCATTTAAAGTATTCTTTGAAGTTTTGAGGACAGTATTTTTGGATTTAGGAGTTTGTTTGAAGTGTAGTTCAAAGGTTTATAGGGAACCTACTAGTTCTTCTACTTTCATTTCATCCATTTTCCTACACTCTTCAATGGTTGAAGCTTTTGAGTTAAAAACGTTCTAGTAGGGATCTTAGTATCTTTCGACAAATTTTTAGACCAAAACTTTCTTTCCTAATCCACCTATGGAGTTACAAATGATATTCAGTTTTGTACAAAATTCCATGAAGATCTCATCATCCTCCATTTTGATGTGTTCAAATTGAGATGTTAAGAGTTGTACCTAGGACCTTTTTACTGCGCATGCTCCCTCATGGGTTGTTTCCAATAGACCCCATGCCTCTTTAGATGTGTCGCACGAATACTTCTTGGGACACAGCACAATAAATAGCATTCATTGCTTTTGTTTTAGATATTTGTGTTTTTTTTCTCGGATGCAATCCACATTTCTTTGGATTTAGGTTTGGAGATATTTGTCCCTTTTTCAAGAACATTCGATTGCTCGGTGGCACATATCCGGTTTCAACTATGTCCAAACATCATGATCCAAATAATGCATCCTAGCATTCCAATAAGCATAATTTGAACCATCAAATACAGGAGGTCTAGTGACTAATGAGCCCTCTCCTTTGGTCATATTCCCAACTTCAGTCAAGATCACTCTCTAGGGGGTGAAGCCCTTAAAGAGAGACTCGGCTTTGATACCAATTGAAATAGTGGTGAAGACCGCTTGAGATGAAGTCAGAATATGCCAATATGTCCTAGAGGGGGTGAATAGGAATTTTAAAAGTTTTTACTGTTTATTCAAAATCCTATTACACTAATCCTTATAGATATGCAACTATCAGGATTACTCAAATGTAACTCTATTAACTTCCAAGCCAAGTAGAGGATCCAATCACAAACTAATCAAGATATAACAATATGCAACTTAGTCTATGTTGGATATGACTGTGTATGTGTGTGGAATGTGATCAGATATATGAATATGAATGCATTGACATGAATCACACATGTAGAAAAGTAATCACAGACACAGTCATTTTATAGTAGTTCGACGATAAGTCTACTCCACTCCCGGCTGCCGCACTCAACCCTTGAGTGTACCGAATTTCATTAAGGAGGTTTCCCAGGGTTCACCTCAAACCTAAGGCTTTAAATCAGGTTCACTTGCAACCTTTACAGAGGTTTTACGCGGTTCACCTCAAACCAAGAGTTTTACTGGTTCACTCCTAACCAGATGTTTATGCTCTCCATAGAGCAAGGGTCCACACAACGCACCCAGATTTTAGACCACACAGGTCAAAGACCTACATAAGGACCTAACAGTTTATGCCCTACACAAGAGCAAGGGTCCACCCTGTGCACCCACTACGTACACTCCCGCCGGAGGCCTGCTTGAGGACTTCAAAGGGTGAGAACCACTTAGGACCAAAACCTAGGAAGGAATGATCACAAGTCTCCTCTGGACTCTGGATACTTACAGATAAGTTGATGAGTCCCGTTAAGCACAACTCCAAAGATCTTCTCCTCCTTGTTGACGAAGAGTCTTCAGCTCCCTTGATCTGCAACACAAGATGATATACCAATGCTTGGCTTCGGGTTGGGTCAAGGGTGAGATGGAATCCTACTCTCTAAAGATTTTCCTATAAGGAAGATGGAGTGGTTCCTCTCTTATGCATTCAAGGCATCCCAGCATAATGATTTATCATTAAGGTAGTAGCTGGAGGATCCTTGAATGCGGAAGTTCATTCTCCAATCCACACTATTTAATATCAATGGTAAGGGTGGATTGGAGGATGAACTCCCTAGAGAGAAAGGCTTTAGGTATAAGATGTAAGTTAAAACACACAAAAGTTCTCTCTTTTCTCTCTTACAACAACAAAGAACAAGTCCTCTATATATGACAAGAAGTTTCAACGGATATAAAACGGTCACATTTATGACAGAGTTCGATATCATCGAGCGTATACTCTCGATAGCATCGATGGTCTGCTCGATGACTCGGACTCGATGTCATACGCTTTTAAAATTTCTTGCCAATAGGTCGATGAATGAAACAGTTGTCGATGTCATCGAATTTCGAACTCCGATTCCATCGATGACTGGGTCGATCCCTTGACACATAAAAAAATGAGAGAGACTTGACTTTGAAAATATTTCAGGTTTTCATGAATGATCGGGGGAACCGTCGAGGTCATCGGAATTTGAATGTCGATGATATCGAGATCTGAATTGAGGCATCGATAATTTCAGCAGATTTATCTTTGAACTTGCTGGATAGATTATGGCTTATTTCGATGCAATCGATCAAGTGTCGATATCATCGATATTTGAATATCTATTAAATCGAAGGGCCCTCGATCATAGTTAAAAACATCTTGAAATAACTGCTGTAAGAAATGCGTGCCCACCATCGATATCATCGATGGACTTCCGATCTTATCGGTATTTGATTTCAGATCATATCAGACGATCATTGATATATCGATGAATTTTGAGATTTTCATTAAAAAAACAGGGGCGCCAAAAATCTGTCTATCGATCTTATCGAGCCACTCTCGATGGTCTCTAGATTTGAATATCGATGATATCGATATATGTATCGATACATCGATAATTCATCCAGATATATTGTGAAGTTGCTGGACATATTTATGCTTATTATATCGATGATATCGATAGGTGTATTGATACATCGATAAATCCGTCTAGATGAATATTTAGTTGCTGGACACTTTTGGTCCTCTTATCGATAATATCGTTAAGGTGTCGAGGACATCGACAGTGTAGGTCGATCATATCGAGGGTGCTTCGATAAAATCGACAAGGCGAGAAAAACTTAAAGATTTTCCTATTTTGAAAAAGTTTTCTCACCATAAAAGCCCTAAGATGTATATCTTATTTTAAGGGTTTTATTCACCTGGTGTATTGGGTTTTGGGATGTGAGGCTATGATTTACCTATGGCGAGCTTCCACACATCCGGTTGAGGCAGACGCTTGAAATAATCTTCCTATCGAGTTCTGCAGCCAGTCTGACATACCATGCACGTAACTTGACAAACCAGGGCACAAGTAGGTGCACTTTCAGTAAATTCCTCCATCTTGGTCCCCTGGGGTCCGTCCCTTGCCTTGGTAATTTTAAAGTGTTAAATTCATGCTTTTAATACCCTTTTCAGTCTAAGCTCTTTAAATTCACCTTGCAACAAAAATATGATTAAAATAGGACGTTAAGCATTATCATGTTCGTAAAATTAGGTAATAATTGGGGTCTAATATGCAATATTTGACCCTCAACAGTGAATAACATACACCGTTGGAAAGTTACTGGGGCATTACACAATCCAAAGGGCATCTGTTTAAAAGCAAACGTGCCAAATGGACAAGTGAACGTGGTTTTCTCTTGGTCTTCCAGGGCTATCTCTATTTGGTTATATCCGAAATATCCATCAAGAAAACTATAAAAGGAGTGACCTGCTACCCTCTCAAAAACTTGATCAATGAATGGTAGAGAAAAATGGTCCTTCTTTATGACCTGGCTCAATTTTCTATAGTCAATGCAAACACGCCAACTTGTGGTGACGCGTGTTGGTATGAGTTCATTATTAGAATTCTTCACTATAGTTATTCCTGATTTCTTTGGGACTACTTGAGTTAGACTCACCCAAACACTATCGGATATTCGGTAGATGATTCCCACATCTAACAATTTGATCACCTCATTTTTTAAAACTTCCATCATGTTTGGATTGAGATGCCTTTGAGGTTGTTTAATTAGTTTGGCGTCCTCATCAAGGTGGATCCGATGGGTGCATATGGAAGGGCTTATATGCTTGATGTGGTCCAACCTAAAGCTTGTCACGCCCCAAACTCGGAAACCGGGCTCACAAAATTTTCGATTGCCGAATCCGGCACCGACAGCCTCCGTAGTACCCCATTCTCGGCTCCCAGCGCCCATACATAAGATTCTGATCCTAGGATCATACAAGGAAGATTTTCAATATATTTTTTTTGTAATGGAGCATAACCATAAGCATAACCAAGTCACAAAATAACATCACCACATATCCACTAATATAATCATTTGAATACACTGCTAAAAGGGAAATACATATATCAAAATCAAAGCTCCAGAGGACAACTACACACTCCAAGCTCAACGTTGCTGCAACTTAACGCCACCTGTACACATCTATCGTGCATAAGCTTACAAAAGCTTAGAGAGTGGTGAAAGTGTGTGTACAAGATAAGTGTCAAGTATACCATAAAGCCCATAAATCATACATCATTGGAATAAGCAGAAATACATCGGTAAGTCCATGAGTGCTATCAACCGTACCAAGGCTATGCGATGCAAAACATAATAAGACAATAACAGATGCTGAGAATGTAATGCAATATACAAATCCTGATGAGCCACGAATACCATCAACCTCATCTAGGCCATATAAGTGTAAAAACATAGTAACCCAAAATGCTAAGTACTGCGGATGCAATGTGATATGCGGTACGAATGAAATGACTATGCTGGAATGTGAAGTCGGGATGATAGTACGAAGTATCACAGGCTATGGGGTCCATCACAAGGGACTTCTATCCAAACCAGTCTCATACCTAAATTTGGATAGTCAGATAAAATGTGGTAAACTCCTGATCTCAGGTTAGTCGTGCGCCCAATCGAAATCCTGGCCATGCGAAGGTACACGTAACAAATAGTTACGCACCACCAGCCCAAGTGGATAGTGAATGAATGAATGAATGGATATGCAATTCCTGCTCAATAAGTCCACATATCAGTACGGTTGCTCTCTGGAAAAATCACCGGGGTCTATTGTAAGTGCTATGATTTGATTCCTCTTTGATTGTCAAATTTTATGTGTCAAAATGTCTCCGTATGTTGTGTGTTTATATCTTGATAAAATTATTCGAGACACCTCGTCAACACTTGAAATTTAGCTCAAAGAATTCTTCAAGCTTCATGATAGTTCAAGCTATAATATTAAGAGAGATCTACGGGTCAAGACTCAAGTTCAAGTGCAAGCTCAAGATTCAAATACGGGACTCAAGTACAACTTAAAGTTGCATTGAAGCTTCTGAAGTAGTCAAGCTACATCGAGAAGAAATCAAGCTTCGTAAAGATCAAAGTCTAAACTTATGAAGTATTCAATGTCCATACTTTATGTTCCAGGTTTGATAGACCATTAGATTGACCTTAGGGTAGGTCACTTTGGATACATAATCCAAATGAATATTATTACATGATTTTGGTCTACTCTAAGACCAGTCTTGGACCTAGTTCGACCAGTCCTAGTACTGCCTCGACCAGTCGAAGAAGTTCCAAGACCAGTCCTAAAATGATTGCAATTTATCAGATTTTTTGGTGCGCCTACGACCAGTCCTGGAGTCTGCTCGACCAGTCGTGGGATGGTCTCGACTCGACCTTCGACCAGTCGTAATGCCTCAACTCAAACTCCAGCGACTAAATCAAGTGTTGCACGACCAGTCGTAGTGGGGTCTCAACCAGTTGTGGACTGCCTTCGACCAGTCGTGGACTACCTACGACCGGTCGTAAAACGGTCTGATGCGATCGCGCTCAAAAAATCAAAAATCAGTTTATTTCAAGACCAGTCGTGGTGACCCTAGGACCAGTCAAAGACGAATTTTTTCTGCTATAAATAGCACACAAATTTTAGAGTTTTTCATTGAATATTAAGTGAATTCAAGGCTTCACTCTGAGATAAGTTTGTGTTTATTTTCAAGCTATTTTGTGCATAATTTCCTTCTCTTTTTGATAGCTTATTTTATTTAATTTTGTTTCTATATTCTAATCTGATTTGAAAAGTGGAATTGACTTATTCCTTCTTCTTGGAATCAAAATCAAATATAGCTACGCCCAACTGGTTTAAATCTAAAATCAATTAGAACTTAGAACCATATTAAAGTGGGTTGTGGACATTAAACTTTTATATTCAAACGTCTACTCCAATTGGTTCTTCCGGGCAGCTACAAGAGGAGAAATTCAGGTATTTTACAATTCTGTAAATTCCTTTCCTTTTTTGTTTTTGTTTGAGATTGGCCAGAAAAATCTCAAATTGTGTGGTTATCTGAGGAGAGCCAGAAAACTCAGAAGTGTGGGTGGGTTTTTGGATTATGTAAGCCCAAGTTAAAAAGACACAATTGTAAAGGTTTTGGGTGAACCTATGAAAACCTATTTGATAGTGAATGCTAATATCCCCTGTGTGAGGATATTAGGAGTAGAGTAGCATTCTGTGTGGCTGTTGAAGAACAATTGGTGTACACACAGGCGAACCACTATAACTCTTTGTCTTGTGGATTGAGTGCTTGCTTAATTTTCATATCTTTTATCATTCAGTTGTGTGGAATGTACATGTGGATGTGAATGTTGTAACAATTTACATTTCAAGCAAGTGTGAAGATTGTTGTAATAAATTATATTTACATTTCTGTATTTAATTTCAATTCTCTACTATTCATTTATCTTTATTAAAATTGAGTTCTTGATCCAAAAGAAGTTCTAGAAATAAGGTTGTCCTACCATAAGCCCTTGTTTATTATGGTGTAAGGTTGTCCTTAGAACTGAATTTGTATCAATCTCTCAATATTTATTTATTAAGGTGATTTGCTTTCAGCATTGATAATTGATTTATAATTGTAAGGCTATTGTTTAATTTATTCTGCTGATTTTATTTTTGATTTGGCATAGTCTGATTCACCCTCCCTCTAGGACATATAGCTTGGTCTTTTCAAGTGGTATCAGAGCCTAATAACTCGTTCTTATTGTTTGTATTTTTGGATTTATTTCCTGTGCTAACGATCTAAGCTATATTAATAAGATGTTAAATTTTGATAGCCTATCAGTCACTAGGCCTCCACCCTTTGATGGCTCCAACTATGCCTATTGGAAAGCCAGAATGAGGATCTTCCTCAAATCAATGGATGAGAGTGTGTGGCGAGCCACAGTGACCGAATGGAATTCTCCTACCATTGAAGTAACTGAATTTGACGGTTCAAAAACAGTATCTGTACCTACTTATTATTTATGGACCACCCTTCAGAAAAGTGAGTATAATGCCAATGCTAAAGCACTAAATGCAATCACTTGCGCACTATCACCGGATGAGTTCAAAAGAATTATATCCCGTGATACTGCAAAGCAAACCTGGGATATACTAGAAATGACACACGAGGGTACTTCAATTGTCAAAAAGTCTAAAGTCCAACTCCTCACAACCAAATTTGAAGAAATTCATATGGAGGAAAATGAAATGTTTATGGACTTTTACACTAGACTAAATGACATTGTAAACTCTATGTGGGGTCTCGGCGATAAAATTTCAGACAGTAAAGTGTATACAAAGATACTACGCTCACTTCCTGAACGGTTCAATTCTAAAGTAACCGCGATTCAGGAACTTCGTGATACGGATAATATGAGGGTAGAAGAACTAGTTGGTTCTTTACAAACCTATGAATTAAATTTTAAAGCTTCTAAAGGTAAATCTATAGCTTTAAAATCTTCTAAAGGTATTTCTCAAGAAAACTAAGATTTAGAAAATTCGGAAGATGATATGGCTCTTTTGGCAAAAAAGTTTTACAAAATTTTCAAAAGCAAGAAGAGGATTGACTTTCAAAAGGGAAATGAAAAGAAACGATCTAAATCTAAGTCTAAAACTTGGAAGTCGTTAAAAGACAGTCAATTTTACAACTGTCAAGAGTATGGGCATTTAGCAAACAAATGTCCTAAAAAAGACAGACCCAGAAGGAAGGGTATGTTGGCTACTTGGGATGAATCGTTTGATTCTGAAGCATCTTCTGAATCAGAAAATTCTGAAACCGAGTCAGGCAGTGAAGTTAAAGCCCTTATGACTCTAGCCAAGTTTACTTTTTTCGATCACGATGATTCAACAAGTGAAGAAAATTTGAATAGTGATTATGAAAATGAAGAAGATCTTCAAGATGCTTATAATGCCTTATATAAGGAAAGTTGTAAAATTGCTGTCAAACTTAAGCTTCAAAAAGAAAAGTTTTCTAAACTCAAAGAATGTTTTGAAACTCTTGTTTTAGAAAAATTACATATTTCATATTGTTTAGAAAAATCAAAATGTAATTTGAAATTCAAAACCTCCCTGATTGAAGATTTGAAATCTGAAAATGAGAAACTTAAAAATGAAGTATCTTCTCTTCTGAGTTTGAAGGACACATGGAGATATGCTTAAGGTGATTCAAAATTAGAAAAATTATTATCCGGATCAAGAAAATGTGGTGATCGATCTGGGTTGGGCTATGAGAAAAATATATCTCCTAAACAGAAGTATACTTCTCCCAACTTTGTGAAAGGAGAAACTTTTAACTCAAAAGAAAAAGGTACTAGTTAAGTTTTTTCTAAAAATACAAAAACTTTTCATAAACCTAAAACCAGCTATATAAATTTTAAAAATCAGAACAGAAATCCTCTTGCTGAAAAAATAATTGATTTACTTAAAGAGCTCTTAAAATCTAACTCAGTAGGTCATTCTTACAACATCAGACAAAAGAAGATCAACCATGTTCCTAAACCCAAAACAGTTTTGAAATGGGTTCCTAAAGTTACCTGCTTGGTTACCCACACTGCGTTCAAAGCAACAAGTCATTCAAAATGGTACTGATCAGGGTCGAATATTGCCTATCAGACCCCAGTAATTACTTGATTTTACATACATGATAATGTTTAATGCCGGATTTTAATTGTGTTTTTGTTACAGGATGAAATCAGGAGTATTAATTGCAAAATAATGTTAAAAGCATGGATTTCACGTTCTCATCATGAGCACGAGAACGACCCCAGAAAATCAAGATCAACGCTCGAGATCCGAGGAAATCAAGAAACTGAAGTTCAAGGGGCCCGAAAAGGGTCCAGAATGTAAGATCACATGTTTCCCGCCATCCGATCAACTCGAAACTTCATACATGTGATGAGGGTCGTAAATCAACCGTACATATTAAATTTCAGCCATTGAAGATCTCGAAAAGTGGACCAACTGACAGATCAGCCCATTAATCTTCAATTTGGGGCCCACCTGATATTTGGATTCACTCAAATTTTGGTCTCAACATCTAAAACTATATAACATAGTAGATGGACGGGACCAATTTCACATATACATCACCACGGGACCCGCACACGCGACGTGTTTGCGCAGTGTATACGTGCACTGGCGCAACACCAGTTGGATGAGAGGGTCGGCCAAACCCGATCTCAAATGCCGTCTCCAGTTACGCGAACCGAACACGGAAGCATCGGTTGATGCTGTGGACCCCATCCTTCATCAAAAACGCTGATCTGGACCGTCCATCAGTCTCCTAACATGTTGTTTATGACTGCCTAGGTGGCAAAATTTCAGACTATAGCAGAGGATGGTTTTCCAACCGTTCAAACACAAACGGACGGTGAGTTCAAATCTCTGGTGGACCACACCTAAAACAGAAAAAAAACTGGTCATTTTTGATCGGTTTAAACCCTTCCAGTTCCAAAGGAGTGGGATTTTCGTTTCGATCAAAGGTATGGGCCCCACCACCATCGTAGCTGTCGTCAGCGTCCGCGTAACGCCCGGCCGCTGGCCCTTTTTGCGAAGACCAGTGGGCCCCACCCGTCAACTGTACGGAAGATCTGAGCCGTCCATCTTGTAGAGGGCCACGAGAACTACAAAACCATGCTGAGATTCCACTCCCATGCGTACACACGTGCGTGATACAGAGGCCACAAAAGGGCTACCCGCGACGTTCAAATCTGATCTTTTTGAGATTTCTTCGTGGCCGCGCTAATGGACCTTCAAAACCACCCATTCTTGGTGAAATTTCGTCCCGAATCCAATGGACGGGGTGGATTTTCCAGAAAACACCTCTGTGGGGCCCACCGTCAACGAAAAATTGCACTTCGAGTCCGTCTAACTACTCCACCGATTCCACCATCCAAATAGCTATAAAAAGGAAGTTTTGGACGTGGGAAAGGCATTCAGATCCAGGGAATTTGATATCCAAAGCCAGGGAGAGGAGAAAGAGAAGAAAGAGAAGGAAGAAGAGAGAGAGAGATTGTTCGGTTTGGTGTTTTATTTTATGAATTTTATTTACTATTTTTTTATGGATTTTATGGGTCACTAATCTCTCGACTAGGGCTGAGATGAAGCCCCTAATTTGATCACTCTTGTATTGGTTGATTTACTTTGAATTTTAATTAATTTGTTTCTTTCTCTCGAGTGGGATGGGTTTAAATTCCATACTTCTCCATCTATGAACTTGATCAAAGTATATAGATGGATGTTGTTGGATGCTTATTACAGTGCTTGGGTCGATCAAGAAGTTTCCTATAGAGGAAGAAACAGGTGCTTTAATGAATGTACATTCCATGTGCCCGATCAAGGACATGGGATCTCATTATTCATGGCATTGCTCAAAGGAATTAGGCAACCAGTATGCCCGATTTAGGACACAGATTATGCTTTCTCTATTTAAGTGGTATCAATCTATATCAAGGTGAATCGACAAACAAAACAAGGGTTAGGATAGTTAGGGGTGGATTCGAAAGTCCTAGTGCTTTCTCTCTGATTGAATTTTCTTCCTTGTTCTTAATTGTTTTATTTTTCCTAGAATTGTTCTTAGTAATTAGTTCCATTATTTGTTGGATTAGTTAAGGAGAATCATAGATTTGAGTTGTGACGACCAGTCCTCGTGGGATTCGACCTCGATCTTACCAAGTTTATTACTACATCACAACCCTATACTTGGGGAGTGAACAGGTACCTAGACAGTGGATGTTCCAGACACATGACAGGTGATAAGGCTTTATTCACTGATCTAAAAGATATGACTGATGGATCAGTCACATTTGGTGATGGTAGTAACTGCAAGATTATTGGCCAAGGTACGGTTCAACTTTATAATCTTCCCTTATTTAAGAATGTTTTATATGTTGAGGGATTAAAACACAACCTATTAAGCATATCTCAAATATGTGACAACAACCATAGTGTTAAATTTTCTAATCAAGGTTGTGAGATTATAGATAAAAAGGGTTCTATAATATTAACTGGTCGCAGAACTTCTGAAAACTGCTATATAGTTTGCAATGGAAGCTCATTTAATCAAACGTGTTACATGGTCCATACTGATGAGACATAACTATGGCATAAACGCCTTGGACATGTACACTACCGAAGTTTGTACAGATTGACCAAAGGAGAACTAATTAGAGGTCTACCTAAAGTATAAAAAGTAGACAAAATATGTGGTGAATGCCAGTATGGTAAACAAACGAGGAGCTCTCACAAAAAGGTGAACTCCAATACCACATCTAAACCACTCGAGCTTCTCCATATGGATCTTATAGGACCAACCAGAACGAAAAGTCGAGGTGGTAAAAAATACATCTTGGTTATTGTAGATGATTATACAAGATACACTTAGGTTTCATTCTTGAGGGACAAATCAGAAACCCTTGATGAAGTGAAAAAGATTATAAAAAGGATCCAAACTGAACAATGTTCTCAAGTTAGTAAGATCCGTAGTGATCATGGATCCGAGTTTGAAAATAGCGGTTTTAAGAAACTCTGTAGTGATCATAGATCTGAGTTTGAAAATAGCGGTTTTGAGAAACTCTGTAGTGATCAGGGAATATCACATGAATTCTTTGCACCCAAAACACCACAACAAAATAGTATTGTGGAAAGAAAAAATAGAGTGCTTCAAGAAATGGGAAGTGTTATGTTAAATAACATGAAGCTCCCTAGAAATTTATGGGCTGAAGCAGTGAATACCGCCTGCTACATTATTAACCGTGTTTATATCTGCAAATCTAATAATAAAACGGCTTATGAAATGTGGTTTGAGAAAAAGCCTACTGTCAAATACTTTCGAATTTTTGGCAGCAAGTGCTATATTTTACGTAATCGTGAAAATCTGGGAAAGTTCGACACTAAAAGTGATGAAGGGAACTTTTTAGGATACTCTTTAAACAGTCATGCATATCATGTTTTGAATAACAGGACCAGTGTGATTCAAGAGTCAATAAATGTAGTAATTAATGATCACTTGAACACACCTGCCCCTAGTTCAAATAATGATGAAGTTCTTATATATGAAAATCCAGATACTTCATCAAGTAAAATTAATTCTGAATTAAGAACTGTTAAAGATCATCCAACTGATCAAATACTTGGAAACCCTCTCACTGGTGTGCACACTCGTAGACAATTAGAGGACATGTAACTACGTATGCTTTACATCCTAGATAGAACCGGTTAACGTAAAAGAAGCACTTTCTGATGAGAACTGGATAGTTGCTATGCAAGAAGAACTTAATCAGTTTGTCAGAAATGATGTCTGGCACCTTGTTCCTAGACCTAAAGATAAACATATTATTGGAACAAAATGGATTTTCAAAAATAAGTCTGATGAATTAGAAAATATCATTCGAAACAAGGCAAGACTGGTTGTGCAAGGATACACCCAGATTGAAGGGATTGATTATGATGAAACTTTTGCCCCAGTTGCTCGCCTTGAATCGATCAGACTTTTCATATCTATTGCATGTTTTAGAAAGTTTAGAGTTTTTCAAATGGATGTAAAGAGTGCCTTTCTAAATGGCGATTTACATGAAGAGGTATATGTTAAACAACCGACTGGGTTTGAAGACCCTAAGTTTACCAATCATGTATACCACCTTAAAAAGGCTCTCTATGGTCTGAAACAAGCTCCTAGAGCATGGTATGAAAATTTGACTAAGTTCTTACTAAGTCACATGTTTCAGATGAGTAGTGTCGATAAGACACTCTTTGTTAAGAAACATAACAATGATATCTTAATGGTTCAAATTTATGTTGATGATATAATTTATGGATCAACTTGTACTAACATGACTGTTGAGTTTGCAGATCTAATGAAATCTGAATTCAAAATGAGCATGGTTGGTGAATTAAATTATTTTCTAGGGTTGCAAGTAAAACAGCAATCTGATGAAATTTTTATTTCACAAACTAAGTATGCATTAAACTTGATTAAAAGATTCGGATTTGAAAATGGTAAGAACTTTGATACTCCTATGAGTACAACTTTAAGACTCTCAAAAGACTCTACAGGTAAAGATGTAGATCCTAAATTGTATCATAGTATGATAGGTAACCTACTTTACCTAATGCAAGTAGACCTGATATTGCTTTAAGTGTTGGAATTTGTGCTAGATATCAGTTTAATCCTAAAGAATCTCACTTAAATGTTGTTAAATGAATTATTCGATATGTCGCAAGTTCAGTTAATCTGGGTCTTTAGTATCCCTATGATTCTAGTGTTCAATTGGCTGGGTATTCAGATACTGATTGGGCATGAAATATAGATGATAGAAAATCAACCAGCGGTGGTTGTTTTTACATTGAAAACTATCTGGTTTCTTGGTTTAGCAAGAAACGAAGTTTTATATCACTCTCAACTGCTGAGGCTGAATATATTGCAGCAGGAAATGCTTGTACTTAGTTGGTTTGGATGAAACGTATGCTGAGTGATTATGGAATCACACAAGACTCTATGGTTTTATACTGTGATAATTCCAGTGCTATAAACATTTCAAAAAACCCAATCCAGCATTCACGTACTAAGCACATTGACATTCGATTTCATTACATTCATGAATTAGTGGAAGAAAAAATAATATCTTTAGAATATATTCCTACCGAGACTCAACTTGCTGACATTTTCACTAAACTGCTAGACAAAAGTAGGTTTAACAAATTGAAATTTAATCTTGGTATGTGCAAATTTAAATGATTGATCATGCATTTCTGTATCATATTGTATATAATGATATTAGGTTATTAATTTAAATCTCAAAATTTTGTTAAAATTGCATATTTTTTTCTGGTCTAAGATCGGTCGAGAACGTGCTCAACCAGTCTTGCTATGACCGATCGAGTATATCCCAAGACCGGTCGTGCCCGCGATGCCCTTTTTAATTTGGAAAAATCTATTTCTTCTTCATTCTAACCCTCCTCACCGACGAGCCGAGCTTCAACTAGTCGAACCTTTGTGTTCGTTTTCTCCAGGTTAGAGTGATTTTTCTTGAAGAATCTTAATCTTAACTCTTAATTTTCTTGATTATTGTTGTCTATTTCGTATAAATCTTCAACTTGTTGGGTTCTTCTTCCTTTTTGTTAAATCTAGAGAAACTCATCTTTTTCTTCTTGAAATTTCTTTCATTTCTTCAAGAATATGAAATCTAGAGGTAAAAAGAAAATTCATAGAGGTGCATCGTCTTCTCATTCAAATGCAATCACTAGACGTCATCTTAAGGATCCTGAAGATGATCCTCCGCATGTACGTGACTTGCGTATCCGCAATGTTATTGTTGAGAAAGCTATTAGTTTAAATCATATTACTCCATATGGTCTTTTTCATCTCCTTCAATCTGTAGGTTGGGAAAACATTTTACGCTGGGGTGGACCGGCATATCAGTCCATAGCACAGGCCATGGTTGCATATATATCTGACTTCTCTACTGAGCAACTAACTTTTACAATTGATACTAGAGAAGGGTCATTTCATGTTGATCGTCACTTAATTTCAGGCCTTATGGATATTCAAGTAAATGATGATAGTGTTCATCCTAGTGTACTTGTTGAGAAAGTGTCAGAATCTGAAAAATGTATTTTTACTCGAACATTGTGCAACATGAATGCTCCATGGACTACGAATGGAAATGCCCTTAAAACCAGATACTTGTTACCCAAATACAGAGTTTTGCATCGTATTTTCACTTCTAATCTGTATCCCCGCTCTGGAAACAAGACTGAGTTGACCTTGCTTATGGTTCGTATTTTGTACTCAATCATTACTGGTGCTAACATCTGTCTGCCCTCCTTGGTTTGTTCCTCTTTCATTCAAATTCGTAGTAATCTTGGTCATGGTGATATTCCTTTTCGATATCTATTAAATGTATTAGCCACTCACATGTTAGTCGCTATGCCCGTCGGTGAGGCTCCTATCAGACATCTCATATTTAACAATTCCAACCTACATAAGATGAAGTTGGAGTTCTTTCCTGGTCAAGTTGATGTTAATGTTGATGCGGGTGATACTGCTGCTGAAGCTGAGATGGGTTTCAAAGGTGATGAGTTGCTGGCCGATGATATTGACATGGATGATATTTTTAATGAAATTGATTCTGATTCTGGAAATGATCCAGACTTTGAACCATCTGACTTCAATGCACGTCTTAGTGCACTTGAGGAAAAAGTAGAACAGATGAATGTTGGCCACAATCAACAATTTAAAAATATGCGCAAATATTTTAGGCGCTTACAGAAGAGCCTTCACCAAAGTGATCCTAACATTCCTGCTCCATCATCTGGTTCCGATTGAGAATGTTTAATCTTTGGTCTGTAACTATTTTACTAAGTTTCGTTCCTTAGTAGTATGGATTACTATCTTACAACTTCCCTTGCTACTTCTTTTAATATGTACTCTGCCTCACCTTGCAAACTTCTCTTGTTTTGTTATTCCTTCTGCACTTTTTATTATTCTGAGTTGATATATCTACTTCTGTCTTTCATGACCTATCTTTGTTTCTTCCTTTGTCATATTTTGACAAAAAGGGGGAGAATGAGTGCATTCATTCTTTTTTATGAGGTATGATTAATATGATGTATAACTACTCAGAGGGAGTTGAGGTGTATTAACTCAGGGGGAGTTGAGTTTGTGTTAACAGGGGGAGTAGTATGAGTTGTCTCTGTTAACAACTGGTGCATGATTCGTTATTGTATAAGTGATGCTTATCTTATTGAAGTATGAGAAGTGTTTTGTCACAAATTTGATAAAGGGGGAGATTGTAAGTGCTATGATTTGATTCCTCTTTGATTGTCAAATTTTGTGTGTCAAAACGTCTCCGTATGTTGTGTGTTTATATCTTGATAAAATTGTTCGAGATACCTCGTTAACACTTGAAATTTAGCTCAAAGAATTCTTCAAGCTTCATGATAGTTCAAGCTACAATATTAAGAGAGATCTACGGGTCAAGACTCAAGTTCAAGTGCAAGCTCAAGATTCAAATACGGGACTCAAGTACAACTTAAAGTTGCATTGAAGCTTCTGAAGTAGTCAAGCTACATCGAGAAGAAATCAAGCTTCATAAAGATCAAAGTCTAAACTTATGAAGTATTCAATGTCCATACTTCATGTTCCAGGCTTGATAGACCCATTAGATTGACCTTAGGGTAGGTCACTTAGGATACATAATCCAAATAAATATTATTACATGATTTTGGTCTACTCTAAGACCAGTCCTGGACCCTATTCGACCAGTCCTAGTATTGCCTCGACTAGTCGAAGAAGTTCCAAGACCAGTCCTAAAATGGTTGCAATTTATCAAATTTTTTGGTGCGCCTACGACCAGTCCTGGAGTCTACTCGACCGGTCGTGGGATGGTCTCGACTCGACCTTCGACCAGTCGTAATGCCTCGACTCAAACTCCAGCAACTAAATCAAGTGTCGCACGATCAGTCGTAGTGGGGTCTCGACCAATCGTGGACTACCTTCGACCAGTCGTGGACTACCTACGAACGGTCGTAAAACGGTCTGATGCGATCGCGCTCAAAAATTCAAAAATCAGTTTATTTCAAGACCAGTCGTGGTGACCCTAGGACCAGTCAAAGACTAATTTTTTCTGCTATAAATAACACACGAATTTTAGAGTTTTTCATTGAATATTAAGTGAATTCAAGGCTCCACTCTGAGATAAGTTTGTGTTTATTTTCAAGCTATTTTGTGCATAATTTCCTTCTCTTTTTGATAGCTTATTTTATTTGATTTTGTTTCTATATTCCAATCTGATTTGAAAAGAGGAATTGACTTATTCCTTCTTCTTGGAATCAAAATCAAATATAGCTACGCCCAACTGGTTTAAATCTAAAATCAATTAGAACTTAGAACCATATTAAAGTGAGTTGTGGACATTAAACTTCTATATTTAAACGTCTACTCCAATTGGTTCTTCCGGGCAGCTACAAGAGGAGAAATCCAGGTATTTTACAATTCTGTAAATTCCTTTCCTTTTTGGTTTTTGTTTGAGATTTGCCAGAAAAATCTCAAATTGTGTGGTTATCTGAGGAGAGCCAGAAAACTCAAAAGTGTGGGTTTTTGGATTGTGTAAGCCCAAGTTAAAAAGACACAATTGTAAAGGTTTTGGGTGAACCTGTGAAAACCTATTTGATAGTGAACACTAATATCCCCTATGTGAGGATATTAGGAGTGGAGTAGCATTCTGTGTGGCTGTTGAAGAATAGTTGGTGTACACACAGGCTAACCACTATAACTCTTTGTCTTGTGGATTGAGTGCTTGCTTAATTTTCATATCTTTTATCATTCAGTTGTGTGGAATGTACATGTGGATGTGAATGTTGTAACAATTTACATTTCAAGCAAGTGTGGAGATTGTTGTAATAAATTAGATTTACATTTCTGCATTTAATTTCAATTCTCTGCTATTCATTTATCTTTATTAAAATTGAGTTCTTGTTCCAAAAGAAGTTCTAGAAATAAGGTTGTCCTACCATAAGCCCTTGTTTATTATGGTGTAAGGTTGTCTTTAGAACTGAATTTGTATCAATTTCTCAATATTTATTTATTAAGGTGATTTGATTTTAGCATTGATAATTGATTTATAATTGTAAGGCTATTGTTTAATTTATTCCGCTGATTTTATTTTTGATTTGATATAGTCCTATTCACCCCCCCTCTAGGACATATAGCTTGGCCTTTTCATCTATTACACTTCACTCCGACTGCCTCCTCCCTAGCTGCACAGCCCGGCGAGCGGAATAGACCTCACTATCCGCCTGACCAGTAGTCTGCCAATACCTACCTAGCTCCTCGATAGCGGACTCATTTACGAGCTGGTCATACTCAGCCTAGCTTATAGCCCCCTCACTCGGGCGGATAAGGCCACACCCCCTCCCAACCGACCACGACACAGTGAAAGACGCGGCCTACTGGTATTTGGCACTCGGGCACTCATGTTCTACTCAGTTTAGACGTTGGGGCTACTCCTGGCCTTGGAGGTTCTGGTATTTTCACCCAAGGATATCCTAAGTACCCATAGTGCTAGAACCAAATATTTTCAATGTCTCATCTAACCATCCACGATGTGCCTGTGGAGGTCACGGCCCTGATGTCACTAGGGCGTACAATGATCAAGTCACATATATGCAAGATGCATGAGTCACACTATCCAGTCATGCAGCAATCCTGCGCATACAACGCGATAATGTGGGCACTCCATCTCATAAGGAGTCCCGTAAATAGTCTGCCCAATGACGTTTGCAATGATCAATCACTACTAATATCAGGCATACATATGATGCGTATGGTATGAGTCATTGAATTATACTAAGCATGTTATAAAGTAATGAACTATCCTTACAACACAGATGAGCCTAGACGGCCTATACTCAACAAGTATAGGCCTATCAATGGGCCCTAAGGAGAACGACAATGAGGACATTTAACTAACATCATCCTTACAATATGGACGTCAAACCAACATTGTTCCCTAAGCACGGCCCGCCATAAACATCATTACATAAACCATGGTGGAATCACATTACAACGGGCCTTATGTACATCCCATTAGGCCTCGACCCATGGGCCTCCAATACATCAAATGGGCCTCATAAATATCAAGGTGGGCCTCCTCAAATGGGCCTTAACCCATGGGCTCCAAATACATCACAATGGGCTTCAACCCATGGGTCCTAATACATCACAATGGGCCTTCACCCATGGGCTCCAAAATACATGACAGGTGGGCCCAGCACCTCAAAATGCGCAACAAGTGGGCCCCGCTCATGATCAAAGATACATCCTGATGAGTCACATGTATATCAAAGTGGGCCCCTCGATTGGGCCACAAAATACATCAAACTGGGCCTGACGGATGGGCCATAAAGTACATCAAGGTGGGCCTCACAGATGGCCACAAAACACATCAAAGTGGGCCTCAATGGATGATCATATCACGGAGTGGTCCGCCGTGATGTGTTTGAGATCCAACCAATTCATAAGTTAACATAGAGCTAGATGAAGTGGAAGCAAAATATAAGCTTAATTGGAAGTTAATGTGGCTCCTAAGAAGTTTGAACGGTGGATGTCACTATCCCCACTATTTTCAATGGTGGGGTCCACTTGAGCCTTAGATTTGACTCATTTTTAGTCTCAAGCCATAAAATGACCTCTAAAAATGGTTGGAAGGTTTGGATACAACCCATGCATCATGATGGATTCCATGAAGGCCCACCATTATGTATATATTATATGATATATAATATGTATAATATATGTAATATATACAATATAATATATATACACACACGCACACAACAAGTGTAGCCCCTCACGTGGGGTGGGTCCCACCGTCTAGGTGTGGACGGTGCTGACAGAGCACACACACCATGGTGGGCTAAGGTCCTGACCCTTCCCTCCACGGGTGGAGGGGGTGAATAAAACACATGCATCACTGTGGGTCCCACGTGGGGCCCACCATAATGTTCATTTGCAATCCAACCCGTTGGTAAGGTCACACGACCCTCTATGAAAGGAAAAAATAAATTTCATTTTGATCCAAAACTTCTGCGGCCCATAAAAGGGTTTCAAAGGCAGCCGTTCAATTGTACTGTTTCCTATAGTGTGGGCCACCGGAGCTTCGTAATGGCTCATTTTCGAGGACGCCCCATATACGAATGGGACCCATCAAATGCCCGATGTTGATTTTCAACACACAACATGCTGGGGCCCACGTAGGGGACCCCTGGTCCCGTCCGTCCGTTGCACACGCAGTGAGCCAGTTGGCATTGCGCCTGCGCTCGCGCCATATGATGCCGCGTCAGCTAACTTCTTGTAAATTTTTATTATTATTTTTTAAAAAAAAAAAACCTATTTTTTTTAGGTTTTTCTGTGGTAGGGCCCGCATCAACAAAATTCAGTTCAGCCAATGGATTTTACGGTCCATAATAAATCTATCAAGCCCAATATTGGTCATCTTTCAGCGTGTAGAAAAATTAAGTTGAATTTAAATGGTGAAAATCACTGTTTTCAAAGATATGGCCCGCCAGAAGATTGGATCAGCTTCATCTTTTGGCTCAACGCCTAAAATGAGATGGTAAATAGGATGGACGGAATGGATTGAACGCATACATCAACGTGGAGCCTACACAAGTGGCTCACCCCAAATGCCTTGAACCAAGGCTAATATTTGTCATTTTCCATGAACATCCAGCGTCCAGGGACACTGGACGATTTGTGCTCTTCAAGTGGGCTACCCAGGTGGGCCACCAAATGATGATTGGTGTGGACATAACACTTATAAAATGGGCCCCACCTATAGGTGACTTGGATGAAAAAACATACCTTATGGTGGGGTCCATCCGGGTGGGCCACAAGGTCATTTCATCACATTAAAACAAAGAGAGAGAGAGAGAGAGAGACGGGAAACATGTGATGGAGGGTTCCGCCACTATGAGCCCTCCCTTGCAAATCGCACATCAAGTGGGTCCCATTTACACGTGAGCCCATCAAACCAAAAATCAACAGTGGATATCCTTTCTCCACCAAATGTAAGGTCTAGATGACCCTGTCCATACTAAGAAAATAAACATCATGATGGGGTCCATGGAGGATGGCCCCATCATGGAATGATCATGAGGATCAAGGTGGTCCAAAGTGAGATCCATACCATCAATCGGTAGGCGTCACTTGGCCCATCATCAAAACATGAGAAATCTACCCTAATAAGCACCCACCGTTGATCTTCTTAGTTCGTTGGAATGCCTATCTCCTTGTGCTTCTCTTTGATGGTGGAAGATAAAAAATGGATGGCTAGGATGGAAGATCTTGGGATGGGAAAGTGGGCCACAAAAATCACTTTTCTCTCACTTGAAAAGCCATGGACATGTGATGCTCTTGCATGGAATGGTTGCTTGGAAAATGTGGAGGGAAAGAGAGAGGTTGTAAGGAGAGGTGATGGGAGATGGGTGATGGATGTGAGTGATGGGTGAGGTGATGGATTGGTTGACTTTGGTGGTTGCTTTACTTGTGAAGAAAGGAAGCATGGGGGTGCTTCGTACTTGACATGAGGGGTGATTGATAGGATTGATTGATGGGATTGATTGATGGGATTAATTTGACATGTTGTAAAGATTCTCTCGGGATCGTAAAAGCGCGGCGTTTCTTTGAAATAAACGCCAGCCCACATCTTCTGCCCCGGGTATCGGATCGGTGTGTAAGACGCGGTGTTGGAACAGCGGCGACGGTGCGGTTGCAATGGTACAAGTCCTGGATTAAGCTGACTCAAATCTACAGGATACGACTTAGGGTCAATCGCAAACTTTGATTATACGTCACAGGTTGCCGAAATTCGCCAGGAATGATCGTTAGAGTTGACGGAACAGTACAGGCTAGGATACAGGTCTTACAAGGCTCCTTTGTGGTCCCTAAGAACATTCAACAATTTAATCTCTTGATCCTTGTCTAAAAATGAAGAGATCACCACAAGTTAAGTTTTATTTTCACCTAAGTATACATACTTAAGCTCATTTGGTAGTGGTTTTAAATCAAGCATTGGAACATTAGTTGGTGATGGCAGAGGTCGCGATAGATAGGATTTGAGTGCGCGGTCTCCATTGATACATACCAATGTCCTGGGTGATAATGCTCTCATTATCATCATAAATTTTAGCAAGCACTTTTTCTAAATCAGAATTTTTCAAGTCCCCAAAGACTTGAATCAATTCCTTAGTCAGACTAGGTTCCAATTCCTCTTCTTCTATCAAGCAGTCCAGGAAATTCAACTCATGGATCTCATTATTGTCAATGGGCTACTTACATAGATTGAAAATATTTAGCTCTAGAGTCATGTTACCAAAAGACAAGTTTATCATTCCATTCCTGTAATTTATGATTGCATTTAAAGTTGCTAGGAATGGGCAGCCTAAAATGATGGGAACTTGAGCGGTAGCATTTACACATAGTTTAGTGTCTAGTACAATAAAATCCACAGGGAAGTAGAATTTCTCCACTTGGACTAGCACGTCCTCTAAAATTTCCCTTGGTACCTTAATGGAGTTGTCAGCGAGTTGGAGTGTAATCATGGTTGGTTTAAGCTCGCCTAACCTCATTTATTGGTAAACCGAATAATGTACTAAGTTGACACCTACACCCAAATCTAGCAAGGCATGCTCAATTTGAAAATTTCTAATAATACAAGGAATAGTGGGACTACCCAGGTCTTTGTATTTTGGGTATGGCCCTTTATTGAATGATAGCGCTCACTTTGTTAGTAAGGAAGGCCTTTTCGTATACATTTAATTTCCTCTTTACAGTGCACAAGTCCTTGAGATATTTACCATATAATGGAATTTGTCTAATGGCATCAAGTAGAGGAATATTGACAGTAACCTTTGGAGCACATCCAACACCTCTTGATATTTCATGGGGACAGTCTGAAAAGGCCGAGCTAAGAGTCCTAGAGGGGGGGTGAATAGGACTACGCTAAATTAAAATTTTAAGTGCGGAATAATAAGGAAATAATCAAAGATAGCACTTATCAATTCAAATAGCAGAAATGAATAGCAACCACAAATATTGAGAGGTTGATATAGATGTTGTTCTAAGGACAACCTTACACCAAAAACTAATGGCTTATGGTAGGACAACCTGATTTCTAGAACGGTCTGTGTATCAAAAACTCAAACAAATACAGAGGAATAAAGAATAAAACAGAAATAAATTTCTACTGTTATTACAAAATTCACCACATGTGCAGAAAGTAAATTACAATCATTCACCACAAATGCTGAAAAATAAATTACAACATTCAACCACTTAAGCACATGCAACCACTCACCACAACTCCAGCAATTATAGTGGTTCGCTTGTGTACACCAACTATTAAAGAACAGCCACACAACTACTCCACTCCCAATATCCTCACACAGTGGATATTGGCTTTCACTATGAAATAGGTTTTTCAAGGTTCACCTATGTAACGCCCTGAAAATAGGGGGTCGAGTATAAACTCAACTCCCGAGTTCCAACGCATCACTTATGCAACATATATGTTGATGATTGAATGTTGACTATATTAGTACATGAAACATGAATGAGATTAAGCCAAAACAGCATATCATACTCCAAAGATGATTAGTTTAAACAAGCGGAAGACTGTGATAGATATATAAAATATATAAACTATGGTAAGTCTCCAGAATGTGATGATGTTACCAGGTTAATTAATTACAAGTACAACTCCAAAATATACCAAGTTGTGTAAGGTCATCTAATCGACATCCCTGTAATCCTGTCGATCAAGACACGGCTCACATGAAGCCACCAGAATACAGCATATACGAGCAAACATCATCGTCATCGCAAAGGTCTGGCTCCGCCTCATAAGCATCGCCATCATCTGAAACTCAAACAAGTCTGGTTGGTGTGTACAACACCGTCTCGTAACATGGGAGTGAGTGATCAACTCAGTAGAATAATAAAGCATAGGTTAACATGTTATCAAATCAATCAAGCGATAATGATAAAGCAAGCAAATCAAACATTCCTAAGTACTGTAATTAATGCAAGGATGAGATGCAATAATGATGCATGCCCTCACCAACATACTCCCTCATGCGACACCATCTTACGTCCGCTGCATGCTTTCATCCCTCAGTGCTCCACATCTTCCAGGCACATGTAGTGCGATATGAACATGATTACCGAGTTGTTATTAGTCCTTTTTCATACAGCCGGATTGGGAAACTAAGGTACCTCCCTTATATCATTCCTAAACAAGGATCCATTCTAGGGTCGTCAATCCTAGATAATCTCATATGATGATACGGTTCTAGGTCGCTGTAAAGGGCTGTCAGGGCTGTTACACCCACTCGTTGCACCGTTCTCCCATCACCTTATCAATACAGGCCTAGTTTATACTCTGTTTACTATGGGAAGGCTTGTCACCTCACCGCAGATTTAGAGTATGCTCGAGGTCACTACACCGGATACGGTTAGGGCTATCAGGGCTGTTATACGCACTCGTTACACTTCTCCCCCATCACTCATCAAAACAGTGTAGGCCGACAGCTTGAATACAATGTCTCATACCACCGTATTCGGCTCACGAGTCTGGGTTGCTCACTGGACACTACGGGGAGGCACATTACCCTAGCGTAGGCCGACAACTCGACCACGGTGTCCCATACCACCATACCTGGCTCATGAGTCTTAGCGGATCGAGGTACCAAGGTTAACGGGGTTGCACTGCTAAGTTCGGTATCTTAGGTTCAAGCAGTAACGTCCAAACATGGTGAACATACAATGGCCAATCGGGTTACTTGACGAGCTCGACTAGCACGAGCGCACATCAAGTGGATCGACATGAAGTACGTAAGCATTCCGTGTGGCCTAACCACTGCCGACAACCAATGTATGGCTCGGATTCGTCAAACACGTCCTTCGTGGCGAATGAATCTCAGTCACGAACTCAAGGCCTGTTACCGATTGCCTGGACTATACAATAGCCTCAATCACATTCAAGTATAGATAGTCAAAGTAATAATAGATCAAGATTTTAAATCACACAATCAAAGTCTGATATTGTCCGCTTAGGGCTGCCAGGGCTATTGCATGGAATCATTACACCACTCCCCCATCACCCCAAACGGATTTTATGGAATACAACTTAAACATGGATTTAAACATATGCATTACATAGAGAAACATACATTATAATAGACGGTACATGGAGGAAAACATACACATAGTTAAAGGAGTTAAGAATCATATCTCAACACCCTTATACATTATATTTACTAACTACTACTCATTCAAACATTCCAACAAACATTTTAGATTACATACGTCAACATACCTGATATATGTTGATCACATAGGTATTAGGTCAAATCCTTTCACTAGGGAGCTACCCCATGGATAGCACGCGTGCACCCACAACGGATAATCATGGCAAGCATGAATCCAAGTTCCATATTCATTTGAACATTTTCACAAACACTTGGGCTACACAATTTAACATATATAGCGTATATTGGCCATGACGTGATTTAGGGCAAATCCTTTTGTCAAAAGGGTATCGCCTATACAACAATCATATATCCATGACAATTAGTCATGGCAAGCACGAATGCGAATTCTATACTCATTTGGTCATTTTCACAAACACTTAGAATACACTTATTAACATACATAACGTACATTAGCCAAAACATGTATTAGGGTGAATTCTTTCGTCGAGTAAGTACTACACTTATATATAAGATGTACATACAGTACTTTATCATGGCAAATACACTTTCAAAATTTATACGTATACGGTATTTCCTATAAATATACAGAATACACCATATGCCATAATTTGCATACTTAACCGAATCGAACAACAAACATCGCATTTTGCATGTACAATAACACCCAGATCATGAATCTATCATTATCTGGCATTGAAAGCGTTGAAAACCATAACCTATACATCTAAAGTCCACACCTTTTGTTGGTAAACTTGAATCGAAACCAGTTTGAACCCAACGCCTTTGTCTACGGCACAACGACAACCTGATTCATGAAACAAGTCAGCTATTTCATCACCTACACTCATGAAAACCCTAAAACAGCTTAGGGATAGGTTTTCTTACCTACGAACGAAGCCGGAATCACCGGAAAAGCGATTAGATAGCGTTGGTTAAACACGTATAGCAGGGGGATGGAGTATCAGGAAGATGCTCCCACTTCTCTCACACTTTCTCTCTCTTTTCTCTCTTCTCTCTCCTAGGTTTTCTCAAATTCGTATGGAATGAGAGAGTGAGGGTTTAAGGTCCTTATATAGGCCCAGAACTCACCAAATTAGACCCAGGGCCAAGGTATACTTAGGTTATGTCCAAATACGGACTGTTCCATCTCAACGGAGTACTTCTGAAGCCCCCCCTTGAGCCAAAGGTCGGACTTAAGCTCACAGACTATGGATCTAGGTCGAGTTAAGTTTTCAGTCCAATCGAGTTCCCAGATCACACGTGGTGGACCAGTTTCAGTTCAACGGTCACCGAAACTCGATCAAGGTTACAAGTACACTGACCTGTGTATGAAATTTTCCTTGATCCGAGGGTGTATTTGGGCCAGATTTTGATGGTCTGATTGCTTATATTAGGCCCGCAAGTGACAAGTCTCAAATTACTTAAATTAGATTTAATTTCTAAAGAAACCTACGTTTTCTCACATTATTCACTCCAGGCTCAAGCGAATAGTCGTGGGACACTATCTGGATTTGATTTTCAAGATGGTTGTCAAGCCCACAAGGTGGTCCTAATTCTATAACTTCGTATTATTTGGACTTTCGATGTGCGGTCCAGATCTAATACGGAGTTTCACGATGCTCCCGAGAGTAGCCGGGTAATGAGATTTTTCCTAGATTTTAGGGTAATGTAGCGTCGATGATTCTACAAGTTTTGGGTCTTACAGATCGTATTTAAAGTGATTCAAACGGATTTCACAGCTAATCTAGTTTAGCACTTAGTTAAACTCATCTAATTTCTAAAGGATTTAGTCCTGTATGATTTCTGCCTAAGGTGTTACTCGGGTCTTTGTACGGATTTTGAAAGTATTGTTCTTCATTACCTAAACTATAGGATTCATGCCTAATATGAAAGTACTCAGAAACATCTAAAGAATAAGGTGGTGAAAGGTGAAATAGGAGATTTTGAAGGAAATGGGTTGAAAGGGGACTTGAGACTTTGAGATTAAGTTTTGACAAGTTAATAAGGTGTTAGGATTTGACCCATTGCCTAAGGACGTCTATCTCCAAGTTAGCAAAAATCTGGGGTGTTACAACCTAAAACCTTCACAATTGTGTTTTCAAAGGGCTACCACAATTTAAAACCCCACTTACTGAGATTTTCTGGCTATCTCAGTCAAAACCAAAAATGAAAGATTTTCTGGTAATCTTACAAACCAAATAACAAAAATAGAAATGTACTTATCTGAAGATTCTTCTTTTGATGAAGCCAGGTAGAAACGATTCAATGTAGATGTTCAATGTACAATCTCACATATGAAAGGGTTCTTAGATCTAAATGATTTTTAGATTAAATTGTCCAGGGCTAGCTTGATTTGATTTTAATCTCAAAAAGGGTAAAATTAATATTCCCTTTACAAAAGAATTAAAATAGAATAGAGATCACAAAATCAAATACAAAAAAGCTATTAAAAGAATCTTAAATACTAACCAATTAGCTTCTCAAATGTGGGGATAAGTTCTCTCAGAGTTGTGACTTGAATATCTTGAAAATTAAATGAAAAACTCTGAAAACCATCCTCAATTTATAGGCAAAAATATTGTTCACTCTACTGGCCCAGTGGTCGGTTCGACTGGTCGAAGGACAAATAAGAATTTAAAATTTTGGGCTCGATAAGATAAGATCACTACTCAACCGGTCGAGTTGTTTGCTCGGCCCAGGTCTCCAGTCGAAAGCGACCTCGACTGGTCGAGGGTCTAACAAAAAATTCCAAAAATTCACAACAAACCTTGGACTGGTCGAGGGAATTCTTGGACTGGTTGAGCCAGTACTTGGACTAGTCGAACATAGGCCAAGTCTAATCGAGATAAAGCCTATAAAATTATATAATGACTCAATTTAAGTATGCAATCAATGTGACCTAACCTATGGTCAATCTAGCGTCATTCATACCTTATCGGTGAAGATTGAACATTGAAATATCGTTCGCTTCGATTGATAGATCATCATGAAGTACTTGAAGCTTGTCATCTTGAAGTACTTTGAAGCTTGAGCTTGAAGTACTTTGAAGTTGAGCATGTATTCTTATGTAATACACACTGTCTTGACATAGTTGAAACTTGAAAAGTTGATCTCGTACTTGAACTTCTTGTTCTTGAACTTCTAGATCTTGTACTTGAGCTGCTTGAACTTGAATTTGAACTTCTTGAACTTGTACTTGATTGTAGGCAAGGATGATATAAAGTTGAGCTACACAAGATATAGATTCCAAGAGGTTTTGGCACTACAAAATTTGACAATCCTAAGAGCTAGATAAGATAGCATTTACAATCTCCCCCTTTGTCAAAATTTGTGACAAAACCAAATAAATAATATGATGCACATAGTAAAGATATGCACAATAAAGAATCATGCACTAGTTACAACCTGGTCAAAGAATCATACACCAGTTACAACCTGGTCAAAGAATCATGCACCAGTTACAACCTAGTCAAAGAATCATGCACCAATACTCATAATCATACACCAGTACTCATAATCATGCACCAATACTCCCCCTCAATACATTACTCCATAAAATCCAAGAGGAGAGGAGAAATTAGCTACCTAACCACTTCTCTTCTCCACATTATTAACATACATCCACTCTATAGAATCCAATATCATCAATATCCTAAATATCAACACAAATTCTCCCCCTTTTGTCACAATATGACAAAGGAAAGAACGTAAAAATCATGATGGAAACAAGAGAGCAATGAGTAATGACAGAGAGAAGTTAGGTCAAGATAACATAAATATTGTAAGATAATCATTCAAACAAGTCCACAATAAGAACAAAACATGTCCAACATACAAATTTAAGGAAAATCCACATATAAAAGTTATTACAGATTAGAAATCAAAACTAATCTGAACCAGAAGAAGGAGAAAGTATGGAAGGATCGATTTGATGTAGTCCCTTGTTAATGCGCCTCAGATATTTGCGCATATATTTAAATTGATTCTCTTAGGACACATGCATACCTTCTACCTTTTCTTCAAGAGAACACAAACGTTCATCAAAATCAAAATCAGACGGTTGAAAATCAGGATCGTTGTAGAGTCAGATTCAATCTCGTCAAAGATTACATCCATATTGACATCATCTGGAGGCAAAGCATCTTCTTCTTCATTTGCTTCAGCTGCTCCTTCAGCACCCATATCAACTAGGCCAAGGGCCAACTTCAAATTCATCTTATTAATATTAGAGTTGTTGAAGGGTAGATGATGGATTGGAGCTTCTCCAATAGGCTTAACCACTAGACTATGAGTGGCTAATACAGTCTTAAGATAAGCATAAGGTATATCATTGTGACCTGCATGGAGACGGAACTGAATCATAATATAACAAATTAGTGAAGGAAGACACACAGAGACTCCTGAAACAATAGAGTGTAGAATGCGGACCATGAACGTAGTAAGCTCGGTTTTGTTACCAGATCTAGGGTAGACATTTGAAATGAAAATCCTATGAAGAACCTTGTATCTGGGTAACATAAACTTCGAAGTGAGTGCATTCCCAGTACTCTATTTCGCATGCATATTACATAAAACTCTAATGAGCATACGCTTCTCAGTTTCAGAAGGTTTTGCTACAAGAGAACTAATGGGAACACCATCATCATTAACTGGAAGGTCCATTAATCTAAAAAAGTAAATGTAAGATTCTCAGTAGAGAAGTCAGTAATACAAGCATACATGGCTTACACAATAGAGCGGAATGCCGAACTGCCCCATTATAAAATGTTATCCCATCCTACAGATTGAAGAAGTGGAAGGATACCAAAAAGAGTTAGATACAAGGATTACAAAAGAGGCAAGAAGGGTTTCAAGAAAATAATGATTTTTAGCTAAAAAAAAACCAACCAAATAACCATAAACCTTAAAATAAACAACACAAACAAGGTAATGGAAGATCAAAGAACTCAAATCTACAAGGAAATTGAAAATAATGCACTAACCATGGAGGAATCGAAGATGGGTTTGACCGGTAGTGGTAGGGCTTGTTGAATAAGAAGAACAAAGTGAAGAAAAAGGTGTTTTTCCCTTTAAAAAAAAAAAAGTAAAACCCGAGTTCCATGACTGGTCGTGTACATACTAGACCGGTCGAGCGATGACTGGTCGAATTTGTACTCGAATGGCCGTGCAGCACAAAAAATTTACAATTATTCATTAATTTGAATTTTAAAATTTCAAAATAATAAATATATACATTATGATACAGAAAGGCACAAATCATCAGTTCATATTGCACATACCAAGATCAAATTTCAATTTTACAAACCTGTTTTTGTCGAGCGATTTTGTGAATCTGTCTACAAGTTGATTCTCGGTCGGAATATATTCCAATGAAATTATCTTGTCTTCCACCAGTTCACGAATATAATGATACCTAATGTCAATATGCTTGGTTCGTGAATGTTGAATTGGATTTTTAGAAATATTAATTGCGCTTGAATTGTCGCAATATAAAACCATGGATTCTTGCGCAATTCCGTATTGCTTAGCATTCTCTTCATCCACACAAGCTGAGTGCATGCATTACCAGCAGCAATATATTCAGCCTCAGCTATGGAGAGCGATACGAAACTTTGTTTCTTACTTAGCCAAGAAACTAAACAGTTCCCGACATAAAAACAACCACCGTCGGTCGATTTACGATCATCAATGTTACTAGCCCAATCAGCATCCGTGTAACCAGCAATCGCACACTAGTATCATGTGGATACCAGAGACCAAGATTACCTGAACTAGCGACATATCACAAAATACACTTAACAGCAATCAAGTGTGATTCTTTAGGGTCCGACTGATATCTAGCACAATTTCCTACGCTAAAAGTAATATCAGGTCGGCTCGCAGTTAAATAAAGTAAACTACCTATCATATTGCGATACAACTTAGGATCCACACTCTTACCTGTTGAATCCTTAGAGAGTTTTAGAGTAGTACTCATTAGAGTATCAAAATTTTTCTCACTCTCAAATCTGAACTTTTTAACTAAGTTCAAAGTATATTTGGTTTGAGAAATAAAGAAACCATCAGGAAGCTATTTGACTTACAGCCCTAGGAAATAGTTTAGTTCTCTAACCATGCTCATTTCAAATTTAGATTTCATAAGATTTGCAAATTCAACAGTCATGTTAGCACAGATAGATCCATAGATAATGTCATCAACATAGATTTGCACTATTAGTATGTAATCATTATGTTTCTTTACAAACAATGTCTTATCAACACTTCCTATTACAAAGTTATGACGTAGTAGAAACTTGGTCAACTTTTCGTACCATGCCCTAGGAGCTTATTTCAAACCATAGAGTGCCTTTTTCAAGAGATAGACATGATTAGCATGCTTAGGGTCTTCAAAACCCGTTGGTTGTTCAACGTACACTTCTTCATGCAAATCGCCGTTTAAGAACGCATTCTTTACATCCATTTGATGTATTTTGAATTTTCTAAAACACGTAATGGATATAAATAGTTTGATCGATTCAAGACGAGCTACTAGGGCAAAGGTCTCATCATAATCAATGCCTTCAATTTGAGTGTACCCTTGTACAATCAGCCTAGCCTTGTTACTAATAATATTACCAATTCATCAGACTTATTTTTGAAAATCCATTGTGTTCCGATAATGTATTTATCTTTTGGTCTTGGAACTAAGTACCAAACATCATTTCTAACAAACTGATTAAGTTCTTCTTGTATTGCTACAATCTAATTTTTGTCAAAAAGTGCTTCTTTTACGTTAGTCAGTTCTATCTGAGATGTAAAGCACACGTAGTTACACATATCTTCGAGTTGTTTATGAGTGCGCATACCAGTGAGAGGGTTTCCAAGGATTTGATCAAATGGATGATCTTTAACTTTTCATAGTTTAATATTATTTTGACTTGAAGAAGAGTCTAGTTTATCAAATAAAAGAACTTTGTCTTTTTCTAAACTTGAGACAGGTGTAATCAAGTGATTATCTATAACCACATTAATGGACTCTTGAATTACACTGGTCCTCTTGTTAAGAACCCAATACGCTCGACTATTCAAAGCATACCCTAAAAATATCCCTTCATCACTTTTGGTGTCAAATTTACCCAGATTTTCTTGGTAACGTAAGATATAGCATTTACTGCCAAAAACTCAAAAGTATTTGACAATAGGCTTCTTATCAAACTACATTTCATAAGCAGTTTTACGATTTAATTTTCTAGTATAAACGCGGTTTATTATATAACAAATAGTTTTTACGGCTTTAGCCCAAAGATTTTTAGGAAGCTTCATACTATTTATAGCATTACATTTATCATTTCTTGAAGCACTCTATTTTTCCTTTCCACTACACCATTTTGTTATGGTGTTTTGGGTGCAGATATTCATGTGATATTCCCTGATCACTGTAAAATTTCTCAAAATTGCTATTTTCAAACTCAGAACCATGATCACTACGAATCTTAGTGCCTTGTGATTCTTTTTCAGTTTGGATACGTTTAAGTACCTTTTTTACTTCATCGAGAGTTTCTGATTTCTCTCTTAATAAGACTACCCAAGTATACCTAGTAAAGTCATCTACAATCACCAGAATATACTTCTTACCACCTCGACTTTCCGTTCTAGTTGGTCCAATGAGATCCATGTGGAGGAGCTCGAGTGGTTTAGATGTGGCATTAGAGTTCACCTTTTTATGAGCACTCCTGGTTTGTTTACCAATCTGGCGCTCACCACATATTTTATCCACTTTCTTTACTTTGGGTAGGCCTCTTACCAATTCTCTTTTGCTCAATCTATATAAGTTGCGGTAGTGTACATGTCCTAGTCGCTTATGTCATAAATAAGTCTCATCGGCTTGGACCATGTAACATGATAGCTTAGATGAGCTTAAATCATAAACAATGTAGCAGTTCTCAGAAGTTCTGCGACCAGTTAATATTACAGAACCATTCTTATTTAAAATTTCACACCCTTGGTTGATAAATTTTACACTATGATTATTATCGCATATTTGAGAGATGCTTAATAAATTATGTTTTAAACCTTCTACATATAAAACATTCTCAAACAAAGGGAGGTTTAAGAGTTGAACAGTACCTTGGCTAACAATTCTGCAGTTGCTACCATCACCGAATGTGACTAAACCATCAGTCATGTCTTTCAGATTGGTGAACAGACCTGTGTCACCTGTCATATGTCTGGAGCAACCACTGTCTAGGTACCACTTTGAATGGCTCGAAGCTTTGAAAGCAGTGTGGGCAACCAAACAAATAACCTTAGGGACCCATTTCATTACAGTTTTGGGTTTAGGAGTATAGTTGGTCTTTTTATGTTTATAGTTGTTATAAGTCCTACCCACTGAGTTAAATTTTAAGAGCTCCTTAAGTAAGTCAACTATTTTCTCAGCTAAAGGATAACGATTCTGATTTTTATAGTTGATATGGTTGCTTCTAGGTTTTGAAGTTTGAAAAGTTTTAGTATTTTTAAAATTATTTTGATTCAAACTTTTCCCTTTTGAGTTAGAAGACTCCCCTTTAACAAATTTAGGAGGAGTATTTTTATGTTTGGGAGGAATACTTTTATCGTATCCCAATCCAGATCGATCGCCACATTTTTGGGATCCGGATAAAAGTTTTTCTAATTTAGGATCACCTTGGGCATACCTCCATGTGTCCTTCAAACTCAAAAGCGAAGAGACTTCTAGTTTTAGCTTTTCATTTTCAGATTTTAAGTTTTCAGCTTGAGACGTTTTGAAATCTAAGTCGCACTTAGTTTTTTCAAAACAATTTGAAAAGTGTGATTTTTCTAAGACTAGATTATCAAAATTCTCTTTTAGTTTTGAAAACTTTTCTTTTTGAAGTTTTAACTTTACAGCTATTTTGCAACTTTCCTCGTATAGGGCATCATAAACATCTTAAAGGTCTTCTTCATTTTCATGGTCACTATTGAGAATTTCTTCACTGGTTGAACCATCATTATCTGAAAAAGTGAACTTGGCTAGAGTCATTAGGGCTTTAAAATCATTAGCCGACTCAGTTTCAGAATCTTCTGACTCAAAAGAGACTTCAGAGTAGGAAGATTCATCCCATGTAGCCATCATACCTTTCTTTTTAGACTTGTCCTTCTTAGGACATTTGTTTGCTAGATGCCTATATTATGGCAGTTGTAGCATTGGCTGTCTTTTAAAGATTTCCAAGTTTTAGATCTAGGTCTTTTCTTCTCATTAGGTTTTTACAAATTGACCCTCTTTTTACTTTTAAAAATCTTGTAAAACTTTTTTGCTAAAAGAGTCATATCATCTTCAGAAGTTTCTAAATCAGAATTACTATTTTCATGAGAAATACTTTTAGAAGACTTAAGGGCGATAGACTTACCTTTAGGAGCTTTAATGTTTAACTCGTAGGTTTGTAAAGAACCAACCAGTTCTTCTACCCTCATATTATTCGTATCACGAAGTTCCCGGATTGCGGTCACCTTTGAATTGAACCGTTCAGGTAATGAGTGTAGAATCTGTGCACAGACTTTACTTTCTAGGATCCTATCACCGAGACCCCATATAAAGTTGACAATGTCATTCAATCTTATATAGAAGTCCATGAACATTTCACTTTCTTCCATACGTATTTTCTCAAATTTAGTTGTGAGGAGTTGAACTTTAGATTTCTTGACAATTATTGTACCCTCGTGTGTCATTTCCAAAATATCCCAGGCTTGCTTTGCAATATCACAGGATATAATTCTCTTGAATTCATCTGGTGATAGTGCGCAAGTAATTACATTTAAAGCCTTTGCATTGGCACTACTCTCACTTTTCTGAAGAGCAGTCCACGAAAAGTAAGGTGTGACTTTTACAGTTTTAGATCCATCATTACTAGTCACTTCAATGGTAGGATGGGTCCAATTGGTCACTGTGGCTTGCCACACGCTTTCATCTATAAATTTTTTAAAAATCATCATTCTAGCTTTCCAATAGGCATAATTGGAGCCATCAAAAGGTGGAGGCCTAGTGACTGAAAGGCTATCGAAATTTGGTATCTTAAAAAGCTCAGATCGATTAGCTCAAGAAATTAATCTAAAAAATAAAATGAGCTATTAGGCTTTGATACCACTTGAAAAGGGCAAGCTAAGAGTCCTAGAGGGGGGGTGAATAGGACTATAGGACTATGCCAAATTAAAATTTTAAGTGCGGAATAATAAAGAAATAATCAAAGATAGCACTTATCAATTCAAATAGCAGAAATGAATAGCAACCTCAAATGTACAAGTATTGAGAGGTTAATACAGATGTTGTTCTAAGGACAACCTTACACCAAAAACCAATGGCTTATGGTAGGACAACCTGATTTCTAGAACGGTCTGTGCATAAAAAAACTCAAACAAATATAGAGGAATAAAGAATAAAACATAAATAAATTTCTACTGCTATTACAACATTCACCACATGTGTAGAAAGTAAATTACAATCATTCACCATGAATGTTGAAAAATAAATTACAACATTCAACCACTTAAGCACATGCAACCACTCACCACAACTCAAGCAATTATAGTGGTTCGCTTGTGTGTACACCAACTGTTAAAGAACAGCCACACAACTACTCCACTCCCAATATCCTCACACAGTGGATATTGGCTTTCACTATGAAATAGGTTTTCCAAGGTTCACCTAAAACCTTCACAATTGTGTTTTCAAAGGGCTACCACAATTAAAAACCCCACTTACTAAAATTTTCTAGCTATCTCAGTCAAAACCAAAATTGAAAGATTTTCTGGTAATCTTACAAACCAAATAACGAAAATAGAAATGTACTTATCTGAAGATTCTTCTTTTGATGAAGTCCGGTAGAACCGATTCGATGTAGATGTTCAATGTACAATCTCACATATGAAAGGGTTCTTAAATCTAAATTATTTTTAGATTAAATTGTCCAAGGCTAGCTTGATTTGATTTTGATCTCAAAAAGGGTAAAATCAATATTCCCTTTACAAAAGAATTAGAATAGAATAGAGATTACAAATCAAATATAAAAAAGCTATTAAAAGAATCTTAAATACTAACCAATTAGCTTCTCAAATGTGGAGACAAGTTCTCTCAGAGTTGTGACTTGAATATCTTGGAAATTAAATGAAAAACTCTGAAAATTGTCCTCAATTTATAGGCAAAAAATTGTTCACTCAACTGGCCCAGTGGTCAGTTTGACTGGCTCAGTGGTCGGTTTGACTAGTGGAAGGACCAACAAGAATTCAAAATTTCGGGTGCGATAAGATAAAATTGCTACTCAACTGGTCAAGTGGCTTACTCGACTGGTCGAGTGGCTGCTTTCGGCCGGTCGAGCCACTCGCACTCGACCGTCGAGTCTCCAGGGCCGTCGAGGTCCAACAGAAATTCCAAAAATTCACAAGAAACCTTAGACTGGTCGAGGGAATTCTTGGACTGGTCGAGCCAGTACTTGGATTAGTCAAACATAGGCTAAGACTAGTCGAGATAAAGCCTATAAAATTATATAATGACCCAATTTAAGTATGCAATCAATATGACCAAACCTATGGTCAATCTAGGGTCATTCATACCTTATCGGTGAAGATTGAACATTGAAATATTGTTCGCTTCGATTGATAGATTATCATGAAGTACTTAAAGCTTGTCATCTTGAAGTATTTTGAAGCTTGAGCTTGAAGTACTTTGAAGTTGAGCGTGTATTCTTAAGTAATACACAATGTCTTAACATAATTAAAACTTGAAAACTTGATCTAGTACTTGAACTTCTTGTTCTTGAACTTTTAGATCTTGTACTTGAGCTGCTTCAACTTGAATTTGAACTTCTGGAACTTGTACTTGATTGTTGGAAAGGATGATATAAAGTTGAGCTCATAAGATACAGATTCCAAGAGGTTTTGGCACTACAAAATTTGACAATCCTAGGAGCTAGATAAGATAGCATTTACACAGTTGGGTTCCGAAGTCTAGATGGAAACGGAACTGGAGGCTCATGTGACTTAGTCTCTTTATCCTTTTATTTTTGTGGCTCTTGAACCATAGTCAGTTCATCATTATCTTGAGTGGCGGCTCATCCTCCGGTATTTCTACCGGTTGCATTATCTTCTTATCGACCTCTTTTCCACTTCTTAAGGTAATGATGGCCTTAGCTTGTTCATGATGTAGCTCGCTTGAATTTGAGTCTCCAATGAAATGTGTATTTCTAGGGTTTGGCACGCTTGAGAAGGAATGGTGCCTTTTTCCCTAGCATTCAGCTGAGTCTCAATCCTAGCCACGACTGTCTTTAATTCCTGATTTGATTAGATTAGAGACTGATTCATTTGAGCTTGAGAGTTCATGAATGCAGTCAATGAATCCTCCACGGATGATCGCTTTGATGGGGGCACATATGGTGCATTGTTAGGTGCCCGAAAGAAGTTGTTTTGTGGAGGGCCTTGAGGTGCATTGGGCGCATTAATTTGTGGTCCATTCATCCAACTAAGATTAGGATGGTTACACCAATTTAGATTGTACGTGTTTCTCATTGGTTGCATAGCTAACCTTTGGTAGTCATTTATAGCATTTGCTTACCCATACTCATGCGTGATATTTTGTACAACTAGGATTATTGGATAATCCTTTATGTCATGGTCTGCACCACCACAAATGCTATAAAAATTACCTAAGGAAGTGTTTTCTTTAACCATATCAACCTTCCTAATTTTCAAGGCTTCAACCTTTCTAGCTAATGTAGCGAATTTTGCATTAAGGTCGCCTTCCTTTCTTAAGACGTACATCCTCATTTTCTCTCTAGGAATGGGTGTAGTTTGGTCTAGTTTAGCAGAGACATCCCATGTCTGCATATTCTCTGCTAATATGTCTAGAAAATTCTAAGCCTCATTATGATATTTGTCAAGAAAGGTTCCACCACACATCATTTCTATGAACTGACAGGTATCCATGATAAGCCATTTTCGGAACGCATCAATCAAGTGTTATGGTTCATAACCAAGATGTGGGCAAGTGAGTAGAAGGTCTTTGAAGCACTCCCAAGCTTGGAAAAACAGTTCATTCCCCTTTCGGGAGAACGACATGATTTTCTGTTTCAGTGCATTTATTTTGTGCTTAGGAAAGAAATTTTTCAAAAACTCTCTACTTGGGGCTTGCCATGTAGTGATGGTATGAGGTCTTAAAGAGTTGAGTCATGCTTTGGCCCGATCCTTTAGAGAAAATGAGAATGACCTAAGTTTGAGTATATCCCTATTACCATTGTTTATTTGTAATGTTGCAATTACTTCCTCAAAGTCCTTAAGGTGCAAGTAAGGGCTTTCAGAATCCAAGCCATGAAATTTAGGAATCAATTGAATCATACCTGGTTTAAAATCAATGCTCCCTGTGTGAGCAGGGAACACTATGCAAGATGGTAAAGTTAATATCTCAAGGTATAGTTGTTCATGTAAAGTCTGTGGTTGGTGTAACACATTCCTATGAACTTCATTCTCATCCTCAAGAGGAGGATTGTGTTGATTTTCTCTGTTTTGATTTATAGTTGGATCTGGAAGACTTGGATTTAGATTATTAACTAAATCTGTCATGGAATCCAAGTGATGTTGAGTGCCTCTCGTAAGTGAATGATCAAGGCCCGGAACTAGTCTGCCTTCGAAGGAGAGTCAATTGTTTTGATCCCTGCTCCAACAAGATATAAACCATCCACACCACACAACAAATTCCACTAATTCAAATAGCAAGTATGATACTTAAAATAAAAAATAAAAACTTAACCAACAACCCAAGCGGCAGAGCCGACCATGAGGGTTCAATCCACAAAGAAAAATAAATCAACAACCCAGGCAACAGAACCGACCATGAGGGTTCAAATAATAAAGCAAAAATAAAAAATAAATCAACAAAAGTAAAACTAATGCAGAAATTAAATTATACTAATCTGGAAATAGATTCAGCGGATGATCTTTGTGATCAAACGACAACTGTAGGACAACCATAGCACTTGGGTAATAAAATCCCAAGCAAGGCAACCTTATGTTACAGTTAGTGATTGAAAGACCCAACTGAATTTACTTTCAAAGAAAAATAAAAAATCTATAGAAATTTTGGATGGTTTAGAAGAGAAGTTATCTTAGAAGAGAATTTACCTTAGCTATCTTAAACAGATCTAATCTATCTCAGTCTCCCCGGCAACAGTGCAAAAAACTTGGTTGCTTGCCTCCAAGTGCAGAGGTTCGTAAGTAATATCCCGTGAATATAGGGTCGATCCCACAAGGAGATGAATTGTGAGAAGGAGAAAATCAAATGCAAAATAAACTAAGTAATAAAAACAAAACTGATGATTTAATTTTCAGAGTTTTGAATGGATGTAATTCAACTGAATTAAAACAACACCCAAGCTTCAAAGTTTCACACATGGGTTAATGTTCCAAAATCATGATGACTTTGATAACACAACTAGGATCCGAGCATTATGGTCGGCCTAATCAAAAAATAAAACAATTTAAACATTTTAAATAAATGATATAAAAGATTAAAAAATCATGGATTTGCACCATTGATATATATTCTCAAGAACCAATGATTTTAAGAATTCAATATCCATGAGATAATGAATATTAAAGAAATGTAGCAAGTTGAGAACCCCTCCTATCTAAGAAATCTAATTGATCCAGGGTAATCCTATCCATCAATGTGGATCGCATATGATGGAAACATATGGATCTCACATAAGGATCAAAAATTAAACCTAAACAACTGATAACATGCATTCACCATTCTTCTCATCATTAAAAAATCAATCATCATAACTATGAAAACATTAAACCAATGTGCTTCCCTTCTAGCTTTGGCTAGGGAAAACTTTGAAAAACATAATTAATTGTAAAATAGAAAAGTAACAAGAAAGAAAGAAATGCAAATAAAATTTTTTTTATAAAACTTTAATAAAATTGAAAACTCTCTAAAATCCCTAAATCTTGCTCTTGAATGCTTTAAATAATACTTAGGAATGCCCTGGGAAGCCCTATTTATAAGTGGGGAGCTCCAACTTTCGCACCTAGTTGAAAAACTCTAGAAACCACCTCAAACTTACGTAGTTTGCTAAAATAAACTTCACTATGCACGGTTTTCCAAAATAGACTTCAGTATTCGCAATTTCATAAAATGACCAAGAGTTTCAGAATATGCTTTTTCAGGATGATTTCATGATTCTTTTTCTTCACTTCAAATCTTTGATTCTCTTCATTCCTCACTTGGTTTTCTTGGATATTTGGCATGTAAATTCTTCAATCTTGGTCTCCTAAGATCCATCCATTGCCTTGGTGATTCTTGAGCATCAAATCCATGCTTTTAGTACCCGTTTCAATCCAAGCTCTTAAATTCACCTTGCAACACAAACATGAGTAAAATAGGACATTAAGCTGATTCATGTTCATAAAACCAAGATATAAATGAGAAAAATTATCCAATTTTGAGTCTCAACAGCACTTATTGTGATGAATGCGCAATAAAGCAGTAACCTTTACAAGTTAATCGGGATTACCGTATCAGGTGGAGTTATAGCGTATGTAGTGAAATCCATGTCGGCACATTTATGGTATGCTCATCTAAGCCACATGAGCGAGTGATAAGGGTCAAATATTGTATATCAGACCCCAGCTATTGCCTGATTTTACAAACATAATAACGCCGAACTTCATATTTTAATTGTGTTTTTGTTACAGGATGAAATCAGGAGTATTATTGCAAAATAGTGTTAAAAGCATGGAATTAACGTTCTGAAGTCACCTGAGCACGGGATGGACCCTAGAAAACCAATGGTGAAGAATATACACGCCTGGGATCGGAGGAAAGCAAGCCAAAGGGGCCCGAAAAGGGTCCAGAATGCAAGATCACATGGTTCTCGCCATCCAATCAGTCCGAAACTTCATACGTGTGACGGGGGCCGTGAATTAACCGTACATATCAAGCTTCAGCTCTTGGATCACTATGGAAGTGTCCCAACGGTCAGATCAGCCCCTAAAATCATCATTTCAGGCCCACGATAGCAGGATATGTCCCAAATTTGGTCTCAACTGTTGAAATAAGGAGATAAAGAGGATGGACGGAGTGGATTTCTCGTAAACATCATCGAGTGTCATGTGTATGGGGAGTGTACATAGAGTACACATGTGCCGGCCGTGATGCACCGACGGGCGAGTCGGTCGAGTCGGCGCCGACCCGCGCCGCTCTCTCTCTCCGTCCAGCGTTAACGCCGTCCGACTTCATTGATTGTGGGGCCCATTTAGTATCCAAATGGACAATCCGATCCGTCCATCCGCTTCCTGGGGTGGCAGTTGCCCTCGCCTAGGTGTCGGAATCGTAAAAGATCATCAAGATTGGAATCTAGTCATTTAAACGCAGGTTGGACGGTGAGTTCAAAACTCTGTTGGCCACCACAAATATCACTCGAAAATCTGCGTTCCCAACCGGTTTTCCGTTCCCATCTCAGTGGACGGAATGGATTTGGCATTTGATCAGAGGAATGGGACCCACCATTGTCAGCGGAGGATGGTTCGCGTCCGCGTAGCGTCTTACGCTGCCGACTTTTCCGGAAGTTAGTGGGCCCCGTACGCTATCTGTCTGACTGATCCGAGCCGCCCATCGTGTAGATGGGTTCGACAACTACAAAACCATGCTGATCTTCTATTCCCATGCGTTCACACGTGCAAGATACAGAGGCCAAAAGTGGACTGCCCCGGGACGTTCAAAACTGATTTTTTCGAGATTTCTTCTGTGGGCCGCGCCAATGGACCTTCAAAACCACTCATTCTTGACTGAAATTTCGTCCTGAATCCAATGGACGGGGTGGATTTTCCAAAAACACCTCTAAACCGATCACGGTGCGAAAAATTGCACTTTCCGTTCGACTCGCTTCCAAATGGCCATCCAAAGAGCTATAAAAGGAAGTTTTGGACGTGGGAGAGGCATTCAGATCCGAAATTGGAGATCCAGAGCAGGAGAGAGAAAGAGAAGAAAGAGAAGGAAGAAGAGAGAGAGATTGTTTGGTTTGACGTTTTATTTTATGAATTTTATTTAATATTTTTTATGGATTTTATGGGTAACTAATTTCTCAAGAAATTTGAGATGAAGCCCTAATTTGATCACTCTTGTATTGGTTGATTTACTTTGAATTTTATTTAATTTGTTTTTTTTTTCTCTAAGTGGGCTTTATGGGTTTAAATTCCATACTTCTCCATCTATGAACTTGACCAAAGTATAGATGGATGTTGTTTGGATGCTTATTACAGGTGCTTGGGTCTGATCAAGAACAAGTTTCCTATAGAGGAAGGAACAGGGTGCTTTAATGAATTTTGCATACCATGTGCCCGACCAAGGACATGGGATGTATTGTTCATGGCATTGCTTAAAGGAATTAGGCAGTCCAGATGCTGATTTAGGACACGATTGTGCTTTCTCTATTTAAGTGGTATCAATCAAGGTCAAGGTGAATCAACAGACAAAACAAGGGTTAGGATAATTAGGGGTGGATTCGAAAGTCACAGGTGCTTTCTCTCGATTGAATTTTCTTCCCTGTTCTTAATTATTTTTCCTAAAATTGTGCTTAGCAGTTTAGTTCATTATTCATTGGATTAGTTAAGAAGAATCATAGATTTGAATTGTGACAACCTCCTCGTGGGATTCGACCTCGATCTTACTGAGTTTATTACTACATCACAACCCTATACTTGGGAGTGAACAAGTTTTGGCGCCTATTGCGGTGACTGTTTCGTTCCCAAATTAAATTTAGGATTCTCTCTTATCATAATTCATAGCTTAGATTTTACTAACTTAGGTTAAAGTTTTAATTTTATTTTAATTTTATTTTATTTTTAGAAATTAACCGTTGCTTAGGATTTTTCTATCATTAATTTAGGAAACCTAAATTTGTTTTTTTTTTTTGTTTACAGGAATTGAGGAAGGAAGCTACTAAGTGAAGGAGGAACATCTTAAATTTTCGACATCAATCATCTCCTTTTCCTGTTCTTTCTTCCCATTCTCACTTACATAGTTTTAACTTGTTTTTTTAATAGCATAAATTCTAGTTCTAGTTTTCTTTCTCTTAGGTTGTTACTTAGTTTATGCTAGGACGTAGATCTCTAGATAAAGAACTAGCACCGTTTGATCCTGAAATAGAAAGAACAACTTCGTGAAAGATTGAGAAATAATTACATTGAAATGGCGAATGAGACCCTTAAGGCTCAAAGATTATTCATCTGTCCAATTTAATGCGCCTTCATGCATAGTGTTGCCAACCACTACGGCAGCACACTTTGAACTTAAACCTGCAGTCATACAATTGCTGCCATCCTTTTATGGATTAGACAAGGAGGACCCATATCATCATGTGAAAGAATTCTTAGACATTTGCTCCACTTTTAAGTTCCAAAACTTCTCAGACGATTCAATCCGCCTATGTCTGTTTCCTTTTTCTTTGAAGGATAAGGCGAAAGCATGGTTGAATTCTCTAGTTGGAACTATCACTACATGGGACCAACTGTCTAAGAAGTTCTTAAATAAGTTCTTCCCCGTTCACAAAACCAATGCCCTCCGTAGAGAAATTACTAACTTCACACAAAAAGAGGCGAGCACTTTCATGAATGTTGGGAAAGATGGAAGGACTTGCTTCTTAAATGTCCTCACCATGGTTTTGAGAAGTGGCAACAAGTGCAATACTTTTATGACGGTCTGACACCCAACCGTCGCATGGTTGATGCCACTCCTTCATGACCAAAGCGATACCGAAGCATGGAAATTTTTGAAACCTTGTGTGAAAACTCCCAGCAATGGGACTATTCAGATAGAGGTGAAAGAAGTTCCCAACCACAAAAGAGAGGTGGTATATATGAGATAGGAGTCGTGCCAGAGTTGTGCGCCAAACTTGATAACCTGACAAAGAAAGTTGATGCTCGGTATTAAACAATGGACCTCCACAAATCTGACTAAGTGGAGGCATGTGCCACATGTTCTAGTCCCGCTTGATCTTGTCCATCTGGGGCAGCATCCCCCAGAACTTCTCTCTGAACAAGTTCATGCTATGAACACTTTTCAAAAACCTGGGAATGATCCTTACTCGAACACATACATGGGCTAGGCATCCAAATTTTTCTTGGGCAAAGGGACCACATCAAGGAGGACCATCTCGAAAATCCTCCCATGCAACCGCACCTCAAGTTGGCAGCAAATTCCACAATATCAACAACGCCTACACAATCAAGGAACCCATCTCTTGAGAATACACTTCATCTTTTCATGAGTTCTCCAATTCCAAAAAGATACCCAACAAACCTTGGCCAACCAAAGAAAGCTTACATGCAAATGCACAATCCATTGCTAAGTGGAAATACAAATGGGTCAACTAGTCCGCCACATTGAGTGAGAGAGAGAAGGGCAAGTTCTAGCCAACACGAGGCTAACCCAAAGGGACAAGATGAGATTGGCTCTAATTCCAACCAAAGGCAATATCATGAGCAAGCCAAATCAATCATTACCCTTAGGTCGCAAGCATTGATAACGAATAGAGATGCACTGGGGATGATTCAAATTCTAAAACAAAGATCAAGATGAAGCGAGAGGGACACACCAATGCATCCAAAGTCCAAGAGCCCTCTGACTCTCCAAGAGTCACTAATGTGCCACCGTACGTGCCCAAAGCACCTTTTCCTGAACGTCTGCACCAATAAAGAAAAGAAATAATTTTGATGAAATCTTGGATGTGTTTCAAAAAGTGCAAGTCAACATCCGTTGGATGCTATTAAACAAGTCCTTTACGCTAAGTTTCTGAAAGATTTATGCACTCAAAAGCGTAAGCAAAATGTTCATAAGAAGGTCTTCATTGCGATGCAAGACTCACTCCATGATTCAACATAACACTCCTCCTAAATTTAGGGATCCAGAGCTCCCACCATTTCTTGCGGCATAGGAGATCATAAGATCGGAAGGCATTACTTGATTTAGGGGCGAAGCGCCAATTTGTTACCTTATTCGGTTTATGAGCACCTAGGACTTGGTGAGTTGAAAACCGACTAAGGTAACATTACAACCGGGCGATAGATCTGTCAAAGGTGCCCGGGTGTTATTGAAGATGTGTTAATTCAAAGTTGATAAATTTTATTTTCCAAGGATTTCATAGTCATTGATACTCACTGTTGCCTAATCTTCATAGTCGATCCCAAATCATTTTGGTGCGTCCATTTTTGGCCACATCTAATGCTACTAAAATTGCTTGAGGAATGGAGTTATGAAATTGTCCTTTGGTAACATGAATATTAAACTCAATGTTTTTAATGCGAGACAACAATCCAGATTTGGATGACATATTTGAAGTGGACATGATCGAGAGCCTTGGCGGACTCTTTCCGTACATCTTTCAAGATCCACTTGAGACCCGCTGCACAATGTCATGGACTTTGACATCGATAGTCCCATCCATGAAGTCAATGCACTTTTGCTCGACTCTACTCCTATCTTGGAGACCGAAAAATGGAGAGCGAAAGTGGAACCTCTTCATCCCTCCGAGACACCTCCCGACGAAGACACGCTTTCGAACTACGAGAAGACAAAGGAAAGGTGTCGGCTGAGAACATATAAGGCAATTGAAAGGAAGATAGTGGAAATACGGAGTATGCCCCACGCTATGCATGGATCATGCCGTGTGGAAATGTCGCGTGAAATACAAAGGAAGCGTGATCCTCATATGGAAGAAGTCGTGCGGCGAGGTGTTCTTAAATTCTTTGACGACAGTGTCGGCTTACCTCCTTGCAGATAGCACCGCTATGGGAACTCACATCACTTGTCGGGGATCGGTTAATCAAGTGAGTTCCATCAATGTTTGTGGGTAATTATTTTGCAAACCCTCACGAGACTACAACTCGTCCACTAGGGGTAACCTGGGGTTTAAAGGCTTGTCATGCATCGCTAAATGCAATCGAGAGCACTGCGAAAGTGGTATAGGTAGGATCTTCTTTTGTTTTCTTTTTGCTATTTTTTTTTTCTCATTGATTTCTCTCTTGAGCTAACTGTTTTATGATGATATTTTTTTAGAAAGCTTCTTGATTCTCCGTCCGTACTATCTTTCTCTCATTCCTCTTTATTTTCGTTGTCCCATATGCATTGTATGCTTATTTCTTTTACATTGAGGACAATGTAGATTTTAGGTTGGGGGTGGGAGATTAGGTTACCTAATCAGTATTTTCTTGGTCTTGAGCAAAATTTGTGTGAAAATTTTAAAATTTTTTCTGAAATTTCTATTGAATTCAAAGTGATTTTGAAGGATAGTTGTGATTTTAACATTATAAGATATGTGATGTTGGTAGTTTATGACTCTTGGATTCGGCCATCTGCTTGATTTCATAGTCAGTTTTGAATTGTTAATCATGGTATAAAGTTAAGTTCTGATTATTGCTTGATTCATACTTTTAAAAGTGTTAATTTAAATATATGCGAGCATTGTATATATGGTAAAAAATCATGGTTAACTTTTAAATTTGAAAAACATGTAAGAATATTCTATATTATGTGCATTTTGATGTATGGAGTCATCGCCCATAGTTTCTGTGGGAGGTTAGTCATTTTTTATATCATTCATAGATGACTACTCTAGATATATTTATGTTTACTTTATGAATTATAAATCTGATGTTTTTGCCACCTTCAAGATATAGAAGGCGACGATGGAAAATCTGTCACGGTAAAAATTCAAAGTGTTGAGGACAAACAATGGTGGAGAATTCACTTCAAAGAAATTCAATCAATTTGTAAAGATGAGGGGATCATACGGCATAACATAGTCAAGCAGAAACTAGAGCAGAACAGTGTAGCAAAACAAATAAATTGAACTCTCTTACAGAGAGCCCGAAGTATGTTGAGCAATGCTAGGTTAGGCGATAAGCTATAGACTAAGGCCATTAACGCGGCTTGTTACTCAGTGAATAGATCCCCGTCTACGTTGATAAATTGTAAAATTTTAGAAGAAGTGTGGAGTGGTCATGATATAAACTACTTGAGACTGCGAGTATTTGGTTACGATGTTTACTCTCATGTATTGTTAGTTAAGAGAGATAAATTAAACCAAATGACAAAGAAGTGTACCTTTGTTGAATATAGTGATGGTGTGAAGGGATACATGTTGTATGACCGAGTCACATAGAATATCACGATGAGCCATAACGTCAGGTTTGATGAAGATTTCTTATTCCGCAAGGATGAACATAAAGAAACGGGTAAATCAGCAGCAATCGACGTTAAAATTAAAATTTAAATTTAAAAAAAAAAAAAGTGAGACACAAGTAGAAGCCGTGCCATGGAAAGACATATAACAGCAGGTGGAGCAGCCACATGTGAGGAGAAATCCACTGAGAGATAGCAGATTACCAATGAGATATAGAAATGAATAGAATATTGCATTCGCTCTCATTACGGATGATGGGGATCCGTCTACCTTTAAGAAAGCATTGGAAGACACATATGTTGAGAAGTGGATGATAGTAATGCAAGACGAGATGGATTCTTTATACAAGAATGAGATGTGTGAGCTGGTGGAGGTTCCCGTTGAGCATAAAGCGATCGGAGGATGTGATTTATTTCTGTTTTGGTGTTGATAATGTGAATTGACTCTATCCATAATCCATTGTTTGTATATGGATCTCATGCTCTTATCAGGGCTTATGAAGTTAGCTGGGAACTGCCCAGCATCGAGTCAATGTGGAGGAAAATTGTGTATGGGTTTTTTTTAACTAGTTTAATCAAAGATTTGTATTACATAGATGGTGTGGTTCTATAATTGATTTGCAGGTTTGAATGTTGTTTGAGTAGCCCATCTCGTAGACATTTCAGATCTCATAAATAAGGAAAATGAATCTCCTTTAATGGCATCTTTCGACTCGGCATGTATTTCTTTAAACCGGTTGTGATGGATGGTGCGGATTGGTCCACAAGAGCTTGTGGACATAAGAAATCGAAGCTTCGTGCTCTTTTAGTCAGTGGGTTGGAGGTTAAAGAGTTTGGGCGATTTTTGTGTTCTTACGTAAGAAGTCGAGAAAATGGAGATTTCCGGACGCTATATATATTCGATTTCTCTCTATCATAATTTGTAATTGGGAGCTGGCAGAGGGTTCTATTGTTTGGATTAGAGCTATGGTTTCTAAACCTGATCATAGATGGTTAACAAGAAAGAAGCATGTAACGAACGTTCTTCATTGTGGTTCGATCAGTGTGAAAGATTTCAATGGTTGAGATGATTTTCACAAATGGCTAGGATTTATCTTGAGGGATTATTGCAGATTATGGGAGAGAATTGTTTTCCAACAAGGAAAGAAAAATAAAAATTCCAATTTTCAATTTTAACAAATTTTGTTCGTAACATCTTTTGCACGCTGGAGAGAATCCCGGCATCTATTTCTCTTCTTGAATTCGATTTAATCGTCAATTCACGTGACTGAAATCAGACAGCTGAGATGGTCCTGATGAACGATTTGGATCTACTGTTTGAACAATTCAGATATGCTAAAATTGCTTCACAAGGATCGTGGGTTAGTTATGCTTCCAAAACGAGAAAGACGAGGGAGGTTTGAATGTGTTTGCCGCACGAAGAGTGGGGAAGGATGTTATTTCCAATTTCTTTTTTCTTGTTGTCCGTGTATTGCTGGAGTTTGGTGCACACGTGTTGTGCATGGGTGTTTTGTATGTGGGAACAACTAGAAACTAACAATTGATTGGCCACAGATCATGGCCCTCAATGGGCCCACCCATTGTATGGTTTTAAATAGTTAAAATTGATTTCCAACCAACTGTTCTCTAGTTGCATGGTTAAAAACTGTTTGATCTAAAAAGAACAGTTGGATCACCTTTAAGATTGTACATCAAGTGGTCCTTGGGATTCCTAGAGGTTTTAATTTTAGGTGTCGAAGAGCGGTGGGTCTCAAGATCGAACGGTTGGATTGTCAAAGAATCTCTCTCGTGGATTGTTGAAATTCATGTTTCCATATCATTATTCTAAACGAAACGTGTTGGATGAGGTTTGACTCAAATCCGACGGTTGGATCGACCTTAAATCATAAATTCACTACTTTCGGGACTCCTTTAGAGTGTATAGGGGCGAATGAACGGATTGCCTCCCACATCTACAGTCAGATCATGCTTTTATTACGCCAGGGTGAATAGTGTAAGTTATATACGGGAATACAATATCTTTTCTAATTTTAGAAATGGTAGGATATGGAGATAGGGACTCTAGTAATAGGTTTAGACGTCACCCGATGTAAGATGTAAATCATTATATTCATCAGGGATCCCTCGTGGATCAGAAATACAGTTGTTGCATGATTTTCAGGTGGGTCATTTGACGGATATGATGAAAAATCCGATGGATAGTAGATCTTGCGAATTAGGTCTTGAAATTGATAGTGTATGGCTTAATTGTACTAATAGAGTGTTGTGTGAAATTTCGCCACGATTAGTGTCACGCCCCAAACTCGAAAACTTGGCTTACAAAATTTCCGATCACCAAATCCGATGCCGACAGCCTCTAAATGGATGGTTTGGATTAACATACATCATGCTGCGTCTCACCGTCCAAAGGTTGGACGGATGACTGGATATATATTACATACATCATGGGATGGCCCACGTAGCACCGTCCAGATGGACGGTGTGCATATACAGCACATTCATCATGGGGGGGGGGGGGGGGGGATGGAATGAATACATCATGGTGGCCCCACATGGCACACCGTCCAGGGACGGATGGTGTGTATAAGACACAAACATCACAGTGGGGGTCCACACCACCACCTGTCCTAGACGGTGTGTATAAGACACAAACATCACAGTGGGGGTCCACACCATCGTCCGGACAGGTGGACGAGGTGGATATACAATACATACACCAATGTGTGTCCCACCCACACGTGTCACACGTGTGGGGTGGGCCCACATCCATGACAGATGGACGGCGTGGCTACACAACATACATCAAGGTGCGTCCGTCCCATGGCACACCGTTCAGGGATGGACGGTGTGGATTAAACCATCCATCACGGTGGGTCCCCACGTGGAGCCCACCAAGTATATAATATAATATAATATAACATAATATAATATAATATAATATAATATAATATATTAAACGATGCAGCGTCCAGGCCTGCCAACTTAGACCAGGGCCCACCCAGAAATGATCTTGGAACAATGGATGGACAGTGTAGCTACAACACACACGTCAAGGTGGGGTCCACGTTAGTGTGGCCCACCAGTTCCGAATCAAATGGATATTTGTGTTTTTCCTGCCATCCAAACAGTCCAACCGGACTAACTGTCCAACAGGGTGGGCAGCAAGGCCATCCCACCTGTTGGACGGTTTGGATCATCCAATCAGGCCTACATCAAGGCGATCCACGATCTGAAGAGAGAGAGAGAGAGAGAGAGAGAGAGAGAGAGAGAGAGAGAGAGAGAGAGAGAGGGAGGGAGACACACGGAGTAATGGAGGGACCCCGCCACTATGGGCCCCTCTTTGATCACAACACATACATCAAAGTGGGTCCCATCCTAAGTGGGCCCTTAAATGGAAATCAACGATGGATCACCCACCTATATCACTCATTCTTTAACTCCTTAGACTCCTAAACTCCATGGCTTTCACTTTAATGGAAGTAAATGAGATTTGAAGGGTGAAGATGACAGATCTAGGTGTAGGGAGTGAGCCACACTTGGCTCCTCTCATGGGCGTTTCCTCTCCTTGAGAATTGCTTGAATGGAGTGAAGAGAGAAATGAGAGAGTGATGGGAGTTGTAAGGATGGATGACATGGAGTGTATGGGTGAGGGATGGGGCTTGTTGACTTTTTGGGCATGAGATGAGATGGGGTATGGGTAGCATTGCCTTGTTGGCAAGGTATGAGAGAGGTAAGGGCTTGGTTGACTTGGTGGAAAGAGGGGGTAAGGGTAGAGATTCCATTCTCTCAACCAGGAATCTTTCTGGAAACGGCTCACATGTTGCCCGCGGTGTTTCCTCAATTTATTCTCAGGCCTACAACTCCTGGCCTGGGTATCTCGCATCAGCACGCGAGATGCAGCGTTGGAACCGCGGCGATGTCGCAGTCACAAGGGTACAAGTCTCAGGCCCCGCCGACTCAGATAGACAGGATGTGACTCAGGGTCGCGCGCAAATGCCGATTACAAATCGCGAGTCACCGGAATTTAACAGGGAGGACCGGGGGAGTCTAAGGAACGGTAAAGTCTAGGATACGGGTCTCACAGCTCTCCCCTCCTAAATAAAAATTTTATCCTCGAAACTTGCACTATCATGCAGGACAAAGCAAGGGAAGAGGAAGCATCATCATATACATATGTCAAGGCACAATCAATCTACAAAAGGATGAAGATAACGCTCTCTATTCTCAACCTTGCGCTCCCAAGACGCATCATCAACACTATGGTAACCCCTACTGAACCTCGGATCAGAAACGATCGAAACTGGGATACTATGTAGCCTCACAATCTTAACGGTAGGGAGCTATATCAGAAAGTTTCTAAGTTAATCTTACTGGAGGAACTAATCATTCTAAGTTCTCAACAATCATAGAGTGTAGGGTAACTATCAGCAGATATGTGATGTTATCCTCAGGTATTCCCAAGTTACGCTCTAATACTAACTTCTGTCACGCCCCAAACTCGGAAACCGGGCTTACAAAATCTTCGATCGTCGAATCCGGTGCCGACAGCCTCCCTAGTACTCCATTCTCGGCTCCCAACGCATATACGCCAGATTCCGATCCTAGGATCCTACAAGGAGGATTTTTTTCCAACGTACATTTATCTCGTAAGAAGCGTAACTACAAGTTTACCCAAATCACAAAGGCAACATCATCATCACATATCCATTCATATAAACAGTTGAATACAGTGCTGAAAGGGAAATACATATATCAAAAATCAAAGCTCCAGAAGATAGTTGCATGCTTCAAGCTCAATACTGCCACGACCTAACGCCACCTGCATGCATCTATCGTACATAAGCTTATAGAAATCTTAGAAGGTGTTGTAAGTATATACACAAGGTAAGTGTCAAGTATACAATATCAGAGCAATGCGAAAACATGCTGGTAAGTCCATAAATACTATTAGCCTTATCCAGGCTATGTGATACAAAAAGATAATAAGCCAATATCATATACTGAGAAAGCAATGTAGATCAGCTATGAATTATTGCGGAGACATAGTAAACCAAATATCATATATACTGAGGATACAATGCAATATGCAAATCCTAACGAGTCCACGAATGCCGTCAACCTCATCTAGGCCATATAAATGCAAAAATATAGCAACCCAGAATACCATATGCCATGGATGTAATGCAATATGCGGTGCGAATGAAATGACCAAGTTAGAGTGTGAAGTCGGGATGATAGTACGTAGTATCGTAGGCTACGAGGTCCATCACAAGGGACTTCTATCCAAACCAGTCTCATTCCTAAATTTGGATAGATAGACTCAATGTGGTAAACTCCTGACCTCAGGTTGGTCACGCGCCACAACCAAAATCTTGGCCATTGCGAAGGTACACATATTAATTAGTTGCGAACCATCAGTCCGAGTGGATAGTGAATGAATGAATGAATAAGTAAAATACCGAGTATGCAACTCCTACTCAATAAGTCCACATATCAGTACTGTACATCTTTGGGATCATCACCGGGGTCTAGTACACTCTACATGCGATTGCTGCCCACTGGACATACAACCATGCAAGTGGAAGAGACCTCACTATCTACCTGGCTAGTAATCAGCCAATATCTACCCAGCACGTCGATAGCGAACCTATTTACGAGCTGGTCAAACTCAGCCTACCTATGCCCCCTACCCTCGGGCGGGTAAGGCCACACCCTCTTCCAACCGACAACGACACAGTAGGAGACGCAGCCTACTAGTATTCGGCACTCGGGTACTCATGTATCCACTTAGTCTAGAAGTTGGAGCGTCTCCTGGCCATGGAGGTTTAGGGACTTTCACCCAGGGACATTTATGGCACCCCATTGAGAAAAAGATTGTTGGCATCCCATCTGGCCATCCACGATATGCCTATAAAGGTCATGACCTTGATGTCGTTAGGGCGTACAATAGTCATATCCCAAAATATGAGATGCGTTAGTCACACAGTCCAATCACGCATCAATCCTGCACATACCGTGTGCTAATGTGAAATGACTCCGCCTATCAGGGAGTCCCATGAACAACCTGCCCTATGGCATATGCAATGGTCAACCACATCTTATAACAAACATGCAGATGATGCTTATGGGCATGTATCATGATGCTATGTTGTCACATACTCATAATCGGTATCAATAACTGACACCAATAATCAACATTGATAATCGGCATCGATGATCAGCATCGACCTCGATAATCGGCACCGATAAGAATAGGCCTAACAAGGCCTAAGGGAAGGTCACAATGTAGACATTTAACCATCATTACCCATCAATGTGGACATTTAACTAACATTGCTCCTAAGGAGTGGCCCACATAGAGCCAAACGTATAGTGGGCCCAAGGCCTCACAGAAAGGCCTAATATACATCACCATGGGCCTCACTCAAAGGCCTAATACACATCACGATGGGCCTCACTCATGGGCCACATATGCATCACATTGGGCCTCGTTCATGGGCCACATATATAAGACATCGGGCCTCATTATAAGGGCGTCATATACAGGTCACATATACATCATGATGGGCCTCAAATATGGGCCACATATATATCACATTGGGCCTCATATACATCAAATTGGGCTGCATCACATGAGCCGCACCAACGGGCCTCTTATACATTAAGTGGGCCTCATATTTGAGCCTCAAATACATCACAATGGGCCACAAACACATCACAACGGACTACGACCCATAGGCCTCAAACACATCACAATGGGCCTCATACCCAAGCCCAATATACATCACATTGAGGTGGCCCACAGTTGAACGGCAGTGTGGATAAAATACACAAAACAAGGTGGGTCGCTGCTAACCAATCGGCCGACTAGTGTCCCTACCTACTGGGCATCCAAAAGTGGGCCGATCCAACTCGTCCACCCAAACCAAGTGGACCAATGGATGAACAGGTACATCAAAGTGGCCCAGCAGCCAGCAATTCCTACTGCCGGGCCTACCGCTGGATCTACCCAATCTTGGGCTCACGCCCTAAAATGATCAGTCCAAATGGATGGTTTGGATTTACATACATCATGGTGCGTCTCACCGTTCAAAGGATGGACGAATGGTTGGATATATATTACATACATCATGGGATGGCCCACGCAGCACCGTCCAGATGGATGGTGTGCATATACAACACATTCATCATGAGGGGGGGGGCACCCAGCAAAATGTCCAGATGGACAGCTGGATAGAACGAATACATCATGGTGGCCCCACATGGCACACCGTCTAGGGACGAACAATGTGTATAAGACACAAAATCATAGTGGGAGTCCACACCACCGTCCTGACAGGTGGATGGGGTGGATATACAATACATACACCAATGTGGGTCCCACCCACACATGTCACACGTGTGGTGTGGGCCCACGTCCATGACAGATGGACAGCGTAGCTACACAACATATATCAAGGTGCGGTCGTCCCATGACACACCATCCAGGGACGGATGGTGTGGATTAAACCATACATCATGGTGGCTCCCACGTGGTTGAAATTGTGGTAATGACCACTTTAGTTAAATTGGGAATATGTCAATATGTCCTAGAGGGGGGTGAATAGGACTTTTTAATATTTTATCATTTTTTAAAATCCTATCAATATAATCCTAAGTAAATATGCATATATCAGGAATTCTTTAGAGTAACTCTAATGGTTTCCAAGCCAAATAGAGGATTTAATCATAAAACTATTTGAAAGATAAATAAGATGCAAATCATAATTTATAATGGATGTGACTGTGTGTGGATGTGATCTCAAATAATCATATATGAAAGCATTTAAGGAAATCACATAAGTAATGGAAGATAATAGCAATCCCAAACACAGCCATTTTTATAGTGGTTCGACTACTTGTCTACTCCACTTCCGGTGGATGCACTCAACCCTTGAGTGTACCGGATCTCACTAAAGGAGGTTTTTGTAAGTGCTATGATTCGATTCCTCTTTGTTTGTCAAATTTTGTGTGTCAAAAACTTCTTTGTTTGTTTTGTGTATATCTTGATAAATCTGTTCGAGACACCTCATCAACACTTGAAGTCTAGTTCAAAGAATTATTCAAGCTTCATGCAACGAATTCTTCAAGTTTCATGATGTTCAAGCTAAAATGTAGAAGATATTAAAGAAGAGCCCAGGGGCAAGAATCAAGTTCAAGTGCAAGTGGAAGTTCAAGTGCCAGTGGAAATTCAAGATTCAAATCTAAGTATAGGACTCAAGTGTGACTAAAAGTGACATTAACTTCAAGACTTGTGAAGTAGTCAAGCTACATCAAGAAGAACTCAAGCTTCATAATGATCGAAGTTTAAACAAATGAAGTATTCAATGTCCATACTTCATGTCCCAGGTTTGATAAACCTTAGACTAACCTTAGGGTAGGTCACTTTGGATACATAATTCAAATGAATATTATTACATGTTTTTGGTCTATTCTAAGACCAGTCCTAGACCTTGTTCGACCAGTCCTAGCACTGGTTCGACCGGTCTAAGAAGTTCCAAGTCCAGTCCTAGAATTGTCATATTTTATTGAATTTTCTGGTTCGGCTACGACTAGTCTTGAAGTCTGCTCGACCGGTCTTGGGATGGTCTCGACTCGACCTTCGACCAGTCGTAATGCTTCGAATCAAACTCCAGCGACTAAATCAATTATTGCACGACCAGTCGTAGAGGGGTCTCGACCAATCATGGACTGCCTTTGACCAGTCGTGGACTGCTTTCGACCAGTCGTGGACTACCTACGACCAGTCATACAACGGTCTGATGCGATCGCGCTCAAAAATTCAAAAATCAGTTTATTCCATGACCAGTCGTGGTGACCCTAAGACCAGTCGAAGACGAATTTCTACAGCTATAAATAGCACACGAATTTTAGAGTTTTTCATTAAAAATTAAGTGAATTCAAGGCTCCACTCTGAGATAAGTTTGTGTTTGTTTTGAAGCTATTTTGTGCATAATTTCTTTCTCTTTTTGCTAGCTTATTTAATTTGATTTTGTTTCTGTATTCCAATCTCATTTGAAAAGAGGAATTGACTTATTCTTTCTTCTTGGAATCAAAATCAAATATAGCTACGCCCAACTGGTTTAAATCTAAAATCAATTAGAACTTAGAACCATATTAAAGTGAGTAGTGGACATTGAACTTCTATATTCGAATATCTACTCCAATTGGTTCTACTGGGCTGCTACGAAAAGGAGAAATCCAGGTATTTTACAATTTTGTAAATTCCATTCTATTTTGGTTATTGTTTGAGATTCGCCAAAAAAATTTCAATTTATGTGGTTATCTGAGGAGAGCCAGAAAACTCAGAAGTGTGGGTTTTGAATTGTGTAAGCCCAAGCTAAAAAGACACAATTGTAAAGGTTTTAGGTGAACCTGTGAAAACCTATTTGATAGTAAAAGCTAATATCCTTTGTGTGAGGATATTAGGAGTGGAGTAGCATTCTGTGTGGCTGTTGAAAAACAGTTGGTGTACACACAGGCGAACCACTATAACTCTTTGTCTTGTGGATTGAATGCTTGCTTAAATTTCATATCATTTTTCATTCAATTGTTATGGATTGTAAGTGTGGATGTGAATGTTGTAACAATTTTCATTTCAAGCAAGTGTGGGGATTGTTGTAATAAGTTAGATCTTTATTTCTACACTTTATTTCAATTCCTTGTTATTGAGTTATTTTTATTTCAGATTGAGTTATTGATTCAAAAGACGTTCTAGAAATAAGGTTGTCTTACCATAAGCCCTTGTTTATTATGGTGTAAGGTTGTCCTTAGAACTGAATTTGCATCAACCTCTCAATCCTTATTTATTGAGATTGAATTGATTTGAGCATTGTGAATTGATCTATAATTATAAGGCTATCTATTTATTTTTATTCCACTGATTTTAATTTAATTTGGCATAGTCCTATTCACCCCCCCCCCCTCTTCTAGGACATATAGCTTGGCCATTTCAAGTGGTATCAAAGCTTAATAGCTCGTACTTATTTTTATTTTTTTGGATTTATTTCCTGAGCTAACGACTAAGCTATTTAAATAAGATGTCAAATTTTGATAGCCTATCAGTCACTAGGCCTCCACCCTTTGATGGCTCCAACTATGCCTATTGGAAAACCCAAATGAGGATCTTCCTCAAATCAATGGATGAGAGTGTGTGGCAAACCACAGTAACTGAATGGAGCCCTCCTACCATTGAAGTAACTGGTATCAATGGATCAAAATCAATGAGAATAACACCATATACATCTTGGTCCACACTTCAGAAAAGTGAGAGTAGTGCCAATGCAAAAGCACTAAATGCAATCACTTGCGTACTATCACCGGATGAGTTCAAAAGAATCATATAGTGTGATACTGCAAAGCAAGCCTGGGATATATTAGAAATGACACACGAGGATACTTCAATTGTCAAAAAATCTAAAGTCCAAACTCCTCACAACCAAATTTAAAGAAATTCATACGGAGGAAAATGAAATGTTTATGGACTTTTACACAAGATTAAATGACATTGTAAACTCTATGTGGGGTCTCGGTGATAAAATTCCAGAAAGTAAAAGTGTGTACAAAGATACTACGCTCACTTCCTGAACGATTCAACTCTAAGGTAACCGCGATCCAGGAACTTCGTGATACGGATAATATGAAGGTAGAAGAACTAGTTGGTTCTTTAAAAACCTATGAGTTAAACTTTAAAGCTCCTAAAGGTAAATCTATAGCTTTGTAATCTTCTAAAATTGTGTCTGAAGAAAACTCAGATTTAGAAAATTCTGAAGATGATATGGCACTTTTAGCGAAAAAATTTTATAAGATTTTCAAAAGTAAGAAAAGGGTCAATTTTTAAAAGACAAATGAAAAGAAACGATCTAAACCTATGTCAAAAACTTGGAAGTCTTTGAAAGACAGTCAGTGTTACAACTGCTAAGAATATGGGCATCTAGCAAACAAATGTCCTAAAAAGGACAGACCCAAAAGGAAGTGTATGTTGGCTACTTGGGATGAATCGTCTGATTCTGAAGCCTCTTCTGAATCAGAAAATTCTGAAACCGAGTCAGGCAATGAAGTTAAGGCCCTTATGACTCTAGCCAAGTTTACCTTTTCAGATCACGATGACTCAACAAGTGAAGAAAATTTGAATAGTGATCATGAAAATGAAGAAGATCTTCAAGATGCTTATAATGCCTTATATAAGGAAAGTTATAAAATTGCTGTCAAACTTAAACTTTAAAAAAGAAAAGTTTTCTAAACTCAAAGAATGTTTTGAAACTCTTGTTTTAAAAAAATCATAAATTTCAGATTGTTTCAAAAAATCAAAATGTGATTTGGAATTCAAAACCTCCCTGATTGATGATTTGAAATCTGAAAATGAGAAACTTAAAAATGAAGTATCTTCTCTTCTGAGTTTGAAGGATACATGGAGATATGCCCAAGGTGATCCAAAGTTAGAAAAATTATTATCCGGATCAAGAAAATGTGGCGATCAATCCGGATTGGGCTATGATAAATACATCTCCTAAATAGAAGAATACTCCTCCCAACTTTGTGAAAGGAGAAGCTTCCAACTCAAAAGGAAAAGGTACTTGTCAAAATTTTTCTAAAAATACAAAAACTTTTCAAAAACCTAAAAGCAACTATTTTAAAAATTAGATTAGAAATCCTCTTGCTGAAAAAATAGTTGATTTACTTAAGGAGCTCTTAAAATCTAACTCAGTAGGTCATTCTTACAACATCAGAGAAAAGAAGACCAACTATGCTCCTAAACCCAAAACAGTTCTGAAATGGGTTCCTAAAGTTGCCTGCTTGGTTGCCCACACTGCTTTCAAAGCAACAAGCCATTCAAAATAGTACCTAGATAGTGGATATTCCAGGAACATGACAGGTGACAAGGATTTATTCTCCGATCTAAAAGATATGACTGATGGGTCAGTCACATTTGGTGATGGTAGCAACTGCAAGATTATTGGCCAAGGTACGGTTCAACTTTATAATCTTCCCTTATTTAAGAATGTTTTATATGTTGAGGGACTAAAACACAACCTGTTAAGCATATCACAAATATGCAACAACAACCATAGTGTTAAATTTTCTAATCAAGGTTGTGAGATTATAGATAAAAAGGGTTCAGTAATACTAACTAGTTGCAGAACTTCTGAAAACTGCTATATAGTAAGCAACGGTAGCTCATCTAAGCAATCGTGTTACATGGTCCATATCGATGAGACAAAATTATGGCATAAACGTCTTGGACATGTACACTACCAGAATTTATACAAATTGAACCAAGGAGAACTTATTAGAGGTCTACCTAAGATTCAAAAAGTAGACAAGATATGTGGTGAATGCCAGTATGGTAAACAAACTAGGAGCTCTCACAAAAAGGTGAACTCAAATACCACATCTAGACCACTCGAGCTTCTCCATATGGATCTTATAGGACCAACCAGAACGGAAAGTCGAGGTGGCAAAAAATACATCTTGGTCATCGTAGATGATTATACAAGATACACTTGGGTTTCATTTTTAAGAGAAAAAATAGAAACTCTTGATGAAGTGAAAAAGATTATCAAACGGATCCAAACTGAAAAAAATTCTCAAGTCAGTAAGATCCGAAGTGATCATGGATCCGAGTTTGAAAATAGCGGTTTTGAGAAATTCCGTAGCGATCAGGGAATATCACATGAATTCTCTGCACCCAAAACTCCACAACAAATTGGTATTGTGGAAAGGAAAAATAGAGTGCTTCAAAAAATGAAAAATGTTATGTTGAATAGCATGAAGCTCCATAGAAATTTATGGGCTGAAGCAGTGAACACCGCCTGCTACATTATCAATCGTGTTTATATTTGCAAGTCTAATAATAAAACGTCTTATGAAATGTGGTTTGAGAAAAAGCCTACTATCAAATACTTTTGAGTTTTTGGTAACAAGTGTTATATTTTACGTGACCGTGAAAATCTGAGAAAGTTCGACACTAAAAGTGATGAAGGGATCTTTTTAGGATACTCTTTAAAAAGTCGTGCATATCGTGTTCTAAACAACAGGACCGGTGTGATTCAAGAGTCAATAAATGTCGTAATTGACGATCACTTGAATACACCTGCCCCTAGTTCAGATAATGATGAAGCTCTTATATTTGAAAAACCAGATACTTCATCAAGTGAAACTAACTCTGAATTAAGGACTGTTAAATATCATCCAACTGATCAAATTCTTGGAAACCCTCTCACTGGTATGCGCACTCATAGACAACTAGAAGACATATGTCATTACGTGTGCTTTATATCTCAGGTTGAACCGGTAAACGTAAAAGAAGCACTTTCTGATGAAAATTGGATATTAGCGACGCAGGAAGAACTTAATCAGTTTGTCAGAAACGATGTCTGGTATCTTGTTCCTAAACCTAAAGATAAACACATTATTGGAACAAAATAAATTTTTAAAAATAAGTCTGATGAATTAGAAAATATCATTCGAAACAAAGTAAGACTGGTTGTGCAAGGGTACACGCAAATTGAAGGGATTGATTATGATAAAACTTTTGCCCCAATTGCTCGCCTTGAATCTATCAGACTTTTCATATCTATTGCACATTTTAGAAAGTTTAAAATTTTTCAAATGGATGTAAAGAATGCCTTTTTGAATGGCGACTTACTTGAAGAGGTATATGTTGAACAACCGACTGGGTTTGAAGACCCTAAACTCACTAATCATGTATACCGCCTTAAAAAGGCTCTCTATAGTCTGAAACAAGCTCCCAGGGCATGGTATGAAAAATTGACTAAGTTTTTACTAAGCCACAATTTTCAGATGGGTAGTGTTAATAAGACGCTCTTTGTTAAGAAACATAACGATGATATCTTAATGGTTTAAATCTATGTTGATGATATAATTTATGGATCAACTTGTACTAACATGACTGTTGAGTTTGCAGATCTAATGAAATCTGAATTCGAAATGAGCATGGTTGGTGAATTAAATTATTTTCTGGGGTTGCAAGTAAAACAGCAATCTGATGGAATTTTTATTTCACAAACTAAGTATGCATTGAACTTGATTAAGAGGTTCGGATTTGAAAATGGTAAGAACTTTGATACTCCAATGAGTACAACTCTAAGACTCTACAGGTAAAAATGTAGATCCTAAATTGTATCGTAGTATGATAGGTAGCTTACTTTACCTAACTCCAAGTAGACCTGATATTGCTTTAAGTGTTGGAATTTGCGCTAGATATCAGTCTAATCCTAAAGAATCTCACTTAACTGTTGTTAAGCGAATTATTTGATATGTTGCAAGTGCAGTTAATCTGGGTCTTTGGTATCCCTAAGATATTAGTGTTCAATTAGCTAGGTATTCGGATGCTGATTGGGCAGAAAATTTAGATGACAGAAAATCAACCAGCAGTGGTTGTTTTTATATTAGAAACTGTTTGGTTTCTTAGTTTAGCAAGAAGCAAAGTTCCATATCACTCTCAACTGCTAAGGCTGAATACATTGCAGCAGGAAATGCATGTACTCAGTTGGTTTGGATGAAACGTATGTTGAGTGATTATGGAATTGCACAAGACTCGATGGTTTTATATTGTAATAATTCCAGTGCGATAAATATTTCAAAAAACTCAATCCAGCATTCACATACTAAGCACATTAACATTCGGTTTCATTATATTTGTGAATTAGTGGAAGAAAAAATAGTATCTTTAGAATATATTCCTACCGAGACTCAGCTTGCTGACATTTTCACTAAACCGCTCGACAAAAGTAGGTTTAATAAATTGAAATTTGATCTTGGAATGTGTAATTTTAAATGATTAATCATACAATTTTGTATCATAGTGTATATAATGTTAATATGTTATTATTTTAAATTTCAAAATTCTGTGAAAATTGCATATTTTTTTTTCTGGTCTAAGACCGGTTGAGGACATGCTCGACCAGTCTTGATAAGACCAGTCGAGTATGTTTCAAGACTGGTCGTGTAGCGCACTGACCTCTTTAATTTGGGGAAAACTTACTTCTTCTTCATTCTAACTCTCTTCACCAACGAGTCGAGCTTTGACTAGTCGAACCCTTATGTCTGATTCCTTCAGGTTATAGTGATTTTCCTTACTTTCTAGAAGAATCTTAATCTTTACTCTTAGATTTCTTGATTATTATTGTCTATTTCATAAAGATTTTCAACTTTTTGGGTTTTCCCTTCCTCATTTGTTGAATCTAGAGAAACCCATCTCTTTTTCTTGAAATTTCCTTCATTTCATCAAAAATATAGAATCTAAAGGTAAAAAGAAAATTTATAGAGGTGCATCTTCTTCCCGTTCAAATGCAATCACTAGACGTCATCTTAGGAATCCTGAAGATGATCCTCCTCATGTATGTGACCTGCGTATGCGCAATGTTATTGTTGAAAAAGCGATTAGTTTAAATCATATTGCTCCGTATGGTCTCCTTCCTCTCCTTCAGTCTGTAAGATGGGAAAACATTTTATGCTAGGGTGGGCCGGCATACCAGTCCATTGCACAGGACATGGTTGCATGCATATCTGACTTTTCTGCTGAGCAACTGACTTTCATTATTAGTGGCATTTTTCTGTTGATCGACATTTAATTTCAGGCCTTATGGACATGCCTGTAAATGATGATGGTGTTCATCCTAGTGTACTTGCTGAGAAAGTGTCAGAATCGAAAAAACATATTTATACTAGAACATTGTGCAACATGAATGCACCATGGACTATTAATGGCAATGCCCTTAAAACCAAATACTTGTTACCCAAATACAGGGTGTTGCATCGTATCTTCACTTCTAATTTGTATCCCCGCTCTGGAAAAAAGACTGAGTTAACTCTATTTATGATTCGTATTTTACACTCAATCATTATTGGTGCTAATATCTGTTTGCCCTCCTTGATTTGTTTCTCTATCATTCAAATTCGTAGTCATCCTGGTCATGGTAATATTCCATTTGGATATCTGTTGAATGTATTAGCCACTCACATGTTAGTTGTTATGCCCATCAGTGAGGCTCCTATCCAACACCTCATATTTAACAATTTCAACCTGAATAAAATGATGTTGGATTTGGCCCCTGGTCAAGTTGATGTTGGTGCGGGTGAAGCTACTGCTGAAGCTAAGATTGGTGTAGAAGGAGATGAGTTACCACCAGATGATATTGACATGGATGATATTTTTAATGAAATTGATTCTGATTCTGGAAATGATCCAGACTTTGAACCATCTAATTTCAATGCACGTCTTAGTGCATTAGAGGCAAAGGTAGAACAGATGAATGTTGGCCACAATCAACAATTTAAAAATATGCGTAGATATTTTAGGCGCTTACAGAAGAGCCTTCATCAAAGTCATCCTAGCATTCCTGCTCCATCTTCTGGTTCAGATTGAGAATGTTTAATCTTTGGTCTGTAATAAGTTTACTAAGTTACTTTCCTTGGTTGTGTGGATAACTGTCTTAAACTTCACTTGTTAACTCGTTTGACATATACTCTGACTCACCTGTATTACTTCTTTTGTATTTTTCTTAACTCTGCACTTTTTATCATTCTATCTTTCTAAGTTGTTATCTCTATTTATGTCTTTCATATCCTATCTTTGTTTCTTCCTTTGTCATATTTTGACAAAAAAGGGGGATAATGTGTACATTCTATCTATGGAATATGATTGATATGATGTATGCCTACTCGGAGGGAGTTAAGGTGTACTAACTCAGGGGGAGTTGAGCTCAAGGGGATGATGCTTATTTTATTGGTGGATGATTCATTATTATACAAGGTGTTTTGTTTTGTCACAAATTTGACAAAGGGGGAGATTGTAAGTGCTATGATTCAATTCCTCTTTGTTTGTCAAATTTTGTGTGTCAAAAACTTCTTTGTTTGTTTTGTGTATATCTTGATAAATCTGTTCGAGACACCTCATCAACACTTGAAGTCTAGTTCAAAGAATTATTCAAGCTTCATGCAACGAATTCTTCAAGCTTCATGATGTTCAAGCTAAAATGTAGAAGATATTAAAGAAGAGCCCAGGGTCAAGACTCAAGTTCAGGTGCAAGTGGAAGTTCAAGTGCAAGTGGAAATTTAAGATTCAAATGTAAGTACAGGACTCAAGTGCGACTTAAAGTGACATTAACTTCAAGACTTGTGAAGTAGTCAAGCTACATCAAGAAGAACTCAAGCTTCGTAATGATCGAAGTTTAAACAAATGAAGTATTCAATGTCCATACTTCATGTCCCAGGTTTGATAAACCTTAGACTGACCTTAGGGTAGGTCACTTTGGATACATAATTCAAATGAATATTATTACATGTTTTTGGTCTATTCTAAGACCAGTCCTAGACCTTGTTCGACCAGTCCTAGCACTGGTTCGACCGGTCTAAGAAGTTCCAAGTCCAGTCCTAGAATTGTCATATTTTATCGAATTTTCTGGTTCGGCTACTACCAGTCCTGGAGTCTGCTCGACCAATCATGGGATGGTCTCGACTCGACCTTCGACCAGTCGTAATGCTTCGACTCAAACTCCAGCGAATAAATCAATTGTTGCACGACCAATCGTAGAGGGGTCTCGACCAGTCGTGGACTGCCTACGACAATCGTACAACGGTCTGATGTGATCACACTCAAAAATTCAAAATTAGTTTATTCCAAGGCCAGTCGTGGTGACCCTAGAACCAGTCGAAGTCTGCAGCTATAAATAACACACGAATTTTAGAGTTTTTCATTGAAAATTAAGTGAATTCAAGGCTCCACTCTGAGATAAGTTTGTGTTTGTTTTTAAGCTATTTTGTGCATAATTTCTTTCTCTTTTTGCTAGCTTATTTAATTTGATTTGTTTTTGTATTCCAATCTCATTTGAAAAGAGGAATTGACTTATTCCTTCTTCTTAGAATCAAAATCAAATATAGCTACGCCCAACTGGTTTAAATCTAAAATCAATTAGAACTTAGAACCATATTAAAGTGAGTAGTGGACATTGAACTTCTATATTCGACTATCTACTCCGATTGGTTCTACCGGGCTGCTACAAAAAGGAGAAATCCAGGTATTTTACAATTTTGTAAATTCCATTCTATTTTAGTTTTTGTTTGAGATTCGCTAGAAAAATCTCAATTTGTGTGTTTATCTGAGGAGAGCCAGAAAACTCAGAAGTGTGGGTTTTTGAATTGTGTAAGCCCAAGCTAAAAAGACACAATTGTAAAGGTTTTGGGTGAACCTGTGAAAATCTATTTTATAGTAAAAGCTAATATCCCCTGTGTGAGGATATTAGGAGTGGAGTAGCATTCGTGTGGTCATGAAAAATAGTTGGTGTACACACAGGCGAACCACTATAACTCTTTTTCTTGTGGATTGAATGCTTGCTTAAATTTCATATCATTTTTCATTCAATTGTTGTGGATTATAAGTGTGGATGTGAATATTGTAACAATTTTCATTTCAAGCAAGTGTGGGGATTGTTGTAATAAGTTAGATCTTTATTTCTGCACTTTATTTCAATTCCTTGCTATTGAGTTATTTTTATTTTAGATTGAGTTATTGATTCAAAAGACGTTCTAGAAAAAAAGTTGTCCTACCGTAAGCCCTTGTTTATTATGGTGTAAGGTTGTCCTTAGAACTGAATTTGCATCAACCTCTCAATCCTTATTTATTGAGATTGAATTGATTTGAGCATTGTGAATTGATCTATTATTATAAGGCTATCTATTTATTTTTATTCTGCTGATTTTAATTTGATTTGGCATAGTCCTATTCACCCCCCTTTAGAACATATAGCTTGGCCATTTCAGTTTCACAACAGGTTCACCTCAAACCGGAGGTTTTAAATCAGGTTCACCTCTAACCAGTACAACCTACACTTAGGCTGACACAATGTGTCTACATGACACACTTTATGCTCCCATGAGCAAGGGTTTACACACAGCACCCAAGTTTATGCTCCTATGAGCAAGGGTCAACACACAGCACCCAAGTTTATGCTTCTATGAGCAAGGGTCAACACACAGCACCCAACTTTTTAGACCACACAGGTCAAGGACCTACACAAGGACCTAAGAGTTTATGCTCTCCACAGAGTAAGGGTCAACATAAAGCACCTACCACGTACACTCCCATCGGAGGCCTCCTGCGAGGGCTTGAAAAGAGTGAGAAACACCTTAGACCCAATCCTACAGATGGAATGATCACAAGGGTCCTCTGGACTCTATTGACTTACAGATAAGTAGATGAGCCCCATTCAGCACGATGTTGAAGATCTCCTCCTTTGATGATGAAGACTCTTCAGCTTCCTTGATCCGCAACTCAGAAGATGTACCAATACATAGCGACGGGTTGGGTCAAGGATATGATGGAATCCTACTCTATTAAATGTTTTCCTATAAGAGAGATACAGCGATTCCAATCATCTAAGCATTCAAGGCATCTCAGCTTAATGTTTTGCCATTAAACTAGTAGCTGCAGGATCCTTGAATGCGGAAGTTCATTCCCCAATCCACTCTATTGAATGTCACTGATGAGGGTGGATTGGAGGATGAACTCCCATGAGAGAAAAGGCTTTGGGTATATGATCTAAGGTTAAACTCTAAAAAATACTCTCTATTTTCTCTACAAACAACCAAGGGCAAGCTCTCATTAAATAGGCAAAAGGTTCCAATGGAAATAAAACGATCACATTTATGACAAAGTTCGATGTCATCGAGCAGGGTTGATACCATCGAGCATATACTCTCGATCGCATCAACTGGTCGCTCGATGACACGAAGATAATGTCAGATGCTTTTGAAAACTTTTGCCAACTAGTCGAGGTGATCCAATGTAACGCCCCAACTTTTCAGGACCCGAGTATATAACTCGTTTCTAAAAAACCCGGGTGTTAACCTTAAAGGATGGTCAAATTCAAGGATATATATATATATATATATATATATATATATTCTTTCATTAGAGTAAGCAAACGAGCGTAGAATGGACAAGTAAGCATAAAGGGAAATTTCAAATTTCATTTAGAATATACAAGAGGTTGCCTATAATAACTTATACAAACCAATGTCTCGATACTTACAATTACAAGTGAAATAATGTTACATGTAAACAAAGCAAGTTATAATAAATCTGGGGCTGTAATCCATATAGCAACTCTTCACAATTCAATCATGCATCTTCAACAGTGATACTCTGCTTCTCATCATTCTGAACCTGAAAATCACTCAAACCACCTATGCTACCTATACGGTTATATATTTGATAGATGAGTGGCCAACTCAGTGTGAATTCCCCTCAAGATTACACACCGCCGCATTAGGTAAAAAATAGTATAAAACATCTAGACAACCAAAATAAAGTAAATGCAATCTTATTAGATGCATGAATGCGTGAAGTATGTAATAAAGCCCCGGGGATGCTCATCCGTGCAAACAGTGGGCTCGTCACCCATGCAATCATTGACCTGGGATACATCATCCAGTCGGAATCATTGAACCTGGGTACATTATTCAATTAGAACAATACGTACATCATGTACGATAGCAATAAATGCCGGTCTATACTATATATGCATGATTAGTCAATCCGTTATTAATCTAATTACAACCAACCATTTTAAATAAACTCAAAGGTCACTACGGGGAGCACATGGCCTAGCGTAAGCCGACGGCTTGGGCATAGTATCCCATGACTACCATCCCCGACCCATGAGGTTACCATCTTAGGATATTTAACGGAAACTCATCGACTAGTGGCCAATCATATTACAGTATATGGGGCTTACCATCGCATGATTGTATAGAAATGGTACATTGAGCCACATAGGGCAAATACCAAAACCAAGTCACATAGGGCAAATGTCAAAACTGAGCCACACAGGACAAATTTTTAAACTAAGCCACATAGGGTGATTATTAAAACCATGCGATAACGACCATCCTTGAAAACCATTGGACACAACAACCCTGGATGGTAGGCCCACATCAATTGTTAATTTAAATCATCATTCAATAACCACTAAGTCGAAGGCTCATTATAATCACAATCAATCAGGTTACATCCCAAATATGGGTGTACATTTATATGTGGGGGTTTCCCACTAATGTACCAGTTTAAATTTCATAAACAATCCATAAATAATTCACAAGCATGAACAAATATACAGCATGAATCATTAAGCATGTAATATAGTAATTTAATTTTCACTAGCTGACACGTGATTATAAAATGGAGATGTCAATTATAAATCAAAATAAGAACTATAACTTAAGCTAATGAGAAGATGGAAAGCTCAAGGGGAAGAATCATCACCTTATACTTTGAACTGCCTACCAGTGTTGCTAGAGAATGCGTGTTTCCTTAGAATCAATCCCTATCATAAATCAAGAACTTGTACAATTAGATCCAAGTTCTACATACTAGCTAGGGTTTAAGATCATTGCCTAGGGTTTTCCTTTAGGGTTTTAGTGTAGAATCTAGGGTTTAGTTCTAGGAATTAAACTACAATGTATGTGTAGTATAAACAAAGTGTAATAATATGGTTAGTTACCGTTTATCGTTAATGATATAACTACCATTTGCGACCATGGTAATAATAAGTATTAAAATGGTAACTAAATAATAAAATCTATTATTAGTGGTAATATTTTCCAAGTGATGGATGTCATACTAGCATTATTATTAGTAGTTTCATCTTTAATAGCTAATATTAACGTAAACAGTATTCCGATGGCTATTCATGCTTAATATTTATATAGACCTTAATTTCTACCTACTTGTTAAGACTGGCAACTCCTATGTAGAAGGATTTGCTATAATATGTGGATTAACTAATTTATTACAAGTATGTAATATGTGTAGTCTAAGTGTTTGATGAAATGTCTGAATAAGAAAATGCTCGTCTATATGTATGTAATGAGGGTGTTGAGATAAGATTCTCAACTCCCTTACCTGTAGTTGCAGTTCCCTTTATGTAACCTATCTTACTACTATGTGATTTGTGGATGAAATGCCTATGTATGATAATATGTACCTTATGTGTTCGTTAAATTGTTTATGTGAGATCTATATTTGGATTGGTTGCTACATGCTATTTGACTAATCCCATATTGTAACATCCCGGATTTTTACCAACTTGGGATTAGACGTCCTTAGGCAATGGGTCGCTCCTAACGCCTTATTAACTTGTCAGAACTCAATCCCATAGTCTAAAATCGCTTCTTAACCCATTTCCTTTACAAATCTCACCTTTCACTACCTTGTTCTTTAAACGTCTCTAAATACTTTCATATTAAGCACGAATCCTAACGTTTAGGTGATGAAGAACCATGCTTTAGAAATCCGTACAAAGACCCTAATGCCACCTCAGACAGAAATTACTCAGGTCTAAATCCTTTAGAAATGAGACAAAGTAACTAAGTGCAAAACTAGATTAGCTACGAAATACGCTTGATCCACTTTAAATACGATATGTATGACCCAAAACTTGTAGAATCATTGACGCTAGGTTACCCTAAAATCTAGGATCAATCTCATTACCCGGCTGCTCTCGGGAGCATCTCGAAACTCTGTGTCAGATCTGGACTGCACGTCGGAAGTCCGATAAACACAAAGTTAAGAAATTAGGACCGCCTTGCTGGACTTGACAACCATCTCAGAAATCAAATCCAGATAGTGTCCCACGGCTGTTCGCTTGAGTCCGGAGCGAGGAGTGTGAAAATACTTGATTTTCTTTAAAAATAAATATCTCAAATAGTAATCTGAGACTTGTCGCTTGTGGGTCAGTATTAAGCAACCTGACCGTCAGAATCAGGCCAAATTACACCTTCGGATCAGGAAAATTTTCATACACGTGTCAGTGTACTCGAAATTTCGGATCGAGATCCACTGACCGTTGAACTAAAACTAATCCACCATGCATGATCTGGGTATCCGACCGAAACAAAAATGTAACTCGACCTAGATCCAATGTCTGTGAGCTTAAGTCTGACTTTTAGCTCAAGGAGGGCCGCCAGAAGTCCTCTGTTGAGCTAAAACCAGCTCGCTTTGGTTATAACCTAAGTATACTTTGACCTGGAGTCTATTTCGGTGAGTTTTTAGGCTATATAAGGACCTTAGAACGCTCTCTCTCACAGCCATACGAATTTGAGAGAAACCCTAGAGAGAGAAGAGAGAAAAGAGAGAGAAAGTGTAGAAATGTGGGAGCATCTCCTTGCCTTGCTTCCCTGCTGCTAGCTATGCTTAACCGCTTCATTCTCATCACTTTCCCAGCGATTTCGACGTCATTTCTAGGTAAGAAACCCTAACCCTAAACTGATTTGGGGTTTTGATAGTTGTAGGTTATGAAATAGCTAACCTATTTCATTCTATAGGTTACCAAACTGCCGAATACGAAAGTTTAGCAAACCTATCGAATTCGTTACGATTCTACAACGAAATGTGCAGACTTTAGGTGTATAGGTTATGGTTTTCAACGCTTTCAATGTCAGATAATGATAGATTCATGATCTGCATGTAATTGCACATGTACAAAGTGCTGTCTGTTTTCTGTTTCGATTAAAGATGAAGAATATGGAATTTTACATACACTAGGTATTTGTAGAAAGTACCGTATACGTATAAATTTTGGAAATGTGTTTACCATGATTATTTGCTATATTAATATATTATGTTTGGATAAAATACTTGTTTGGCGAAAGGACTCGCCCTAATATATGTTTTGCTAATGCACACTATGTATGTGGAAAAGAGTGTAGTCTAAGTGTTGTGAAAATGACTGAATGAGTATAGAATTCTCATTCGTGCTCGCCATGACTAATTGTCATGGATATATGATTGTTGTATTGGCGATTCCCCTTTGACGAAAGGATTTGCCCTGAATCATGTCATGGCCACTATACGCTATATATGTTGAAATGTGTAGCCCAAGTGTTTGTGAAAATGTTCAAATGAATATGGAACTTGGATTCATGCTTGCCATGATTATCCATCGTGAGTGTACGCATGTTATGATTGCGGCAACTCCCTAGTGAAAGGATTTGGCCTAATGCCTATGTGATCAACATATGTCATGTATGTTGATGTAGGTATTTTAAAGTGTTTGTTGAAATGTCTGAATGAATAGTTATTAGTAAATTGTAATATATAAGGGTATTGAGATATGATTCTCAACTTCTTTAACTATGTGTAGGCTTCTTTAGTTATCTGAGTGATTAGGAATTGAATATGTACAAACTCATGCTTGTGTTGTGCTTCATAACATGCCCAACTGATTGTATGATTTTATCTATGTAATGCATATGTTTAAATTCATGTTTACGTGTATGATCCGTCATGGGTGATGGGGGAGTGGAGCAACGAGTACGTCCAACAGCCCTGGTAGCCCTAAACGGATAATATCAGACTTTAATTGTATGATTTAAATCTTGATCCATTACTGCTTTAACTATCTGTGATTGATTGTGTTTGGGGCTATGATTATAGTCCAGGCAATCGGTAACGGGATTGAATTCGTGGCTGAGATTCATTTACCACGTGAGATGTGTTCGACGAACCCGAGTCGTACTTCGGTTGGCGATAGTGGTTGGCCACACAAAGTGCTTATGCGCTTCATATCGTTCAACTTGTTGTGCGCTCGAGCTAGCCGAGCTCGTCAGGCAACCCAATTTGTCTAATGTATGTTCATCATGTTTAGACACTACTGCTTGAACCTAGGGTACCAAACTTACCAGTGAAATCCCTTTAACCATGGTACCTCGATCTGCTAAGACTCATGAGCCGGACATGGAGGTATGGGACACCGTGGTCGAGCTGTCGGCCTACGCTGGGGCCACGTGCCTCCCCGTAGTGACCATTGAGCAACCAGACTCGTGAGCCGAATACGGTGGTATGGGACACTGTATTCAAGCTGTCGACACCTACGGCGAGAGCCGAGTATGGTGAGACCTGTATTCGTGCTGACGGACGATGAGCCCTTCGTAGTGTCTTCGAGTATACTCTAAGGTCTGTAATTGGCGATGAGCCCTTCGCAGCAACTAGAGCATGAGTTGAGCCGAGTACAGTGAGACCTGTATTCGAGCTGACGGCCAGAGATTGAGCCGAGTACGGTGAGACCTGTATTCAAGCTGACGGCCAACAATTGAGCCGCATACGGTGAGATCTGTATCCGTGCTGACAAGTGACGATCCCTTTGTGATGCCTTCGCGATGCCTCTCAAACCATAATATCGTATGAGATTAACTAGGACTAACGACCCTAGAATGGATCATGTTTGGGAATGATAGAAGGGAGGTACCTTAGTTTCCCAATACTACTGTTTGAAATGGACTAATAACAACTCGGTAATCATGCTCATCATCGCATTACATGTGCCTGGAAGATGTGGAGCACTGAGGGTGAAAGCATGCCACGAACGTAAGATGATGTCGCACGAGGGTGGTTTGGCAAGGGCATACATCATGACTGCATTCATACTTGCATTAATAAGAGTATTTAGAATTGTTGATTGTACTGCTTTATCATTACTGCTTGACTGAGTTGATAACATGTTAACCTATGCTTTATTGTTCCACTAAGTTGATCACTCACTCCCAAATTACGGGATGGTGTTGCGAACACCCACTAGACTTTGTCTGATTGTAGATGGCGATGCTACTCCTGAGGTGAAGCCGGACCTTTATGATGACAATGATGCTTGCTCGTATATGTTGTATGCTGACAGCTTCAAGTGATCCATGTCTTGATCGATGAGATTACAGGGATGTTGACTAGATAACACTACACCTTTGGTATAATTTGAAATTGTACTTGTAAATAGTTAACCTGGTAACATTATCACACTCTAGAGACTCACCATAGTTTATATATGTTATTTATCTATCACAGTCTTCCGCTTGCAATTTAACTGTCTCTGGAGTATGATATGCTGTTTTGGTTTAATCTCACTCATGTTCAATGTACTAATACAGGCAACATTCAATCATCATTCATTTTGTTGCATAAGTGATGCGTTGGAACTCGGGAGTTGAGTTTATGCTCGACCCCTGATTTTAAGGGCGTTACAAGATGGTATCAGAGCATGATTTAGATTAAACCGGACCTGGGTTATGGTCACACGATGCACTCTGACGCACTCTGACTTAGGAGGGAGCGACGGAACGTAGAAACCGACTTGGGATTCTCCAAATTTGTCGAACGGCGAAACCGACCGAAATCGACCGCTGAGATTGGGCCCGTACACACTCATGATAACGCAAAACGATCCCGAATCATTTTTTAGGTCGTCTATTGATGAGTCTAGATCACAATCCACCTCATCCTAACCATTGAAAATCTGTAGAATACGGGATAAACGTGATGAGGATAACTACTCCGAATCCTCGGAGCTTCTCTGGACTCCTCACAGAGACTTCTCGAATCTACGAGAAAAGAAAGCAGAAAATAGAAATAAATTCTAATAAATTCAAAATTGATTAATGAATGACTAAAAATAAAAATGAGTTCACAACCCTTTAAATAGGGATACCAAGTAATGGGAAAGAAATCAGAAACAAACTATAACTAAAACTCCTAGAATTCGCGACTTACTATAAGGTCGTGATGTCCACTAGTGCAAAAGGTTTTCGGCCAAAAATAGTAAGTGTCCTATTTGGCTTCACCAAACCGTTTTGCTAATTATTCTAAGCTCTTTTCACGTTGGGCGCAACTCCTAAAGCCCAACGGATGAAGAGTAATCAAACTAAAACTACTATTTATAGTAAAGATAAAATTGAAACAAGGAAACGACCATCGATCCAGATTTTTTTCACAATTTCGGGCTACGCAACCTGGCATAGCAAGGTTAGTTGACTTCGTTAGCTCTTTTTACCCCAAAATCATATATTATACGTTAGATAACTCATTCCAGATTGCAAGATACGTCCGATTTGACCCGAAACGACTCGAAACGGAGTCGGGGGCCAAACGGAGCACCTCCGGGGGGACCCAGAGTGGGACCCAGGGTTTTTTAAGGCCTAGGGGGCAGGAGGGTCTCGTCCATGGGGCGAGCCCTCAAGATTTGGACCATTGGTCAACGAAACCCTCACCCGGTTGACGAGGCCTCACCGGATTTTGGGCTGGGCCAGGCCCGCGGTTCAAGCCGATCCACTTTGGGGGTATAAGGACCCCCCTGATGTAGCTCCCATCCATTTTCAATACTCCAAACCCCTATCTCCTTCACAAATCGCCCCTTCAAGCTCTCTTTTCTCTTCCAAGTTGTTGTTTCTTCTCTCAAATCTCACTTCCGTCCACCTATTTCGTCATTCCCTGGCCAAACAAGCACACCATCACTGTTTTCTGCAATAGCCAACTTCCAACCTCTCCATTCTCTCTCATTTAAGCTCATACATGTCCCATTTGTGACACAAAATCGTGTAGCCTTCTAACCTATCCCATTTCTCCCTTTTACCTTCTTCATTTCCTTTCATTTGGGGCCTTTACAATCCCTATTGAGGCTCCAATCCGTGGAGAACCAAACCTCCAGCCCTTTCTCTCTCTCCATCACTTTTCATTCACTTTTCCATGGCTCTATCCGAGCTTGTACGGCCATCTTCTCGGATGTCTAGCTATCCATATGTTGTCTTGTAGTTTGCATGGGTTACTATCTTAAGGTGTTTAAGTTTTCATGTTGATGGGTGTAGTAGTTAGTAGTATGTTTTAAGTGTTTGAAGCGTTGGTTATATTAGCTCACATGCATCTTCTGTCTTCGACCGGAGTTGTACTTGATAATTACGAACTCCTTCTACCCCTCCACCATTACTTCTCTAAACCCATCTCTTACTCCTTTTAGCCTCACCATTTCACACCCATATGGGTACAACAATCCACATTTTTGTGTCCCATGACTTTCACAACCTCCAAATGTTGGGACGTTTAGGGCCCGTTCAGCCAACTGCATTAGGTGAGTTTAAGGTGGATGGAATTGTAAAAGTAATAATAAATGCATGTGTTAGGTATTGTCCTTGGATTAGGTGTATCCCATGTTTTCCAATACCATGTTTGGAGTGTATACAATTAAAAGTAAATCCCAGAATTTTCCTTTCCAAGTACACTTAGAGATTCGTTATCCTAGGATTTGGAAATCCCATCTCACACTTTCCCACGCAAGGCTCATTTTCCAAAGCCGATAAAATTAATCCCCACCCACCCTCCTACCAATCATGTCATTCACAATCCTGAAGTGAGAATAGTAATACAGTCCCATTTAATATAACTTAAGACCACTGGCCAAATAGGCCCTTGGAGTTTTGGACCTAGAGCGGTGCTCCTAGATTTTGACAGACATGACCGTATAGGAAATCCACCAAATTAATAATGTGAACCATAGGACTCTCTTAGTTGGAATGAGCATATGTGAAATGCTCGAGCGTCAAGTACAGACAACTCAGTTCCAATTAGATAACTTTGACCCTAAGTGATAAGACCCTCCCTATATTAGAAATGATGTGAAATCATCTAGCGTACGAGCATAGACTTTAGACTACACCTAAATTAAGACTAGACTACCGGTTACATTAGAGAATGTCAGAGACCGATAGATGTAGTTAGGTCACCTAATACACCTCTTTGATCTGGGTGGCGCAGCGAAAGCGTGGTGGACCCTACCCCACTGGCCCAGGATCGAAACTGTGCTCGTTGAATACAAACATTATAGAAGCCTGTTCTACTATGAAAAACGATTTTAGGATGATCTAGTAAGATTTGATTCACCATTTCCTTGGACATAAATAATAACAAGGACTCTCTTAGACCAATGGGCAACCTTAGTAATAAGACATTTGAACCTCTCTGTGATGGGCATTCCCTAAGTTCTTAGAGTGATCGGTCTACGGAGTTACTGAAATATACAACTGCGAAGCATTCGCGGCTTGACCCAATGCTCAATCCAGGGCAACTACCACTGGACTCACTGCTGACGAGCAGAAGACCAGGATCCACCAGGATTCGGAAGGGATACGATGAGCTTTCTACCCTGGCCCGATAGATGATCGATGTATCGGGATCAAGCCCACTATAATCGTCTCTCCGTGTTGGCCAACCATTGAAAACAGCTATCTTACTCTAACTAGTTGGGAATGAAGTCAAGACTCCAAATAGGTAAAGAAATAAATTGTAGAAAACCATCAGGATACGAGAAATGGATAAAAAAATAAATTTTAAGGGGGGTAGACTAAAATGAACCAGGCTAGTATATACCCTACCACGTGTAGAAACTTGATATCAATAAGTCTTAGGCAAATGAAATAATAGAATTCTTACTTATTACCCTTAGGCAATTTCGGGGATGAAATTTTATTTTAAGGGGGGTAGATTGTAACATCCCGAATTTTTGTCAACCTGGGATTAGACGTCCTTAGGCAATGGGTCGCTCCTAACGCCTTATTAACTTGTCAGAACTCAATCCCACAGTCTAAAATCGCTTCTTAACCCATTTCCTTCACAAATCTCACCTTTCACTACGTTGTTCTTTAAACGTCTCTAAGTACTTTCATATTAGGCACGAATCCTAACGTTTAGGTGATGAAGAACAATGCTTTAAAAATCCGCACAAAAACCCTAGTGCCACCTTAGACAGAAATTACTCAGGTCTAAATCCTTTAGAAATGAGACAAAGTAACTAAGTGCGAAACTAGATTAGCTACGAAATTCGTTTGATCCACTTTAAATACGATCTGTATGACCCAAAACTTGTAGAATCATTGACGCTAGGTTACCCTAAAATCTAGGATCAATCTCATTACCCGGCTGCTCTCGGGAGCATCCCGAAACTCCGTATCAGATCTGAACCGCACGTCGAAAGTCCGATTAACACGAAGTTAAGGAATTAGGACCGCCTTGCTAGACTTGACAATCATCTCGGAAATCAAATCTAGATAGTGTCCCACGGTTATTCGCTTGAGTCCGGAGCGAGGAGTGTGAAAATACTTGATTTTCTTTAAAAATAAATATCTCAAATAGTAATTTGAGACTTGTCGCTTGCGGGTTAGTATTAAGCAACCTGACCGTCAGAATCAGGCCAAATTACACCCTCGGATCAGGAAAAATTTCATACACGTGTCAGTGTACTCAAAATCTCGGATCGAGATCCACTAATCGTTGAACTGAAACTAGTCCGCCACGCGTGATCTGGGTATCCGACAGAAACGAAAATGTAACTTGACCTAGATCCAATGTCTGTGAGTTTAAGTCTGACTTTTGGCTCAAGGGGGACCGCTTGAAGTCCTCCGTTGAGCTGAAACCAGCTCGCTTTGGTTATAACCTAAGTATACTTTGATCTGGAGTCTATTTCGGTGAGTTTTTAGGCTATATAAGGACCATAGAACCCTCTCTCTCACAGCCATACGAATTTGAGAGAAACCCTAGAGAGAAAAGAGAGAGAAAGTGTGGGAGATGTGGGAGCATCTCCCTGCCTTGCTTCCCTACTGCTAGCTATACTTAACCGCTCCATTCTCATCGCTTTCCCGGCGATTCCGGCGTCATTTCTAGGTAAGAAACCCTAACCCTAAACTGATTTGGAGTTTTGATAGTTGTAGGTTATGAAATATCTAACATATTTCATTCTATAGGATACCAAACTGCCGAATACGAAAGCTTAGCAAACCTATCGAATTCGTTACGATTCTACGACGAAAGGTGCGGACTTTAGGTGTATAGGTTATGGTTTTCAACGCTTTCAATATCAGATAATGATAGATTCATGATCTGCATGTAATTGCACATGTACAAAGTGTTGTCTGTTTTCCGTTTCGATTAAAGATGAAGAATATGGAATTTTACATACTCTAGGTATTTGTAGAAAGTACCATATACGTATAAATTTTAGAAATGTGTTTGTCATGATTATTTGGTGTATTAATATATTATAATTGGATAAAATACTTGTTTGGCGAAAGGACTCGCCCTAATACATGTTTTGCTAATGCACACTATGTATGTTGAAAAGAGTGTAGTCTAAGTGTTGTGAAAATGACTGGATGAGTATAGAATTCTCATTCGTGCTCGCCATGACTAATTGTCATGGATATATGATTGTTGTATTGGCGATACCCCTTTGACGAAAGGATTTGCCCTGAATCACGTCATGGCCACTATACGTTATATATGTTGAAATGTGTAGCCCAAGTGTTTGTGAAAATGTTCAAATTAATATGGAACTTGGATTCATGCTTGCCATGATTATCCGTCGTGGGTGTACACATGTTATGATTGGGGCAACTCCCTAGTGAAAGGATTTGGCCTAATGCCTATGTGATCAACATATGTCATGTATGTTGATGTAGGTATTTTAAAGTGTTTGTTGAAATGTCTGAATGAGTAGTAGTTAGTAAATTGTAATGTATAAGGGTGTTGAGATATGATTCTCAACTTCTTTAAATATGTGTATGGCTTCTTTAGTTATCTGAGTGATTAGGAATTGAATATGTACAAACTCATGCTTGTGTTGCGCTTCTTAACATGCCCAACTGATTGTATGATTTTATCTATGTAATGCATATGTTTAAATTCATGTTTACGTGTATGATCCGTCATGGGTGATGGGGGAGTGGAGCAACGAGTGCGTGCAACAGTCCTGGCAGCCCTAAACGGATAATATCAGACTTTGATTGTATGATTTGAATCTTGATCCATTACTGCTTTAACTATCTGTGATTGATTGTGTTTGGAGCTATGATTATAGTTCAGGCAATCGGTAACGGGATTGAATTCGTGGCTGAGATTCATTTGCCACGTGAGATGTGTTCGACGAACCCGAGTCGTACTTCGGTTGGCGATAGTGGTTGGCTACACGAAGTGCTTATGCTCTTCATATCGTTCAACTTATTGTGCACTCGAGCTAACCGAGCTCGTCAGGAAACTCGATTTGTCTAATGTATGTTCACCATGTTTAGACGTTACTGCCTGAACCTAGGGTACTAAACTTACCAGTGAAATCCCTTTAACCATGGTACCTCGATCCGCTAAGACTCATGAGCTGGACATGGTGGTATGGAACACTGTGGTCGAGCTGTCGGCCTACGCTGGGGCCATGTGCCTCCCCGTAGTGACCATTGAGCAACCAGACTCGTGAGTCGAATACGGTGGTATGGGACACTATATTCGAGCTGTTGACACCTACGGCGAGAGCCGAGTACGGTGAGACCTGTATTCGTGTTGAAGAGCGACGAGCCCTTCGTAGTGTCTTCGAGTATACTCTAAGGTCTGTGATTGGTGATGAGCCCTTCACAGCAACTAGAGCATAAGTTGAGCCGAGTACAGTAAGACCTGTATTTGAGCTGACGGCCAACAATTGAGCTTCAAACGGTGAGATCTGTATCCGTGCTGACGGGTGATGAGCCCTTTGTGATGTCTTCACGATTTCTCTCAAACCATAATATCGTATGAGATTAACTAGGACTGACAACCCTAGAATGGATCATGTTTGGGAATGATACAAGGGAGGTACCTTAGTTTTCCAATACTACTATTTGAAATGGACTAATAACAACTCGGTAATCATGCTCATCATCGCATTGCATATGCCTGGAAGATGTGGAGCACTGAAGGATGAAAGCATGCCACGAACGTAAGATGGTGTCGCACGAGGGTGGTTTGGCAAGGGCATACATCATGACTGCATTCATACTTGCATTAATAAGAGTATTTAGAATTGTTGATTGTACTGCTTTATCATTACTACTTGACTGAGTTGATAACATGTTAACCTATGCTTTATTGTTCCACTGAGTTGATCACTCACTCCCACGTTATGGGACGGTGTTGCGAACACCCACCAGACTTTGTCTGATTGCAGATGGCGACGCTACTCCTGAGGTGGAGCCGGACCTTTATGATGACAATGATGCTTGTTCGTATATACTGTATGCTGACGGCTTCAAGTGAGCCGTGTCTTGATCGACGGGATTACAGGGACGTTGACGAGATAACACTACACCTTTGGTATAATTTAAAATTGTACTTGTAAATAGTTAACCTGGTAACATTATCACACTCTAGAGACTCACCATAGTTTATATATGTTATTTATCTATCACAGTCTTCCGCTTGCAATTTAACTGTCTCTGGAGTATGATATGTTGTTTTGGCTTAATCTCACTCATGTTCGATGCACTAATACAGGCAACATTCAATCATCATTCATTTTGTTGCATAAGTGATGCGTTGGAACTCAGGAGTTGAGTTTTTGCTCAACCCCCAATTTTCAGGGAGTTACACATATGAATACCTATTGTATTTGAGGTGTGATTGGGGCTACGATGTAGTCCAGGCAATCGGCAACAATTCCTATTTGAGTGGTCGAGCTAGTCTCACCACATTTGATGCGTTCGGTGAATCCGAGTCGTAGGATGATCGTCGACAGTGGTTAGCGCTCAATGTCGATTACTTCATCATACGCTTGTACCAATTGAACTTGTCTAGTAAAACCGATTGTCATATTGTGTGTTCCCCATGTATGTTGCTACTGCTTAAATCTAAGGTACCAAACTCACCAGTGAAAACTCGTTCAACCTTGGTACCTCGATCCACTAAGACTCATGAGCCAGACATGGTGATATAGGACACCGTGGTCGTGTCGTTGGCCTACACTAGGGTGACGAGCCTCCCCGTAGTCACCAGTGAGCAACCTAAACTCGTGAACCGAATACGATGGTATGAGACACTGTATTCAAGTTGTCGGCCTACACTTGCGTAGCCTGGCCGTGGTCCCTAGTCGGGTTATGCTTTTCCCTTTTATATATATATAAACGATGCAGCGTCCAGACCTGCCAACTCAGACCGGGGCCCACCCAGAAATGATCTTGGAACCATGGATGGACGGTGTAGCTACAACACACACATCAAGGTGGGGTCCACGTTAGTGTGGCCCACCAGTTCCGGATCAAACGGATATTTGTATTTTTCTCGCCATCTAAACAGTCCAACCAGACTAACTGTCCAGCAGGGTGGGCAGTAAGGCCATCCCACCTACTGGACGGTCTGGATCATCCAATCAGGCCTACATTAAGGCGATCCACGATCTGAAAGAGAGAGAGAGAGAGAGAGAGAGAGAGAGAGAGAGAGACGGAGTAGTGGAGGGACCCCGCCACTATGGGCCCCTCTTTGATCACAACACATACATCAAAGTGGGTCCTATCATAAGTGGCCCTTAAATGGAAATCAACGGTGGATCACCCACCTATATCACTCCTTCTTTAGCTCCTTGGACTCTTAAACTCCATAGCTTTCCCTTTGATGGAAGTTGATGAGATTTGAAGGGTGAAGATGAGAGATCTAGGTGTAGGGAGTGGGCCACACTTGGCTCCTCTCATGGACGTTTCCTCTCCTTGAGAATTGCTTGAATGGAGTGAAGAGAGAAATGAGAGAGTGATGGGAGTTGTAAGGATGGATGAAATGGAGTGTATGGGTGAGGGATGAGGCTTGTTGACTTTTTGGGCATGAGATGAGATGGGGTATGGGTAACATTGCCTTGTTGGCATGAAAGGTAAGGGAGAGGTAAGGGCTTGGTTGACTTGGTGGAAAGAGGGGGTAAGGGTAGAGATTTCATTCTCTCAAACCAGGAATCTTCCTGGAAATGGCGCACACGTTGCCCACAGTGTTTTCTTGATTTATTCTCAGGCCCACAACTCCTGGCCTGGGTATCTCGCATCGACGTACGAGACGGGGTGTTGGAACCGCTGCGACGACGCGGTCGCAAGGGTACAAGTCTCGGGTCATACCGACTCAGATCAATAGGATGCGACTCAGGGTCGCGCGCAAATACCAATTACAAATCGCAGGTCGCAGGAATTTGACAGGGAGGACCGCGGGAGTTTGAGGAATGGTACGGTCTAGGATACGGGTCTCACAATTAGGTTCCTATAAATATGCTTTCTAAGGTTTAACATAATGTATGAATTTTTATGCCATAAAAAGTTATAGACGATCAATAGTGTATTTCTATCCATTAGAATTTATTTTCAGCAATATAAGACATTCATTTATATATCAAGCTCATGGCCTTACATTCAAAATTATTGATGATCAGGTCCAAAGGCTTAAATCGTGTCGATGGTCAATTTCATGATGATGTAATGGGTAATCTTGAAAATCAACAGTTGGATGACTTGATTTATAGATGAAGAGTATTCTTGGTGATTGAATATACGGGCTGATTTTGAGGTTGATTTGCATGAACGACCTGAATCCATGATGAGGTTAAAGGATTATACATATCGGTTAAGGACAAAAATCGAGTGATTGGTTCATCTTTGTAATTGGATTGATTTGATGTGTTTAGTTGTGATATGACATGTCTCAATGGCTAATTTAGATCGTGGGTCAAACAATCATTAGTGATATAAAACCTACATTGAGGAATCTAGGGTTAATCAAAGGTGAATTGATCTCAAACTTTACAAGTGAATTGTAGGTTGACATAGCTTAAGATCAGGCAATTAAGATGGGTGAATTGTGAATTGTTGGGCAATGGTGTATAGTGTAGGTTGTGTGTTCCCACATACATATATACTAAATTAAATTTTCATGGGTATTAAAAAGCTCAGGATGTTACAAGTAGGCAGCTTAATGTACATCATACTGCACCAAACTAGATATTAGTTATGTAGTTGGCATGGACAACGATTATAAGAGTTACCCGAGACGGTCTCATTGGCAAGCTGTTAAATGCATATTCTATTATCTCTGAGGAACAAATGACCTGATGTTGTGTTATGAAGGCATAAATCATGAGCTTAAATAATATTCTAATGCTTCATGGAGTAATAACACCGATGATGAAAAGTCTACTTCAAGATATGTCTTCTTACTTTGAGGAAGAGTTATCTCATGGTTGAGTAAAAAACAAACATCCACGACCCTTTCATTTATAGATGCCAAGTATATTGCATGTTGTGCTACAATTCAGGAGTGTGTATAGATTTGCAGATTATCGCAAAGTTTGGGTGTTATACCAAACATTTACGAGCTTGTATCATTAAAGATAGTTAACACCTTTATCATTGACTTGAAGAAGAATCCCAAACACCACCAAAGATCCAAACACATTGAGATCAAGTATCATTATGTCTATGACCAAGTGAGAGATAAGGAGGTCGCCTTCAGCTATATTCCTAGTAAAGACATGTTGGTTGATCCCATGACGAAGCCTATAGCTATAAATCTATTCCAAGTTCACGTCAAACAAATGGGACTAATGAGGGCTTGAGTGATATGATTGCATCACGTACCTTTTATCTTTCATAAATGAATAAATACTCATTTTATTCAATATTGAGCGCTAGTATTAACTAAGTGTGTGAATTATCAGCATTTGCCTTGAGATCATGTAGGATCATTACCTATGCTAGTAGGTCGATCAACCACTTGTATGAGTTAACTAACCTTAAATGTACAAGAGAAGTACAATTGAAGTGATATTGATATATTGAAGTGTGAACCACCCTCTATTATGAAGAATAGAGGATAAGGATACGAGTGGGTCGTATCCGCTTTCAATCCTAAAATATTAAAGATGAGACTGATCAAGTCAAATAACATAATCGCTTATATCTCTTGTATAAGACCAATGTTATGGCCTGAATAAAAGTCAGAATGTAAGGATATAAGATAAGTCATACCTCATGTGAGACGTCCCGTGTATTGCAAACCCGACATATGCCTAATATTTTCTACTTTACAACGTTGATTATAGCCACTGCCAGGGACCTTTTACCTATAAGTTGCTTTAATCGATCTAATCATTATAACGTGCAAGTAAACGATCCATTAAGTGACTCTTTGTATCATCAGCTACCCTCCTCTTGTGTACAGGAGGATGAGATTGAGTGTCACTACTTTAGTGTATGATGATGAAGGGCCCTTAATTGGTTAAACTCGATCAGTTATGCTAGGAAAGTGTCTTAGTCAATTCTAAATTATACATATATGTGGAGAAGATCTTATGACAGCTACATCAAGTTTCCAGAATTATTAATACACACTTAAATACTTATTCGTAAGCAATATCAAATTTTTGATAGATTTTTTCAAACAATATTCTTTTCAAAAGTATATATATGTATTATAGTATTACATTAAAATGAATTAATTTAATATTTACTAAAAATTGTGTTTTCAGAATAACTTGATAAGTTGGACAAGTGTATATATTAGTTGAGTACTCCAAATCGGGAGTCGACTCCATCTAATGTGGTCATGCGGACTTTGATAGGCATTTCATAGCTTAAGTTTTTGAGTGCTAGTTGGTGGTTGCTTAATATTCAAACACTTATGAGAAGACAACAATGTTCCAACTGGCCCCACATCTCTTATTCTTCTGATTGTGATTTTTATTTGTTTTGGTTGTTATGAGACAAGATAGATGGACATTCTATATTATGTCTACCCCATAACATGATTGAGCGAGAGACATTGGATATGAGTCCTTACTCTTGCTCGGGTGGTAGACTCTCATGAGTTTCAACTCCCGGTCAAGGGTTCGAGTATCCATAGGTGGTGAAATTCCACCAGCGTGAGTGCGTGGGGTGTGGGTGCGTGTGTGAAAAAAAAAAAAAAGTCCATGGGGCTCACTTGTAAGCAACCACTAGTGAGTGGGAGAGACAAAAAAAAAAAATCATATTTATCATTTTTTATTTATATTTAAAGGTTAAAGTTAACTTTCAAATATTCAAGATTTAAATTTAATTTCACACTTGAGATTGAAATAGGGTGAGATTAGATGTAATCGTATGTAACTCTAGCCTTGTTTAACTCCCCGACCCTTTCCTAAATAAAGGGGAAGGGTTCTCTCATAATCCTATTTTTAAAAAAAAAAGTCATAACTTATTAGAGAGAAAATGAGGACAGATAGTATATCCAAAGTTTATCTATTTGGCATGCCCCATTAATGATCCAAGCCATTGACTGTAATCTAGGACTATTATCTTAACTGTATAATTAAAAGGGTAACAAGACTTGTTTACTCCCATAGTGGTTAGGTGGACCTCTGGTCGATTCACAAATTCATCTTTGGCTTTGTGAAGGTACCAAGATCATATAGAACGTCAGATCTTATGAGCCCACTCATCTCGGCCAGCTTTTACAAGTGACATTGTATGAAAAGAGTACTAGTTTTGATTCTTCTTCATTATTGGAAGTCTCTCTCAGGGTTTGTTTGGATATACTATGGAATTTAATTGCAATAATTATTGAAATGGAGTGGAAAAGAATCATCATACTTACCTTCCTTAAATTTATATTGAGGGAGTGGGCTCCGAAATGCAATACGAGATTTTATTTTTTATTTTTTTGTAAAGTGGAGTTTTATGGGGCTTTTCTGTAATATCTTTCTTGGGTTGTTAATGGATAGGGCTCAAGCTAGCCTAAATCAAAATTTAAAATAGAGCTTGCTCAAACTGTTTAGAATCAGGGTTGAAGCTAACCTCCAAACCCAGGGCCACATGACATCTATTTAAGAAAATTTTCAAGTAAAGCATAGTTAAAAATTTTACTTATTAATAAGTATGTTATTTATCAAGCATACTTACTTTTTGGCTAATGAATGTGTTGTTTACCTAAAATATTTATCTGATGGGTTTTTTTTTTGACCCGTCGTCCTTTCGCAACTGGGATGCGCAAGTCCTTTCGCAACTGGGATGCGCAAGTCCTTTCGTAACTAGGATGCAGAAAGGAGTTTCCTAAAACTATAAAAAAGGGTCCCTAGGGTTTTTCTAGGGAATGTTGTGTTGATGAGAAAAACACAAGAGGGCTATCAAAGGTGAGAGAGAGGGGGAGAAAGAGAGAGAGGAAGCTTGTAGAAGGGAGGTTATGCTCGTGGAGGTGATCTACGGTGCAGTCTATATCTCAGCGCTCCTACGTCCTCATAATCGGTGAGATCTCTCTGGTTTTCTTTATTCTTTCATTGTTCATCCACTCCTGCATGAGTGAAGAAGGTTGTAAACGTTCTACTTCATAGTGGATTGTTGATCTGGACGAGGTCCCGTGGTTTTTACCTCTTTGAGGGTTTTCCACGTAAAATTCTCTTGTGTGGTGTGTGATTGATGCATTGATTATTTTCATTGTTTTATTATCCATAATTCTGGTTTGTTCTGGAGGGCTAGATCCTAAGGTTTTGTGCAAGGCCCCCAACAAAGTGGTATCAAAGCTAAGTTCATTGAACGGGTAGGATTGGTTTGAATTATGGAAGGTGGCTCATCAAGGATGATCAGCCTCAATGGTTCTAACTGGACCATATGGAAGGCTAAGATGGAGGACTTGCTTTATTGCAAGGACCTATATTCTCCAATTTTAGGCATATCAGCAAAATCCAAGGATATGACTGATGATGATTGGAAGAAGATGGACCGAAAGGCAGTGGGGTTTATTAGACAATGGTTAGATGATTTTGTGTTCCACCATGTGTCCACGGAAACCTCAGCCGCTAGCCTATGGCTAAAATTACAAGGGTTGTATGAGAGGAAGACAGCCGATAATAAGATTTTTCTGATAAGGTGACTTGTGAATCTCAAATTCAAATATGGTGATTCTGTGGCCGAGCACATGAATGAGGTCAGCAATATAGTGAACCAACTCACCTCTATGAAGATGGTCCTGGATGATGAATTGCAGGCTTTACTATTGCTTAGTTCATTGCCTAACAGTTGGAAGACATTGGTGGTGTCTCTAAGTAACTCCGCACCAAACAGAAAGATATTCATGGAACAGGTAACCAGTTGTCTCTTCAATGAGGAGACAAGGAGGAAGTCTCAGGGGTCTACTCAGCAAGAAGCTCTTGTAACACAGGAATGGGGGAGAGGAAAGAACAGGAAGGGCGGGAAGGCCCAAGATAAATCAAGAGGCAAGTCGAGTAACAGGAAAGATGTTGATTACTGGAATTGTGGCAAGAAGGGCCACTACAAGCATGAATGTCGTGGTAAGAAAAATGACAAGAAAGGAAAAGGGAAGGAAGATAAATCAGATTCCACTGCGGTCGCTTCAGATGGCGACGTTGTAGTTATTCTTTTTGCAGATCATGACGTATGTCTCATAGCTACGAGTCAGGACACCGACTGGGTGGTTGACTCGGGAGCTTCGTTTCATGCAACTCCACACAGGGGCTTCTTCACAAGCTACAAGTCAGGTGACTATGGGACTATGAAGATGAAAAATTCTAGCGTATCAAAAATCATGGGAGTCGGTGATATTTGTGTGAAAACTGATGTGGGTTGCACATTGGTTCTCAGGGATGTGAGGCATGTCCCAGACCTTTGCCTCAACTTAATGTCGACGGGAAGGTTAGATGATGATGGCTATGAAAGCCAGTTTGTAGGTGGGCGCTGGAAGCTCATCAAGGGTTCATTGATCGTAGCCAGAGGAAAGAAGTGTTACACCCTTTACAAGGCAAGTGTCAGTATGTGCAAGGGTGGGTTGAATGCAACGGAAGATTCAACTATTGACATGTGGCACAGGCGTCTAGGCCACATGAGTGAAAAAGGGCTTCAGGTACTAGCAAGGAAGCGACTCCTTCCAGACGTGACAAGTACACCTCTCAAAACCTGTCTTGACTTTTATCAGGGAAACAGCATAGAGTTTCATTCGTTAAAACTGCTTCTCATGTTAATAAAGTGCATGCATTAGATTTCGTTTATTCTGATGTTTGTGGTCCTATGAGGACAAAAACCTTGGGTGGGGCATTGTATTTTGTTACTTTTATAGATGATGCATCTAGGAGGGTTTGGGTTTATGGTTTGAAATCCAAGGACGAGGTCTTTGGTATGTTTAAATTGTTTCATTCTATGGTCGAGAGAGAGACAAGTAGATCACTGAAGTGCATCCGCACTGACAATGGTGGTGAATACATCGGCGACTTTCATAAGTACCTTGTAAGTCCACAGGGTATACAAAGATGAACAGACGGTTCCCAAGACCCCCCAGCATAATGGTGTAGCTGAGCGAATGAATCGCACCATTGTTGAGAGAATCAGGTGCATGTTATCCCATGTGAAGTTGCCCAAGACGTTCTGGGGAGAAGCAATGCATACGGTAATGTATTTGATAAACAGGTCTCCATCAACCCCGTTGAATGGAGAAGTACCTGAGAAGGTGTGGACTGGATAGGATCCATCGTACAGTCATCTCAGGGTGTTTGGATGCAGGGCATCCAGTCACGTACCAAAGGACGAGAGGTCCAAGCTCGATATGAAGATCAGGCAGTGTGTGTTTTTAGGGTACGATGATGAAAAGTTTGGTTACAGATTGTAGGATCCGACCGAGAGGAAGCTCGTCAGGAGCAAAGATGTGGTTTTCTTTGAAGATCAGTGTATAGAAGACATTGGTAAGCCAGAGAAGAACCAGCCTAGTTCAGGTGAGCTAGAGGACATGGATCCGGTTACTCCTCCCGTGGTGCCTGATGATGGGGGAGTACAGTAAGGTGCAGAGGACGAGGGAATTTCTTCAGAAGATGAACCAGGGGAGTAGCCCCCACTTGATCCACCTGTTGAGCCACAGGTGAGGAGGTCATCTAGGGACAGACAGTCGTCCAAAAGGTACTCGCCGCATGAGTACATTATGCTGACTGATGGGGGAGAGCCAGAAGATTATTCTGAAGCCCTTGCCGACGAGCATAAGGGGGAGTGGTTGAAAGCTATGCAAGAGGAGATGGAATCCTTGCATAAGAACCACACCTATGATATGGTGAAATTGCCTAAGGGTAAGAAAGCTTTGAGCAACAAGTGGGTGTTCAGAAAGAAGGTTGAGCAGAAGAATTCACAAACGAGGTTCAAGGCCAGACTTGTGGTAAAAGGGTTCGGTCAGAGACAAGGTGTCGACTTCGAGGAGATATTCTCACCAGTGGTGAAGATGACATCCATACGGGTGTTGCTTGGGTTGGCGGCTAGCATGGATCTGGAGATAGAGCAGTTGGATGTTAAAACTGTCTTTCTCCATGGTGACCTGGAAGAAGAGATCTACATGCACCAACCAGAGGGGTTCGAAGTCAAGGGCAAAGAGCATATGGTGTGTAGGCTGAGGAAGAGCTTGTATGGGCTGAAACAAGCTCCACGGCAATGGTACAAGAAGTTCGACTCGTTTATGTTGAAGCATGGATATGACAGAATGGAGTCGGACCACTGTGTGTTCACGCGCAAGTTCTCAGATGGTGATTTCTTAGTTCTGCTCTTATACGTTGATGACATGCTCATCATGGGAAAAGACATCAAGAAGATCGACAGGCTGAAATAAGAGTTGGGTAAGTCTTTTGCGATGAAGGACTTGGGCCCGGCTAGACAGATCCTAGGAATAGAGATAACCCGTGACAGGTGCAGCAGGAAGTTTTGGCTGTCACAAGAGCGGTATATTGAGAAAGTCCTAGAGCGGTTCAATATGAATGCAGCGAAGCCGGTCAGTACTCCACTGGATGGTCACTTCAGATTGAGCGACAAACAGTGTCCCAAGACGAAGGCAGAAGTGAAAGAGATGCAGAAGATACCCTACGCGTCTGCTGTAGGAAGTTTGATGTATGCTATGGTGTGTACACGCCCGGACATAGCATATGTGGTTGGTGTTATTAGCCGGTATCTTGTCAATCCTGGCAAAGAGCATTGGGTAGCGATGAAATGGATACTCGGTATCTAAGAGGCTCATCCAGGTTGATCTTATGCTATGGTGACAGTAAACCTTGTTAGAAGGCTACACAGATGCAGATATGGCAGGTGACATAGACTCCAGGAAGTCTACATCAGGGTTCATGTTCACGTTTGCAGGGGGAGCGGTTTCTTGGTAGAGTAAGCTACAGAAGGTTGTAGCATTGTCAACTACAGAGGCCGAGTATATTGCAGTCACAGAGGCATGTAAAGAGATGCTTGGATGAAGAGGTTCCTACAGGAACTTAGCCTGAAGCAGGAGGAGCACGTGATCTATTGCGATAGTCAGAGTGCTATACACTTGAGCAAGAATCCAAATCAGCATTCCAAGTCAAAGCGCATAGAGATTCGGTATCACTGGATCAGGGATACTTTGGAACAGAAGGTGTTACCGCTTGAGAAGGTCCACACGGACGATAATAGGTCAGATATGATGACCAAGGCCTTGCTCAAGGGCAAGTTTGAGGTTTGTAGAAACCTGGCTGACTTAAAGAAGGTGAATCCCTCCTGGGTCAAAAAGGGGGAGATTTGATGATTTTTTTTTTTACCCGTCGTCTTTTCGCAACTGGGATGTGCAAGTCCTTTCGCAACTGGGATGCGCTAGTCCTTTCGCAACTAGGATGCAGAAAGGAGTTTCCTAAAACTATAAAAAAGGGTCCCTAGGGTTTTTCTAGGGAATGTTGTGTTGATGAGAAAAACACAAGAGGGCTATCAAAGGTGAGAGAGAGGGGGAGAAAGAGAGAGAGGAAGCTTGTAGAAGGGAGGTTATGCTCGTGGAGGTGATCTACGGTGCAGTCTATGTCTCAGCACTCCTACGTCCTCATAATCGGTGAGATCTCTCTGGTTTTCTTTATTCTTTCATTGTTCATCCACTCCTGCATGAGTAAAGAAGGTTGTAAACGTTCTACTTCATAGTGGATTGTTGATCTGGACGAGGTCCCGTGGTTTTTACCTCTTTGAGGGTTTTTCACATAAAATTCTCTTATGTGGTGTGTGATTGATGCATTGATTATTTTCATTGCTTTATTATCCATAATTCTGGTTTGTTCTGGAGGGCTAGATCCTAAGGTTTTGTGCAAGGCCCCCAACATTATCTACTGGATAAGTGAAAACTAAGATAAACTACTTGAGGCATAATTAACTTATCTAAATTAACTTACTATCCAAGCTGAACGCCTACTTAGTTATGCCTCTCATCTCCTCACTTCATTATTTGCTAGCCCATATGTTCAACAACGTATCTTCTCCATCCATTTTCTACATCTTTATAATGTAGAAAATTTGTGAGCTTGGTGTTATTCCTTGATTAAGAATTGATCTAGGCGATACCTTGATTTGTGAAGGAGCACCATTGGTTGATCACTTGCACCTAGATTCCATGGCATTAATGTATTAATATGTCTATATTATATTAAAAAAAAAAAATTAGTGTCTAGATAAGAATTTATCCTAAATTATATATTAAACAAAATGATTTGACAAAGTTCTATGCATGTCTTTCAAAACTCTCAACAGAGACTACTTGAAATAATAAGTGGGGACATATATGGAACCCTTTTCACCTTAAATTTGCAAGTGAAAGTTTATAATACTTATTAATGATTTTGTAATGGTAATGAGTATTACAGTAGATATGTAAAGATAATGGCACCATAGCTATATGCGGGAGATTCCTAAAAGACACTACAACAAAATGGGCCTTTCCCGGCGGTCAAAACCACTGCCAAAGGTCCCAAAAACCGCCAGAAAAGAGTTTACTGGCAGTCAGGCAACTGCTGGTAAAGGCTCAGTCGGTAAAGGTTTTACTGGTAGCCATCAAATTTTACTGGCGGTTTTACGGGATGCCCCTAAATCGTCGGTTATTTATTGCATTTGGCGAAAATGAGAAAAAGCTACGGATAAAATCCGTAGCAATAGATCCCATAGTTACCAACAATCCGTAGCCATTGCTAGTTTTGTTGTTTCAATTTTTCCTGCCCAAAAAGAAAGAGGAAAAAATGATTGCAGGTAAATCTGGCCTGATGCCATTTGTATCTGCAACTCACCTACCTCTTGTAAAGCGATATACATACCACTCAACTGGACTGTCCAAAACACAGCCATGTTGTGCAAAGTAAGGAAGTCGGGTTCTCACCTTGCGACCTTTGGGAACAAAGTTGCAATTTCCCCATCCGACTCGTCATCATAGGTTTGCTCAGGTATATTTGGCCAAACCCGATTCTGTAGATTGTCTGCATCGAATCAAATACATTTACATAAATATTAACAATGTTAGTAGCAAAAGACCCAACACAACTCTCTGGACACCAAAACCCACCAACCTACAGTGTCTTTGATATCAGCACTAACTTCCAACTTCTTAAGTTACTTTCTGCATGTTCCAACCTTTCGCTTCCCAGATTTCACCCAACAGACATGATGAAACCAAGGTGCTAATTGGCTCTTAGAGAAGGGGAGTTGGTCACATTCTTGCTGCTTCTTCCTCTTGCAGCCTACACAACAAAGCCAAAAAGGAGTAAAAATTACAAAAAACCAAAGGAAGTAGGTGTTATTTGGGGCATAGAAAAAACACTAGTGTTCCATCAACAACAACAACAACAAACACACATTTGGTCTGAGCAACACAACCGGTGGGAAATTTTCATGAAAGATAGGGGAATAGCATCAGCCATGAAAATCATCATTGATTCATAAAATAAACTAGTTTATGAAATTTCATCACTTACAAGCTCTCCTAGAATTCGTGCAACTTCAACAAGATGAATGATAAAAGGTTCTCCACTTCGTCTTTTTTGTCCATCATGAGCTTCAAATGCCAGCTGCAGTAACCCACTAAGCATATCTACAAGTAATCATTGCTCCCTAAATAGAGATTATGAGTAGTAGTTTTCCTAGATAATAAACAGCTGGATAAAGTATGGCCCAGAGACCAGAATAAGAATATTAAATGCAACAGGACCTATGCCCAAGATTTACCTTCAAAGCATTATTGACCAAATTTAATTCTTCTGGTGGAAGATATTCAATGGTCGGTCTCAGGTCCTAAAGGGTCAGAGAAAAGAAAAGACAAAAAAACTATAAGGCATTAGCAAAAAAAAATAGAAGATTTATTTCTGTGTCTCAAAAAAGCCAAACATTAAAAACAACATGGAAATTACTAACCAAGAACGTATATAACCATTTTACTTTTTAGTTTTTCCTTAAGATAAGGCATCATGTACAAATACACAGTAGAGGCAATTCAAGGAAAAAATAATTGTTAAGGGTTTCTTCAACTCGATCTTCAAGAAGGTATAGCCACTACTTTCTTCCAAACAAAATCATTAGAGATGTAAGAACCATGATATCAATTGAACTCCAAACAATGCCATCTAACAACTTGGATCAAAATAAAATGAAGATCATGGTAAGAAAGGAGGAACACAATCACCGCAATCCAAGAAACGGTAAAGGCTCTCCTATGAATAGTTTATTGAAATAATAAATTTATTAAAATCATAGGAAATACAAGTTTTTCCATAATTTCAATTTCTGTACCACAAGCATTAGTCTTTTGAGAGGAATACAAGCTAAGTTTGCAAAAATATGGTAAAGCATAATGCATGAAGCTTTTATCAAATTATGGAAAAATTGTAATTAATAATCTAGGAGTAATTAACCATCATTCAAGCCTGAAATGACTTTGCCTTAGCTTTCACTGCTTTCACACCTCCAAACACAACATAGTTACCCTACCATTATGGAATGAATTTAATGTCAAATATTGAGAAATAAAGAAAGGCTTCCTAAATTGGATAAAAGAAAATACTCAATGACAATCTTACTGGACAGAGGAAGTTTGCAATTTGATCTTTATTTTTCTCATCCACTTCTTCATTAGTCATGCATCGCATAGCAGCTTGGACCTTTTCTCGAATCTAGTTCTATGACACCAACCATAGTACTGTTAGCAGCATCTTGCAACTTCCGAAGAAATTGAAGAAGAATCATTGACTAGCAAAATGTCTTGAATCTATCAATACCAGGTTTTGCAAAGAGAAAATATTGATCATCTACCTAAGGAATGGAAAGAGAAACTACCCATTGAGCCGTTTAGATGCCCACCTACATAGCTTCTCCTCTGACCTTGACCACTGAGTCCATCCTCGAAACTGTAATGCAGAACATCTAATCCAAGATATCCAAAACCAATTTGACTCTCACATCATTTCCACACACAAGTAGAACAGGTCTAGTCATTACCAAGTCAGAATCGATACCAAGCATTAAAACCTGAAATTGTGCTAATCCCATTACCAGGAGCAGTTTAGAGAGAGAAATGAGCATAGAATGTCCAAAATAATGCTATCGGAATATTACAATTTAGAAATACAAGGATTAGAACCAATGCTCAAGAACATTCTATCGGTGTATGGGGTCAGCACAGGACAATCAGGTAAGCTATCAATACAATGAATACCGGCACAGGTTGCTAGAACCAATAATGTGAAGTGCATCTCTTGATTTGTACAGTACTACAGCTTACTTTTACCTTGTATTAGCAAATAAATACCAGCACAGGTTGCTAGAACTTACAATATTTTTTGCTCACTAAACTGAAAGACAACGCATAATCTTCACACAGCAGCAACAACATAACCAACAACAAATTACATTTGCATCTCAGTTCATACCTGGTGGTTGCATGTAATATTTGTGAATGCTTCCACAGGTTAACTTAACCTGCTGGGAACCGTCATACACTGTAATATCTTACAACAGAGCGGGTTCTGAAGAGTTACAAGTTGGGCCTGTAGGAAAGCATATGAAGCAACAAAAATATAAATTAAGCAAGATAAATTATTTATGGGAGAGATTGATGAATAATACCTGGCAAGTTTCTTAATTTTCTTTAGGGAAAAAGCAGCAGAAAATGTATTCATAAAGCACACCATTTAATCGATAAAGAAATTTTAAAAATAGGTTAACCATAACATCAATCCACAATCAATTTAACAATCTTGGTCTTTTAAAACTGGAATATCAAACATCAACCCTTAATTCTCAGACAATTTCAAAAAACATATATATACATATAAATTGAAAAAAACATATATATACATATAAATTGAAAAAAAAAAAAGTTCAGAAAAAGAAGTGGAAAAATATAAACTTAATCGAATTCTAGGAAAGAATGCCCATTTTGATCTGTAGCTGATTAAAACTTTCAACCTACTAATGTGTGCACGATATCAAGCAAATGTGCCATGTTTGAAGTTATGATAGAAGAAAAGCTGTTAGTCATAAGGGCAAATATGCAAACACATATGCATGCATGTGCAACATGTACATGTACACCTCTATATATAGTATGAGGATATGCATGTACATATGCACGCAGAAAGATATATGCAGACAGAAAGATGATCAGCTATTATAATGCAAGATAAAATCTTACTTGTGGAAAGAGCAAAATGAGAATTTTTGTGATCTGTTTCCCATTTTTCACCGAGCAGTGCAACTACAGTTTGACAAGCTTAAGTGTAAGTGAAACCATACCAAAACAAACATAAGAATCATGGAAATCCATCAGTTCAAGGTCATTATGAACTGATGCATTTTCAACACTCCAGTACATAAAGTGGGGGGCAAAATTCAAACCTACTTACCAACCAAATAATAGTAACAATAATGATGATAGTAATTTCTACTGAGTTAACTCTATATTATGATTTACAAATAAGAAACTGAGAACACAGGGAGCGTAACATAACCAATACCAAAATAACATGGAAGAAAACCAGTTGACAAATGCCATCACTTTTGTGCAATAAAAACTTCATCAAGCTAGGCTCTTAACATGTCGTTCAAAGTAGAATGCTTGTGTCCCCGTATTCTATTTTCCAAATTATTTTAGGCAATGGTCCCACAACTGAAGAAATAAAAATTTCAAGTGGACCACATCACAGGAAACAGTGATTATTGGCCATTAAAAACCTCTCGCGGGCCACGAAACAAGAAACATCCACATCCTACACATAACGAACTACACTACACAGTCTCTTCGTTATTTCAGTAAGATGCAGAGGGATAGGCATTGAAAAGAATAATACCTACATGCCGACAGATTGTATTAAAAAACACAACTAAGGCTAGCTGTCATAATTTAGTTGAAGTTCATTTTCTGCTTAGGAGTTTGAGAGTCCTACTAACCTATATGGCACTCGCAATCATTTGCCTTAGTTTGGTGAAATCTGCACAAGTGCTTCCACTTTTTTTTTTTGAATTCAATTTCAGTATGGCTGATGTTGTGTGCAGCTTTAATGTTCTCTAGTAGATTTCAGATCCAACAATTAGCATAGCATATTTCATTCAGTACCAATTCCTCCCAAGACGGCACAATAAAAGGGAAACTACATTACCTGCCACCTCGATACGTAGAAGCCTTTGGGGAGATCCTTACTGACGGTTTTGGAACCAGGAAGGATAAATGGCTAGTGTTGTCATGTGCGATCGCATATGCGCATATTTGTGCAAGGATCGCATATGCGGCAGTGGCATATGCGACCCTGCACATATGCGATCGCATATTCCATATGCGATCGCATATGCGATGTATGCGATCGCATACTGCATATGCGATCGCATATCTCCCAACAGTCAGAAATCTGACCGCCTTTTTTTTTAATATGGATTTTTTCTCTATAAAAATGTATTCTAAGCATTCCTCTCTCTATTCTCTATCTCTTATTCTTATAATCTTACATACATTCTAATTTCTAAGAGTGAGTCTTACAACTTACAAGTTACATACATCCACTCCTCTCCATCCAATTCCATTTCCAAGTTTCCATATTTCTTTTCTTTTCTTTCAACAATCAACATTCAAGAATCAAGGAAGGGTTACAACTTACAATTTACAAGAATCAAGAATCAAGAATCCACCAATCCATATTCATTGTTCAAGAATCAAGATTCAAGACAAGAATCAAGTGACTCCTCACTCTAGTCTCCAATCTCCATCCACATTCCACAAGTTCTTCACTTCTTCTAAGTTCTAACTTCTAACTTCTATTCTAATTTCTAAGTTTCTAAATTCTAATTCTAATTAGTAATTTCTAATTTTTAAGTTTCTAATAACTTCTTTGATTTCTATCATTTTTTTAAAAAAAAAAAAAATTTGTTTGTTAAATGTTAATTGATTCATTTTACTTTGTTAGTTGTTAGCAAATAGCAACTTAAAAGTTTGACTTTGAACTTTGAAGTTTAAAGTTACAAGTTAGTAAGTTACAACTTACAAGTTACAACTTACAAGTACAAGTTACAAGTGACAAGTCACAACTCACAACAAGAATTCAAGAATTCAAGAATCAAGAACAAATACAATACTCAAGTGAAGAGGCAAAGGTGAAGAGATTCAAGAGAAGACAAGTAGACAACTTAGACAAGAATTTGGAATTTTGGAAGTTGAAAGTTGTTATTTTAATTTTATTTGTGTAAATCTCTCTCTCTCTCTCTCTCTCTCTCTCTCTCTCTCTCTCTCTCTCTCTCCTTCTCTTTCTACAAGTGTAAGTAAGTGTGTAAACAACTCTCTTCTTCTCCCTTTCTTCAAGTGTAAGTGTGTAACTCAAACTCTCTCCCTCTCTCTCCCTCTTCTTCTCCCTTTCTTCAAGTGTAAGGTGTAACTCAAACTCTCTCTCTCTCTCTCTCTCCCCTCTTCTTCTCCATTTCTAGTATCTACAAGTGTAAGTGTGTAAGTGTAACTCTCTCTCTCTCTCTCTCTCTCTCTCTCTCTCTCTCTCTCTCTCTCTCTCTCTCTCTCTCTCTCTCTCCCTAACCCTAAGTCCCAACTCCCAACTCCCAACTCCAAGTTCTAGTTTTCTTTTTATTTGTAGTTTACTTTATAGTTTCTAGTTAATACTTAATAGCTAGCTACTAGCTAGTTACTTTTTAGTGCTAATATAATACACACACCACCATCCACCACCATCATAAATTCATAATATCTTCTTCCCAATCTTCCTCTTTGAGGCCCAAGTCGAATGACCCGAGTTGGAAGTATGGGCACTACCATAATGCTACCGAAAAGACTCACATAGTATGTTATTTATGTGGATTTGTGAGTTCCGGTGGCATTGCAAGGCACAAGCAACACCTTGCACATTTACCCTGGTCAAATGCAAAAGCATGTGACAAGATTACTCTAGAAATCCGAAGGGAGATCATGGAGTATATGGACAAACAATCAAGAAAGAAATACGATAGTGCCCTACGTCAAGAGGAATATATGGAACAAGATGCATATGTAGATATAAATATAGTAGATGTCGATGAAGCTCAAGCTAGTCCCACTCCCCCTTCTTCGACAGGCCAGTCTAGACCATAAGTACAACCATCGAAAAGAGGTCGAGGGCATGGACCCTTAGATAGATGGTGTAGACCACACCACGAGGATGTGGTCGACTAAAGGGGTAAAGGGAAAGGCCGGCTCAAACAACTTTAGAGAACCGGTATAAACAAAAAGATAGGAAAACCACAATTCAATATATTACTAAGTGGTTTTACCAAACTGGCGTTGCTTTCAACGCCGTTAAATCGAAAAGCTTCAAAGTAATGATTGAGGCTATAGGTCAATTTGGACCTAGGCTTAAACCTCCTTCATATCATGAAATGAGGGAGACATGCCTTAGAACTGAAGTTGAATATACACAATCCTTCATAGCTGAATATAGGGAATCATGGAAAATATATGGTTGTACACTAATGGCCGATGGATGGATCGATAGATCCTATCAATCTCTCATTAACTTCTTAGTAAATTGTCCAACTGGGACGATGTTCTTGAAGTCAGTGGATGCGTCGGGTCATTCATACATAGGAGAATATTTGTTTAACTTACTAGATAATGTAGTTAAAGAAATAGGTGAGGACTACGTTGTATAAGTAATTACAGATAACGCAGCCTCGTATGTAATGGCCGGTCGTCTTCTTATGGAGAAGAGGCAACATTTATTTTGGACCCCTTGTACAGCCCATTGTATTGATCTCATGTTAGAAGATATAGGTAGATTATTTATAAATGTGATTGCAAGGGCTAGAAGAATCACGATTTTTATGTACAAACATGCTCTTCTTCTCAGTCGAATGAGAAAACACATTGTGGGTAACTTACTACGTTCAGCAGTCACCCATTTCGCTACAGCCTTTTTAACACTACAAAGGCTACATGCAAAGAAATCAGAACTTAGAAGCTTTGTAGTGTGCCGATTTTACAAGTGGGCCTTGGTCAAGGAAGGCTGATGGGAAACGGGTTCAACAAACAATTCTTTCTCAAAGTTTTTGGACTCAAGTGGTAAAGGCGTTAAAATCATCCGAGCCCTTAGTCATTATGTTGCGATTGGTGGACAGGAATGAGAAGCCCGCAATGGGCTACATATATGATGCGATAGAGAGAGCGAAAAATAAGATCATGGACCATTTTAACTATAGAGACCGTGATTACAGGCCAATTTTAAAAATTATAGATAGAAGATGGGGCAGCCAAATATCATCCCCATTATATTCGGCTGCTTACATCCTTAACCCAGCCTGTTTATTCGCTTCTGCTGATCCAGCAGAAGCACTAACTGTACATATGGTTGGATTTATTGATGTCTTGGAAAGAATGATTCCCGATAGAGGAGAACAGGACAAGATCTCAAGTTTGCTAGACTTCTACACAAAAAGTGAAGGGATATTCTCAAGGGATATCGTAATAAGACATCGGACAATGAAATTACCCAGTAAGAACTTATATGAATGAATGTTAGTGTATGTGGTATGTCAACTGTGTCTCTATGAGACTAAGACTCTAACCTATACTTAAACTATTTTTTTCAGCTGACTGGTGGGCTGCCTATGGAGTGGACCCGAACAGGAAGGATCTAGCTCTAAAGAAGCTGGCTATGAAGATTCTTGGACTCACGTGTTCTGCCAGTGGTTGCGAGCGTAATTGGAGCACGTTCGAGGCGGTAAGTTTAGAGTCTTTAGACTGTTTAGTGTTTACTGTTTACTAATTATTTTTTTGTAAGCTAAATTCATTACCTAAATAGCTAATACAAAATGCATTTTCTTTCTTACAGATTCATTCCAAGAAAAGGAATTTTCTCGAGCAAAAAAAGCTTAACGACTTGGTTTTTATTCAATACAACCAAAAATTGCGAGAACGATTCCAAAGTAGGAAAGAAAAGACCAGTTTCTTTGACCCTATCTGCTTAGATGAGTTGGATGCAGATAACGGGTGGCTCGTAGAAACGGAGGACCCGGTATTTACTGGAGAGGACCTGACATGGGCACAAGTTGAAGATGCCACATATGGATCGATGCCTGGTGAAGGTAGTAGTACCACTCGAAGGCGAAGAACGGGGGGGAGCCGGGGGGCGAGTAGTAGCCGTCAACCCGTTGATAAGATTGAGGAGATTGAAGAAGGAGAAGGTGATAATGATGATCAAGCTGAAGAAGATCATCCACCATTGGATGTTGATGAAGTATTAGTACGTACAGATGATGAAGAAACGGAAGAAGAAGAAGTGTATGTGGAAGAAGGAGATGACTCGACTGATGATGATGATGATGGTGGTGGTGGCAGACCTGGTGATGATGTGCCACAATGGATGATAGATCAATGTATATGATAAATGAATAATGATTATTGATTAGATAAATAAAATAATAAATACATACATAACTTCTTAATTTTATTTAATGCTTGTCTTATAAGTCATAACTCATAAGTCTAAGTGTTGAACTGCTGATGACTTGATGTTAATGTTGTTGATTGTTGATATTGATACTTGATAACTTGATATCAAGTTATCAACAAAATGTTAGTTAAATTTAAATGTAAAATGTTTAATTGTTATTTGTTAAGATTTAAGAAGTTATCAAGTTAACTATATTATAATTTATAAATTTATCAAATTATCATTGTTCATAAGTCATAACTCAAAAGTCATAACTTCATATGTATGTAATTGGTTGGTTTTATTTTTTATTTTTTACTTAAATTAAATGCATTTCATGTCCCAATGACATATAATAATTTATTATGATTTTTCTGATTTTTTTCAATTTTTTTCTGATTTTTCTTAATTTTTTTGAAAAAGTGCAAAAAAAAAATTTAAAAAAAATATGCGATTGTGCGATCGCATATGCGCACACGCATATGCAATCGCACGGGATCGCATATGCGATTTGACAACATTGTAAATGGCACACCTAATGTTATGAATCCCAGCAACCTCTCTGGATGAAGGACAGCGAATAGCGAAGCGGTAAAGACTCCAAAATCCTTCGAGACAAGGAAAGTCTTCCACACCATCATCACCAAGAAATCAACTTGTTAATGATTCTTGAGTAAGAAAAGAAAGAAAGGAAGTAAAAAATTATAGCATAAGCAATTAACTTTGGAGTTGAGTATCATAGTTTAAAATTCAAAACTCATATCAAATGTATTTTTCTTTCTAGATTCTTCATTTCTTTTGACATGTACTTATCTTTCTTAGATTTCCATATTGAAAGAACATACAAGAGGTGGAAGAAAAAGAAGAAAAGTCATAATCATCATCGTCATCTTAGCCTTTTCTCCTAGCGATTTCAGGTTGCCTTTTTAAGTGGTAGATTGGCAAGAGTTCTAAAAACATCTCTGCCCACCAGACATTACCTTCCATCACTAATTGATTCATGTCTGTCACTAATTTGATGATAGGGCATTTGAGTACCTTATGAGAGTCTGTCATTGTTAATTCAACAGTCCAACTCCTGAGCTGACTAATTACATTGGTACAAGTAAAACTTATAAAATTAATACTGAAAGCAGTATTTTATTTATTTATTTTTTTCTATTTTCTTCCCTTCTTCCTCTGATGTATATATGCTCTATCTTTCTATATGTTTTGTGTTATTTTAAAAGGAAATACAGAAGCAGGAAGGAGACTGAAGTGGCATATGCAGAAGGACAGAGAAGTTTACAATTTCTACAGTCATCTTTTCATTTCTCTGATATTCCATTATATTAAAGACGTTCTGTACTAAGATTTGATTCAAAACTCAGAAAATCACAAAGCAACCATATTTTTCTGAATTAAAACTCCTCATGTTTGAAGTAACCTTGGATTCGAGCCTGTCTTTTTAATGAAATTCCTTCGATGCATTAAAAACAAAACAAAAAAAGAAAGAAAGAGACGTAATTTTTGTAGCTATCAGACACCTTTTGGATGTCAAAGGAATGAGAATGCATGTAAGTATCCTTGCTAACAAAGGAATGAGAATGCCCATTCCGCCATGCATTCATATGATATCTTTCTTGCGTGTGTGTGTGTGTGTCTATCAAAATGAAAAAAGTGCCAGAAATCTCATCATTCTGCCTATAATACAGCCTTTGCCCACAGTGGGTTGCATCAGAGGAGATTTTTGAGATGGCATTCATCCACAGTGAGTTGCATTCGTACAATGGTCTGGACCTCTGAACGATGGGTCTCACTTATAAAATCTGAAAATCTGAGGATAACGTACATGTCCTTGGTGATGACCTTATCAATCTTCATTAACATATAGATTAAATTAGCTTGGAATTTAGGATAGGTACCAAAACATGCCATTGGGAGGAGATAAATCTTAGAAAGCTTACAGGTAACGTGATTGGTTGTGGAAAAGGCTGACTAGTTGTTAGTAAATCATCGTATGTTGTGGACCAGCTGAAACATAAGATTAAATTCTTTCATTAAATTAGCTATGGACATGAGGATAATGTAATTAATATCATTTAGAAAGAAACTGTAATAGATGGCGAATACAGCAGAGTATTACATTCCAAAACTTTTTAACTGTGTGTATGGTAGAGACAGACGGGACACAAGAAACCCAAATCAATGACACGAATTCAGCAGATTTCTTGACAATACAGCAAGTTTGGGTCATTTGGCATTTAATCGAGCATGTAAGGTGCCCAAAGCATAACATAACAATCTCTCCTTCATAACCATATATACATTTAAGGGTTTTCAATTGTAACAAGTGGGGCCCATGCTTTCTTCTATGATATAGTGGATGGAACACATCCCAAAACCTCCCAAATTGGAAGATCCTAGCCACAAATCCTTGGATTCCATCTTCCACTTGAATGTAGACGTTTGATTTATTTCTCTTCTTAATTATCTGTTTTAGGTCACAAATTGAAAGGTTATGACTGTCCTATTGAGGAGTTTTTTGGGCATTGTCTGTCCATGCTGGGATGCAAGTATGCAACAGATGGGTGGTCTGGCCATAGTTGATGAAAAAATCATTTCCCCTCCCCTAAACCAATGTTTTTCATGTCTTGCTTCCTGCTTCTGGCTAAATACCATAAAATTTATCATGTGTGATTGTGGTTGCATGAAGTGCAAAATAGGAAGAGAGAAAAGAATTGTTCTTTTACGTTGCTGAACATAAAACTTCCCTTATATTCCATCTGCTGGAAGCATTGCCAGAATACTTGCTAAAATATTATCAAAGGAGAGATCTGATTGCACATAGAGAAAACTTCTAATGCCCACAATGTGCATCAACTTGATGAGAGTTGCACAGTTCTTTAGCATTTCTTAGTTATCCATTGTTACATTGTTTAAGGGTACTTTTCTAAATTTCTTTTAGTGTTCAGTATATGTCATCATCATAGATTAACAGGCATATGCATACATTTCATAACAAATTCATAGATAGATCAGATGTTCCAATTTTCATAAATAAACCTCACATTTAAAAATTGCCTCACTAATAAATTCCAGTTGAGCTGTCAGTTCTTCCAATAAATGAGGAAGGAATTGAAAAAGAGTCATGAAAGGCCCATACGTAATACACAAGGAGCTTGAGAAAATTACTAGGTGGGAGTGTATAGTACATTTTTTCAGTTTCTACAGGTGGGGCCATTTTTCGGTTGATCAATGCCATATTTTTCTTGACCATCTATTTGCTGGCTACCAATTGAAGGTCTGGGATTTTTCCATGTTGGTGAATTTCGGCGCACAGGCCATCCAGTGTGGGCCATAATATCAACAGTTTGGATAATGAATGACATGCGCCATTTGTAACAAACTGAAAACCCAATCACCCTGTACAAACTTTTGGCCATTCGTAACGAAATTCCTCAGTAACTGTTGGGACAGATAAAACTACGAAAAGTAACAAGGATTATTCATCCATCAGATGTTAAGAGAGGTTTCATGTGATTCCCAGCAAGTAAATAATGGCATCAAACCAAAGATAAAGTACATAACAAGCACAAAGAAAACTCTGCATGCATGGCAGAATGAATTCTACTATAATAAATATGGGTGGTGGGTACAAGCCACAAGGTATCATCCAAAAACATTGGCAGGAGAACTTGGCTGCTGGAAGTTTAAAAGCCACTAATGCACCACAATTGAACCACAGTTTGCAGCACAACTCAACTACCAATTCAAGCTCAGAACTAAAAAAATTAATGCAGCCAGATGATAGGTAGCAAATTATTTAAAGTACCACTGATATATTTTCATTCTTAGTGCTTAGTGATCAAATTTCCAACCAAACAACTTCCTACGAAACAAATCTGATTAAGAAGTGTAAGATGCCAAATATCTTTCTATATTATTTCAGAGGACATGAACGAGAAAAACCATGCAGACTAGTTCCGAGAGAAAGGAACCATCAGTTTACATTAAAAAAAAATTATAAAAAAATTTATATATAAAAAATATAAATAAAAAAAAAACAAAGAAAGAAAGATAAAATAAGCACTAAACACGTTCACAGTTGGAATAGCAAATGCGAATGTTAATTACAAAGTTTCCAACCGAGCAATTGTTCCAATTGAGGATGGAATTGGTCCATAGATGTTGTTTCCACTCAAGTTTCTATACAATAGCCAAGAGACAAAAAATTAGTAACAGGGTAAAGATGAATTTTTTATTTTATTTTAATGCAAAGGGCAAAAAAACACTGAACATTCCATCATATATTGAGGTAGAAGTAAGCAGATGAATGCCTAGGATTATGCAACTATTTTATTAGGATCATATTACTTGGATATTGTAAAACTTAAGAGAGATAAAGATGCACATTCTTATTCAAGGATCCAGATAAAAAGAAATGGGTGCATTTTGAAGAATATACATGCTCAGCAGATGACGGAGCCTGGATATGTCAGTTGGCAAGAAACCCTTCAAACCTTGATTGTCTAGACCTCTGCACATGCACAAGAAAAATTATAGTAAATTACAGAATTTATTACAGATTTTCCATCAAGGGTCCATCATAAAGGCACAATTAAAACATTCAAGAAGTAACTGTTCATTAGAAACCAGAAAATTATCCGAATTGGAACAACAAATGAGTAGAGAACACTGGAGAACTTCCTAGTTGTCATTTGGTTGTATTTTGTGTTGCTTCTCCGATATGTTCTATGTGGTGCTCATTCCCTAGTACATTGTGCAGTGATGAGACTATCACTCTTCTCCAGCCCTTCATGTGACTATTATTTTTTTGATTTTAGTTCTAATAAAATCTTAGTCACAATTCAGAAGAAGAAATACAGAATAGTGGAAAGTCTGGCAAAAGGTTCTCACATTACCTGCTTACATGAAAAGTCAATCAGTATTTACTTATTGTCATAGTCATAGATAAAGAAATTTTGTAAGAGGAAGGAAAAGAAACTATTATCCATTGGGGAAATGGATGGAAGCTTTGATGCCATGTCAATCCGGAATAAAACATTGGTGAGATGTCAGCATTCTAGGGCACTGTTACCAAGGAATGATATGGATACTGCATAGGCATGTCAATCGGTATTACCTAGATTTCTGCATACTATAATACCATATATAGATTTCTGCATACTTTAATACCATATAAAAGGTGTTATGACTTTGAAGAAGACAACTACTAAATATTCCCATATATAGACTAGAGTGACTCAAACCTACAAAAATTCCTCTTCTTACTACATAATTACCTAAAGACCCACATATTAATACATTTTATTGTACTCTAAAATCTTTTACACATCAATTTTGTCATAATATCCTTAAAAAATATGTCTGTTCGCATAAGAGGATGACATATAGCTCAACAAAATCCTATCAGGTAGCAAAGTATTTTCTCTCTTTTTTTCTTTTTTCTTTTTTGAGAGAGAGAGATGACAGCAAAATTTTATAAACAGAAGGCACCAATATGCAAAAAACTTTACAACAGGGTTGAACAACCAAACATTCCCCCCCCCCCCCCCCCGAAAAAAAAAAAAAAAAAAAAAAAAAGAGCATAAAGCCCAATAAAAAAAATTAAGCCCCTTGCTCTCATCCTTAAGGTCCTTGATAAACCTCTCGAAATGCAACCGAACACTGGGGAAGCTATAGGAACTGACTTGATATATCACCCCTTGGCTACTATTTCAGCGAATTGCAGGACTTCAGCCATACAGTTCCCATTCTTCTGCTGCAGCCATAGCTTGAATGATGTGCAAATTAGTGAACAAATGAAGAGAGATAAACAGAATGTGAATACTAAGGGATGAAGAGATCAGCAGGCCACCCAAATGAAGAACATAGTCAGATCAGAGGACTTGCTTTGAATAAAAGGAACACCCAAGTGAATACTAAGGGATGAATAGAAGCAGATTAGAGTGCAGTATCAGTGCAATAAAAAAAATGACAGACTGCTAGTGAAATTGGGTAGATTAGCTTTCCCCATGTGCGTACATATCAGTGTCACATCTAGGTTATATCATGAGCCATATGCCTGCGTAATAATCCATCGATATTTTTATAAATAACTTGTTCTAACGATGACAAGTTTAGCTCTCGTCCAGCATTTTCTTGCACATAAATCAAAGGCCATGAACTTCCCAGATTTGCAAGAGAGTCAGTTTTTATATATTTGGAGGACTGGTGCTACATGAGTAAAACACTATTCTACACAAAACTAGTTTCCTGTTTTACTTTGGACATGTAACTATGAATGATATGTGCATGTATGTATGTGTAAAACATCATTATTCACCAAACCTAGTTTCCTATTTGTGTTTTTGACATGTATGTATGTATGTATGTATGTATGTGTGATGTGTATGCATATGTATGGGTTATAATACACCATTCTTGACAAGACCCTGTTTCCTGCGTTGCTTTCACATTTACGTATATAAGATGGGTACATATATGTATCCATAAACTCCATTCTTCAGCCAATTTTGTTGTTTTTGCTTTTGGTATGTATGTGTATGTGTACATATATTGGATATATTGACTAGAGTTTGTATATGGGTACTTGTATTTTGAGCTGATTGATTCCTGTGGTTCTCATTTTTCTGCTGTTTGGATTTTTTTCCCTCTTTAAATTTCTGTTTCTTTTGCTTTTCGTTTTTCTTTTATGGTTGTTAATTTGAAGCTTCATGTTGTTGATAGCTTCCTTGTATATCTTTGTGTGTGTGTGCTTGGTTATTTTATTGGATTCTTTTTGGGTGTTTTTTTCCCTTCATTTTTCCCTTTTCCATTCGTTTGCCTTAATTGATGCTTTTCCTAAATATCCCCTTCTTGTGGGTTGTGTTTGATTATTTAATTGGATTCTCAGAAATGATTATATATATATATGTGTGTGTGTGTGTGTGTGTGTGTGTGTGCATAGTTTTAGTTTTTTTCCCAATTCTTAGAAATTGATGCCTTTCCATTTGTTTTTTTTTATATCCATTTCTCTCTCTCTCTCTCTCTCTCTCTCTCTCTCTCTCAATGGATTGGGTTGGAATTAGTAATTTCATTTTCTATGCTTTCTTTTCTCTTGCTGATACTATTGATTTTCGTGAATTCTCATAAAGAAGAAAAGATTTTTTTTTTTGTTTTTTTAAAAAGATAAATGTGAGGGGTGTATGACAATCATAACCCTCAATTGATGGCCTTTTGTGGATGTTGGTACCTTCTTTAGGAAAAGATGACACACCAAACTTCCTTGGAAACCACACCCCCAACCCTCATCCTCGCATCACCTTTCAGGGAAATTGCATCCAAACAGCCCCTGACCACCTTATTTAGGAAACCATGATCCAAGCAAGTACCTTATTTTGGAAACCATGCCCCCAGCCCACCATTCTCATCCTTTGGCATCACCAGGAATCCCACAGTTACAACTGCATTTCACCCTAACCCACTTACAAAAACTACTCTCTCAATCACACTACATGCCTTACTCACTTCACAAGTACAACCAACCCCACACCTCACACTCTCCCTTCTGTTCTCTCACAGGACCTGCCACAACCCACTGGTTACAATTACTTGTTAGAATTCTCAACCAATGGGCCATCATTGGCCAATAGTTTGGATTCAAATCGGATCAGATTGGTTTATCATGTATGAGATGTATGACTATGCTGCAGGCCCTACTTAAGTGATCGTAAACATGATCCAAGGGGTAGCAAACACATGTATGCTCATGGTATATAGAGTCCAGGATTGTGTGGTGTTTTGACTAGTGTGGAGTGTTAAAATATAGGAGTTTAAATGATAGCTCAGGACTCCCCTAAAGTCATAAGCACTGGCCTTAACTGACGTATTCTGGAAGTCATTTTCTATGTTTTCTTTTCTCTTGCTGATACTATTGATTTTTAGAACTCTAGTTTAATTTCTGTTGAGTTCTATGCCTTAAAAAAAATTCAATTTTTAGAGAAGAATTCTCATTTGGTTTATGTGAAAGTATATGCATTTAGTGGCTAATGATATTCACAAATTAAGATTTCTTGCATGCCTATTCTACTATGTATAAGAAATTTTAGATCTAACATTTTCATACAGTTATAATGATACCAAGACTATTGAACACTGACACCCAGATCCATAGCTCAACTGGCAGACTGAGTGGAATACCTCGTTTCAACACTTGAGGTCTTGGTATCGATCCCTAGCGGGGGTGGCTAACATGGAGTGTGTACTGACATGGGTGTGTACTAACAAGCTAACCCAAAAAAAAAAAAAGGACTATCGAACACTACTATTGTCTATATCTAGCATAAGAGGAACATCACAAACTGGTGGATATTTGATCACTCAATTACCATAATAGCCAATATTTTGTACTATGTTTGGATCGTGTGCTTCCAATTATATAAATGAATAACTGCAGATCACATTTAAATTTATTTAAAAAAAAAAAAAAAAAAAGAGGCAAAGGACAAGATCAATTACATAAATGAATAACTGCAGATCACATGTACTCTTGTAACCATCTTCCTGATATTACAAATATACATCCATATGAGATCTAGACAGCTCATCTATTGTGCCATAAGCCAACAGTCAGGTTAATCGGAGCCCCTTATGGGAGAATTTCTGCTCATTGTATGTAATTCATTGGTCAGACTTTTTTCTAACCATCGGTTTCTAATCAACAAAAATCATCAAATCAGAGGATAAATTCATCCCACCTGCGTAAGTTTATAGGTGTAGCCCATCCAAACAGGGGCCTAGCAGATGAACGATCTCGATCCTATACATCTTTGCCACTGTCATATGAATGTAGATGGAGAGCTCAATAACTATTCTGCATATTAGTCATTATGTTATTGGTCAGATTTTCTTCCCACGCAGGCATTATCTCTGAAATAAACATCCCAAACCGCAATGGAAATCAAATACTGCACATATCAGTTTCTCAAATGCTACCTATTACCAAAAAAGGCATTATCTCTATTCTTTACTTTTTTCTTTTTTCAATTTCTCTGTTTTTCCTCCCAATCAAAGAACTACACTAAAAAACGATCTCCTCCCTAGAAATTTCAAATACCTCAATTAAAAGAAAATTTTAAAAAATTAATTAATTAATATTCAAAAGATCTACATCATCAAAGCACAAATGAAAAACATCAGAAAAATTTTTTTTAAAATAAAAATAAAAATCCTATAAAATGATCTCAACATCAAAATGCAGCTCCAAAAACCCCCAAAAATCATTGCGGAACACAAATGTGACTCAAAAAACCCTAGAAAACATAATGCAGTTCGATGAAACCCTAACCTTACAATGTGGGAAGACGAGATCGAAAAGATTACATTTGCTCTTACCTTAAGTCGATAAAACGGGAAGCGAGAAAGTAAAAGAAACCCTAGATCCGATGTGAACGCGATAACCAAACGGGTTCGCCTTTGAAAACGTGAGCTCGTTGAGATCTGCGAATCCAAAGGAGAGCTCTCTCCTCCAGCATTTAAAGTGAGAGAGATAGAGAGATGGAAAATCGGTAGTAGGGTTTTCTGAGAGAATCGAGAGAGCGGGTCAGAGAAAAATTCTAGAGCTTTTACCTTTATCGCTGCTGCCGGGTGTTGCAAGAAGGAAAAAAGGAAAGAAGATAAACACGAAGGACAAATGTCATGGAAGGGGATTAATGGGAAAGGGAGAGGCTGAGTGCGAGAGAGAGAGAGAGAGAGAGAGAGGAGAGAGAGTGGTGAGGGAGCGTGGGAGATCGAGAGAGGGCGAGAGAAAGGGAGAGGCTTTTGGGTTTTGGGGGATGGGCGCGCGAGAGAGAGGGAGATACAGCGCAAATGAATAGGCCCTAATGTGTTTTTTTAATAGAAAGGGACCTTTACCCGCAGCTGTTAAAACAGGCTGCGGGCAAAGGGTAAGCCCATCAGTCGGCTAAGCGCTAATTTGTTGTAGTGAGAGGCATAGGGACATGGATTGCTTCTGCCCTTGCCGCATGGAGTTCCTATGGTTGGAAGCCATGTGGGGCCTAGAAATGTGTCCATGAGAAATTCACTTCGTCCATTAGTTTCTCAACCTTACAAGACTCCAAAAATTAGGCAGATTCAAAACTCATGTGGACCACATGCCAGGAAAGGGCGAGAGTGAAAATGTCAACCATTGAAACCATGATGCTTATATGTCATCCAAACCGTTGATGATGTTATTAACACCGAGATAAACTGAAGATACAAATATCATCCTGATTAAGAACTTCTATGACACTCACAAAGTTTCCAACGATAGATGTTCAATCCACGCTCATGTGGCCCATGCAAGTTTTACAATTGCCTGATTTTTGTAGTCCAATCCTATTGTGAGGTTGAGAAACTAATAGACAGTGGATTTCTTAGGGCTATCTATGTGGGCCCCACACAGGTTACCCGAAGTCCAAATGTATCATGTAGATTTAGGGTGACGAGAAACAATAGGTGTAGCTATGGGAACGTTGTTTTTTTTTTTTCTTCTTCTCATGGACACAAAGAGAGACCAACACACTCACGCCATAGTGGGATCTCACTACTTATGGGTACTTGAACTCTTGGCTAGTGTTGAAACTCTTATGAGTCTACTACCAGGGCAAAAGTAAGGACCCATACATGTACAGGGTCATTCCATACATAGTCGACTAACTTGACAATACTACAATCAAATATCAAATAATATGAATCAACCACTGCATGACTTGACTATTATGGCCAAATCCAATAATCCAATAGAGTACTACCACAAGTGGGAATTCCGTAAGGATCTGACAATAAAATCTAAAGGAGATCCATTATCTCATTTTATTGTGCAGTTTGTCTAACCACCAAATAGGGTCAGTGTACAGTGGTTATTCCTCAAGGCTTGTTTGGATACTACCAAATAAGTTAATTTTTTAACATATGTAAGTGATTTACTTTTTGGATAAGCATCATTGTAAATAGTTTATGTACTAAAAGCTACTTATCTCAATAATTCTTTTCTTTTTTTTAAATTACTTTTCTAATATCAAAGAGGCTCTTTGTCATGGTCCATGTAAAAGGACGCTCTGTCTAACCATCCATATTAAAGGAGGCCTCACATGATGGGCTGTCCACATTGAAGGTGGGGCTCACACAATGGACCGTCGACATCAAAGGTGGGCCCCATATTAATGTGGTCCCACATAATGGATGGTCCACATCAAAGGTCGGCCCATAATGATAAATAGCCCACATCTAAAGTGAGTTGGTATGATGGACGACCCACTTTAAAGGTGGGGCCTACATGATGGACAATCCACATCAAAGGTGGGCTCCACATGATGGGCAATGGACATTAAAGCTGGCCCCACATGATGGATGGCCCATATTGAGGTGGCCCCACATGATGGATGATCCACATCAAAGGTCGACCCCTAATGATGAATGGTCCATATCTAAGGCGAGCCTCGCATGATGTGTAACCCACATTGAAGATGGGGCCCTCATGATGGAAAGTCCACATCAAAGGTAGGCTCCACATGATAGGTAATTAAAAATGGTGGGCCCCACATGATGAATTATCCACATCAAGGTGGGCCCCACATGATGGACAATCTACATCAAAGGTTGGCCCTATTAATGAATGGCCCATATCCAAGGCAGGCCCCGCATGATGAAAAACCCACATTGGACGTGGGGCCCATATGATGGATGACCCACATCAAAGGTGGGCTCCACATGGCGCGCGGTAGATATCGAAGGTGGGCCCCACATGATGGACTAACATTGATGGTGGGCCTCACATGATGGATGACCAACATCAAAGGTGGGCTCTACATAATAAACAGTGCACATTAAAAGTTGGCACTTAATGATGAACGACCACATCCGAGGTGGGCCTTGCATGATGGACTGCCCGCATCAAAGATGGCGCCCACACAATGAACGATCTACATCAAAGGTTGGCCCCACATGATGGACGGTGGATGAGGGAGGGCACCAAATACACTTGAGGGATAATTACTTTTGTTGTTGAAAACCAAACATCAAAGGTTGGCCCCACATGATGGATGGTGGATGAGGGGGGCACCGAATAGACTTGAGGGATAATTACCTGTATTGTTGAAAACGAGACATGCTTCTCTACCTTTTGGCTGATGAATATGTTGCTTACCAAATATACTTATTAGAGAATGAGTAGAAATCAAGATAGGCTACTTATGATACACTTAGCTTATCTAAAGTAACTTACGATCCAAATGCCCCTTGAATGTATTGAAGTCATGAAGGATGAACTGGAATTCTCAGTTGGAAAGAAGTCAAAGATCTCATTGAAATTGCTTAAACGGGGAATCAATCGGGTCAAGTCCCACTGAAATTTAGTTGACTCATCTGAGGATACGTGTGACACTCCAAACTTTTCAATACCCGTGTATTGAAAGTTCTCGAGTGTTTCCATGAAATTTAACTTATTATGTACATGTGTACAATACCAATCTATCTATCCTAACCTTACATCTATTCTCCAACACGAATCTGACCATTGAGGATAATCTCCATTCATAGATCAAGCCATCTGACCGTTGATTTTGAAATAGGATCAACATATACTCAAGTATTCTCACTTGTCCATTATAACCAATCGTTCATTCAACTATTCACCGCTAGGTAAAGATATTTGACCGTCTACTCTGAGTTTGGACCACCTGATCATAGTAAACTAGCTACTTGATATCAACATCTACTCGTACACATATTAAATTGAGATTTTGATCCATTCATCTTGTTCACCACCTATGAATATGCTTAACCCATTATCAAAACTACAATTTGAGAAACCTATACATGTGAACAAGTCACTTGAATCTAATAGTATACATGTTCTACCTCTTGATCACTTCAAAAACTCACTTGTGATCATCCGTTTACAAAACTAACTATATACCCACTTACATACATGATCAGAGTACTAACCATCAAGTTTTTCTATTTTTAACATGTCATTTGACCATCCATTATATTGGTTGATATATGTACATTCCCTTAATTTGTTTGGTAGATAGTTCCTTATTCATAATGATTTAGATATAAGTTCTTTTGTAAAAATTACTTTAAAATGTGCCTACAAGCATGTAGAACCATTAGATTCTCAAAACTCTCGTATCAGCAATAATAACGAAAATGCCATTAACCTAGATCCCTGAATTATAGATCACATGGTTCTCATGACCCGTTTGATGTGAAATTTTATACTATGCCTATGTATCATAAATTAACCATACATGTCAAATTTCGGCCCTTAAATCATTGTAAAAGTGACCCATTTAACAAATCAGCCCCTTAACCGTTGATTTTGGTGTCTATTGAGTGAAGAAACCTCATGGGTAATCGTAATAGGATATTTCCCTTAATATGAACGACTTGGATTGCCCGTCATATGGACCAAGTGTGAAATATGAAAACCCCACTTTAGTAGGCTTTTCCTTAGGCGCTAAGTTATCCTTTAAAGGCCTACCAACTCCATATAAATCTGAATTTTTCGATTTAACCATTTCATTTCATCCATCGCAAGTCAAATTTGGACCACACTCTGGTCTCATATGACTACAAGTTTATACAAAATTTAGTTCATAATTTATGATCCTACACCATTGAAGGTTGAAGTCAGTTCCTTCCTTTTGGTACAAAAGGTAAAATTTTAGATTTAAGCTTTTTCACCATCGATCAACCACCAAATTTTATTCAACTATTTACTTATCCTAACTACACATTTTCCCTAAAAGTGGGCCCTGATTATTAAGTATGGACCGTTAACTAAGATCAAGTCCGTTTTAGCACCTGTTAGGAGAATTTTTAAGATAGGTCAATCTAAATTTTGAATCACCAAGAAAATCATATACCTCAGCTCTATTCGACGACCCTGACATAATGTATAAATTAGATTTAAAGAAAGATCGTGAGAAATGAAAAAATTAGAGAAACTTAATCCAAGTGGGATGTGAAACACACTCCTCTCACACACTCACTCATTTCAAAAAGGGGTGTGTGTTCCCCTCTCCACTCACACGCCCAATCTCCCAACACCCAAGGAGAAAGAGAGAAAGAGAGAGAGAGAGAGAGAGAAAGAAAGAAAGAGAAAGAGAGTGAGAGAGAGAAAGAGAGAGAAAGAAAGAAAGAGAGAAAGAGAGATGTCGTGATTCATGTGGAAGCTTTTCATGTAGAAACTTTTCTACATGAATATCTACCTAGGGTTTAGATCTAAGGCTAAGGTGAGGGATTCATTTAAGCTTACATTAATTTGAGTTGGTATGATTTATCTTATTCTTCTATATGCTTTCATGTTACTGTGAATCCTCCTTACAATTATTTGATTTACCAGCATTAATTATTTATCCTTTGGGAATTATGGTTAAGGTATGATTTTAATTATGTGTGATATTTATGAATTTATGTGAGGCTATGGATACAAGCATTGCCCTTGCCTTTACCAATTTTGTTGAGTTAGCCATTGCTTATTTCCTCTTTTATTGAGTAAGTCATTGCTACTCTCCTCTTTGTTGAGTTAGCCATTGGTACTCTCCTCTTTTATTAAGTTGGTCTATCGCTACTCTTCTCTTTTATTGAGTTAGCTTATTGTTACTCTTCTCCTTTATTATGTTAGCCTTGTACTACCTCCCTTTAGGGGTTGTTTTATTTTTCGTGTACCAGGGAAATACCCAAGAAAAAGCTTATTATTACCTTTTTACTCAGTTTAAAATTTCAAGTGTATTTTCATCTCAAAAATTAGTCTAAAAAAGCCGACTTAAATTTGTGGGCCCTACTGTGATGTGCATGACATATCCACACCATCCATCTGTTTTATCAGAAGATTTTAGGGCCAAATTCCAAAATTGAGACAGATGCAATGCTTAAGTGGCCCATACCACCGGAAACAATGGCCTTAAACGTCCACCATTGAAAGTTATTTTGTTCATTGGGCCCACATTGATCTTTATTTGTCATCTAACCTGTTCATGAAGTCATAAAAACATTGATTAGGGGTAAACACAAATATCAGCTTCATCCAAAACATTTGAGGTCCACACAAATTTTTATACGGTAGGCATCCTAATTCTACTGTTTCTTATGGTGTGGTCCACTGGAGCTTTGGATCTGCCTCATTTTTGGGTTCATGCCCTAAATGAGGCTGACATATATGATGAACAGTGTGGATACTCCACGTACATCACAGTGGGCCCTACATTCATTTGGCAGCCATCCTCGGTTCTAGCGCTGAAAAGTTTGGTTGTCAACGTCTGCATCGGAAACGATGTAGTAATTACCTGGGTAAGTAACTATTACTCATTTACCAGGTAATTACCCCTTACATGAAAAATCAACCAGGCCCTTAAGGCCTGGGCATGTGTCTTGGAATTTTAGAACTCCCGTAATTCAATTTATTTAATCTTTGGTGCAAGTGATGTGTTAGAGGTCTCACAACTAGTGATTCAAATATTTTATCATGGATGTAATGCGCTCTGGATAGAGACCCTCCTGGTCGACGTGTAATTTTGTGGGTTTGGGTAGTGGTGCACAAATCGATGTAAGTAATTCGCAATGCGTGTTACATCACTTCCGGGATTAGATGTCGCAAATAGTCGCTCCATAAACAAATTGTGTCACGTAATTCATCCAACCCATATGTTGTGTTGCCTCGAGGTGTTCACGTAAATGCACGGTAGCATTGGACACGCTGACGAATCTCCGTAGTTATGAGATGCGGGGCGAGTCGGGTTTTTAATGATTTATATTCCACATCGTAATCATCACTACATATGATGAGCCGCACGCATTCATGTAAATTGGTTACGCATGCTGATACCTCTCGTAGTGGTAGAGTACGAGGCGTATCAGAACTCTTACATTACTTTTATGAATCTCTTGAATTATTGCTAATCTTAAGGGATAACCATCACTATGAGTAAGGCGTCGACCCTCTCCAACCGTACAGATAATGCAAGTGATGTACATATTGAAGACCTAGAGGATCATCTTCCTATTGAAGATTATACTGAATGAATAAGAAGATAATTTTATGATTTAATTTTATATTTTCACTGCAAACTCGATAATGTAATAAGCTCCCATTAAGAGGACATTTGATAATTTGTTGAATTCTTTTACTCAATTGAAATAATAAATACAGTTAATTTTATTCTCGTGAATGGTTACCTTCATGAATGTAACTAGATGTGATTTAAATGAAGGGAAAAAAATATGATACAATTTTTAAAGCATCCAATTTATATATTATTAACACCCAGAATTCTCGAGCACAAGTATGTACTCGGGCCGCGGAAATTTCGGGATATTACAATACGTTTTTCATTGAATCCAAATCGGTGACTAGTTTCCATTCCCATCGCCGCTGGATATCCACTAATCAACCATCTGATACGTCGGTTCTCCACAATTTTTGGATAAAAACCTATTAAAAGTGGGCCCCACAATTTGAACGGTCTAACTCTAGTAACATGTGTTGGCTTTTGGTTTGGTTTGGTCACATGTGACCTATGCAGGCGTGCCATAACCGATTATGCGACTCGATTCAAATCGAACAACTTGACCTTAAATGCCAAGATAGGCAGATACATCAAACGTGAGCATATATGACCGAGACTTGAGAAGATTGATCGCCTATTCAGCTACTCGCAACATGGTTATAAGATTATTAGACGATTGTTGAAGGATGAGGTTCTTCCTATGAAGATAGGTTGCACCTTGCCTTTTTCACGAAAGGACCTTTATAAATGGAAACAGTCAAATAAAAAGGAAATACTTATAGTCAATCGCAGGAAGCAACAACAAGACGCTAAAAGATGAAGTGATTATAATGATACCAGGAATAGTCCAACACAAAACCATAAACTTGGATTACAACTAAAGATTATTGCTACTGGATTATGACTAAGGAATAAGGATTATTGTTACTCAATAGACCTAAGATATGATAAGGAAAGATAATTTGATTTGTTTACTAGATTGGTATGAGATTATTTCCTTTGTTGAACTTCAAACTATTTATAAATCTCAGTTGTAGCTTCTCTTCAGCCATTTCTCTTCTTTATTTTAATGGTTATGGCAGTTGAATCGTTGCTACATCGGTCTTCCAAATCCTTCTATCTATTCGTGTCCTTCTAATCATTCTTCTCTGCTTGACCGCTTTTCGCCTCTTGAGCTCCTGCAATGTCCCGGATTTTTTCCCAACTTGGAGATGGACGTCCTTAGGCAATGGGTCTATCATAACACCTTATCGACTTCTCAAAAACTCAATTTCAAAGTCTCAAATCCCCTTTCGACCCATCTTTTTCAAAAATCTCACCTTTCACCACCTTATTCTTCAAATATTTTTAGGTACTTTCATATTAGACACAAATCCTAAAGTTTAAATGATGAAGAACAATAATTAAACTAAATTATACTATAAATAGTAAAAATATAAATAAAATAGACTTTAGACCATTAACCTGATGGAATCTTGGAAAATAACCAGTTTAAATCATGAAAGTTTCGTTCACTACAAGCTTGGCCCGGGTCGATGTGACCTCCTGTCGCAGGGTAACCTGGCCCTACTCAAGTTGAGCCCAGCGGGCCTCGATAGCAGCCCGATCACTATCATATACCTGTGTAGCAGGAGGAGAGTCTTCATCAGTGTCCTAGGCCTCCTCTTCCTCTTCCTGCTCTCCTTCTTTCCCATGAGGGAAAGAAGTTTAGAAATAGAGAAAACCGCCGCCACAAGCTCAAAAAGAGCCATTTAAGTGAAACAAAAAGGAGGGGTAGGATGGGTTGTTGGAATTGGAGATGTATGAGACACAAATATGGTTTTGTGTACTCAAAAAGTGGAAAATGAGGGAGATAGAAGATGAGTTTTGATGAAGAGGGTGGAGGGGTGTATGTATTGAAGGAAAAGAAGAAAATATGAGAATGGAGGGGAGATTTGAGAGAGAAAAATGGGATTTTTGAGGGATTGGAGGACTTGGAGAAGTGAGAATGGGAGAAAAGAAGCCAAAAAAGAAAGATATAGGGGATTCCACACCCTTTCGTGGGCCCCACACGTGTTGGGAGGTCGGCCGATGTCGGCCATTGTCGGCCGACAGTTCTCCGGACTAGAGTCACACGAGCAGGACTATGGCTCGAGTACTCGCCGACCGACTTCGACTCGAATACTCGACTGCACTCGACCTCGCCCGAGTTGGGAGCCGAGCACGAGCGTGTTTTCACCGCTCATTTACATTACGAGTGAAGTCTGCACGAGTCATCGAGCCGACTCGACTCCTGACTGACTCCTCGATCTCGACTCGACCGTACTCGACTCGTACATGTGTATTATATAAACGCCCGAAAAAAAACCCGTCATTTTCCCGTCCAGCACTCACCTCGCTCAAACCCTACCCCACCCCACCCGTCGTTTTCAAGTAGCGCCGACCCCTTCCCTCCCGGGCGAGCATTCAAAAATTTCTCTCTCTCTCTCTCTCCCGAGCCGAGGCCGAGCCCGTCCGCCGTCCTCTTCTTCCCTCTCTCTCTCTCACACTCGCCCTCGTCCGGCATGGTTAGACCCTCGCCACTCTTCCCTCGCGTCCTCTCCTGTGCCTCGTCCGTCGCCACTCGTCCGGTGCCTCGCCTCTTCACCGCCACTCGTCCTGCCTCGCCTCTTCGTTATCGCCCCGCCCCGCACGCACAATGCCACCGCCTGGCCGTCCCTTCTTCCGCCGCCCTGCATAGGCCCGGGGTGATTTTTTATTTTTGTTGCTAATATATAGTAGAAATTGCTAATATAATTGTGGGATTAAGATCGATGGAGGAGGATCGAACGCCCGGCCGGCGATTGAACTTTCTAGGCCTCGTTTGGCCGGAATCGGATGGGATTAGATCCACCAGGGCGTGTTTAGCTCGGCGAACCGGATGGAATCCAATTTTAGGGCTGTTTGCCTGCTGGCGAATGGGATCCACTTTTAGGGCCTGTTTGGTCCGAACCGGATGGGATTATATCCACTTTTAGGGCCTGTTTGCCGGGCGAACGCCACCGCCCACCATTAAAAACTTTTTGGGGCCCACCGACCACCGTATAGTTTACCAATTTTAGGGCTGTTTGGCCGCGAACGCCAGGGCGCCGCACCACTTTTAGGGCCTGTTTGTCGGCGTGTTTACTTAGATTTGGATATGCTTCATTTTTTTTTGGCACACATTAAAATGAGAGGGCAAAATAGATGGATATACAATACATACATTGAATTGACTTAATTTACTTTATAAATGACAATTTACTTTTTACTTTGGTAGTGTTAAATGGCACCACATTAAGATGTCTTTGGCTTTTCATATGACATATTGTTAATTGTTATTAGTTAGCCATATGATAAATGTCAATTTCAAAGATGCTCCTTTGTTTGCATAGATATGAATTATTTGTATTGTTCTAGTTGTAGACTTGTAGTATATAGTAATCACCCATTTGAAGATTTCTATATTGCCGGATGATTCGTGTGTTCTCGGATGCATAGAAATCGCTCAAATTGTCCCTTTTTGACGATTCGGGGTTAGATAGATTGTAATGTCTTCATTTATTCCAATATAAATGCATATGCCTGTTTCCGGTTTCGTCTCTCTTTTTTCTCTCTCGATATATTTCATGTATTTATTTTTGTCGTCAAATGTCCACACTTTGTGTTGATGATCACATGAGAATCAAATACAAGATTAATATATTCTGAGAGATAAGGGAGATGTCATTGCTAATTTCTACAGAAGATTTAAATTGGAAAATGAAGCATTACAATCCATCTAACTTTGAATGGGTGACTCGATTTAGACAAGCTATAATTATTCTGCGTCAATGGCTAGCTCTTCAGCCATCTAGGACCCTAGCCCCTAGGTATAACCGTATAACATATCAAGAATTTTATTTTATAGATGGCTAGTCAAGACGAAAGCCCAAATACCCTCGAATGGGTGCATCACCACATCTCCTCTAATAGTAGAGGGAGACACGGACACGTCAACCGCATGCAAAGGGAAGAAGAAGAGATCAACGGTGTGGGATGATTTCAAGATGTGACAATTAAAGGTGTACGAAGATAAAGTGTAATAACTAAACGGTTATTCAAAGAAGATTCCAGGAGGATCTACGACACATCTAATTAGACATTTGAAGACGTGTCCTAAGAAAGCAAGACTTCCTCCTCCCTGGTCAACGACGTTGTCATTTACGGTCGAAGGGGACGACTCCCAAGGCGTAGTGTCCACTCATAAGTTTGACAAGGAGAAGCCGAATGAGTGGTTTGCTGATTAGTGATTTTGGAAGAAAAACCTTCGAATGATTGAAAGTAAAGGGTTTAGGGCTTTCTGTCAATTCCTTAACCCTGGGTCGAGAATGTCTCCAACGTCACAAAGGTGCAGAGAGAAAGCATGAAGATGTACGTAGGAGAAGATGAAATCCGAAAGAAGTTTTAGCTTCAAAGGAACGTAATAGCTTTAACTTCGATTTATGGACATACATTTCATTAACCGCCACTATGTCGATAAGGATTGAAAACTATGCAAGAGAATTTTGAACTTCAAACACCTTCCTCCTCCACATACCGGTTTACTTATTTCAAATTGCATCTACGCTTGTCCGTAAGGTCAGGCATTGAGAAGAAAATTTCAAAGAATAACTTTAGACAATGCTTTAGCAAATGACGTTGTCATTTCATGCTTACGTAACTACTCAGTACTACAGAAATTTATTTTTGAAGGAAAAATATTTCAAAGTTAGATGTTGTGCCCATATTATAAATTTGATTGTACAAGAAGGGTCGAAAGCAATCAACGACACTATAGAAAACATAAGAGAAAGTGTGAAATATATAAGGGGTCATCGTGTATAATGACATCATCCAACCTTGAATGTGCCATCTAAAAAATGTTGAAGTTGGATGTCCAGAATTGAACTCGACCTATGAAATGTTAGATCTAATAGAATTACAACAGATTTCCTGAATATGCCAACGTATTCCCGGTTCTTGTCGAGCACGATGATCTCAAAGCACAACAAGTTTACACATTTCTCCAAGTTTTCTATGATTGCACGAAGATTTTTCCCGGGAATCGTATTCAACCGCTAACTGTTTCTTCCGTCTATTTGAAGATTAAGGATGCTCATGAGAAAAATGCCGGTCTATGGTCCAGATTTCATACGCTATATGACAAATTGGTATGAAGACGTTCGATAAATACTCACGAATGTCATCCGTTGATGTCCTTGCGCTTGTTCTTGATCCCCATTGTAATATGGGATTGGTTAGCTTTATTTTCATGAAGCTTTATCCTACCGAAAGAGCTACAGCAGAAACGTCTAAGGTTCAGAAGCCCTTGAAGATCTATATAAATCATATGTTAATACTTTACCCGCAGGTGTCAAGAAAGTAGAGATGCGATATTTCCGCACCTGGTAATCCTGGATGTGCTAAATGAATACATATCATATTTGGCACAAGCACGAATGGGAGTTGATACTAAGGAATCAAAGTTAGAAATGTACCTCAAGGAGTCAATCGTAGTGGTAATTTGATATGTTGGAATGGTGGAAGATGAGGGTTAATGAATCAAAATACCTACATTATCCGTGATGGCACGACATATTATCAATACCAGCTTTCAATGAAAGGGCATCGAATCCACATTCAAAGACAGGGAGTAGGGTTGTGAGCAAGTATCGAAGCTCACTTTCGCCAAACACAAATTGAAGCGTTGATTTGTACGCAAGATTGGTCATGCCATATGGGGAGGAGATATGATGATGAAGAAGAGGAGATTGAGATTCGTGATGAGTCTTTACCTACAGATCAAGCAATTATTTTCAATTTTTCAATTTTTTTCGGTCAATGTCAATGATCTGTAATATTATTTCATCAAAATCGCAAACACGAAAGTGTTGGTCCTTTTGGAATGTGGTTTGGAAGACTTTGAATCATTGATATTTATTTACATATGCCTGTTCATTTACTTTTATTTTTGAATTTTGATACATTTATATTGCTTTCTTTTGTTCTATATCAAGTTCAATTTATTTATCAATATTCGATTTTTTTATTAAAAATTGAATATAGATATGTCGTCATCCGAGCCATCGACAAACATTTGGGACTATGCTTCCCTAGTTGAATCACCGCCACATGCTGAAAAACAAAGATTAAGTGTGGTTTGTGTGGCGAAAGTTTGTGCACAAGACTAATCGTTTTCGCCTACACTTGTCATGTCGAGGTGGTGATGCAAAACCATGCCCCAATGCCCCTAAGGATGTCCAAATTCTTTTTCAAGCCCCGTTAGATTCAAATAGAAAGCCTTCCACTCCATCCAAACCTTCGCTTCGGATCCGTACACAAATGACATCCACAAAAATGCAGAGAGAGGAAGCCGCATTAAAAGCTTTGGAGGAAGAACAATTCCAAATCGCCATAAACGCAAAGATGGAAGATGCTTCTAGACTTCAACGATATTCGAGTCAAAGACAACACGATGTTGAAGCAGTGGTCAAGTTACTCGTCGAGTACGACAAATAAGAAGAAGAAAAGAGTAACAAATTGAAATTTCACTGCCTCTGAATTTTATAGGGCATTGGGTACTACATACAATTCTTGACATAAAGCAAGTTTGAAAAATCTAGTTGAAAGTGTAGAAGAGCACGAAGGAAAAATCTCTTCACCTTCGACTCGTGAGGAAGTGAATCAATTTGTATATGAAAAAATAGATAGCAGTTCCGATGGATCAGATGACAATACAGGAACAGGAAGACACTCATCTTATAGAGGTTATTGGTTATAATTTATAAATTGTCATTTTGAACAATGTAATGTAATTATGTAAATACGTTAATGTAATTATGTAACAATGTAATGTAATTACTAATTATGTGCATTTTATATATTTTATTGTTTCGTTTAACTTTTCAATTGACAATCGAATTGAAATTCAAATTAATTTCAATTTATAACTTGAACTTGCTCAAAGCTCGAACTCGTTACTCGAAACCCTACTCGAATGGGCTCAAATTCGGACTCGGACTCGAACTCGCCTCGAAAACTCGCACTCGACTCAACTCGTGTGCTCAGACTCGGACTCGACTCGAAAACTCGGCCTCGACTCGACTCGTTTATCCACTCGTGACTCGCCAGTACTCAAGGCAGAGTACGAGCAGGGGGTCATGCTACTCGGCCGAGTAGAGCCTGAGTACGAGCAGCGGTCGGTCGTTAAGAGTCGAGTACGAGTAGGGAAATACTCGACTCGACTCGACTCGTGTACAGCTCTAGCCCGGACCAACTGGGCGACGAGCCCTCGCCGATCCGGCGATGACATCGCTGGATCGCTGGACAGCCCGGCGAGCCCTCGCCGATTCGGTGATGGAATCGCCGGTTCGTGGACATCTGGGTGAACCCTCTCCCTATGGGCGATGGCATCCCCCCCTGGGGTGTCGTATGCGTGCGGGGTCCACTTTGGATCCCCCATTTTGCACCGTTTGGGGCCCCTAGTCCATTTGAGTTGTTTCGGGTCCCATCTCGCGTATATTCATGATTTTTGGGTTTGTTTGAGTGTGGAATAGGCTGGATTCTCATCTAAACTCATCGATTGAAGGTCTAGAAAGGATTTTGGGTCACCACGCATGGTCACAGATGCGTACGACCCCCAATTTCAACGGTCAGTTTCACCTGTCGGCGAAACAAGGAATCTTATGATCATTGCTACGTTTTAACGCCCCCTCATAAGTCAAAGTTCGTCAATGTGCATCATGTTACCATAACTCAGGTCCAGTTTAATCCAAATCATGCTTTGATACTAACTTGTAACGACCTGAAAATCAGGGGTCGAGTAGGAGCCCAACTCCCGAGTTCCAACGTATCACTTATGCAACATAGATAATGATGATTGAATGTTGTCTGTATTAGTGCAATAAACATGAATGAGATTATACCAAAACAACATATCATACTCCAGAGACAGTTAAATTATGAAAGCGGAAGACTGCGATACATATATAAGGCACATAAGTGATTGTAAGTCCCCAGAGTATGAACAGGTTACCAGCTTAATTGATTACATGTATAATTTCAAATTGTGTAAAATAATAAAATATAATGTCATCTATCTATATCCATGTAGCCCCAGTGACGCAACTCCAGATCTACATATACCCGCCAGAGAGTTGCATGTAGGAGAACTCCTCCTCGTCATCATAAAAATCGGGCTCCGCCTCGTAAGCCTCGACATCACTTGCAATTACAACAGAGTCTGGTTGGTGTTTTAAAACATCGTCCCAGAGTGGAAGTGAGTGATCAACTCAGTGGAGCTATAAGGTAAAGGTTAACATGTTATCAATTCAGTCAAGCAGTAATGATAAAGTAGTACAACACTCATATCCTAAGTACACTTGTTAATGCAGGAATGGTATGCTGTAATGTGCATGCCCTCGCCTGCACTCCCTCTGCGACATCATCTCACGATCGCGGCATGCACCCTTCCTCTGTGCTCAACTCCAACGCCAAAGACACATGGAAATGTGGTGCATGTACGTGATTAGCCAAGTTCTTAATTAGACTTATTCATACAATAGATTCGGGAAGCTAAGGTACCTCCCTTTATATTATTTACCCAACGATGATCCATCTAGGGTCGTCAATCCTAGTTTATTACACACGATAGGCAAGTTATAGGGCAATGTCACCCCTGAATATAAAGCACTGGACAGGCAAGTTCAGGTCACTATAAAGAGGCTCGTCACCGTCCTCATAGGTCTTAGTTTATACTCGAGGTCACTACGGAAAGGCTCATCACCTTAGCTTAGGCCGACAGTTCGAATATAGTGTCCCATACCACCATATTCGGCTCACGAGTTTGGTTTGCTCACTGGTCACTACAAGGAGGCTCGTTGCCTCAGCATAGGATGATAACTTGACCATGATGTCCCATACCACTATGCCCCGGCTCATGAGTCTTAGTAGATCGTGGTACTAAGGTTAAACGGGTTTTTCTTTGGTAAGTCGGTACCTTAGATTCAAGCAGTAGTGTCCATACATGATGAATATACATTGAGCCAATTGGGTTACTTGACAGGCTTAACTGGTACGAGCGTATATTGAATTAATCGACATGGATGTGTAAGCATTCCGCGTGGCCTAACCACTGTCGACGATCAATGTACAACTCAGATTCCTCAAACCTGTCTTGTGTGGCAAAACGACCTCAGCTACTAACTCGGAACTCATTACCGATTGTCTGGACTACATCGTAGCCCCAATCACACTCCAAACAATAGCATTCACATGTTATAGTCAAAGACAGCATGTGACAACCAATCGAAATATAAATCTCATTTGAGCATTTCAACAAACACATAGTATCACGTTGTCATGCATAGGCATTTCATACATAAAGTAGTAGTAAGTTAGGTTACATGAAGGAAATGGTAACTATAGGTAAGGGGATTGAGAGTCACCTCTCAACGCCCTCATCAAACACATTTCAGCAAGCATTTACTCCTCCAGGCATTTTATCAAACACTTAGACTATACATATCAACATACATGTAATATAGTAGTTATAACAGGTATTATAGCAAATCCTTTCACAAGGATGTTGTCACACGTACAACAATCATGTATCCTCAAATATAAATCATGGCAAGCACAAGTCCTAATTCCATACACATACAAACATTTCAACAAATACATGGAATGCATCTATTTCAACATAGTTCATATATACGTGCAATACGCAGGAAACATCGTCTCTAAGCATGTGTGATAGCAATCAAGTTAGACATAAATCATTAATTGACATTGAAAGCCTTGAAAACCATAACCTAAATGTTTATAGTCCGCACCTTTCACCGGTAAACACGTAACGAACTCGGTTCGAACGCTATGTCTTTGTCTACGGCACAACGATAACCTATAGCATGAGATATTTAGGTATTCCACCATCTGCTCTATTTGAATTCTTAAAATAGGTTAGGGTTAGGATTTCTTACCCAAGAACGGAGTCGGAATCGCCGAAATAGCGATACAGACAGGCCGATTCAGCACGTAGAACGGTGGGGTCGAATCGTAGGAACTCTCTCCCACTTTCTCTCTTACTTTCTCTCTCTTTCCTTCTCTCTTTGCTCTCTTCTCTCTCCTAGGGTTTACAAATTCATATGGAATGAGAGAGGGGTGGGTTTAGGTGCTTATATAGGCCTAGAACTGACCTCAATGGCCCCAAGGCCATGGTATACTTAGGTCATAGCCAAATAGTGGCCGTTTCGTTCCAACGGAGCACATTCGGAGGCCACCTTTTTGCATTCAGTCCGAAAAAAGTTTCCTGATATTGGATATAGGTCAAGTTAAGTTTTCAGTCTGATCGGATTTAAGGATCGACCGTGGCGGACCAGTTTCAATTCAACGGTTACCGTCACTCGATCAGGGCCACAAGTACACTGACCTGTGTAGGAAAATTTTCCTGATCCGAGGGTGTATTTAGGTCAAATTCTGACGGTCTGAATCCTTAAACTTGGCCCACAAGTGAACAACCCAAATCACTTAAATCTGAGTTCATTTTCTAAAGGTATTCGCGTTTCTCACACACTTCACTCCCGGTTTCTAGATACTATCTAGACTTGATTTCCGAGATGGTTGTTAAGTCTAATAAGGTGGTCATAACCGTATAGTTCAGCAGTTATCGGACTTTTGACGCGCGGTCCAGGTCCGAAACAAAGTTTGAAGCTGCTCTTGAGAGCAACTGGGTTTAGAGATTGATCCTAGGTTTTTAGGTAATATAGCGTCAGTGATTCTACTGGTTTTAGGTCTTACGGATCGTATAAAAAGATGTTCAAGCTAATCTAGCGATTAATTTAGTTTAACACTTAATTAATTTTCGTCTAATTTCTAAAGGATTTGGTCTTGGGTGATTTCTGCCTGAGGTGGTACTTGGGTCTTTGTACGGATTTTTCTGAGACGTTACACTTCACCCATGGGATAAGGAAATTTCCTTGCACATATCTGTATACTTATCGCCCCAATCGAGTAATCATGACCGTTGATCTAACATGGGTCTCCCACGGTCGATCTGCTTATCAGATGGCACCGAAATCACATCCTAGCATAGATCCATTGTTAGGGAACTTACACTACGATGTATGTGAGTAATGGGCCTCCCTATGAGCCATGTTTGTAAAAAACAGTCGCCATTTGGATATAAATTAAGTATATCATTGCCCTAGGGCCATTTGCATCACTTCTGGGCCTATATATAGCCCTTAAACCACCCCATTTCTATTCTATACGAATTTCTCTAACCCTAGGAAAGAGAAGAGAGAAAAAGAAGAGAAAAGAGTAAGGAGAGAAGGGAAATCTTTGGAGATTACTGCAGTGGTTCTCTCCCACTACTCCACGTACTGAATCACCTTTCCACTTCGCTAAATAATCGTTTTCGGATTCGATTTGGGTAAGGATATCTAACCCTAATATTGATTTAGAGATCCAAATAGAGTAATCGATGAAATACATAACCCATTTAATTGCTTAGGTGCCCGACGTTCCATTTTCGGGGCGTAAGATTCGAACTGCGTCCGAATTGAGTATTCGAACGAAGGGTATGAACTATAAACGTTTAGGTTATGGTTTTCAATGCTTTCAATGTTAGCTAATGGTTTATATCTGACTTGATTGCTACCCTATTGTCTTACACACACCGATCTCAATATATATTTACATGTATGAATTATGTTGAACAAAATATGCATTCCATGTGTTTGTTGAAATGTCTGAATGAACATGTAAACATGATTTATGCTTGTCATGCCTACTAATTTAGGATTCATCATTGTTATATGCATGCTGACCTCTCTATGTAAGGATCTGCTAAAATACATGTTGTAACTACCCTAGTCTACGTATTTGGTGAAGTGTAATCTAAGTGTTTGATGAATTGTCTGAATGGGAAATTGATGATGATTTGTATGTATTGCGAGTGTTAAGATAGGATTCTTTCTTTCCTTACATATATATAGTCTTTTTCATGAAATCATATTCGCCTCTATGCAAATGATTGATAAAATGCTAGTATTTGGTAACATGATCAAGGTGTTTGATGAAATGCTCAAATGAGGAATTTAGTTGGATTGGTTGTTAGATGCTGATATGATTATCACATGTGTCAACCTATTGCATTTGACTAAGATTGGGGCTACAACGTAGTCCAGGCGATCGATAACAGTTTTCGTACAGGTGGCCAAATTAGTCTCGCTACATCGGGTAATTCGATGAATCCGGGTTACACGACGACTGTCGATAGTGGTTAGGCCACAGGGGTGCTTATGTGCTCCATGTCGATTAAGTCAATGTGTGTTCGTACCAATCGAACTTACCAAACAAACCGATTGGCCTATCGTGTGTTTACCATGTATGGACATCACTGCTTGAATTTAAGGTACCACTTACCAATGTAAAAGCCCATTTCAACCATGGTACCACAATTCGCTAAGACTCATGAGCCGGGCATGGTGGTATGGGACATTGTGGTCGAGTTGTCGACCTACGCTGGGTGACAAGCCTCCTCGTAGTGACCAATGAGCAACCCAAACTCGTGAGCCGGGCATGGTGGTATGGGACACTGTGTTCGAGCTGTACTCGGCCTACGCTGAGATGATGAGCCTTCTCATAGTGCTCGCGAGTATAAACTTTTGAATTTACCTATCGACTGCCTTTCATTAGGGGTGATGCCCTATAACTTGTTTATCGTATGTGGCTAACTAGGATTGACGACTCTAGATGGATCCTTCATTTGGGTTAATGATATAAATGGAGGTACCTTAACTTTCCGAACCTGCTGTATGAATAAGCTTAATTAAGTACTTGGCTAACACGACCATGCACCGCATTGCATGTGCTTTGGCGAGGAAGTTGCACTTTAAAGAGGTTGTCATACGCGAATTTGGTTGTCAGAGTCGCTTGTGAGGGATCTTTGTTCGAGGGCATGGATCATTACTGTACTTCATTCTTGCATTGATAAGAGTAGTTAGGAAACGATTGTTATATTGCTTTATCATTGTTGCTTGATTGACTTGATGACATGTTAACCTTTACCTTATAGTACCACTGAGTTAGCACTCATTCACACTCTGGGACGGTCTTTTAAAACACCAACCAGACTCTAGTTTAGATGCAGGTGAAGATAAAGTCTATGCAACGGAGCAAGACTTTATGGATGAGGAGGAAGAGTTTTCCTACTTTCAGTTCTCGGGTGGGTCTATGTAGACCTCGTGCCGATGCGCAGGGACTAAAGGGATATTTGGCTTAGTTGGACACATCTATTTTCCCACATTTTGTTATTTTGAAATAATACATGTATATATTAAACCCGGTTACATAATCATACTCTGGAGGTTTGTGAAACTCCTACATGCTTAAATATATACGGTTTAGACTTCCGCTTGCTTAACTTGATTATATCTGGAGTATGATATGTTGTTTTGGTATAATCTTACTCATGCTTAACTCATTAATATGGACAAATTCTGAACATTATCATCCATATTGCATAAGTGATGTGCTGGATCTCGGGAGTAGAGCTTTGCTCGACCCTCGAAATTCAGGGCGTTACAGCTCCTCAGTCGTGCCTCACATCAGATGAAATGTATCATCCAACTCAGTGCCAACTATACTTCCATGAAAAATGCTCTAAATATCTCTAAAGATCTTTCGCACACTATTTATTTCCCTTGCAATGACGTGTATCCTTTTCTCATTGGTTTTTTCAGGAATAGTGAGAAATAAGATACAACATTGCCCACCACGTCATTTCGCCTTTGAGAAAAAAGGTGAAAGCGACGATGACTCATTGTTTAATATAATAAATGCAACTGCTTGACTGAGCAAAAATATCAAATTTGGCCATGTTGGTCGAAAAACATCAAATTCAGCCATATTGGTCAAAAAACATTGAACTCGTCTATCTTGGTCAAACTTGGTCATCTTGATTGAAAAAACATCGAACTCGGCTATCTTAGTCGAACTTGGTCATCTTGGTCAAAAAACATCAAAGTCAGCCATGTTAGTCAAATTCAACTATCTTGGTCGAAAAACATCAAATTCGTCCATAGCAATGGAGACTGATAAGGCTTATGGTAGACGAGAGTGGTAGTTCGATAAAAAACTTGGCCTGCTACTGGCTGGACCAATTGTAAAACTTGGTTGCGATCCAAATGGTGAGGTTGATCGTGGTCAAAATGACGAGGTTCAGGCATCGAAGGTGGCTGTGAGCCTACCAGGTAATGTGTCTTTATAGTGAGGGATATTTATAGGAAAAGGTTGCCCCGAGTAGCCCTTGATTCCTGGTCTCAGGAATGAAATTCCTATTTTCTCGTTTGACTCGTCTGAGCTCTACAAGTGGTGGAGCATTTTGCACTTCTTGTACAGGAGCAGGGTGCATGTTCCATTGTGAAAGAAATACTGATGGTGCTAGCTGTATAGGCGCCAAATTTCTAACAAAACTAGTTTCAATAGTTTGTTAAGGCACAATGGACACTCTTTCAACAAAAATAGATACATCCGATTTAAGCTCTCAGTTTGATTGACCATCCACCCGTTGAAGATTTCGGCTTGGATTCGTGACTGCTCTATAATATGCTGAATCCCCATTTGCATCTCGCGTAACCCATCCACCATTATTTCAAGAGGATTTGATCGAGATGAATATGCCCTGTTCAGGTTTGGCGGATTATGCTATGGATTTAGTTGTGAATTTAACAACTTAAGCATTGGCTACACCTGCATTTCTTCTTTTGGTGTAGGAGGTTCACAAACTGCATAAGTATTACAAGTACCTCTTCGGCTCCTGCTTTCACAAGATTGTTGCATAACTAGTGCTCATTGAATATTTATGGCAATCAAGTGGTTTTTAGTCCCATTGGCCATGCAAAAATTTGTTAGCTTTCGGTTTGGTTCGGTCACGTGTGACCTGTGTGGATGTGATAGAATCGATTATGTGACTTAATTCAAACCGAGCAACTTCACCCCAAGCGCCAAGATAGGTGGATACGTAAAATGTGAGTGTATATGTCCGAGACTTGAGAAGATTGATCGCCTATTTAGCCACTCACAATATGGTTGTAAGATGATTGGGCAATTGTCGGAGGGTGGGGTTCTTCCTCTGAAGATGGGTTGCACCTTGTGTTCCATACAAAAGGACTTTTCTAAATGAAAATAATCAAACAAAAATGAAATGCTTACGATCGATCGCAAGGAGTAACAACAAGTTAATTTTTTATTTTTTATTTTTAAAAATGAAGTGATTATATTGATACCGAGAATAGTCCATTGCAAAAGCATAAAATTAAATTACAACTAAATATTACCACTATTGGATTATGACTAAAGATTTCTGCTATTCTTAAGATAAAGTTAAGAAATGATTAAAAAAAAAAGAAGATAATTTGATTTGTTTGTTAGATTGGTACGAGATGACTTGATTTGCTAAACTTCTTCCTATTTATAGATATCAGTTACATTTTCTTTTCCGGTGTTTTTCTTATTTATTTTAACGGTTATGTTGACTGAATCATTGCCGCGTAGGTCTTTCATATCCTCTTGTAGAGCTGGGCACGAGACGACTCGACTCGCTTGACTCGACTTGTCCAACTCATTCAAACCCGACTCAACTCAAACCGAATGGGTGAGTCGGTCCGAACCGAGTAGGCTTCACCCAATCCGAACTCAAATCGAGTTGAGTTTGAGTAACCCAGTAACTCAACTTGATCTGGTCATACTCGACTCAATCCGAATCCGATTTGACTCGAGTTTGGGTGTGTGTGTGTGTGTGTGTGTATGTGTATATATAAACCTAATTTCTAACATCTCTAACCCTCCCTGCGGCACCCGATCCCAATCTGATCCCAAACTCTCCCTCCCTCTCTCATCCTCCTCCTCTTCCAAGCCCGGTAGCCACCCACCACCAGCACCATCCTCCTCCTCCCCTTCTCTCTCTCTCTCTCTCTCTCTCTCCTCTCCACTCCCTCCCTCATCTCTCGATATAACTTGGTGCCAACTCGACCTGACTTGGTACTTCTCATCGGGTCAGACTCGGTCCAGATCAGTCCTGGCCAGACCGGACTCAGATCGGGTCAGGCATGCTGGACTCGGTACCGAGTCCGATCGAGTTCCGGTCAGCCCTAACTCGGTCTGACTTGACTCTATGCCCGAATGCCCGTCTCTCAATTTTCCTCATGGCTCTTCGTGTTATTCAAGTATTCTTTTTCCATTGTTAGCCTCATGAGCTGTTCAGCGCCTCTAAGGGCCTGTTTGATTCTTCGGTGCAAGTGCAAATACTTGGTAAATGACTAATTATGACAGTTTCACCATTTTGAAAATTTTTGGAAATTCGTACCTTAGAAACCGGTTCAAAAGTATTAGTTAATATTTTTAAACCTCATGGTGATATATGTGACATATCTGTTCCGTCTATACATTTTACCACAACATTTTGAGATATGAGTCAAAAAATCACGTAAATCCAATACTCAAGTGGCCCACACCAAAAGAAACAATAGCCTTTAGAAGTTTTTAACGGTAAGTGTATGATTTACTTTTTTCCGTGGCGTGGTCCACTAGAGCTTTGGATATGCCTCATTTCTTGGCTCATGCCATAAATTCAGCTGGTGTAATGGACGAACGGTGTAGATTAGCGAAATGCATCAATGTGGGACATTTGCAATATTCTCGATTTCCGTGTTCAAAAAGTAGTTGGTCAAATAAAGCATGGTTGAAACGCTGCAAATGCGCTGGGAAATAATTGTTACGCCCGTTTGCAGGTATTTACCATTGTCCCGAAAATCAAACAGGCCCTAAACATCTGTAGATTTTTCTTGCCTGTAATGACACGTGTCCTTTTGTCATCGGTTATTGGCTATCTTTCAGAACCGGTACAACAAGCGGTCGAATTCTACGAATGACGAATGCGTGCGCATGAACATCGCCTGGGCACCAGAGTATCGATAGAACAAAATCAAGAGAACGTCATATTCCTGGTATCATCTGCATCACTACTCCCAGGGCGATGCCTCTTTCTTTATTCCTCTCCCGCCCCTCCCACTCGCTAGCCTGTCTTGGGCGGAGCTGCTCGCTGCCTTCTTCATTTCTACAGCTCGGTTTCATTCCCAGGCATTGTCATTCTCCAAGAGGGATACGGACACGTGGCGCACAGGCGACGCCTCCTATACGGTGCTGCTTCTCTCACATGCCCCCTTTAGAAGAGGAGGCTTTGGTGGTCCCACCAACCCTCACTCAGGACTCATCATCATTGCAGAAGGTCGTCTTCCTCTCTCAAATCCCTTCTTCCTCTTCATCTAAGTGCAAGAAATCCTGATTTTAAATGGGCCATGCTAGGCTGGGCCCCACCCACTAGTTAAGTGCCATAATAACAAATCTCATTCTCGGCAATTTCTCGGTTCTTGGGAGATTTTCGAATTTTGAGGCTTGGGGAAAATCTCATCGAAAATAAAAATATTTTAGGGGTTTTTGCATATTCCCACTTCAATAATGGGTATTTGCAAATGCCCATGTAGAAATAATAACTTTGCAAATGGCCACATTGCTAATTGGCGATTATTGCAAATGCAAATGCCCACGTTCTGTTAGTTCATCAAAACACAGATTAAAAACAGTTAGAAAATGACATAAATGCACTCCATAAATGCTCTGTGGGGTCCACCATGTTGTGTATGTAAAATCCACTCCATTCGTCAAGTGAGAACCTTTATTTGGACCACAAGTACACGAGGAAATGGATCAAAAATTCATATGGGCCACACCAGTGGTAACAACGTAAAATTGCTAAGTTCACATGATGTGGCCCACCTGAGGTTTTGTTCAGGCTGATTTTTGTATCTTCTTTTCATCATGGTGAGTTACATCACTTTAACAGCCTTGATGAAAGATACACCCCATGATGGACCCACAAACAAACCTATGATCGGCATCCCATCTCTGTTGTTCCATGTGGTGTGGCCCTTATGAGTTGTGGATTTAGCTAATTTTTGGCCTCAGGGCCTAACATCGAGGATACAACATAATATATTGCGTGGATTTTGCATATACAACATGGTGGGCTCCATGGAGTTGGGTGTTTCATGCACGACATGAAAGAGGTGTTTTAGAGGATTCCCGTCTGAAGACTCCGGAGGCAAGGGGTTTTAGGATGCAATCCTAAGCTTTGTGGGGTCCACCGTGATGCCTATGTTATATCCACTTGTCCATCCATTTCTCTATATCATTTTATGACATGAGCCCAAACATGCGACAGATCCAAAGCTCAAGTGGACCACACCATGGCAATAATGAGATCGAACTCCCACCATAAAAAAATTCTTAGGGCCCACAGACGTTTTGAATTATGCTGATATTTGTGTTTTCCCTTATCCATGTGGGAGTATCTTCTTAATGGGTTGGATGGCATATAAACATCACAGTGGGACTTAGGAAGGTTTCAACAGTGGGTGTCTTTATCCGCATTGTCTCCTGTTGTGTGGTCAACTTAAGCTTTGGATCTGCCCCATGTTTGGGCGCATTTCCTAAAATGAGTTGGCGAAACGGTTGGATGGAGCGGATATAACATAGGCATCATCGCGGTCCCCACTTGTTTTACTCTTGCTTGAAGGCAATCCATTGAGTCGACATCATCGTGGTTCCAACTTGTTGCACCCCTGCTTGAAGGCAATCCATTGGATGATTGAAACTAACCTAGGATGTAAGATGTGAGATCAATTATGCATTAATTTCAGCATTCAACTTGTAAAATCAAACATATCCATATAATAGATTCAGAAAATTCAGATTTGTAATACAAAGGACCTAGGCTATCACATACGCGGTGCACTAAAATATAAAATATTACGAGAGTGGCCCACTTGGAAGTAGGGACTTCCAATCTAGCGGGGGTAGTGCAATAACCACATGAATAGACGCGACGCCAATAAAATTCATGTTTGGGAAAGGGTTTTACAAAAAAATCAGTTTTTCGTTAGGGTTTTGGGTTCATGGATAGAGATTCGAGGATCAGGGTTCTAGGGATTAAGGGATCTAGAGATTATGTAGGTTTGGAGGGGAATCAAGGAGGGAAAATAACCAAAGGGGTCCACACGTCACAGCCCATACGGACGCACGTGCGTGCGTGCGGGTCCATGCGTGGATAGGTGAGGGAAGGAGAGAAAAGGTGGATTGGGTTGGGTTTTGATGGTTTGAGAACGGTTGTAAGGGAAGGAAAAGAAAAAAAGAAGAAGAAGAGAAAAGTGGAATACCTTGTTGGAGAAGAGAAAGAGGTAGAAAACACCTTGGAGGAATCCACCACCAAGCAAGCCTCTACCATTCCACAATTCAATTGGAAGGGAGGGTTTCTCACAAACCCAAAGAAGAAGAAGAGGAAAATACATTTCAACATAAGAAAGTCCTTTTTTGTTTTTTTTTTTTTGTTTTTTGGTTTTCTCACACTCCACTTGGGCTGGATGTCTACCCCCTCATGCTTTTATATTAAAATTAAAAAAATTACAAATATGCCACTTAAGTGATATGACCCATCATCCAAAATAAGGAAACTAAAACACTTACCAATAATTTCAACCATTAAATAAATTCTAAAAATAACGAAAAAACATAAATTAAACAAGATCAGGGTCCAAGGGGCCCAAATCTGGAGGATCTGGTGGTTCGATTGCTTGATCGACAAGATCCAACGGTCGGATTGACACGAAATAAAAATCCTATAACTAAAACTGTCTCCTAAGCAACCCACATGCATCATCCCTGTGTGGGTTCTTCCTGATGCACGTCTAATGCATGTGAGGTCTTCAAAGTGGCCCAGTGAGCCCCATCTAGAATTCGTCTCCCATCCACAAAGAGAGCTACGTTGACGTGGGTGGTCGCCTTTGTCTCTGGTATACCTGAGTAGGTCCTCTGATGCCCCCATCAAAGAGAGAGAGAGAGAGAGAGAGAGAGAGAGAGAGAGAGAGAGAGAGAGAGAGAGAGAGAGAGAGAGCACCATACTGTATATGTGACCACCATACTGTATAAGATCTCTAGAGAGAGAGAGAGTACCATACTGTATATGTGACCACCATACTGTATAAGATCTCTTGTAGATCTTTACAAATCTCCCACCTCTTCGATACATTCTCTATACTTTCAATGGAATAGAAACAACAACCACGTTCTTCAAAATCTAGTCTCTGATACTTAACACGGTGGATATAGGCTCTCTCAATTTTTAACTTTGTTTCCCATTTGCAAAAGCTTGTGCATGTGTAAGGTGCGAAGTACCTTCTTTTGTGCAATTGTGTGCATGTATTAGGTGTCGGTGCAAGGTTGCTTGAGGTGCACGTGCACTCTAGAGGAGCTTTCAACATTGGTGGTCTAGTCACCTCCACAAGCAAAGCTCCAAATCTTGCAATTGTGCCTCTACTAAAATGGCTCCAAGCTGGTTTCAAGCATTGCAAGATAGATTGAATTGTTGCTAATTGATTCTAAGAAGCTTCACAAAACATGATAGTGTCATCTGCAAATTGAAGATGAGAGATTGGAATGCTCGTATCACCGACGGAGAAACTCCTTATGGTCCCAAAGTTGGAAGCCTTCTCAACTAGCATATTGAGGCTTTCAAGGACAATCAAGAAGAGGAGTAGGGAAAGCTGGATCCCCTTGACCAATCCGTTTAGATCCTCTGAAGAAGCCTTTAGGGGAGCTGCTAGTTAATATGGAAAAGTTGCCTGTCGACACTCAATCTCCGGTCCAATTTCTCCACTTGAGTAGAAATCCCATTCTTTCCATGAGATATAGGAGTAAATTTAAAAATCCACTCTACTAAAAAAGGTTCAATCTCCTCTTTCATGCACCTTTTCCATATTGATTTTGCACATAAAGCCCTGGTTTTTTGCTTCTCTTTGTTTGGTTGACACACTCATTCGCTAGAAGGATTTCATCCATAATTTTCCTACACGATATGAGTGCGCCCTGAAACACATGGATAATGAAGTGTAATGGCCTCTCCTATTATTTATGAAAGAACTTTCACCATGCTCTTGTAAGCATTCTCCATCAAGCTAATCAGGAAATATATCAATTCTATTTTCAATGTGAATGAAATACAAAGCCTACTTGACCATTCTAAAACTAGAGTTTTGCCAAGTGCACATGCATGCGCAATAAAGCTCATGACATGCCACACATGTGCCAGCATGTCACCTATGTGGGAGATCTAATTCATCCATCAGGTTGGTCCGACCTTGTTCATTTTTTCACAAAAATAAAATCTGGTCCAATCAACGTGTGCCCTAAATATTGGAACCTGGTGGATGGGTTAGAAAAGTTAATCCAAGTTTTTTAGAGCCATCCCTTTTTTTTTTTTGGGAAACTGTGGCCCACATGATGTGTGGATAAACCTGATTCTGGATTGGATCTTGGACTTATTGTGATGCTAGCACGTGTGGCGTGTACACGGGTGTTGGCTTGGCAAAGCTCTTGACTGTGTTTTAAGTGTCGACGATATCGGCCTATGTATCCCACGATATATCTTGTATCCCACTTGTACGATACGGTACACACAAGTAGTGGGACACATCCCACATGTTCGATCCGGTGAGCATTTTCAATTTTCGATCCTTGTTTTTCTTCTTCCAGTGAATCATGTTAAATCAATGTCAAATTGTAAAAATCATGGATTGGGAGCTTCATTTTTGAGATTTGGAGGGGATGGGCCGAGTTGCGGAAAATTGATTTTTCTTTTTTATTTTTTTCCAATTTCTTGCAAATCGATTGCAATGTTTGTGTCCAAACATAAAATCAAACATTTATGTAAGCTGATCCATTGATTCTTCTTTTGCTTTTGAATGTATTGCTTATGTTTCCAGATGTCTTCTTTCATTTATAAATTATATGAATAGACTTTGAATGTACTTGCGTCAATTCAGTTAGACAACGCATAGATTAGGACCCCATACAAAGAAAACCTATTATGTGCACTTGTTTTTTTTTTTTATAATGTTTTTATTTATAAGTGTGTATTGATGTCTTTTTTAACAATCACTAAAGTTTCATTGAAAAATTTGACCAAATTTCCAATGTTTCCAGCAACACATTGCGCGATACAACCGATATATCCCATGCGATAACTGATACGTATCCGTATCCCAAGGGTGCGATATGTAATGTGATACCGATATTTTGAACACTGGCTCCTGAAACTATATGGTTTCTTAATTTAGACCTTCAAGTGGTGGATGATGCTATTGCAGATTTTTTTTAAAACAATCCTTCTTAAATTCATCAACAGTTGAAATATTATTTCTAAGCAATCTTCAGCTGCTTAAAGCCAAATTTTACCTTGTGAAGTTGCCTCTGCAGGATAGCCTATCATTTGCAAGAGCTTACTGGGTTACTAAATCTGTCATTGCTTGGAATGCGGATGTGGAAGACACTTTCTGCTATCTATATGCAAGTAAAAGTGCACAATTGTTTCTTGCAGATGATGGCATCAAAGGTTAGAATGGGAGACTACTCTCCAATTTCTGGCATTCACTTTTCATTTTGAATATCATGAGGTTCAACATGCATGCCAACATGCAGCCTGGCACATGTGTAAGACATCTGGTCCATGTATCAGGTGGGACCGACAGGAGATAGTCTGGCAAAATATTCAGGTTGATCAAACTACCAGGTAGACCACACGTTCAAGAGCTATGAATGGCCTAAAACAACATTTAGGTTTCTTTATACTGTCCATGATTTCGTTTGTGTGTGGCCTACCTGATAGTTGAGAGGCCTGATTGTTGACAAATGATTTAAACGGTGGATGCCACCCATTACAGGAAGTGGATGTCCTAGACAATTACCAGGTTGGCATATGAGGCTTCATGTGGGTTGCTATATGTCTAATGTCATTCATTGCTTTCCTTGCCAAATATTAGGAAACTGAATAAGGTACAGAAGCATTAGGATCCTCAATTGAATATAATCTCAACAAATCTTGGCACCAATCTCCCCAGTGCATCAATTGTAGAACCAATGGTTCCAAATGACTAGGATTACCCACAAAAGAATCTAGAGTAGATAGAGATCAAGTCATCATTTTCAATTGATTTGAAGCAATTGGAAACACCTTAAAACTATGAAATGAAGCCCATATACAAGTACTGATGAGGTTTTGGATCTATATAGCTCTTCATCTCCCAAGCATTTGGGATACGGGCCCTATGGCTATCCCTTTTGGAAAAGACTCATCATATTTACTTGTATGATTTTACTTGAAATATTTGACCAACTTTGTTGCTCCTTTTGTTTTTATTTATTTATTTTAACAAGGTATTGCTTTGATCAAAATAGGGTCAAAATACTCCAAATTCTCCCTTAACACATCCAAAACGAAACTGGAACTGCTCTTTTACGCTCAGTAGAATAACATCCTTTACAAACTCTTAACAATTCCTTAAAACATGCTCTAATCTCACCCAACCCCAAAGAGACTCTTAACTATATTTAACTAAATCCACCTGTGGGTTTCAGTTTTGACTAAAACAAATCCTTAAAAAATATGCACAACATGTCCTTTAACATTGACTTGATTAAGTTGTTCCTTGTGCTGATGTGATGTTTATGACATCCTTCTTTTCGTCTCAACGAAATTTGCTCCTCTTCGGGCAGTGCTTTTTGATCTACCTTTGGTGCCCATCTAATCACTTGTTCGTGCTGATTTTGCATCTCATTAGCTTTCGGGCATATCTGACCCTTGTGCGTGTCGATCTCTTAGGCTTGATGTTGTCTTCAGCTCCATGATTTCTTATTTTTACCCATGTTGGTGATTTCGTCCCAGAATATTGAACCCTGCGTTCTTAGTGAACCCTGGTGATTTCTTATTTTTCTATTCAAAAGAGCTAATTCTTTTCCCACCAAGTAGAACCCTGCGTTTGTTAAGCCACAACCTCCCTAGAAGTATGGGGGCCCCTTCAATTCATTCCTTTTCTTGAAGCACACAACCTTGTATGCTTATCCACTTTACAACTTGTGGTGTGATTGATAAAAGAGAGAGCAGAAGAAAAGAGGAGAAAGAATGAGGGGGGGAAGAGAAAATGAGAGGTTAAGGTTCACCCCCGTTGTTTATTAACATGGTTTTCAATAATTACAATAATGTCATTAGTAACAAAAGCAAGAATACCTGTTATGTCACAAACATACATGGGTTGTAGTTAGGCCATAAAACAAACCATATTCGATAACACTCCCCCTCCAAGCAAGAATACCCGTCATGTTACAAACATATATGGGTTGTAGTTAGGCCATAGAACAACCTTTATTCAATAACACTCCTCAAGTTGGAGGATATACATCATGAATGCCTAGCTTGACAAAGAGACGATCTAGTTGAGTATGACCTAGAGCTTTGGTGAACATATTTGCTAGTTGATCTTTGGACTTGATGAGCAACATGTAAAGTTTTTCGCTAGCAACTCTCTCGGATGAAGTGGCAGCCAACCTCAATGTGCTTGGTCCTCTCATGATAGACATGGTTGTTGGCAATATGAGAGGTTGCTTGATGATCATAATATAACCTCATGGGAACCTCAATTATAAACCCAAGTTTGCACATTAATGTCTTTAGCCAAATGAGTTCACATGTCGCATGGGTCTTTGCCTGTATTATACCTTAGCAGTTGAATGTGCCGTAACACTCTGCTTTTTACCCTTCTTAGTAACAAAGTTGCCACCCACAAAAGTATAGTGGTCGGATGTAGATCGCCTATTAGATGGAGAACCAACCCAATCTGCATCAGAATATCCATCCACTTGAAGATGGCCATTCTGCTTGTAGAACATATCACGACCTAGTGCTCTCTTTAAATACCTGAGGATATGAAGCACAACCTCCATATGAGGGACCCAGGGAGGCTACATAAATTAACCATGCTGGCAGTATGTGCAATATCCGGTCGGGTAATTGTTGGATAAATCAATTTTCCAACAAGTTGACGATATCTCCCTGGATCATCAATTAACTCATGTTGACCTACACTAATTTTTTTTTTATTTGTTTCCATGGGAGTTTCGGCTGGCTTGGCTCCGAGAAGACCTATCTCATCCAGATCTAATAAAAGCATCACATATTTTCATTGTGAGAAGTTGATGCCCACCTTGTTTATGGTAACCTCAATGTCCAAGAAATACCAAAGATGACTCAAGCCCTTTGTATAGAAATGCTGTTGTAAGAATTTTAACTTGTCAATGCTTGTACTGCCACTGCCCGTCATGATGATATCGTCTACATATACAACCAACACAATAGTGCCGGTCTCATTTCACCTTATAAAAACAGAGTGGTCGGCCTGGTTACGTTTCATCTCGAATTTGAATACCATCTTACTGAACTTGTTAAACTAAGCTCTTGGAGGTTGTTTCAACCGATAAATTGATTTCTTGAAACAACATACTTTATTTGACTCCCTTGAGCAACAAACCAAGGTGGTTACTTTATGTAAGCTTCTTTAACTAGATCTTTATGAAGAAAAACATTTTTCACATCAAGCTGATGCAATGACTAATGCAAATTTGTAGTAATGGAAACAATTGCACGTACTGAGTGAAGCTTTGCCACAGGTGAGAAGGCCTCCGAATAGTCGACTCCAAGTGTCTGAGAGTACCCTTTGGTTACTTATCGGACTTCTAAATGATCCACAAAGCCATTAAGATTGTATTTTACCATATTCACCAATCTCTACCCAACTATAGGCTTTCTAGCCAACTAATATCCGAGTTTGATTATGATTGAGTGAAACTATCTCTTCTTCCATAGCTCGTTTCCACCTATCACAACTTGAGTCTCTTGGAAAGAACGAGGAATAAATATAAGACGATAGAGACAAGGCAAATTGCCAAAATGAAGGAGATAAACCACTGAACAAAACCAAGTTGGAAATATGATGCCAAGTACATGAATGGCACCCTTACAAAGAGTAACATGTAAATACCTTCATCTGATGGTGTAGGCAAGGAATTCGAAAAATGATGATCTTCTTACTGATTGGGTGGATTGGTAGAAGTCACGCTTGTATATACTCCTCCACGTTTGGAGTGTTTGGAGTAAACCTTCAAAGGTCGATCTGCATGTCGCATGTACATTTCCTCAACTCCAGTAGTAGTATCGGGTAGATAGGTACAATGGGAGTAGTTATGAAGCTCTCTTTAAACCGTAAAGACTTTACTTCCTCAAAGAAGTATGGAGTTTGTTCAAAGAATTTGACATTAGCTAATGCATAACGTTTCCGGAAGATAGAATCATAACATTTGTATCCCTGTTGGTTATAAGAGTACCCAAGAAAAATACACTTGATAGTTCTTGGTTCAAACTTGCTAAGAATATGATAAAACTGATGCACTAAACACACAATCTTATACCTTTGGAGGAGTAGAGTAGGAAGAAAATTGGGGACATAAGATAGAGAGATGTGACTTTCCATTTAGGGCTGATGAAGGCATCCAATTTATTAGGTAGCATGCAGTTAAAACTGCATCTCTCTTTCATATTCAACAACAACTCACTAGCAACCTTAGGTAAATGATGGTTTTTACATTAAGTTACCACATTTTGTTGTGGTGTGTGTGACATGAAGTTTGGTGAATAATGCCATGAGATGAAAGAAGGACATACTTGTCATTATTCATAAAGTTCTATATAAAAAAGGGGGATGTGGATCTGTGGTGATATCCAACCCTAACCCTTTCTCTGTCTTTCTCCTCCTCTTCGTCTCATTTCTCTCATCTTCTTCTTGTCAATTTAGTTCACATGGTATCATAGCGTGATTGATTTGGGGATTGTTCTGCTTCATCTTCAACGTTTCTTCTTTATCTTCCTTTTCTTTTATTGTTTTTAGGTGGAAATCTAAAGTTGTTGGGGGCTGACCTACACAAGTTTCTCTCAACCATTGTATTGTGGGTTGTGTAATCTTGTCCTGTGCCCTCCATATAAATCCATTGTGATGGACAAAAGTGGGGCATTGTGCATTTGTGGGAAAATTTATGATCAAATTTGAGTTTGTTATGCGTTGAATGTGTATGACAAGGGTTAAATAATCTATGTAAGTGTGGAAGTTTTAAAAAAAGAAGTGACAATAAAGTGATCGTATTCGTTGAGTTACATCGGTTTCTTGAATACTTGTTGGGTAAGTTCAAGTTAAATATTTTTCCTTGGGTGTTTATATTCTCCTGCATCCATGGATGTTAGGAATGAAGCTAAGTTTAGTATTTTGTCTCCATCTGAGTCGATGAACTTTCAGATTACTTCGACTAAACTCAATAGAGCAAATTACTTACAATGGGTGACATCTGTAGAGGTATTTCTCATAGGTAAAAGGATCTTAACATATTTGACTTCCCCCTAAGCTTGAAGAAGGTTTATAGAGTACGAAGATGGGTGGTTGAGGATGCTCATATTAGAGCTTTGCTATAGAATATATGGAGCTCCAAATTAGTGCAATTGTTATCTTTTTTAAGACTGCAAAGTATGGAAAAATTTGAGAGAAATGTATTCGGGTAAAAAGAACATAACTTGAATCTACAGGTTACTTCGAAATATCTTTGGCCTTTAATAAGCAGATAAAAGCGTTGGAAAGTATTATTCAACCTTGCGATGCATGTGGGAACAATTAAACACATATCAACCTTTGTTGACTGACCATGACACTTGTTGACTGACCATGACACTATGATGCGACTGAGAGAGGAATTTCGTGTTTTCTAAATTCCACTCTAGACTTTGTCTCGAGTTCAAGCTTGTCCGAGCTTAGATTTTTGGATGTAGCAAGACTTTTTCAGTGTGTGGTTAGTATACAAAGCTTGTCTTTGTTAGACCGTTCAACATTGGTCTCTACATCTAGCAGAGGAGATGGGGGAAGTTATAGTCGTGGTTGTGGTGGCTATTTTGGTGGTGGTAGAGATTCGAGGGCAGGTTACTTTGGAGGAGGAAATAATTGGGGAGGCCATGATACAAATTTTAGTGGTAATCGTGGCCGTGGTAATCTACGGTACACTCATTGTGGTCTTAGTAACCACCCGGTTTATACTTATTTGGATCTTGTCGGTAAACCTCCTTGGGCGAATCAGGTTCACTCTTCTGATAGTGGCACTAAGGATTATGTTTCCAAGCCTATCTCCTCTATTTCCAAGTCAAGTTCTTCAGGTGATACGGATACACCATCCAAGGAAGAATATGCTAGACTTTTGAAGGATCGTTCTACTCATGCATCATCCTCCACCACCTCTTTTTCTCAGTCAGGTATGCTTTGTCTTGCATTATTTGATAGTGTTCCCTGGGTCATTGACTCCGGAGCTTTTGATCACTTGATTGGTAAGCAAAACGTAGTCTCAACTAGTCAAGTCGTTGTCCATTTCTTTTGTCACATTAGAAGATGGTACTTAAACCCATTTGTCTACATTGGGTACTGCTTGTTCTACCCCATCACTTTCATTGTCATTAGTACTTTACATTCCTATCTTCCCTTTGAGTTTGTTGTTAGTGAGTAAACTGACTAAATCTTTAAATTGTTTTGTTATGTTTTATCCTTCTTAATGTGAATTTCAGGATCTAAAGACGGGATAATAATTGGTGGAGAGCATGAATTAAATAGACTCTATTATCTTGACAATGGAATAATTGGAGTGACATTGTGGACATACTGCTCTCCACATCATTGTCATTCCAGGCTTAGTCATTCCTCCTTGAGTAGTTTGAAGTGTCTAGTTCTGTTGTTATGACACGTGTTTAAGTTAAGGTGTCATTCTTTCCTCGAGTGGACAAAAGAAGTGATAAACCTTTTTGTTTAGTACATTCTAATATTTAGGGTTCGGTTCATCTTCCTAGTTTATATGCTTTTAAGTATTTTATTATCTTTGTGGATGATTACTTTAGACGGACATGGTTATATTTAATAAAAGATCAATTAGGAGTATTTTCTTGCTTTAAAGAATTTCATATGAAAGTTCAGACACAATTCAATTCTAAGTTGTGTGTTCTACGTTCTGATAATGCTAGAGAATATATATCCAGTGACTTTAACTCATATCTATATTCTTATGGCATTATTCACAAAACATCATGTGTGCACACACTATAACAAAATGAGTAACTGAATGTAAGAACCGTCACCTACTTGAGGTTGCTAGTGCATTATTATTGAATATGAAGGTTTCGAACATATTTTGGAGTGATGCAGTCTAACTGCATACTACCGAATAAATAATATGCCTGTATTTGTCTTAGATGAAAAATCCAATCTCTTTATCTTATATCCTTACATTCCTACCTTTTCTATTGTTCCAAGAAGTATTTTGTTGTATGTGTTTCATGCATCAGCTTGATCACATTCATGACAAATTTAAACCAAGGATTATCAAGTGTATCTTTCTTGGTTATAATCAGTGTTCGAGTTGTTGGTATCGCTACAAGTTTCGCTGGCCGGAGATAAATATATAATATTGTTATCGCCGATAATATCACCGATAACCAGAAATGCAGGGGAAACAAGGAGAAACATGGGGAAAATAGTGGAATCTTTCAGTGAAACTTCAAGAGATGCCTAAATACACATATTTGCATATTTAGGAATAAAAAAAATTATAAAAAGAATGTATACATAATATGTTTTCATTTAATGAAAAACTAAAAGCATGCGTCACTGTAAGAAATCACTTCAATAATAACCAAAATTCTACCATCCATCCAAACCATCACGTCCAACCATTACATCCATTCATCCAACCATCTAATCCATCCATCCATCCATCCATCCCATGTATCCATCCATCCATCCAACCATCCAACCATCCAATTTATGCATCCATTCGAAACTTTTGTGGCCCCAAATAAGTTTTTAATGGTGTTCATTCAGTGACCACTATTTCCTGTGGGGTGGTCCACTTGAGACATCAGATTGGTGGGCATTCATATAATAGTCTCACATGATGAGAATGGCTTATCGTTTGACATAAGGCATTTACATGGTGGGTCCAATCTGGTGATTGGCTCGGATCTCACAAAAGGATTCTATGTGTAAGGGCGATTATTCAGCTATTTTAAAAAAATATATAGTATCATCCATTCATTAAGAATTTTGGATTAAAGTTGTAAGTTGTGACTAGTCCATTCAATTTTCAAGATGTGATTAGTCCATTCAATTTTCAAGATGAAGAACAGCTCAGATTGTTAAAATATGTCTACATATGGGATAGAAATCCTCCAATAGGCATACGACTTCATCTCTATTAAAAAATCTGGTTGACCAGGCTGCATCCTTGAAACGAGCATTGTGGCCGCGAGTCTGTGACCACCGTGGGAACCTAATGGTAGGGCCCACCTCAATATATGTATTGTATATCCATGACGCCCATCTTTGTTGCCAGCCTATTTTAGCACATGGTGCAAAAATTGAAGCATATACAAATTTCAGGTGGACTACACCACATGAAACTGTGGTCATTGAATGGCCACCATTAAAACCTATTTCGGACCAGAAAAGTTTTTGCTCAAGCTGGTATTTGTTTTTGTTTTGCTTTTTTTTTTTTGTCCTTTCATGTAGTTCTATGTTACCCTATCAGAAGGTTTGATGGTCAATAAACATTAGAGTGGACCTTAGGAAGTTTTAAATGGTGAGCGTCCAATGACCATTGTTTCCTGTGGCGTGGTCCGCCTAAAATTTGTATTTGCTTCATTTTTGGGACCATGCCCTACAATAACCTAGCCAAAATGATGGACAGCGTGGATATACAATTCATACATTGAGGTGAGCCCTATAGTTAGGGTCCCATCCACTTGGATGGTTCTGGGTCGCAGCCTAAGCCGTGCTCCCCTGGACGGGATTGCCTACAAAAGCCTTTTGCAGTGACTTGGCTGACGGAAAAATAGGTGGGGCCATATTGTTTATCACCAATATGGATGACCTTATGAACGGTATGGATTGCGTATAAACATCACAGTGGACCCAGGGAGGTTTCAATGGTAAGCATTTCTCTACTCACTGTTTCCTGTCGTGCGGCCCACTTGAGTTTTGGATTTGCCTCATTTTTAGGCCCATCTCCGAACATTATCTAGCAAAATAGATGGACAGGTAGGGTTCACACAAACATCATAGTTGGGCCTAGCAGCTCTTGTGGCAGGAAATTCCCAAGAAAGCCTTTCGCAGGCAATCCGTCGCTTACGAGAGACGGGTTGTGCACCAACAAGGTGCGCGGGACCCTGATAGTGGGCCCACCTAGATGCATTTCATTGTATATCCATGACATACATTCATTTTTCAGATCATTTTAGGGCATTAGCCAAAAAACGAGGTAGATCCAAATCTCAGGTGGACCACACTACAGGAAACAATGGTCATTGAATGGACACCATTAAAAGCTTCCTGGGGGCCACAAAAATGTCGATCAAGCTGATATTTATGTTTCCCATTCATCCAAGTCTACATGACCTCATGAATAAGTTGGATGGCAAATAAACATTACAATGGGCCCAAATAAATTTTTAATGGTAAGCGTTCAATCACCACTATTTCCTTTGGTATGGTCCACCTAAGATGTGGATCTAACTCATTTTTAGGCTCATGCCCTAAAATGACCTTACAAAATAGATGGACGATGCGGATAAAGCACATAATACCATAGTGTGGCCCACAGAGCATTAAAGGTAGGCCATTCCATAGTTGCAAGTCGTGCCAGCATCATCCTGTAAAAATCGAAAGTGGGAGCAATTAGGGGAAAAACGCACTGTTTCAAAACCCTATACTCCTGCCCAAATCTCGACCAAAAATCCATAAAAAAATCGTTGAAGATTCGTCGAAATCCCTATTGTGTTTGAAATATAATATCCAATCGAAGGAAAAAAAAGGAAATTGGAGGTTTTTTCATATTTACAGAATTCGAGCCTACAAGTTTCGATGGATTCGCGATTGGCCCACCAAATACTGTTCGCGATCAACCAATCCTCTTCTACAGGTACCGGAAATCACTCTTATCTAATCTTAAAAAAAAAAAATTGAAATGAATTTTTTTTACAAATTTACACTGTCACCAAAATTCTCGTGGTAGGTATCTACAATGAATTTATCTCTGACAACCCATTTTATCGCAGAAATCACCGAAATTTCGACGACATTTGGTAGAGAAATGAAATTAGTTGGTTTTGGTTTCGCCAGTGTGGCGACACCGAAATTATTGGCAATATTATCGATTTCTCGCCGATAATTTAAACACTGGTTATAATGAGGATACAAATGTTATAATCTTGTATTTGATAGATGGTATGTGTCAATTGATGTCACATTCTTTGAACAAACTCCAAATTTTTTCGTGGGAGGAAACTCTTTACATCTTGAAGAGAGTTCCACCACTCTTCCCATTACATTGGACATTACTACTACTGGTGTTCGAGAGATACCCATCAACTATTGATTTGTGCAAGTTTAATCCAGACGTTCTAAACACGGATAAGTACATATAAGAATGACTTCAACCAATCCTCCTGATCCGTTAGAAGATCATCGTTCGTCCGAGTCATTCTCTTAATTTGCCTATTACTCTTCGTAAGAAAAGCCGATATTGGAAAATGAAGTGAAGGAAGTTGTTGAGAGGTTGGGGAGGGACAAATCCCCCGGCCCTGACAGGTATCCTATTGCCTTTTTCTAGGTCTTTTGGGATATAGTTAAAAGGGTTTTGTTGGATTTCCTTAAAGGAGTTTTACGTGGGTGGTCGCGTGCCGGTAGAGTTAAGTGCATCTTGTATTGCGCTTATTCCTAAGGTGGAGGGTGCAAAAGAGTTTAAGGACTTCCGCCTGATTAACCTCATAGGAAGTCCATATAAAATTCTCACCAAAATCTTTGCGTCGAGATTTAAGAAGGTGGTGGGAAGCGTTCTCTCTCCTAACCAGGGGGCCTTTGTTGAAGGTAGGCAAATTTTGGACATGGCCTTGATCTCTCCTGAGTGTATTGACTCTTGGTTCTAGAAAAAAAAAAAGGTAGGGGTGGTGTGCAAGTTGGATGTGGAGAAGGCTTACGATCACGTGGAGTGCGACTTCTTGGGCTACATGTTGGACAGGCTGGGCTATGGAGCCAAGTGGAGAAATTGGATTCGTACTTGTGTGGGATCTCCTTCCTTGGTTCTCATCTACGGATCCCCGAAAGGCTTCTTCAAAGCTTCCAGGGGCTTAGGCAAGGGGATCCCTTATCCTCGTACCTCTTTCTGGTTATTGCAGAGGCTCTCAGTCGCATGTTATCCAAAGGTCAAGAAGTTATCTCTTTTGTGGCTTTACGGTGGGAAAGTATGATGGACTTAGTTTCGCATCTTCAATTTGCGAATGACACGCTTGTCTTTTGTGAGGCAGACCCATTTAAGGTGGAAGACATGAGGAAAGTGGTGATTTGTTTCAAAGCGGTCTCTGGTTTGAAGATTATTGTCAGGAAGAGCGAACTATCGGTAATCCACTTGTCCAAGGAGGAGTCCACTTGGTTGGTGTTGTCCTTCGGATGCAAGCCGTGCTAGCCAGGTTGGAAAAAATGAGAAGAGACTTCCTTCGGAGGGGTTTCGAGTTGGCCCAAACTGGCCTGAGTTGTTAATTGAACCGAGTCGAGCTAGCCAGTACGGGACATTGTTAATTCCAATTTCAACAACTCGAAGTCGAACTCGACTCAAAAGCTTGAACTCAGCTCGAGTTGGCTCTAACTGGCCCGAGCTATTGACTGAACTGAGTCGAGCTAGCTAGTATGGCTTGAGGACTGAGCCGAGCCAAGTCGAGGTAAGCTGCTAGCCGAACTGAGTCAATCTTGGCACAACTCAGCTCTGATCGACTTGGTGTCCAGCTCTATTGGTAAGGGAGGAGGCTAAAATTCAGTTTTAGGAGCATTGTTGGTGTAGTGGTGGTCCGTTGCGGTTCAATTTTCTTAAGCAAGCGGGTCTTGCGACTTCTTTTGATTTGGTGGTTGGTTTCGGGAGCATTGTTGGTGTGGTGATGGTCCGTTGCTGTTCGATTTTCCTGTGCTAGTGGGTCATGCGACTTCTTCTAATTTGGTGGCAGTGGATTGCTTCTCTCGGAGTGGCTTGTCAGTCGTCTGGGCACCTCCATGCAGGAGGAACTTAACAGATGAGGTAACTTATTTCACTGCTGTATCAGGTCATCTTCAACTTGTTTATCCCCATGGATTCAACTCCTTGGTATGGAAGATGCATAATTCAGGCCGGTTCTCGGTTAAAATCTTTTTATAAAATGTTTTAGCCCCATGTTGCGGAACACAAGGAGTGACATGCCTTTCATTTTTGGTTTTTTAGCACACCAACAAAAGTAGCGGCCTTCACATGGTCAGTGGGGAGAAAGAAGGTTTTGACGATTGATAACTTACAAAAGAGATCTATGATGATCCCTAATATGTGCTGGATGTGCAGCCAAGGCGCCAAATTGGTGGATCACGCTTCACTTTCTGTTCGTTTAATCAGGAAGTCTGGGACCACTTTTTAGCTGCATTTGGAGTGGCTTGGGTGATGTCGAGGTCGGTCCGGGACCTTCTTTGGGCTTGGCACGGGGGAGGTGGGGGGAAGTTTTCTCGCTCTAAAAGGCATCTTACCCTGCCAGCAATACTGTGGGCTTTATGGAGAGAAGGAATCGGTGGCTCTTTCAGAATCATTCTAGGCCTCAGGTAGTGTTGATCGGGGCTGTTGTGTTGTTGTCCGATTGGACTAAGTTGTAATTGTTTGTAGCTTTTTGACTTTTCGTTCTCTCTCTTTGTGAGCGTTGTCTTCTTCTTCCCTTTTTGTTTTTCTATATAGTTTTTGCTGTTTCTTGATAAAATTTTCATCCTTAAAAAAAGGGTATACGTTCATGTACTCAACATCCTATTTCCAACTTTGTTTCATTAACTAGTTTATCTTCTTCATTTTGATTATTTGTTCTGTCCTTGTCATTTGTGTTTGTTCCACATTCTTTCTAGGAGGTGCTAAATTTTGATGGATGGGAACAAGCTATGGAAGAAGTGACGGTCGCACTCCGTTAGAATTAAACTTGGATATTAGCTGATCTTCCTGTGGGAAAGCATGCAGTGGGATGCAGATTGGTGCATATGGTGAAACATAATCTTGATGGTTCAATTGATCGATTAAAAGCTTGGTTAGTTGCGAAAGGATATCCTCAAACTTAGTAGTCGACTATTCAAGGACTTTTTCATCCGTAGTGAAGCCTCATTCTGTATGCGTGGGTTGTTTCCATTGTTGCAAATTTGGACTGGCCTTATATCAACTTAATGTTAAAAATGATTTTCTTCATGGAGATCTGGTTGAAGAAGTATATATTGAGTAACCACTTGGTTTTATTGCTCGGAGGGAGATCGAAGAGGTATGCCGTCTTTAGAAATCAATCCATGGTTTGAAACAATCTCCAAAAGCTTAGTTCGACAAGTTTATTAAAGTCTTGTTCGAATTTGGGATGCAACGTAGCTAGGCCGACCATTTTGTGTTTCGTAATGCAAAGCGAGACATACACTATCATATCGGTCCTGTATATGGATGATATCATCATCACAGGTAGCAATAGTACATGGATTGATAAGTTGAAGAATTTTTTACTGTAGCACAATGAAAATATGTGATGGACTTATTGAATGAGATAGGTATTCTAGGAGCCCAGCTTGCCAAAATTCCCATGGATACAAATAAAAATTGGATCAAGGAAAATTGGTTAATGATGGAAGAAGATATCGTCGTCTGGTTGGAAAATTGATCTACCTAGCAATTATTGAACTTGATATCACATATCCAGTAAGTGTGGTTAGTCAATTTATGCAGGCTCCCCAGGTCTTCATATGGAGGATGTGTTTTGTATCCTTAGGTATTTTAATGGAGCATCTAGTTATAGTATTTTGTATGAGTGGAATTGTCATCTCTATGTAGAAGGATATCCTATTGTAGATTGGATTGGCTCCAAGGTATTCTGTATCGGTAACGGTGGCCGAAACGGTTTCCACCATTACCGATATGGGTATCGGCCATAACGGCCGATATGGGGGCGTTGAAAATTTTATTTTGTCCGAAAAATTCTGAAAAAATATCTAGAAAATCAAGAATAATGTAAATATTTCATATATGTATTCATTTTTTGTTTTGAACATGTTTATGACAGTGTAACGGTCCACTCTTTGGTGAAAGTGTTGTATCGGGATGTCTAGTGAATTTTTTAATATGATTATGTCTCTAATGTGTACAGATCACAATCAAGCATTAGAACTAGAAATTAGAAAAAATGCATAAATACTACTTTTTCAATTTTTTTTTTTAAATTTTTAAATGGCCTCGGAGCTTTTATTCGCTCAAATAATTTCAATCTATGGTTTTAATCTTAAAAACTATAGTAAGATGGTCAAAATCAGTTGTAAAATGATCTAGGAGAGTTTTTGGAATGAAAAAGGTGAAAAAAAGAGGAGACAAATGAATTTAAATAGAAAAAAAGTGACCATTTTTGGACTGTTATGGGAGTAACGGTCGTTATGCCCTGTAACTGCCTTTATGGCCACCGTAACGGCTAATATGGTCTCTCAAAAAACCAACTGCCCCGTTTCCCCCTCGTATTGTGTAATAGTCATGACCGTTACCTATACGTATCGGCTTTTACGGGCGTATCGTAATGGATATGAAACATCTTGATTGGTTCTTAATGCAGGGGCATCTTCACATCGGGCTCGAGTGTGGTTGCCTGTGGGATGCAGGGGCACACTCAGGGTGGGCGGCCTGTGTGAGGCGGGTGGCTCGTGTGAGGCAGTACCCATGTGATTTGTGGCCCATGAGGGGGGTTCAGCCGAGATCCTAACCCATGAGATGTGGGGCCTGGGCTAGGGGTGTACACGGTTCAGTTCGGTCTGGTTTTGGGGTGAAACTGGAACCGAACCGTTCCCTACGGTTCTAGGATTTTTGGAACAGGAACCGGACTGTTAGCACCCTAGAACCGAACCGGAACCGGACCGTGAAAACCGGTTTGGTTCCGGATCAGTTCCAAAGAGAGAGAGTGCCGGTGATTGGGACGGAGAGAGAGAGAGAGAGAGAGAGAGAGAGAGAGAGAGAGAGAGAGAGAGAGAGAGAGAGATTCGTTTTCTTCTATCGCAGCAACAAAAGGTTATGGAGATGAAGTAAGGAGTGACATGGATGGATTTAGGGATTAGAGAGGGAGAACAGGGAGAGATCTTAGGTGTCGGAAGATGGAGAAGCAAGAAGAGCTATAGGAGTGACATTATGCCTGCTGATTGCAGGTCAACCCGCAGATGCGTTCTCTGCCAACATCTCAACCAGCGCCAATCCATGTAACACTCTACATATATCTCAACAGCCTACACAGGTGAGTTACCTAGTTTGATTTCCATGGAAAGAGGCTGTTGCTGTATTTGCTGGGCACATGGGTCTTGATGTGTTGGTTTTATTTTTTTTAATATCATTCTATATCAATCTTTGAAGGGCCTGTAGTAATTGCATCATGTCATAAGAATCTTCAATTTATCCTATGGAATGGCCTGTAATTGCTTGAATGTGTGCTGCTACGAGCTTTATCACTATCCAGGGCATACATCGGATGGACCCTCATGTAAACCTTTTGTTTTAAGGCAAACTTCGCGCATCGTAGCAAAACTAAAGTGTCTCATGCCAACCTTACCTTCAAAGTGTCTGTAGTTGATAATTTCACCTCATAGATCTGGCTCTTACATCTCTGATATCACCATCGACATCATCTTGATAGCCTTGTCCCAGATATTAGGCACCTCTGATATCCGAACATCTGTTCATAGCTGATTTGGAATCCTGCATCACATCTGTCCAACGAGAGGGCAAGGGCAGGGTAGGGCGAGAGGGCAGGGGGCGCCAAAGCCTAAAGGAGTTAGGGTTTTTTATTCTTTATTTTAAACTAAAGCTCGGATCCACGGTTCGTGTCACGGTTCGGGTAATGGTTCGAATCTACGGTTCGGATCAATGGTTTGGTTCAGTTCTACGGGGCCCTAAACCGGAACCGAACCGCAATCAATGGTTCTGGAAATTTTGGAATTGGAATCGGACCGTTAGCATCCTAGAACCGGACCAAACCGGACCGATCCAACGGTTCCGGTCCGGTTACACGGTTCCAACGGTTCGATGTGCACCCCTAGCCTGGGCTATGAGATAAAGAGATTGATTCGCCATGCTCTAACAGTTCGAGCTTTTAGAGCAAGTGGTTAATTGTCATGCATCAGTTCTCCATCTGACAGATGGTCTATTATTGGCTACCTACTTTTGTAGGTGGTAATTTGGTTTCTTTCAAATAAAAGAAAAAAAGAAAGAAGAAAAAAAAGAAAAGTGTAGTGGCCCGTTCAAATGCTGAGGCTGAATATATGGCAATGGCCCATGCAACGTGTGAACCCATTTGGCCGAAGACTTTAATGTGCGAGCTTGGGTTTGTGGGGAATACTCCGATGAGGTCAATGGCCCAACAACCTTGTCTATCATGAAAGAACCAAGCATATCGAGGTCAACTATCACTTAATCAGGGAGAATGATGTTAGTGAGGAAATTTGCCTGCCATTTGTCAAGTCCTAATATCAATTGATAGATATGTTCACAAAATCCCTAGGTTGTACTCGACTAAATCGTGCCTTTGCAAGCTGGACATATATAATATATATGCTCCAGCTTGAGAGGGAGTGTTATGACCCATCTACAACCCATCTCTTCCTTACTAGGCTCTTCTTTCTATTTTTTTGGTTGTAGGACATGTTGGGAATTCTTACTTTAGTAGTTAAGGGTAAAGGGGGTATTTTTACATTGCTACTTAAAGTACATACTTGCCATTATTTAAAAAGTTCTATATGAAAGAAAGGAGGGTGTGAGTGTATGGTGATATCCAACCCTAACCTTCTCTCTCTCTCTCTCTCTCTCTCTATCTCTCTTCTTGTCAATTTAGTTCACAAATATGAAATTATTTAAAATAAGAAACTCTTCTAACCGATATTTCATCAAATAAAGCTATGCCATAAGAGAATAATCATCCACAAAAATGACAAAGTACTTGAAGCAGATAAATTAGGAAAGATGAACTGGACCTCAAATATAAGAATGTGCCAAATGAAAAGGTTTATCACTTCTTTGTCCACACAAGGAAGAAACGACACTCTACGGTGCTTACTCAGCTCACAAGCCTCACTCGCTAATTTAGACACATGTGATAGCGATGCAACTAGACTTTTCAAACTACTTAAGCAAGGACGATCAAGTCTAGAATGCCACAGATGTGGAGAGATATTTGTCCGCAATGCAACTTCAGTTAGTCCACTATTGAGGTAATAGAGTACATTTGCTTCATGACCTCCACCAATCATCCTCCCCATCTTTATATAATGGAATACACAATAAGAAGGATAAAATGTGACAGAACAATTTAAAGATTTGGTTAACTTACTCACACACAATAAACTTAAAGAAAATTTAAGGATGTAAAGTGCCGATGACAATTAAATTGATGGGGTAGGACAAACAATATCTAACTGAGACACATGGGTTGAAATACCATTTGCTAATATGATAAAAGATATGGACGATGATTGTACTAACTGAGAGTTTGAGACAATACACTATGCTTACCGGTCTTATTATCGGCAACTCCTAAGTCAATGACCCAAAGAACACTATCAGGCTTTGCAAGACAAATGGTGCTTAACTCCATAAGAGTAGTTGTGGACGATGATGCATGAGTGGAACGATCCTTCAGAAGTTTAGCATATTCTTCCTTGGATTGTGCAAATGTTTCGGTATTAGTATAAAAAACAGAGGAAATAGGCTTGGGAACATAACCCTCGGTGCCATCATCAAAGAATGAACTTGATTCGCCCAAGCAGACTCACCAATAAGGTCCTAACATGTATTAGATGTGTGGTTACTAAGACTACAATGAGTGCATTGCCGATTACTATGACCACGACCACAACTACCACTAAAATCTGTTCCACGGCCTCCCCAATTATTTCTACCTCCAAAGCAACCTCCCCTGAATCTCTACCATTAAAATGACCACCATGACCATGATTGCCACCATCCCCTCTACCGGATGCAGAAACAAATGCACAACGATGTGACCAAGGTGAGCTCTGTATACTAATCGCATGTTGAATGCAATCAAATGCTTCACTGATGGATGGGATCTCACTGCCTCCAAGGATCTGAGCTCGGATAGCCCGAATTTAGGACGAAGACCAGAGAGGAATTTAGCAACATGGGATTCCTCTCACTACCATCTCATAGTCTTATAATTGGTAGGCAGGGGCTAGTATATGTTCCATTCTTCCCCCATGTTTCGCAGTGCTAAATAATACTCTCCTATGCTTTTTTCTCCTTGTTAAAGAGCATATTCTGTTGTAACTCGTAGATTTGAGTTAAATTCTTTTCCCTTGAGTACATCTCTCTCATATTATCCTAGACTTCCTTTGCTGCCTTGAAAAAGATAACATTTGCACTAAGTTGAGGCTCCATACTATTCCATAACAAAGCTCTAATTTGAGCATCCTTTGCCACCCAATCTTCGCATTCTCTTAAAATTTCTTAAGGTTTGGGAGAAGTCAGATATTTTAGGGCCTGTTTGGGAGCATGGATTCGGAATCCCCTGGATTTGAAACCCTTGGATTTGAAATCCTCTTGTTGTGTTTAACACCCTGGATTGGGAATCAACTTTAATCCAAAAGTAGCTATGCATGGTATATTTACAGGGGTTTGAATTTAATTACTAAATCAACTTTAATATCTCTAATTAGTGACGTATGTAATGTTTGACACAATGGTTGTAATAAGCCCACTGAAATATATGCTTTGCCCAAAAACGATGAAATTCCAAGTCTTGGATGGGCCACAAGTACAAGATCATGTTCGAGTGACTAACCAACGATTTTTAACTGTTGATTTACACGGACAATGTTTGGACGGTGTTGATCATCATATTAAAGTAATTATAGTGATGCAATTGATAATCTAATTGTTTTGGGATATCATTAGTGGGCCATATGCCCAATAGAATAATAGTCTGGTGACACACATGTTACACATGCAACTCTTGAAAGGATTTTAGATGTAATCCAAGCTCTCACCACAGATTTCAAACCCCCTATTTGAGGGGATTTGAAACCCCCTGGATTTGAAACCCCCAGTTACTTTATGGTGCCAAACAACTAGGGGATTTGAAATCTCCTCAAATTCCCCCAAATCCATGGTGTCAAATGACCCCTTAATTTCCTTTTCCCATAAGGAAAACCTCTACTAATGTTGTCCATTGCAAGTAATTTGCTATATTGAGTTTATTCGATGTAATTTGAAGGTTCATCAACTTAGATGCAAACAAAAGACTAGTCTTGGCTTCATTCTTGATATCCATTGATGTAGGTGAAATCAAATACACAAGGGAAGAACGTTTAACTTTTAACTTACCCAAAAAGTATTCTAGAAAACCACGTATATCAACGGACATGATCACTTGGTAGCACTGCTTGATCTAAAAACTTCACATGTACTCTTGTTCTCTAATCCTTGTCATAAGCAACTTCCACACACACCTTAGATCTTAGATCTGGTCACATGCACAAATCTGACAACACTCACGATGGCCCACTTTTGTCCATCACAACGGTGTTATAAGAAAGTGGGCCTCGCAAACATTCACGATACACGATTACAGGACCCACCATATGATTTTGGAAGAGAATTCGTGTAGAGCAGCCCCCAATGACTTTTAAAAATTCCCCTCAAGTAAATAGAAGAAGGAAAAGAGAGGGAACGAGGAACTTTTTGGAAGTGATCAATGCCCGAATTGATTTTGCTCTTATACCATGTGGCGTGATTGATAAAAGAGAGAAGAAGAAAAGAAGGAAGAGAAAAGGAGAGGTGAGGTTCACACGCTCCCCCATTCTAACATGGTTTTCAATAATTACAATAATATCATTAGTAACAAAAGCAGGAATACCCATTATGTCCTAAACATAGATGGATAGTAGATGGGCCATAGAACAACCCATATCCAATAACACAACCTAATGCCAACTTCTCCACCAGTTCCTTTGGTGCAAAAATTTCACAGCTCTTGCTTTTTATGATCACATTTTTTATGCTTAATCTGATAATATTGTGTTCGGAATACATTTTTCCATTTTGCTGTTTAAAAAAGAAAAGACAAAAATAAAAAATAAAAGAAAAGAACAACTATACTTTGCTCAACTTGAATTAGTAGTGATTTTTTGCATGGCAACTGTGCCTTTGTGGGTTTTGTGGTTTGATGATCAAATTTATTTTTGTAGCTTGCTTAGAGCTGGACATGAACAAAGCTAGCTCGGTTAACTCACTCAACTCGGCTCGGCTCGAAAGCTGGGTTCGGGCTGAGCCAAGCTGTTTAATTGAGCTCGAAAAAATTTCGACCCGAGCTCGACTTGACTTGGCTCGAAGCTCGGCCCCAACTCGACTTAGTTCGGCTTGGTTCAACTCGACTCGATTTATATACCTTAGTTAATTATATTTTTAATATAATAATAATAATAATAATAATAATAATAATAATAATATACCTTTTTATAAAAAAATCACCGAAAACTTGAACTTGACTCGAAAGCTCGAACTTGAGCTCAGCCCGAGCTGCTCACCGAACCTAGCCGAGCCGAATTCGAGCCAAGGTAAGCTGCTGGCTGAATCGAGTCAAGCTTGGCACAACTCGGCTTGATTCAGCCAGCAGCTTACCTCGGCTCGAATTCGGCTCGGCTCGGTGTCCAGCTCTAAGCTTGCTGCACAATGGATTTTTCCTGTATTTCTTTTTCTCAATCAATTATTTCCAGGACATGATTCAAATGGGTACGATTGGCCTACCAAGGATATTCTTATGACATGGCTCGCCACTGTCGATACCATAAAGTTCCACACAAATATGATAAACCATAGAGAATTTCATCTCCATCTTCCTTATAGGCACAAGATAGTTTGCTGACATAGTCAGGCGTAGTTTCCGTAGTCCAACTCGACCATAGTCTAGTAAGATGTTCCATAAACTCAAAGTTAAATTTGAAGATGCCAAAACTGTATTTCCAAGTGGAATACATACATCTTTACCATAGTGACATGAAACACTGTAATATCTTGAATCCATGATTCATTACCTAGTGTCCCATTGGTATGAGTTCAGCACATATATAAGTTGGTTAAAATTTTTTATGGGACACTGATTGATTTGTAAGCGTCTTTTTATCTAAAAGATTTCTTTGAGCATCACACATCCACAGTGGGATTTATCAGATCATCGATCTTTTTTCCCAAACCAAACAAAATGCAGCTATTGTCCTGATGGAGCAAGACCCTTTTAAGTCCTCTCGTTTTGAGCATTGATCCAAGGAAGACATTTCTAGGGGTTTCTTAAATATTGTACATTGTGATGCAAGAAGTTTCCCTTGATATGCACCAAATTCAAGGACCGATATTCATATATAAAGGCATCAAAATCATGATTTTGATGTCTATCAGAACATGACCTTAATAATTTGAGGTAAGTGTTTTGAATAGAGGTAGCCTATTTCGTAGCGTTTATCCCTTTGTAGCATGTAGCGTAAGCTACACGATACTTCTATTTTTAAATTTAAAAATAGGAAAATAGTAAGGAAAAAAAGAAGTGTATATATATATATATATATATATATATATATATATATATATATATATATATATATATATATATATATATATATAGGGATATGGTACTATGAGGTTGAGCTGTGTGGGCCCCACCGTGGTGTGTGTTGAGCATCTACCCCAGCAGTCAGATGCACCATTCCGTGGTGGGCCACGGTCTTAAAAATCAAGTCAATCCATGACTTGGGTAGGCCACACCACATACAACAGTTGAGAGGAGTTACTCTCCCATTAAAACATTCATAATCATTTATTGGGCCTACCAAGATGTGGTTCAAAAATCCCGACCATCCATTGTGTGTGTCCCAATTGGATGAGGGGTCAGAACAAGTTTCAGCTGCATCCACAACTCAAGTAGGCCCCCACCAAGTACTTTTACATGTTTTAGGCATGTCTTCGCATGGTTTTAGATGGTATGGGCCACCTGAGTTCCTTATACGGCTGATTTTTGGGATATCCCATAACCTAAAGGGGACCCATCAAATGCACGGTGTTGATGTTCAACACACATCACGGTGGGGCCCACACAACTCGACCTCATGGGAAGTTCCCATGAGGTCGACCTTATAGTACCATTTCCCATATATATATATATATATATAAAGATGATTCATTTTTCAAGTATAAGCATTTAAAGAAAAGTTATTATCATTTATCAAAAGCCCATCCACATATATAAACCAAATCAAATAATTATCACATCAGCAACTTTCTAAGAAAAAAAAACACCATAGTGGGCCCCACGTGGGTCGCACCATAGAAACAATGCACAACCACTCATACTCACAGCATAGTGGGCTCCACGTGGGCCACACCATAGAAAACAATGCACAACCACCCATACATAGAACACAGTGGGCCCCACGTGGGCTGCACCATAGAAAGCACCACACAACCACCACAGTGGGCCCCACGGGATTGTGTCGCACATAGGATTTGAAAGAGCAGTTTCGGAAACCTTCTTCTGAAACCCTTTTCTTTTAACATAAGTTTTAAAGTTTGTTTAGTGTGTGAGTTTAACACCAACTTTAACAAAGAAACAACACCATTTTAAGTGAAAATCCCTAAAGAGAGGTTCGGTTTCAACTTTACATTTTAAGGTTGTTTAAAATGTGAATTTTAAGCCATATTATACATTGAGGCGTACGGTACTCATGCTACATAGTTGCAGCGTATGCTACGACCCCTTTACACTATTTAGGTATGCTCTGTAGCTCCACGGCTATGCCACGCTACATAGTGTACGCTACCGCTACACTACGAACTCTATTTGAATACTGTTTGAGATATTTATTTCTGTGGCATGGACTAGTGCAAAGGATCATGTTTCTTTTCATTTAAGTTGTTTTCTGCTTGTTGTATATGCCCTGGGTCAGGAAATATCTCTACTATCTGACAAAAGAATTCTAATGTTGACTTTAAATCTCACGTCTTTTCCCTGTTAATAGGCCAGGATGTGAGAATTCAACTTGAACTGGACAGTGGTGGTCTTCCAGAAAATGTGAGCTACAAACTTATTCGCACTTAACAAAATCAACCATAATTTTCAATGTTCCCTATTTTCACTAACTCTTGTCAATTGCTGCTTTTCACTTGCTTAGGTATGAACCTTTGTCGTTTGTTTCATCTGATACAAAACTTCTTAGTGATTTTCTCTGAAATCTTCATATCTGACCAAAGATTTTTCTCTAAAATTTTTATTTCAGGTCATAGAAAAATTTCCCCATATTTCAGATTATAAAGCTTTCAGAATTCCAAATTCTGTGGATGTTAGAAGCTTCCTTAAATGCCAGTTAGCAATTGCTTCCTTCGATGGTAAAAGTTGTCACTCTTTCTTTCTTTTTATTTTTATTTTTTCGTGTTTCAGTTTCTGATGTATGTTGTGTTTAAGTTTATTAGAAAATCTTGGAAAGTTTATCCTGCCTTGGTCCACTTGTTTGAGTAGCTTATGCCTGCATGGCATTCTCCACTTCATCTAGCTTCAGTCCAACCTCCTGTATAGCTTGTCTGTTGTTGTTTTCCAATTAATTTATCATTGATTCTCATGGCTCGTGATAATGCTTAACCCATGCGAATTGGTTCAATCAAATTATGAAATGTTTTATTCCTTGCACTTAAAAAACTGGTAAAAGTATCATAAAGTTGCCGACTGGTTGAGAAGAGGATGTGTATTTGGCTTGGCTGCTGCCACTTCTTCTAAGAAACTGATGTTGAACTTCAATATCTGTTCGAGCATTAAACATTTGATTGTTGTTGATGCAATCATATGCGGGTCATAGTATGAAAATTTGCATGAATAGATGAAGTGACAGGTGAGGCAGCATGCAAGCAGAAGAAAATCAAACTTACTCTAAAAAGTCAAAGAAGGAGAAGAAGAAGATCAATCAATCAACTATGTCTCTCCTACCCAAAGTTCTTATGGACACTAACCCTAGAATTCTAGACACTGTTTACTTGGTTGGTGCAAGAATTCTGATTAGTTTAAGGTTTAATTGCTTCTTGCATTCACTTATCATTTCTCATCTTAAGTTAGTTTCCAAGCGAGTTCTCATTTCCTTTCTGTTATTACAATTCTTATTTGATGGTGCGGTTTGCTTTTTTCAAGCATAGCTCCAGCCACCTTTGGGATTTATTCTTAGAAACTCTGTGTCTCTAAATTGCTCATTTCATGAGTTTCACAAAAATATTGCTGTGGTTTAATACACACTTTCGCTAGTCATTAGTTTTGTTATCTCTCTCTCTCTCTCTCTCTCTCTCTCTCTCTCTCTCTCTCTCCCCCCCCCACCCCCACCACACACACACACACACACACACACACACATCCTTTAAAAAATAAAATAAAAATTCTGACTCAGTTTGGGAGTGTCAAATGTGATTGGTGATTTGTACCTTTTTAATTAGGGGTATATACTTACTAGGTTTTCTTTTGATGCAGTTGATGGGAAATGCAACAATGCAACTGGTTTGCAATTACCTGGTGTCCTGGATGACTTATTCCCTTATAGTGGCCCACTTGGGTCCGTGTTTATGGAAAAAACTGTGTCACTTTATCTTTGGGCTCCTACTGCTCAGGTATGATCTTTTGTGCTAAAATATCTCTCTCTCTCTCTCTCTCTCTCTCTCTCTCTCATTTGTGCATAAAAGCAGGTGGTATGTGCTTACATTTATAGGGATCCATTTGGCAATGATCCCTTGGGACGTGTCCAGCTTAAGGAGGTAAATGGTGTTTGGAGTGTTGATGGACCAAGAAGTTGGGAGGGATGTTATTATGTGTATGAAGTTTCTGCTTACCATCCCAGCACCTTGCAAATTGAAACATGCATAGTGAATGATCCTTATGCTAGAGGGTATGTTGGCTATCTTTATCTTTTGGAATGAGTACTAATCACTTGCAACCAGTTGCAGGGTAACTTAATCTTCAACCCTTTTTACGATTATTTTTCCCTTGAAGATATATGATATTTTTAAGGGGAAAGTTCGAAACCAAAAATCTAAAAGCATAGAAAATGGTCTTTAAGTACAAATGGTTGCAGGTGATCAGTTGTCCTTTTTGTGAGCTTCTATAACAATTAGAAGCCATTTATATCTTCTAAAATATTATCCAGTGCTGAAAGCTAATATCTAGATAGTTTATCAAGTACCCATTCTCTAAACACATTGTATGCACGTATGAGATCCTGGCTGTTCACCTGTTGTGGCATACCTTAGATGGGCATGAGCCAAAATGGCACAAGTCAGATGCCCTATCCATTTATTGGAAGACTTCTGTCCATTCACCAGTGACACTTGGTGACTGAATTGGTCCTAGTTACTCTTCGGGACGGAGTGGAAGAAGGGAGGAGATTCTCGAACGAGGAAAAGGATCCAATTACTTCGAAAGAATTGAACGAGGAGCCGTATGAGGTGAAACCCTTGCCGGAACCAACCCTTCCAGTGATAGTGATAGTGTAGCTACCGTAGACTGAAGGCAGTGTAGTGGTGTGGATGGATACCGAAGCCAAGCTGTATACGAAGCCGATACGAAGCGAGGAGGGGGACGGGACGTAGATTTGTTTTTTCCTAACCACCCATCTTGTCTTCTAAATCTGTCACTAAGAGTGCCTGACTGCTACAATTTTTGGGTAACCCCGTCTACAGTTGGACCCAGCAACTGATGAAAGGCTGGATCTTTTATATACATGCTGTGTGCAGGGAATGGAATGCCATGACTAACTAAGATAATGTTGATAGCGTCGAATCTTTTCTCTACTCTGAATGCTTATGTGTATCTATGAATTCTTATTTTCATCTTATTGGAATAGGTTATCATCAGATGGGATGCGGACATTGTTGGTCAATCTTGACTCTGATGCTTTAAAACCAGAGAGATGGGATGAATTGGCAGATGAGAAACCTGACCTTTCTTCTTTCTCTGACATCAGTATCTATGAGTTGCACATCAGAGATTTTAGGTTAGAATATGTTCTCCCGTTCTCTTTATTTTTTCTAACCTTGATTTCTCCTTGGGTTATTTCAAGCATACTTCTGTCTAGAACTAAAGGATGGTTTACTCTAAAATCTTGTCAATGTTGCATGCTTTTGTTATAAATTCAACCTTGTAAAATACATTTGTTAGTTAGAGGGTTTTATTTATTTATTTATTATTTTTTTATATATATATAAAAACCTTAATCACATTCCTTAATCAAATTGTGAAGTATGTTAACCTTCATCAGTCTTCACTAGCACTCATCCATTAATGTGCTCATTGATCCTAGCCATTCATCATAATGACGACCTTGTAGATAGGCCATCACCCAAAACTTATATTGGAAGAACTACCTCTTGAGTGACAGCATAAAATGTTCATCAATTAGATACTCAATATAGTTTTAGACTACATTTTTCAAAATTTAGGCTCAAGTTGTATTGATGTTCTCCACCACTGACATTCTAGGAATGACAAGGTTGTCGAAGACTACGGTTTCTCTCCCTCTAAATGCCCCACATGATTGCGCTATGAAGGGCCTTCCAATGTACTCTTTCCCTAGACATGAATGAACCACTTGGCCACCTGAGATAGAGATCCGCTGCTACTGACGCCTCTTGATCTGTCACCAAATTTAGAAATGGCCTTCCCGATGATGGGTGCCCTTCTATTTCCCACTGCCTGGATTCCACCCCTTCTCTGATGCCCCATATTTGCTTGCAAAAACTTCATCCAAAGGGCTTCATTCTTGGATCACTAGAGCATGTCCGTGTGGTGTTCCATCATATCAGCAGAGCCAATCACCATATATGCTTACCACTGTCTATGGTGAAGATAAAACTGCATACGACATCTGTGATGTTCATGGCGTAATAGCATTCTCTTAGTGTTTTCATATTTCATGTCACTCTATGCTTGTTGCTTTCTTTAGTAGCTGTTCTGTTTAGGTTATCGTAAGAGAAAATTGACACCAGGTGCATAATTATGTTGTGTTGTAAAACAGACTGGTGCTCTACAGGGCTGTTATTTTGCTCAGGATCATCTACGGGCCACACTTATTCAATTTCTATCTATTTTATAGGAAGCCAAATTAAAATATTTTGCATGTTGCATTTGCAGTGCCAATGACCCTACCGTGCATCCTGAATTCCAGGGCGGCTATCTTGCATTTACCTCTCAGGTAATGTTTATGCTAGGGAACCAATATTTCTAACCTTTGGAAAAACTCTTAAAACTTCCCTCAATATTCTTGTTTACCTTTTCTGTTCCTATAAAATCTTCTCTGCATATCTCTGTACTAGGAATGTGAATGGTCAGAACAGCTGTTGTCAATTTCCTTTAATTAGAGCTGTTACCTTTATTTATTTATTTATTTTTAACAGATAGCTGTTATGGGTTTAGATTAATATTTTTGTTTAGTCCCTGAAGCTACATATGGTATGCTGGTAGAACTGTAGCATTGTTGGGAATTGGGAGACATGCTCATAAGCCGAGCCAATATCCATCTGATATGCACACTACATTTTAGAGCTTCCTGAGTTTATGAGACTGAATGATTTCTATAGAAACGGTCCAATGACCTCTGGCGCATCTACTAAATAGGATTCTGTCAAAGGAAGAGACAATGGTTGCATCTAACTGTGGATTGCTGCCAAGATCTGATTTCTTTACATGCATGGCTGTTAATGCACATTAGATAAAATTCCAAGGGCCTGTTTGGTAGCCACTTAAAAATGAGTTCATCTCGTTTTAGTAAATATTGATTATGTATTGCAGATTATATAAATTGTTGGTTATCGTGATTTTTTTAACTGAAACTGTCGTGGATTAATAAATGATAAGCCTAGAATGATGAGCAGAATCAACACCACGTTGCAACGGAAAGCTAGTAGTCTACTGCAGCAGCCCCGGTAGTACATATATCACCTTTTTGTCCAGTGGTTCTTCCTATGATCCTATCCTAAAAAAAATTGTTGAATGTGGAATCTAGTCTCATAAGAAATTCACATGCTAATATTTACTGTTTCAATTGATGGATTTTCTATGAAGAATTTTCACATACTACATTGCTTGCTTCGGTTTCCCTGATTTGTTTCATCTGTTTGCATAACTACAAGTACAAATGTTTTGAAGTGATAATTTCTCGCACAGTTTTCCTGCCTCTATTTTTCGGTCTCACATATATGCTTGAGGTAATCATGTAAGAATGAGGGATAGCATCAAGGATGTGTTTCCTTTTCTCATAAAAAACTGTTTGATGTGTTAGGGTTGAAGATTGCGGAGTTTGGTTTTTAGGAGAGCTTTTGATGCAGGACAATTAACCACTTGCTCTAAAAGCTCGAACTGTTAGAGCATATGACGAATTAATCCCTTTATCTCATAGCCCAGGCCCCACATCTCATGGGTTAGGACCTCGGCCGAACCCCCCTCGTGGGCCTCAAATCACATAGGTACTGTCTCACATGGGCCGTCCACCCCGAGTGTGTCCCCGCATCCCATAGGCTACCCCACTCGAGCCCGGTGTGAAAATGCCCCTGCATTAATCACCTCCGGTGAGGAGTCTCAAACACGAGACCTCTCTCTCTGATACCAAATTTAATGTAGGACATGAAAATTAGATATGATGTGCAAGATTTCAGGCTTTAGGTCATAATAATTTAGAAACAATCACTATAATTCCACATCCTACATAAAGTCAAGTATTTAATAAGGGAAATCTACAAGGGTCCAAGCCTACACATGTTAGGATTGAATCAATTAAAAATTATAGACCCAACAATGCTCAAAGGATAGTAGATTCATCCACACATGCAAAAGATTATTTCCCAATCCAAGGGATTCTCACGTTTTAATTCGGGAAAACCTAGGGTTTCAAAAGTGGAATAGAACTTGGGGATTTGAGATGATATAGGGTTAGAGTTATGGAAACAAGGCGAAAGAGGAGTGAAAATAGGGACGAGAGGGAACCTGTGATCAGCCCGCACGTGTGGACAGCAAACTGGCTTGACACATGTGGATGGCGGCCCACACGTGTGTGGGGCCCATGAATTTGGAATCGGCCAGTTAGGGCCTGGTTGGCCAGGGATGGGCCACCTTCCCTCCAAATTTCAGGACAAACGGATGATCGGTTTAAACACGGTGCTCCGTCGAAATTTCAGCCCTCCTGCAGGGCTAGATTCTGGAAATTTGCTGTAGAGGAAAGATTAGCTGCAAACGTAGGTGGATTTGATGAGGGGATGACTGTAGGAGATGAGGAATGTGGAGGGTAGGAGATGGGGGTGATTTGGGATGGGTGTGGCTTTGCACCACGGTAGTTAGCCCTTCGAAGAAGAGAGGGTTTCACACCCAATTAGGTTTCCACAACTCAGAGAATTAGAGAAGCAGGAAAACGCAGAATTTTATTAATCATCTTCAATGAAAAAACCCTATAAGGGGTTGCCTATTTATAAGAAAAACCTATACCCCAAAAGCCGTGCCATATGCGCATACTATTACTTAAAGTTGAAGTAATAAAAAATAACAACTAATCAATGCAATCTAAACCGTTCATGATGTTCCTAATAACGGTAATAAGCAAAACTCGAAGTCCTAGGTCACCTAGGGTAGTGGGCCACGATCATAAGATCCGATGATGATCCACATGATGATCGGGTCCACCCCAAGGATCCAAAACACAGTCCTCTAACTAGGAGGCCCTCCATGGATGTCGTCATCGATCCAGATCGAAGGTGGGGCCATCCTTGCGTACGTGCGTAAGGGGGTTGTAGGGTGTGCGTGTGCGCGAGACGTCCCCATCAACTTTGGGACTTTGAAGTTGCCTCTTGTAGATCTCCTCGATGTGTTGTTAAAGGTGCACCTCCCAATCCGGGATCATGATTCGTGCACTTGGGCTTTTCTCTTCCATCAGTCTCTTCTTCTCTAAAAGATTTCCTCATTGCCCTATGTCCTATTGTGTCACCTAAGCCTCCTTGTGTGGAGGTGTGGGGTTCCTAAGCAGCCCCCCCCAAAGTTTTTTGTTTGGAATTTTATTAGAACGGACTACATGCAAAACAGAGACAGAAAAATGTAGGGACAACCAAAAAACAAACATAGGCTGCCTGGGAACAAAGAAAAACAACTAACAAAAAGCCGTCCACTCTTTGGTGACCTCCACCACTGCTTCGAGCAATCTAGAAGCGTTACAAAAGCATCTTCTATTTCTCTCGCCCAAATCGCTCACCACATTGCAGGTAAAGTGAGGTGTCAGTTATCCCAATGATTTGATCCCCCTCCTCCCCCATGCCAAGCCCAAAGAAGACTCCTAACACAACTTGGCATAACCCACATCACCCCAAAAGCTGTGAGAAAAGTCCCACAATTTGGTGGAAAAAGGACACAAAATGAATAAATGGTCGATGAATTTGGCATCTTGCTTGAACAAACAACGCACGTTTGGGCTAGGCAAAGATCTCCTTTGAAGGTTGTCTGTGGTAAGGACCCTCTTCCTTCCCACCAACCACATGCAAGTTGCAATTGGGTGGGGCTCCATAGAACAAGTGGAACGTGTGTCCCCTTTGATCTTCGAAGTCTTTGGCTCAGATCAACTTGTAAAAAGATCTAACTGAAAATTGGCCCGAACTATGCGCAAGCCACGCCATTGTATCTGCTCCCCCAAGAGGAAAGATGTGTTTCATGCAGTTCAAGAGAGAATCTCTTGCATCTTGGCATTTGATAGGTTCCTCCTACAAGGTGGGGCCTAACAAAATGAAGAGCCACTCATTGAAAAACAATCCGATACCCACAGACTGGACAAAGGGGCCAATCGGGCCAAAGAGGGGAATTCAAGATGCAAAGGAGGGCAGCCGCACTAGGAATCCTCCAAAAAACTGATCATGGAGCCGTTCCCCAAAGAGAAGGATAATCCGTGAGAGAAGGTCATGTGGAGCACCGAAATTGATCTCCATATATGTGAAGCCCTATGCTTAGAAGATTTCTTTTGTTGACTATCCCCCCCTTCTTAAGGCCATATTTGCTACAACCTCTCACCAAAAACATCCTTGGTCCAAACCGCCATAGCCATTTGCTAAGAAGAGCCTTGTTCATGCTATGGAGATCTCGCAATCCAGCACCACCTCAAGTCACCGGTTTACAAACCTCCTCCCATTTCAAAAGGTGGAATTTGTTACCTTCTTCAGATCCCTCCATAGGAAATCCCTCCTCAGCTTGTCCAACCTCTCTCGCATCAAAGGGGGGCACTTAAAGAGAGACATGAAGTAGAGAGGCATGTTGTAGAATGCGACTTTAATGAGAGTTAAGCGGCCACCTAGGGAGGGATAGCGGCTCTTCCAAGTGGATAGGTTCCTTTCATTCCTCTTAATAACCCTGTCCTGAAAGTGTTTAGTAGGTTTTCCTATGTAGAGAGGAAGGCCCAAGTAGGATGAAGGGAAGGATCCAGCTTTACACCCTGAAAGACGAAGCAAACTTACAGACTTCAGCTTTGGACATGTGGATACCCAGCATCTCACTTTTCCCCACATTAATTTTTAGGCCCGAAACTGCCTTAAACACAACTTTCCGAAGGTTGTCAACTCGAACTGGATCTGCTTGGCAAAAAATGATTGTGTCGTCATCAAATTGAAGATGAGAGGCCTGATCCCCCACTTTGGCCACCTCGAAGCCGTTGATTAAGCTTACTCTTGCCCCTTGGCTAGTATACGACTAAAAGGTTCCGCAATGACCAAGAAGAGGTATGGAGAAAGTGGGTCTCCTTTCCTGAGACCCCCAGAAGGCTTGAAAATACCTTTAGGGAAACCATTCATGACCACTGGAAAAACAAGAGAATTAACACAAGCCTTAATCCACTTCCTTCATCTTTCACCACAATCTAATCTTCCCAACATATAGTCCAGAAACTCCCATTCAACGTGGCCGTACATCTTTTCCACGTTCAATTTGCAAATTATCCAAGTCTTTTTTGCACAAAATCATGAATCAATGCACTAGTGTGTAATAAGAGGTGTGTCCAAATTTTTTTGTCCGCCCACAAAAGTCCCTAGTTGGGGGAAATAATGCTTCCCAACACTTCTCTAAATCTCGAAGCAAGCACCTTTGTCAAGATTTTGTAAGGACTCTGATTAGGTTCATGGGTCTGAAATCCTTCAAAGCTTCGGCTCCCTAAATCTTAGGAATTATAGTAATCAACGAAGCTCCTAATTTAGAAGACAACTGACATTTCGAGAGGAATTCCTTGGTAAACGTCCACCACATCGGCTTTCACCACGTTCCATAAGACTTGGAAGAAGGCAAGCGGGACCCATCTGGATCGGGAGCTTTGTCTTTTCCTAGACTGTCTACAATTGCTTTGACTTTTGTTTCAAAGATGGGATTATCTAAGAATTAGTTCTTCCGATAAATTGTCAAAATGGGGATAATGTAGTCTTGGTTAGTTCCAATGGTCTTTATACGAGAGTTTCTGATAGTAGCCCATGATCACTTTGCACACCCAGAGTTTGAGTTGTCATCGAAAAACTGATAATTTTGGCGAAATTATTGGTATCGCTGGAGCTACGATACCGAAACCCTACCTTTTCGATTCGTTTTCTATTGTCGACGAGATTTCGCCAAAAATATCAATTTTTAAGCTAGTACTCGTTGGCGATAAAAATCAACTCCTACCACCTTCAAGGGATGTGGCCAACAACCCACACCCCTCGATTTTGTTGATATATACTATTATTTTATCATGTTGTTGCCAAGCACTGCAACTAGAGGTGTACATGAGTTGAATTGAGTCAAGCTTGGCACAACTCGACTCAGCTTGGCCACTAACTAACCCCAGCTCGAAGTCGGCTCGACTCGGTCCTCGAGCCTAATTGGCTATCTCGACTCGGTTTGGTCAGCAGCTCGGGTGATGCAGGACAACTAACCACTTGCTCTAAAAGCTCGAACTGTTAGAGCATGGCGAATCAATCCCTTTATCTCATAGCCTAGGCCCAACATCTCATGGGTTTGGATCTCGGCCAAACTCCCCTCGTGGGCCCCAGATCACATGGGTACCGCCTCACACGAGCCACCTGAATCACACGGGTGGGGCCCACGTCTCACGAGCCACCCACCTCACACGGGCCATGATGTGGACATCATGTGCACACGCACGGCCCCCTACTCACGTATGCAAGGAGGGCCCCGCCATTGATCTGGATCGATGACGACATACATGGAGGGCCTCTTAGTTAGAGTGCTGTGCTATGGTTCCTTGGAGTGGACCCGATCATCATGTGGATCCCACCATTGGATCTCATGATTGTGACCCACTACTCTAGATAATCTAGGACTTTGGATTTTGGCTATTATCGTTATTAGGAACATCATGAACAGTTTAGATTGTATTGATTAGTTGTTATTTTTGTTACTTCATCTCTGAGTAATAGTGTGTGCACATGGCGCGGCTTTTGGGGTATAGGGTTTTCTTAGTTTTTGCTCATTGAAGATTATGAATAAACTTCTGCGTTTTCCTGCTTCTCCAATTCTCTTAGTTGAGGAATCCAATTGGGTGCGAAACCCTCCCTTCTTCGAAGGGCTAACTATCGTAGTGCGAAGCCACACCCATCCTGAATCACCCTCATCTCCTACCCTCAATATTTATCATTTCCCACAGCCATTCCATCATCAAATCCACCCCCTTTTGCAACCGATCCTTCCTCTACAATAGATTTGCAGAATCAGGCCCTACAGGAGGGCTGAAACTTTGGCGGAGCACTGTGCACGAACTGGACGTCCGATCGACTTGAGATTTGGTGTGTGGGTGGCCCACCCCTGCCTGACCAGACCCAAGCTATCCTTTTTTGGGTTTGTGGGCCCCATACACGTGCGGGCAGGATCCCATGCACGTGCGTCAGGGCCAGATTGCTGTCCACACATGTGGACTATTTTCAAGTTCTCTCACTCTCTAATCCTCTCCTCTCTCGCCTTAAATCCCTAACCCTAACCCTAGATAATCTTAAATTCTAAGTTTTATTCCACTTTTGCAAACCCTAGGCTTTCCCGAATTGAAATGTGGTGAATCCCTTGGATTGGGGAATAATCCTTTGCATGTGTGGATGAGTCTACTCTCCTTTGAGCATTTTTTGGTCTATAATTTTTAATTGATCTAGCCCTAACATGTGTAGGCTTGGACACTCGTAGATTCCCCTTGTTGAATGCTTGCCATTATATGGGATGTGGAAAATTTTGTGATTGTTTTAGGAGGGGTCGCGGGTCATTTTGGTCGAGACAAGACGATTGCCCTAGTGGAGGATAGGTTCTATTGGCCAAGCCTCAAGCGAGACGTGGCCAAAATTATAGGGCAATGTCGTACCTGTCAACTGGCAAAGTAGAAAAAGCAAAATACGGGACTATACGCACCTTTGCCAGTTCCATTCATCCCTTGACAGGACATTAGTATGGACTTCGTGCTTGGGCTCTCCAAGATTATTTGGAAACATGATTCCATATTTGTTATCGTGTACCGTTTTTCTAAAATGGCCCACTTCATTCCTTGTTCTAAGACCTCTGATACGTCTCATGTTGCCAAGTTGTTCTTTAGTGAGGTTGTCAAACTTCACGGGTTACCAAAAACCAGTGTCTGACCATGACGTGCAATTCATGAGTTATTTTTGGAAGACACTATGGCATATGATGAATACTGGGATCAAATTTTCTTCTGCCTACCACCCTCAGACCGATGGTTAGACTGAGGTAGTCAATAGGAGCCTAGGGAGTTTGCTCAGATGATTAGTGGGGGAGCACACCAGGACGTGGGACACTGCACTACCTATAGCCGAGATTGCATTTTATAGTTCTGTCAATAGATCCACAGGTTTAAGTCCTTTTGAAGTCGTTACCGGTTATAAACCTAGGAAGCCTATTGATCTCGTCCCTATGTCACTGTCCCATAAGCCATCAGAGTCTACAAAGTCCTTTGCACATCACATTCATTCATTGCATCAAGAAATTAGGCGAAAGATCACTACTAGTAATGAACATTACAAACTTTCTGCAGACCAACATAAACGTTTCAAGGAATTCAATGTAGGGGACTCTGTGATGGTTCGCATCAAGCCAGAGCGGTACCTTCAGGGAGCCGTTCATAAATTACACGTGCATAGCGTTGGACCATTCAAAATTATAAAACGAAACGGTCTTAATGCGTATGTGGTAGATCTTCCACCTTCCATGGAAATTAGTTCCACATTTAATGTGGAGGATCTAGTTGCATTTCAGGAGACCTCAGATACATTGTCCAACCTTTCACCTAACCATCCTGATTCCCCATACCTTTTGCTTGATCCATGGCCTCTTCCCGACTCTTCTTCTCAACCTCAACTTCCCATACCTACCCTTACTACACCCAGAGAGAAGATAAAAGATATTTTGGACCATTAGATAGTATCAACGTTGGACGGCGGCTTTCAAAAGTACCTGGTTAAGTGGAAGTCACGCCCAGCTTCAGATAGTACGTCGCTCACTGAGGAGCTTCAACGAATTGATCCTGACATCTTGGATCGGTTTAGGAGTTTTGTTTCGCTAGTAATGAAATCTTCGCAGCCGGGGAGAGTTGATGGGGACATCACGCGCACTCGCATGCCCCCTACGCACGTACGCAAGGAGGAGGGCCTCACCATCGATCTGGATCGATGACGACATCTATGGAGGACCTCCTAGTTAAAAGGCTGTGCTATGGTTCCTTGGAGTGGATCCGATCATCATGTGGATCCCACCATTAGATCTCATGATCGTGGCCCACTACTCTAAATAATCTAGGACTTTGGATTTTGGCTATTATCATTATTAGGAACATCATGAACGATTTATATTGCATTGATTAATTGTTATTTTTATTACTTCGTCTCTAAGTAATAGTGTACGCATATGGCGCGACTTTTGGGGTATAGGATTTTCTTATAAATAGGCAACCCCTTGTAGGTTTTTGCTCATTGAAGATTATGAATAAAATTCTCCATTTTCCTGCTTCTTTAATTTTCTGAGTTGAGGAATCCAATTTGGTTCGAAACCCTCCCTTCTTCGAAGGGCTAACTACCTTGGTGCAAAGCCACACCCATCCCGAATCACCCTCACCTCCTACCCTTACCATTCATCATCTCCCACAACCATCCCATCATCAAATCCACCCCCTTTTGCAGCCGATCCTTCATCTACAACAGATTTGCAGAATCAGGCCTTCCAAGAGGGCTGAAACTTCGAAAGAGCACCATGCATGGACCGGACGTCCGATCGGCCTGAGATTTGGTGTGTGGGTGGCCCACCCCTGGCCGACCAGACCCAAGCTGTCATTTTTTGGGTTCGTGGGCCCCCACACGTGTGGGCAGGATCCCACTCACGTGCATAGGGCCAGATTGCCGTCCACACATGGACTATTTTCAGGTTCTCTCTCTCTTCTAAGCCTCTCGTCTCTCGCTTTAAATCCTTAACCCTAACCCTAGATAATTTTACCAGTCTAATATTGTGATTTTCTGCCTCAAGGTGTCCCGTAATGGTTGTTTGTAACGCCCTGAAAATCGGGGGTCGAGTAGGAGCCCAACTCCCGAGTTCCAACACATCACTTATGCAACATAGATAATGATGATTAAATGTTGTCTGTATTAGTACCTTAAACATGAATGAGATTATACCAAATCAGCATATCATACTCTAGAGACAGTTAAATTATGCAAGCGGAGGGCAGTGATAGATATATAAGATATATAAACTATTGTTAAGTCTCTAGAGTGTGAACATGTCACCAGGTCAAATATATACTTGTATACTCAAAAAATTGAACAAAATGAATATACACGGGTGTTCCAAAAGTGCAAAATGACAAGAGTAATGACGTCTAATCAGTATCCCTATAACCTCGTCGATCAGAACATGGTCTACGTAGACCCGCCTGATAAGTGCAAGTAGGAGAACACCTCCTCATCATCATCAAAGTCTAGCTCCGCTTCGTAAGCATTGCCATCATCTGCAACTACATCAGCGTCTGGTTGGTGTTTAAAGCACTGTCCCAGAACGTGGGAGTGAGTGATCAACTCAGTGGAGTTATAAAGCAAAGGTTAACATGTTATCAATTCAGTAAAGCAGTAATGATAAAGCAGTATAACACTCATTCCTAAGTACTCTGGTTAATGCAAGGATGATATGCAATAATGATGTATGCCTTCGTCTGCACTCCCTCTTGCGACAACATCTCATGATCCCGGCATGCAACACTCCGGCTGTGCTCAACTCCAACGCCAAAGGCACATGTAATGCGGTGCATGTGCGTAATTAGCCAAGTTCTTTATTAAGCATATTCATACAGCAGGATTGGGAAGCTAAGGTACCTCCCTTATATCAATTCCCAAACAATGATCCATTCTAGGGTCGTCAGTCCTAGTAAATCTCATACGATGTTGCAGTTCTAGGTCACTACAAAGGGCTCGTCACCTGATCAGTGTAGGCCTAGTTTATACTCTAGTTGCTACGGAAAGGCTCGTCGCCTCAACGCAATCTTAGAGTATGCTCGAGGTCACTACAAAGGGCTCGTCACTTGATCAGTGTAGGCCAACAGCTCGAATACAGTGTCCCATACCACCATATTCAGTTCACGAGGCGGTGTTGTTCACTGGTCACTATGGGAAGGCTCGTCCCCCTAGGTAGGCCGACAGCTCGACCACGGTGTCCCATACCACCATGTCCGGCTCATGAGTCTTAGTGGATCGAGGTACCAAGGTTAACGGGGTTCACTGGTGAGTCTGGCACCTTAGGTTTAAGCAGTAGCGTCCATACAAGGTGAACATACATAAGGCCAATTGGGTTACTTGACGAGCTCGACTAGTATGAGCGCACCTCGAGTTGATCAACATGAAGTGCGTAAGCACTCTGTGTGGCCTAACCACTGCCGACAACCAAAGTACGACTCGGATCCATCGAACACGTCCCGTGTGGCGAAAACAACCTCAGCCACCTAGTCAGGACCTGTTACCGATTGCCTGGACTATACCATAGTCCCAAACACACTCTGATGTAAGAAATATGTACATGTGGTAATCATACAACACTTAACAACCATTGCAACCATGGATAGCATTTGAAAATACAATGAAACACATATAACATGCCATTTTTCATATACATATTCTACTCAAGACGCATCATATAGATTTACAGCTACTTGAAGGAATTTAGGTACATAGCTAAGGTGGTTGAGAATTCGATCTCAACAACCTTATTGACTACAGTTCATCTAGCAACAACTCATTCAGGCATTTTGTCAAACAGTTAGACTACATATAACCGACATACGTGACGTATGATGATTTTCAACACATAATAGGGCAATTCCTTTCACCGAGGAGTTGTCTAATACCCATCAATCATGTTCTTACATGCAATACATATGGCAGGCACAAATCATAAATCCATATTCATTCAGTCATTTCAACAAATACTTAAACTACACACTATAACGTACATGACGTATGTTGGCCATAATAAGTACTAGGGCAAATCCTTTCGCCAAGGGGTTGTCGCACATACAACAACCCTATATCTACGACGGATAATCATGTGAAGCACGAATCCAAATTCCAAACTCATTCAAACATTTCAACAAACACATGAAATACAATATATTCAACATAGTTCATATATACCTGTAAAGCGAAGGAAACATCGCATTTAGCATGTGAAATGACACCCAAATCAGTTATAAATCATTATCCGACGTTGAAAGCCTTGAAAACCATAACCTAAACGTTTATAGTCCGCACCTTTCGCCGATAAACAAGTATCGAACTCAGTTTGTATACCGAGTCTCTGTCTACGGCACGACGGCTACCTATAGTATGAAATAAATAGGTTAGCTATTTCATCACTTATATTATTTGAAACTCTAAAATAGATTAGGGTTAGGATTTCTTACCCAAGAACGGAGTTGAAATCGCTGGGATAGCGATTCAGAAAGGCTGATTCAGCCCGTGGAGTGATGGGATTGAATCCCAGGAATAAGTGCCAACTCTCTCTCTCTCACTTTCTCTCTTTCCTTCTCTTTTCTCTCTTCTCTCTTCTTTCTTAGGGTTTTTCAGATTCGTATGGAATGAGAGAGAGAGAGAGGGTTTAAGGCCCTTATATAGGCCTATAAGTGATGGGAATGGCCCCAGGGCCATAATATACTTAGGTTATAGCCAAAAGATGGCTGTTTCAGTCCAACGGAGCACTTCTGGTGTCCCCCTTTCTGCATGCGATCGGACTTAAGCTCCCTAACATTGGATCTAGGTCGAGTTAAGTTTTCGGTCCGATCGGATTTACAGATTGACCGTGGCGGACCAGTTTCAGTTCAACGGTCATCGTTGTTAGATCAGGGCCACAGGTACATGGACCTGTGTTGGGAAATTTCCCTGATCCGAGGGTGTATTTGGGCTAGATTATGACGGTCTGAAACCTTAGATTTGGCCTGCAAGTGAACGACTCAAATCACTTAAATCTGAGTTCAATTTCTAAAAGTATTCGCGTTTCTCACACTTTGCTCCAGGCTCAAGTTGCTCGTTTCTGGATACTATCTGGATTTATTTTCCGAGATGGTTGTCAAGCCCAGTAAGGCGGTCATAAGTGTATAGTTACGTGGTCATCGGACTTTCGACACGCGGTCCAAGTCCGATACTAAGTTTCAAGGTGCTCCAGCGAGCAACCGGGTTTAGAGATTAGTCCTAAGTTTCAAGGTAATGTAGCATTAATGATTCTACTTGTTTTAGGTCTTGTAGTTCGTATTTAAAGTGATTAGTGCTGATTTCACAGGTAATCTAGTTTAGCACTAGTTAATTCTCGCCTAATTTCTAAAGGATTTGGTCCTGAGTGATTTCTGCCTGAGGTGGTACTCGGGTCTTTGTACGGATTTTTCCGAGACATTACAATCTACCCCCCTTAAAGAAAAATTTCGTCCTCGAAATTAGTACCTTTTCGTACTTCTCGAGAATCTGAGGGTAGTTCTTACGGACCTCGGCCTCCGTCTCCCAAGTAGCCTCTTCCTTAGTGTGATGCGTCCATAATACCTTCACCAGCGGAATAACCTTACCGCGCAACACCTGCTCCTTCCTGTCTAAGATACGCGTCGGTCGCTGTACATTAATGATGCAGGACATGAACTTTAAATACGATATGCAAAATTTCAGGCTTAGATCATACCAATTTAGAAACAATTACACAAATTCCACATCCCACGTGAAAATCCAAACATTCAATTAAAGGGGAATCTATGCAGGTCCAGGCCTACACATGATAGGGCTGGATCAATAAAAATTATGAACCAAATGATACTCAATGATAAGAAATAATCAGCCACACATGCATAGTAATCAGTCCCTAATCCAAGGGATTCACCAATTTCAAATCAAGGAACCCTAGGGTAAGAAAATGGGCATATAACTTAGGGAAAACGTAATCTAGGGCCAGGTTTCATGAAAAATGGCTATGAGAGGATAAAAGAGGATAAAAACCTGAGCCAAAAGACGATCCCGCGCGTGGACAACAACAATGGCCCAAACGGACGTGCGTGTGATCCCGGCCGCACGTGTGTGGGGCCCACTATTCAGAAAAAGGCCACCTTGGCCCTCGTCGGCTAGGGATGGACTCCAAAACCCCAAAATCTCAGCTCGATCCGATGTACGGTTTGTGCGTGGTACTCCGCCGAAGTTTCAGCCCTCCCGTAGGGCTAGATTCTGAAATTCTGATGTAGGGAGGAGAATTGCTACAATAGATGATTGATTCAAAGTGTAAATGATGGGGTGAGATGAGAAGAAGGGACGATAGAAGATGGGTAGTGGAGATGGCGATGGATGGGGGGAAGATGGGAAAAAAAGATGATGGGGGATGGGGGTGAGTCGGGATCGATGTGGCTTCGCACCACGGTAGTTAGCCCTTCGAAAAGGGAGGGCTTGAATTCTTCCACAACTCACGAAGAGAGCAGAAAAATAAAGCAGAAATTTTTTTATTAACTTCAATGAATCAAAAGAACTACAAGGGGTGCCTATTTATAAGAAAACCCTATACTCAAAAACTCGCACCATGTGCGCAACCTATTACTTGGCGATGAAGTAAACTAAAATAAAAACAAAAAACAGAAATCTAAAGCGTTCACAATGTTCTAAATAATAACAATAAGCAAAACCTAAAAAATGAAATCCATCTGACGAGTGGGCCACGATCATGAGATCCCATGATGGGCTTTTCTTAACTATCGGGCCTACTTTTCTGAACCAAAACTTGTCTTCCAGCTAGGAGGCCCTCCCTGGATGTCGTCATCGAGCCAGATCGACGGTGGGGTCCTCCTTTTCCTTGCGTACGTGCGTAGGGGGGCGTGCGTGCGCGATGTCCCCATCAATTCTCCCCGGCTGTGAAGATTTCGCCACTGGCGAAATAAAACTCCTAAACCGCTCCAAGATGTCAGGATCAAGTCTCTGAAGCTCCTCCTCAGTGAGCCACGTGCTATCTGAAGCTGGGCGTGACTTCCATTTAACCAGGTACTTCTGAGACCCGCCGTCCGACGTTGAAACTATCTTATGGTCCAGGATATCCTCTATTTCCTTTTTGGGTGTGTGAAGGTTAGGTATGAGAGGTAGAGGCTGAAAAAATGGGTAGGGAAGGATAGGTATGGGAGGTAGAGGCTGGGAAGATGGGTCGGGACGGGTAGGTATGGGAGGTAGAGGCTGGAAAAATGGGTTGGGACGAGTAGGTATGGGAGGTATAGGCTGGGAAGAAATGTCAGGAAGAGTAGGTATGGGAGGTAAAGGCTGGGAAAATGAGTCGGGACGGGTAGGTATGGGACGTAGAGGCTGAGAAAATGGGTCGGGAAGGGGCCATGGTTCAAGGGATAAATATGGGAAATGAGGACGAGTAGGCGAAGGGCCGGACAAAGTCTTAGTGATCCCCTGAAAAGTAGCTAGATCCTTCACATTGAATGTGGAACTAATTCCCATAGAAGGTGGAAGATCTACCTCATACGCATTGAGACCGTTTCGTTTTATAATTTTGAAGGGTTCAGCGCTACGCGCGTGTAACTTACGAACGACTCCCGGAGGGTACCGCTCGGGCCAGATGCGGACCATCGCAGAGTCCCCAATATTGAATCCTTTGAAATGTTTATGTTGGTTTGCAGAAAATTTGTAATGTTCATTACTAGTAGTGATCTTCTGCCTGATTTTTTGATGCCATGAATGAATGTGATGCGCAAAAGACTCTGCAGGCTCTGACGGCCTATGGGACAGTGACATAGGGACAAGATCAATAGGTTTCTCAGGTTTATAACCAGTAACGACTTCATAAGGACTGAGACTTATGGACCTATCGACAAAACTATTAAACACAAACTCGGCTGTAGGTATTACGGTATCCCATGTTCTTGTGTGCTCTATATCTCTCCTAGGGGGAGACTCATCTAGTAGATCATCAGGAAAGACATCACATAACTCATCCATTACCAGAATGACCTCGGTGGGTAACTCTACACTAGCCTCTGGTGCACTCTCTCTAGCCACAAGGCCGCACATGTTGTTCCCCTCAAAATAGTGGTCTTGATGTCTCTCATGGGGTGAGTGTACGGGTGCACGCCCATAATTAATTCCTTGACCAACTCCATTCATTGGTCTATCCTCCTGGCCACCTGCCTGAGATTGGACATTTTCTTTAATGGTGGGGTTTGTCCTGAGGGAGGCCTCTACTTGGTCAAGGCGTTGATCTATGCTTTGTTCCATGCGCTTACCCCAAGACTCGATCTGCTGGGACAGCTTGTTTAATGACTCTAGTAGTTGTTTCATGTCTAGTGTAGGGTGCTAGCCAAAACCATGACCCGTACGTGCGGGCGTACAACTTGCTAACTCCACCTAGGGACTTTCTACGACGACTATATGGGACTAAATGATCCTATGAGACTCTATATGAGGGAAACTACGTATTGCTACTAAAATCCAGCAATATAGTTGTCAAAATAAGGAATAACAGAAAATTCCAGCAACGTGAGTTGCTAGCTTTCTGTTAACAGAAATTTCAGCAGCTAATATCAAGGACTATGGACTCCTAAAGGCTATATGTGATGGACTAGATGCATGAAGGACTCAAACCAACTAACCCTAAACAAGTAATGTATTCCCCTATAAGAACCCTAAGCTCTGATACCAAATTTGATGCAGGACATGAACTTTAAATATGATATGCAAAATTTCAGGCTTAGATCATACCAATTCAGAAACAATTACACAAATTCCACATCCCACATGAAAATCCAAACATTCAATTAAAGGGGAATCTATGCAGGTCCAGGCCTACACATGATAGGGCTGGATCAATAAAAATTATGAACCAAATGATACTCAATGATAAGAAATAATCAGCCACACATGCATAGTAATCAGTCCCTAATCCAAGGGATTCACCAATTTCAAATCAAGGAACCCTAGGGTAAGAAAATGGGCATATAACTTAGGGAAAACGTAATCTAGGGCCAGGTTTCATGAAAAATGGCTATGAGAGGATAAAAGAGGATAAAAACCTGAGCCAAAAGACGATCCCGCGCGCGGACAACAACAATGGCCCAAACGGACATGCGTGTGATCCCGGCCGCACGTGTGGGGCCCACTATTCAGAAAAAGGCCACCTTGGCCCTCGTCGGCTAGGGATGGACTCCAAAACCCCAAAATCTCAGCTCGATCCGATGTACGGTTTGTGCGTGGTACTCCGCCGAAGTTTCAGCCCTCCCGTAGGGCCAGATTCTGAAATTCTGATGTAGGGAGGAGAATTGCTACAATAGATGATTGATTCAAAGTATAAATGATGGGGTGAGATGAGAAGAAGGGACGATAGAAGATGGGTAGTGGAGATGGCGATGGATGGGGGGAAGACAGGAAAAAAAGATGATGGGGGATGGGGGTGAGTCGGGATCGATGTGGCTTCGCACCACGGTAGTTAGCCTTTCGAAAAGGGAGGGCTTCGCACCCACTTTTGAATTCTTCCACAACTCACGAAGAGAGCAGAAAAATAAAGCAGAAAATTTTTTATTAACTTCAATGAATTAAAAGAACTACAAGGGGTGCCTATTTATAAGAAAACCCTATACCCAAAAACTCGCACCATGTGCGCAACCTATTACTTGGCGATGAAGTAAACTAAAATAAAAACAAAAAACAGAAATCTAAAGCGTTCACAATGTTCTAAATAATAACAATAAGCAAAACCTAAAAAATGAAATCCATCTGACGAGTGGGCCACGATCATGAGATCCCATGATGGGCTTTTCTTAACTATCGGGCCTATTTTTCTGAACCAAAACTTGTCTTCTAGCTAGGAGGCCCTCCCTGGATGTCGTCATCGAGCCAGATCGACGGTGGGGTCCTCCTTTTCCTTGCGTACGTGCGTAGGAGGGTGTGCATGCGCGATGTCCCCATCAATTAGTAGCGTCCTCACTCAACTGCACCTGCTCCCACTAGATAATGTGGGAAGGATCAGGAACGTATTTCTTCAGCATAGATACATGAAATACGTTGTGCACGCCCGCGAGTGGTGTGGGCAAAGCATGGCGGTACGACGCACCCACTCGGTCTAGTATCTGGAATGGACCAATAAATATCGGCGTGAGCTTCTCCTTCTTGCCAAACCGAAGGACTCCCTTCATGGGAGAAACCCTAAGAAATACATGGTCCCCAACCTCGAACTCTAGCGGTCGCCGCCTCGTATTGGCGTAGCTCTTCTGTCTGCTCTGTGTTGCCAAAAGTTGACGCCTGATAATGTCGATCTTCTCTGAGGTCGCTTGAACTAACTCTGGGCCAATCAAGCTCTTCTCGCCAACCTCAGCCCAGCAATGCGGTGCCCGACAGGGACGCCCATACAAGGCCTCATAGGGAGCCATGCCAATACTCACCTGAAAGCTGTTGTTATACGCGCATATGCGCATATGCGATCGCATATGCGCATATCCATATGCAGATCGCATATGCGATCATGGCATATATGCGATCCGCCATATGCGATCGCATATATTGCATATCGAAAATATCGATCGCATATGCGATGTATGCGATCGCATACAGCATATGCGATCGCATATTTGCCATGACACATTGAATTTTTATTTTTATTTTTTTTTTTGCAAAAAATAACATTTTGTCTATAAAAAAGCTTTCAATCTCCTCCATTTGCAATATTCTCAACCCAAAACTCTCTTACTCTATTTCTCTCTTACATTTCTTAATTACAAGTGGTCTTAATCTCCCTCTCTCTTGTATTTCCTACTTCCAAGTGATCTTAATCTCTCTCTCTCTCTCTCTTACATTCCCTCTCTCTTGGAAGTTGGAAGATCAAGATTCAAGCACTTTTAAGTTTCAAGGAAGAAAGCTTGTTGATTTTCTACCATAATAAATAAATAGCTTGTTGATTTTGTTGTTACTTCTTGTCAACTATATTGTTAAATGTGGATGACTTGATGTTTAATTCATTGTTTAATTGATTTTATCTCTTTCAAATGTATTTTAAATATGTAAAATTAGTTATCTATTAACTTAGAAAAGTTCTCCTCGGTTTCTTATAATTTTTTACAATTTTTGAATTTTTCCTAATACATATATATTTTTTAATTTTTCAAAAAAAAAAAAAATATATGCGATCGCATATGCGATTGTGCGATCGCATATGCGCATAGGCATATGCGATCGCACATGATCGCATATGCGATTTGACAACATTGGTTATACGCGAACTCTGCATACGGAAGACAATTGTCCCAACTGTCCTTGAAATCAAGCACACAGGCTCGCAACATATCTTCCAACACCTGGTTTACCCGTTCCGTCTGCCCGTCAGTCTGTGGGTGGAACGCGGTACTGAACTTCAACTTCACACCCATTGCTTCCTGGATACGAGTCCAGAAGATAGATGTGAATCGGGTGTCTCGGTTCGACACGATCTCCAGAGGAACTCCATGCAGACATACAATCTCCTTGATGTACAACCTGGCCAACTCGTCCGCTGAGTTCGAAACCCTGATAGGGAGGAAATGAGCCGATTTCGTCAACCGGTCCACGATCACCCATATGGAGTCATGCCCCTTCCTCGTCTTCGGCAGCCCTGATATAAAATCCATAGAAATGAAATCCCATTTCCATTCAGCTATGGGCATTGGCTGAAGTAGTCTAGGAGGTCGGTGATGTTCAGCCTGGATCTGCTGGCACGTGAGACAACGTGAGACATAGTCTGCTATGTGGGCCTTCATGTTGTCCCACCAGTACGAGCGCTTCATGTCACGGTACATCTTCGTACTGCCAGGATGCATTGCCATCATCGAATTGTGAGCAGCCTCGAGAACTATCTGGATTTGTTTTTCGAGATGGTTGTCAAGCCCAGTAAGGCGGTCATAAGTGTATAGTTTCGTAGTCATCGGACTTTCGACGCGCGTCCAGGTCCGATACGAAGTTTCAAGGTGCTCCCGAGAGCAACCGGGTTTAGAGATTGGTCCTAAGTTTCAGGGTAATGTAGCATTAATGATTCTACTTGTTTTGGGTCTTGCAGTTCGTATTTAGAGTGATTAGTGCTGATTTTACAAGTAATCTAGTTTAGCACTAGTTAATTCTCGCCTAATTTCTAAAGGATTTGGTCCTGAGTGATTTTTGCCTGAGGTTGTACTCGGGTCTTTGTACGGATTTTTCCGAGACGTTACATTGTTATGGGGCCATTCCGACTGTTATGTAACAATAAAAGTGGCAACTTGATGTAGGACCGATTCATGAACCAAATATCATGTGAGATCAAGTAGTAAAATTAAGATAATTAGCAAAAAAACACAAACTTTGCCATAATCATCAAAAATACTATGAAAACCAAAAGAATATCATGCATAATCCTAGCCTAGGCTACCAACATCATCATACAAGATCATTAAATAAAAGGAAACTAGGATCTAATGGATGTAGCGACATCCAATTAGCATAGGGTAAAGTCTATTTCAAAGTAAAAAGCCTAATACAACTTAAGGTAAAAATAGGGTTAGGAGCATTGGGGAAATATAGGAATTAGGGTTTATGGGATCAAATTCGGTGAAGGGATTAAAGGGTCGATAGGTTAGGATGTGGGAATTAGGGTTTTGGATAGAAGGGGTGTAAGGATTTTGGGCGAATTGAAGAATGAGAAAAGTTAGGGTTTGGTAATTTGGGAAAGTAGGAAAGGGATTTTAGGTTTAAGGCTATGGTTTTGGAAAAGAGAAAAATGGGTTTTGATTTTAAGGGTAATGGGAAAGTTAGGTTTAGGAGAAGATGAAGATTTATGATGGAATAATCAAAGAACTTTGAAGAAAATACCTTGATGGATAAAGAAATGGTGATGTTGTGAAGATAGATGGAGACCTCGCACCTTCGTTGATGAAGATTAGCCTCACACTAATCTCCATTCCAACTCACATGAAAGTATCTTCAAATTTCATGAAGATGGAAGAAGAAGAAGAAGAAAAAGAGCAAAGCTTTTTTTTTTTCTCACAAAATCCAATGGCAGAGATCACACACCCCTCCCCTCTTTTTATAGTTCCAAGAAGTTTCAAAAATTACAAATATCATCGTCTTATGAATTTTAACAAAAATAGCCTTAGTTTAAATAAAATCAACTAAAATCACTCATAATGGTGTCCGAATATAATATAAACAAAACTAAATCTTATAAGTTGATAAAGTCTAAGAAAAACTAGCGTGGACGATCCACGATCAATGGCCTGATCATTTGATCTAATGGCCCGATCGTCACGTCCCTCCAATCCAACAGTCTGGATCACTCCATAAAGCAGCCTATGTGCATCTTCCCAGTGCGGGGTCTTCCAGATGCTCGCGCATGCACATGGGGTTTTCAACATAATTAATGATACTCGCCTAGCCATAAGGAAACTGGTGCGGCCTACCTCCTCCTCTGATACGTATGTATCGTGTGATATATTGCACAATATTGCACCATTTTTGCGATATCACAAGTATTATTTGCAGATTTATCCCTTTTTGGCTTGCATAATTACCAAAAAAAAAAAATGAAAAGAAAAAAAGAAAAAAACAGGGAAAAGCTTTGAATTCAACAATCTCAATTTCCTTACCCTTTTTTCTTTGAATAAATGTAAGATTCAAATTGCGCACGAGATTTCGGCAAAAAATCTGCCATAAAACCCTATAGATTTGAGTCTGATGGAAGGAATTTGGGAATTTTGGAGAGATTTTAGGGTTCCGGACCTTCTGGAACCCTTTCCTCTTTCAAAAATGGGATCAGATTAGCTACCGATGGGTTTGAGTAGCGAGATTCATTGCTGAAGTGACGTCGCCAAGTTTTGTGGGCCCCACCATGATGTATGTGTTGTATCCACACCGTCCATAATTTTGGAGAGATCGTTTTAGGGCATGAGACAGAATGAGGCAGATCCAAAGCTCGAGTGGACCCCACCATAAAAAACAGTGGGGATAGTGATGCCCATTGTTGAAACCTTCCTAGGGCCCATCACGAGGTTTATTTGAGTTCCAACTTGTTAATAAGTTAGCACAGACATGAACGATGGGAAAACATAAATATCAGCTTGATCGGAAACTTCCGTGGCCCCCAAGAAGTTTTTAATGGTGAGCATTTAATCCCAAATGTTTTATATGGTGGGGTCCACTTGAGCTTTGGAACTACCTCTTTCCTTGGCTCATGCCCTAAAATGATCTCTCCAAAATGATGGACGGTGTGGATACAACACATACATTATGGTGGGGGTCTGCAACTGTTAGAGACGGATTTCTTGCTAAAGCCTTTTGCGGGATGTTGGCGACGTGGTTTGGCTAGTGACGCTGCCATCAGCCTGGTGGCTAGTGGTCGGCGCTATGTGGACCCCACCATGATGTATGTGTTTTATCCACGCCGTCCATCCTTTTTGAAAGATAAGTTTAGAGCTTGATCCCAAAAATTAGGTAGATCTAAATCTCAGGTGGACCACAACATGGGAAAACAGTAGTGATTGAATGCCCACCATTAAAAACCTCCTAGAGCCCACTGTAATGGTTATTTGACATTTAAACTGTTGATTAAGTAATATAGACTTGGATGAAGGGAATATATATATATATATATATATATATATATATATATATATATATATATATATATATATATATATATCTTGATCCAAAATTTTGTGGGCCCTAAAAAGTTTTAATGGTGGGCATTCAATCAACACTATGCGGTCCACTTGAGATTTGGATTAACCTCATTTTTGGGCTCATACCATAAAATGATTTGGAAGAATGGGTGGACCGCATGGATGAAACACATACATCATGGTGGGGCCCACAGATCACCGACCACTAGCCATTGGCCACTGGCAGGGTGAGTAGTCGATCCGTTTCGGATGCGGGGTGGGTATGTGTCATGCGAAGTGCTGACGGTTCCAGAGCTCCAAGTTGTACGAATGGTACAAAGGAGATCAAAATGTCCCCAAAATAATGTATTTATTATATCCACACCCTTCATCCATTTTCTAAGATAAAAAATGAGTCATATCCAAAGATCAAGTGGACCACACCACAAATTGAAGTGGAGACAATGATTCTCAGCGTTAAAACATTCGTAGGGCCTAGCATACCGTATATTTTCCATCCAATCTGTTCATAAGGTCACACAGACCTGGATGAAGAGGAAAAACAAATATCATATTGATCCAAACCTTCTGTGACCCCCCAAAAGGGTTTCAATGGTAGACGTTCAATCCTGCACTGCTTTTTACAGTGTGGTCCACTTGATCTTTGGATTTGTCTTATTTTTCAGCTCAAGCCTTACGACGAGCTCGCCAAATGGATGGACAGTTTGGATATAACACATACCTCATGATGGGACCCACAAAACTTTGTGACGTCAACACACCAACCATATTGGCGGTGTGTGGTACACACCCAATCCACTTCCTGTTGCGTGGAGTTAGCTCGAGACGATTGGTCCTGTCACGAGCTTTGTGGGGTCCACTTTATGTATATGTTTTATCGAATCGTCCATTCATTATGGAAGATCATTTATAGCATCAATCCAAAAAAGGAGACCTTTTTAAGGCTCAAGTAGACTATACCACACCATAGAAGATTTGGATTAAGAGAAAATACAAAGATCATCTTGATCCAAAACTTATGCAGCATGGATTAAGCAAAAATACAAAGATCATCTTGATCCATAACTTTTGTGGCCCATAAAAAGTTTTTAATGGTCATTCATCATTGTTTCTAGTGGTATGGTCCACCTGAGATTTGGATCTTCTTAAAGTTTGTGATCATGCCCTAAAATGAGATGGGAAAACAAATAGATGGCATGTATATACAAAAAGTACATCGAGGTTGGGCCCACACGTTAGAGTAACACTCATTAAGGTGTTATCCGAGGGGTGTGATTCAACGTCGACCATTAAAAACATATGTGGGCTCACTTTAAGCAGATCGATAATGTTTATTTTCCATCCAACCCATTGATAAGGTCAAACATACTTGAATGCGAGTAATGTACAAAGATTAGCTTGATAGAAAAATTTTGTGGGGCCCACCATAATTTCTACTATATATTATTCTTTTAAATGCATTGGTTGTGTTTTCATACATGTCTTGATACATTTATAAATGTTATGCATCATATTTGAATATAGTTGTTTTAGTTCAATCGGACAAGGTATAGCTTAGGACCCTATACAAAGGAAACCTATTATGTGCACTTATTTTTTGAGATTTTATGATTTAAAACTGTGTATTGAGGCCTTTTTTAATAATCCCTGAAGTTTCATTAAAAAATTAAACCATTTTCCCAATGTTTCCCCATGTTTCCCAGAAAGTGCGATAAATTACGCGATACAAACGAGATATCCATTGTGATAACTGATACGTATCTGTATCCCTAGGGTAAGATACATCGCGTGATACCGATATTTCAAACACTGATGGGGTCTTGATGGCCGTTACAATAAAAACAACCCATAATGGTCCGTTACGGGGCGATACAAGTTTTTTTTTTTTTTTTTTTTTTTCAAAAAAGAAAAGAAAAGAAAAAAAGAACAGTTTTTTTTTTTTTTTTTTTTAATATTTTATTTTAATTCTTCGAAAAAAAGTGCTCTACTTATTGTTGATTAATTCGTAATGCAAATTTATATTGAGAAGCAAGAGATTTCTAAAATAGCAGGCATACAACATAATAATATGCATGCATGATCTCCAATATAATATTCACGATTTCATATAAATTACATCATCACTTTGTATATATAACTATATTGAATACAAATAGTAGTATGTATTGGAATGGGCTACATGAATCCACCCCTACGGGTGGAGAATAGAAAAGAATTGATTTTGAATATTCAATGAAGTGCCTATAGGAAAGTCCATTTATTAGATGATTACTATCATCCCATTGCCGTGGTAGTGGCAATATAGTCCATGCAAGAGTTGACGCATTGAATGGTCTAGATAAATAGACATGTTGTCAATTTCATTTTGCACTATATACTTGTGTGGTGAAGGTAAACGTGGTAAATGCCAAGAAAATGTTGTTATAACAATATTTCGAAAACGATAGGTCGTACCTTTGGAAAATGGGAAATGATGCAATACATCATGTTGTATTGTAATAGGGTAAGCCACCAAGTAGCAAGGGGCAAATGGCATATAAAGTTACTTCCATAATTTTTTCTAATTTGCCTTTTCCCTTTTTTGAGATATCTCATGGCATATTGTGGTTGGTGGCTTACTGATTATAGTACAACATGATATATCGTATCATTTCCATTGGTCATATTTGAAAATTTCCTTCCGTGTGGTGCGTACCACATACTATATGAATCTACACACACACACACACACACACACACACACAAACACAACTGAGAAAAGGTTAAGATGATGGTAGTGATGCATATGTAAAGGTACCCACAATGTTTTTAGTATCGACGACATCGGCCGATATATCCCACTTGCATGATACGAAACGCACGGTCGTGTCAATATATCCCATCTGTTTGATCCTGTAAGCAATTTTGATTTTTGATCCTTTTTTTAAAAAACTGTAAATCATGTTAAATCAGAGTCAAATGGTTACAAATATGTGATTCTTCATGTTTTGCATGAAAAGTCATGGATTTGGAGCTTCAATTTTGGGATTTGGGGGAGATGTGTTTAGTTGCAGAAAATTTGAAAAAAAGTCGAAATTTCATAATTTCTCACAAATCGGTTGCAATCTGTGTCCAAACACAAAATCAAACATGTATGTAACCTGATCTAGTGATTCTTCTTTTGCTTTTGAATGTATTGCTTATGTTTTCATACATGTCTTCTTACATTTATAAATTATATCAATAACTTTTAATATACTTGCATTAGTTCAATTAGACAATGCATAGATTAGGACCCCATACAAAGGAAACCTATTATGTGCACTCGTTTTTTGTAATGTTTTGATTTCTAACTGTGAAAGTCTTTTTTAACAATCCCTGAAGTTTCATTGAAAAATTCGACAAATTTCCCAATGTTTCCCCATGTTTCCCAACAATAACAATACATTACACGATACAACCGATATATCCCGTGCGATAACTGATATGTATCCGTATCCTAAGTGTGTTATACATTACATGATAATGATATGGAAAACATTGGGTACCTACAGACATGCATACAAATACCTTCCTATTATGATCTATCATGTTGAAGCACTTGGTTAACAATTAACAAATGTTCATGAGGGTAGACTAGTTAATGCTTAACAACTATTCACGAGGGTAGACTCATCATTAAGTAGTTTTACATTGTTTCATAGTCATAGAATTTAATTGCAGGATTCGTTAGGTGTACTTCACCTAAGGCAATTGTCTGAGGCCGGTCTCACTCATGTGCATCTCCTGCCAAGCTTTCAATTTGGTGGTGTTGCTGATGAGAAAGAGCAATGGAAGTATATAGGTAAAAGTTTTTCCTTATGGTGCCTTTATTTTGAGTAAATGAAATTCAACAATTTATTTGGTTATTATCTTCATTTTGTTGTGTGGGCATATATCTCTTATCCTACATTCCATGGATCCTCTAATTGGTCACATACACTCGTATTGAATACATACTTCTTACCTATATGTATACTCATTTCATATTCTTGTCCTCGTGTTACATTGATACACCCAATGTTCGTAGTATCAGGGGATATAGAAGCATGTATCAATATCGCCGATAGCCGAAAATGCATCACTGACTGAGGGAAACATGGGGAGAAAGGTGGAATTCTTCAATGGAACTTCAAGAGATGCTAAAAAACACATATATGCATATCTAGGAACCTAATAATTGCAAAAAAGACGCATACATAATAAGTTTTCCTTTAATGGAGACCTAAAAGTTTGTAACGCCGACTCAAGGAAACATGAGCAAAATGGTAGAGTTTCTAAGTGGTACTTCAACAAATGCTAAAATACACATATTTATATATTTAGGAATCAAATAATATCATAAAAGATGCATACATAATAAGTTTCCCTTTAATATGGGCTTAAAAGCATGTATCGTTGACTCAGGAAATCATTGGGGAAACATGGGGAAAATGGTGGATCCATCCAACCATCCAACCATCCATCCATGCATTCACATGCATACATACGAACACACATGCATGATCCATCCATCCATCCATCCAACCATCCATGCATGCATCCGTACACACATACAATTACACATACATATATACCTGACATGGATGATCCGTCCATCCATCCACCATGCATGCGTACATACACATACCCACATTCATGCATATATCTATCCATCCATCCATCCATCCATCCATCCATGCTTACATTCATCCATGATCCATCCATCCATGCATGAATACATAGTACACACACATGCATTTCGTCATACAATCAGGAACCAAAAAAAATTGAAATGGAATTTTTTAAATAAATAGATTTTTGGCAATATCAATAAATTAGCAATAAATTGGCGATTTATCGATAATATTGCCGATACATTAGCGATACAAGTGACATTTGGAATTTATATAGTTGAATATATCATGACACATTGACTATACTCTGCAATATATCACCTATATCTGGAATTTCTGATACTACCAGTGTTATAACATTTACATTGGCGATACTTGGAACAATGCATAACATTGGTTATAGGAGATGTTTTTCGCTGGAGCTGACTTGTCGTTTGGCAGTTGTAAATAAAACATGTTAATAAAGCATATTGTTTGCATCTGTATTGTGTTCCTTTATTGCTTCAAAAAGAAAAATAGAGAAAGTTCCTATGGTGTGGTCTACTTGATGATTGGATTGGCCAGACAGCAGAAAAGAAATTGATGTAGAGCGGGTCGCGGACAATTACATGGCAAAGATGGATCAGAAAAGGCCCGGTCGGTGACAGAAGTGATCTGGACCATCAGACCTTCAATCAGGCGTATCTCACAATCCGGGATGAGTTAGCCGACGTAAAATATATGATTTTGGGGTAGAACGAGCTACTTTAGCCAACCAACCTAGCTACGCCGGGTTGCGACGCTCGGAATTGCGAGAAACCCCTGATTCGATGGTCGTTTCCCTGTTTCAATTTCGTTTTTACTATAAATAGTAAGTTTTAGTTTGACTATAACTCTTCATCCGTCGGGCTTTAGGAGTTGCGCCCAACGTGAAAAGAGCTTAGAATAATTAGGGAACGGTTTGGTGAAGCCAAATAGGACACTTACTATTTTTGGCCGAAAACCTTGCGCACTAGTAGACATCACGACCGTCTATAAATAGTAAGTTTACTATTTATAGTAAGTCGCGAATTCTAGGAGTTTTAGTTGTAGTTTGATTATGATTTCTTTCCCATTGCTTAGTACTCTTATTTAAGGGGTTGTGAACTTTTTATGCATTCATTAATCTATTTCGAATTTATTAGAATTTATTTCTATTTTCTGCTCTCTTTTCTCGTGGATTCGAGAAAGTCTCTGTGAGGAGTCCAGAGAAGTTCCGTGGATTCGGAATAGTTATCCTCTTGAGGAAGACGGTGCTCGACCTCACGTCCTCCCCTGCGTCAGAAATCATCGTTGTCATGATTGCTCGACCAAAGTTTGATGACTTGCCATCCACTTGACATCAACCCTCCTTTACCAAGGCTAGCGATTGGCTGGCAAATTGCTACAAGGATTTGTTGTTTACAAAAACCCGTAGATACATGAGGGATGCACAAGTACAACTAGTTGAACCACAGTTGCTGTCTAACTAGTGCATTAGCACCATTCTGCCATGCGTATGACACCCAGGGTTGGCTCCACCATGTAGATCACCAGTGACAAAAATCCACTCAGCACGCGGACTGCACCTTAGAAAACAGTGAACAGCCACCTATCTCATCCAAAATACATGTGTGGCCTGCCTCATGAGTGAATTTGCTAGATATTTGTCCCTGGTGATCTTCATGGATGGGCCAACCTTTTGACTCTGTTGGACGTCATACAAACATTATATGTTGGCTTGAATATGTTGGGCTGTCACTAAGCAGTCTAACTAGTTATTTTGACACTCACCTAGACACAATACATATGGAAATGATCCAGATCACTAGCTTCTCTCTCTCTCTCTCTCTCTCTCTCTCTTCATATATATATATATATATATATATATATATATATATATATATATAAGAGTAATGGTCTCCTGCGAACCATCCCGCACGCTACCTTGGTGCGGTCCAATTTCCACCGTAAAGAGGAAATTGGATTGGGTACTCAGTAAACTTTGTTGGGCCCATTGTAAATGGATGTGGTCTATCCACGCTGTCCATCCGGTTTTCAAGCGCATTTTAATGGTTGAGACCAAAATCGAATCATTTCCAATGCTCAAGTGGACCATAGAACAGGAAACATTGGGAATAATAATTTCCACCGTTGAAACCTTTCTAGGGTCTACAGTGATGTTTATTTGTCATCCAACCTGTTCATAAGATCACACAGATATGGATGAAAGGAAAACACAAATATTAGATTGATCCAAATCTTTAGTGGACCCCACCATAGGAAACAGTGGGAAGATTGATGCCCATCGTTGAAACCTTTCTAAGGCCCACCATGATGTTTTTTCGAAATCCAACCTGTTCAAAAGTTAACAAAGACATTAAAGAGAAGGGAAAATATAAAGATAAGTTGATCGAAAACTTTTGTGGCCATTAGAAGTTTTTAATGGTGGCGTCACTCTCCCCACTGTTTTCTGTGGTGGGGTCCACTGGAGCTTTGGATGTGACTCATTCTTTCGATATTACCCTAAAATGATCTTTCCAGATGGATGGACGGCGTGGATACAAAACATATATCATGGTGGGGCCACAAAATTTGGTGATGTCACTTTTCAACCTGTCAATAGCCAATCCACGCCTAGGTATCTTGCAGGGAAGGAATTGCGTATTGAGTAAACTCTGTGGGGCCCGTCGTGATTTATATATTCCATCCACTCCTTACATCCATTTTAACAGATAATTTTATGGCTTAAGCCCAAAAAATGAAGTATATCCAAAGCTCAAGTGGGCCACACCACAGGAAAGTGTGAATTGAATGTCAACCGTTGAAACTTTTCTTGGGGTTCACAAGTTTTGGATCAATCTAATATTTGTGTTTTCCTTTCATCCATATCTGTGTGATCTTATGAATAGGCAGGATGACAAATAAACATCACTGTAGACCCTAGAAAGGTTTCAATGGTGGAAATTATTATTCCTAATGTTTCCTGTTCTATGGTCCACTTGAGCATTGGAAATGATTCAATTTTGGTCTCAACCATTAAAATGCGCTTGAAAACCGGATGGACGGCGTGGATAGACCACATCCATTTACAGTGGGCCCAACAGAGTTTACTCGGTACCCAATCCGATTTCCTCTTTGCGGTGGGAATTGGATCGCACCAAGGTAGGGTGCGGGATGGTTCGCAGGAGACCATTACTCATATATATATATATATATATTTGCATGATTAATTTGCAGGAACCACACCGTTGATATGAAATGTGAGCATATAGACACTGTTTGATGTAAACCAGTCTTTTGGTATTTTGGGACATTTTCAAGAGTTTTATGCAGCAAAATAACATTTTCCATTAGGTTCCCAAAATCAGGTAATATATATATATAAACTCCAGCTATACTAATGCTATTTGAGTGCTGTCCACGGTAACTGCCTAAAGATTTCATTGCTAGCAGTTTGCAATTTGTTTTGTTTTTGTTTTTTCTTTCTTTCGTATAATCACCTAAGGTTTAAGCTATGGACTGATAACCGCCTACTTTTTAGGCATTAAAACCCGCTTACCCTTAGAAATATGTTCCAAAACATGGGTTTTTTTTTTAATAACTTTGATTGACGGTTCCGAAAAGCAAATTCCTGTTAACGTTTGTAAGTACATTTCTATCCCTGGTGGATTCAGGTTTCTATTGTTTTACCCTTCAAACACCCAACATGTGAACTCATTGCTTTTGACGTCCTTTTTTATCCCACTTGTCCATCGATGGGGCCCACTTCTTTGTCCTTGTGACATCCATGCTGTCCATCCATTTGGCTTGCTCATTTTAGGGCATTAGGCCAAAAACGACTCAGATACAAAGCTCAAGTGGACCACACCACATGACAAAGTGGGGATTGAATGCCTACTGTTGAACACTTCTTGGGGACCACATAAGCTTTGGATCAAGCTGATATTTGGGTTTTCCCTTCAACTAGGTCTATGTGGCCTGATCAACAGGTGGGATGGCAAATAAACAACACAGTGGGCCCTGTGAAGTTTTTAATGGTGGGCATTCAATCACCACTGTTTCCTGTGGTGTGGTCCACTTGAGAAATGGATCTGCCTCATTTTTGGGCTCATGCCCTAAAATGAGCTGGATGGACTGCGTGGATATAAAATATATACATTGAGGTGGGGCCCACTGTCACGGATCCACCGAATCCGCATCCTCTTTCTAAGCCATTAATCTGAGGGGATAGTTCAGCACCATTTTAAAAACAGAGTGATGTCTGGAAATCCTGATTGTTGAAACCCAGGACCTGATTGTGGATGAAGCCTAATCAAATAAAAACACTGAGAAAGTTCAGCAAACATCTAACTGTTTTCCATTATGATTTGGATGCTCTCTATTGTTAACCATCTATTTGATTGCCTTCAATTGGGTGGTTAGGATTTCCCCTGTACTGACACGTGCAAAACTTGTAACACCTTCGACTTATTGATGGCCACACATGTAAGCTAAGTCCGAGTGTTGGCAATCCATTTTTCTCCTAGGTGTCAAGGTGTGTAAAATCCGATATGTATCGGCTGTAATGGTCGATATGTAACAGTAATGGCGGTTACCGTTATGCGATACGGGGCTGAAACGGAGGAGTCCTAAAAAATGGAACTGAAATGGTTGTTACAGGGTTGTAACGGCCGTTACAGGGCATAACGGCGGTTATGGTCCCTGTAACGACTGTTATGCACAGCAACCTTAAGAAAAAAAGGGAGAAAAGAGAAAAAAAAAAAAGAATCATACCTTTTTCTTCTTCATCGATTGCAGCTGTTGCGGTGCTGTTGCGGCTGCTGCTTGTGTGGCCCACCCTTTTCTTCCTTGTTGTGGCCCACCTAACGAGTGGGTCTGCTTGATTTTTAAGAGGGGTGATCTTCATAGATGGGTACGGTCTTTCCATCACATTGGCAGGAAAGTTATTTCGTCATGCGGCTGGCTTTAGGTGATTTGTGCCGCTCCCCTAAATGATGTCAAACTAACACCTTGGACCGGAATCCTTTACAACACTTTTTGTAAGAAGTGCATGCAACACCCTGGCTCTATGGGACCCACTTAATGTCTGTCTGATATCCAGTCTGTCCATCAGTTGAGACACCTAATTTTCGCTGCCTATAACAAACATCAGATGGATCCAAAATTCAGGTGGTCCACACCATGGAACAATGTAAATCCATCTCAAAATCCTTTAAATTCACTTGGTGCAGCCCACTGAAGTTTTGATCAGAATTAATTTTGGTATTTCTGGGGAACATCTGAATGGGTTGGATTTCATATAAACAACACAATTGACCAAGGAAGCTTTTACGGTGGGCATAATCCATCCCATTGATCCCATGGTGTGGCCCACATGATCTTTTGAATCGGCTCGTTCTGTTATCTGATAATGACAAGAGGTTTTAAATGGAGTGCATGTCACACACACATCATGGTAGGCCCACAGAGCTCAAGTGCTGCACGCTCTTCTTACAGGGGGTTGTAGATGCGGCTTGTAAGAGAGGGCCCAAAGGCGAGTGGTCCCTTTAACCTATCCATATGGTGGTGGGTGAGAAATTGCTAAGGGTAATTTCATCATTTTGAAAATATGAAACAAGATACATATAGATGTCTAACCGCCAGTGCCTATGTCGTCACTAACTAATTATTTAAAAAAAGTCCAAAAAGTGGGCGGTTGTTGGTCCATAGCTTAGACTTTAGGTGGTTATATGAAAAAAACCCATTTGTTTTGTTTTTTTCTTAAGGCGAGTAGTGGTGGAGGCAAGGTATTCAACAAGGGTAATGGTGACTGTAACAGCCAACCTTATGGCTGTTACGATATGGGCCGTAATGGCTGTTACAGCCCTGTAGCAGTCAAAGTTTTTTCTAAGGGAAGAAAATGTATCACCCCGTATCAGTACGTTATGGCCGATATTGGCTCTTTTTTATTTTATTTTATTTTATAGAACGGGGGTTACAACCCTTATTGTGTAACAGGTCCCACAGTCACCGTTACGTAGTGGCTGTTTCGGCCGTTATGTAGTCGTTTTTGAATACCATAGGTGGAGTCTCTCTCTCTCTCTCTCTCTCTCTCTCTCTCTCTCTGTTTGTGTTTTGTCTTTGTTTGATGAGATATCTTCTACAGATGAAGATAAGTTGTCAAAATTACCTCCTGATTCAGATGAGCAACAAGCTGAACTTGTAGCTATTCAAGAGGAGGATGGATATAATTGGGGGTAATACATTATTATCCTGATGTAATACAAATTCATTGATGCTTTTTAGCTATTTGCTTCAATAAAGTTTTATTCCCATTGCTAAACTGCGTTTTCTTTCCATAAGAAAGGTACAACCCTGTTCTTTGGGGGGTTCCGAAAGGAAGTTATGCGAGCAACCCAAATGGTCCATGCCGTACTCTTGAATTCCGAAAAATGGTTCAGGTGTGCCTCTAATATAAAGACAGTGACACCATGCACTAAGTTATGGAATCAGTTTCGCTTATGGTTAACTGTTCCCTCTTGTACTGGCATCCTTTATTTCTAGGCACTTAATCGCATTGGTCTTCGAGTTGTGTTGGATGTTGTCTACAATCATGTTCATGGAAGTGGTCCTCTTGACAGCAACTCTGTGCTTGACAAGGTAATGATCTTGTCTTGCTTTTATTGCCATTTATCAACTTAGTATCCGTGAATCAGTCTCGTGAACTCATGGTATCCACATGGATACTCATCAATTTATCAAGTACCTATACTTTTTGAAACACTTCCTATTTCTATTGTGACAGGTGGTTCCTGGATACTACTTACGGAGGAACACTGATGGATGTATTGAGCATAGCACATGCACAAATAATACTGCCAGCGAGCATTTTATGGTGGAGCGATTGATTGTTGATGATCTCCTATGTTGGGCAGTTGACTATAAGGTCCTTCTTCAGAGCTTCATGCTGTTTTTACTTAATACGCGATAGTGAAGCTAATTGGAAATTTCCAATTGACTCTTCCATCCATGAGAAATTGACGCAGGACAGCCCTAATTATGATGCATGCTCATGAACATAATTAAACAGCGGAAATAAAAGGAATAAATGATCTAAAATTCTAGTAGTAATCATCATAATTGAGAAAATCATAAAGGAAACATGCAATGGAGCGGGCCATCATCACAACCATGGAGTATGGCATTCAATTATTACTTAGGTTGGATCCGGCGAGGGATGAGACCTCCCGATCTTGCATGGTCACACCCAATCGATCAATGAAGATCACTAGTCCGAAGAACCAAGAAGTTTTTCGGATTAGGGATTTGAGAATTTGGGGGTTTAGGGTTTAGATCGGTTCTCAAGATTTTGATCGAAGAAGGAATAGCCAAAACTGAAAAATAGAAAGAAGGAAATAATTACCTTGAAGAAGTTGGAGGGGCACAAGAAAAAATTAGAAGAGGAAGATCAAGGGAAGAGAAGAAGCACCATTAGAGAGAAGAGAGGAAGGAGGCAACCAAAGGGTTTGCTTTTCATTAATCAATAGTTGAAATTCGTATCTAGGGCTTTAACCCACTTAAATAAGCAAATAAAGACATAAAAGTACTAAAATACCCCTAGAATAAGCAAGTAAAGACATAACATTACTAAAAGACCCCTAATAAAGACATAAAATTACTAAAAGACCCCTAACTAAGCAAAAACGCGCAAATAACATAAGTGCGGGAAAGTTCGGGCGCTCGGTCTTCTTTCTCCAATCTTCCTTCACATGTGTCTTCCCTGAGTGGGGTCTTTTATATGTCCAATCACATGTGAAAGGTCTTCAGCTCCTCCATAATCGCCTATCCACAAGGACGGCACTTGTGGTTGATGCTTTCTTCGTTGGTATACCTTGAATGCGCTTGTGTCCGCATCAATTCCCCTCGGGTGAGAAAAACTCGACTCCGACGAGTTGAAACTTTTGTAGCGCTTTAGCAGATCTGGATCAATACCCTGCAATGCGTCGCTCGACAACCACGTAGATTCAGACGATGGTTTGTTCTTCCACTTGACAAGATACCTTTGGAAACCTCCATCTCTCGTGGATACTATCTCGTCCAAGGTGTCCCGTATCGGTATCGGTTGGCGTAACGGTGACCTCCAAAACCGATACGGATACGGGGGCGTAACGGCGATACGGGGGCGTAACGGCCCGTAACGGTGCAAAAAAATTTTTTTGCCAAAAAAATATGAAAAAATATGGATTAAATCCGGAATATTCTGAGCATTCTAAATATGCATTCATTTATAAATTAGAACATGGTTATGGTGGTGTAACGGTCCACTCTTTGGTGAGAAGTTGTATCGGACTGTCTGATGAATTTATGAACCAGATAACCTAAATTTGACTACAAAATTCATATTTTTAATTTTCTAACTGTCTACTATCAATGATAGATATATTAGAATGAATGTAATATGAAAATATCTTACATTAGGTGTTTGCAATTATTTTTGAGGAATTTCTAACATACCTCGTGGTCTCGTGCACGTGACTGTGATTCCTGTCTATAACCTGTCATCCTCAAGTCAAGAATATTAAAAAAAAAAAATTAGTAGTGTCTGATATACTCCCCTACAACTTGATTAAGGATTACTTGATTGGTTGTCAGGGGAGTTATTTTAAATACAAGTTCGACAGTGTCAAGTGTGTGCATGACCTGGCTTCTTGCAATATCTACATGTGAGTTATGTCTGCTACAAATACTTACCTTAATACAAATATATACTCACAATCACAAGTCACCACCAAAATGAAAATCTGCTTTTTTCTCGACCTCCACATCATCGTCATCGTCACCATCAGGCTGAGGCTGTCCAATAGGTGTAGGTGCTGCATATACATAATATCCAGTGCCAGAAGGAAATACTAGATCAACGAAACCAGAGGATGACCCGATCTGATTAGGCAACGACTCGACCCCGAGTAAGGATATCCACCGGTGCCCGTCGAGTAGCCATACCGGTGCCCATACTGCCGTTGAGAATCTTGAGATTGAGTGCGTCTGCTGCGATGAGTAACTTGGATTTGGATCTGGATATCTATAATCATATGGATATTGATCGGAGGGCTACTCCAACATGAATGTGATGGAACAGGCTCGTATAACCATCATAATCATAATCCAATTGACCATAAGAATATCCATCATAATAACCAAGACCATGAGCTGCTGATGTTCTCGGACCTCCGGACCCCGTGCACCACTAGATGTACCCTCATCCCATGTGTCAGTGTCGTGACTCGGTACACTGTAAGTCCGACCTCGTGTACCACGTTGTCGATGTTCATCGCCATCGCTATCTCAGAGGCAATTTGTATGACTGGGTAAGCAACACCAGAGTGCCAGCACCAGGGCGGGGGTCATCATCATCCGACACGGTCCACGCTTACCACCGCCTTTCGTACTCTTTGTTGATCTTGAGCCGTATCCGTACGTGGCATAAATGCTTTGCCTCTCTTACTGCGTCCAACACATCTACACGACTCTTGTTGCGCTGCGTATTTCTCAAGGTCATCAATTTCCAATTCTTCACTATCCTCTTCAATTTGCTTTTCCCTTGTTTCCAATCAAGGTAAAGTGGGTCATCCTTATCAAAATATTGTCTAAGTTTATTGGACAGTAGTCTCCATCATCATCTAAGTTGTAATGCTCCTATGATGTCGTCGCATTCTTAGTTTTATATTGTAGTGCATGAAGACAAGTCTATCTAATGTTCTAGTTTGCAATCTATTCTATTCTTTGAATGAATGAGCTGCAAAACAACTCCAATTCCTTTCGCACTAGAGGAAGATGTTGTTTGGCTCAACTTTTACTTTGCAATTTTTTGGAGAGCCTTCGTACTCTCTCAAATTAATCCACCATTCGGCCGGTTGTAACCTGACATAATCGCATGTCAAAGCAAGAACATCTCCAAAGCTACCAAGGCGATTTCCAAATGTATCTAATTCATTCAACGCCTTTATTTGTAAATCTAAGTCGGGCTCTAATCTCTTTATCACATTTTTTAGCCCGACACGAACTTCATCATCCTCAACAAATGATTGGGCATATCTATACCTAGGATTTAGGTAGTAACGCTCGTCATGAAGATCGTGATGGAGTTGTTTTGTCCATCTCCGTCGATCATCTTCCAATAGGTCTCCCAAGTTCTACAATCACGTTGAATTGCAAGCTTTGCCTTATCCATGGCATCATATAGGAAGCCCATGGTAGGTGCTTCATCGGTTTCAACAAGACGGAAAGTACCCTCATTGGAGTGGCTCCATCACCTTTAGGATTGCCTTAACCTTCTTCCAATATTTGTTGTCCCGTATGGTATTCACAACGTCGATAGTGTGCATGTCTTCTTCCCATGTTTTGTGTTGAGCCATTCTCGGAAGCAAACATCTCACTCAACTCTTCCCTATCTTTGGAATAAACTCTCTAATGCTATAAAGTTTGTTGCGAATCTAGTCGCCGTAGCCTCAACAACTCTCGTCCTTTCGTGAACTTTCTCATTATTGCGACTACTTGATTATGGTTGTAAATAAACGTCGTCACTTCCTTTGCCCTTTCGATCATTTCCTTAACATTCTTCTTCTTCCCAATATCTTCCAATATAAGATCGATACAATGGGCATCACATGGTGACCAAAAAAGATGTTCTCTCATCCATCAACATATGTCCTGCAAGCTTATATGATGCTTCATTATCTGTCACAATCTGTACTACATTCTCCTCTCCAATCTCATCCACAACTTTATCCATTAGGCCCATAATATATTCAGAATCTTTTGTTGCTTCTGAGGCATCAATTGACTTGTGGTATATAGTTCCTAAGTGGCGGTACACCATGAAGTTGATCATGCTACGTCCTGGTTGGGCAGTCCAACCATCACACATGATCGTGCATCCTCCTCGGCTTGCCATACAAAGTTTAAAGGTAGCCACGTATGCTTTCACATCCACATACTCATCATCCATTTCCCCCTAATCTCCTTAGCAGTGGGAGCTTTTATTCCTTCACCTGCTTCAGGCGTGCATCGATTGCCACCTGCCAATATGGAGAATTGGCATGCGTTAGGAGGTATGTTGGCATGTATAAATAACTTTGTCTTCGCTTACCTAATTTCTCAACGGAAGTTCTACTCCACATTTGTTTTATTTTTTTTGTTTAGTTGATTCTTTCCTAAATAGGATTGGATCAATAGAGGGTCTCCTAGGCTCATTTACTTCTTCATCCAAACGTATAGGGGCATCACGTGAAGATGTCTGTTGTCGGCTCCCAAACATACCTCGTAACCCACCAAACCTACCCCCCCCACTCTCAGTCCCACCTGCAGAAGCAGTTGCACTTCCAGTTGCACTCCCTGTCCCACTCCCACTCCCACTGCCCCCCCTGTATCACGCACTGACCCATGCATGCCAAACATGCGGCGACGTTCTTCCTCTTCACGAGCTAGACGCACGCTCTCTCTCTTAGCTATAGTTAATTCCTGATCTGAATCTTCGTCAGAATCAATAATATCTTCATCACGAACGCCCATATATTCAGGACTAAACACTTCCTGTCGAGCTGCATCCAAAATATCATCTTTCTTCTTTTGTCAATGACACGTTTACCCTTCGACTCATCCAAACTAGCTTGCATTAAAAGCATTATCTCTTTCGGTACTCTGACACATGGCGCAACTTGGCCCTTTCGATGTGCTAAATGTTGTTTGAGACGGGTAATTCCACCAGTCACTAGTCTATCACAATACTTGCACTTCATTTGATGCCTAGTACCACCAATCCTCTCACAATGTTGCCATCCAATATCCTCACTTACTTGTTGTTGGCGGACCCAGACATTTCTTTAGGTTCAGATATGAGTATAAGTGTATGACCTATGTTAATAAAGATAATTTTATGTTCTAACTAAACCCTAAGAAGCTCCAAAACTCGTCCAATATAAGCAAATAAAAATATAAAGTCACTAATTTGAAAATACAAATTTTTTTTATAAAATGACACCACAAATCAGAAATGCACATTAACATGTTTCACACTTCTACTATGATTAACACATCATATGACATGATTAAAACAAAGAAAAACAACCATTAAAAATTGATCTTTCAATTTTCAAAAAAGGGCCAAAATAAATGCGTAAATAAAAAAAATATAAAAAATATATAAAATGGCACCCCAAATCTGTAAAATGCACATTAACATGTTCTACTTGATTAACACATCATACGACATGATTAAAACAGCAAAACAACCCTTAAAAATTGATTTTTTGAATTTAAAAAAAAAGGGTCAAAATTCATGCGTAAATAGAAAAAAAATATAAAAAAATATAAAATGGCACTCCAAATCTGTAAAATGCACATTAATATGTTCTACTATGATTAACACATCATAGGACATGATTAAAACAACAAAACAACCCTTAAAAATTGATTTTCGAAATTTAAAAAAAATGGTCAAAATTCATGCGTAAATAGAAAAAAAATATAAAAAAATATAAAATGGCACCCCAATTCTGTAAAATGCACATTAACATGTTCTATTATGATTAACACATCATATGGCATGGTTAAAACAGCAAAACAACCCTTAAAAATTGATTTTTCGAATTTTAAAAAAAAATGTCAAAATTCATGCGTAAATAGAAAAAAATATAAAATGGCACTCCAAATCTGTAAAATGCACATTAATATGTTCTACTATGATTAACACATCATATGACATGATTAAAACAGCAAAACAATCCTTAAAAATTGATTTTTCGAATTTTAAAAAAAAATTGTCAAAATTCATGCGAAAATAGAAAAAAAATATAAAAAAATATAAAATGGCACCCCAAATCTGTAAAATGCACATTAATATGTTCTACTATGATTAACACATCATATGACATGATTAAAACAGCAAAACAACCCTTAAAAATTGATTTTTGGAATTTTTAAAAAAAGGTCAAAATTCATGCGTAAATAGAAAAAAAATATAAAAAAATATTAAATGGCACTCCAAATCTGTAAAATGCACATTAATATGTTCTACTATGATTAACACATCATATGGCATGATTAAAACATCAAAATAGCCATTAAAAATTGATTTTTTGAATTTGAAAAAAAAGGGTCAAAATTCATGCGTAAATAGAAAAAAATATTAAAAAAATATTAAATGACACCCCAAATCTGTAAATGCACATTATCATGTTCTACTATGATTAACACATCATATGGCATGATTAAACTAAAAACATATTTAAAAAATAAATAACTATTTTTGACGAATTTTTGAAAATGGCCCACCGAGCTTTGATTCTACCAAATCCGTAATACAACGTGTTTTTGTCCCAAATAACCAGCTAAGGTTGGTCAAAATTACTATTGGAAGGTATGAAAAATAGTTTGGAAGCAAGAATTTTGAAAAAAAAACAGGAAAAAAGTCATTAAAACGATCCAAAAAAATAGCCGTTATCGGACCGTTACGCTGACCGATACGCCTGACCGATGCGGGCCGATACGGGCCGTATCGGCCGATACGAGTGCAAAAAAACGTAACGGCCGATACGACCCCGTATCGCGTATCGGCCATTACCGTTTCCGTTACGTATCGGCCGATACGGCCGATACGTAACCGATACGGGACACCTTGATCTCGTCATCCAAGATTTCCTCAATTTCTTCTTTATGGGTAATGGGTGGAAGAAGTGGTGGAACGGGTTGAGTAGCAAACTCAGAAAAAGGCCATAAAAGGGACGATGTATCAACAATGGGAGTATGGGTACGGACTAGATCTTCCACATTAAAAGTTGGATTAATGCTCATTTCAGGTGGAAGGTCAATCCGATACGCGTTGGACCCAACCTTTTGTAATATCTTGAATGGTCCAGCACTACGCGCTTGTAATTTTTTAGCAGATCCTTGAGGGAATCGCTCTGGCCTTATTCGTACCATTACATAGTCTCCTTCTTGAAATTCTTGCATTCTACGATGAGAATCAGCTGAAACTTTATAATCATCATTGCTCTTATGTAACCGCTATCTAATATGTGTATGCAAATTATGAATATGGCGTGCAAATGCATCGGCTAACTTAGAAGACCTTTGGGTAACAGACATGGGTAAGAGATCTATGGGCATTCTAGGTTTATAACCACTTACAATTTCAAAAGGACTCAACCCTGTAGATCTATTAACTGACCCATTATAAGCAAGTTCAGCAGTTGGTAAAATTAGGTCCCAAGTCTTAACATGTTCACCCACTAGACAACGTAGAAGATTTCTAAGGCTACGGTTTGCCACTTCAGTTTGACCATCTGTTTGTGGGTGGTAAGCAGTAGAAAATTGCAAACGAGTTCCCATAATGTGCCACAGTGTCTTCCAAAAATAGCTAGTAAATCGAACATCACGATCAGACACTATGGTTTTAGGTAACCCATGGAGATGCACCACACCATAAAAAAAGAGACGAGCAACATGAGACGCATCCGACGTCTTCGAACATAGGAGGAAATGCGCCATTTTAGAAAAACGGTCCACAACGAGAAAAACGGAATCGTGCTTTTTTATAGTCTTGGGAAGCCCAAGCACGAAGTCCATACTAATGTCCTGCCACGGAGCATGTGGCACTGGCAATGGCGTGTACAGCCCGGTATTTTGCTTTCTTTGCTTTGCCAGCTGACATGTTCAACACTGCTCTAAAACTTTGGCTACGTCTCGCTTGAGACTTGGCCAATAGAAACGATCTTCCATGAGGGCAATGGTCTTTTCACTACCAAAATGGCCAGCTATCCCTCCTGAATGAAGCTCCCAGATGAGGAATTCACGGAGGGACATACGGGAATACAAAGTCTGTCTCCCTTGAAAAGAAAGCCATTTTTAAGAACATATTCACCCATAATATGCTGGTCACTAGAGAGCGACGCGTAAGTACCCCCAAAATCAGGACATATGGGGTACTCATCTTTCGTTGCTCAACCGACTACCTCTACACTCAAAGAGTTGAGCAACGCCACTCTCCTACTAAGGGCATCCACTGGTTTGTTTCAACCCTGGCCTTGTGTTTCAAAACAAACGAATATTCCTGAAGAAACGCTACCCACTTGGCATGCCTTGGGTTGAGTTTCTTCTGAGAATGCAAATATTTCAAAGCCTCAGGGTCAGAAAATAAAACGAATTCTTGCGGTAGGAGATAGTGTCACCAATGTCTCAGGGATTGTACTACCGCATAAAATTCTTTGTCGTAAGTGGAGTATTTTTGTTTTGCCTCATTTAGTTTCTCACTGAAATAGGCCACTGGGTGTCCTTCTTGACTCAACACTCCACCTATACTGACACCAGATGCATCACACGCTACTTCAAAGACTTTAGAAAAGTCAGGTAGACGCATGACAGGAGCTTCCACCATCTTGCCCTTGATTTCTTTAAAAGCCTTGATCATGCGGCTTTAGACCACACGAACTCTCCCTTTTTCATGCACTCGGTAATGGGAGCCATGATCGTGCTAAAACCCCTAATGAACCGACGATAAAAAGTTGCTAGGCCGTGAAAGCTTCGCACCTCATGAATGTTCCTTGGTTCTGGCCACTCAACTATGGCCCTGACTTTTTTAGGGTCTGCGCGCATCCCTTCAGATGACACTATAAATCCTAAGAACACAACTTGGCTAGACATGAATGCACATTTCTTACGATTAGCGTACAATTTTTCCTTCCTAAGGAAACTACAGACCTTCTTTAAATGTTCAAGGTGTGATTCCTTAGTGGTACTATAAATAAGAATATCGTCAAAGTACACCACGAGGAATTTTTTCATGAACGGCCTCAAAGTTTGTGTCATCACCCGCATGAAAGTACTGGGTGCATTAGTCAAGCCGAAGGGCATGACCAACCACTCATACAGCCCATCTTTCGTCTTAAACGCCGTCTTCCACTCATCTCCTGGGCGCATATGGATTTGGTGATATCCACTCTTGAGGTCTATCTTAGAGAATATAGTGGACCTGGCCATCATGTCAAGCATATCATCAAGTCTAGGTATAGGAAACCTATACTTAACAGTAATTTTGTTTATGGCACAGTTGTCCACACACATGCGCCACGTGCCGTCTTTCTTTGGCGTCAACAATGCAGGCACAACACACGGGCTCATACTCTCTTGGATGAAACCCTTTTGTAGAAGCTCATCAAATTGCTTCTTCAACTCTGCATGCTCTGCATGGTTCATCCTGTAGTGAGGAAGGTTCGGTAAAGTAGACCCTGGGACAAGATCAATGGCATGCTGTATGTCCCTCATAGGTGGCAACTCATTCGGTAAGTTTTCAGGAAATGCATCACTGTATTCCTTCAGGACCGAGGTCACCTTATGGGGCAACTCTAATGGAACCTTAGGTGTAATCTCTCTAGCCACAAGGGCATACACCATAGAATCCTCCTTAGCCTCTTTTTTAAACTCTCTTGTGCTGATTATATGTAGAGACTTAGGTTTGGATTTCCCCATTCCTTTAGGCTCACTTGCCTTCTCATCCTTCTTCTTCCCTAGTGTATTCTCAGGTGGCATGGGATTAAGTTTGATCTTTTTACCGTTATACATAAAAGTACACGCATTCGAACGGCCAAAGATCGTGACATCATTATCGAATAGCCACGGTCTACCTAGGATAACATGTCCCACATCCATCGGTAAAACATCACACTACAGGGACTCTTTGTATGACCCAAACTCGATGGGGACTAGACATTGCTGGGTGACAGGTAGGGATGTCTTGTCAACCCAAGAAACTTTATACGGGTCTGGATGAGGTGTGGATTTCAGTTTTAAGCGATCTAAGGTGCTAGTGGAAATCACATTCTGACAACTTCCACTGTCCACTATCACCTTACAATTCTTTTCACCACACTTGGCAATAGTGTAGAAGATAGTGCTTCGAGCCAGTCAACACTACTTCTAGACTGAGCTAGCACACGCCTGACTACTGCAAGCGTTGCTTCTCCATCTTCTTCATCAGTAAGTCCTTCAGGGTGATACTCTTCAACTTCATAGTCACCCTGGTCATCTCCACCCTCGTGGGACTCTATAACTAAGGTTCTCCCACGGCTCTTCGTAGGACACTGATTAGACATGTGACCAAGATTGCCACACTCATAGCACCTCACTTGGCTCATGTTACTGGGATCGGCACCAAGAACCCCTTTGCCCTTGTTCTCCCTAGGCCTAGGCGGAATGGTCGCCTGTGCCCTAGGTTGACTACCAATATTAGGTCTAGTTCCCTGGGAACTAGATCTAGCACTGGAGTCTCGGGACTCAAAATGACGAATGACAGGAGCCTTCAGATATTGCTCTAACTCCTGCACGACTTGATATGCTTCATCCAAGTCCGTTAAGGGCCGAGTCATAAGCTCGCGCTGAAGATCCGCACAAAGGCCCATCTTGAAACGCGAGAGCGTTACTAGAGGGTCTTCTCAGATATCACATTGCATCATATATTCTTCAAATTTAGCGATGTAGTCAGCGACAGACATTGACCCTTGGCGTAAGGATTACCATTGGTCAAGGAGCTTCTGACGGTATGAGAGAGGAAGGTACTTCTCCTTTAACTTCTCTTTCATCTCATACCAATGTGTGATAGGGGCTCTACCAACTCTCTCTATCCTACGCTCGGTGTTGGTCCAGAAGAGCTTGGCTTGACCCACAAGCTTCATCTTAGCAAACTGCATTTGACGGTTTTCCGACATGCCATACCACTCAAAGTAGTGGTCCATGTCAGCAACCCAGTCAAGGAATGCCTTGGGATCCAAGCGCCCATCAAAACTCGGGGCCTCAACTCTCACACTCTTCATCGCACGCTCATCTGGATCATAGCGGTCTTGATGATCACATGTGGCTTGTGCCTCTTGCACTACACCACGACCATTACTACGATCTCTATCCTCACTACCACCACGTTTGACAGTGCGTTCTTCAATGATTCCTCCCACTTGGGAGTGCGCATCACCCCTACAGTGGGGTTTTCCTTTTGAGATACCTCTAATTGCTCGACTTTAGTCATGGTAGTGGTAATTTGGTTCTCAAGGCGGGCAAACTCACGCTTTTGACCCGCTTCTAGGGCGGTTATCTTTTGTATCAATTGAGCAAGTTGCTCAGATAACTGCTCGTTATTCATGGTAGGTTGAAGTCCGAAACCTCTACCTCTTCTCGTGGGCATACAATGAAGACTTGAACCAAACTCTACCCAACTCGACTACTAGGTGTTATGACTTTCAAGATGAATATGATGAATGCAAAACTACTATGAACTGACACAATTAAGTTGAAACAGGAAACAACTCAAATCTGGAAAATTTTCCAGATTAGGAACTTTCTAAAATTGAAAAGTTTCTAAATCTGGAAAGTTTATAAATCTGGAAACTTTCTAAATCTGGAAAGTTTCTAAATCTGGAGACTTTCTAAATCTGAAAATCTAGAAAGTTTCTAAAATTGAAAACTTTCTAAATCTGGAACTTTCCAAAATTAAACCTAAAAATCAAAACCCTAATTTGATAACTCAATTTAGACAAAAACCATGCGAGCCTGGCTCTGATACCAAATTTGACGCAGGACAGCCCTAATTATGATGCATGCTCATGAACATAATTAAACTAATAAATGATCTAAAATTCTAGTAGTAATCATCATAATTGAGAAAATCATAAAGGAAACATGCAATGGAGCGGGCCATTATCACAACCATGGAGTATGGCATTCAATTATTACTTAGGTTGGATCCGGCATGAGGATGAGACCTCCCGATCTTGCATGGTCACACCCAATCGATCAATGAAGATCACTAGTCCGAAGAACTAAGAAGTTTTCTGGATTAGGATTTGAAATTTGGGGTTTAGTGTTTAGACGGTTCTCAATTTTGATCGAAGAAGGAATAACTCAAAAATAGAAAGAAGGAAATAATTACCTTGAAGAAGTTGGAGGGGCAAGAAGAAATTAGAAGAGGAAGATCAAGGGAAGAGAAGAAGCACCATTAGAGAGAAGAGTGGAAGGAGGCAACCAAAGGGTTTGCTTTTCATTAATCAATAGTTGAAATTCGTATCTAGGGCTTTAACCCACTTAAATAAGCAAATAAAGACATAAAAGTACTAAAATACCCCTAGAATAAGCAAGTAAAGACATAACATTACTAAAAGACTCCTAATAAAGACATAAAATTACTAAAAGACCCCTAACTAAGCAAAAACGCGCAAATAACATAAGTGCGGGAAAGTTCGGGCGCTCGGTCTTCTTTCTCCAATCTTCCTTCACATGTGTCTTCCCTGAGTGGGGTCTTCTATATGTCCAATCACATGTGAAAGGTCTTCAGCTCCTCAATAGTCGCCTATCCACAAGGACGACACTTGTGGTTGACGCTTTCTTCGTTGGTACACCTTGAATGCACTTGTGTCCGCATCAGAAATTGTTGCTGTTGAATTCTTTAGGCACCTCATTTACATAAACATAGAGAATAGAACTACTGATTGTCGAATGGATCTCTACCTAATTTGATCAAATCCCTTGGTTATGAGGTCTATGGATATTAGCTACAAAATTTCAAATATTAGCTGATGTTGATGCCTTTGGTATAATCTAAGAATGACTTGTCCGACTCTTTATTCCTTTCCTTTGTCCTTCTTTAACTGTTATTATCGTTAAACTGTCCTATGTCGATTCTCAAGCAGTCATCAAAGTCCTCTATCTGCACTCTGTCAGGCTTTTTTTTTTTTTTTTTTTACTATCATTTAAATGTTTTAATATTCTCTGATGGTTATAATTTCATTCACCCATATTCAATCCTTTTCTTTTAAAGGTAAAAAAAAAATCCATTTCTTTTTCATTGTCGTTCCACTTTGCTTAAGTCTTCTTTTAGTTTTGTATTCCTATTCCTGCTTTCTATTTAAATTTATTTTTCCAAAATCCTCTTTCCCAATTCTTCTCTTTTTGCAAAGTTCCATACATAACATTCTTCTCTTTATTACAGATCTCCTTCTAAGTTTCCTTGTACTTTTGAATTGCCAACTTATACTTATCACATAACCATTAAAAAAAAAAAAAAAAACCCAACTCGCTATATTCCAATTCCTTTGTAACAAGTTTCTATATTAAGTCCAGCCTCATTGGAACCTCCTCATCAAGATTTAAATCACCCAATCTCTATTTTATTTCAAATCCCTTTTGGCAACCTATTTTTCTTACACAAGTTTCCTTTGTTATGAAAATTTCTTTTATTTTTTCGAATCTTCTATCTGATATTTCCTCCATTACTTTTTCTTTTGCTTTAGACTACCTGTAGGCCGTACCCAATTTTCTCTTAAGCAAATTTCCTCTCTTTTTGAATATTGTCTTGGTACTTGCGTCTAAATTTGGTCAAGTGTACTTTAGCATTCCCATTTTATGCTAAGCTTCATCTGCTTGCTCGTTGTTTTGTTTCTAGTTCATTATCTCATGTTTTCCTTTTCTTCATTATTTCTTTCATAAATGCGAAAAAAACCCTTCTTCCTTTTTCCTGAATTAAATTATTGACTAAAATTTGTTTAACATGTGTAACAACACTTATTTATTTAAATTGGTATGGTATACTATTTTGTCTAAATTGGTTAATATGGATTCATCCACAAATTTATAGTAGTTAAAATCTTCACATTAATGCGCATGTATGCTACTTATATACTATATTCTAAATATGTTTCATTAAATTTGTAATTATTGTGCTCCCTATGTACTCATAGCCTCTAGCATTACTTGTTTTTATTTTTTAAATGTAACTTAGAGGTAACAATTGAGATAAAGGGAAATCAACGAGTCGATATCACCTGTGAGTATAATGTCATCATTGTAGAAGTAAAACCAATCACTCCTGATTGGAAGAGTAGCTGAACATGGACGAATGAACTTGACTGTAGAAGAACCCATTTTGCAGTAGAAAGGAACTAAAGTGGGTGAACCAAATAGGTGATGCCTATGTTAAAAGATAGGTATCCTTGCGCATTTGACAACCATGTTTTGGTCAAGTGTAATGCAGGGGCATTTTCATACCGGGCTTGAGTGGGGTGACCTGTCGGACGCAGGGGCACACTCGTGGTGGGCGGCTCGTGTGAGGCGGAACCCATGTGATGTGGTGCCCATGAGGGGGTTTTGGCCGAGGACCTGACCCATGGGATGTGGGGCCTGGGCTATGCGATAAAGTGATTGATTCGCTATGCTCTATTAGTTCGAGCTTTTAGAGCAAGTGGTTAGTTGTCCTGCATCAAAGTGGTATAATAGTGGGAGGTCTTGTGATGCAGGGGCATTTTCACACCGAGCTTGAGTGGGGTGGCTTGTGGGATGTAGGGGTACACTCGGGGTAGGCGGCCCGAGTAAGTTGGCCCCACCCGTGTGAGGCGGAACTCATGTGATTTGGGGCCCATGAGGGGGGTTCGGGCAAGGACCTAACCCTTGGGATGTGGGGCTTGGGTTATGAGATAAAGGGATTGATTCGCCACGCTCTATCAATTCGAGCTTCTAGAGCAAGTGGTTAGTTGTCCTCCATTAAAGTGACATCCTTAAAGCCAGATGGTGGTTGCATTTACACCTCTTAGTCAAGAAGCCATGACTAAAGGCATTCTTGATGTTTAACTGGCGTATAGGCCATCTTTTGGTAATGGTTAGATAAAGAATAGTATGCATCATTGTTGACCTGACAACTAGGTTAAAGTCAAGGCCTTTCTGTCACGACCCTAAATCTAGTGTTGGTAATCCATGATTACTAGACACCAAATTTTGGTTGACAGCCTCCGTAGAACTCCGATTTTGGGACTTCCAACTATCACCTACTAAGTCCCATAAGCGGGGCTCCACAAGGAGGATTTCTGAAGGTAAAGACAACAAGCATGTATCATTTCTCAAACTGTCATCATATTCAACATATATTACTGTGTACAACTGAGCACATCAAGGCAAAACCAAAACATAAGCCATGCCATATTTACTATACCTGATATATATATTCAGGATATTACAAAAAATATATACACTGATATGTACAAACAAAAAAGACAACTGGAGTCTGTAGCCTCTACTCCTGCAGCTCCCTATTCTCACATGTAAAAAAAATAGAAAGGAAAGCTTGAGCTACTAAGCCCAGTGAGTGCGTGTGCGCAGTGAAAATGCATGTTTCATGTCATGCTCCTATAATGCACAGGCTTTCTGGCTCGATAATAATAAAATAAAGATACAATGCATACTCTTTCAACGTTTCCACAACTTTCCACATTTCTCAATTGGATCACCAGGGTCTAAAATAGAGGTGGGACTCGCATATGATTACTACCCACTTGTGTAGACTTTTCCACCGTGGTCAACTACAGAGGTGGGACTACATAGTTTACGGGCCAAACTAGTCTAACCCACTTGTTCTCACTATCTGCCTAACAGCGAGAAGTAATAAGTTGCCTGGCAAAACGATAGCGGACAATTTACGAGCTCGTCACACACAACCTATCTTTGCTTGCCCATAAGCAGGTCAGGTCAAACCTCTCAACCAATCGACACACGTCGGTGGGAGTCGCTGCCTACTTTGGTATTTCAGCATTCCAGCGCTCTGTTCTTCCACCCGGTCTAAGCATTGGTCGCTCCTAATGGTACCAGTCGGGGTTTAGGGACTTTCACCCACGGACCGTCTAATCATGTCCTGTCGACTTACACATTTCCGGTGTGGTGTCCAACTCAAGTTATAGCAAAGTATGTTTCATCGCATTTACAATCCCCATATGCATAAGTCCACATACAAGTACAATATGTCATGGTTTTCAAGGCAAGCATAGGACGACCTTCCTCATGTGGTCTCCTCGTACAGTTAAGTTCCACATTTAAGTTCCTCATAAGGGTCTCATGTAACCCATCATGTATCTAGACGGTTTACATACTCATCATAGACACATCGTGTGTCGCACCACAACCTACTATGATCACCATATCATGATATGAATCATTCACTCTCAAGCATACCATGATACAACAACTATGAATCATACATATGATATACACATGATTTAGCCAATCTAACTCCAATCCGGGATTTATTTTGCTATAAGATTTCATGATACAAGCATGCTTTTTCTCAAGAAGTAACTACATTAAAAGGATGATGAATATTTCTTTGAAGCAATTTGTCAAACAGGTAGTGGGCGGACGTTGTAAGGGACAAAGAGAGAACCCGTTTGAAATACGTATGACTTTCATCTAATCAGCCATTAATAACCTAGTCAACTAACTTAGAAAATCCAGCCACAACCTTAAGAAAATCCAGCAATAACCTAACGAATTTAAATAAGCAAAGCTAGTCTTCTATAGAGTTTTGAAAGAAAATCCAGCAATAACTTAACCAACTCCATCAGAAATTCCAGCAATAATCTAACCCTAAATGAAAATCCAGCAATTTACTAACCCTAAATGCAAATCCAGCGAAAACCTAACCATAACAGAAAATCCAGCAATTATTTAACCTTACAACAGAAATTTCAGCAATCTTCTAACCCTAAATGAAAAGCCAGCGAAAACCTAACCCTAAAATAGAAAATCCAGCAATTATCTAACCTTAAAATGGAAATTCCAGCATTCTTCTAACCCTTAATGAAAATCCAGCGATAGGGTTTTGAAGGAAACCTCAACGTACACATATACGTGCTCCTAATCTATGCACTCACCTATAATTATCAGAGGTTTGGCTCTCAACCTCAGCTTCTTTTTCCTTTTCTTCTTCTTCTTCTTTTCAACTTCACACTCAATAAGAAAGAGTGCTGAAAAATAAAATGTTGCAAGAGGGTTTTCATATGTGTGGACTTGAAATTGGTTTTAAAGGGTTATGGGATGTTTTGTGATGATTTTGAAAAGTATAAGCGTATAGTAGCAATATAACAATGTTATTTAAGTAGTTGGAACTAATGTATTCCAAGGAGTTTAAAAACATCGAGGTCATTTGAGTATATTTTCTCAAAATATACATGTACATATCTATGCATAACTTACAATCCGGGTGTCCTATTAACATGCCGTTTTCGCCATTAACTCCGTAACTCGACTACGGTTACAACGGTTAGGCTCTTGAACCTAACGGATTTTGAAAACTCGATGGTGGGGCTCCGCCAGATAAAATAAGGACATAATTGTCATTTCTCAGATTATTTAATTTTAAGTCCATATCTTAAAATTTGGACATCGGGTTGAAATACGACTTGCGGCTTGATAACAGAACAACATTATGATCAAGTTAAAACATTCTCGAGGCCAATTGACCTATAGTCAACGGCTATCCAGTGTACAAACTAGATTTCGGGATCATGGGTCTTACACTGGCTGTTGATAACCTTTTGTCATGAGTTGTGAATCTATCGCTCGATGAGTTGTGAACTTGTTTCTTGATGTGAGATAATAGTTGAGGAAAGCTATGCGGTGTTTGCTACAACAAACAATAGACCCATTCTATCAACTTGAGTTGATTGACTTAGTCCAGTAGTTGGGCTTGGTATATCACCAAGGTGTTCTGTTTTAACAGTAACGGTGGGCATAATGGCCACCATAGTTACCTTTACGATATAGGCCGTAGTGGCTGTTACAGCTAGGGGTGCACACAGGTCGGTTTGGTCTGGTTCTGGGGTGAAACTGGAACCTAACCGTTCCTAACGGTTCTAGGATTTTTGGAACCGAACCGTTAGCACCCTAGAACCGAACCGGAACTGAATTGTGAAAACCGGTTCGATTCCACCGTTCTGGGCTTTTTAAAATCCGGCCCAATTGGTATGAGATGCATTTATATCCACCGTCCATCCAGGGACTGCATCACAGGAAATAATGGAGGTAATGTCTCCTAAAGTTGAAACCTTCCGAAGGCCCATCATGATGGAAATATTTCATCCACACCGTACGTATAGAGGACCCCAACACCTACGACAGTTGAGGTGCTGAGGGATTAGAAAGTAACCCCAAACTCTACAGCACAAACAAACAGACTAAGATAACAACAACTGATACGATACAAAAAGAAGCCACGACCTATTTGATGTCAAAGGAAATATCAATCTACACAGCAGATTTACAGCTAATATCAATCTACACAGCAGATTTACAGCTAATATCTACAGCTAATATCTACAGCAGATTTACAGCTAATATCTACAGCAGATTTACAGCTAATATCTACAGCAGATTTACAGCTAATATCTACAGCAGATTCTGACTAATATCTACTGACTTTGACTGATATGGCGTTATACAGATTTATTCCTTCCTTAATTAGGATATATTAGTTATACAGTATATTTAGATAGATGTATATATGGTAGGGGCTGAAGATCAGCTTGTATTTCTTCCCTAAATAGCTTGTAATCTACCTATATAATGGGCGATTGTCAATGAAGAAAAGCAGACTTTTTTAAAAAGACTCTAAACTGTCACAGCCAGCCCAGTCAGCGTCACTATAGGCTTGTAGCTGAAGTGAAGAACCGGAAGGGAAGAACAAGCCACGAGTAGGTGTCCCAAGAATGTAGCGAATTATGCGGCGGACTGCAGATAGATGGAGATGCCTCGGTGCGTGCATGAATTTGCTTGACGGTATGAACAAAGATAAGAGATGTCTGGGTCGGGTAATGGTTAGATAGATAAGACTACCAACCAACTTCCGATAGGTAGTAGGATCCTCAAGAAGCTCCCCTTCGTCACGTCGATATTTCACATTAAGTTCCATGGGGGTGTCAACCGAAGTAGCGTTGGTGAGATCGGCTAGCTGAACCAGATCTTGACTATACTTGTGCTGATGCAAGAGGAGACCGTGCGGCTGATGATGCACCTCTAAACCCAAGAAATAGGTGAGCTGGCCAAGGTCTTTCATGTGAAATGTAGAATTCAACAAAGTCTGAACCGCAGAGATTGCCTCCAAGTCAGAGCCAGTGATGACAATATCGTCCACATAAACAAGGAGGACGACGATACCTGTGGATGTCCTTTGTAGAAAAAGAGAGGAGTCATACTGACTTTGAGTGAAAGAAAAACTAAGCAAAGTGGATCGAAACTTCTCAAACCATACTCTTGGTGCCCGCTTCAAACCATACAAAGAACGTTTCAGTTTGCAAACATCATTAGGTGAGGAAGTGGGCATACCAGAGGGAAGTTTCAAGTAAATGTCTTCCTTGAGATCACCGTGGAGAAATGCGTTCTTAACATCCATTTGATGTAAGGGCCAGGATTGGGATGCATCAAGAGCGAGTATAGTTCGGACAATGGTCATTTTCGCGACCGGTGCAAAGGTCTCATCATAGTCGAGACCATATTCTTGTTTGTTGCCAAGTGCCACTAACCGAACTTTGTAACGATCTATGGACCCATCGGAATTAAGCTTGATAGAAAACACGAACTTACTGCCAAGGGGTTTCACGGAGGAGGGACATGGAACAACATCCCAGGTTTGGTTTTCTTCAAGTGCGAGAAGTTCGGTTTCAATTGCTTTTCGCCAACACTCATGCTCCATTGCCTGTTTATAAGATGAAGGAAGAGAAATAGACGACAAAGTGGCTGTGAAGGATGAAGGAGAAGAGAAACCAAACCTATCTGGGGGTCTACGAACCCGATTACTGAGTAGGAGAGAGGGAGGTGCAGATGCTGAAACAGGAGCAACAGTCGGGGAAGAAGCTTGAGGGGGCTCAGGAGGTGCTGAAGGTTGGTGGGAAGTGGCGGTGGAGCGTCGTCGATACACTAGGAGAGGTTTAGAAGGGACTGGATCTGCAAGAGAGTTAGGAAACATAGGCAAAATGAAGGAGAAACATGAAGGAGAAACATGATCCTGATGGGTAGAAAAGAAATATTGATTTTCGAAAAATCACATTTCTAGAAACTCGAATGCGACACAGATTTGGATCATAGCAAAGAAAACCTTTCTGTTGTACTGAATATCCTAGAAAAGCACATTTAATTGACTGAGCCGTAAGTTTTGTGCGTTCATGTGCAGGAAGATGAACATAACAGACACAACCAAAGGTACGAAGGTTAGAATAAGTTGGAGGGTGACCAAATAACCTGGTGAAAGGTGAGTCATGGTTCAATGTGGGAGAAGGCAATCTGTTAATGAGATGGACAGCAGTGGAAAGAGCTTCACACCAAAATCGAGAGGGCGTGGAAGATTCTAACAGAAGAGTGCGAACCACATCAAGAAGGTGACGGTTCTTCCTTTCAGCCACTCCATTTTGTTGAGGTGTCGAAGGGCAAGACCGTTGAGAGATGATGCCATGATTCTGTAGGAAGTCCTGAAACAAATGAGACATATACTCACCCCCATTGTCAGAACGAAGGATTTTGACATGGGCCGAAAATTGTGTCTGAATATATGCATGAAAAATCTTAAAAACAGAAAATACTTCGTCTTTGGAATGAAGGAAATAAATCCATGTGAAACGACTATAGTCGTCAATAAAAGTGACAAAGTATTGTAATTAGCATGCGAGTGACTGGTGCCATACCCCACACATCACTATGTAGCAGATCGAAAGGTTTGACAACATGCGGTGTGTGAAAAGGAAAGGGTAGAGTTTTACTTTTGCCAAGTCTGCAAGAATTGCAATCAAACTGAACAACACTAAGAGATGGTGTTTCATTATTCCCAAGAAAACCAGATTTCAATAAAGCATGAAGTACATTAGAGTTTGGATGTCCGAGACGTTTATGCCACGCTCGGTAATCAACATGAGCAGAATTACAAGCGACAAAAGGCAAAGAAAAAGAAGACAAAGGAAATTGAAGAGGAAAAAGACGTCCCACTTTAGGCCCCCTCGCGATCATCCGCCCGACTGTTGATCCTGCACAACACAACCAGATTTAGAAAACTCTACTTTACAATCATTATCAACTAACTGACCGACAGACACAAGATTGGTGGTAAGACCTAAGGAGATACGAAGACATCGGTGAGAGAGGAAAACATCACCAAGTGGCCGTGATAGGTAAATGATTGCCATCAGCAGTATGAATTTTGAGATTTCCGAAATATTTGTTTATATTGGTAAGAGAAGCAGCATTGTTTGTCATATGATGGGAAGCCCCAGAATTAAAGTACCAAGGAGATGATGTAGTGAAGGGTTTACCTGAGAGTCCTAAAGCTGAAAATGCAGAAATGATCATTTGTTGAATCATGTCGGGGGTCACGGGTTGGACTGAAATGGGAGCAGGAGCAGGAGCACTTTGTGTTGTATTCACCAAACTACCCGCACTAGAAGAGCCAACTGAGACAGTATATGCTGTCTCCAATTTCTTGGGGGGTCGAGTTGGGCATTCCTTGATGATATGGCCATCCTTTTGCAATAGTTGCAGAATTTTGAGGGACAAGCTTTGCGGATAATGACCAAATCCCTTGCAACGTAAGCACTTGAACAGTGCTCATATCCCCGCTTCGTGGCTCCGCCTTGTCTTTGCATAGGCTACGAGAACAGTATGTAGATCGTCGTTGTTCCATGGTGGTTTGAGTGAGAAGTCGCCGTTCCTCGCGAAGAAGATCATTTAGGCATGTATCCAAGGAGAGGACAGATTCTCGGTTCATAAGATTGGATCCGGTGCCTTCAAATCCGGACCTTAGTTTCATTAGAAATTGATCCTCCGAGTAGTTTCATGGACAGATTGAATGTAGAACTAAGACCTTCGGATGGTAAGTCGGCATAAACTATATCGGTGTATTCACCCAAAGATTAGTGAATCTAGAGTAAAAATCGAGATAGAAAGACTATCCCGTTGGAGAGTGGCCAATTCATGTTCAAGTGGAAACGACGAGCAGTGTTTTGTTGATCGTAGACCTTCTTCGGTATGTCCACATCCGAGTGCCGATCCGAGAAGATCGAAGGTTCAAGATGATGTTAGGTTCAACGGATCCCAAAATCCATGCCATAACTTGTGCGTCCTTGACTTCCCACTTGGCGTGTCGGTCTTTGTCTTTGTCTTTGTCGGAGCTGGGTTACTGCCATCAACATGTCCCCACACTCCTTACCTTTGACGAAAATCCTGAAATGAAACGCCCAAGCAGAGTAGTTCTTGCCATTGAAACGAATCAAAGAAACATCAGACTTATCGGAAGACATGAGGTCAACAGAACTAGAACAAGAATAACCGAGACTAAGAAACTTGAGAGCACGAGACAAATGGAAATTTAGAGCTATAGCTTTGATACCATGACAGTTTAGAGTCTTTTTGAAAAAGTCTGCTTTTCTTCATTGACAATCGCCCATTATATTGGTAGATTACAAGCTATTTAGGGAAGAAATACAAGCTGATCTTCACTCTACCATATATACATCTATCTAAATATACTTGTCTGACTAATATATCCTAATTAAGGAAGGAATAAATCAGATAATCGCCATATCGATCAAAGTCAGAGTAGATATATAGTCAGAATCATTGTAGATATTAGTCAGAATTTGTAGATATTAGTCAGAATCATTGTAATCTATTAGTGTGTCATGTGTAGATTGATATTTCCTTTGACATTTGAGGTCTTCCACAACCAATTCCATCGTAACAACAACTGATACGATTTCATTTCCATTTCTAGTTCGCTATTATTTTTGCCTACGGTTGCTAATTCTACAAACATTTGGGACCCGAAAGAAGTTTTGTCTGACTGGGTTTTGAAGTCATTATTCATACATGGAGAGCTAGCCAACTGCACTTTTGAGGGATGGCAAGGATGGCTGCTAGATTGATTGGATTGGTTTCCGAGAGAGTATAAAGGAGAAAATAAATTTTTTTTTTACAGTATAGCCAATCTCTGACCCACATGATGGATTGTTTAGATAAATGAGCAGACCATTTGTTTTGTAGTATGATTAATGTTGACCTCACTCATTTACCTAGTCAGTAAGGATCATCCAACAAAAGTCATTTTTAAAAAAAGGGATGGCCAACCAGGTGATGGACCCAGAAGATCGATGGTTCAGATCCACGGTTTAGATCAATGGTTCGGTTCGGTTCTACATGCCCCTAAACCGGAACCGAACCGCATCCAACGGTTCTTTGATTTTTGGAACCGAAACTGGAACCGGTGCAGTCTAAAACCGAACCAAACCGGACCATTTGATCGGTTCTGGTCCGGTTCCACGGTTCTACTGGTTCGATGTGCACCCCTAGTTACAGCCCCCATAATGGCCATTACGGTCTCTTTTTTTTTTTTAATTGAAAAAAAAATCCTAAAAAACCTGTATTTGCCCCGTAATGTTGATTGAAAAGTATAGAAAACTTGTATCTGCCCCCATAACAGACAATTACGGGGCTGTTATGGCCTTTATAGGGGACGTAACGTGCCGTTAACGGCAATTACAGGTCATTTTTTTTTTTCCATAACGGCTGTTACGACCCCGTAACGTGTAACAGTTGCCACCGTTACCTTTACAAGACGGCCTTTACGACACACCATTTATATCACTTTGCAGTAGAGATCCATGGGGCCCTTAATTCTACAACAGGGACATGGAGAAAAGTTTTTGCGAGAGAGAGAGAGAGAGAGAGAGAGAGAGAGAGAGAGAGAGAGAGAGACTGTTTGCTTCTGTTCCCATGAAGAACTGTGTTGATCAATTCCCCTTGAGGAGAAGCGTCTGAAAACTTACTAAGTGGAAGTTGCCATCCTTTTTACAGATGGAAATTAAGCAATCCATCATTCCTCTCTGCCGTAGTTTTGTTGCTAGGTTCTGCATTGGCAGGCTGGTCTACGGATATTATCAGGGTCAGTATTCACAAAATTTTGCCTCTCAATCTGAAGCTATTATAGGGATTCTGGATGTGAAGAATGTATTGATAAGATTCATGCACAACCATGAATATGTCTATGTGTGAACATGATAATGGTTTCATCAGATGCAAGGCCTTGAAGTGCGCATCCGACTTCAATCTGGAAAAGGGATCTTGCTTTTCCCCATTTTGAATTTCATTTGGGATGTTACTGTTCAATCTGGAAAAGTGCGCATTCGACTTCAAACTGGATTGGGTCTGGTAATTGTGGTTGATGGCAACATGTTCTATATGATCATGTCCAAACCATGGCATGTGTTGTTGGAAAATGGGGTATGACGGCGGTGAGTGCCATTTTAGTCATTTTAAGGATCTGGCTGTGCCAACAAAAGTATGGGTAAAAAAGACTTTTTATAACAAGAAGGGTAATGAGTCAACTAGGGGTCGATGGAAGTAAGGTTGTTCAACATTCTGATGATGTATCTCATCATTGTGAAGTTGTTGTGGATGTTGGTCATGCTAATGCAAAAGATGGTCCCTATCGTCAGGATGTTGCTGACCTGAAGGGTTTGCCTTCCTCATCAACTTTTTGTTGGTGTATCGGTGATATTTTGATAATATTGCCAATGTATCGATATTGTAAAAAATATGTTTATTAAAAAAAATTCCATTTTAAATTTTTTTATTGGGACGTGGTTGTATGTAGTGTTTAATTTGTCGACGATAATATCGATAATATCATAATATTATCGTTATCGCAAAATGGGTGATATTGAGTGTACAATCTTTCATTTCCTTTCCAGTTATCAACGATTTATTGGTGAAATATTGTGTTGTTGATATTCTGAAATATCGATGGATGTTTAGATAGAAGGTTGGATGGTTGTATGGATAGATGGTATGGTTGGATGGATAGATGGGATGGATGGGATGGTTGGACTGATATCTTACAGCAACACATGCGTTTAGGCCCCTATTAAATGGAAACTAACTATATATGCATTCTTTTTGCAATTTTTTTTCCCTAAATATGCAAATATGTGTATTTTAGCATCTCCTAAAGTCTCACTAAAAAATTTCACCATTTTCCCATCAATGTTTCCTCGCATTTCCGGTTATTGGCGAGATTATCAGTGATATCGATATTGTTTCTGTATCCCTGGCCAGCAAAACTGATAGTGATACCGATACTTTGAACACTAGTTACGTTAGGAAAGTGGTTTGGTCGATTCCAAATAAGACATCTACATAGGGAAGATCCTATGACAGTTACACTAAGTTTCTAGAATTATTAATACGCACTTGAAGATTTATCCGCCAGTAGTATCGAGTTTTTGACAAATTTTTGCAAACGACATTCTTTTCAAAAGTATATGTATGATAGCATTACTTTAAAAGAATTCGAATCGATGTTTACGAAAAAACTAACTTTTCATAATAACCTGATAAGTTGGATAAGTGCATATGTTGGCCAAGTGCTTCAGATCGGGAATCAACTCCATCCGGTGTGGTCATGCAGACTGGGACATGCATTGTAAAGATTGGGTTATTGAGTGCTATTTAGGTGGTCTCTTAGTACTCAAACACCTGTAAGAAGACAACGATGTTCCAGTTGATCCCACATCTTTGATTTTTTTATCGTGATTTTTTGGTTTTGGTTGTTATGAGGTGAGCTAGATGGACATTCTATACTGTGCCCATCCGACAACGTGATTAAGTAGGAGATGTTGGATATGGGCCTGTGGGGCCCGCTTGTGGGCAACCACTAGTGGGTGGGCCCCACACATTTTTCCTCATTACTTCTCTCATTCTGGACTCGGTTTCGAATATGAACTTCAAATTTAAAATATAACTTTGAACTTCGAATTTGGATGGGGGAGAGATACGGGAGAGGTTGGATGAAATAGGGATAAGTCTTATCCCATTCAAACTTTTCCTCATCTCTTGATCCCTCCTATAAATAAGGGCAGATATCTCTTGTAAAGGTACAACAACTGAGAAGTATCCAGGAGAGAAAAGAGGGAAAAGAGTTTATCCTCAGATTCTGTCCATTTGGCCCACCCCATCCATGGTCCAAGCTATTGATTGTAATCTGAGGGCATCTTAACTGTAGCATTAGAGGGGTGATAAGACCCTCTCTGCTCCCATAGTGGTTAGGTAGACCACTAGACGTGCACCGTCCATCTTCGGTTTTCGAAGGTCCCACAGATCATGTAGACCGTTGAATCATGTGGGCCCCCACCCATCCGAGTTGTCTTTCACTTCTTGCAGAGTCAAAAACGATGTGCAAAGAGGGCAGGCCATGCTGATGGACAAGTGCACAGATTTGAACTTGATGGCAAGTTCTTTCCAATCGGGAGGGATTAATGCAGTCAAAAAGTGGATGCCACAACCTGTCAGTTCAAGATCTGGACGAACCACTTTGTGGGACCAAACATTCCATATGGTTGGACTAAACTGTCGTTCAGTTAGTTTTCATAATTAGCTGTTTTAGATAGCTTAATTAGCCGGTTTCAGTTCGAATCGGATTACTTGGGATCCTTGTGTAGCCAGTTAAGGAATGTGACAGTAAACAATAGTCAAATGTTGGGTCAGATTGTAATTGCTTGTTGCTGAAGTTTCCGTTGTTAACAAAGAGTCCTAGTTAGTAGCACTCAGTGTTTGATTTACATATGAGTACTGCAATGAAGTTATCCTGGATAGGAAAAGCTTTTGTTAAATCAGTCCTATATATATATATATATGTATCAATAGATGGAATTCTTATGATAGATAATTTCAACTGAGTTCTGCTACGCTTATTGTGTCCTGCAATTGGACTTGGGGTGAGAAACTGCTGGTGAGATTCCATCTGGAGATACTGTAGAGAGATTCCTTACAGCTCTTCTGACCATACGTGTGTCATCCTTTTATCTATTGGTGTGCAACTACACTAAGATGTATATTCCCTAGTTGTACGCACATTGGACCTTAACTTGCTGAATTTACAGATTTCACTACAAGTTCTGCTGTCAGTTAGTGGATTGTTGTTTCCATATTTTATGCATCAGTTTACTTGGAGTTACAGTGTGTGGCACCTGTATTCATAGTTTTCAATGTGTTTTGTGATGATGCTTGGTTACATAGTTCTATACTATCGTCTTGCGTCAAGAGACGCAAAGTCGATATTTTTTTGTTACTCTTAAAGTCAACTGAGCATATCGATAAGTTGAAGTACTCAAACAGCATTAGTATATTGATCTTAGACTTGATTGATGTCGAGGGGTTTGAAAATAGTTGATACATTGAATTTATGCTTTTACAATCAATCAAGTATACTGAGATATTGAAGTCGTCAATGACATTACTATATACATTTTAAATACGATTTATGTATACTTCTGTTCATAATCTATTCCTTTTTTACTTTTTAATACTTATCATGCATTCCAGGCTCCAGAGTTTTTAATGATATGTCACCCTTTTGGCTCTGTCTTATTAGGTTGATGGGTTCCGGTTTGATCTCATGGGGCATATTATGAAACGTACCATGGTAGGCATTTTTAACTATGCTTTTCATGTACTTTAAAACATGCTTGGCATGCACAATATTGTATTTAACAAGGCCTTCAATTTTAGTTACTTTTTGTGGAACAGTCCGGCAAACTCACTAGCGAAATTTGACAATCATAATGGAATCACCACTAGCCCATAAACCTTAGAATCCATGGAAGGGTAGAATTCTTAGAACTGAATAACCCAAGGTTAAACTTAGATATTTGATTGAATAACTCCACTTTACGGTCTAGCTTCCTAAAGATTCAAGAAAGGCCTTGGTTATAGAGAAGGAAGGTGTAAGTCACTTTCTCTTGCCATGTGCTTGCATGGTCTCTTGTTAGTGGGATTCAATATTTCTAAGATTACAGCTCCAAGAAAAAAATAATAATCCTCCACTTGAGTAATAAAAGAGAAAATATTGCAAGCAAACAAGGGGATGTAGAGAGGATGGAAATGTAGCAAGCAAGGGAATGGAAACTTCATGTAGGAGTGTCCATAGTTCTTATGAAGGACCTTAGTCTTTAGATATCCGAGTAGGAGAGAACCCTTGAATCTTCCGTTTAGGAATGGTTTGGGAGCCATTTCTCAAAACCCAGGAGGATGAGCCATGCACCCTTGCTGATTCTGCTATAGAAGATTGAAGGCGTCTTAGATCCTTGACTCCTTTTGTTTTTCTTTACGCTTAGTTACTCTTCTCCTTACATGGTATAGAGACTCTAGGGGAGGATTTTGTGTGTGTGGAGGTTTTTTTTTTTTTTCTTTTGTGTGTGTGTGTGTGTGTGTGTGCGTGTGTGCGGGGGGGAGTCTTTTCTTAGAAGCAAGGTAAGAGAGAGAGAGAGGTTGAGAGTTCGAAGGCCTCTTACATGGAAGCAAAGGTACTTATTTATAATATGTTTGGGGGCTTCCATCAGAGCTTTGGATTAGTCAAATTTTCCAATTGATGGGGTGATGTCTTGGGATGATGACAGGTCGATCCAATGTTGGAAGAATGCGAGATGCTATGTTTCATCCAAATCTGTATCAAATGGAGAAAGCAGGACCCGGTGCTAGAAACAATTGCAGTAATAGAGGAAGATTGGGCTTTGATAAGGGTGGTGAAGGAGATGAAAACAGTTTCGACATTGGAAGATTTGGAGTCGGGTGAAGCATAACATCAAGGAGAGAAGCAGGGTAGAGGTCTTGAGAAGTCGTTAATGACAGTCTAAGGCGTCCAAGCTGAAGGAGCACGACATGGGTGCTCCTGCGGTGCGCCGAAAGTTGAGAAGGGTACGTGGCAGTGTGAGATTCACCAGGAGGGGTTTGGTGGGGTGATGGTACCAACGCGTGGAAAGGAGGGCGTCGGGTTAGGGAGGTGACGTTAACAGTTGCTGACTTTGGGCAGTGAGTGCGATAGAGTATTTGCCTATTTGGCGAGGGGAGGGATGAGGGTGGGTCTCGATAGGTAGTTGATGTCAACGATGATGTCACAACCTTTAATGAGGATAAATATCAAGAGGATGTGTGACCAGGTTGGTAGAGGGGTTTGACAATGAACCAACACATGTAAAGGAGGCTCCTGATTTGGCCAAAGGGTGTTTCAAACGGGTGGAGCGGGTAGCATGTGTGGAGGATTGTTTTATTTCCACGTGTGCAAGAATTAGAAATCCTTCACACCTGCCTGCCTCTTGCCCATTTAAATAGAGATAGTGAGTTTCATTTCAAGTCCAAATCAATCCGGGGTTGGGATGAAGAGTTGGGCTTAATGGTGTGTGGTTGGTTGGAGGAGAAAAACGGTGTCATTGTTCCCACTGCTGGTGGATCGATTGAAGTCTTTTGTGAGGAAGATTCCCAAAGTTTTCAAGAGGAGTGCTCTAAAGAGAGAGGAGTTCTATTCCAGGGGGAAGCAAATAGCTGTCCAAATGCTGGCTTGGTTCTGATGGGAGGATTAGAAGATTCATACGAGTTATAGGTAGTAGAAGATTGGCGGCTATAGGAGGAGGTCATTCAAGCTGTGGTTGTAGTCTTGGACTTCGAAGCATTATTAGTGCAGGATTAAAACGCTTCAAAGTTGGTACTGATAAGCTTTGCGATGATGATCAATGGGCATTGTGAGAAAATGTTGTCAAAGGAAAGAAACAACTTAGGAAGAAAAGAAACTCAGAAAGACTTGGATGTCCAGTCCGCTCTCTTTATATATCAAGTAAATGGCAAAATTAAATAAATTACCCTGACAGAAAATGGTTAAAAAAAAACAGAAATAAAAGAGAACCAATAAAAGGGAAATAAGAGGCCAATGGCCCAAGTCAGGTCTAAGTAAATGGAATGGCCTGTTGCGCAGCACGCCAACAACGCAGTGAGCCTAGATCCAATCTCAGGCCTCACCCACAAACGATAAACAGGAAGAAATATAAACTAGAAAGGAATAAAAGCATTCAAACAAACCACAAGACAAGATATATGTGGAAAAACCCCAAACTAGGGTAAAAAACCACAGATGCAAAATTTCACTATGAAGAGAAACGAAGATTACAAGGCAATATACTAACCTCTCCCTTGGAAGTACAGAGAAAATCCCTTGCCCACACCTTAGAATAATTTCATAATATTCACCTTAACCCTAGAATAGCCCTAGGGACCCCAATTTATAGTTTTGGCAACTTCCCTTTTGCATCCCAGTTGCGAAAGGACTTGCGACACAAAATCCGCAAAACTCCTTTCGCATCCCAGTTGAGAAAGGACTTGCGACACGAAATCCGCGAAACTCCTTTCGCATCCCAGTTGCGAAAGGACTTGCGACACGAAATCCGCTCATGTGGCTCCACTTCTCAACAATCTCCCACTTGGAGACACATCGCCATAAACCTGTCTTCTTCATCCGGAGAACACCACCTCCCCGTCTTCAAGCTTGAAGACCAATTAAAGCTGAACAGAGCTTCAACTTCTCCCTTGTGACCGCCTTAGTCAGCATATCCGCAGGATTCTCACTTGTATGAATCTTCTCCAGAGCAATCGATCCATCTTCCAGTAACGAACGTATGAAGTGATATCTAATGGCAATATGCTTGGTCCTTGAATGAAAGGCTGAATTCTTAGCCAAGTGTATTGCACTCTGACTGTCACTGTACAGCCTGCAATCTGCTTGCTTCTTACCCAACTCTTCCATAAAACCTTGCATCCACACCATCTTCTTGCATGCTTTTGTAGCCGCAACATATTCTGCTTCTGTCATACTGATAGATACTATCTTTTGTAACTGAGAGACCCAACTGACTGCAGCACTACCCAGAGTAAAAACATAACCTATAGTGCTTCTTCTGCTATCGATATCTCCTGTCAAATCTAAATCCACGTAGCCTTGTAACTTGATTTCTGATCCACCATAACACAGCCCTACGTCCTTAGTACCTACCAAGTACCTAAGGATCCACTTCACAGCTTCCCAATGTTCCTTCCCGGGGTTGTTCATGAACCTGCTAACAACTCCCACTGCTTGAGCAATGTCTGGCCTCGTGCTCACCTTAGCATATATGAGACTCCCAATAGCTAACGCGTATGGAACTTTAGCCATGTAGTCATGTTCCTCCTGCGTCTTTGCACCTTGCTTCTTAAATAGCTCGAAGTGGTTGGCTAATGGAGTGCTAATCGACTTAGCACCTCCCATATTGAATCAATCAAGTACTTTGGCTATGTACTCTGCCTGTGACAAAACTAATTTCTTGTTTTCCCTGTCACGCTTTATCCTCATGCCTAGAATTTGTTTTGTAGCTCCTAAATCCTTCATGGCAAATTTTCTAGACAATTGTTTTTTGAGATCTGAGATGTCCTTCATGCTTGAACTGGCCACAAGCATATCATCAACGTACAGAAGAGGGATGATGTAAGACGTATCAAACTTCTTCAAGTAACAACAGTGGTCTGCATGACATCTCCTAAAACCGTTTCCCGACATGAAACTGTCGAACTTCTTGTACCACTGCCTCGGGGCCTGCTTCAGGCCATATAGACTCTTCTTCAGTCTGCACACCTTGTTCTCATTACCTTGTGCCACGTATCCTGTCGGCTGATGCATATATCTCTTCTTCAAGGTCCCCATGAAGAAAGGCTGTCTTAACATCTAGTTGTTCTAGATGTAAGTCCTCTGAAGCCACTATACTCAAGACTATGCGAATCGTATACATTTTCACTACCGGTGAAAATATTTCAGTGAAATCGATACCTGCCTTTTGTTGAAACCCTTTCACAACCAATCTGGCCTTGTACCGTTTCGAACTATCGTGCTCCTCCTTCACCAGAACTCACTTGTTATGAAGAGCTTTCTTACCCTTGAGTAGAGTGACTAGCTCCCATGTACGATTAGACTCAAGAGAGTCTATCTCATCATCCATGGCCTGCTCCTACTTAACCCGTATATCTGACTGTAATGCCTCTTCAAAACACTCTGGCTCACCATTATCTGTCAGTAGAAGATAATGTAAGGAGGGTGAGTATCGGACCGTGGGTCTCCTCTCCCGAGTAGACCTCCTCACAACCGGTCTATGCGGCTCTGCCTCATCCTGTGGCGCTGTAACACCCATGTCCGATAACTCTTCCAACTCTACGAATTCCTTTTTCTCGGCCTTATTTTCCTGCACAGTCCTTATGCATCACTTTTTCATTGACGACTACGTCCTTGCTTCTGATGATTTTCCTGTTTTCTGCATCCCAGAACCTGTAGCCAAAATCATGCTGCCCGTAGCCTATAAACGTGCATCTCCTGGACTTCGCATCCAGCTTGTTTCTGTGCTCTGCATCCATGTGAACATATGGAGTGCAACCGAACACTCTGAGATGTGCAAGGTTCACTTCCTTCCCAGTCCACGCTTCTTCTGGTAGCCCACCATCCAGTGGTGCTGAGGGACTTCTATTGATGAGATATGCAACAGTATTCACAGCATCTGCCCAAAAGGTCTTGGGCAACCCTGCATGTAACCTCATGCTCCTGGTGCGCTCAAGGATGGTCCTGTTAATGCGCTCAGCCACACCATTCTGCTGTGGTGTCCCTGGAATCGTTTTCTGATGTTTGATTCCATTTGCTGCACAATACTCCTCAAACCTCTTATCACAATACTCTCCCCCATTGTCAGATCTGAGACACTTTACTGTTTTACCTGTCTCATTTTCTACCATAACTTTCCACTTCTTAAATACATCAAATACATCAGATTTATGTTTTAAGAAGTAGACCCACAGTTTTCTACTAGCATCATCAATAAAGGTAACAAAATAACGTGAGCCACCAAGAGATAATACCTGTGCCGGTCCCCACACATCAGTGTGTACAAGCTCCAACAGATGTGTCTTTAGAGCGCATCCCGTCTTCTTGAAGCTTACCCTCTTCTACTTGCCATACACGCAGTCCTCGCAGAATTCCAAGTCAATAGACTTCAGCCCTGATAGCTTCCCTTTTGACAATAGCACTTTCATCCCTTTCTCACTCATATGTCCCAGCCTCTGATGCCAAAACTGCCCGGTCACTCCAGTTGATGCGACTACGAGTGAACTATACGATCCTGAAGTCACGTACAAAGTACCTTCCTTTTTGCCTCGAGATATTACCAAGGCACCTTTTGTGATCTTCCAGGAGTCACTGGTGAATGTCGTCACATAACCGATATCGGCCAACTGTCCCACTAAGATCAGATTACGTTTCAAACTCGGTACATGTCTGACATCCTTCAATTTCAAGACCGTTCCATCTTTCTAATTTACATAAACATCCCCCTTTCCAACAATACTGCACGGTTCATCATCACCCAGGTAGACTCTCCCAAAGTTACTTGATACATAATCACGTAGAACTTCCTTACACGAAGTGGCATGAAACGAAGCACCCGAGTCTATAACCCAAGACTCATTCCTCGCATCAAGAGACAAGATCAACGCCTCTGTGTCGCTCTCCTCAGATAGATTCATTGAATCCTTCCCGTCTTGAGAGCTTCCTTCTTGTTTCTTGAGTGCCCTGCAATCACGTTTCATGTGCCTCTTCTTGCCGCAATGCCAACACCCGTCTTTGTCTTTCGGTTCCTTAGACTTCTTCCTCGACTTAGAACGCCCATGTTTATTGCCTCCTTTATTCAGCGATCTTCCTCTTCCTTCAACGTTTAGAGCATTCCCTGAGTCCCTTGAAACTCCTGATGCCTTCCTTATAGATTCTTCGCTGAGAATTAGACCGGCTACATCATCAAATTTCAACTTTGTCGACCTTGAAGAATTGCTCACAGCAATCACCAAACCATCCCAACTGTCTGACAAACTGGATAAGATCAATAATGCCCTAACCTCATCCTCAAAAGCAATGCCAACGGATTCTAACTGGCTCGTGACTATATTGAACTCGTTTAGATGTTCTGCCACGCTCCCACCATTTGACATCTTCATGTTGAATGTTGAATAGCTGTTTCATAAGACGAACCTTGTTGGATGCTGAGGGCTTTTCATACATGGTGGCTAGGGCTTCCATTAATTCTTTTGTCGTTTTTACTTTGGATATATTGAAGGCAACGCTCTTAGACAGAGAGTCGGATCGTTCCTAAAGCCTTCCTATCCAGTAAAAACCATTCATCATCTGTCATCTTTTCTGGTCTCTTCTCTTTTCCTCCTAGAGGAATATAGAGGTCCTTCTGATACAGATAATCCTCCATCTGCATCTTCCAGAAGGCAAAGTTTGAACCATCAAACTTCTCAATTCTAGTTTTTCCATCTTCCGCCATCGCTCCCAATAGAATTAAACCAATAGCTCTGATACCAGTTGTTGCGCAGCACGCCAACAACGCAGTGAGCCTAGATCCAATCTCAGGCCTCACCCACAAACGATAAACAGGAAGAAATATAAACTAGAAAGGAATAAAAGCATTCAAACAAACCACAAGACAAGATATACGTGGAAAAACCCCAAACTAGGGTAAAAAACCACGGATGCAAAATTCCACTATGAAGAGAAACGAAGATTACAAGGCAATATACTAACCTCTCCCTTGGAAGTACAGAGAAAATCCCTTGCCCACACCTTAGAATAATTTCCTAATATTCACCTTAACCCTAGAATAGCCCTAGGGACCCCAATTTATAGTTTTGGCAACTTCCCTTTTGCATCCCAGTTGCGAAAGGACTTGCGACATGAAATCCGTGAAACTCCTTTCGCATCCCAGTTGAGAAAGGACTTGCGACACGAAATCCGCGAAACTCTTTTCGCATCCCAGTTGCGAAAGGACTTGCGACACGAAATCCGCGCATGTGGCTCCACTTCTCAACAGGGCCCATGGCCCAGAGGTATATGGCCCAATTATATCAACAAATCTCAATGGCATGAAGAATGCTACGGGTCATTCAGGGATAGGGAGGAGGATAATATTGTGCTATTTGAGTTCGTGGAGGAAAGAGTTCGGCTGCTTCTGTAAGAGTCACAAATCAATCAAGTGCCGAAATCAATACAGGGTATCAGAGAGTTAAAAAGGCTGAGTTTAGGAATAAATTATGAGGCTAGAGCATTGGTGAAGAGGGATGAAAGGGGGTAGAAATGTTACTCATGGAGATTATAAGCTGGAATGTAAGAGGGCTGGGGTGTTCTAAAAAGGGGGACAAATAAAGGATTTATGCAAATGGTAAAAAGGGGAGAGATCAAGGCAGTGAGGGCATTTGGGGGGATAATGGTAATTTGGGATTCGAATATTTTGGCTAAGGAGGATAGTTGGGTAGGGGAGTTCTCAGTGCCTATTCTTTTGAGGGAAGTGGAGGCCTGTTTTTTATGGGTTTTACATTGGTGTGTAGCCCTAATAGGCCGGCTCAGAATGATAAATTTTGGGAGGAGTTGGATATATGTCATAAAAAATGGCATCTCCCATGGTGTGTGGGGGGAGATTTTAATATCGTTAATTGGATTGTAAAGAATGAGAGGTTAGATCTTTCTTTGGGAGATGTAAAGTATACATGGACAAATGGTCAAGGGAAGGTGGTGAAATCTAAGTTATATCAATTTTTCGTATCCCTTAAATGGGTGGAAAAGTTTCAATGTGGGTATCAAAGAGGACTTCCTATACCGGTGTCAGACCACTATCCAATAATGTTAGAAGTCGATGAAGAAAGTTGGGGCTTGTGCCCATTTGGGTTTGAACTGTTGTAGTTTGCGGTAGACGGTTTTAAGGAAATGATCAGAAATTGATGGGCATAAATAGAGGTTTAAGGCTAAGCATAGTTTTCCCTTTTCCAAAAGTTACGGAGCCTAAAGTAAAAAAATTATGGTATGGAAAAATGAGGTTCTTGGCAGTCGGGAATTGGAGACGTTGAATAAGTTGTAGGAAATCCCACCTTTTGACAAGGAAGCAGAAGGAGAATTACTAGAAGATGAAAGGGCATGACACGAGGTTTATAAGATGAAATGCAATGCTATGTTAAGGGAGGATTAAATTAAATGGCGACAAAGGTCTAGAGCAACTTTGCACAAAGAAGGGGATAAGAATACAAGATTCTTCGATGCATGGCTAGCGCTCGGTCTAGAGTTAATAAGATCACAAGCAGTGTTCGAGTTGTCGGTATCGGTACAAGTTTCGCTGGCTGGAGATAAAGATATAATATCGTTATCGCCGATAATCGGAAATGCGGGGAAAACATGGTAAAACGATGTAATTTTTCAATGAAACTTCAGTAGAGGCTTAAATACACATATTTACATGTTTAGGAATAAAAAAAATTGTAAAAAGAATGCATACATAATAAGTTTCTATTTAATTAGGGCCTACAAGCATGTGTTATCATAAGAAACAATCCAATAGTAGCATAACAATCACTTAAATCTCATTAAACCAATTAACAAGTATAATGCATTCATACATTTTACAACCATGCATAAATAAGCATATAAATTAAACAAAATACATATGCATGATGATCCAACCATCCATCCAACCATCCATCCCATCCATCCAACCACCCAACCACCCCAACCATCCCATCCGTCCACCCATCTAACTATCCATCCATCTCATCAAATCATCCAATCATCCAAACATTTATCCATCCATCCCTATCCATCCCATCTATCCAATAATCCAACCATCCCATCCATCTATGCCATCGATCATCCAAAAATCCACACATCCATCCCATCTATCCATCCAACCAATCATCCATCCATCCCATCCATCCATCACATCAAATCATCCCATCCAATCATCCATCCATCCAACCATCCAACCACCCAACCATCTCATCTATCCATGTAACTATCCATCCATCCTATCAAATCATCCAATCATCCAAACATTTATCCATCCATCCCATCTATTTAATAATCCAACCATCCAACCATCCCATCCATCCATGCCATCAAATCATCCACACATCCATCCCATCTATCCATACAACCATCCCATCCAATCATCCATCCATCCATCCATCCGTCCATCGCATCCAATCATCCATCCATCCAACCACCCAACCATCCCATCTATCCATCTAATGATCCATCCATCCCATCAAATCATCCAATCATCCAAACATTTATCCATCCATCCCATCTATCTAATAATCCAACCATCCAACCATCCCATCCATCTATGCCATCAAATCATCCAAACATCCACACATCCATCCCATTTATCCATCCAACCATCCCATCCAATCATCCAAACATCCATCAATCCCATCCATCCATCCATCCATCCATCGCATCCAATCATTCAACCATCCAACCACCCAACGATCCATCCATCCATCTAACGATCCATCCATCCATCCCATCAAATCATCCAATCATCCAAACATTTATCCATCCCTATCCATCCCATCTATCTAATAATTCAACCATCCAACCATCCCATCCATCCATGCCATTAAATCATCCAAACATCCAAACATCCATCCCATCTATCCATCCAAACATCCATCCATCCATCCCATCCATCACATCAAATCATCCCATCCAATCATCCATCCATCCAATCATCCAAACATCCATCCCATCTATCCATTTAAACATTCATCCAACCGACCAATCCATCCATCCCATCCACCGCATCAAATCATCCCATCCAATCATCCATCCATCCATCCCATCCCATCCAACCATCCAATCATCCAATCATCCAAATATCCATCCCATCTATCCATCTAAACATCCATCCAACCGACCCATCCATCCCATCCAATCATCCAAACATCCATCCATCCATCCATCCCATCTATCAATCCAAACATCCATCCAACCATCCCATCCATCCATGCATCTAACCATCGGGAGTGGATGATGTGTGGCCTCGGCCTCACTTAAGAGGGTGGCCCCCACCTTGAATTATGTATTCTATATCCATCTATTTTACAAGATCCTTTTAGGGCATGAACCTAAAAATGAAGTGGATCCAATTCTCAGGTGGACCTTATCATAGGAAACAATGGTGATTGACCATAAATGGGTCACAAAAGTTTTGGATCAAGCTGATATTTCCTTTTTCCCTTTATCCATGTTCACGTGACCTTAGCATCTGGTTAGATGACAAATAAACATTATGGAAAGATTAAGGTGAGCCCCAGGAAGTTTTTAATGGTATGGCATTCAATCATCGTTGTTGTATGGTCCACGAGATTTGGATCTTGATTTTTGGGCTCATGCCATAAAACGTTTGGCAAAATGGATGGACAATGTGGATATAGAATAGGTAGATCATGGTGGGCCCCATAGTAAGGGCCTCACCTGCCATAAATATCCCACTCTATTTAAATTTTTAGTTTTTTTTTAAACTACATTTTTTTTTTTTCTTAAAGTGGTGGTGAACCAGTTTTATTACATGATACGAAACTCACACTCTAAATTAACTTAAAAGTTACTTAAACTATTAGTTTTATTTCCATTTAAAATAGTGGTGACATGCTTTTAAACGGTAGAAAAAGCATACTTTAAAAAAAGTTAAAATGGTAAAGTTAAAGCAAATAGCTTCGACCCCTCTTTCCCTAAAACTCACGCCCATCCCTCCGTAGCTCCGTTAGATTCTCCTTCCATAGGTATGGATCTATTCAATTACTTGCTCTATCTAATCTAATATCTCTTGCTTCTTTTTTTTTTTTTTTTTTTTTTTTGAATTTAAGGCTGTATACGGAGATATAATCGTCGAATTATCGATATTTTCGTTGTCATCAACGTTATCGGCGATATATATCGCCGATATTTGGAAGAGAAACGAATTTTTGGGTTTTCGGTATCGCAAGTCCAGCGATACCGAAATTATCGGCGATAATATCGATTTTTTGCCAACAATACGAACATTGATCACAAGTGGAGAGGTTGAGGGGGCAAGGGTAGACGAAAAGTCAAAGGTATGTGAGGCTGTTGTGGAATTTGATCAAAATCTTCTACTTGGAGAAGAATGGGCTAGCTCGAAACTCAATGATCTTTTCTTTTTTTTCCATTCAATTTCGAATGGGGAGGTGGAAAGTTTGCAGAAGCCTTTTTTGGAAGAGGAAATCAAGCGGGCTTTAGATGATTTAAGAAAGGATAAAGCACCAGGTCTGATTGTCTTTCCAATAGCCTTTTTTAGGAGTTTTGGGAAACAATAAAGATGATCTCATTGCCTTCATTAATGAGTTACATAATCTAGAAAAAAATAGTGGCCGAATTACATGCAACATTTATAGCTTTGGTCCAAGACAAAGGAATGGAGAGTTTGCGAGATTTTCATCCAATTAGTTTATTGGGAGAAGGTCATACAAATTATTAGCAAAGATACTGGCTTTAAGATTTCGTGCAATGTTGAGTGGGGTATTTCTAAATTGCAAGGAGCTTTTATAGTATATAGGCAGAAAGTGGATAGTGCATTGATCATGCATGAAATGATTGACTTTCGTCACAAGCAAAAGAAAAAAAAGTTGTTTGTAAATTGGATATAGAAAAGGTGTATGACTATGTGGATTGGGGTTTTCTCAATTATATATTACAATGTTTGGGTTGTCGTCAGAAATGGAGAAGGTGGATACAAATGTGTCTCAAGTTAGCTAAGTTTTCTATTCTGGTTAATGGATCTCCAAAGGGCTATTTTTTGTCTTTGAGGGGTTTGAGACAAGGGGACCCATTATCTCCATATTTATTTGTAGTAGCGATGGAGGGTTTTAGTTGAATGCTATAAAGAGGTGTGGAATCAAATCTTATAGAAGGTTTTAGGGTGAATAGATCAGACTTTCAGGTTTCTCACCTCAAGTATGTGGATGACACGATTTTATTTTGTGATGCGGATACAATTGAGGTAGACGACAATTTAAGGAAGATTGTTACTTGTTTTGAGGTAGTTTCAATTTTGAGAGTGAATGAATATTAACAAAAGTGAAGTACTAGGAATTTAGTTATCCAAAGGAGAGTTCGATGAGTATGCTAGAGTCTTTTGATGTTGGTAGGGATCTTTTCCTTCAACATATTTATGCCTCCGGATATGTATAGGCAAACCAGCTAAAGATTTGTGGGATAAAGTATTCGAAAGATTTGAAAGTAAGCTATTAAGCTGGAAAGGGATTTTTACTAAAATGGCCTCAAGGTTTGACTGATACTAGTGTTCGTCCCTCTAACAACTTTTGAAATTTTTCATGGGAAAACATGCCCCTGCATGGGGGAAAGAGTCGGTACAACCATTCGCTGCTTGAGAAGTTAAGAGGGCCATTTTTAAAAGTTCGGAGTAGGTCCCATTAAACTATGATTAGACCCACTTTACAAGAGATCTGATTCACTCATTTTATTCAGCCAGTCCTAGAACCACAGAAAGCATTGAGTTGATTTTGATTGAAGTCGTCTGTTACTCACAAATGGTATTAACGTTGGACGCTCATTCTCAACTATTTTCTCTAGTTTGGTCTACCTGTGATTTTGGTTTGCCCTCATTTTTTGGCCTATGCCCTGAAATTAAAAACCCAATCGAATGGACGGTGTGGATTTCAAGCTGCCTGAAAGCCCTTTTGTAGGGCCAAGCCGAAGGAGAAGACCCCATTTTCGTTTTTTGAGGTTTTTTTTTTTTTTTTTCAGAGAAGGTACCACCAATGCGTCCGATGGTTGGAAGGTAGTTGTGGGGTCATCACACTCTCCGGCAAACCTTCGGTGTACTTTTCTCTTCGTTGTGGGACCCACATCAATTGTTCGGGAAAAATGTCTTAAAAAAAAAAAAAAAAACATTTCTGTCGAAGTTTTTCACTCTTCGGCTAACATTTCACTCTCCAAGGACCACTGTCCCTAATATGGCGGCCAAAGGTAAGAGGCTGCTTGGATTATATTGTTTTATTATAATTATTTTTTGGCTTGGTATCAGTTGGAGATGGTTATGTGAGTTTGATATTGGGAGAATGAGCGATGCTTAGGAGTTTGATGTATTACCATTCGTAGTTTGATGAGAGTTATTGACTTTTTTTTTTTTCAAGGGACTTTGTTTTCTTTTGAGTTTGATGGGGGGAGACCCGGTGAAAATGACAAAATTTACAATGACGATCCCGATGGAAATGCACAATGGTGATCCGTAACATATGACAATGGTGATTCTTTTGAATTACAATGGCGATCCCGTTGAAAATGCATAACGACAATCCTTGTGCACTACAACAGCGATCCCACTGAAAATGTACGCTGGAGGTTCTCCCAAGAGTCATCAGAGTGTGCTGACCCACAGAACTACCTTTCAACTGTTGGACACATTAGTGGTCCCCTCTCTGGAAAAAGAAATTCACAAAACGAAAATGGGGTACTCTCCTTTAGCTTGGCCCCACAAGAAGGCTTTCAAGAAGCTTCTGTGAGGCCCACGGGTCGTCAAGAGTGAAATCCACGCCGTTCATTCGATTGGGGTTTTAATTTCAGGGCATGGGCCCAAGAATGATATCAAACCAAATCACAGGTAGACCACAAGACCACATTAGAAGAAACAATTGAGAATAAACGCCCAACATTAATGTCATTTGTGGGTTGCCGATGGCTTCAATCAAAATCAACTCAATGCTTTATGTAATTCTAGGATTGGCCAAATAAAATGAGCGGATCGGATCTCCTGTGGAGTGGGCCTAATCATGGTTTAATAGGACTCACTCCACACTTTTGGAATAAGCCCTCTTAACTTCTTGAGCACTCAATTGTTGTACAGGTTCTTTCCCCATGCATGGCATATTCATACCTGAAAATTTTCAAAAGCTACTAGAGGGCTAAAAAAATAAGTGGAAAGTGGGGCCAAACACTAGCATCATTAAGACCTTGGGGCAATTTTGGTAAAAATCCCAATGGGAAAAGACAACATCTATCTTTAGGAGGAAGGTTAACGTTAATAAAGGTGATAATGTCTAACCTCCTAGTCTATTTTATGTCGTTGTTCAGATGCGCCATGTGAGTGATAAATCGCTTGGATAAATGTAGAAGAGACTTCTTATGGGAAGGAGTTGAAGAAAAGAATACATTCAATTTGATGAATTGGAAGAAGGTGTGCAAGCCATTTCAGGAAGGAGGAACACATATTCGAAATTTGGAAATGATTAGTCTGGTCACTCTGGCGTTATTGGGAAAATGGTTATGGCAACTTGGTGGGGAGGAAAGTCATCTATGAAGACAAGTCATGGTAAAGAAATAAGGAGCTAGATGGGCAAGAGAATCCTCTCTATATAAAGCTTAGGGGGCTTGGAAAGCTATAACAAGTCTAAGGAGGGAATTTAAGGAGGGGGTTGGTTTCTCTTTGGGAAATGGTAGTAGCACTCTATTTTATGAAGATATTTGGTTGGGAGAATTTCAATAGAGTTGAACATTTTGGTTGCTCGCTGCTTATTGATTAAATGAAACGAGGTGATATAGGCCCATTTTACAAGTTCACTTATTGGTTTCCATCGGGAAATCCAATTAGCCATACGTCATTCGTATGGCATAATAAAAAGCTCCTCCCATAGTGGTGGCCTTGGCATGGTTGGTCGGAAGGAACAAGGTCTTAATGGTTGATAATCTTCAAAAGTGTTGGATGATTATGCCGAATGTATTAATGTGTATGTAGAATGAATAAATGGTGGACCATCTATTTCTTCATTTCCCTTTTGCAAGAGAAATATGGGATAAGTTCTTTGTAGAATTTGGCATCTCTCGAGTATTGCCAAGATCTATTGGAAGTTTCTTCTGGGTTTGTTATGAGGGAGGCATTGGGGAGGGGAAAAAAGTGTGGCAGATCTCTTTGGTGGCCATAATTTGGGTGGTATTGGAGGAGAGGAACAATAGGTGTTTTCAGAATAGAAGAAGCCGCGCTTCAGATGTATTCAATAGGGCTAAAGCAAGTGTATTGGAATGAGCGATGGCTTTTAAAGCTATAGGATAGTTTTTTTTTTTTTTTTCATGTTCTCTTCCATTTCTTTTTCCTTTTTGTATATTTATTCTTTTGGCTTCAGCCCGGCAATAATACATCATCGCCTTTAAAAAAAAATCATTTGAGGACCGTACGAAGTGTTTTAGTGTAGGAAATAGTTCCAAATGGACCTTATTTGACTCCTAGGGAGGTCCATATACCATTGTATGCAAGCTTTACTGAAACTAAGTTGACTTGTTTTTGCTAGAAAACAATCTGTGTTGCCTCATTGAAGCATGTATATTTTGGGACTAGTCATACTATGACATGATGGTTTTTGCAAAGTAGTCCTTTGGGTGAGTTGCACTTAGAAACTGACTTTTAAACCCTAATTGGATGACTTTTATCCTTTTTATGTTTCACCATTCATGTATCTCTTGAATGGCGAAGAGGTTTAAAGGTGATTCGAAATTGGCTTATGACTTGGTAGAGAGATTTGGTTCTCTTGCATATGTGCTAATTAGAGAAATTAGTTTGGAAGCCCACAGATTCTATATCATTGAATAGCAAGGTGTTGTACTTCTAAAGACATTTCTGAATGATGGAAGATTATGTAAATTGATTAAGTAAACAATGTCGATTTCATGCCTATTCCTTCAACTGAATATAGTCCGTTAATCTCTGTTGTGCCAACTCTCTATATCACTAGTCTCTCCTTCTTCCCCTTATTTCTTCTCTTTCAGCATCTAGGGATTCATTTATTACATGATTTTTTAAGATGGTACTCTCTTTTGTTTAGCTTTCCATTTTTTATTTTTATTTTTAAAATTACAAATGAACTAATGTACTAAATGAAGAAATAAAGAACCTCTATTCATTCATATAATGTGTCGGTACAAAGGGCCTGCCTTTAAGCACCCTCCTTGGCTAGAGCATCCATGGACTTAGTGTCCTTGTTTATATGACTAATAGAAACCAAGAAATAATAAGAAATTTGACATAATTTCATGAACAAGGAACACTCATGTCATTTCCACTGAACGGGTCCACTGCCTTCCACCCAAGCCAAGGTTGACATTGATTCTCCTTCAATGATGAGTGGATCCCCATAGGCATTGGAAATCATGCTCAGTCCAATGTTACCTAAATCGCCAACTGAAACCACGATCCTGATGATGGGTCATTTGCAATCTGGATCACTCTTTTTACAAATCCAGAATTATTCATCTATACGCCTGCTATAGATTAAGTTATAATATAAATCTATTGTCAGAACCCGTAGTTTTATACTTTGATATATGCAAGTGTGCGTATATATAACATTATGCATGCGGGACCTATAATAATAACACTCATGTTTTGATATATAAACTACAATATCATTCCTATATATATAATTATGTGGTATTTATCTAGTGTGTGTACTAGAGTGACTCAAATGATGCTACCCCTAGCATACGACACACTGGAGGAAGTAGCACACTGCGTGACTATTCCAGTTCCATGTTCCAGAGCGACCTACAATCTAGGTAACCTTCATTGAGTCTGAAATTAGTTGCCATGAGTTCTGCATGAACGGAATTTCCGGTGTCCATTAACCCGAAAAAGAAACTTCTATTATTCATTTATCTTTCCTATTAACTTCTCCCTGCCCCCATTCATGCTTGGTTGCCCATAAAGCTTCCCCTTCAATGACTAAAAATTGAAAACAAAAACTTTTATAATGGGCCCTGTATGGTTGTATCATCCTGGGACAGTTGTATGGGTCCTGTAACAGTGCTGAAATGGGGTGTATTGGCTGCTATCAGTCAATACGGACCAATTCAGCCCTGTATTGTGTAATGGGGTGACATTTCTCTTTATGTAAAAACCACTAGGCCACAACCATTTTTTTAATACATGACATAATCATGTTGTTCTTACTCTATTTTCCACACACAATCTGGTACAATAGATGGACAAATGTTGATTACTACATCATCCTACTTGTATATTTACAGGGAAGCATCTACCATATTCTAGTTCTATTGGCTCTACCTTATCTTTTGTGGCAGTTGTGCAGTGTACATAAATTTCCTTTTGTGTTTCAAAAGCGCAAGACAACAACGATAGTTCACCACCATTTAAAAAATTGGTGCTGTCGAATTCACCATATAAACAGGATACATTTACAGTATCTTAGCTATCCAAATCATCAGTCTGATAGTGGATGGTGCATAAACTGAAAGTTACACTGATTGATCATCTTAACCATCATAATAAACTTGGGGGTGAGCTATCACCACAGTCTTAACAGGGAAACTATTTTACAGTGGTGACTTGTGTAGAATGCATGGGGCAATTTGGACCACCAATGTCATCGGCCCCAATTTGGATCAAGAACAGTCATATACGTTTGGCAATCTGGACCACCAATACCATAGGCCCCAATGTGGATGGAGAACATGAAGGTCATACATATCAGTCCCATATTTGGTTGATGGAAATTAACCACTGTAAGTGAGTGATTAAAAAGAAAATGAAATGTCCAAATTCAAAAGCTTATCCCAGTTGGTTATGGTTTTCCAGTTAATGTGTAAGCTGCACTCTATCAGTCCCATATTTGGTTGATGCAAATTTAGTTGTGTCCGTGTGCGTGTGCATGTGGTTGTGCGCGCTTGCATGTGCGCATGCGTGCTATGCTTTATCAGTCCCATCTTTGGTCGTTTTGTATGTGCATGCGTGCTACGCTCTTATCAGTCCCATATATGGTCAATGCAAACTGAGGTGTTTGATAGCTGGTTATGATTGTCTGATGAGTGTGTAAGCCTACACTCTATCCATCTTTGTTTGGTCAATGCAAATCGTGGGGTATGTCTGTGTGTGCGTCTTATAATTGTGCGGTGAATGTCTAAGGCTACACTCTATCAATTCATATTTGGTAAATGAAAATTTCTGTCTGGGTGTGAGTGCCTATGCGTGCGTGCTTTGTGTGTGTGTGGGCATGCACTGGATATGATTGTCTAGTGAATGTCCAAGGCTACGCTCTGTCAGTCCCATATTTGATGTGTGTGTGTGTGTTGCACGGTACCCTCTGTCAGTCCCATATTTGATAAATGCATATTGAGGTGTGACACTTGCACACAAATCCAAGCACACATGCACGCATAGACGCGGATGCACACACGCCCCTACTGTCTCAGAGGCATGCACGGAGGTGCAAACACACATCCCTCTCTCTCTCTCTCTCTCTCTCTCTCTTAGACAAGCACTTACACATGCACACACATAGCAGTGTTCAAAATATCGGTATCGTGCTACGTATCGCACCCTTGGGATATAGATACATGTAGTTTATCGCACAGGATATATTGTTTGTATCGGGTATTTATCACACTTTTTGGGAAACGTTGGGAAAATGGTTGATTTTTCCAATGAAACTTCAGGGATTGTTAAAAAAGACCTTAATACACACTTTTAAATCACAACATCTCAAAAAAGAAGTACACATAACAGGTTTCCTTTGTATAGGGTCCTAAGTTATGCACCGTTTGATAGAACTATTCAAATTGAATGCATAACATTTAGAGTGTATTTGATGATCATTTAATCAAACACTCCTAATTAGATACTTCGAAATTAATCTCAATTGACAGTTGGTTGAAGGGGAATTTTGAAAAAAAAAATAATGTTTTATTAATTTTTAATTAAAAATGATTGTGTTTTTTACGAAAATTGACGACTTAAAAAATAAGTAGATCAACCCTCATACATTCTTAATTTCATGTTTGAAGTGCAACATTGCAAGCAATTTGGGAGAAATTGAGGAAGTTTTGAATCTTCCCCAAATCGGACCACCTACACTCAAATTTCGAAATTAGAGTGTATGTGATGATCATTCCATCAAATACTCCTTAACACTTCGAAATTAGTCTCAATTGAGAGTTTCTTGAAGGAAAATTTTGAAAAAAAAAATGGAGAACATGAAGAACCAATGGATATTGAAATCAAAGCTCCAACTCCATGATTTTTCTTGCAAAACATGAAAAAACAATAGATTTGTAACCATTAGACACTGATTTAACATAATTTCAACAAAAAAGGGATCGGAAATTGAAAATGCTCACCGGATTGAACATATGGGATATATTGGCACTACTCGTGCGTTTTGTATCGCACTGGTGGGATACAAGGTATATCGTGGGATATATCGGTTGATATTGTCGATATTTTAAACATTGCATACATGCACCCGCATGCACAAACACACACACATTCTCTCTCTCTCTCTCTCTCTCTCTCTCGCATTCTCATGCGGATGCATGCACATGTGCACACACAGTGGATGCGTGTAGTCAAGGACACGCAACACGAACGAACACAGATCATCTACGCCTTCTTCCCCTCCTTCCAGTTCTCACACATACATCATCTAAGCCTTATCCCAACTAATTGGGGTCGCTACACGAACTCAATTCCTCCAATCCACTCTTTGAAATGTCATATGGTTACGATCCTATTTCGGCACTACATGAATACCCCCCCCCCCCACCTTCAACTGTTGTCAGTTTGTTACACAGACGTGTGTATCTAGGCATATCTATTCATCCATCCATCTGTCTATCTATTGACACATCCACTCATGCACACACATTCATACGTGTATTAAGGAAAATTATCAAGTGCAAATGTTTTCACTGTACTTATTGTGTAAAAGGTTGCCTTGGGCCTTACCATGATGTGTTGATGACGTCCAATCTGACCATCATGCCTGGCTCATTCGTTTAGCCATGGGCGCATAAATCAGGCCAATCTAAAACTCAAGTGGGCCACAACAACATATACAATTGGGAGGGGTATGCCTACTGTTGATTTCGTGGAGGGCTCACTTTGTTGTGTATTCTCCATAAAGATCTTGCCCTGATGTTTGAATTGAATGCAGTGGATAGCGCCTACACAACACAATGGGTCCATGAAATCAATGGCCAGCATCCCTCTCCTAACTGTTCATGTTACTGTTGCACACCTGAGTTTTGGATCGTCCTGGTTTTTCAGCCCATGGATACCTATATGGGGGCTTGCATGATGGTTGGAGTGGATGTCATAAACACATCATGGTGGGCTTGACAACAACTGTTTGCACTGGATGATATCCCATATGTAGGGAAATTATAAAGTGCGTGTTTTCACCACAACGTGATGCAAACGGTTTTTGTGGCCCTCACCATATTTGATGATGACATACAGTCCAACCATCATGCACGCCTTCCCTCCTTTGGCTATGAACCTAAAAATCAGGCCAATCCATGACTCAAGTGGGCCACATGAGTAGGAATAATTGAAAGTAGATCCCACCCTTGATTTTCACTGGGCCCCACCCAAGTCCCATAATAGTTTGATTTTTGAGGTCTGCCATCATCTGGATAGATGTTTCATATTAATGGATTGGATGACATATACACACCATGGTTGGCCCTCTATGAGAATCAAGGGTGGGTGTCTACTCTCAACTGTTCCTGTTGTTGTGGCCCACCTCAGTCATTGATTGGCCTGATCTTTTGTGCACATGATCAAATGATGGACAGCGTGCATGATGGTTGGTGTGGATATCGTCAACACATCACAGTGGGGCCCACACCAATCCGTTTACACCACATTGTGCTGAAAACATTTGCACTGGATAATTTCCCATATATGCATACATATTTATATATGCATGCATGTATATGTGTATTTTTTTAAAAGAAATTTTATGTACACAGACGCACATACATACATACATGTGTGAATGCTGTCAAAATTATTACTGTATCAGTAATCACAACAGTGGTTGAAATATAGAAACTCAATTATGGGTACATGTTCAGTAAATTGGTTCCTTGGGTGTTGTTGATGGAAAATTTTGACAAAATTTAATCTCCATTGGATGAAGAATGGGAAATGAGTGGTAATCCCAATAATAAAGCTAACCAATACTGAAAAAAGAAACTGAACTGAATTATCTTTTGAAGAAAGATGGTTTTAGTGTCTTGGATTGTTCATAAAATAATGGTAAAGCATAAAGAAAGTTTGAAACAGAAGTTTTTTTTTTTGAAAGATGATAATTTCATTAAAAGGCCACACCATAACATACAAAATGACAAAACCCCTGGAAGAAAAGGAGAGAGAAAAAGTTGTTTACTTTTTAATATCTTTTCTGTTTCATATCTAGTTTGCTTTTTGTACTGCAAGAAATGGCATGTCCTTCAAAGATATCATACTTTCTTGTCACAGGGAAATCTTCCCAACCAATATCCATGTCTGCATTTATGTTGATTTCTAGGTACATGAATTGTCTTTACTACTGGCTGTAAAATTTGTACTGTTTCTGTAGTGGAAGACCTTGTTAATAGGTATGGAAGCAAAGAAATGCAAATTAGCATTTATATTGGAATGTTACCAGTGAATTCGATTGATAAAGCAGCATATGCTACAAAAGAACCTTGTACATTTGGCAGCTTGAGATTCTTTTGTTTGTTTTGAAAAAGTGCAGGTGAAAGCAAAATATGCTCTAAACAGCTTATCAAAAGGTGAAAATGGAGTAGATGGTTGCAATATCTATATGTAAGAAAGTAGGCATTAGGTGTTTCATTTTTACTCATGATCCATAGACATATCGTTTCAGATTTCAACTATTGAGAGCAGTTTTCCATTTGCTAGTTTTATTGTTACATTTATTACTTCAATTTCTAATTGATAATGCTTAATGTTGTCTTAGTTATGGTGAAGGATGGGACTTTGGTGAAGTTGCGAAAAATGGACGTGGGATAAATGCATCACAATTCAATATTTGTGGGACTGGCATTGGGAGGTATCCATTTTATTTTATCTTTATTTCCAACCAAAAAGAAAAAAAGAAGAAAAAAAAAAAAAAGCATGAATACATACATATTTTGATTTTAAAAAAAATGAAGACAGAAGTAAGCAAACACCAGACTGTTGCAAAAACAAGTTATAACCAACAAAAAAGATTGGGCTAGGCCCGCACTTGTTCCATCCAGCCCATTGCCTTGCTGTGATTTGGGCATCTCAGAAGCTTCGCCATTATATGCTCTATCACCCTGTCAAGCTGCTAGCTCGGATGGATCCTCTCAAGTATCTATTCGAGAAACCGGCTATCACCGGGAGAACAGCTCGATGGCAGCTATGACTTTCTGAGTTCGACATCACCTATGCCACTCTGAAGGCTTTGTGAGAACAGATACATATGCAGACACATTAAACATTCGAGTATTACTTGTACATTGTTTAGTAAACAACAACAAAAAAAATGAAGAAAAGAAAAAGGGAAAAAAAGAAAAGAAAAGAAAAAGAACGAGGAATTAGCTGGAAAACTGTGGTCATTTTCTCAATGTTCACTTTTCAACATTTTATAGTAGAGGCATTTGTAGGTGGTCGGGGATGGCCAAGGTGTCTGCAAGGGTAGTTGACATCATAAGAGGAAAATTTACACTTCTTGTTCATTGTGCTCAGTTTATGATTCTGCTGCTTCTTAGACACTGTACTGAGGTTTGTGGGTTCAGGCATCTTGAGATCAAAGGACTCTATTGGTTAACAACTTTCTGGACCTGATCCTCAGAGATGACACTCATATTTGGCGGATCAATATAGATCTATTTTCCTGTACATTGTTTCATACAAGATCATATTGAATGTGCTTGCTAATTAAATAAAGTTGGTGAGCACCAAATTAGCCTTAGCTAATTGTATTGCATTTCGAATCAATGCATGCTGATTCACACAGCCTATTACAAATAGGTCACAAAAGTTGAATGTTCATTATGGTGGACATTAGGAAGTCTTTGATAGTGCCAACTAGGATACTGTCCTATCTATTCCCAAAATCTTGGGTTTTAAGTCAATCTGGATCTGGCGGATCAAGGAGTCTATACTAACCCTAGAGTACCACACTCACCAATGGCACCTTGAAGGGATACTTTGCAAGCAATATAAGCAGTAGGTACAAAGATTCTCTCAATCCCAATCTCTTGTTAGCTCTCTTTCTCTGCCTTTGATTGGATGGTTATAATCATTTGTTTAAAGTGATTCCTGAGTGACATGAGTGATCCTAGTTGTGGAAAACATGATTGATGGTCTATATCAATGTGTAAACCTTTTCTGTTGTAGTTGACCCAGATCATCCATTTAATTTGCATCGATCAAATGGTTACTGTTATTCGATAATTGGGATCTTAGTGTATAATTATATTGGCAATCCAAGATGGAGATGACTTGATGGATGGTCTAGATCAATGATTGGATCCTTTTCTTTTCAATCGATCTGGACTGTCAATTTTGTTTGCAATTGAACGGATGTTAGAATTGCCTTACCATATTGATTCTTTAGAGGCATGGGTAACAGAAGGTGGCACTTACACAATTAATGTTTAAGATTGATGGATGAAATCTTTTCAGCAGTACTCCATTTTGTTTGCCATTGATAGAGTGGTTAAGTCTTTGATCAAATTGATTTTTGAGGAGAAACGGTAATCCAAGGTGGAGGCCTCATGATCCTAGTTAAGATTGATGAATGAACATTTTTTATAGCATCATTGATGAAGAATACACCAATCAAATGGTTATGATCATCCAATCAAGGTAATTCGTGATACAAGTAGGCAGTGCAAAGCAGGGACTACTTGATGGATCAACTGTACTAATGATTGGACCTTTTTTTTATGTAATTAATCTGAACCATAAAATTTTGATGATCTGGATTGTCAAATAGTGCTCCTGAGTATTTTTTAAAGAGTATTATACTTAAATTGTCAGCTTGAGTATTTAGTTTATTTATATGCTATTCTTAAGATCCAACCAATGTTCGAAGTATCGGTATCACTAAAGTTTCGCTGGCCAGGGATACGGAAACAATATCGATATTGCCGACAATATCACTGATAACCAGAAATGCGGGGAAACATGGGAAGAACAGTGGAATTTTCAGCGAAACTTCAGGAGATGTTAAAATACATATTTGCATATTTAAAAATAAATAAAATTGCAAAAAGAATGCATACATAACAAGTTTCCAATTAATTGGGCTTTAAAAGCATGTGCTATTTTAAGAAATCAGTCCAACCATCCCATCCAGCCTATTTAACTATCCAACCTTCCATCCAAACTTCCATCGATATTGCAAAATATCAACAACACATGATATTTCACCAAGAAATCATCAACAATTGGAAAGGAAATGAAAGATTGTAGTCTCAATATCGCGCATGTTGCGATATCGATGATATCAAGATATTGTTAATATTATCAATGGCAAATTGAATACTACATACAATCATGTGCCCATGAAAAAAAAAAATTGAAATAAAATTTTTTCTAATAAACAAAATTCTGATGATATCAATAAGTTGGTGATATTATTGAAATATCGTCGATACACTTATGATACAAGCATTACCTAGAATTTACATAGTTGAAAGTATTGGCAATCAGTGTTTTAAATATCGACTATATCGGCCGATATATCCCATGATATATCTTGTATCCCACCAGTGTGATACAAAACACACAAGTACTACGATATATCCCACATGTTCAATCTGATAAGCATTTTCGAATTTTGATTCTTTTATTTTCTGTAAATCATGTTAAATTAGTGTCAAATTGTTACAAATCATGAAAAATCATGGATTGGGAGCTTCAATTTCGAGATTTGAAGGAGATGGGCCGAGTTGCAGAAATTTTTAAAAAAAATCAAAATTTCCCAATTTCTCGCAAATCGTTTGCAATCTTCGTGTCCAAACATCAAATTAAACATGTATGTAACCTAAACTAGAGATTCTTCTTTTGCTTTTGAATGTATTACTTGTGTTTCCACACGTCTTCTTACATTTATAAATTATATGAATAGACATTGAATATACTTGCATCAATTCAGTTAGACAACGCATAGATTAGGACCCCATACAAAGAAAACCTATTGTGCGTACTTGTTTTTGTTATGTTTTGATTTATAAGTGTGTATTGATGTCTTTTTTAACAGTCACCGAAGTTTGATTGAAAAATTCAAGCAATTTCCCAATGTTTCCCCATGTTTCCAGCAACAACGATAAATTACACGGTACAACCGATATATCCTATGCGATAACCGATATGTATCCATATCCCATGAATGCGATACATAACGCAATACCGATATTTCGAACACTGTTGGCAATACATTGGCGATATCGATGCATTGGCAATACAAGCAACAGCTAGAATTTACATATTGAAAATATTGACGATTACATTAGCGATATTGATACTTAGCGATACATTGCTAATACCTAGAATTTCTGATACTACAAGCGTTATCGATATCGCTACCTGTGTTATCGGTATCACTGAGCTTGAGATAATATCGGAGATAATTCAAACACTGGATCCAACCAAATAGTTTGGGAAATAATTCTTTCCAGGCCATATCCTTTTTGTAAGATGATCGATAAAGAATTTATTCTATGATGCAGCGTATCTTTGCAGAATTTGCTTCCAAATGCCCCAGTGGTTGGCTTTAGAGAAACAAGTGATCTGTCTGCTAGAAATTGTCTGTTCTCTTGTCTTGATCTTGGAAATAGGTGCCATAATATTAAATATACATATACCCTCTTTTCCTAGCTCAAAAAAGTCTCCAAGAAAAAATTGTATAACTTGAATTGAGGCAACTTTCTAAGGAAAACTAAGTTGAACATATGACGTTGATGTTGCTGGTTCACATGCATTTCACCAGGTAAGATGAGCAGGTGTGGTGTGGTGTATCCTACTTGTTTCCATGTCCAGAAGGGGTTCGTCCTCTCCTCACATGATGAAACGCAGTCTACTCCATGGAGCTACTATGATTATTATGTGCTTTCAGTCCTTGTATTGGATTCCATTAACTGAGATGATTCATTGTTTGCTACAATATTTGAATTTTCTCCTTGACATCCTTTTGTGCATTTATCATTTAACAAGCATTTCTGAAATTTCTTAGCTTTAATGATCGAATACGAGATGCGGTACTTGGTGGATCTCCATTTGGTCCTCCACTTCAACAGGGTTTCGTGACAGGTTTATCTTTGCAGGTAGTCGATTCTTTCCTGGTTTTTGCACAATGCCTTCTTATCTTCAAAATCACTTTCACTTCAATCTTTGTCAATGAAGTATATGTTGTTGAACCACTCTTAGTTTTATGGAATTGTTTTGTGATTACAATCTTTGTAATACATTCTTAATGAATATGGCTGGATATGGCATGTAACTTATGGTTGAAGTGGCGGGAGTTTCCTTGATAACCTGTGTCAGCAGATTTAACGTGTTTTTAAGGACTGTTCACCTACAACCCATTGCACGGTGGACTGTCATATTTCAGAATCTAACAAATCTCTCTCTCTCTCTCTCTCTCTCTCTCTCTCTCTCTCCTCTTTTATTATTACTCTTCTGCTTTTCGTTACAAACTTCTGTTATTGTAATACTGCATAGATAACTTTTTTCTTTTGTGTCGCGAGTGTTGTTGTGATAGGTGTGTTATGTAGTTATGCAGTTTGATGAGAAATTAAGGGAAGTCATTGACAAGAATAAGAATAAACTTCCTTAAGATTAAATTTAATCATGTTTAACAAAATGCTTTGATTGATACGGTATTGTCATCATCATCTAAGCCTTATCCTTACACAAATTCTGTTCAACCATTCCACTCCATGAAGGACCATATCCTTTGCTAAACCACAGGTCATTAAATCTTTTTTCTACTACCTCCACCCATGTCCATTTGGCTTTCCCCTTATATCACGCTCCGAAATCCAGCACCTAGGTATGCTCGACCCTGATCCTGCACCCAGGGGCGTGACTCAATAATGCTTCGTTTACCCTTTATAATCCACACACAAATCATTACATAATTCCCACCCCCGAAATATATATCCATCTCAAAACTAAACAAACAAACATTAACCAAAAGGAAATAAAATATCCTTGTCTCAAAATACAACTCATCTCCACCATAATCTAATGAGTAAAACACCCACAACTTCCAAACGAAACTAAATCTAAATAAAAGAAAATAAAGCTATCTAGCAATCCTCTTCTCATGCTCTTTGCTAAGATCTTGTTCTCGAAATTTAAAATCGCAAAAGAATAAGATGTGAAGCCTAATGCGTAAATCACAACGCTAAGTTTTGAAAATAAAAACATATACGGCCCGAATAAAACAATATATTTTTTTTTTTGAAGATTGAAGAAAATTTTATTAGAAAGACCCACATGCCAAAACCAACGGGAAAATAATTACTAATAAACGAAGTTTCCAATGCGATTTTCATATGAAATAAATCATGCATGAATAGATGCAAACTATGCAAGAATATTCACGATAATAACCACAATAATCAATACAGTTGATTCATTTGAACACCATAGTTGTTTCACACCAGTCAGCTAACACTCTCCCAAAATACAATACCTGTCCTCGCTGTGGTCTTTTGCAATCCTATCATGTGCACCCAACTAGCCTCTCAGTGAGAGACCCATTTGTATGTTAGCTGGTTAGACTACTAATGTGAGAAATAGTGTTGGAAAAAGTGTAGAGGACAAGCCTTGGGAAAAATCTGAACTGACAGCTCCCCTGGAATTGTTCAGATTAATGCTGGAATTTTGGGAAAATTACACCGTATGATGCAGGACATGAAAATTTAAACATGTTATGCAAGATTCCAGGCTTTAGATCATACTAGTTCAGAAACAATCATACAAAATTCCACATCCCACATAAAATCAAGCACTCAACAAGGGGAATCTATGAGGCTCCAAGCCTACACATGTTAGGGTTGAATTAATTAAAAATTATAGACCAAACAATGCTCAAAGGATAGTAGATTCACGCACACATGCAAAAGATTATTTCTCATTCCTAAGGATTCTCATGTTTCAATTCGGGAAAACCTAGGGTTTCAAAAGTGGAGAATAGAACTTGGGGATTTGAGATGATCTAGGGTTAGAGTTATGGAAACAAGGCGAAAGAGGAGTGAAATAGAGACGAGAGGGAACCTGTGATCAGCCCGCACGTGTGGACAGCAGACCGGCCTAACACGTGCATGGATGGCAGCCCGCACGTGCGTGGGGCCCACGAATCTGGAATCGGCCAGTTAGGGCCTGGTCGGCCAGGGATAGGCCACCTTTCCTCTAAATTTCAGGCCAAACGGATGATCAGTTTAAACACGATGTTCTGCCGAAGTTTCAGTCCTCCTGTAGGGCCAGATTATGGAAATCTGCTGTTAAGGGGAAAGATTACCTACAAACGTGGGTGGATTTGATGAGGGGGTGACTGTAGGAGATGGGGGCTATTCGAGATGGGTGTGGCTTCGCACCACGTGAGTTAGCCCTTCGAAGAAGGAAGGGTTTCGCACCCAATTGGATTTCCACAACTCAGAGAATTAGAGAAGCAGGAAAACACAGAATTTTATTCATAATATTCAATGAAAAAAGCCCTACAAGGGGTTTCCTATTTATAAGAAAAACTTATACCCCAAAAGTCGTGTCATGTGTGCATACTATTACTTAAAGACGAAGTAATAAAAAATAACAACTAATCAATGCAATCTAAACCGTTCATGATGTTCCTAATAACGGTAATAAGCAAAACTCAAAGTCCTAGGTCACCTAGGGTAGTGGGCCACGATCATGAGATCCAATGATGAGATCCACATGATGATCGAGTCCACCCCAAGGAACCAAAATACTCTCCTCTAACTAGGAGGCCCTCCATGGATGTCGTCATCGATCCAGATCGAAGGTGGGGCCCTCCTTGCGTACGTGTGCAACGGGGCGTGTGTGTGCGTGAGATGTCCCCATCACCATAGTTCCATGAATGTGCAAAAAAAAAGATGAAGATATAGCTGCTAGATTCCGAATTTTGCACAAGGGAACCCTAGAATTTTCATGATGTTGCATATTAGAGTTGGAGCTTGCATCACGAATCCTAGAATTCCATCATTAATCTATAATTCCAAGATTTTAAAGAAGGGACAAGAAAATCAGCATTTAGGTAGATCACACCCTAGGATTTTTCATCATGTGCATAAAGAAAAGAAAAGAAACAAAATAAAAGATAGTTTGGGAAGAAAGAACATGTGATGAAATCCACTCATTAAATTTTAAAGAAAAAGGACCTGTTGGGTTTTCCAATTACAACTGTAACTGGCTGGAAATTGGTAATGATTACTTGCACATGTAATTGTAGGGTGACATAGTAGAAGATGATTTGGTGATTATAGTGTGGAGAAAAGAGGAGAAGAGTGAGAGAGAAGAAGAGAGTTTGGGGAAATGTTGTGTGTTAGCCAACATGCCCTAACACAATGTTTTATTATAATAGAACATATAGTACACTACAGGAGGAGGAAAGTGTGCACATGCACTTGCATTAAAAGAATCACCAACCACTCACACTATACACTAACACTCTCTAGACTCCCCCTCAAGTTGGAGCATAGATGGGATCATGCCTAACTTGTAACGAACACGATGAAAAGCTTCTCGACTCAAAGACTTTGTAAGAACTTCAATAAGTTGATCCCCGGATCGAACAAAAGGGGTGTGATTTCCTTGAGGTAACTTTCTCCCGAATAAAGTGACAATTGACCTCAATATGGTTGGTACGCTCGTGAAAAACCGGGTTACGAGCAATATGGATGGCCGCTTGGTTGTCACAATGAAGAGGAATAGGAGCCGAATGAGGATAGCCAAGTTCTTCAAGAAGGGTGCGAAGCCACTCGAGCTCACACGTCGCATAAGCCATAGCACGATATTCTGATTCAGCCGAGGACCGAGCAAAACCAGTTGCTTCTTGCTCTTCCATGTGATAAGATTGCCACCTAAGAAGGTACAGAAGCCGGATGTAGAGCGGTAATCATAAGTTCTACTTGCACAATCAGCATTATAATAGCCAGAAAGATGAAGATGACCATGCGACTGAAAGTGGAGGCCAAGACTCAGGCTGATTTTAAATACCGAAGTATGCTGTATACAACCATGAGATGTGAAGCACGGGGTGCTTGCATGAATTAGCTAACAACACCCACCACAAAGGAGGGATCTGGGCGAGTAATAGTCAGGTAAATGAGTCGGCCTACAAGTCGTTGATACATCTTGGGATCAGAAAGGAGAGCACCATCATTTGACCGAAGCTTCTGCGAAGTATCCATGGAGGTTGTAGCAGGTTTGCATCCTTACATGCCGGTTTTCCTGAGAAGATCAAGTGCATATTTTCGTTGTGACAAGACCAACTTAAATGAGGAGCGACTAACTTCAACTCCTAGGAAGTAGCGAAGAGGACCAAGATCCTTGATCTCAAACTTGGTCTTCAAAAATTCTTTGACCTCCCACATTCCAATCGAATCACTACCGGACAGAACAATATCATCCACATACACAATGAGAACAATGATGCCTATCGATCGACGACATATAAAGAGGGAATGATTGGCATGACTACGAACAAAGCCGAATTCCATGAGAGCCTGACTAAAATTTTTGAACCATGCACGTGGGGATTGCTTGAGTCCATAAAGAGCCTTCTTTAACCAACATACAAGTACATGGTTGTGGGAAGCAACAAAGCCAGGAGGTTGATGCATGTAGACTTCCTCTGCAAGGTCCCCATGGAGAAATGCATTCTTAACATCAAGTTGAAAGAAGGGCTAGGATAAATTAATGGCCAAGGAGATCATAACACGAATAAAATTAACCTTAACCACTCAAGAAAATGTCTCAAAGTAATCCACACCACGAGTTTGCGTGTAGCCCCTAGCAACAAGACGAACTTTATAACGATCATGTAGACTTCTTCTGTAAGGTCCCCATGGAGGAATGCATTCTTAACATCAAGTTGATAGAAGGGCTATGATAAATTAACAGCCAAGGAGATCACAACACGAATAGAATTAAGCTTAACCACCGGAGAAAATGTCTCGAAGTAATCCACACCATGAGTTTGCGTATAGCCCCTAGCAACAAGACGGGCTTTATAGCGATCAATGGAGCCGTTTGGAAGGAACTTGATCCTGTAAACCCATTGACATCCAACAAGTTTTTGCCCTCAAGTAAGAGGCACAAGCTCCCAAGTATGATTCTTCTCAAGAGCAGACATTTCTTCTATCATCGCCTTCGTCCAATCAAGACTTTGAAAATTCTTCTATCATCGCCTTCGTCCAATCAAGACTGAGGAATAGTCTGTGATGAAAGGGAAGCTGTAAACGATTGAAAAGGCTGTGAAAGATGATAATACAAAACGAAATTACTAATGGGGTGTTGAGTACAAGATCATGACCCTTTGGGCAAGGCAATTGGGAGATCCAAACTCGAGGAAGGAAAGTCACCCAAGCCAACATCCAAAGTGAGTGGTAGGGTGGATGGCTGAGCGTGTGAAGACTTATCTCGACGATGATACACCCGCAGAGGCTTAGGGGTCGTTTGGCACCGTGGATTGGAGGGATTTGAGGGGGTTTCAAATCCCCTAGTTGTCTGACAGCATAAAGTAAATGGGGGTTTCAAATCCAGGGGGTTTCCAATCCCCTCTTCGAGGGTGTTTGTAATCCACGGTGAGAGTTTGGATTACACCTAAAATCATTTCAATAGTTGTAGGTGTAACATGTGTGTCACTATACACTATCATTTTATTGGGCACATGGCCCACTAATGATAATCAACACCGTCCAAACATTGTCCATGTAAATTAGCACCGTCCAAACATTGTCCATGTAAATCAACGATTAAAAATCGTTGGTTAGTCACTCAAACATGATCTTGTGCTTGTGGCCCATCCAAGACTTGGAATTTCATCATTTTCGAGCAAAGCATATATTTCAACAGGCTTATCACAACCGTTGTGTCAAAAATTACATATCTCACTAATTAGAGATATTAAAGTTGATTTAGTAATTAAATTCAAACCCCTGTAAATATAACATGGATAGGTACTTTTGGATTAAAGTTGATTCACACTCCAGGGTACCAAACACACTGGGAGGATTGCCAATCCATGGGGTTTCTAATCCTGGGGGTTCCGAATCCAGGGGGTTCCAAATCCACGCTCCCAAACAGGCCCTTAGGGTCACCCAAATCACCAATAGGATGCTGAATGGAGGGGAGAGGAGTTTCCTCGTGATCACTAGTGGAAAGAGGAGGATAAGAGTCATGCTCCCCCTGACTCACAAGAGGATCACAAAGGGATCGACCTGGAGCTGAGAAAAAAGAAACATCCTCAAAGAAGGTTACATCGGCAGAGACATATTTCTTGCGAGTCAAGGGGTCATAACATTTATACCCTTTCTGACTTTGAGTGTACCCTAAGAAGACACGTTTAATTGCCCTAGGGCTAAGTTTATCATTACTTCTATACAAAATTTGAACAAAGCATGTGCAACCAAAAACTTTAGGTGGTAGAGGAAATGGATTGTCATGAGGATACAATATAGTAAATGAAGATTTGTAAGACAAGATACGTGAGGGTATATGATTAATAAGAAAAGTAGCAGTTAGAAGAGCATCACCCTAAATTTTTTTAGGTAGGTGCATACCAAGGAAAAGGGTGTAAGCAACTTCAAGAAGATGATGATTCTTTCATTCTGCAATACTATCGTGTTAAGGTGTGAGAGCACGCGACGTCTGAGACAAAATACCATGCTCCTGCAAGAAGGATAAAAAGGCAATGGACATGTATTCCCCCCATTATCAGAATGGAGGGTTTTGATGGAACATTGAAACTGAGTGCACACTTCATGATAAAATACTTTAAATGTATCAAACACTTCACTTTTAGATTTCGAAAGATAAACTCAAATCATGCTTGAATAATTATCAATAAAGGTGATAAGATATCTAAATCCAAAAGTGGAGGTAACCGGAGCTAGTCCCCAGACATCCGACTGAACCAAAGCAAACAGTTGAGGTTTCCTCCTAAAAGAGCATGGAGGAAACTTAGCACGATGATGTTTAGACAATTCACAAATATCATAACATAACCGTTTAGTGATAGATAAGGAGGGAAACAAAATTCTCAATCTAACTATTGATGGGTGGCCACCATCGTGTCATGGACCCTCGATCTAGAGAAAGGGTTCTAGAAGCGGCAACAGGTGTATCATCGAGAAGATAAATGCCTCCTCGCTTATGCCCCCCACCAATCACTCTCTTCGTTTGTAGGTCCTGGAATAATCAATAAGAAAGGAAGAAGGTAATGGAACAATTTAATAATTTAGTAAGAGAGCTAACGGACAATAAGTTTAATGAAAAACGAGGCACATGCAAGACTGAGGACAGAGGCAAGGAATGAGAAAGAGCGATGGAACCAATCCCAGAGATGAGAGTTTGGGTTCCATCTGCAACTGTTACATGCTGAGTGTGGGGAGAAGAAGAATAAGAGGAAAATAGTTGTGACTTACCAGTCATATTGGAGGAAGCCCCAGAGTCTATGACCCAGGAGGTAGGAGAGGATGACGCAAGAAGAGCAGTACGTAATTAGGCCGAAGCCGCATGAGAAGGCTCATGAATATCACGAGCATGAAGCCACATCAGGGCATCATATGCAGCCTGAGAAATGATGAGAGACTTCCCTGAATAAGACTGCTCAACTGTGGAAGCCACAGAAGCAGCGGCACACGTCGGACGACCATGGAGCTGCCAGTAATAATCAACAGTGTGATTGGTTCCACCGCAATGCGAACAAATGCAGGAACCATTAAGTCGTCATCCATGTCCACTACGACTATGAAGCTTACGACCGCCACGACTGCGATCTCCCTCGCGGCCTCTACCATGACCACCATAACAAAAAATTGCCCCGAACTAAAGGATGGTGCCCGAAGACTAAGAAGAAGAGAAAACTGATCGCCAACAAGATGTGTCGAACACTCTGGTGGTAAAAATGAATGGGAAGGAAGAGCAGGGACAGTAGCGCGCTGGCACATGGCATAGACTGTCGTCAATGGGGGAAGAGGATCCGGCACAACAACTTGATCTCGAACATGAGGACAATCGAAGTTCAACCTGACTAGGAACTGCATGATACGAGTATTGTCCCGTTGCTTATAGGCATGTTCATGATCCTCTTTACATTTGGAAGGAAGAGGCTGATACAGGTCCAGCTCATCCCACATGCTCCGAAGCATCGAATAATAATATTTTAATGATCTTGAGTTTTGTCGGAACCGACCAATTTCTTGAATAAGATGGAATACTCATGAAAAATTTTGAGACTCCGGGAACATATCATGAAGCGTATCCCAAATGCCTTTAGCCGATGATAAAAACATCACTGAGTGGCTAATCGAAGAATCCATATTATTCAACAACCATGTAATAACTTGATAATTCTCCTTTGTCCAAGACTTGTAGGTAGTATCTGTAGAGCTTGGATGATCATCCAAAATATACGACTTCTCATGGGCTCTTAAGAACACTTTTATAGATTGTGCCCATTGAAGATAGTTGTCACCATTCAACTTAATGGAGGTAATCTGCAAGGGGTTGGATTCAAGAGAGCCCATGCCAAGAGATGTGGGCCCTTTGTCGTCCATAGGAGACTCCAAGCAAGAAGGATTGATTCAAACAACTCTTTCTCACTCAATCTTTCAAGGGAATGAGAGATAAACCTCAAACAATTAGTAATCCTCCAAAATAACAAGAAACCCAGTCAGATCTGAAGCAACTGAGTGAAAAACGGCCTAGCCGCACGTCAAATTGAGGTTAAAACGTACTCAAACATGAATCATAGCTAAAAATCCTCCACGAGTAGCTTGGGAGGAAGATTTCGGTCTATTTTGAGCAAAGAAACCAAAGAAAAACTTACCGATTTGAGGTAGATCGAAGAAAAACAGATGAAGGACCTGATTTTAGAATTTCTCTATTTCGACCAAAACACCATGGAAGGTCTAAAAAAGTATGAAAAAATCATAACAAATCTTCTAAAATCAAAATCTATCAAACCCCTAAACTTTTAGCTCAAGCGAGGTCAATGCGTTCGTACAACGCTGACGTCAGCAAGATGTCATGTTGCCTTTCAACTTGTTGGATGCGGAATGCCTTGATCTATGCTTTGATACCAATTAGAAGATGATTTGATGATTATAGTGTGGAGAAAAGAGGACAAGAGAGAGAAAGAGAGAAGAATAGCAAAGAAGAGAGTTTGGGAGAAATGTTGTGCATTAGCCAACATCCCCTGACACATAATGTTTTATTAGAATAGAGCATATAGTACACTGCAGGAGAAGAGGAAAGTGTGCACATGCACTTGCATTAAAAGATCCACTAACCACATACACTATACACTTACACTCTCTAGAGACATCACTTACATTTGACTACAATGATTACATTATACCATTGTTTGTTTTACAGGGGCATTACTGTAGAAATGGGCCTTTTACTATGTAAAAATGTAATGATTACAATTTCCTTTACATGTTTACTTTATGACGTAGGGAGGGATATGATGTGGTCGGTCATCGTCTTCCTCAGGGAATAACTACTCCGAATCCACGGAGCTCACTGGACTTCTCACAGAGCTTCCTCGAATCCACGAGGGATAAAAATAGAAATAATTTCTAATAAATTTGAAAATAAATTGATTAATGATAAAAAAAATAAAAAAATGAAATTACAATCCTTTAATTAATGAGCTCAAACCTAGGATGGAGTTTTAGAATCAAACACCCTAAAAAACGTGACTTACTATAAATATTAAACTTACCATTTATAGATGGTCACCATTCCTACTACACATCATGGTTTTTGGCCAAAAATAGTAAGTGTCCAATTTGGCCTAACCACGTTATTCTCCCAATTTTTCTAAGCCCTTTTCATGTTGGCACGACTCCTACAACTCAAAGGATCAAAAGTTATACTTGAACTAAAACTTACTATTTATAGTAAAAAAGAAAATAAAAGGGACTTTTGACCGTCGATCTGATGGAATCTTGCAAATCTGGTATAGCCAATTTGGCATAGTGGGGTTGGTTGGCTAAAGTAGCTTCTCCTACCCCAAAATCATATATGATATGTCGAAAAACTCACCCCGGTTTGCAAGATATGGCTATTTTAAGCTTCTGACATTCCGGATCATTTCCGCCTCCGATCGGCCTTCTCTGGTCCATCTTTGCCATGAAACTGTCTGCAACCCTCTCTACATCACTTTACATGTGTATTTGACAGTTGTTTTTTGTGCCGTAATTCTCTCTTAACCAAACACCTGAAAAGATAATGATGGCTCATTTACTTTCAATTTCACCGGAAACTGGAAAACCAAAAAACCCATTAGTGAACTTTGATCTTTTTGTGGTTCACTTAGTTAATAAATTATGGTCTTTTATAATAGTTCGTACAACCTTTAATTGATATCATTATGCTACCTTTTCTATAGCCTAATGGACACGACCATGGTGATGCGGCTGTCATGGGCAATGCGCTTGCAGCATTAAAGGATCACATCCAGGTTTCGGCTTCTTAGCACAGCCCTTTGCTTCTAACATTTTGATATTTGTTTCTTGAGGTCATCTATGTCTTAAGAGTTTGTTTCATTACTCTATCTAATTATACATATAAAACATGACCAGTGAACACACCCATTTATCCATGTCATCCAATCAATAGGTCACCTCTTGAAAAGGCCATGGCTCAAAAATTAGATCAATCAGACTATCCTAAAGAGTTTGATCAATCTCTTACTTTTGAATGCACCTTGCAAATCATGAAACTGGACCATCCAATTATTCTAGAACATGTCATTTTCACATCATTGATGTATACCATTCAATTGATGAGCCACCTCTCACATATTAAACTTGCAACAATTGGATGTTTCTAACCACCCATTTAATACATTTTGGGGTTGACCAATTGTTTCGGACTAAACCGCATTAAGCTCGTTGTCAGAGACATCAATGCAGTTATATGGGCAGTCCAAGAGCTGGCTATTGATTGAGCAGACAATATGTTAGTTTTTGAATAATGGTCCACTTCATGACCAAGTTTTAGGGTTCTCCCGGAAGTGGATGGTTGATCAAACCTCTAAGCTTTCCCAATCACTGTAAATATTTTTATTTTATCGGTGACCGTTCCAAGTAGCAACTTGTCAATCAGACAATGACCACATTGATGGATTGTGTTGTGTTTGTGTTATGATTATTGCTTGTAGTGTCATTATCGATGCATGTATCACACTCTTGGAATACAGGAACATATCAGTATTGCATAGGAAATATTGCATGTATTGGGTAATGTATCTTTATCTGAAGGCAACATTGGGAGAATATTGGAAAAGCGATGGAATTTTTTGATAATACCTTCAAGGATGTTAAAAGACACATGATTAAACACTAAGAACTCAAAATATCACGAACAAAAGCATGCATAGTAAGTTTACTTTTTATAGGGTCCTAAACTATTACACTGTCTAAGAGAAGTGATGCAATTATATACAAAAATTAGTTCATATAATTCATAAATCGTAAAATGCAAGTACGAAATATACACATACATGAAGCAATTTACGCTGATCAACATTATTTTGAAAAATATGAATGTTGAATTATTTTTTGCAATTTTTTTATTGAAAATATTTTTTTTGGAAAATTGAAGAATTGCCACCAATCTGTAGATCGGCTTACGAGATTCTCTAGTGATTTTTTGACATCTTACTTCCAATTAAAATTGGTAAAAATGGAAGAAGTCAGGATTTTCCCTAAATTCTTTGATTTTTCCCAAAATCGAAAATCTAAGCACTAAATCCATGATTTTGCATGCAAATCATACATAATTATGGTTTCTAGTTTGTTTCTACTGATTGTGAGCAAAATATTGAAGTAAAAGCAAAGAAAATACCAAAAAATCTTACCTAATGGGTTTTGGTTTGTTTTTGCTTTTTGATCTTGATTTCCATTCCAAAAACAAGATTCGTTCCGAACAACTCACAAGGAGTTGCCTATATGTAGTTTAGAATAGATCCCTTAAAAAAATCCAGGAGAAAATGGTGTTTTTTAGTTCATTTAATTTTTAAGGGTGGGGGACGCTGCTGTGGTTTCGTCGATACATTTTCAGTATCGCACATCACCAATACAGAACACCTAGGGAGTTAAAACTCCCTAGTATATCCTGATATTGGTGATGTATTTCAATGTATTGTCCAGCACCTTTTATAAAGTTTCATTGTTTTGTCGATATTGTCTTATATTTATCACGACCAAGGGTATCGACTGATACTATCGTTATCGCATGCGTCGAAGTCAATGTTTTAGAATATCAATATCATTACATGTATCGATGTTCAGGATACAGAAACATGTATTGATATTGTGGATATTTTCTCAATACTTGGAAAAATATCGGCAACTAAGGGACATGTGGGAAACATTGGGAAAAAAGTAGAAAATTTCAATGAAACTTCAGGAGATGTTAAGAGACACATGTTTACATAATTAGGAATTAAAATACTGCAAAAAAAAAAAAAAAAAAACCCACAACTATACACAATAAGTTTTCATTTTATAAGGGCCTAAACCATGTGCCGTTGAAAAAAAAGCAGTGCTATTATATCCAAAATGAGTTCATGTCATTCTAAAACATCCATTTTTAATTTAAGGGGTAAAATTTGAGTAAATTAGGATTTCCCCGGTTTTCTCTAGAGACCAAAATATTGCCGGTATTGCTAGTATTGCCAGATATTGCCAATAATATTGAAATTATTAGCGACCTTTCTCATTTTTATATTACTTGGGGTTTTAGTATTGTTGACCTGGCAATACCAATAATATTTCCAATATTTGGAACATTGGTTGATGATAAGACTTAAGGAAGGCCATATATGCAGATATTACGTGCATGAAAATTTGTCACACTTATGCCCCAATTTTTCTGTTATCGTGTCATGTGTAGGACATCTGATCCATGCAAAAGATAGACCCAGAAAGAAGTTTGCTGGCATGGAAGTTAGGTTGATCAATTTAATGAGGTCTTTCATGCTTGTACAGTCATGCGTGATATGTTCACGGACTTAATTGTGTAGCCTGTCTAATGAGTAAACCTGCCAGATTGACACTCTAGGCAGTTTTCATTCTATAGCTCACCTTTTCACAGCTCAAACGTCCTACGCGTGTGATGCGTTGGCAGGAAAGATGGGCCTTTCTCTCTCTCTATAACTATCTATCTATGTACACATGCATACATATGCAGATGCATACACACATACATGTGTTGAAACTACCATGACTGCATTTGTATGACATACGTACATACTACTGTGACATGTGTATGGCATCCAACCTGTCCACTAGTTGCACCCATATGTGCATAGGTACATGCATGCATGCATACATTTGTAGGATCCCATGGTTTTGAACTAGTGTGATGTGTATGACATCCAACACGTCTGTCAGTTGCACCCCCATGTTTTGGCTATGACCCCAAAAAATCCAGCTGATCCAAACATCTGTTTTGCCATACCATAGGGAACAATGGGGAGGGGAAGTCCACCATTGAAACCCTCCAGACCTTTTATGGGGCCTACAGTGGTGTGTATATGTCATAAAACCCGTTCATCATATGTGTCCCATTAGGGTAAGGGTCTTCCAAATGTCAGGCCAATACAAAACTGTGGTGGGCCTCACCCTTTGAATGAAGGGGTTTGAGGCATGCTTCAAATTATTTCCTATGGTGTGGTCCACCATTCTACAGTAGCTAAGGATAAATTCTAGCAACAAGAAACTAATTGCAAGCAACAATAGTATTTTGTTCAGCATTAACCAACATAAATTTACAATAGGATTTGAATTTCAGCATAACTGGACTTCCACAATCAAAACCATAAAATGCATTCTAGATCCTTTGTCCACATCGTCACAACGCTCTGTCTATAGCAATTCATTCCAATTCTGATCTCTCCTATTAAATTCATAGTTGTGTCTATAGCAAAAATAAATAAATAAAAAAGGAGAGAAGCTGATGGTTTGACCTAATGTACAGGTCTCACATGCAACTGGTTGGAACATTAAGTTACAGCTCAACTTAGTGCATGATTGCCAACATGTCATGTGTGTATGACATCCAACCTGTCCAAAAGGCCAGCCCAACCATGAAGATCACCTAATACAAAGATAGGGCTGATCCAGTCATCAGGTGGCCCACACATGTATGTTGGATCATAGGCAGCTATCCATAGTTTTCTATGTGGCGGCCCACCTTTGCTCATCAGCATGACAACTTAGTATGCTGTGCACTGGGTTGTGCAATCATTCTTCAATATATTGTACCTTCAAACAGAAGGTACAATCATTCTTCAATATATTGTACCTTCTGTTTTCTAAGTTAGTTGTGCAACAAGAATGTAGTTCTAACTTTGTCAATCTATTCTACATGTTCAGGTCGGATTGGCTGCAAACTTGAGAGACTTTGTGCTGACAAGTCACAAAGGGGTTGCGGTAAGATATGGAGCTGTACTGGATTATACCTGATGTATCTATACTGTTTCTTATGTCTTCTTTAGGAAAGGGCTGTTTTCACATAATCAGTATGTTTATTTTGTGTTTGTTGTCTGGTGCAGCCAAATTGCTTGTAGGAATGAGATAGTTTTACTTGCCCATTTAAGTTTCTCGGTAGCTTTCAAATAGACATCTTACTTAGTAGAAGAGGATTGATAACAGGTGGGCAGCTGATTTTCAAACATTCCTAAGCAATCATGATTCATGATAATTCATGTTTCGGATCTTGTATGAAGCGTGACAACTTGTAGGTTTCTATACTTATGGAGGATAGGGTCTTATGTAAGACTAATTGTCAAAATAGGACGCTTAAAGCTTATCCCAAATGGCTGGGGTAAGGAATGATGATGATTTTGGCATAATCTTCGTAGCATCTATCCGTCAATTCCAATGAACCAGGACCCCTCGCATCGAATTCAGAAATCAATTTATGGATAATTGGCATCCATTCTATTGTTAGCCTTTCATACTCCATTGTCCTGGTCATGTATTAGCTTTAAAATTTCCCATGTCCTTAGTTGCTACATCCCTCCCCCCCCCCAAGCGTGATTCCATGGATCTTCACCTTTAATAATGGTTGTATGGATATCCAAAAAATTTGCAACAGCTGTGCTGCTTTTTGTTTGTCCTGGCCAGTGTTCAAAATATCGGTTTCGTGTTACATATTGCATCCTTGGGATATAGATACGTATCGGTTATCGCACCGGATATATCGTTTGTATCAGGTAATTTATCGCACTTTCTGGGAAACTTTTGGGAAAATGGTTGAATTTTTCAATGAAACTTCAAGGATTGTTAAAAAAGACCTTAATACACACTTTTAGATCATAGCATCTCAAAAAAGAAGTGCACGTGCTAGGTTTCCTTTGTATAGAGTCCTAAATTATGCGTTGACTGCTTGAACTAATTCAACTATGTTCAAATTGAATACATAACATTTAGAGCGTATGTAATGATCATTTCATCAAACCCTCCTAAATACTTCGAAATTAGTCTCAATTGACAGCTGGTTAAAGGGAAATGTCGAAAAAAAATAATAATATTTTAATTAAAAAATAATTTTTATGTTCCGAAAATTGACAAGGGCTTAACAAATCAGTAGATCAACCCTTATACATGCTTGATTTCATGTCTAGAGTGCAACATTGCAAGCAATTTGGGAGAAATTGAGGAAATTTTGAATATTTCCCAATCCAACCACCTAAACTCAAAATTTGAAATTAGAGTGTATGTGATGATCATTTCATCAATTACTCCAAAATACTTCGAAATTAGTCTCAATGGATAGCTGGTTGAAGGAAAATTTTGAAAACAAAAATGGAGAATATGAAGAACCAATGGATATCGAAATCAAAGCTCCAACTCCATGATTTTTCGTGCAAAACATAAAGAACCAGTGGATTTGTAACAATTTGACACCGATTTAACATGATTTCAACAACAAAAAAAAAAGGATCGGAAATTGAAAATGCTCACCGGATCTAACATGTGGAATATATTGGCACTACCTATGCGTTTCGTATCGCACAGGTGGGATACAAGATATATTGTGGGATATATCGGCCGATATGGTCGATATTTAAAACATTGGTCCTAACATTTCCCTTTGAGGTCCTTGAATGACTATAGGTGTTGGAGAAGGATTTGGGACCATGGGACCCAGAAGAACAAATAGCCAACGTCTTACTTGGTAGGTACCTGTAATGTTGGTTGTATGGATGTCCGAAAATTTTGCGACAACTGTTCTGCTTTTTGTTTGTCCTAGTGTTTCCCTTTATTATTGTCATCATTGTGATGTGTGCATCACTAGTAGGATTGAGTGGGATTTCCGGTCCTTGAATGACTATAGGTGTTGGATAAGGATTTGGGACCATGAGACCTAGAAGAATAAATAGCCAACGTCTTACTTGGTAGGTACCTGATGAATGCCAGTTGGGCAAGATTATGGGAGTGATAGTGTTAATGAAGAGCATTGTTAAACAACATTTCCAACCCTGTCTACCTTGTCTTGCAAGCACGCTGACGAACTCAGAAGGATCATAACCGGAGCTTATTGGCTTAATGGCATCAATGGCCAAACTGCTTAAAAGTTAAGATTTCGATTTTTTTTCTTTTTTTTGGCAGATGTATGCTCCAATCCTTAATGATAGGCTTAGTGGGTGCTGGAATCATATGATTCAGTAAGGGATTCTGTGGTCGTCTGGGCTGCATTTCGACTAGAAAACCACTTCTCATCAAAATGGGCAGGATAAGAATGTATAGTTTCCCTAGAGGTGTGCAATTTCTCTTAGACCCAAGTAGTGTTCGAAGAATCGGTATCGCTACAACTTTCACTGGACAGGGATACGGAAACAATATCGATATCACCGATAATATTGCTGATAACCGGAAATGCAAGGAAACGTGGAAAAAAAAGGTAGAATTTTCAGCGAAATTTCAGGAGATGTTAAAATGTACATATTTGTATATTTAGAAATTTTTTTAAAAAAAAAATTGCAAAAAGAATGCATACATAACAAGTTTCCATTTAATGAGGCCTTCAAAACATGTGCTGTTGTAAGAAATCAGTCCAACCATCCCATCCGGCCTATTTAACCATCCAACCTTCCATCCAAACATCCATTGATATTGCAAAATATCAACAACACATGATATTTCACCAAGCAATCATCAACAATTGGAAAGGAAACGAAATATTGTGGTCTCAATATCGAGCATGTTGTGATATTGATAATATCGAGATATTATCAATATTATCTTAGATATAGTTGCATCATTTATGGACGATAGTGCATAGTTTTAACATCTCCCGAAATTTCATTAAAAAATTCCACTACTTTTCCTAAAGTTTACCAAAAGTTCCCCTCAAACTGCAAACTTTACCCCATATCAAAATGTTCCCGACATTTTCCATGAAATTTCCTATTTTCAAATGGGTAAAGCTTTTTGTAAACCTTACCTTTAAACCTTGTGTGAAAATCCTATGTATTTGAGGGTAGGATTGTAATTTTACAAACTAAGAATTAGGTGGGGTTTGTACAAAGATGAGAGATTAGGATCTAATTAGATATTCTACGGGTAATTTAGTCAGAATTGGTTCCAATGAATCAAAGAAAATGGTAACTGGTTTTGGATTTTCATGCAAGATGGTCTTCATATTTTAAAGTCTCCTGTGTGAAACACTTCAATATTTCATAAAAAAAACAACTCTTAATCGTGGGATTGTTGGAAAGCTAACTGGGAGGGATAACTAACTGCTTTGTTTTGAGATCGAAGTTCAAAGTGATTAGGAAGATTTGTAGGTATCCAATTGGGTAATGTTGTTGGAACCTCATCCAAATTGTCTGCATGTACTTTCTAGTAATTCAATCATATCTTAGTGCCCAGAGATCGATTGGACTGTTTTTGGGCTTCATGGAAAGCTAACTCAACTAGATTAACATAGGTATTAAGGAATTTGGAAAATCAAATTGTGGCTATCAGAGAAGTTGGGGTTTCAAGTTCAAAAAAATATGGAGGTCTTTGGGGTGGGTTATTGCTATTTCTAAATTCTAGTCTCTAGAGGCATTAAAAGATATAGGCATTAAAAGAAAAAAAGAAACTCTTCGGAGTGGTGAAATCAAATTTCCACTCCCCAGAGAATGTAAATGTTGGGGGTAATACTATCGAAATATCCCCGATATTTTCCGTATCTCCATCTTTGTGATACCGATAACACTGGTAGTTAGAAATTTCGAGTATCGCCAATATTTTCAATGGTGTAAATTCCATGTGTCACTTGTATCACCGTTGTATCCGTGATATTTCGATAATATTGCCAATGTACCGATATCGCTAAAATTTGTATTAAAACTTTCCATTTTAAAATTTTTTATGGGCGCATGGTTGTATGCAGTGTTCAAATTGTCGACAATGCAGTGTTCAAATTGTCGACAATAATATCGATCATATCGCAATATTATTTTTTATCGCAACATGGCGATATCGAGACCACACAACCTTTTCGTTTCCTTTCTAGTTGTCAATGATTTCTCAGCGAACTATCATGTGTTATCAATATTCTGAAATATCATGGTTATTTGGATGGAATGTTGGATGGTTGGATGGATCGATGGGATGGATGAGATGGTTGGGCTGGTTTCTTATGACAACACATGCTTCAAGGCCCCCACTAAATAGAAACTTATTATGTATGCATTCTTTTTTTGCAATTTTTTTATTACTAAATATGCCAATATGTACATTTTAGCATGATGGGGACATCACGCGCACACGCGCACGCACGCTGCCCCTTACGCACGTACGCCAAAAGGACCCCACTGTCGATCTAGATCGATGACGACGTCCAGGGAGGGCCTCCTAGTTAGGAGACGAAGTTTTAATTCAAAAGAGTGGGCCCGACAATTAAGAAAAGCCCACCATGGGATCTCATGATTGTAGCCCACTAGTTGGATTGATTTCATATTTTAGGTTTTGTTTATTGTTATTATTTAGAACATCATGAATGCTTTAGATTTCTTTTTTTGATTTTTATTTTAGTTTACTTCATCGCCAAGTAATAGGTTGCGCACATGGCCCGAGTTTTGGTATATGAGGTTTTCCTATAAATAGTCACCCCTTGTAGTTCTTTTGATTCATTGAAGCTTGATAAAAATTCTGCGTTTTTCTACTCTTTGAGTTGAGAAATCCAATTGGGTGCGAAACCCTCCCTTCATCGAAGGGTTAACTACCGTGGTGCGAAGCCACATCTATCCCGATTCGCCCTCATCCATCGCCATCTTCTACCATCCCTTCTTCTCATCTCACTCCATCATCTATACTTCGAATCAATCATGTATTGCAGCAATTCTCCTCCCCACAGCAGAATTTCAAAATTTGACCCCGCAGGAGGGCTGAAACTTCGACGGAGCATTACGCACAAACCGTACATCTGATCGAGCTGAGATTTGGGGGTTTTGGAGTCCATCCCTAGCCGACCAGGGTTAAGGTGGCTTTTTTCTTAATAGTGGGCCCCACATTCGTGCGGCCGGGATCACACGCACGTGCGTCTGGGCCATTGTTGTTGTCCACCCGTGCGGTACTTCTCTGGTTCGTTTCTCTCCTCTCTTTCACTTCGCTTTCACCCAAAATCCCTAAACCCAACCCTAAATTACTCAAATCTCCAAATTTGTGCTCCTTTTCTTACCCTAGGGTTCCCTAAATTAGAATTTCTGAATCCATTGGATTAGGGACTGATTACTATGCATGCGTGGATGATTATTTCTTATCTTTGAGTATCGTTTGGTTCATAATTTTTATTGATTCAGCCCTATCATGTGTAGGCCTGGACCCGCATAGATTCCCCTTAATTGAATGTTTGGACTTTTGTGTGGGATGTGGAATTTTATGTGATCGTTTCTGAATTAGTATAATCTAAAGCCTGAAATCTTGCATATCATATTTAAATTTCATGTCCTGCATCATAACATCTCCTAAAGTTTCAATGAAAAAGTCCACCATTTCCCCCATGTTTCCTGGCATTCCGGTTATCGGCTATATCAATACTATTTCCATATCCCTCGGCCAGTGAAACTTACAGCGATATTGATACTTTGAACATTGGGTAGGTTTTTTAGGGATTGGAAGAAGCTTGACGGGAGATCTGGTTCGAGATAGGGTGCTATCTTAGTTTAGCTTGAATCTTTGATATTTCGAAACAAGGACAAGACCCTTGGCTAAATTTTGACTAGATCAAATAATTCAGGTCACCTATAAAAGTTGGTTGTCTGCACATAGTCAAATGATTCTTTTTAAAATAAAATAAAATAAAAGCTCGTGGACTTCGTTATGTTTCATCATGATCATGATCATCATCTAAGCCTTATCCCTGCTCATTGGGTCAGCTACATGAATTTTGTTTCATTCACCATTCCCCTCTACAATTAAGCCATAGGTCCTCATGTCTTTTCTTACTACCTCTGCCCACATTCTTTCGAGTCTCCCCCTTGCCCTTTTAGAGCCTTCAACTTGAACCAACTCAATCTTCTAATCAGTGCAGTTCTTTGTTTTCATTCCACAATAGCCAAACCATCAAGTTTACTTTCCCTCATCTTATTATTTATTGGTGCAACTCTTGAGTTCCCTTCGATACATTCATTTCTAATATTTTCCTTCCCTATCTTGCCACTCATCCACCTAACATCCTCATTTCAGCTTTGCTCATACTATGGGCAGTTATTTAAATACTCTCGGTTTTTTTGTCTTCCCATTTTGTCATGTTTTAGTTATCTATTTTGACTTCTCTGTTTTTTTTTTTTTCCAATGTGTGGAAATAAATCTTTCTTTTATTATTAAATTGGAGTTACATTGCAAAATCTTATTTTTATTTTACTTTATTTATTGGTTTGTTAATGTTTCTTCTCAGGTGAAAGGATCTGAAGTTCTTACTCATGATCGGTCGCCAGTTGCATATGCTCTATGCCCCACTGAAACAGTGAGGACCAATATTCTTTTTTTTTTTTTTTTTTTTTTTTTATGTTTAGTAAGATTTTGTGTGTGTGTGTGTGTGTGTGTGTGTGTGTGTGTGTGTGTGTGTGTATATATATATATATATATATATATATATATATATATATATATTCAAGCATTTCAAAAATTCCAACGCTTATTTAGGAATGAGATCTGTCAAAGTTATTTATTTCTCTTATATATGAGGGCTGGATCTCTTAACTATGCTTTGGATGCCAGCCACTAGAAACACTCCCTCCCTCCCTCTGACTCATGTTTTTGGCATGTGATCAATGTACGGGTGCATCTGTTACTATTTCATATTTGTTACTGTTTATTTCTTGTTTAGTAATCACTTGCCATGATGTTCCCAACTATTTGAAATATTATCTTTTATAAATTTTCAGGTTAATTATGTATCTGCTCATGACAATGAAACCTTGTTTGACATCATGAGTTTGAAGGTACAGTACATTCGATTTTAGAGCCAGTTTTTTATTGAAATAGTTGAAAAGTTCATATTTGTTGGCTTCGAAAGAAGTCCTAATTCAGTTCTACTGATTGTTCAGACTCCATTGGAGATTACTCTAGACGAGAGGTGCAGAATAAATCATTTGGCTACGACTATTGTTGCACTTTCACAGGTTTCTTCTATACTAGCAACTTCAACTAGTGGTGTTATCTAAGCAATTTATTTATGCTCATTCTCTTATAGAGAGCATCTTCAGAATTTTTTTAAACAAAAAATGAACATCAGATGCATATTTTCCAGGATTAGGTTTAACTTTCTAATTATTTACTATTGTTTTTTTTTAACAAAAACAGAATTTCATAATCAAAATAAACATCCTCATCATCGTCTAAGCTTGATCCTAATCGGTGTTTAAAGTGTCGTTATGTTGCATGCAGTGTTCGAAGTATCGGTATCGCTACAAGTTTCGCTGGTTGGGGATATTGGAACAATATCAATGTCACCGATAATATTGCTAGTAACTAGAAATGCAGGGAAACAATGAGGAAACATGGGAAAACTGTGGAATTTTCCAGTGAAATTTCAGGAGATGCTAAAATACACATTTGCATATTTAAGAGTAAAAAAATTGCATACAGAATGCATACATAGTTAATTTCCATTTAATGTGGGCCTAAAAGCATGAGTTGTCGTAAGAAACCAGTTCAACCATCCTGTCCATCCCATCTTTCCATGCAACCGTCCCATGTATCCTTCCAACCTTCCATCCAAACATCCATCAATATTTCAGAATATTGACAATACACGATATTTCGCCGAGAAATCGTCAACAACTAGAAAGGAAACGAAATTTCGTAGTCTCGATATCGCCCATGTTGCAAAAATGATAATATCGCGATATGATCGATATTATTGCCAAAATTTGAACACTACATACAACCATGCAACTATTAAAAAAATTTTAATGGATTTTTTTTAACAAACAAATTTTTGGCGATATCGATACATTGACGATATTATCGAAATATCGCCGATATACTGGCAATTCAAGCAACGTCTAGAATTTACATAGTCGAAAATATTGGCGAAATTAATACATTGGCGATACAAGCGACACCTTGAATTTACATAGTCGAAAATATTGACAATACATTGGTGATACTTGGCAATACATTGCTGATACTTATTAGTATCGCCGAACTGGAGATATAGATAATATCAGGGATATTTCGGTAATATTAGGGATACTCTGAACAATGGCCATAACCAATGTTCTTAGTATCGGTATCGCATTACATATCGCACCCATGGGATATAGATAAATATCGATTATCGCACAGGATGTATTGTTTGTACTAGGTAATGCATCGTACTTTTTGGCAAACATGGGGAAACATTGGGAAATTGGTTGATTTTTTCAATAAAACTCCAATGATTGTTAAAAAAGGCCTTAATACACACTTTTAAATCATAACATCTAAAAAAAGTGCACATAATAGGTTTCCTTTGTATAGCTTCCTAACTCCTAAGCTATGTGTTGTTTGAGTAAACTAATGCAAGTATATTCAAGTTGAATTCATAACATTTATAAATGTAAGAAGACATGTATAAAAACACAACCAATTCATTTAATAAAAGCAAAACGGTGACCTCCAAAACCGAATAATTAATATTTTAATATATTATTATTAATTTTATTAAAAATTTTTTGTTTTTGCCAAAAAATATGAAAAACTATGGATTAAATCAGTATATTCTAAGCATTCCAAATATGCATTCATTTATAAATTGGAACATGTTTATGGTGGTGTAACGGTCCACTTTTGGTGAGAAGTTGTATGGGATTGTCTAATGAATTTATGAACTAGATAACCTGAATTTGACTACGAAATTCATATATTTAATTTTCTAACTATCTACTATCAATGATAAATATATTAGAATGAATGTAATATGAAAATATCTTACATTTGGTGTTTGCAATTATTTTTGAGGAATTTCTCGAACATGTGTAAATAGAAAAAAATATAAAATGGCACCCCAAATCTATAAAATGCACATTAACATGTTCTACTATGATTAACACATCACATGGCATGATTAAAACAGCAAAACAATCATTAAAAAATGATTATTTGAATTTTTTAAAAAAAGGCCATAATTAATGCGTAAATAGAAAAAATATAAAAAATTATAATATGGCACCCAAAATCTGTAAAATGCATATTAACATGTTCTACTATGATTAACACATCACATGACATGATTAAAACATCAAAACAATCATTAAAAAATGATTTTTGAATTTTAAAAAAATGAATATAATTAATGCGTAAATAGAAAAAAATATAAAAAAAATATAAAATGGCACCCCAAATCTGTAAAATGCACATTAACATGTTCTACTATGATTAACACATCACATGGCATGATTAAAACATAAAAACAATCATTAAAAAATGATTTTTTGAATTTTTTAAAAAAGGGTCATAATTAATGCGTAAATAGAAAAAAATATAAAAAAAATATAAAATGGCACCCCAAATCTGTAAAATGCACATTAACATGTTCTACTATGATTAACACATCACATGGTATGATTAAAACATCAAAAAAATCATTAAAAAATGATTTTTTGAATTTTTAAAAAAAGGGCCATAATTAATGCGTAAATAGAAAAAAATATAAAAAAAAAATAAAATGGCACCCCAAATCTCAAATACACATTAACATGTTCTACTATGATTAACACATCACATGGTATGATTAAAACATCAAAACAATCATTAAAAAATGATTTTTTGAATTTTTAAAAAAGGGATAATTAATGCGTAAATAGAAAAAAATATAAAAAAAATATAAAATGGCATCCCAAATCTGTAAAATGCACATTAAAATATTCTACTATGATTAACACATCAGATGACATGATTAAAATAGCAAAACAATCATTAAAAAATGATTTTTCAATTTTAAAAAAATGGCCATATTTAATGCGTAAATAGAAAAAAATATAAAATATATATAAAATGGCATTTGTTGTATATCCATGTGGTCCATCCTTTTTGCCCACTTATTTCGTTATAGCATGGACCAAAAAATGAGGCTGATCCAAAGCTTGGGTGGATCACAAAATGGGCCTTAAGAAGATTTTAAAATCGGGCATTCAATCCCAACTGCGTGGTCCAATTGAGATTTTGATCCCATTTCAAGGATCATGCTTTAAATGAACTTGAAAAATTATGAATGGCATGGATTTATCATACATAAATCAAGGTGGGCCCCATAGGATGAATAAAATGGCGATTGCACCATGCAAGTAGCATGCCATAGTTCTACAAAAAAAAAAAAAAAACAAATGTGGCTCAAACAATTGCCACGCCATTGTATTCGATTTTTAAAAAGAAAAGAAAAGAGAGGGAAATGAAAAGAAAAGAGAAAATTGATGGGGCCGAACCGAGAGAGAGAGAGAGAGAGTGAGAGAGGGTCATAGCTTTCTAGAATTGGCTAGAATACTAAGTGCACAAAGAGCATATTCCTTATCAAGAAGAAGAAGAAGAAGAAAAGAAGAAGAAGAAGAAGGTAAGTTGGTTTTTTTTTTTTTTTTTTTCATTTTTTTTTTTTTTTTTCAAGATGTAGTTATTCTGGTCCGTAGACTTGGACTTTGGACTTTGGTGTTGCAAACTTGAGAGAAGTACATTTCAAAAGACACATAACGGAGTTTCGACCAGATCACGTAATTATGTCCAACACCTAAATTAAGATGTCTTTAGTGATGTTATAACATTGAGCACACCTTGATAAAAACACAACCAATTCATTTAATAAAAGCAAAAGAAGTGAAATTTCGAAAAAAATAATAATTAATATTTTAATATATTATTATTATTATTTTATTAAAAATTATTTTGTTTTTGAAATTTGAGAAAAACTTAACAAATCAGTAGATCAGGCTTCATATATGTTTGATTTCATGTTTGGAGTGCAAGATTGCAAGCAATTTGGGAGAAATTGGGAAATTTTTGAAAATTTCCAAATTTCCCCCAAATTGGGCCACCTACACTTAAATCTCGAAATTAAAGTGTATCTAAATACTTTGAAATTGGACTCAATAGGCCACTGCTAGAAGTGAAATTTCAAAAAAAAATTTACTATTTTAATAATATTTATTATTATTATTATTTCAAAATTTGATAAGAACTTAACAAATCAGTATATCAGGCCTCGTGCATGTTTGATTTCATGTTTGGAGTGCAACATTGCAAGCAATTTGGGAGAAAATGGGGAAATTTTGAATTTCTCCCAATTTCCCCCAAATTGGGCCACCTACACTCAAATCTCGAAATTGAATGTTCAAATCCTTGATTTTTCATGCAAAACATGAATAATCAGGGATTTCTTATGATTTCACACTAATTTTAGTTGATTTAAACCAAAAAAAAAAAGATCAAATCGCAAAATAACTCACCAAATGAGAAACAACCCAAATTCAAGAAATTCTTGATTTTGATTTCAAATATCAGTTTTTCTCCCAGGAAATTGATGAAAATTGGTGAAAGAAAATCAGATTTCGGGTGTTTTTTGGAGGTCCGCTTGGAGTTCCTGGAAAGTGTCAACAATATTTGTCGATATCGACAACTATTGTCGATACATGGTAAAATCCTTTAGAAAAAAAAAAAAACGATGATATCTCACAATATCACAATATATCGCTGATACATGGTGATACATTGCGATATTATCACATGAAGGAATCTTCTTCTTTCCAAAGGATATTCTATGGATTTTGTATTGTTGACATATGATAGATAATGATAATATCGGGAGGTATTTTAAAAAGGGATATTGCAAACACTAGCCGTAACAACCAACCTTATGGCCATTATGATACAAGCAGTAATGGTCATTATGGCCCTATAACGTCAAAATTTCTCTTCAGGGAAGAAAATGTATTGGCCTGTATCAGTTCGTTATAGCCCAGTACTGACTCGTTCCAGCCATTACAGGCCATTTTTCTCAAAATCGCCATTATAACCTCGTACGTGTAACGGGTCCCATTGTTGTTGTTACATAATTGTTTTTTAATACCATGGATTTAACACCAATTCCAAGGAGAATAAGCACGGTTATTGATTAAGAAGTAGATGCCATAGTTCTTCAAATGTGGGAATTGGGCCACAGACATTGATTGTTTAACGAAAGAATCATATTTTGGTCCATGAACATTGATGGCACAGAGAACATATTCCTTATCTAGAATTGGCTACTAAGTGCACAAAGAGCATATTCCTTATCAAGAACTGGCTACTAAGTGATTGTCATAGCAGCAAATATAGACTTAATTTTGCCTAAACATTTGGAGATGGAGTTATTCTTGAAGACTTGGACTTTGGACTTTGGTGTTGCAAACTTGAGAGAAGTACATTTCAAGAGAGACACATGGAGTACAAGAGTTGGCAAGGCCAACACCTAAATTAAGATGTCTTTAGTGATGTTAGCATTGAGCAAACTTAGCTGTGGTTGTTCCATTTTAACCAAAGTGTGAGATATTGAAATAATGATGATTAATCATTAGTTCAAAAAAGAAAACAAAGGAAATGGGGGAATATAGCCATTTATGTAGCCCACGAGATCTTGGCCACAGATACCAAAGACAAGTTGGCTTTCTAAAGAATGTAATAGTGCTTTTCAATCAAAACAAAAACAAGAGATGGGATATCAATGGAAGAAGAAAAGATGATGATTTTATTTCTTTACAGGATGGAAAGAAATTATTTTCCTTTATTTATTTATTTTTATTTTTTTTTTGGTTCGTCTTCTTTTGAACTCTTTAGAACAAGGTTGAGGTTTTGGAAGGAAAAAAAAAAAAAGATGAGTTTTTTCCCACTATAAATCTCACCTTTTACCCATCGGCTTTTTTGGACCACCCAAACTTTACTTTCCCAAACTGAACCACTACTGTACGAATACACTATTTGTAAACGAAAATATCCATTCTTTATGGGTTAAATGAATTTCACCCACTTATACCCAAAAACGCAGGAATACATCTGCTTCTTATCGTTTTTCTTCCTAAAATCTCCATTGAATCTCCAAATATTATCATTCTACATCTATCATCTGCCATCTTACTCAGGGTTACGTTCATTCCTTCAAATGGCTTGCATTGATAAACTTGGAATCTTTTGGGTTTTCTCCATAAGGGTTTCTGCAATCTTTCAAAGGGTTTTGAATCTTGTTTCACATGAAAGCACTCTTCTTCTACTTCTTCAACTAGGGTTTCATTGGTACGGCAGCTGTGGGAGGTATCTTTAAAAAAGGGGGTGGGTTAATTGACCGAGTAGTCACTGAAATTTGACCGAGCACTTCATGAAATTGACCGTGTTAACGTCAATTTCTCGAAGTACTCGTTCAATTTCAAGAAGTACTCGGTCAATTTCAAGAAGTACTAGTTCAATTTAAGAAGTGCTCGGTCAATTTCATGTATTACTCAGTCAATTTCATTTAATGCTTGGTCAATTTCATGTAGTGCTCGGTCAATTTTATGTGATGCTCGATCAATTTCATGTAAGGCTCGGTCAATTTCATTTAATGCTCGGTTAATTTCATGTGATGCTTAGTCAATTTCATGTATTACTCGATCAATTTCATGTTTTCCTTAGTCAATTTCATGTAATACTCGGTCAATTTCACGAAGTACTCACTAAATTTCATGTAATGCTTGGTCGATTTCATGTAATGCTCGATTAATTTCATGTAGTACTCGGTCAAGTTCAGTTCGCGGATGACATTCTTATCTTCTCTGAAGCAGATACAGAAATGGTGAACAACCCTAACCAAACAAGATGTTTCGCATGTCATGGCTTGAAGGTAAATATGCATAAATCCAAAATTTACTGGGTCAATATGGATCCAAGAACGGTTAATGAGATTCCATCATGGGATGCTCCCCTTTCTTTCTTAACATTTCTAGGCCTTCCCCTTTACATTGGCCGCCCCAAGAAGCACCAATGGGCATGGCATCAGACTAGGCTTCTCAAAAACTCGGTTATGGCGGATGGCGATTCTTGCTACGTGGTGGTCTGTGTGGACGGAAAGAAATAACCGATGCTTCCGAAACGAAACTAAATCGTCTCATATTGTGGGCTCTAACGTCAAATGTCTTATTGCTGAATGGGCCTCCCATTCTGATATTCTTAAAGATGTAGATTTACTCTTTTTGGGGCCTAGTTAATCTCTGCTCCCTCAACGGATTTTAACTCTTTTGTAGTTCTCTTTTCTTTTTTAATACAATCAGTTATCTTTAAAAATAAAATAAAAAATTCACGAAGTATCGATCAATTTTCCATGACATCGAACCTAAATGTAAAATGAGACCACTTACTTTCTCTTTGACATCTTTTGCATTTACAAGTATTATTCAATTGCTTTGGTATACATTGGATCCCCTCTTTCAAGGTCGCCTTCCTTCCCTCAGTCAATTTCATAAAATATTCATTCAATTTCATGAAGTACTCAGTCAATTTCATGAATATTAACCGAGATCTATCTTATTGTATGCTTATTTGTTTAACTATTCATTGACAATATGTCATTGTGTTTGTTTTCAGATAATGGTTGCGAGAATCATTGTATGCTCTTATGGTGGGGAGTTAGTATATGAAAACAATCGATACACATACAAGGGTGGAAAGTCGAAAAGTATTGCCCTCATATGTAGTCTCGACACAAACAATAATACTCTTCGACTTTCCACCTTTGTACGTGTATCGATTGTTTTCACATACTAACTCCCCATCATAAGAGCATACGTTGATTCTCGCAGCCATTATCTGAAAACAAACACAATGACATATTGTCAACGAATCATTAAACAAATAAGCATACAATAAGATAGATCTCGGTTAATATTCATGAAATTGACCGAATACTTCATGAAATTGAATGAGTATTTTATGAAATTGACTGTGGGAAGGAAGACGACCTTGAAAGAGGGGATCTAATGTATACCAAAGCAATTGAATAATACTCGTAAATACAAAAGATGCCAAAGAGATGGTAAGTAGTCCCATGTTACATTTAGGTTCGATGTCATGGAAAATTGATCGAGTACTTCATGAAATTGATCAAGTACTTCGTTAAATTGACCGAGTACTACCTGAGATTGACTGAGTATTACATGAAATTGACCTCTCTAGGAGTGAACCTGATGGAGATAGAATGCGAGGCCCTGAAGGAAAGAAACTGGTGTTTCCAGTAGAATGCGATCCATGGAACAGTTCTCTCATTGGAAAGGGAGTCGACCACAGCTTGGGAGTCGCTCTCCACCTCGATGGAAGAGCAGCCAAAATCTAGGCAGAGCTTGAGGCCGTCAATCACCGCCTTCACTTCAGCCATAAATCTCGATCCCTGCCTGTACCCTTTGGCGAAAGCGAACATGAAGTCACATTTATCATCTCTACAAACACCTCCACTACCAGAGGGACCCGAGTTACCCATCGAGGACCCATCCACATTCAAACTTAAGCTTACCCCTGGACGGTCTAGACCATCTTACGACCTCAAAGTGAAGAGACGTTCTACTGCCATGGGGGATCCGCAGCTCTGCCATCACATCCTTGTCTTCCTGGGATTTAGGTGGAGGGATCGAAAAGGACGAGGACAACAGGAAAAGCCAGGACTGCACCTGCGAGATCGCTTGGGAGATTCTGATCGGGGAACCATTAAAACACTGAGTATTTCTTGCCCTCCAGATCTCCCAAAGGATCATAGCAGGAGTGATACCTCTGAGGACACCTACGAAAGAAGTTTCCTTTGAAATCGCCCACCACTGGGCCGTCCTACCCCCCGTGTCCTGGTTAGAAAGAAACGGCAACGACAACAGCGTCGAGAAATGGGACCAAATAGCTGTGGCGAGTTCCCCTTTGACGAAGAGGTGCTCACTGGTTTCTTCATCCTGATTGGAAGGGCTGCAGCAGTCATAGGCCGAGGCCAGCTGGACTCCTCTCCTCTTCACCCTGCTATCAACAGGAACAACCCTGTTGAAAACCCTCCATGAAAAAATAACTATTTTTCGAGGGAGATGCGACGTCCATCTGGACCAAGCACGAGGCTGACCCCGGGACCTGATTAGCTTCCACGCTGATTTTGTTGAGAAATTCCCCTACTTCTCCCTAGTCCAAATGATGCGATCTTCTCCCTGATTCAGCACAATACCCTTGGCCTGCATGTGCTGCCTAACGACATCTGGCAAGGAGGAAGGGAATACACCGTTATGGAACAGCCCGGCCGAGCCCAACACATCACTGATCTTCAGGTCTTGCGCGTGTAGGGCCACACCATCCGGGAGCCAATTCTAGAGGGGGCCCAGCCCTGTCCAGTTCTCAGACCAAAAACTACTGTTCCCATCTCCCAGCAGAAGACGGGAGTGATCAAGGTGTGCCTGAAGGTTCCTCGCCTGCTTCCAAATGGGGGAATCAGTACGCCGATGCACCGCAATGTCCCTGGAGTTATTGGGAATGTATTTCGAGCGCATAAATCTCGCCCATGGGCTGGATTTGTGGCCGAAAAAAATAGTCCAGGCTCTCTTCATTCTCGAGACGTCCTTCAAGTCCTTGATGTCCAAGCCACCTTCCTTCGAAGGGGTCGTAATATGCTTCCAGCCTACCCAGTGGAATTTCCTTTTTCCATCTGACCACCCCCAAAAGAAGTCAACAAAACCTCTTTGCAGTAATGACAATGTTTTCCTCGGGGCCTCAATCGAAGCAATCGTGTGAATTGGAATACTTGAGAGGACATGCTTAATGAGCGTGATCCTGGCAGCCTGAGTGAGGAACCGAGCTTTCCAGCCTGAGATACGGGCTAAGATTTTATCAATCATGGGCTGAAAGGTCGCAGATGTAATGCTCCCTCTGGACAGTGGCAGCCCAAGGTAAATTGGGGGGGGGGTCGTTCTCGAGATTCCCGATAGCCTTTCCATGCACCGGGCCCTCCTCTCAGACATCTTAGAGGAGACGATTAGGCTGCTCTTGGCCATATTGATCTTGAGGCCTGACACTCCTTGAAAATCTGCAAGAATGCCATCATGTTCCTGATTGAAGGGGTGCTACCATTAATGAAAATCGTCGTATCGTCCGCGAAGAGCAAGTGGGTAACCGGGAGGCATCCTCTACTCGTGTGGAAGGGCTGACACAAATTAGCTTCAAACATAAACTTAAGACCCCTGCCGAGGGATTCCATCATCAAGATAAAGAGACTGGGAGACAGAGGGTCTCCCTAGTGGAGCCCTCTCTCGGATTTGAAGAAGCCCGAAGACTCCCCGTTAAGAAAAACCGAGAACCACGAACCCGACCAACAATTCTCCGTCAAACTGATCCACTCCTTAGAAAAACCGAACTTCTGGAGCACCTCTATGAGGAACAACCAGCTGACCCTGTCATAGGCCTTCTCCAGGTCAATCTTAAAGACGGTATTACTACCCCTAACGTTCTTGTCGATGTCCCGAAACAGTTCCTGCACCAAAGAAATGTTGTCGGCATTAGATCTCCCCTGCACGAAGGCCATCTGCTCAGCCGAGATAAGCCTTGGCAGGATGGAACTTAACCTGGCTGCAATCACTTTGGAAAAGACTTTGTATACACAGTTACAAAGACCGATGGGGCGGAAATCCGAAAAGGATCTAGGCCCCGGGATCTTAGGGATAAGACAGAGCAAAGACGAGGAGAACGCTCTAGGAATGGAGGTCCTCAGCAATTATATTCTAGTAGGTCGAGAAGAAAGAACCCGAAAAACCATCCGGGCCGGGAGCGCCATCGACTGGAATGGCGGAGACTGCAACTTTTACTTCCTCCAACGACGACGGGGCCATGAGGTAGGTGTTGTCCTCCTCGGAGACCAGCGAAGGGATCAGGGATAAGAACTCGCCCGACAGGGCGACCACCTCAGAAGAGAATAGGCACTTGAAGAACTCTACTGCTGCAGCCTTGATCTGGGCTTGGTCGCCGGTTGTGGTGCCATTCGGAAGCTTAATTTCCCTGATTTGCGCTCTTCTGGCCCGGTCGATAGTAGAGGCGTGAAAGAACTTAGAGTTTCTATCTGTAACGCCCTGAAAATCAGGGGTCGAGTGTAACTCAACTCCCGAGTTCCAACGCATCATTTATGCAACATAAATAATGCTGATTAAATGTTGTCTGTGTTAGAGCAATAAACATGAGTGAGATTATACCAAAACAGTAATTCATACTCCAGATCATTAGTATAATGGCAAGCGGAAGACTGAACTGTATATATCTGTATGTAAAGAAACAAAATCATTTCATTCTCCAGAGTATGAACCCATCTGAGTCACCATATACATGTCTGTTTTACAAACACAACGTCAAAAATTAAACTAAGTAACAATTCCTGCAAAACCCGTCGATCCTGGCAGCCTAGTCGAAGCCGCCAGAGTACTGCATATAGGAGAACTCCTCCTGGTCCTCATCATAATCAGGCTCCGCCTCCTGAGTCATCGGCTCACCTAAACCTGAGACAGAGTTTGGTTGGTGTGCGCAACACCGTCCCGTAACGTGGGAGTGAGTAGCTAACTCAGTGGAACAATAAAGCATAGGTTAACATGTTATCAATACAAATCACGCAAAGAATGATAAAGCAAGAAATCAAACACTCCTAACTACTCTTATTAATGCAAGTATGGATGCAGTATGATGGATGCCCTCACCACACCCTCCCTCGTGCCTCCCTCGTGCGACACCATCTTACGATCGCGATGCTTTCATCCCTCAGTGCTCCACATCTTCCATGCACATGCAATGCATGATGAGCATGATTACCGAGTTTTTATTAGTCCATTTCAAACAAGCAGGATTGGGAAACTAAGGTACCTCCCTTGTATCATTCCCAAACATGATCCATTCTAGGTCGTCATCTAGTTAATATCGACGATGGTGTGTTTTCTAGGTCACCGCAAAGGCCGTCGGTGGCTATTACGCACAAAGGTTACACCACTCCCCCATCACCTCTTAAATGATTCATCACTATACAGAAACGGGCCTAGTTCATACTCTATATACCGCGGCAAACTCTAAGGATCACCGCGATTTCAGAGTATGCTCGAGGTCAGTACAAAGGGCTGCCTCAGGGCTGTTGCTGGCATTCGTTGCACCACTCCCCCATCACCTTATCAATGTAGGCCGACAACACGAATATAGTGTCCCATACTACCATAATCGGTTCACGAGTCTGGTTGCTCACTGGTCACTACGGGGAGGCACGTGGCCCCAGCGTAGGCCGACAGCTCGACCACGGTGTCCCATACCACCATGCCCGTCTCATGAGTCTTAGCGGATCGAGGGACCATGGTTAAAAGGGATTTCACTGGTAAGTTTAGTACCCTAGGTTCAAGCAGTAGCGACCAAACATGGTGAACATACATTAGACACATTGGGTTACGTGACGAGCCTGACTAGCTCGAGCGCACAATCAATTAGACGACATGAAGTGCATAAGCACTTTGCGTGGCCTAACCACTGTCGCCAACTGACGTACGACTCGGGTTCGTCAAACACATCTTACGTGGTGACATGAAACTCAACCACGATCTCAAATGGTACGATTGTCTTGACTATAGACATAGTCCCAAACTCAATCAATTCTCATCCATAGCATGTGGAGTAAAGCATGATAAACAAAGTAATTCAAGCATGCTAGTAGGCATGTTATAAGGCATGTTATAAAGCATGATATAAAGCATGTTGTAAAGCACTACATCAATAGGAATACAAACACATATATAGCAAGTAATCGGTTTAAGTAAACAACCTCATGGAGGTAATCATACATGTCTCTAAGGTAGTCGAGAATCCCATCTCAACATCCTCCTAAGGCATCAACATCCCAACACTTATTCACTAAAGCATTTCCACCAACACTTAACATACACTATTTCAACATACATAGTGTATGTTAACAAACATGTGTTAGGGCGAATCCTTTCGCCAAGCAAGTATTTTACGCATACATAATATATTCATACAACAATTAATCATGGCAAACACATCTCTAAAATATACATGTATACGGTACTTTTTACAATACAGTATTTCTACATACATAGTGTATGTCAGTAAAACATGTATTTAGGCGAATCCTTTCGCCAAGTATTTTATCCATATATTGTATATCCATACAACAAATAATCATGTCAAACACATTTCCAAAAAATATATGTATACGGTATTTTCTACAAATACCTAGAATATGTAAAATTCCATATTCTACAACTTTAATCGAAACAGAAAACGGAAAGCACTTTGTACATGTGCAATTGCATGCAGATCATGAATCTATCATTATCTGACATTGAAAGCGTTAAAAACCGTAACCTATACACCTAAAGTCCTCACCTTACGCCGATAAACGCGTAACGGAGTCAGTTCGTTCACCCTCGCTTTGTCTAAGGCAGAACGGCAACCTAAGACATGAAATAGGTTAGCTATTTCATAACCTACAACCTTCACACCCCAAAATAGATCTAGGGTTAGGGTTTCTTACCTTAAAACGGGCTTGGTATCGCCGGGAAAGCGACAAGAAAGGGGTGGTGCAACCCGTGTGGTGATTGAAAACAGTAGGAGGGAGATTCTCCCACAACTCTCTAGCTTTCTCTCTCTTTTTCTCTTCTTACTTAGGGTTTTTTCCAAATTCGTATGGCTGTGAGAGAGGGTGCTCTAAGGTCCTTATATAGGCTAAAAAGTCTCCAAAGTAGACTTAAGATCAAGGTATACTTGGTTTATATCCAAATTGGCTTTAATTTAGCTCAAAAGAGGGTTTTTAGCAGCCCTCCTTGAGCCAAAAGTCGGACTTAAGCTCATTAACCTTGGATCTACGTGGAGTTATGTTTTCGTCTCAGTCGGATTCCCAGATCACGCGTGGCGGACCAGTTTCAGTTCAGCGGTCAATGGGCCTTGATCCGAAATTCCAAGCACATGTAAATGTTCCTGAAATTTTTCCTGATCCGAGGGTGTATTTGGGTCAGATTCTGACGGTCTGGTTTCTTATAAATTGACCGCAAGTTTCAAGTCTCAGATCACTATTCCAGATATTTATTTTGTAAAGGGATTTTGTGTTTTCACCCTCTTTCGCTCCGGGCTCAAGCGAACAGCCGTGGGACACTGTTTGGGGCTGATTTCCGAGATGGTTGTCAAGCCCAGCGAGGCGGTCCTAAGTCCTTAACCTCGTATTGTTCGGACTCCCCACGCGCGGTCCAGACCTGATACGGAGTTTCAATGTGTTCCCGAGGGCAGTCGGGTAATGAGTTTGATCCTAGATTTTAGGGTAACCTAGCGTCAACGAATCTACAAGTTTTGGGTCTTGTAGATCGTATTTAAAGCGATTCCAACGGATTTCATGGCTAATCTAGTTAGCACTTAGTTAACTTTGTCAAATTTCTAAAGGATTTAATCCTAAGTGATTTCTGGTCGAGGTGGTACTCGAGCCATTGTACGGAAATTTACGAGTCGTTACACTATCACCCTCCTTGAGCCACCTATTCCTGGACTTTTGTTTCCAGAAAGTTTCCTCCATACACTCCAACTTGAGTAACGACTTTCTCTCCGAATCCAAATTGGACAGAATTGCCGCTGTTGGGCTGGTAATCGACTCGTGCTCTAGCCTTTCAACCCACGCTGATGTGGCCTTTATCTGGCTGAAAATGTTCCCGAGGGAATCTCAGTTCCATACTTTTAGGGCCTGTTTAGTGTTCTTCAACTTACACAACAGGTGGATCATAGGGTTGATGAAGACATCCGATTTCCATGCGTTGGAGACAATCTCCTGGAAGCTATCTTGATGAGTCCACATCCTTTGGAAGCGGAACGGACGAGGAGCGGATGGGGGTGCTAAGGGGGAGGAAAGGAGGAGAGGGGAGTGATCTGAGGAAGGTGCTTAACGTTGAAAGAGGGGAAGAGCTGAAGCCAGGATGAGGAGCACAAGGCCCTGTCCAACCTCGCTCATCTCCTACTGAGGCCCGAACGATTGTTACACCAAGTGAACGCAGAGCCCGAGAACCCCGCATCAATGAGGGCAGTTTGGTTGATCACGTCAGAAAATTCGGATGAGCTAAACCCCGCCAACGAATTCCCACCTATTCTCTCCGCCTAGGATGAGACCGCGTTAAAATCCCCACAAACAATCCAAGGACCGGCAACCATATTAGCCTGGAAGAGGAGATCAGCCCACAAACTCCTCCTGCGCAAATAGGAGCACTTGGGGTACACGCAAGTGAAATAAAGGTGAGTGCCAATGCCTGGGACTGAAGCCCTGAAGGCTAGGAACTGATCAGAAGCCGACAACAAATCCATGGAGATTGCTCAGTGGTGGAACACCCAAATCTTCCTAGCTGCAGACAAATTGGACAGGGAACAATGAAATCCCAACTTCAGTCCAATACTGACTCTCCTAGAATCAGCAATCATGGGCTCCATGATGATGACAATCGAAGGATTATAGGACTTGACTAGCCACTTCACGTGTCTGATCGAGGGGGGATTGCCAATACCCTGCACATTCCAGAGAAGGATACTATCCATCCGAAACGCTGCCTGAGTTGATGGCCCTATTGTTCTTGGAAATCATCTTGCTGCTTCTGGATTTGTCTAAGCTTTTCTGATCCTGCATCTTGGGCACTGCACTATCTCTGGTTCCTGCTATACCAACAGGTGGAAGGTGGTAGGAGTCTGGAGTTTCGCAGCCACCTATCGAATAATCAGTATCAGAATCTGACAGGCCGATGTGGGAAGAATCCAGGGACCGGACCTAGTTATCCTGAATCTGTTGCTCCCTAATTCAAGCCTGTTGAGAGAGTAAATAGGGAGACAGATCAACATGTAACTGGCCTACAACATCATGGCAAGCCCCTGCCCTGATGGCTTCTTCCATCCTTGGAGAAGGGCCAGCTCCAGCCGCTTGAAGGGTAACTGCTAGGTTCCTCGGAGTTGCACCCTCAGATTGAGAGAGATTCCTGCATCTGTACGTGATAATCTTCTGGGGCCTGCCCTCACGGTCATGGGCTGCTGCCTGCTAAGGGGAGGGACGGTGAGGAACTCCTAGCATGAGATGGTGCTTCTCCGAAGCGCATTGGGGAAAAGGGAGTGTAGGGATGGGAGAGTGGTTGTTTGCCAGGATCGGGATCTCTACTAAGGGGGGGCGCTGATCGTTTCTACTGGGGGACTGCTGATGGCTGCGAGCCCTACTCTTGAGATCAGATCCTCTCTCAGGGAGGGGGGTGGACTGCTGGCGAGGGGAGAACGGAGTAGCAGGTATAAGTGAGTCCTACTGGGAGGTCAGTGTAGGCAGAGTTCGAACGACATTGGGACTGGTATCTGAGAGAAGTCTTAACTCTAGCCCACCCTGAAGGCAGGGAGGAACTAGGTCTTGAGGGGCATTGTGACAAACAGGTGGGGGACCTTCCTGGAACTGTCCTCTGATTGGGTAAAAGGACTGCACAACCCATTGTTTTGTGCTCTGCTCCTTCCCAGGAGAAGGAATAAGGGGCGAGGGATGGAACTTGTGAGCTCCTCTGCAGGGTTTTCAATTACTGCTAGAATGGGGTAGGAATCCTGACCCACCTTCAGGTCCACCGTTCTAAATAAGTCTCTGCCTGGCCTGACGAGCACTTTGATTCTGGCAAATGCCTGAAATATGCCGAACCTAGACACCGAGTTGATCTCCACCACCTTCCCATAGTGTTGGCCGATGTCGACGATCACCGATTCCAGCCAGGCAATGGCTAGAATACCATACACCCCTCCACGTCCAAGGACTGCATTGGGGTGCCAGGGCTCAATCGTGTCTAGGCCCAAAGCTGAAACGAGGGCACTATCTGCACTTAAATCCTTGAGCTCTTCCTTAGATCTGAACTGAAGAAGGAAAGCATCAGGAGCTAACCTGATAACATCAACTGCCGACGCTGCAAACTTGGATTTCTCGAGGGTCTTGAGGAGGTGAATGATGGGAGTTCTGTTCTGACCTACATACCCCACCAGGAACAGAGCCAAACCCTGGCATCTCTGCTCGACCGCTGCTCCATCAGTCATAACCGTGAATGACTCAGCAGCCTCCGGTGAGGCAGATGATGGAGGGGGCCTCTGTTTGAGAATGTTGCTATAGGAGTTGAAGATAGGGGGTATTTGTCTCTGATGCTGAGCAGCTGTCTACTTCCTCTTCCCCTAGGATCCGGGCTTCCGGTTTGCAGGTTGAACCGTGACAACTCGCCCGTCCAAACGTTTACCATTCAAAACCCCAATCGCGGCTCTCGCATCATCTTCGTAGGCGAATCGGACGAAGGCATACCCTCTCAGTTTGAGAGATCCAGGAAAAGTGGGTAGGTTAATCTCCCGCACCTTCCCGTATCTCCCGAAAATCAAGAGGAGATCCTCCCGGGAGCAATCAAAGGGAAGATTTCCAATGAACGCAGTGAAAAAATCAAACCTGGGTTGAGCCGGCGAAGGACTATGAGAGGTTTGGGCACGCTTCCTAAACCTGTCCGTCTTGTTTCGATTGCGGGGGAAATCCCTAACTGGAGGACGCCCTCTGTCTTGCTGGTAGCTTTGCTCTGGCGAATGCTAAATGTCCGGAGGGCGAAGATGGTGAGACGAGGAACGAAACTTCCTCATCTCTCAAGCGCTAGCCTTCCGACCGTTTGATTTTGGACACAGTTGTGTGTGGATCTGGCTTTTAAAATTAGGGTTCTTCATTGGTGTTGAAGTTTATTGTGGAATGCATATGGAGCCCAAAAGTGTAGTTGGTGGTTCCTTGTGTCAAAGGAAATATCAATCTACACAATGAGATTCTGACTTCTGATTCTGATTTAGCTTTCTGATTTGCTGATTCTGATTTTTAGCTGATTTACATGCTAATATCTACAAAGATTCTGACTAATATCTGACAGCTTTGGTGATATGTGAGCCAATTATACAGATTTATTCCTTCCTTAATTAGGATATATTAGTACATGCAGATATTTAGATAGATGTATATATGGTAGGGGCTGAAGATCAGCTTGTATTTCTTCCCTAAATAGATTGTAATCTACCTATATAATGGGCAATTGTCAATGAAGAAAGGCAGACTTTTTCAAAAGGACTCTAAACTGTCATGGTATCAGAGCTATAGCTCTAAATTTCCATTTGTCTCGTGCTCTCAAGTTTCTTAGTCTCGGTTATTCTTGTTCTAGTTATGTTGACCTCATGTCTTCCGATAAGTCCGATGTTTCTTTGATTCGTTTCAATGGCAAGAACTACTGCTTGGGGCGTTTCATTTCGGGATTTTCGTCAAAGGTAAGGAGGGGGGACATGTTGATGGCGAATAACCTGGCTCGACAAAGACAAAGACAAAGACCGACACGCCAAGTGGGAAGTCAAGGACGCACAAGTTATGGCATGGATTTTGGGATCCGTTGAACCCAACATCATCTTGAACCTTCGATCTTCTCGGTACTGACTCGAGATGTGGACATATCGAAGAAGGTCTACGATCAACAAAACAACACTCGTCGTTTCCACTTGAACATGAATTGGCCACTCTCCAACAGGGATAGTCTTTCTATCTCGATTTTTACTCTAGATTCACTAATCTTTGGGCCTGAATACACTGTGATATAGTTTATACTTGACTTACCATCCGAAGGTCTTAGTTCTGTTCAATCTGTCCCATGAAACTACTCAGAGGATCAATTTCTAATGAAACTAAGGTCTGAATTTGAAGGCACCGGATCCAATCTTATGAACCGAGAATCTGTCCCCTCCTTGGATACATGCCTAAATGATCTTCTTCGCGAGGAACATCGCCTTCTCACTCAAACCACCATGGAACAACGACGATCTACATAACATTCTCTGTAGCCTATGCTGACACAAAATGCGAGCCACGGCGGGGATATGAGCAATTCGGTGCTTCATACATTGCAAGGGATTTGGTCATTATCTTTCAAACCTGTCCCGAAAAATTCTGCAACTATTGCAAAAGGATGGCCATATCATCAAGGAATGCCCAACTCGACCCCCAAGAAATCGGAGACGGCATATCTTGTCTCGATTGGCTCTTCTAGTGCGGGTAGTTTGGTGAATACAACACAAAGTGCTCCCGCTCCTGCTCCCGTTTCATCCAACCCGTGACCCCCGACATGATTCAACAAATGATCATTTCGCATTTTCGAGCTTTAGGACTCTCGAGTAAACCCTTCACTACATCATCTCCTTGGTACTTTGATTCCTGGGCTTCCCATCATATGACAAACAATCTTTGCTTCTCTTACCAATGTAAACAAATATTTTGGAAATCTCAAAATTCATCACTGTACGATGGCAATCATTTACCTATCACGACCACCGGTGATGTTTCCTCCTCTCTCACTTGATGTCTTCGTAGTATCTCTGGTCTTACCACCAATCTTGTGTCTGTCGGTCGGTTAGTTGATAATGATTGTAAAGTAGAGTTTTCTAAATCTGGTTGTGTTGTGCAGATCAACGGTCGAGGATGATCGCGAGGGGCCTAAAGTGGGACGTCTTTTTCCTCTTCAATTTCCTCTGTCTTCTTTTTCTTTGCCTTTTGTCGCAAACTGTAATTCTCTCATGTTGATTAAAGCGTGGCATAAACGTCTCGGACATCCAAACTCTAATGTACTTCATGCTTTATTGAAATCTAGTTTTCTTGGGAATAATGAAACACCATCTCTTAGTATTGTTCGGTTTGATTGCAATTCTTACGAGACTTGGCAAAAGTAAAACTCTACCCTTTCCTTTTCACACACCGCATGTTGTCAAACCTTTCGATTTGATACATAGTGATGTGTGGGGTATGTCACCAGTCACTTCGCATGCTAATTACAAATACTTTGTCACTTTTATTGACGACTATAGTCGTTTCACATGGATTTATTTCCTTCATTCCAAAGACAGAAGTATTTACTTTTTAAGATTTTTCATGCATATATTCGGACACAATTTTCGGCCCATGTCAAAATCCTTCGTTCGACAATGGGGGTGAGTATATGTCTCATTTGTTTCAGGGACTTCCTACGAATCATGGCATCATCTCTCAACGGTCTTGCCCTTCGACACCTCAACAAAATGGAGTGGTGAAAGGAAGAACCGTCACCTTCTTGATGTGGTTCGCACTCTTACATTAGAATCTTCCACGCCCTCTCGATTTTTTTACCTTAAAGGTGTGAAGCTCTTTCCACTTGTGGTTTGTCCATCTCATTAACGGTTGCCTTCTCCCATATTGAACCATGACTCACCTTTCACCGGGTTATTTGGTCACCCTCCAACTTATTCTAACCTTCGTACCTTTGGTTGTGTCACGTTATGTTCATCTTCCTGCGCACATGAACGCACAAAACTTACGGCTCATTGTCAATTAAATGTGCTTTTCTAGGATATTCGATCGTACAGAAAAGGTTTCATTTGCTATGATCCAAATCATGTCGCATTCGAGTTTCTAGAAATGTGATTTTTTCAAAATCAATATTTCTTTTCTACCCATCAGGATCATGTTTCTCCTTCATTTTGTCTGTTTTGCCTATGTTTCCTAACTCTCTTGCAGATCCGAGGTCCCTTCTAAACCTCTCCTAGTGTATCGTGACGCTCCACCACCACTTCCCACCAACCTTCAAAGCACCTCCATACGAGCCCCCTCAGCTTCTTCCCCTCTCATTCTTGCTCTGCTTCCAACGTTTTGGCAATCCTCCCTCTCTCAAACTCGGTTTATCCTGGGTTCGTAGAGGTGGTATCTCAGATAGGTTTGGTTTCTCTTCTCCTTCATCCTTCACCTGACCACTTTGTCGTCTATTTTCTCTTCCTTCATCTTATAAACAGCAATGGAGCATGAGTGTTGGCGAAAAGCAATTGAAACCGAACTTCTCGCACTTGAAGAAAACCAAACTGGGATGTTATTCCATGTCCCTCCTCCTCATCTGAAAACCCTCCGGTAAGTCAAGTTTTTGGTGATCACAGCTTAATTCCGATGGGTCCATAGATCGTTCAAAGCTCGGTTAGTGGCACTTGGCAACAAACAAGAATATGGTCTCGACTATGATGAGACCTTTACACCAAGTGTCGCCAAAATGACCCTTTGTCCGAACTATACTCGCTCTTCTTGAGCATCCCAATCCACGGCCCTTACATCAAATGGATGTTAAAACGCATTTCTCCACGGTGATCTCAAGGAAGACGTTTACTTGAAACTTCCCTCGGTATGCCCACTTCCTCACCTAATGATGTTTGCAAGCCCAGAAACGTTCTTTGTATGGTTTGATCGGGGCACCAAGAGTATGGTTTGAAAGTCGATCTACTTTGCTTAGTTTTCTTTCACTCAAAGTCGGTATGACTCTCTCTTTCTACAAAGGACATCCACAGGTGGATCGTCATCCTCCTTGTTTATGTGGACGATATCGTCATCATCCAGGCCTCGACTTGGAGGCAATCTCTGCTCCCTATTCGAGACTTTGTTGAATTCCACATTTCACATGAAAGATCTTGGCCGGCTTACCTATTTCTTGGGTTTAGAGGTGCATCATCACCGCACGGTCTCTGGTTCCTCTTGCATCGGCACAAGTATAGTCAAGATACTGGTTTCGACTGCCGGTCTCTGGACCTAGCTACCGGTTGACACCCCATGGAACTTAATGTGAAATATCGACGTGACGAAGGGGAGCTTCTTGGGATCCTACTACCTATCGGAAGTTGGTTGGTAGTCTTATCTATCTAACCATTACCCGACCCGGACATCTCTTATCTTTCAGGGGGCATACCGTCGACAAATTCATGCAAGCAAGAGGCATCTCCATCTATCGGTAGGCCGATCCGCCGCATAATTCGCTACATTCTTGGGACACCTACTCGTGGCTTATTCTTCCCTTCCTGGTTCTTCACTTCAACTACAAGCCTATAGTGGGTGGCCCATTGGTGGTACAGGGGACGGACAGGGAATCTACTACTGGTGGTGTATGTTTCTTGGTGATGCCCTTATCTCTTGGAAATGCAAGAAGCGGACCACGTCTCCAAATCATCTACCTGGGCCCTGAGTGCACAGAGCCATGTCTGCTGACATGCTCCGAGATCATTTGGTGCGTGGTCTCCTCCAGAGCTTAGTTTCATTCCCGTACATCCTACTCCACTCCATGTCGACAACACTAGTGCCATCCAAATTGCCGCAAACCTGTCCTATCACGAACGCACCGAGCACATCGAGGTTGGCCGATGTCGACTCAATCAGGGCAAGCTATGATCATCAAGTCATCACTCTTCCACATATCTCCACAACTGCCCAAAGTTGCCGATATCTTCACAAAATCCATGCCACGTCAGCATCAACTGCCGACGCATTTTTCTCGAGGGTTAGCAAATTGATGCTTGTCGATTACCAGGAACAGAGCATCAATTTGAGGGGGATGTCAAAGGAAATATCAATCTACACACAGATTCTGACTTTCTGATTCTGATTTAGCTTTCTGATTCTGGGCTTCTGATTCTGACTTTCCAAACGATTCTGATTCTGACTCTCGCATTCATCTTCGACTAATATCTACAATACCCTGATTTGACTAATAGGAAAAGCGATTCTGACTAATATCTACAAGAGGAGATTCTGAGCAATAATATCTAAGACTTTGAACGATATGAAAAATAAACATGATTATCTGAGAGGTTTATTCCTTCCTTAATTAGGATATATTAGGACGCCTCTCATGCGATATATTTAGATAGATGTATATATGGTGAGAATTTGAAGATCTCAAGCTAGCCTTGTATTTCTTCCCTAAATAGATTGTAATCTACCTATATAATGGGCAATTGTCAATGAAGAAAGGCAGACTTTTTCAAAAGGACTCTAAACTGTCACCTTGTCCCTTGGGGAGATGCAGGGTCCCTCCTTCAATGCCTCAATAACCTCTGTCAAGTTTAACGAGAAGAATTATCTTTTATGGGCCAAGTCTGTCGAGGTTTTTCTCTTTAGCCCACGAAAAGGATCAATATCTAACGAATCCTAAACCGGAGGAATTTGACCCTAGATACAAACAATGGATTCATGAGGATGCCCATATTCGATCTTGGTTGTGGAATAGCATGGAGTCTAAAGTGAGCTCTTATTTAGTGTTTTTAAATGCGACAAAAGATGTGTAGGATACTGTGAGGAGGATGTACTTGGAACAAAATATTTCTCGTGTGTATCAATTATATGAGAAGATCTTCACTTTTCAAAAGGGTGTATCAATTATATGAGGAGATCTTCTCTTTTCAAAAGGAGGATAAACTCCATGGTGAATACTTCGCAAAATTGACTAGAATGTGGGGAAGAGCTTTCCATATATTATCATATTATATTTGACATCACCCTCATGAAGAAGCAGTGGGAAGATATGGGAATAGTGAAACTTCTATCTGAATTGCTAAAAGAGTACCAATTGGTAAAAGATCAGATTTTGGGAGGAGCTTATATTCCTTCAGTGGCAGAGGTTTATGTAAGGCTTCAGAGAGTCTCCTTAGCAAGCGAATTTGATAATGTTACTGTTAATGCATTTGATAAAGTTGCATTGGCCTCTTCTTTCAGTTATTTTAGTTCACATGGAGGCCGTGGTAGTTGTATTAGGCGTGGTGCTCTGCCTGGTGGAAGAGGTGGTAGATTCCCATGGGGCGGTAGAGGTGGTCAAGGAGACCGTATGTGTACTCATTGTGGCCTAGCAAATCATATTGTGGACTTTTACTGGGATCTTCATGAAAAATCCCCAATGATTAATCAAGCCCTTATGGTAGAGTATGCGTCTTCCAATGGTAAACCCACCACTCTTTCTTTGCGTGATCCCGGTGGTGAATAAATCAGTGTTTCATTATCACAAGAGTAATATGCGCGTTTTCTATCTTCTAATGGCTCTACATCCAACAACAGTGCTACCTCCACCTCTACAACTGCTTTGGCTCAATCAGGTAAAGCATGTCTTTTGTCATCTTTTGCCTCCTCTTGGATTGTTGACTCTGGGGCATCCAACCATATTTCTAGTAATCGTAGTCTCTTTTCTTCTTTTGATTCTGTTTCATCAAATACATCGGTTACTTTAGCTGATGGTACATTGTCTAATGTTGTTGGAGTTGGTACCGCTTAGCTGGATGCATCAGTTAGTGTCATCAGTTCTATATTCACCCAAGTTTCTATTTAGCCTTCTATCTGTAAGTAAACTAACGAGGTTCTAGAATTGTTTCGTGTCCTTCTTTCTTTCTTATTGTGTAGCTCAAGACCTCAAGACGGGCAAAGACGATTGGTGGAGGTCATGAGAGGAATAGTCTGTATTACTTGGACACAGAACCAGTAGGTGCGGCAGTGCTTCCTTTAAATTTGACAATTTAGTGGCATCATCATTTGACTCTCATCCCATCTCTTCCCAAGATGTCAGTTGGGGTGTGAAGCATGTGAGTTTAGTAAACATCATAGAGTTCATTTTCCATTTAAATTAGTTCATGATGATGTGTGGGGACCAGCTCAAGTCCCAAGTTTGTTAGGTTTTACATACTTTGTTCTTTTTATTGATGATTACTCTAGAATGATGTGGTTATATCTAATAAAGCATAGGTCGGAAGTCTTTCGTGTATTTCAAAAATTTTATAATGAAATAAAGAATCAATTTTTTGTAAAATTGTGCATGTTTAGGTTAGATAATGCCCTGAAATTTGTTTCTAAAGATTTTTAAATCTATTTACAAAGTCAGAGCATTATCCACCGGACCTCTTGTGCTTATACACCCCAACAAAATGGGGTTGGCTAAACACAAGAATAGACATTTGGTGGAAGTGACTCGAGCCTTTTTATTATGAATGAATGTTCCACAAATCTTCTAAGGTGATGTAGTTCTTACTGCATGTAATTTGATCAATAGGATGCCTTCATCAATTTTAGATGGCAAAACGCCCTTCTCTATGTTGCTTTCTGATCAACCAGCTTTTACTGCTCCTTCTAAAGTGTTTGATTGTACTTGCTTTGCTCATATATTTGGGTCAGGTCGAGATAAACTCTTAACTTGTTCAGCTAAGTGTATTTTTCTAGGATATTCTTGTACCCAAAAGGGTTATTGGTGTTATTCCCCAACTTTTAAGAAGCAGCTGATGTAACCTTCATTGAAGATGTTCCGTTTTACGTTAAATATGATCGTATTGTCGAAGCCAAATCTATGAAAGCTCCCTTGCCAAAGGTATTTCCTTCAAAATTTGATGTTGAGATAGCTCTGTCACATCCGAAGGATTTCACATAGACTTATTATACAAAAATGAGAAAAGACCAAACATTACAAACTATTCCTTCTCAATCCACACAACCAGCTCCTTCATCTACTGAGGTTCTTAGTTCTTATGAGTCTCATGAAGTTGCAGATGATCTTCCTATGTGTTTCAGAAAGGTAAATTTCTTACATTACTCATTCTATTTCCAACTTTGTCACTTTTACCCATTTGTCCACAAATTATCGTAAGTTTGCCCGTACCTTGTTTGTTATATCCATTCCTAAGTCAATCCAGAAGGCATTGTCAAATGAAAATTGGAAATGAGCCATAGATGAAGGGATAAAAGCCATGTACTCCAATGATACTTGGAAGCTGACTAATCTTCCTTCAGGTAAGACTCCAGTCAAGTGTACAGGGGTGTATACAGTTAAGTTCCTGCTAGATGGGTCAATTGATCGTTATAAAGCCATGTTGGTTGCTAAGGGATATGCTCATTGTAACGCCTCACCCAAGGGCACAATATTGTCCGCTTTGGCTGGCCCAGTGTCCACCTTCATGGCTTTGTTCTCGCAGGTGGAAGCGGTTAGCGAACCACCCGCAAAATGCGTCATTCCAATTAAGGATTAATATTGTCCGTGGCTAGGTCGCACACTGCACGCCCGCACGGTTTTACTTCTGCACAGCGGAAGCGGTTAGCGAACTACTGACAGAATGCATCATATCCTTTAGGCGAGAACCTCACATATAGCCCAGATCTTTAGGCATTCCCTTTCCGATGTGGGACAAGTGCACTACACACCCACCCCCCCTCAGGAGACCGCGCTCTCGCTCTGATACCATTTGTAACGCCTCACCCAAGGGCACAATATTGTCCGCTTTTGGCTGGCCCAGTGTCCACCTTCACGGCTTTGTTCTCGCATGTGGAGGGCGCTCTGTCTCCCGAGAGGGGGGGGGTAGTGCACCTGTCCCACATCGGAAAGGGAATGCCTAAAGATCTGGGCTATATGTGGGGTTCTCACCTAAAGGATACGACACGTTTTACGGGTGGTTCGCTAACCGCTTCCACCTGCGAGAACAAAGCCGTGAAGGTGGACACTGGGCCAACCAAAAGCAGACAATATTGTGCCCTTGGGTGAGGCGTTACAAATGGTATTAGAGCGAGGGCGCTCTGTCTCCCAAGGGAGGGTGGGTGTGTAGTGCACCTGTCCCACATCGGAAAGGGAATGCCTAAAGATCTGGACTATATGTGGGGTTCTTACCTAAAGGATACGATGCGTTTTGCTGGTGGTTTGCTAACCGCTTCCACCTGCAAGAACAAAGCCATGAAGGTGGACACTGGGCCAGCCAAAAGCGGAATATATTGTGTCCTTGGGTGAGGCGTTACAAATGGTGTGTAGTGCACCTGTCCCACATCGGAAAGGGAATGCCTAAAGATCTGGGCTATATGTGGGGTTCTCACCTAAAGGATACAACGCGTTTTGCGGGTGGTTCGCTAACTGCTTCCACCTGCGAGAACAAAGCCGTGAAGGTGGACACTGAGCCAGCCAAAAGCGGACAATATTGTGCCCTTGGGTGAGGCGTTACAAATGGTATCAGAGCGATGGCGCTCTGTCTCCCGAGGGGGGTTGGGTGTGTAGTGCACCTGTCCCACATCGGAAAGGGAATGCCTAAAGATCTGGGCTATATGTGGGGTTCTCACCTAAAGGATACGACGCGTTTTGCGGGTGGTTTGCTAACCGCTTCCACCCGCGAGAACAAAACCGTGAAGGTGGCCACTGGGCCAGCCAAAAGCGGACAATATTATGCCCTTTGGTGAGGCGTTACACTCATATTTATGGGGTAGATTATGTTGATACATTTTCCCTAGTGGCTAAGCTTAATTTAGTTCGGGTTGTTATATCGCTCGATGCGAATCATGATTGGTCTCTCTGATGTGAAGAATGAGTTCTTGCATGGAGACCTACACGAAGAAGTTTATATGGGGCAACCTTCGAGGTATGTTGCTCAAGGGGAGTCGTCTAAAGTATGCAGGTTAAACAAGTCAATATATGGGTTGAAGCAATTATCACGGGCTTGGTTTGAGAAGTTCAATAGTGTAGTTGTATCATTTGGATTAAAAAGGAGTAGTGTAGATAAGCACTCAACCTCTCCCTATATTCTCCTGACTATATTTGTCGATGATATTATGGTGACTGGTGATGACTTTGAGGGTATTAAAAGGTTGAAGGCATATCTTCAAACTTAGTTTCAAATCAAGGATCTTGGTCTTCTTCGATATTTTCTGAGCATCGAAGTGCCAAGATTGAAAGTTGGAATAAATCTATGTCAGAGAAAATATATTTATGACTTGTTAAAAGAGACATGGATGTTCGTAGCCAAACCGGTTGATAACCCTTATCTAAAACACTAGGTTGGAGGAGAATTGTTAGAAGACCCTGGAATGTATAGGAGACTTGTTGGCGGATTCATATATATGACCATCACTAGGCCTGATATTGCCTTTTCAGTTAGGGCGGTGAGTCAGTTCATGCAAAGTCTGATGACACCACACCTAGCAGCAATTATGAGGATCCTTAGGTGTCACGACCCTAAATCTAGTGTTGGTAATCCATGATTACTATACACCTGACAGCCTCCGTAAAACTCTGATTTTGGGACTTCCAACTATCACATACTAAGTCCCATAAGGGGGGCTCCACAAGGAGGATTTCTGAAAATAAAGACGACAAACACGTATCATTTCTCAAAATTTCATCATATTCAACATATGCTGCTGTGTACAAGTGAGCACATCAAGGCAAAGCCAAAACATAAACCAGATCATATTTACTATACCTGATGTACATATTCAGGGTATTACAAAAATATATATACACTAATATGTACAAAACAAAAAGGACAACTGAAGTCTGTAGCCTCTACTCCTGCAGCTCCCTACTCTCACCTGTAAAAAAAAAATTGAAAGAAAAGCTTGAGCTACTAAGCCCAATGAGTGCGTGTGTGCAATGAAAATGCATGTTTCATGTCATGCTCATATAATGCACAGGCCTGTTGGACCGATAATAATAAAATAAAGATACAATCCATTATGCCACTTTTTATGTTCCAATCATTTTTATATACAGAGGTGGGACTTCTACCCACTTTTAACATACATACCCTTTCAACGTTTCCGCAACTTTCCACATTTCCCAATTGGATCACTAAGGTCTGAAACAGAGGTGAGACTCGCATATGATTGCTACCCACTTGTATAGACTTTTTCCATCGTGGTCAACTACAGAGGTGGGACTACATAGTTCACGGGCCGAACTAGTCTAACCCACTTGTGTTGAACCTCACTATCTGCCTAACAGCGAGAAGTCATAAGTCGCCTGGCAAAACAATAGCGGACAATTTGCGAGCTCATCACACACAACCTATCTTTGTTTGCCCATAAGCAGGTCAGGTCAAACCTCTCAACCAATCGACACGCGTCAGTGGGAGTCACTGCCTACTTTGGTATTTCAGCATTCCAACGCTCTGTTCTTCCACCCGATCTAGGCATTAGTTACTCTCAATGGTACCAATCGGGGTTTAGGGACTTTCACCCACGGACCCTCTAATCATGTCTTGTTGAATTACACATTTTCGGTGTGGTGTCCAACTCAAGTCATAACAAAGTATGTTTCATCGCATTTATAATCACTGTATGCATGAGTCCACAGACAATCACAATATAGCATGTTTTTCAAGACTAGCATAGGATGACCTTCCTCATGTGGTCTCCTCATGAATTTTAAGTTTCTCATAGGGGTCTCATGTAATGCATCCTGTATCTAGACAGTTCACATACTAATCATAGACACATTGTCTGTCGCAACACAACCCACTATGATCACCATACCATGATATGAATCATTCATTCTCAATCATACAATGATACAACAACTATGAACCATGCATATGATATGCACATGACTTAGCCAATCTAAATCCAATTCGGGATTCATTCCGCTATCAAACTTCATGCCACAAGCATGCTTTTTCTCAAGAATTAACTACATCAAAAGGATGAAAGATAATTCTTTCAAACGTTTTATCAGACAAGTAACGGGCAGACTTTGTAAGGGACAAAGAGAGAAACGGATGGAAATACGTATGAATTTAAACAAAACCAAATCATCTCTATCATCTAATCTTCCATTAATAACCTAACCAATTAACTCAGAAAATCCAGCAATAACCTAACCAATTTAAATCAGAAAAGCTAGTCTTCTATAGGGCTTTGAAGGAAAATCGAGCAATAACCTAACCCTAAATCAGAAAATCTAATCTTTTATAGGGCTTTCAAGGACAATCCAGCAATAACCTAACCCTAAATCAGAAAATCTAGTCTTTTATAGGGTTTTCAAAGAAAATCCAGCAATAACCTAACCCTAAATCAGAAAATTCAGCAATATGGTTTTCAAGGAAACCCCAACGCATATATATGCGTGCTTCTAATCTATGCACTCACTTGTAACTATCAGAGGATTGGCTCTCAACCTCAGCTTCTATTTCCTTTTCTTCTTCCTCTTCTTCTCAACTTCACACTCAATAAGAAAGAGAGTGCTGGAAATGGGAAGTTGAAAGTGGGTTTTTATGTTTATGGACTTGAAACTGGTTTTAAAATTAGTTCTTGTCTAAAAAGAAGGTTTGGGAGGTGTTTTGTGATGTTTTTGAGAAGTGTAAGCTTATGGTAACAATATAACAATGTTATTTAACTAATTTGAACTAACATATTCAAGGATTTTAAAAACATCGAGGTCATTTGAGCTATTTTATTAAAATATACATGTGCATATCTATTCATAACTTACAATCCGGGTGTCCTATTGACATGCCGTTTTCGCCAGTAACTTCTTAATTCGACTACGGTCACAACGGTTAGGCTCTCGGACCTAACGGATTTTGAAAACTCGATGGTGGGGCTCCGCCAGATAAAATAAGGACATAATTGTCATTTCTTAGATTGTTTAATTTTAAGTCCGTATATTAAAATTCGGACATCGGGTTGAAATACGGCTTGCGGCTCGATAACAGAACAACATTATGATCAAGTCAAAACATTCTCGGGGCCAATGAACCTACAGCCAACGGCTATCCAGTGTATGAGCAAGATTTCGAGGCCTTGGGTGTTACATTAGGCATTCGAAATGTTACCCTGGGAAGGGTATCCTATATAGAGCTCATAGTCATTTTCTGGTAGCCAGTTGTAGATTATGCAAGGTCGAGGCATGATAGAATGTCGATTACGGGTTATTGCACCTTCTTAGATGGAAACGTGGTTACTTAGAAGAGTAATGTGGTTGCCAAATCAAGTGCGGAAGATGAATATAGGTCAATGGCACATGCTACTTCTGAATAGTTGTGGTTGAAATCTCTTCTCGAAAAATTGGGTTTCGAAGTTCAAGTTCTAATGTCTTTACATTATGACAATCAAGTTGCGATATATATTCCCAATAACCATGTTTTTCATGAGAGAACGAAGCATATAGAAGTTGATTGTCATTTCATTCAAGACGAGACATCTCAAGGACAAATCCATACACCTTATATTTCATCACATAATCAAATCGCAAATTTATTCACCAAGGCTCTTGGAAAATCTCGGTTTGAGAAACTAGTTTTCAAGCTAGACAAGTAAGACATCTATGCTCCAGCTTGAGGGGGAGTGTTATCGGTTGGGTATAGGCGCATGGCCCTCTTGGTTTTGGTTATGGGCCTATAGCCCACAAGTTTCTTAGTGTTTTTAGTCTTGGGATATGTTGGACATCAAATTTATTGTATAGGGGTTTTTTTTTTTTTTTTAAGCATATTTGCTTTTTATTACTTCAAATAAAAGAGAAAAGGGGGTGGGGACGTGCAACCCTAACCTATTCCCCTCTTCCTTCATCTTCTCTTCTCTTCTCTCTTCTTTTCCCTCTTTCTTCTCTTTTTCAATCTCTATACCAATTTACAGAAGAAATATGCTAGAAGTGGAAATAATAGACTTCATTCGGCGCCTAGCGTGGCTTCAGCATTCCAAGCCATCCTTGGGAGAGCACTCGTTGGTTGGGGTCTAGGAGAAGATTGGGTCGTATTTCAATCTGATCCTTTTACAAACGGTTGTGTCCTACCTCCCCAGTTGAGAGCAAAAGCCTCTCGTCATTCACATGGTTCTATGGTGCCCCCACCCCAAGGTTGCAATTTTTGCTTGGCTTGTGGGTAGAATTAGAAACAGGATCCTCACAATTAGTAAGCTTTAAAACATATCGATGGGGATTCCTAAGTTGTGCATAATGTGTACGAGGGATGTAGAGATGGTTGATCACTTGTTCATCCATTTCTCATTTGTGTGGAAGGTTTGGGAGAAATTCCTTGCCTTCTTTAGAAAACATTGGGTGCTGCCGGGGTCTATTGTGGGCCTGTTCCGTGCTTGGCATGGTGGTGGTACTAGGAGAAAAGAGACGGTGGTTTGGAGGATGATTTTAATGACTGTTATTTGGCTATACGGGGGGAGAGAAATAACCGGTGCTCCCAGAATTCTTTTTAGTCGGAGATGGAGGTTTATAAGAGGGCAAAGTTGGATGTAATAGGGTGGGTTTCTTGTGCTTAGGGCTTCAACCAAAGCGATTGGTCATTCTTTATGGGTTGTAATTTTTTATTTTTATTTTTCCTTTCGAACTTCTGCGCTCTTCTTAATAAATTTATCATTACCCTTCAAAAAAAAAAATAAATAAATAAATAAAAATGGTTACTCATGACCAAGTTTCAGTCAATGATAAGATCAAGTTGGATTTCAAGCGCATGCACTATCGACATTCTCAAATCTGTCAACGGAGATTATGAAGTCTTTTCAAGCTATTCATAAAAAGAAGAAACATAAAGATACTGTCTCAAGCATATTAGGTTCAATACATATGGCCAGGGTATAAATACGCATGGGTAACAGACTGCAGAAAAAACAATCAGTTATACACCCTCAAAATATGAAAGATGATTAAGAAACTGTCAAATGATGGGTAGCTGTAGCATACTATAGCTTTGGTATTGGTGGGTTTTCATAATACATGACCCAGTGCCTTTTAACTGATTGAAATCAACAGTTCTTAACTACAAATAAAATATTAGATGGTGCCTTTACAACTATAGTGATATATTTATTGATTTGTTGATTTGATTTTATTGATTGTGTTTTCATTTTCTAGGGAATACCATTTTTTCATGCTGGTGATGAGATATTGCGATCCAAGTCACTTGACCGTGACTCATACAATTCTGGAGATTGGTTCAACAGGTCCAATGTTGTTCTTGAACTTCAAGTAAATTTAGTATCTCGAAATGTGATGTTTTTTTGGACGAACATAATATTTTAGTCTGTGGATCCTGAATCCCTGATGAAGATGTACAGCATAGATTTACCACAAATTTACTAACTATCATTGATCTCATAGGAATTCAATCCTACTGACCTTGTAGGCTTATAGTGTGTAATGACTTTACTCCCATGAGAAACCTGATTTCTTTAGTCTCTAAGTTTGATTTCCATGAGAAACCTGATTTCTTTAGTCTCTAAGTTTGATTTCCATTTTCCCTAGGCTGGACTTCAGCTGTGAGTCAAACAATTGGGGTGTTGGTCTTCCTCCCAAAGGAAAGAATGAAAGTAACTGGCCACTGTAAGCATGTCCTTATTCAGTTTTAACTAGTCTGTCTTTCCATCCATAGTCTATGGTTTAGTTTGATCAACTAATTTTTTATGAAGCATTTTGTATTTTACTAAAGTATTTCAGCTTTAAATTATTGCTAATTCAGGATTAAACCACGGCTGGCTGACCCATCCTTTAAGCCTCAAAAAAGTCACATCCTCGCTGCACTAGAAAATTTCAAGGATATACTAAGGATTCGATACTCTTCACCACTTTTCCGTTTAAGGACAGCAAATGCAATCCAGGTGAGATTTTATAGAAATTGCATGTTTATACAAAGTGAAGCTCTATGCAAATTGCGTGTTTATACCTTGCGTGTTTAAAACCCTCCCTATTAGTTTTAGCAATTCGAAATAATACTTGCATGCTAATGTCCCTGGAAACAATTTGAGAGAGAGAGAGAGAGAGAGTACACACTATTAATCGTTGGTAAAGAATTAAGACCCACCAATAACTCAAAGATCCATTTCTTTTTTATGCTTTTTTTTTTATATATGCTTCTGCATATGTAGAACACACAAATTGGAGATCATCGAGAAAAGATAATTCCTACCAGAAACCATGCATCTTGGCATAATAATCAGACACATATCTCTCCCTTTGTTGCAAATGACTTATCTCCTAATAGATATTATAAATGCGGGCCATATTGTTCTGATCAACATACAATTCATAGACCATCAACCAAATCTCACGAGTAGTGGATAGCAAAAAAGCAAATTGTTTGTTTTCATTCAACATATTAAGGATCAGTGGTAAAGAGTGGTTGTTTTATACTAACATTTATATATCCCAACTGCTGTTTGCCTCCAATAAAAATCTCAATTGCTTTAGACCACTGAAGGTAATTATTTGACTTCAATTTATGCATTGTAATCTACAGGCTAGAGTTCTCAAAATGAACAACTAAGCGTTCCATTATGGAATCTATGGGTTCTACAATCTCAGATGTGGATATAAAAAATGCTATAAACAACAATAGCAAGGAGAATGGACGGTCGTAATAAGAAATTCCAATACATATAAGTAATATGAACAGCTCACCCTGCTACTTCTCAGATTATGACATGGAACTACTATTTGAATAGAGCAAGCTCACCGAATTCAGATAAAAAGCATTAAATGATTCTCTCGTTGTCTTGGAAATTTTTTTGATGCTACTCATTCTTTTTTTCTTTACTCATTTTCCTATATATAGGCAGGCACGCACATGTGGGGTCTATCAGGATGTGCCTAGAATCATCCATATAAGTAATATGAACAGGAACAGCTTACACTGCTGCTTCTAAGATTATGACATCGAACTACTATTTGCATAGAGCAAGTTCACCGAATTCAGCTAAAAAGCATTAAATGATTCTCTCATGTCTTGGAATTCTTTTTTATGCTACTCATTCCTTTTTCATTTTCCTATGTATTGGCATGCATGCACACATGTGGGGTCTACCGGGATGTGTCTAGAATCTTCCACTCTTGCTACTTCTTAGTAATACATATAAGTACTATGAACAACTCACCCTGCTACTTACAAGATTATGACATGGAACTACTATTTGCATAGAGCCAGTTCACCAAATTCAGCTAAAAAGCATTAAATGATTCTCTCATGTCTTGGAATTTCTTTTTTATGCTACTCATTCCTTTTTCTTTATTCATTTTCCTATATATTGGCATGCACGCACACATGTGGGTTCTACCAGGATGTGTCTAGAATCATCCACTCCTGCTACTTCTTAGTAATACATATAAGTAATATGAACAGCTCACCCTGCTACCTCTAAGATTATGACATGGAACTACCATTTGCATAGAGCAAGTTCACCGAATTCAGCTAAAAAGCATTAAACGATTCTCTCATGTCTTGGAAAATCTTTTGATGCTACTCATTCTTTTTCTTTTCTTTTTTCTTTTTCTTTATTCATTTTCTGATATATAGGCACACATGCACACATGTGGAGTCCACCAGGATGTGTCTAGAATCATCCACTTCTACGACTTCTAAGTAATAAGAACTGCTCACCCTGCTACTTCTATGATTACGACATGAAACTACTATTTGCATAGAGCAAGTTCACTGAATTCAGCTAAAAAGCATTAAATGATTCTCTCATGTCTTGGAAATTTATTTGATGGTACTCGTTCTTTTTTTCTTTTTTCATTTTCCTACGTGTAGGCATGCACACATGCATCGGGTCCACCAAGATGTGTCTAGAATCATCCACTCCTGCCACTTCTAAGTAATACATATTAAGTAATATGAACAACTTTTTTTTATTTTTTTTTATTTTTTTTTATTTTTATTACACGCACACACACCCCGACACACTCACGCCTTAGTGGGATTTCACCACCTATGGATACTCAAACCCTTGACCGGGTGTTGAAATTCCTAAGAGTCTACCACCGGAGCATGAGTAAGGATCCATAATATGAACAGCTTACACTACTACTAAGATTATGACACGGAACTACTATTTGCATAGGGCAAGTTCACCTAATTCAAAGCCAGATGGGCTGCAACAAGGAACCACATGAAGGGAGACCCCAACAATTGAAATGTTGTGAAGCCAACCAAAGTTTTTGTATAGAAGCATTTTTATATTCCATTGAACTCATTCAGGTTCACCTCACCCAAAAGGGATGCCTCAAAAAATAGTTTGATGAAAAATTCAGGTGGACCACACCATGCAAATTTAGAGAATTTTACATGGTTCCTTTCATGCGGCCACCTGTCTTGGATCAGACTGAATTTTGGGTTGAACGGTGAACATGAGACATCACGTTGAGCCCTGAAGAAGACCAACACACACACATATATTAGTATGAAGGAAAAGTTACAGTGTTTCACACACACACACACACACACACAGATATATTAGTATGAAGGAAAAGTTACAATGTTTCGCTGGCATACATATAAACATACTGATGTAGGACCGATGCATGAACTCAAATATTGCGTGAGATCAAGTAGCAAAATTAAAGTAATTAACAAAAAGCATAAAATTTGCTATTATCATCACAAATACCAACAAACCCCAAGGAAGATCATGCACAATTCTAGCCTAGGTTACCAAGCATCGTTATATAAGATCATTAAATAAATGAAACTGGTATCTAATGGATGTAGGGACATCCAATTAACATAGGATAAATCCTATTTCATAGTAGAAGATCTAATACTACCTAGGGTGAAATTAGGGTTTGTGGAAATTTAGGAATTATGGTTCACGGGATCTAATTGGGTGAATGGGTTAAAGGGTTTAGGTATTAGGATAAGGGAATTGAGGTTTTGGGTGGAGAGAATGTAAGGATTAGGGCTTAATTGAAGAATGGGAGGAGCCAGGGTTTGGTAATTTGGGGAAATAGGAAAGTTAGGGTTTAGGATTTAGGGTTAGGGTTTAAGAAAAGAGAGAAGAAGGTTTAAATTAAAGGGTGATGGGAAACCAAAAGGGACAAGAGTGTGGCCATACGTCCAACCCGAGGGGTTCACACGTATGGCCGTACAGTCACATGTGTGGCTAGATCGTGAGGGTTTTGGTCCTTTAGGGTTTGGCTTATTGGTAGGTATGGCAAGAGTAAGGATTAGAAGAGAGGTGAAATTTTGGGATGGAGAAGATTGAAGAACTTTGAAAAAATACATTGATGGTGGATGAAGGGATGAGAATGTGGGGATAGATGGAGACCTCACACTTCTGTTGATGAAGATTAGCTTAACACCAATCTCTCTTCCAATTCACATGGAAGACACCTTCAAATCACATGAAGATGGAAGAAGAAGAAAAGCAAGGACCCTTTTCATTCTTTCTTTTTTCTTCTAAAAAACTAATGGGAAGAAAGGTCACACGTCCCCCTCTTTTATAACTCTAAGAACTTTCAAAAATTACAATTCCAACTGTCTTGTGAAATTTAATGAAAATGCCCTAATCTAAAGAAAATCAACTAAAAGCACTCATAAGGTGTCTAAACATAAAATAATCAAAAACTAAATCCTAAAAGATGATAAAGTCTAAAAACTGATGTAGACAATCCATGATCAATGGCCCGATCATGTGATCCATGTGATCCAATGGCCTAATCGTCATATCCCTCCAATCTAAAGGTCTAGATCACTTCGTAAAGAAGCAATGTGCATCTTCCCAGTGTGGGCTCTTCCAGATGCCCGCACATGCACATGGGGCCTTTAACACGATCAAAGGTACTCGCCTAGCCGCAAGAAAATCAGTCTCCTCCTCTGATACGTACACAAAGGTGTACATGAAGTGATGTCCTCATCACATACGCACACAGAAATTACTTATTTTTGCACACTTTCCCTCATGCTGGAGCATGTATATTGATCATACCCAGCTTGGAATACATACAAAGACAATAAAGATAATGAGCATGGATCACAAATCCCCCTCAAGCACAACATGGTAGAACATAGACTGAAGCTTGCACTTCCTTCATCCGTAGAATCTTCTCTTTAAATACATGGCCATAACAAAACTCGACAACAATTGAGTCAATAACATTCTCTCACAAATATGAATGTGCATCATGTGCAATGCTTGAGAGAACAAACACAAGGTGAGGGTGCATCATGTGCAACTTCACTCACAACAAACAACAAGGTGGAGGGACACTCACACGATAAACAACCCCAATAGAAGAAGAGAAGTTGAACTAAGAAGGAAAAAATTCACTACTTGTAAAGAAATTCCCATATAGAGTTGAGTGGAGCATAATGTCATACACCTTGTGTGCACCGAATCTTCTAAGCACCGTGACGAGAGTATCAACATTGCAATCACCATCAACTCGATTTTACACGGCATTTTACAGCCCCACAACATCAAATCGTGGAGGAGGAAAATCCAGCAATAAAACTCACAAAATAAGAAACTACGACAACCATTTCTCACAAAAGATGTCGTAGTACCTCCAAACCTCGATGAAGCTTCACGAATCTTATTCCTGGTGATTGCTCTTGATCAATCGCACCTACCCCTTGGAGAAAATCTGTTCAAAACTCCTTCAGAAAAGCATCACAGTAGAAGGACCAAAATCTAGATTTTTCTTACTTTTTCTTCATTTTTTGCTTAAACACCATGAAAAATACCTTCAAAAATATGGAAAAATCATCATTATTCCTCTAAAATCCCAATATAACAAATCCTACACCTTCTGCTCCAAAAAGACGGACCAGCCGTATACTGTTGACGCCATCCATGTGCACGGATGAAGTCAGCAGTGGGCCCCACTACCATAGGTTGCAGTCAGATCCCTGATCGGACGCTTTAATACCAAGTAGAAATTAAGAAAAAAAAAATAAAATCTAGAGAAGAAATGAGAGAGGCAGAGAAGAGAGGGAGAGGAATGGCTAGGGCAACAACTTGCGTTATGCTTAGTCGAAAGACTAACACACACACAGATATATAGGGCTGTACACGAACCGAGTTAGCTCGGTTAGTTTGCTTGACTCGACTCAAAAAAGCTCGATTCGACTCGGTTCGAAACTGAGTTCGAGCCGAGCCAAGTCGAGCTGATTTTTTTAGCTCGAAAAATTTTCTAACCGAGTTCGAGCGTGCCCGAGCTCGACTCGACTCGGATCGAACCCGACTCGAATCGAACTCGGATCGAACTAGTTCGGTGACTCGGTTACTTTGATATTGATGTTGCTCACCAAGTGTTTGATGAAATGACTCAACGAAGTGTGGCTGGTGGCAAGGAAGGTATGTATATGAAACAAATATCCTTTTTCATTTTCTTGATTTTTATGTTGCTTAGAAGGTGTTTGATGAAATACCTATAAAACCACTGCTACTGCTTTACATACAGTGAGATTTTGAAGGTGCAGTTCATGTGTTTGTGAAAATGTTGCACAGGCGAACTCGGCTCGATCTTGGCTCGAACCGGCCCGAGCTACTGACCGAACCGAGCCAAGCTGGCCAGTCAAGCTCAAGGACCGAGCCGAGCCGAGTTCGAGCTGGGGTCAGCAAGTGGCCGAGTTAAGTCGAGCTGTGCCCAGCTCGACTCGGTTCAACTCGTGTACACTATATATATATATATATATATATATATATATATATATATATATATATATATATATATATATATATATATATATATATATATATATTAATAGGGCTATCAACAGGCCAGGCCTAGGATAGGTCTTGGCCCAGATTTTGAACTATTTCGGGCTGGGCCTATTCAAAATTCTGATTCTTCAGGCCCAAGCCCAGCCCATTGACATCCCTATATTAGTATGAAGGAAAAGTTACAATGCTTTGCTGGGGTACATACAAACATACACACGCACACACAAATTACATATATTTCCATACATACCACGCACATGCGCATGCTCACACACACTCGGAGCTTTCAGCTAGTTTTGCACAAGCCACTGGACATGAAGTAGCACTTTTCATCTGAGATCTAACTTTGCTGCAGAATGTGTAACTTGTCACAGGAAAGGGTGCGTTTCCATAATACGGGACGGTCTTGGGTACCTGGGATCATTGTCATGAGCATTGAAGATGGTTTTGAAGGCATGCCTGGTTTGGCGCAACTGGATCCCATGTGGGTAACATAAGTTTCCTCCTTTTGGTGTGTCCACATCCATTTTCAAAAAGACTAATTATTGTTTGATTATGGTGTGGTTATTGTTCCCAACAGCTATTCATACATTGTTGTCATCTTCAATGCAAGCCCAACTGAAGTCTCATTTGTGAACCCTGCATTGAAGGCAAGGAATCTTCAGTTACACCCCATACAGGTAACTTCACTATAATTTCAATAAGGTGACACTTGATACCGACCCATCTCACAATCAACCAGTCATTTCTTTCCAAGGTAGATGTCTTTGTACTGGAAGTAATTCTGCACTTTCCACCTGGTGGGCCCTGCTAAGGATGACCCATGGTAGAAAAACACACCGCATACAACAGTAGCTGTCAATTTGTGGCCTTCATATGGACAGTGAAATTGAAGTCAACAATTCATATTCGGAAGGGAATTGCCATCAAATTGTTGCATAGTTCAATCAGTGGTTTTTGTACCATCGGCCATCCCTAGTGGGAGGTATCAGTTGGACAGCCTGGATTCACTAATCATGCAGCTTTGTATACTTGGAAAAGTGAAAAAAAGGAATTGCATTAAAATGTATTTTTATTGACCAATCATAATTGCTTCCCAGGACCTATAATAGTCCCAAAAGGTCCATAATATGTACATTATTGTACCTTTTGAGTAACAGTCAAGAAGATCTTATGAGAATTGAGTGTCGATGAACCATGACTGGTTCGTTGTGCAACAAACTAGGAAGCTCAGTTTTATTTGGGACTGATCTAGTTGAAATGTAACAATGGTTGTAAAGTAAAGCATTGAAGTTGTTTGTGATTGGGAATTTTTTTTATTTTTTTTATTTTTTTATTTTTGCAGTTAACATCATCAGATAAACTGGTCAAGAATTCATCGTATGAAGCCTCTTTTGGGAGGTTCATTGTTTCTCCAAGGACCACCTCAGTGTTTGTTGAAATTCGAAAAATCTGATTATTGCATCGAGTAGATCTTGGTGACCTTCGTGCTGACCTTCGTGCCATTCACTCTATTATTGTCTGGATCTTTGGTATATTGGCATACTTAATCCTATGTATATGATTCGCATATATTTGATGGCTTATAAGTGTGAGAGAATACACTAGTTATGTACATAGATGCATGGCCCACTACATGAGATAGGACACCACAATTCCTTGTAATGTTTTGATTTGTGCATGTGATTATACATGCATATTGTGATTTTCCCTTAATCATATGTGATTCCAAAATGATGGCTTGTTTATGATGATGTTACTGATTCATGCTTGTGCATCAACACCATAGTTCAGTTTGACACTCGTGGTTGCCATTATTCGATGCTTGTGCAATGTCACCACAGTTCAGTGAACATTTATCCATTAGGAGTCGTCATTTATGCACCACTTGTGGTGCAAAAAATGCCTCTCCACAACAGTCATTTTGGGATTTTGGTGTAAGGGGGAGAAAAAAACCATAGATTCTAGTACTGCTCGAAGGAGCAGGACTAAATAATTAATTCAAGAGTTTCTAATGGAGTTGCCATTTTTATTCTACACAAATGTCTAACCTATGATGGGACTTTATATTAACTCAATTGTAAGCGATATGCATCCAAATATGCCAATCGAGATGCTTTCATTAATATGGGAAACAAAAATACATTCCAGGCTATAGTTTGGCACGGGCCCTTGATTACATTCTGTAAAGAAAAACCCTTGATTAAAAAGTCAAATATAAAGAATTAATCTGTTAATGGTATAGAGTAGCTTATGTAAATGATGCATAAAGTTCTAAACTATGGTCCTCTTTAGAGTGTCTAGATCATTTAGGACAAGGAGCTGGTAATAGCCTTCTGTATTCAGCATCTTGTATACCCAGCTGGGCATCGAGATAATAGCTAATTATGCACATCATATATCTTGATAGACTCTGCTCCTAAGAGGAGAGAAGTTTCAGCCTGTAACATTGAATTTCGACACGCTTGTCACAGTGTACGTATCTTTGCTTTCTTTTGATGTGTGATGCACGTCAAGTGCAGTAGAACAAATTACTTTAGATAGCCATGTAGCCTTATGGCGTACAGAAGCATGAATCATTCCGGTCTCACGTGCCAAAGTGATAAACAGATGCATCAAAATGCATATTGAGCAAGGAGCTTGACTCCTCTTAAGGGAGAGTGTGATTTGGTAAGGAGGAGAGTGGTCCCTGTTACCTTAGCACATGAGGTGCAACTGAGACTAACCTTAGCTGGCTCAGAGTGTGGTATGAACTAAGGTGTGCGACCCGCAATGCCTTAGCATCAGGTGCCTTAGCATCGGGGGTAGTATGAGACTGGCCTAAGCTTAGCTCAAAGGATGGGTGCGAAGCATACTAGACTGCACATGCAAGGGCATGAAGCCTCTCTAAGGAAGCCAGAAGGGTGGATGACTTCTTGGTGGTCCGCTTGATCGGGGGTGCGAGACCATCCTTAAGGGCCGAATAAAAGTGTCTGTGACCTTTCTAATAACCTTGAATTTTAGTATGAATGCATTATCTTTACACGTGTATCCCACGGTCCCACCCTCACATACATACTCCCACCCATATGCCACACACACACACATCCATTACACAATGCTACTCATACTCTAAACCTACAGATACCTCCATTGATCATTGACTAGTGACCATTGACTTTGACTATAAGACCCACATGCCATATATACCTCCACATTACCCTTCCTTTACACCTCACCCCTTAACCTTGACCTTGAACTTAACCAAGCAAGGTCAATGCCTCTTACACCCCCAACCATTCTTACCTACCCCCATGGCCCCCCTCACCTCTCCACTCCCATCCTTCTCTCATGCTCTCTCCATCCCTCCCCTCTCTTACTTCATCACACCTTACCCCACACCCCTCACTCCATCCCTTTCCTCTCTTACCTCATCATACCTTACCTTCCATCCCTTCCCTCTCTTACCTTATCACACCTTACCTCCATTCCCTCCCTCTCCATATAAGCAAGGCCCACTCCCCTATTGCTAGCCCTTCACACACCCAAGCTTGTAAGAAAGACAAGAGAGAGGGGGAGAGAGAGAGAGAGAGAGAGAGAGAGAGAGAGAGAGAGAGAGAGAGAGACTTCAAGCCACCCAAATCATTCATGAAAGGAACACTGCACAAGTGGAAACAAGTGAGTACATCTCATGCTTCTACATTTTTTTACTCCTTACATGATCCAAGGCAAGAGGTATCAATCCACTCAGATATGTGGTAATGATACTAAGATCAACCTACTAGAACATGTGTCTATAATGCTTAAATCAGTTCACTTGAACATGTGTTTATGATGCTTAAATCAGTCCACTTAGACATGTGTTTATGATGTTTAAATCAGTACACTCAGACATGTATTTATGATGTTAAGATCAATCTGCTAAAACATGTATTTACCATGTTTAAATCAGTCCACTTGGACATGTATTTATGATGTTAAGATCAATCTACTAAAACATCTGTATGATGCTTAAATCAGTCCATGTAGACATGTGTTTATGATGCTCAAATCAATCAACTAGACATGCATTTATGATGCCTAAATTAGTCTAGTTGAATGTGTGGTATGGTGCTAAGATCAACCAACTAGAACATGTGTTTATGATGCTTAAAGCAGTCCACTTGTACATGTGTTTATGATGCTTAAATCAGTCCCACTAGAACATGTGTTTATGATGTTTAAATCAGTCAACTCAGATGTGTAGTAATAATGCTAAGATCAACCCACTAGAACATATGTTTAGGATGCTTAAACCAATCCACTCGGATGTGTGGTAATGATGCTAAGTTCAATCTATTAGAACATGTGTTTATGATCTTTAATCAGTCCACTCGGATGTGTAGTAATGTTGTTAAGATCAGCCCACTAGAACATGTGTTTATGATACTTAAATCAATCCAGTCAGATGTGTTAATGATACTAAGATCAGCCCATTAGAACATGTTAATGATGTTTAAATCAGTCTACTTAGACGTGTTTACAATGTTTAAATCACTCCACTTGAACATGTGTTTATGATGCTTAGGGGTCATTTGGATGGGAGTAAATGATATTTGAAACCAATCCACTTTAGACATGTTTATAATGCTTAAATCAGTCTATTTGGATATGTAGTAATGATGTTAAGATCAGCCCCACTAGAACAGATATTTATGATGCTTAAATCAATCTACTTGGATGTGTGGTAATGATGCTGAAATCAGCCCACTAGAACATGGGTTTATGATGCTTAAATAAGTCTACTTGGATGTGTGGTAATGATGCTAAGGTCAACTCAGTAGATGGGTCTAAAGTTGATTATGCCCATGGTGTTTGGATGGGGGCGAGGAAGTCCTCCGTACCTTGGCATGGATTATGTAATAGGTCTACGCCATGGCGCAAAACTCTACCCTACATGAGCTTGGTGCATGGCACCATGGCTATCCCCGAGAGGCCTTGCACATGACATAGGGTCCTCTCGGTGGGTAGTAAAATGTTCAAGCAAGGCTCACCTTATTATCTACTACACCTAAAGTTCCTTAGTCTTCATAGCCTAAGAGGCCAAATGAAGTAGAAAACATGTCCAAAAAGTGTCTAACTGGGTACCCTCCAAATGTTGAGAGCTATTTATAAGCTTAGGGGTTCTGAATTTCTTGCCTTTGAGGTGGCAAGTACGCCAGTCGGGACCTTTTTTTTGCAGCTCGACTGGGTTTCGCTACTGGTCAGTGCTCTGTGGGCCCCACCATGATGTATGTTTTTTTATCCACACCGTACATCCATTTTTACAGATCATTTTATGGATTGATCCAAAAAATGAAGCAGATATAAATCTCAACTGGGCCACACCACCGAAAAACAGTAGTGATTGAATGTCGACCATAAAAAACCTCCTAGGGCCTACTGGAATGTTTATTTGACATCAAACCTGCTGATTAGGTCATACAGACCTGGATGAATGAAAAAAAAAAAAAAACAAATATCATCTTGATCCAAAACTTTTGTGGCCCCAAGAAGATTTTAATGGTGGGCGTTCAATCAACACCTTGTGGTCTACTTGAGATTTCGATCTACCTTGTTTTTGACCTCACACCATAAAATGATCTGAAAAGATGTATGAACGGCATGGATGAAACACATACATCATGGTGGGGTCCACTGAGCACCGACCACTAGTCATTGGCTAGTGGCAGCGTCCGTTTCCTTTGCACCTGCCTTTCATAGGGGGTTTTATGCATGTTGCCGTGGCTTTGGCGAACAACTCATCACAACTTGGGAGTCCTTATAATGTTGCAGACTCGACCACGAATCTAGATGTTGTTGTGATGCCATTGGATGTGTGGGGCCCGTTTTGATTAGAGTGCAAAACTCCATATCAACACGGGTTTCATGTTCAACCTTGGCAAATTTTAAGGGTATAATTTTTTTAAAAAAAGTAAATTTGTATGGTACACGCATACATCCAAACATTTATCTACATATTCAACCGTTCATTTGTTTATCTGGCCATTCACTTAACTATCATTGCATTTAAAATAAAATAAAAAAATCTATCTATGCATTTATAGGATCATCTATCTAATCCATCCATTAATTATGACATTCAACCATTAAATCATGTAACCAGACACATAATTAATCATCCAACCGTTATATTATATGTTCATACATATATTTAATCATCCATCCATTCATTTATGTATCTAACCATTCATTCAATCATTATTTATCTATTCATCCGTTAAATCATCTATCCATTCATTCATTTGGCCATCCATCCAACCATTTATTTAATCATAATCATATGTCCATCATTCGTCTAGATGATTGTATACAAGTCCATCCATCCATGCATCCGTGCATCACTTGTACAAGGCACACATGCATCACCCTTGTACATAATTCACACCATCACACATGTACACTACCACACGTCTCACCCTACACCAACACACCAAAGGTGTGCACGTGCGAAATTCATACGTGTGCTCCACCCCATGAAGCTTCCCACCCCCTGACTCTCTCTCTCACTCCTCCCCATCTCCTCCCCCTTTCACTCCTAGTGTTCCCCTCTCTCACCCTCACTCTCCCACTTCATGCCCTTAACATCCTCTTTCTACCAAATACGCCACACCCTCTTTATGGGTCGTTTGGCACCATAAAGTAACCGGGGGTTTCAAATCCCCTCAAACAAGGGGTTTCAAATCAACTGTGAAAGCTTAGATTACATTTAAAATCTTTCCAAGAGTTGCATATGTAACATGTGTGTCACTAGACTATTAATCTATTGGACACATGGCCCACTAATTATATCCCAAAATAATTAGATTATCAATTTCATCACTATAATTACTTTAATACGATGATCAGCATCATCCAAACATTATCCATGTAAATCAATGGCTTAAAATTGTTGGTTAGTCACTCAGACATGATCTTGTGCTTGTGGCCCATCTGAGACTTGGAATTTCATCATTTTCAAGCAAAGTATATATTTCAGCAGGCTTCCGGCAACCATTGTGTCAAACATTACATACGTTCACTAATTATAGTAATTAAATTCAAACCCCCCATAAATATATATTTTATGCGTAACTACTTTTGGATTAAAGTTGATTTATGAATCTAGGGTGCCAAACACAATAAGAGGATTTCAAATCTAGGGGGTTTCAAATCCAAGGGGTTTCGAATCTACGCTTCCAAAAGGGCCCTTACACTTTACCTCTCTATAAAAAGAGACCCAAAGTCCTTTCCCCTTGTAAGCATTCTATGTCTAGAGAGAGAGAGAGAGAGAGAGAGAGAGAGAGAGAGAGAGAGAGAGAGAGAGAGAGAGAGAGAGAGAGAGAGAGAGAGAGAGAGAGAGAGAGAGAGATGTGAGTGAACTCTTTTTTTTTTTTTTTTTTTTTTTTTTTTTGTTTTTTTCGTTCTTCCTTTCTTTTTATTATTATTGTATTGTTTTGAATATGATAAAACAGGATTGTTTGCACCTAAGACCAATAAGGAATTTTGGGCTAATTGGACGCCCAAATCAGGTCAGCAATTTGAGGCCCAAATCTCTCCATCAGTACCACTCCTTTGGGCGTATAAAATTTGCTCGAAATGGACCAGTGGATGGACTCTGAATCTACTAAAATCAGACCCTTGGATGAGTGCCCAAAACAATCCCGTTGGACTACTTATCAGACGTCCAATGTTGCCCTTTCAGGTCATAAAGTGAACGTCTGAAGTATACGCAATGTGACCCATTTATGAGATGTCAAGCTGTCCCGCATTTTTTTGTGTCCTTTCCATTATTTGGTACAATTAGTCCATCACTTCTATGTGCACAAAACATGATTGTTGTCCATTATTATTAGAGCTGGGCACAGGACGAAACATGATTGTTGTCCATTATTATTAGAGCTGGCACGGGCGTCCGACTCGTTCAGACCCAACTTGACCTGAACCGAATGGGTGAGTCGGTTCAAACTGAGTAGGCTTCACCCAATCTGAACTCAAACCAAGTCTGAGTTACCTAGTAACTCGATTCGACTCGACCCGAAACTCAATCCACTCATACTCAACTCGATTCGGGTTCAGGCATATATATGTATGTGTGTGTGTGCACGCGCGCTCCTACGCACGTGCACACTTTTGCACGCATGTTATGGGCATCTAATCCAAAAAGTCCATGTGATGCGGAATCCCATGAAACCCCATGGGACAAATTTTCACCATGATTTAAAATTCTAGTGGGTCATAGCAAAGAGAAATGCAAATCAAGGGAGAAATTTGTTTTCATTATTCAAGGTCCACCAAAGTTTTGGATCAAAGTAAAAATTGGGCCTGGGGAATTTCATGAGGTGCTGCTTTATGTGGACCATTCAGATTTTAGAGTCACATCACATATGATGAGTTCTCAAAAAAGTTCGCACAAGTTCCGTGAGAACTGATGCGCAGCTGAGCATCCGGCTATACACACATACACACACACACACACACACACACACCTAGTTTCTAACTATCTCTAACCCTATCTACCGCACCCGACCCCGACCTCATCCCGAACTCTCTCTCCCTCCCTCCCTCATCCTCCTCTTCCAAGCCCAGTAGTGACCCTCTCTCTCTCTCTCTCTCTCTCTCTCTCTCTCTCTCTCTCTCTCTCTCTCTCTCCCGACTTGGTGCCAACCCGACCCAACTTGGTGCTTATAATCGAGTTGGATCAAGTTTGGGTCAGGCCTATTTCAAAACCAAATCGAGTTGGGTGAGCCCTAACTCAGCCCGACTCGACTCGATGCCCAATTGTTTATCATCATTATTATTATTTTCATATCAAACCATGAAAGTTGTTTATCATTTTAAATGTTTACACCTTGCAAAATCCATTCGTTAATAAAGGAAACGGACTCGAATATGCTCCATTTGGACCCCATGAATGGGCGTCCAAAGCTGCCTATTTCGGGCCGTTGTTTGGGCATCAATAGAGGTCCAATATGGACCCTCTTCTTAAAAACCAAAGAGAGTCAAACCTGGACCATAAATCTGTTGTGCATCGAGGATCAAATCTGCTAAGTTTTAATGTTAAGTCCCTGAATACCCATGCATATTCATGCACTGGTTTTGATTATTATAAACTTGCAAATCTGTCCACATTTAGGCCTTTTAAAGTCATAGAAATCTGTCCAAAAAGTGGACCATTTTATGGATCACAATTTAGCATCCCTAAATTTACCAAAATTGGATCGTGAGAAGCTCCACTATGTAATAATCCAAAAAATTTGGCCCATGTGAAAGTACACGAATGTTCATATATATATATATATATATATATATATATATATATATATATATATATATATATATATATATATATATATATATTTGTGCACGCGTGCACACACACACACACACACACACACACACACACATATATATATATATGGGAAAAGGTACAATGCGCTCGAGCTTACGATAAGCTCCCGTGAGGTCAAGCTGTGTGGGCCCCACCGTGATGCGTGTCGACCATCAACACCGTGCATTTGATGGGTCCCCTTTAAATTATAGGATAATCCAAAAATCAGTTGTATACGGAACTCAGGTGGGCTATACCATCTAAAATTATGTGAAGACACCGTTAAAACATATAAAAGCACTTGGTGGGGCCCACCTGAGTTTTGCATGTGCCTGAAACTTGGTCTGAACCCTCATTCAAGTGGGACATACATAATGGATGGGCTGGATTTGCAAACCACATCTCGGTGGGCCCTCCAAAATGGTTATGAATGTTTTAATGGTGCACGGCCCCTCTCCACTTTTGTATGTGGTGTGGCCCACAAAAGTCACGGATTGACTTGATTTTTGAGACCTAGGCCACGATGGAATGGTGCATCTGACTGATGGGGTAGATGTTCGAAACGCATCACGGTGGGGCCCACACAGCTTGACCTCATGGGACGGACTCGTGAGGTTGAGCGCATAGTACCTTTTCCATATATATATATATATATATATATATATATATATATATATATATATATATATATATACACACACACACACACACACACAAATACATCATAATAATCATTAAGACCTCATATATCTTGGTATACTCAATTATTTATTAAAGCAACTGTCGAAATAACCATTCATTGTTAGATTGATCTATCTTATCATCCATTTTTCTTTTGAACCACTCGATCATATTAAACTAACCATGAGATCATTATATCTGTTCATATACACTTTTATTTGAGATTATGATCCATTCATCTTACTCCGACATTGTATAAATAATTCCTACGGTTAGAAATCTCAATTTGAAAATCCTATACACTTGTACAAATTATCCAGAAAATCTAAGGGTGTATACAATCATACCTTTGAACCCTTCTAAAAAACTTAATTATATATGTCCGAGTTTGTTAGAATTTGACCAAAATTCACTTTGATTATTTGAGGCATACATCCTTATTCTCCCCTCCTAGATCATAATATCTTACTATTTATTGAGATTTTCCCTCATATCTACGTGATGGCTCACCCAAAAATCAAATGAAAATTACCATGATGATCCTTATATTTTTTCCAACAAATATATCTGACTATCTTTTACATTTTACTGCGATTGGACCTAATTTCAGAGCTTACAAGCCCTGGATATCTTTTGGTGACATTCGTGTAGTTTTTTAAAGGGAGATAAATTATACATGCATCCATATGTACATGTTTATATATATATATATATCACCCAAATCTCACAATCGGATAATCTGTCCACAAAACCAACCATAATCAACCTCTATAACCACGAGTTACCGTATGGTCCACATATATGCATCGTAGCCATCAAATTGCCAATCCAAACAAAATTTTAATTATACATACAGTACTGAACACTTTGCCTGTCGATTTTACCAATTCAATTTCTACGTGGGACCACACACAACACCAGAAGAATAACATAATTTGGAGAAATTTTAGGCTTGATGATAGATGATGTCATCAAGGGTTGTTCAAACATCAACTTGGACCATTTGATCGACAATCCGAACACCGTGATGCGTTTCGAACATCTACCCCATCAGTCAGATGCACCATTACATCATGGGCCTAGGTCTCAAAATTGAAGTCAATCCGTGACTTGTGTGGGCCACACCACATACAGAAGTGGAGAGGGGCGTGCACCATTAAAGCATTCATAACAATTTTTGAGGGCCCACCGAGATGTGGTTTGCAAATCCAACCCATCCATTATGTGTATCCCACTTGAATGAGGTTTCAGACCAAGTTTCAAACGCATGCAAAACTCAGGTGGGCCCCACCAAGTGCTTTTATATGTTTTAACGGTGTCGTCACATAATTTTAGATGGTATGGCCCACCTGAGTTTCGTATACGGCTGATTTTTGGGATATCCCATAATTTAAAGGGGACCAATCAAATGCACGGTGTTGATGGTCAACACGCATCACGGTGGGGCCCACACAGCTCGACCTCACGGGAGCTTATCGTCAGCTCGAGCGCATTGTACCTTTTCCATATATATATATATATATATATATATATATATATATATATATATATATATATATATATATATATATATAATCAATACAATTAAAGATGTACACGAACTGAGTCAGCTCGATTAACTCGCTCGAGTCACTCGGTTAAAGCTCGACTCAACTCGGATTAAAATTGGGTTTAGGCCGAGTTGAGCTATTTTTTTGGTGCTCGAAAAAATTCAAGTCGAGTCCAAACTGGATCGAGCTCGACTTGACTCGACTCAATCTTGGGCTTGAACCCGGCTCGGTTCAAGCTCAGATTGAAACTAGGTTGGTTGGGTATATAAATACCTGGTCATCTAAAAAGGCATAAACCCCAACTCCCCTAACTTTCAAGTACTTGTTTGTCCAAACCGTAACTCCCCTAACTTTCGAGCACTTGTCCATCCAAACCTCACCCGACCACTGACCTTTTGTAATGTCTCGGAAAAAATCTGTATAAAGGCCCGAGTATCACCTCAGGCAGAAATCACTAAGGACTGAATCCTGTAAAAATTAGACGAAAATTAATTAAGTACTAAATTGAATTAATTAGCGAATTAGCTCAAATCACTTTCAATACGAACTACAAGACCCAAAACCAATAGAATCATTAACTCTACATTATTTAAAAACCTAGGATCAATCTCAAAACCCAATTTCTCTCGGGAGTATCTTGAAAATCCGTATCGGACCTGGACCGTGCCTTGAAAGTCCGATTACCGCGGAACTATATGGTTATGACCGCCTAATTGGGCTTGACAACCATCTCGAAAATCAAGTCCCAATAGTATCCAGAAACGCATAACTTAAGCTCGGAGTGAATTGTGTGAGAAACACGAATATCTTTAGAAAATGAACTCAGATTTAAGTGAATTAGGTCGTTCACTTACAGGCCAGATTTAAGGTTTCAGACCGTCAGATTCTGTCCCAACAACACCCTTTGATCAGGGAAATTTTCCTACACAGGTCAGTGCACTTGTGGCCCTGATCGAGTGACGATAGCCGTTGAACTGAAACTGGTCCTCCACGGTCGATCTGTAAATCCGATCAGATCGAAAACTTAATTTGACCTAGATCCATTATCAGGGAACTTTCTCTGGACCATATGCAAAAAAGGGCATCCAAATGAGCCCCGTTGGTCCGAAACAACCACCCTTTGGCTATATCCTAAGTATACCATGGCCCTGGGGCTATTGGCATCAGTTCTGGGCCTATATAAGGGCCTTAACCCATCCCTCTCTCATTCCATACGAATTTCCTAACCCTAGGAGAGAGAAGAGAGAAAAGAGAAGGAAAGAGTGAGGAGAAGAGAGAGAGAGTGAGAGATAGTTACTGGGATTCGTTCCCGCCACTCCTCGTATCGAATCGTCTCCCAAGTGTCGCTATACCGGCGATTTCAACTCCGTTCTTGGGTAAGAAATTCTAACCCTAATCTGTGTTAGGTATCCAAATAGAGTAAATGGTGAAATAGCTAATTTATTTCATGCTATAGGTTGCTGTTGTGTCGTAGACAAAGGCGTAGTGTTCAAACTGAGTTTGATACGAGTATATCGACGAAAGGTGCGGACTATAAACATTTAGGTTATAGTTTTCAAGGCTTTCAATATTAGTTAATGATTTATGACTGACTTGATTGCTGTCACATGTGCTTAGATATGATGATTACCGTATATTACACATATATATGAACTATGTTGAATATCATGCTTTCCATGTGTTTGTTGAAATGTTTGAATGAATATGGAATTATGATTTGTACTTGTCATGGTTATTGATTGAGAATATATGATTGTTGTATGTGTGATAACTCCTTTATAAAAAGATTTATCCTATTACATGTTATAACCAAGTTATATCATGTATATCGAAAGGTGTAGCCTAAGTGTTTGATAAAATGTTTGAATGAGTAATTGTTTGATAAAATGTATTTATTAAAGGTGTTGAGATAAGATTCTCAATCACCTCAACTATATGCATTGATTTCCTTATGTAACCTCCATCCAACTACGTGATTTAGGTACGAAATGCATATGTGTGATAATATGTTTATTCTGTATTTTTATGAAATGCTCAAATGATTGCAATGCTTGAATTGTTTGCTCAATACTGCTATGACTACCATATGTGAATGTTATTATCTCGGATTGTGATTGGGACTATGACGTAGTCCAAGCATTCGGTAACAGATTTCGTCAGAGTGGCTGGATTAGTTCCTCCACCAAGGACACGTTCTATGAATTCGAGTTGTACGGTGATTATCGACAGTGGTTAGGCCACACGGAGTGCGTATGCGTTCCATGTCGATTAACTTAGTGTGCGCTCGTACCAATCGGACTTGTCAAGAAACCCGATTAGCCTAATGTGTGTTTATAATGTATGGACACTACTGCCTGAATCTAAGATACCACTTACTAGTGCAAAGCCCGTTTAACCTTGGTACCACTATCTAATAAGACTCATGAGCCGAGCATGGTGGTGTATGGGACACAGTGGTTGAGCTGTCGGCCTACGCTGGGGTAACGAGCCTCCCCGTAGTGACCAGTGAGCAATGTAAACTCATGAGCCAAATATGGTGGTGTATGGGACACCGTATTCGAGCTGTCGGCCTACGCTAAGGTGACGAGCCTTTCCGTAGTGACCTTAAGTATAAAATAGGCCTACGATCAGGTGACAAGCCTCTCGTAGTGACCTCAAGTGTGATTTAAGCCTACGCCGAGGTGACGAGCCTCCCGTAGCGACCTATAGTGTAAACTCACAAACTTGCATGTTGTATGCGATTAATTAGGATTGACGACCCTAGATGGATTATTGTTTGGGTCAATGATATAAAGGGAGGTACCTTAGCTTCTCGAACCTGCTGCATGAATAAATTTAATTAAGAACTTGGCTAATCACGCACATGCACCGCTTTGCATACGCCTTTGGCATTGGAGTTGAGCACAGCCGGAGTGTTGCATGTGTGACCGTGAGATGATGTCGCAGAGAGAGTGCAGGCACACGTGAAAAATGGAAAAAAAGCATGGATTTTGAGACGGTTGTGGACCGTCTCTAAAAATCCTTGGTTTAAAGACGCTTTAGAGACAGCCGTAAACCGTCTCTAAAAGTTTAGACGGCTCTTGACCATCCTTAATATTATCTTAAAATGTTGAACGCCCACAAATCATTTAGGACGGTCGGAATCTGTTGTTAACTGCGGAGAAAATACGGCTATCGACCGTTTGAAATAAAAGACGGTCTTTGACCGTCTTATATGTGGTCATCTGAGACGGTAAATGATCATCCGCATTAAAGACGGTCATTGGCCGTCTTTTATTGGTAATCTGAGACTGTCAAGGACCGTCTGCATTAGAGACGGTCATTGACCGTCTTTTACTGGTAATTTGAGACTGTCAAAGACTGTCTGCATTAGAGACGGTCATTGGGGACCGTCTGCATTAGAGATAGTCTTTAGCCGTGTGATAGCGGTCTTTTGAGATTGTCAAAGACTGTCTGCATTAGAGACGGTCTCTAATGCTCAGGTCAAAAATTAAGAACAAAAAAATTATGAATTTTGAAAAAAAAAAAAAGTTGAGAAGCTTAGAAAAATAATTAACAATGTTTAGGAAAAATTTATATTTCGAAAAAAAAAAATTAAGAACTTTGAATAATGTTGATAATTTTGAAAAAAAAAAAAGATTTCGATAAAAAAATGATATTTTAAAAAAGAAAATATAAGAAATTAAATAAAATTGTGAAAAAATTGACAAACTGTAAAAAAAAATATATTTTTTTTTTTTTAAAGAAAACTAGATTTTGTATTTTGACAAGAAAAATTAAAAAGTTATATAACAAGATTTCGATAAAAAAATGATATTTTGAAAAAGAAATTTTAAAAAATTAAATGAAATTGTGAAAAAATTGACAAATCGTAAAAAAATTTTTTTTTTTTTTTTTAAAGAAAACTAGATTTTGTATTTTGACAAGAAAAATTGAAAAGTTATATAACAAAAGTGAGATTAAAAAAATGATATTTTGAAAATGAAAATTTAAGAAATTAAACAAAATTGTGAAAAAAATGACATATTGTAAAAAAATATATATTTTAAAAAAAAATGAAAACTTATGAAAAAATACATATTGTAAAAAAATATATATTTTAAAAAAGAAAACTATATTTTGTATTTTGACAAGAAAAATTGAAAAGTTAGATAACAAAAGTGAGATTTTGATGATGTGTTGTATATCCTTGCCGCCCCTATGTTTCTCCAACCCATTTTTGAGCCGGGTATAAAAAATTGTGTAGATTTAAATCTTAAGTGGACCACACTACTGGAAAGAATGATAATATAGTACCTTACCATTAAAAATTATAAAGAGCCCATCGTAAGATTTTAGTAATGTTTATTTGCAAATCTGAACTTTTTAATTAAGTTCAAAGCATATTTGGTTTGAGAAATAAAAATACCATCAGGTTGTTGTTTTACTTGCAACCCTAGGAAATAATTCAATTCCACAACCATGCTCATTTCGAACTTAAATTTCATTAAATCAGCAAACTCAACAGTCATGTTAGTACAGGTAGATCCATAAATAATATCATCAACATAGATTTGCACCATTAAGATATGATCGTTATGCTTCTTAACAAAAAGAGTCTTATCAACACTTCCCATTAGAAAATTAAAACTTAGTAAAAACTTAGTCGATTTCTCATACCATGCCTTGGGAGCTTGTTTCAAACCGTAAAGAGCCTTTTTTAGGCGATAGACATGATCAGCATTCTTAGGGTCTTCAAAACTCGTTGGTTGTTCAACATAAACTTATTCATGTAGATTGCCATTTAAGAAGACACACTTTACATCCATTTGATAAATTTTGAATTTTTTAAAGCACGCAATGGATATGAATAGTTTGATTGATTCAAGATGAGCTACTAGAGCAAAAGTTACATTATAGTCGATGCCTTCAATTTGAGTATACCATTGTACAACCAGTCTAGCCTTGTTTTGAATTATATTACCAAGTTCATCAAACTTATTTTTAAAAATCCACTTAGTTCCTATAATATGTTTATCTTTAGGTCTAGGAACAAGATACCAAACATCATTTCTCCAAAATTGGTTAAGCTCTTCTTGCAGAGATACTATCTAGTTTTTATCAGTAAGAGCTTCTTTTACGTTAGTCGGTTCTATCTGGGATGTAAAGCACACGTAATTACATGTCTTCTGGTTGTCTACGAGTGCGCACACCAGTGAGAGAGTTTTTAAGAATTTGAGTAGTTGGATGATCTTTAACAGTCCTTAGTTCAGAATTAGTTTGATTTGATGAAGTATCTGGTTTGTCAATTAAAACAACTTCATCATTATCTGAACTTGGGGCAGGTGTATTTAAGTGATCGTCAATGACCACATTGATGGACTTTTGAATCACACCGGTCATCTTGTTTAGTACTCAATATGCATGACTGGTCAAAGAATACCCTAAAAAGATACCTTCATCACTTTTAGTGTCAAACATTCCCAGATTTTCACGGTCACGTAAAATATAGCACTTGCTGCTAAAAACTCGAAAGTATTTGACAGTAGGCTTCTTATTAAACCACATTTCATAAGCTGTTTTATTATAAGTTTTACTTGTATAAACCCAGTTAATTATATAGCATGCAGTATTAACGGCTTCAGCCCAAAGATTTTTAGGGAGCTTCATACTATTTAACATTACATTAGCCATTTCTTGAAGCACTCTATTTTTTCTTTCAACAATTCTATTTTGTTATGGTATTTTGAGTACAGAGAATTCATGTGATATTCCCTGATCACAACAAAATTTCTCAAAACTGCTATTTTCGAATTCTAATCCATGATCACTATGGATCTTACTAACTAGAGAACCTTTTTTAGTTTGGATCCGTTTGAGAATCATTTTTACTTCATCAAGGGTCTCTGATTTATCTCTTAAGAAAGTTATCCAAGTAAATCTGGTATAATCATTCATGATCACCAGTATATATTTTTTGCCACCTCGACTCTCCGTCCTGGTTGGTCCTACAAGATCCATGTGGAGAAGTTCGAGCGGTTTTGATGTGGCATTGGAGTTCACCTTTTTGTGAGTACTCCTAGTTTACTTGCTAATCTGGCATTCGCCACATATTTTATCTACTTTTTGAAGTTCAGGTAAACCTCTTATTAGTTCTCTTTTGCTCAATCTATATAGATTGCGGTAGTGTACATGTCGAAGGTGTTTATGTCATAACTCAGTTTCATTGGTATGGACCATGTAACACAGTTGATTAGATGAGCTAGAATCATTTACGATGTAGCAGTTTTCAGAAGTTCTACGACCAGTTAATATTACTGAACCATTTTTGTTTAATATTTCACACTCTAGGTTAGAAAATTTAACACTATGATTTTTATCGCATATTTGAGAGATGCTTAACAAGTTATGTTTTAAACCTTCAACGTATAGAACATTCTCAAATAAAGGGAGGTTAGAAAGTTGAACCGTACCTTAGCCAATAATCCTGCAGTTGCTACCATCACCAAATGTGATTGAACCATCAGTCATGTCTTTAAGAGTGGTGAATAAACCTTTGTCACCAGTCATGTGCCTGGAGCATCCACTGTCTAGATACCACTTTAAATGGCTTGAAGCTTTGAAAGCCATGTGGGCAACCAAGCAAGTAACCTTAGGAACCCATTTCATAACTATTTTGGGTTTAGGAGTATAGTTGGTCTTCTTTTGTTTGTAGTTATTGTAAGAATGACCCACCGAGTTAGATTTTAAGAGCTCCTTAAGTAGATCAACTATTTTCTCAGCTAAAGTGTTTCGGTTCTAATTTTTATAGTTGATATGGTTACTTTTAGTTTTGAAAGATTGAAAAGTTTTAGCATTTTTAGAAAACTTTTGATTAGAACTTTTCTTTTTTGAGTTTGAGAAATCTCCTTTTACAAACTTAGTAGGAGTATTCTTCTGTTTAGGAGAAACATTTCTATCATAGCCTAAACCGGATCGGTGGCCACATTTTCTTGATCCAGACAAACATTTTTCTAATTTTGGATCACCTTGGGCATACCTCCATGTATCCTTTAAACTCAAAAGTGAAGAGATTTCAAGTTTAAGTTTTTCATTTTCAGATTTCAGATTTTCAACCAGGGAGGTTTTGAATTCTAAATTGTATTTGCATTTTTCATAACAATATGAAATATGAGATTCTTCTAAAATAAGAGTTTCAAAATTTTCTTTAAGCTTTGAAAACTTTTCTTTTTGAAGTTTAAATTTAACAACAATTTTACAACTTTCCTTGTATAGGGCATTATAAGCGTCTTGAAGATCTTCTTCATTTTCATTATCACTATTCAGATTTTCTTCACTAGTAGAATCATCATAATTTGAAAAAGTGAACTTGGCTAGAGTCATAAGGGCTTTGATTTCATTGCTCGACTCGGTTTCAAAATCTTCTAATTCAGAAGAGACTTCAGAGTCAGAGGATTCATCTTAAGTAGCCAACATACTCTTCTTTTTGGATTTGTCCTTTTTAGGACACTTGTTTGCTAAATGCCCATATTCTTGGCAGTTGTAACATTGACTGTCTTTTAATGATTTCTAAGTTTTAGATTTAGATTTAGATCTTTTCTTATCATTTGATTCTTGAAAGTCAACCTTCTTTTTACTTTTGAAAATCTTGTAAAACCTTTTCGCTAAGAGAGCCATATCATCTTCAGAATCATCAAAATCAGAATTTTCTTGAGAAATACATTTAAGGGCAATAAATTTACCTTTAGGAGCTTTAAGACTTAACTTGTAGGTTTGTAAAGACCCAACTAATTCTTCTACCCTCGTATTGTCCGTATCACGAAGTTTCTGGATCGTTTACCTTTGAGTTGAACCGTTCAGGTTGTGAGCGTAGTATCTTTGCACACACTTTACTTTCTAGGATTTTATCATCAAGACCCCAAGAGTTTACAATGTCATTCAGTCTAGTATAGAAGTCCATGAACATTTCATTTTCTTCCATATGTATTTCCTCAAATTTAGTTGTGGGGATTTGAACTTTAGACTTCTTGACAATTGATGTACCCTCGTGTGTCATTTCTAAAATATCCCAAGCTTGCTTTGCAGTATCATACGATATAATTCTTTTGAACTCATCCGGTGATAGTGTGCAAGTGATTGCATTTAGTACTTTGCATTGGCACTACTCTCACTTTTCTGAAGTGTGGTCCAGGTAAAATAAGGTGAGACTTTCGTTGATTTTGATCCATCGATACCAGTCACTTCAGTGGTAGGAGGGATCCATTCAGTCACTGTAGCTTGCCACACACTCTCATCCATGGATTTAAGGAAAATCCTCATCCTAGCCTTCCAATAAGCATAATTGGAGCCATCAAATGTTGGAGGCCTAGTGACTGAAAGGCTAAAAAATTGACATCTTATAAATAGCTTAGATCGATTAGCTCAGGAAATAAATCCAGATAACAATTAAAACGAGCTATGAGGCTCTGATACCACTTGAAAAGGCCTAGCTATATGTCCTAGGGGGGGGGGGGGGATTTAAAACTTTAACAGTGGAATTTAAATAAATAAAGAAAATATAGCACTTTAAACAAATCACAGTACAGAAATGTAAAACAACCTCAAATACTAAAATAGAGAGGATGATACCATGTTGTTCTAAGGACAATCTTGTACCATAAAAACCAAGGGTTTATGGCAGGACAACCTTACTAGAACAATTTGAATATCAAAAACTCAAACTGAAAGGAAATGAAGGAAATAACAAGAAATAAATTCTAAACTATTACAACATTCCACACAATGCTTGAAATGTAAATATTACAACATTCACATCCACATATACATCCCACAAACTTGAATGATAAAAGATATAAAAATTAAATAAACATTCAAACCACAAGACACAAAGACTTATAGTGGTTCGCCTGTGTGTACACCAACTATTAAACAACAGCCACACAGCTTGCTACTCCACTCCTAATATCCTCACACAGGAGATATCAATGTTCACTATGAAAATAGGTTTCTCAGGTTCACCTAAAAGCTTCACAATTGTGTCTTTCAAATGGGCTTACACAATTCAAAAAAACCCACTTTCTGAGTTTTCTGGCTCTCCTCAGATAACAAAACACAATGAGATTTTTCTGGCTCAGTCTCAAAAGAAACCAAAAGCGATGGAAATTTACACAAATGTGAAATACTTGGATTTCTCTTTTTATAGCAGCCCGGAAGAACCAATCGGAGTAGAAGTTCGACTATAGAAGTTCAATTGTCCAATACTCACTTTGAAATGGTTCTAAATTCTAAATTGATTTTAAATTAAACCAATTGTACTAGCTCTATTTATTTTGATTCCAAGAAGAATGAATACAATAATTTCTCTTTTCAAATCAGATTCGAATATAAAAACAAATTCAAATTAACAAAGATAACAAAAGAGAATATTAAATATGCACAAACGTAGCTTAAAAAGAACGCAAACTTATCTCAGAGTGATGCCTCGGTTTTTCTTGAATTAGATATGAAACTCTGAAATTCGTGTTCTATTTATAGATGCAAAAACCACGTCTATGACTGGTCGTGTGACCACCACGACTGGTCGTAGGTCGAACTGCATTTTGAAATTTTAAGCGCGATTAGATAAAACCATTCCACGACTGGTCGTAGGGTGTCCACGACTGGTCGTGAGGCTTCCACGACTGGTCGTGACCAACCCACAACTGGTCGTGAGGAACCAGGAATGATTGCTGGAGTTTAAGTCGTAGCTATAGGACTGGTCATGAATGAGTCGGCACTGTTCCTACGACCGGTCGAGTAGACTCCAGGATTGGTAGAAGCTCAACTAAAAAATTTTAAAAATTTGCAACAACTTAGGACTGGTCTTGGAGTTTCTTGGACTGGTTGAGCCAGTTCTAGGACTAGTCAAACAGAGTTCAAGACTAGTCGTAGAACAGACCAAACACTTATAAAAAGATTTAATTTGAATTATGTATACAAAATGACCTACCCTAAGGTCAATCTAAGGTCAATCATGCCTCGAAAGTGATGTATGAACAATGAGACTTCATTTCTTCAGATGATGGTTAACCTTTGAAGATTATGAAGCTTGAAATCTCTACAAGATGTAGCTTGAACTTGAGATCTTCAAAAGCTTGGATTTGTTGTTCTTGAGTTGTACTTCATCTTGAGTTGAACATTATCTTAAGCTGTACTTGAGTCTTGAACAAGCACTTGTCTTCTGATGTAGCTCTTGAAATATTCTGAATATTGGAGCTTACAGAAGCGGACAAAGAACTTGACCTTGTATTTCTTGAAGTAGATCACCGTTCTTAACTTGTAGCATTGATACAGTGTCTTAAACATACAAATCAACATGCTACATAAGACATAGATTGTATTTTTGGCACTACAAAATTTGACAACCAAAGGAGCAGGAAACCATATCACTTACAAATCAGCCTCGACAATCGGAATCGGCCTCAATAGTCGGCCTCGACAATCGGAATCAGAATCGACAATTGGAATCGGCCTCAACAATCAACCTCAACAATCGAAATCGATATCGACAATCGGAATCGGCCTTAATAATCAGCCTCGACAATCAGAATCGGAATCGGCCTCAACAATTGGCCTCGACAATCAGAATCGGCCTTAACAGTCAGAATCGACTTCAACAATCGGCCTCGACGATCAGAATCGGAATCGACAATCGGAATCGCCCTCGATAATCGGCCTCGACAATCGAAATCGGTCATCAACAATCGGCCTCGACAATCGGAATCAACCTCAACAATCGGCCTGGACAATCGGAATCGGAATCGACAATTAGAATCGGCCTCGACAATCGGCTTCAACAATCGAAATCGGTATCGACAATCGGAATCGGCCTCGACAATCGGAATCGGAATCGACAATCGGAATCGGAATCGGCCATCAATAATCGGTCTCGACAATCGGAATCGGTCTCAACAATCGGCCTCGACAATCGGAATCAGCCTCAACAGTCGGCCTCGACAATCGGAATCGGCCTCAACAATCGAAATCGGTATCAATAATCAGAATTGACCTCGATAATCGGCCTCAACAATCGGAATTGGAGTCGGCCTCAACAATCGGAATCGGAGTCGGCCTCGATAATCGGAATCAATAATTAGAATAGGCTTCGACAATTGGAATCGACCATTAACAATCGTCCTCGACAATCGGAATCAGCCTCAACAATCGGCCTCGACAATCGAAATCGGCCACGATAATCGGCCTCGACAATCGGAATTAGAATCGGCCATCAACAATCGGCCTCGACAATCGGAATCGCCTTCGACAATCGGAATAGGAATTGGCAATCAGAATCGGCCATCAACAATCAGCCTCGATAATCGGAATCAGCTTCAATAGTGGGCCTCGACAATCGGAATTGGCCTCGATAATCGGCCTAAGAGAAGGTCACAATGTGGACATCCAACCATCATTGCCCATCAATGTGGCCATTTAACCAACATTGCCCCCAAGGAATGGCCCACATAGGACCAAACATATAGTGGGCCCATGGCCTCACACAATGACCTAATATATACCACCATGGGCCTCTCTCGAGGGCCTAATACACGTCATGATGGGCCTCACATATGGACCACACATACATCAAACTGGGCCTCACTTGTGGACCTCATATACACAACAAGTGGGCCTTGCACATGGGCCATAGATACATCACATGGGCCTCATTCCACGGCCACATATACAACTCAATGGGCCGCACATATGGGCTGGAAATACATCACAATGGGCCACAACCCATGGGCCTTAATACACAACGGGTGTGCCCCAAACATGGGCCATTAATACATTACATCAGGCCTTGCCTATGGGCCTCGAATACATCACATTGGTTCTCGCCCATGGGCCTCGAATACAAGCAGGTGGGCCCCATCACATGGGTCAAAAATACAAATAAGTGGGTCCTGCATATGAGCCAAAATTACATTATGATGGGCCTCATGGATGGGCTGCACTAATGGGCCTCAAATGGGCCTGGAGCACACCAAAAATCATTCCGATAGTTGCAAGTGTAACATGTGTATCACTGTACACTATCATTCTATGAGGCACATGACCCACTAATGATGATTAACACGGTCTAAACATCGTCCAGGTGAATTAGCACCATCCAAACATTATCCATGCAAATTAGCATCATCCAAGCGTTATCCAGCACCGTCCAAACATTATGGACGGTGTGGATAAGGAACATACATTGAGGTGGGGTCCACAACACCATCCAAAAACATGGTCCAGCACCATCCAAATATTCTGGACGGTATGGATATAATGCAAACATCAAGCGGACCTCACACAAGTAGCCCACCAGAAATTTGGATCTACTTCATTGCAATCTCAAGCCTCAGGACGAGCACACCAAATGAATGGACGGTTGGATGCAATACGTACATCATCAGCCCCACAAAACTCGCTGACAACGGTGCAGCAGCTGAGCTGCACGTGGGGGGTTACTGGGCCACGTCCAGATGATGGACGGTGGGATGCAACGCATGCATCATGGTGGGGTCCACATGCGTGGCCCACCAACATATATAGCATTTAATATGATATATTATAATATATAATATTATATAATATATGTACGTTAAATGGCAGGAGGCCCAAACCACCGTCCAGACCCATCTGGACGGTGATGGTATATATATATATATATATATATATATATATATATATATATATATATATATAGGGAAAAGGTACTATGCGCTCGAGCGTAACGCGGTCTCCATGAGGTCGAGCTGAGGTGGGCCCCACCGTGATGCCGTTCGAACATCTACCCCCTCAGTCAGATGCACCATCCCTGGACGAGCCCACAAGGCTGAAAATCACCTCAATCCGTGACTTTTGTGGGCCACACCACGTACAGAAGTGGAGAGGGGCCGTGTACCATTGAAACATTCAAAACCAGTTTTGGGGGCCTTTTGAGGGTTTTTCATGATCAAAACCGTCCATCATGTGTGTCCCACTTGAATGTAATTTTAGAACACTTTTCAGGTGGTATCTACATCTTAATTGGGGTCCACCAAGTGCTTTTACATGTTTTCGTGTGTATACTTATGTTTTCAGAAGCTATGGCCCACCTGAGTTCCGTGGACGGTAGATTTCCAGCCATGTGGGTCCCACTTGGAGTGGTGCATCTGGTGGACGGTGTGGATCTTCGAAAGGAATCACGGTGGGGCCCACCCCAGCATGACCTCATGGACGACCGCTTTACGCTCGAGCGCATAGTACCTTTTCCCGATATATATATATATATATATATATATATATATATATATATATATATATATATATATATATATATATATATATATATATATTAAAGGTGGGTCCCACGTGGAACTGGCCCACCCAAACATGCTGTAATATAATATATTATATTATATATAAAAAATATATTATATAATATATATTATATACCTTATATAACATACAATCAAGGTCATTCCAGCGTCCAGAGAGTCACTCTGGACGCTGGACAGTTGGGTCCCACGGTCAGCAAGGTGGGTCTACGTGGTGTGGTCCACCAGAAATTTTGATAGATGTCGTTGTTTTGCCTGGACGGTACACGTGCAACACGTATAAATGGTGGGGTCCACACCAGTGGGCCACTCCACTGATCAAGCTTATATTTATATATTTCCTTAATCCAGGGCAGCGGGTCGAGGCCCCAACAAATGGACGGTCTAGATCAAGTAGGCCACAATCCATCACAAAAGAGAGAGAAAAAATGATAGAGAGAGAGAGGGAAAAGCGTGAAGGGGAGGGACCCCGCCACTAATGGGCCCTCCCTTTTTCAATGCATGCATCAAGTGGGTCCCACAATAAGTGGGCTCTTAAAAATAAATAAATAAATAAGGATGGTAGATCACCCACCATTTGCTTCATCTTGGACTTCTCCTTATCTTTAGCTCTAATGGAACATTATTCAATGGTTGAGATTGATCATAGAGGGTGGGATTAGATGGTAGGAAGGTGGGCCACACACCTAGCTCTCTCATGGAGATTGGATGTCCACCCTTGGGAGTTGGAGAGTGAATTTAGAAATGAGAGAGAGAGAGAGAGAGAGAGAGAGAGAGAGAGAGAGAGAGAGAGAGAGAGAGAGAGAGAAGTGATGGATGGATAGAGTGGGTGTTGTAAGAAATGGGAATGGGAAGTATGGATTGATTTGAATTTGGTGTAAAGGTGGAATGGGTGGGGAGAGAGAGTGTTGACTTGGGGAAAAGGGAAAATGAGTGCATGTACTTGGGATAGGGTGAGGTGGCATTGGGGTATGGAAGGTGTACTTGACTTGATTGATATGACGGGTCATAGAGATTCTCTCGGAATTCACAATGTGCGGCGTTTCTTAGGAATGAATGTGGACCCATATCTCCTGGCCTGGGTATCTCCTTGGCGTGTAATACGCGGTGTCGGAACCGCAGCGACAGCGGGGTCGTAAGGGTATAAGTTTCAAGTTGAGCCGACTCTGATATATAGAACATGACTTAGGATCGCGTGCAAACACCAATAACAAATCGCGGGTCACTGAAATTCGACTGGGAGGACCGCAGAGGCATACGTAACGGTACGGGCTAGGATACAGGTCTCACAATATATGTACACATTGGAACTTCACTTGTAAAATGTTAAATATGACAATAGAATTGGAGCTTGCATTTTCTAAATATGCGGCGCATGGCAGAACGTATTCTTGGTTATCGAGTGTAGATAATTGGAGTAAAGTAAAAAAAAAAAATCGTAACTTTCTTAAAGTTTTTTATGACTACTCGAAGATTTTTTTTTCTAGAAATAAGTATGCATCTGCAAATCTTTTTTTTTTTTTTTTGTCTCTTTGGAAGATTAAGAATGCCCTATAAAAAAAATGTCAGTGTGGGTTCAGATTTTATACGACAGATGACAATTGGTATGCAAATAAAGTTTAAAAAGTACTGAGACGAATGTCATTTGTTGATGACCTTAGTAATTGTTCTTAATCCTCATTGCAATATGGGCTTAGTCAAGTTTATTTTTATGAGGATTTATTCTATTGAAAGAGTGGTAATGGAGACCTCTAAAGTTCGTCATGCACTCGAAGATTTGTACAATTCGTATGCTACTAATTTACCCAAATAGGTGCTAAAAAATTTAGAGCTATGGATGTTTCTATAAGCGATGATGATGTACTCAATGAATACATGTCTTACTTAGCACAAGAAGAAATTGAAGTTCAGACAAAGAAATCAAAGCTAAAATTTTATCTGAACGAGTCAATTATAAAGCGCTCAAACATTGATGTTTTGGAATGGTGGAAGATGAAAGCCAGTGAATCAAAATACCTTATATTATTTATGATGACATAAGATATATTAACAATACCAATTTTGATAGTGGCATCAAAATCCACTTTTAGCACGGAAAGTAGGGCTGTGAGTAAGCAACGAAGCTCACTTTCACTAAAAATAATCAAAGCATTAATTTGTACATAAGATTGGTTGCGTCCGATATGGGGAGATAATATTCATGATGACGAAGAGGAAGAAATCGAGAGTCAAGACGAGAGTGTACCTGCAACAACAACTACATGAATGTGGCTATAAATTATTTTTATTTTATTAAAATTTGAATACAATTTAATGTTACTTAAGTTGAAAGTGGTGCAACGTGACTTTTACTCATTATTGCTTATTCGCTTTTGTTTATCATATTGTTTCTGTTTAGCTCTTATATTCAGTTATTTGTTTCTAATTTCTATTTATTTTTATAAATCCTCAACATACTATATTTTTAATTGAGTGTAGATATGTCATCATCTGACCCATCGACTAACATTTGGGACTACGGTTCCCTAATCAAACCACCAAGGTTTGGAAGAACGAAGATTGCGTGTGGTTTACATGTTACGTGGGGCAACGTCTGTTAACAAAACTAATCAGCTTTGGTTATATTTGGCATGTTGAGGTGGTGATGCAAAATCGTGCCCTGATGTCCCAAAGAATGTCCAAATTCTTTTTCATGCCCTTCTAGATTTAAATAAGAAACCTTCCGCTCTATCCAAATCTTTTGGTACATAGAGAACTACTATAGAAGAGGCGGTGGAAGAAGCCAAATTAAAATGTTTGGAAGAAGATCAACTCAAACTCGCCTTAAAACGTAGTATGAAATAGGCTTCTAAACATTAGTGATGTCCTCCAAGACAACATGATGTTGAAGCATGATAAAGTACAAGCAACAAAAAGAATAAGAGTAACGAATTCAAATTCCCGCACGTCTCGTTGAACTTTATAAGGTGTTGGTGTAACGCCCCGGATTTTTGCCAATCTGGGATTAGACGTCCTTAGGCAATGGGTCGATCCTAAGACCTTACCAACTTGTCAAAACTCAATCCCACAGTCTAAAATCGCTCCTTAACCCATTTCCTTCACAAATCCCACCCTTCATTACCTTGTGCTTTCAATTTTTCAAAGCACTTTCGCCCTAGACACTATCTTAAACTAGCTAAGTAGTATAACTTGGATCACTTCAGATACAAACTATAAATGACTAAGTACCACCTCAGACAGAAATCTTATAGGACTAAATCCTTTAGAAATGAGACAAAGTGACTAAGTGCTAAAGTAGATTAGCTACGAAATCCGTTTGAATCACTTTAAATACGATCTGCAAGACCCAAAACTTGTAGAATCATTGACGCTAGGTTACCCTAAAACTTAGGATCAATCTCATTACCCGGCTGCTCACGGGAGCATCTCGAAACTTCGATAGTCTAGACCGCACATCGGAAATCCGATTAACACGAAGTTAAGGAACTAGGACCGCCTCACCGGGCTTGACAATCATCTCAAAAATCGGTCCAAATTATGTCCCATGGCCATTCGTTTGGATCCGGAGCGAGGGAGTGTGAAAAACACTATTCCCTTTACAAAATAAATATCTGGAATAGTGATCTGGCACTATTCGCTTGCGCATCAGTATTAAGCAACCAGACTATTAGAATCAGACCAAATTACACCCTCGGATCAGGAAAAATTTCAGGAACATTTACATGTACTTGGAATTTCGGATCGTGGCCCACTGACCGTTGAACTGAAAGTGGTCCGCCACGCGTGATCTGGAATCTCGACCGAAATGAAAACCTAATAGAACGTAAATCCAGCGTTAGTGAGCTTAAGTCCAACCTTTGGCTCAAGGAGGCCCGCCAGAAGTCCTCCGTTGAGCTGAAACAGGTCCGCTTTGGACATAACCTATGTATACTTTGTTCCCGAGTCTATTTCGGTGAGTTTTGAGACTATATAAGGACTTAAACCCTCTCTCATGGCAGCCATACGAATTTGGATTTGAGAGAGAGAAAAGAGAGAGAAAGTGTGGGAGATCTGGGAGAAACTCCCTGCTGCTGTTCCCTGCTGCTATCGGTTGTTAACCACCTCATTCTTGCTGCTTTCCCGGCGATTCCGGCGTCATTTCTAGGTAATAAACCCTAACCCTAATTAGACAGTTGTAGGTTAGGAAATAGCTAACCTATTTCATTCTCTAGGTTGCCAAACTCCCGTATACGGAAGTTTAGCGAACCTATCAACTCCGTTACGATTCTACGACTAAAGGTGAGGACTTTAAGTGTATAAGTTACGGTTTTCAACTCTTTCAATGTCAGATAATGATAGATTCATGATCTGCATGCAATTGCACATGTACAAAGTTCTTTCCGTTTCCTGTTTCGATTAACGTTGTAGAAATTGGAATTTCACATACTCTAGGTATACGTAGAAATACCGTATACATATTTTTTTTGGAAAAACGTTTGACATGTTTATTTAATGTATGATTATATGATATATGGATAAAATACTAATTTGGCGAAAGGAATCGCTGAAATACATGTTCATGTGTAAATGCTACGTATGTTGAAATTGTGTATTCTAGAAATACCGTATATGTATTTTTTTTGGGAAAATGTATGACATGTTTATTTAATGTATGATTATACAATATATGTATAAAATACTAGTTTGGCGAAAGGAATCGCTGAATTACATGTTCGCTTGTAAATGCTATGTATGTTGAAATTGTGTATTCTAGAAATACCGCATATGTGTAAAATTTGGAAGTGTAATTGTCATGATTATTTGTTGTATGAATATGGTATACGTGGGTAAAATAACCGCTTGGCGAGAGAATAGCCCTAACACGCGATTTGCTAACATACGTCATGTATGTTGGAATGGCGTACTCTAAGTGTTGTGTAAGTGCTTGTGTGTGTAAAGGCTTGTGTATTAGTGCCTTAGAAAGGTGCTGATATGGAATTCCTGACTCCCTTAGAGACATGTAGGATCTCCTCCATGCAGTGGTTCGCTAGAACCACTCCCTTGTAATGTGTACGTAATTGTATCCCTATGTGGATAGTGCTTTACTACATGCTTCACAACATGCTTTACAACATGCTTTACTTCATGCTTTATTTCATGCTTTATAACATGCCTGCTAACATGCTTATATTTCTTCGTTATCATGCTTTACTCCACATGCTATTGATGAGAACTGTTGAGAGTTTGGGACTATGCCTATAGTCCAAACATTCTGATACAGACTTGAGATTGTGGTGAGATGCATGTCGCCACAAAGGATGTGTCTCACGAACCCGAGCAGAGTCGTACTTTGGTTGGCAATAGTGGTTGGCCACACGGAGTGCTTTTTTGCGCTCCATATCGCCTAACCGGTGGTGCGCTCGAGCTAGTCGAACTCGTCAAGTAAACCGAAATGTATTGTGTGTTCACCATGTTTGGTCGCTACGCTTGAACCTAGGGTACCAAACTTACCGGTGGCGATCCCGTTTAACCATGGTACCTCGATCCGCTAAGTCGCATGAGCCGGGCATGGTGGTATGGGACACCGTGGTCGAGCTGTCGGCCTATACTGGGGCCATGTGCCTCCCCGTAGTGACTATTGCGCAACCAAACTCGTGAGCCGATTATGGTGGTATGGGACACTATATTCGAGCTGTCGATACATACGGCGAGAGCCGAGTACGGTGAGACCTGTACTCGTGGCTTGACGACGGCGACGAGTCCTCCGTAGTATCTTCGAGTATACTCCAAGTGTCTGTGATTGGCGACGAGTCTTTCACAGCAACTAGAGTATGAGTTGAGCCGAGTACGGTGAGACCTGTACTCGACCTGACGGCTAGTGATTGAGCCGAGTACGATGAGACCTGTACTCGAGCTGACGGCGAGCAATTGAGTCGCATACGGTGAAATCTGTATCCGCGCTGACGGGTGACGAGCCCTTTGCGATGCCTTCACTATGCTTCTCAAACCATAATATCGTATGAGATTAACTAGGATTGACGACCCTAGAATGGATCATGTTTGGGAATGATACAAGGGAGGTACCTTAGTTTCCCAATATTGCTGTTTGAAATGGACTAATAATAACTTGGTAATCATGAGCATCATCGCACCGCATGTGCTTTGTAGATGTGGCGCACTGAGGGAGTAAGCATTCGCGAACGTAAGATGATGTCGCTTGAGGGTGGTTTGGCAAGGGCATACAGCATCATGTCATTTCATTTTCGCACTTAACAAGAGTAGTTAGAAATGTTTGATTTGTACTGCTTTATCATTACTGCTTGGTTGAATTGATAACATGTTAACCTATGCTTTACTGTTCCACTGAGTTGATCACTCACTCCCACGTTACGGGACGGTGTTTGCAACACCAACCAGATTTGTTGAGTTTCAGGTGATGGCGATGCTTGTGAAGCAGAGCCGGACTACTTCTGTGATGATAGGAGGAGTTCTCCTATCTGTATCTCTCTGGCAGGTCAATGAAGACCTGATATTGTATTGACGGGGCTATGGTACATGGGATAGGAGGCATTACACTTCCTCACATTTGGTACATTTTAGAACTGCACTTGTATTTATTTAACCTGGTAATGTTATCACACTCTGGAGACTCATCATAAGTTATATATTTTATCTATCTATCACAGTCTTCCGCTTGCAAATTTAACTGTCTCTGGAGTATGATATGCTGTTTTGGCTTAATCTCACTCATGTTCAATGCACGAATACAGTCAACATTCAATCATCATTCATTTTGTTGCATAAGTGATGTTCTGGAACTCGGGAGTTGAGTTTATGTTCGACCCCCGATTTTCAGGGTGTTACAAGTTGTTATCAGAGCATGATTTGGATTAAACCGGACCTGAGTTATGGTCACACGATGCACACTGACGCACTCTGACTTAGGAGGGAGCGATGGAATGTAGAAACAGTCTTAGGCATCCCTGCTCCGTCCAACGGCTAGTTCGCTGAAAGCAAACGCCGAAATCGAGTACGTATTAACCCTTGGTCGCACGGGTCGACCTTATAATATTCCTAGGCCGTCTATTAAAGAGTCTAGATTACAATCCACCTCACCCCAACTGTTGAAAATAGATAGAATACGGGATAAACGTGATGAGGATAACTACTCCGAATCCTCGGAGCTTCTCTGGACTCCTCACAGAGACTTCCCAAATTCACGAGAAAAGAAAAGCAGAAAGTAGAAATAAATTCTAATAAAATTTGAAACTGATTAATGAATGACAAAAGAAAAAATGAGTTCACAACCCTTTAAATAAGGATACCAGATAATGGGAAAGAAATCAGGAACAAACTACAACTAAAACTTCTAGAATTCGCGACTTACTATATATGGGTCGTGATGTCTACTAGTGGGTAAAGTTTTCGGTCAAAAAAAAAAAATAGTAAGTGTCCTAAACGACTTCACCCAACCGTTCTCCTAATTATTCTAAACTCTTTTCTCATTGGGCACAACTCCTAAAGCCCAACGGATGAAGAGAAATCAAACTAAAACTACTATTTTTGGCAAAACGAAATTGAAGCGGGGAAATAACCGTCAATCGGGGGGTTTTCTTGCAATTCCGGGCTGCGCAACCCAGCATAGCAGGGTTGGTTGGCTTCATTAGCTCGTTCTACCCCAAATTCATATATTTTACATCAGATAACTCATTCCGGATTGCAAGTTACGTCCGATTATCCCGAAACTACCCGAAATGGAGCGAATCGGATTCGGGGGCCTCCCCACTTAGATCCGATGGAACCCAGGGTCGAACCAGGGTGCATTTGGCACCTTGGGACCACAGAGAACACGGCCCCACCGCGGCGGCGCGGTTCCGTTGGCGGACCGCGGTTCGGTGGCCCATCTGATGTGGGGCCAGGGCTGGGGTTGGTCGGCTCGACCTCCCCTACCCCCTGGCACGTGCCATTTTGGCAAACGTTTGGGATTTTGAGGGCTGGAGCACCCCTCTCTCTCACTTCACCCCTTCCAAACGCTCTAAACCCCCATTTTCGATTTTTTCTCTCAACCCATCCCCCTAAACCTTGCAATCCTCCATTTTCTTCCATAACCCACACACTCCAACCGTCCACAACAGCCCTAGCCTCCTCCTTTTCCCTTTTCCTCATGTTGGAGCTCTCATATCCCCCATTTGGAGCTCAAGTTCGAGTAAGCTCTCAACCCATCCCATCTATTCATTTTCCTTCTTCAAACCTTATCTATTGGGCCTCTACGATGTCTGTCGAGACTCAAGTCCATGGAGAACCAAAAACTCCAGCCCCCCATTTCCCTTATCCTCATTTTCCATGGCTCTATCCGAGCTCATCCATATGTTGTTTTATAGTTTGCATGGGCTACTATCTTAGGGTGGTTATGTTTTCCTGTTGATAGGTGTAGTAGTTGGTAGAATGTTTTAGGTATTTGAGAACGTTTAGGGTCCGTTCGGCCAAATTACATTAGGTAAGTTTACGGTGGATAGAATTGTAAAAGTAATAATAAATCTATGTGTAGGTATGGTCCCTAGATTGGGTGTATCTCATGTATTCCGACATCATGTTTAGAATGTACGCAATTAAAAGTAAATTCTGAGATCTTCCTTTCCTATAACACTTAGAAGTTCATTACCCTGGGATTTGGAACTCCCATCTCGCGCTTTCCCACACAAGGCTCATTTTCCAAAGCCTATACCATTAATTTTAATCCCCACCCACCCTCCTACCAACATGCCACTCCCAATCCCAAAGTGGGATTAGCAATACAGTCCCATTTAATACAACTTAAGACCACTGGCCAAATAGTGTTGAAATGATAAAGTCCCTTGATACACATTAACCCACCACACTCTGACAGCTTTAGCCTTTAGAGTAAATGGTTGTTTGACAAATAGGCCTTAGAGTTTTGGACCTAGAGCGATGCTCCTAGATGTCGATAGACTTGACAGTATAGGAAACCCAATAAATGAATAATGTGAGCCCTAGGACCTTCATAGCTAGTATAAACAGGTGTGTAGTGCTCAAGCGTAATTAAATTCAAGTTCGGGCAACTCAATTCCACTTAGACAACTTTAACCCTAAGCGATAACCAATTCCTTGTATTAGAAACTATCTAGCGTAAGTCGGCTTGATTAGGTTGGAGCGAGACCCCGTTCCTTCGTTAAACCCCCTTGGTACTTATAGGTTTCTTTAACAACTCTTAGGAAGCTTGTTTAACGTAGAACCTATTCACGCCCAGAGAAAACTTATAGATCCCTTGGATTTAATGTTAGGTCAAATCAACATAACCCTTAGAATTGCCTCCTCAAGGACTTAGTACAATCGGGAACACGGAGTAGAGAAATTACCTATAAGCGAGGTATTCGCGGTTTGAATCGAATCCTCAATCCTGGTAGTGACCAATGAACCCTATGCTCTGATCAAGCAGAAGGTCGGGATCGACTAGGATTAAGGAATGATATGGCAACTTTCTGTTTTAGCTAGGCAGGAGGTCCATGTATCCGACTTAGACCCACTACACAACATTCCTTCCGTGTTGGCCTGACCACTTACAACTAAAGGTTTATAACTTCGTCTTCGAGAAGTGTTAAGAACATATAGCCAATAGAGACTTTGTCTTTTAGGCCCAAGGAATTACCCAAATGGGCAACAAATAGTTAGGAATTAGGTCCCAAGTCGCATGCCATGTCGACATACATATTATGTTTATGACCGTAGAAAGATAGCATGCCTATTAAACTAGACATGATTAAATAGGATAAGTCTGGGCCGCGATAAAACCCCTTGGTAAGATTAGGCATCTTGCCTCAAACTCACACCTGCCCCTGACATCAACCACATTACCCGTCATTTTTAGCTCCTCGATACCCATAGGTATCAATGCTATAGTACACATCGTCGATGAAAGGCAGACCAATGTATTCCCCTTTCATGTCAAAGATAGGTTATAAATTACACCCTGTTCCGACATACGGATCAGGACATAGCTCTTGAGCCTTGAGGGCGAAAATAAATTTTAAGGGGGGTAGAACATGATGAACCCGCTCTAGTTAGGTCACCTAATACACCTCTTTGACCTGGTGGCGCAATGAAACGTGGTGGACCCTACCCCACTGGCCCAGGATCGAAACGGTGCTCGATAAATACGAACATTATAGAAGCCCTAGTAAGTTCTACTATGAGAAAATGTTTTAGGATGATCTAGTAAGATTTGATTCACCCTTTCCTTGGACATAGATAATATCGAGGACTTTCTTAGACTAAGACCTAAAAGGCAACCTTAGAATAAACAATTTGAGCCTTTCAATGATGGACATTCCATACTCTTAGAGAGTGATCGGACTACGAAGTTACTGACATCTACAACTGTGAAGTTTTCGCGGCTTGACCCAATTCCCAATCCTGGGTGACTACCGATGGACTCTCTGCTGACGAGCGGACGACCAGGATCCACCAGGATTCGGAAGGGATACGATGAGCTTCCTACCCTGGCCCGGTAGATGATCGATGTATCGGGATCGAGCCCACTATTACCGTCTCTCCGTGTTGGTTAAACAATGAAAACAACTATCTTACTCTAAATTGTGGGAATTATCGTCGAGACTCCAAATAGGTAAAGAAATAAATGGTAGCAAACCATCAGGGTATGAGAAATGGATAAAGAATTAAGTTTTAAGGGGGGTAGACTAAAATGAACCAGCTGGTATATACCCTACCACGCGTAGGAACTCGAAATCAATAAGTCTTAGGCAAATGAAATAATAGAAACCTTTCCTTATTACCCCTAGGCAATTTCGGGGATGAAATTTTGTTTTAAGGGGGGTAGATTGTAACGCCCCGGATTTTTGCCAACCTGGGATTAGACGTCCTTAAGCAATGGGTCGATCCTAAGACCTTACCAACTTATCAAAACTCAATCCCACAGTCTAAAATCGCTCCTTAACCCATTTCCTTCACAAATCTCACCCTTCACTACCTTGTGCTTTCAATTTTTCAAAGCACTTTCGCCCTAGACACTATCTTAAACTAGCTAAGTAGTATAACTTGGATCACTTCAGATACAAACTATAAATGACTAAGTACCACCTCAGACAGAAATCTTATAGGACTAAATCCTTTAGAAATGAGACAAAGTGACTAAGTGCTAAAGTAGATTAGCTACGAAATCCGTTTGAATCACTTTAAATACGATCTGCAAGACCCAAAACTTGTAGAATCATTGACGCTAGGTTACCCTAAAACTTAGGATCAATCTCATTACCCTACTGCTCACTCTGAGCATCTCGAAACTTCATATTAGGTCTAGACCGCACATCGGAAATTCGATTAACACGAAGTTAAGGAACTAGGACCGACTCACTTGACTTGACAATCATCTCAAAAATCGTCCAGTAGATGTCCCATGGCCATTCGTTTGGATCCGGAGCGAGGGAGTGTGAAAAACACTATTCCCTTTACAAAATAAATATCTGGAATAGTGATCTGGCACCATTCGCTTGTGCATCAGTATTAAGCAACCAGACCGTCAGAATCAGACCAAATTACACCCTCGGATCAGGAAAAATTTCAGGAACATTTACATGTACTTGGAATTTCGGATCGTGGCCCACTGACCATTGAACTGAAAGTGGTCCGCCACGCGTGATCTGGAATCTCGACCGAAATGAAAACCTAATAGAATGTAGATCCAGCGTTAGTGAGCTTAAGTCCAACCTTTGGCTTAAGGAGGCCCGCCAGAAGTCCTCCGTTGAGCTGAAACAGGTCCGCTTTGGACATAACCTATGTATACTTTGTTCCCGAGTCTATTTCGGTGAGTTTTGAGACTATATAAGGACTTAAACCCTCTCTCATGGCAGCCATACGAATTTGGATTTGAGAGAGAGAAAAGAGAGAGAAAGTGTGGGAGATCTGGGAGAAACTCCCTGCTGCTGTTCCCTGCTGCTATCGGTGCTTAACCACCTCATTCTTGCTGCTTTCCCGGCGATTTCGGCGTCATTTCTAGGTAATAAACCCTAACCCTAACCTGTTTGGGGGATTAGAAAGTTGTAGGTTAGGAAATAGCTAACCTATTTCATTCTCTAGGTTGCCAAACTCCCGTATACGGAAGCTTAGCGAACCTATCAACTCCGTTACGATTCTACGACTAAAGGTGAGGACTTTAAGTGTATAAGTTATGGTTTTAATACTTTCAATGTCAGATAATGATAGATTCATGATCTGCATGCAATTGCACATGTACAAAGTGCTTTCCGTTTCCTGTTTCGATTAACGTTGTAGAAATTAGAATTTCACATACTCTAGGTATACGTAGAAATACCATATACGTATTTTTTTTGGAAAAACGTTTGACATGTTTATTTAATGTATGATTATATGATATATGGATAAAATACTAATTTAGCGAAAGGAATCGCTGAAATACATGTTCATGTGTAAATGCTACGTATGTTGAAATTGTGTATTCTAGAAATACCGTATATGTATTTTTTTTTGGAAAATATATGACATGTTTATTTAATGTATGATTATACAATATATGTATAAAATACTAGTTTGGCGAAAGGAATCACTGAATTACATGTTCGCTTGTAAATGCTACGTATGTTGAAATTGTGTATTCTAGAAATACCGCATATGTGTAAAATTTGGAAGTGTAATTGTCATGATTATTTGTTGTATGAATATGGTATACGTGGGTAAAATAACCGCTTGGCGAGAGAATAGCCCTAACACGCGATTTGCTAACATACATCATGTATGTTGGAATGACGTACTCTAAGTGTTGTGTAAGTGCTTGTGTGTGTAAAGGCTTGTGTATTAGTGCCTTAGAAAGGTGCTGATATGGAATTCCTGACTCCCTTAGAGACATGTAGGATCTCCTCCATGCGGTGGTTCGCTAGAACCACTCCCTTGTAATGTGTACGTAATTGTATCCCTATGTGGATAGTGCTTTACTACATGCTTCACAACATGCTTTACAACATGCTTTACTTCATGCTTTATAACATGCCTGCTAACATGCTTGTATTTCTTCGTTATCATGCTTTACTCCACATGCTATTGATGAGAACTGTTTGAGTTTGGGACTATGCCTATAGTCCAAACATTCGGTACCAGACTTGAGATTGTGGTTGAGATGCATGTCGCCACAAAGGATGTGTCTGGCGAACCCGAGTCGTACTTCGGTTGGCGATAGTGGTTGGCCACACGGAGTGTTTTTGCGCTCCATATCGCCTAACTGGTGGTGCGCTCGAGCTAGTCAGGCTCGTCAAGTAAACCGAAATGTATTGTGTGTTCACCATGTTTGGTCGCTACTGCTTGAACTTAGGGTACCAAACTTACCAGTGTCGATCCCGTTTAACCATGGTACCTCGATCCGCTAAGTCGCATGAGCCGGGCATGGTGGTATGGGACACCGTGGTCGAGCTGTCGGCCTACGCTGGGGCCATGTGCCTCCCCGTAGTGACCATTGCGCAACCAAACTCGTGAGCCGATTATGGTGGTATAGGACACTATATTCGAGCTGTCGATACATACAGTGAGAGCCGAGTACGGTGGAGACCCGTACTGTCTTCGACGGCGACGAGTCCTCCGTAGTATCTTCGAGTATACTCCAAGTGTCTGTGATTGGCGACGAGTCTTTCACAGCAAATAGAGTATGAGTTGAGCCGAGTACGGTGAGACCTGTACTCGAGCTGACGGCTAGTGATTGAGCCGAGTACGGTGAGACCTGTACTCGAGCTGACTGCCATCAATTGAGCCGCATACGGTGAGATCTGTATCCGCGCTGACGGGTGACGAGCCCTTTGCGATGCCTTCACTATGCTTCTCAAACCATAATATCGTTGAGATTAACTAGGATTGACGACCCTAGAATGGATCATGTTTGGGAATGATACAGGGGAGGTACCTTAGTTTCCCAATATTGCTGTTTGAAATGGACTAATAATAACTTGGTAATCATGAACATCATCACACCGCATGTGCTTTGTAGATGTGGCGCACCGAGGGAGTAAGCATTTGCGAACGTAAGATGATGTCGCTTGAGGGTGGTTTGGCAAGGGAATACAGCATCATGTCATTTTATTTTCGCACTTAACAAGAGTAGTTAGAAATGTTTGATTTGTACTGCTTTATCATTACTGCTTGGTTGAATTGATAACATGTTAACCTATGCTTCACTGTTCCACTGAGTTGATCACTCACTCCCACGTTACGGGACGGTGTTTGCAACACCAACCAGATTTGTTGAGTTTCAGGTGATGGCGATGCTTGTGAAGCGGCCGGACTACTGTCTGTGATGATAGGAGGAGTTCTCCTATCTGTATCTCTCTGGCAGGTTAATGAAGACCTGATATTGTATTGACGGGGCTATGGTACATGGGATAGGAGGCATTACACTTCCTCACATTTGGTACATTATAGAACTGCACTTGTATTTATTTAACCTGGTAATGTTATCACACTCTGGAGACTCATCATAAGTTATATATTTTATCTATCTATCACAGTCTTCGCTTGCAAATTTAACTGCTCTCGGAGTATGATATGTTGTTTTGGCTTAATCTCACTCATGTTCAATGCACGAATACAGTCAACATTCAATCATCATTCATTTTGTTGCATAAGTGATGTTCTGGAACTCGGGAGTTGAGTTTATGTTCGACCCCCGATTTTCAGGGTGTTACAGTTGGGTACTAAGTACAAATCTTCATATAATGAAAGTTTGAAAAATCTATTTCAGACGTAAAAGAGCACGAAAGAAACCTCTCTTCACTTTCTGTTTCAGAAGAGGTGAACCAATATGTATATGAAAAATTAGATAATAGTTCGGATGGATTGAACGACAAGACAGGAGTCTATATTTGTATGCCAAGAATAGGAAGACACTCCTCCTATAAAGGTTATTAGTTGTGATTTTTGAACAATATAATTATGATGGATGTAATTAAAATGAATTATAATTGTATGTTATGCATTTTAGTGTTATGTTCAACTTCGAACTCGAAATTGGAATTCAAATTCAAACTCGACTCAAACTCAATATATCGAACTTGAATTCTGCTGGAAAGAACGAACTCGGATCAAAGTGACAAACTCAAAAGCTCGAGCTTGAACTCAGCTCGAATTGGCCCGAGTTGCTGACCGAGCCAAGCTGAGCTGCCCAGTCAGGCTCGAGGACCGAGCTGAGCCGAGTTTGAGCTAGGGTAGCCTACTGGCCAAGCCGAGCAGCTTTAAATACAATACAACGTCTCGTTGTTGTATTGAATAAGAGATGGCGATGTTACATTGATATTAAAAAATATATATATACAACAAGAGAAAAAAAAAAAAAAAAAGATACAACAAAGTTTTTACTGTTGACTTTTTCCATTGTCAACATGAATAAAGGAAAAAAGAAAAAGAAAGAAAATGAAAAAGGAAAGAAACCGAGGGTTGTGCCCTATACGCACCTACATGCATACGTAAGAGAGAGGGAGGTCGGTGGGTTTTAAAGTTGGGTCGTGAGAGGGGCTATAAGGGCATATTAATGTAAGGAGAGAGAGAGAGAGAGAGAGAGAGAGAGAGAGAGAGAGGCAAAGAATAGCTAAGGTGGATCGTCTACTGGTTTATTTCCAGAGAGAGAGAGAGAGAGAGAGAGAGAGAGGCAAAGAATAGCTAAGGTGGATCGTCTACTGGTTTATTTCCGTTCTTTTGTATTTTCTTTCTGCTGTGTAATTCAAGATCCTAGATAATGGATCTCTCAAGTCTCTTTCCTCAGTTGTATTTTTTATGTATATTTAGTTAGCCTTTTTTTTCTTTGGGTTTGGCTTTTTAACTTTTTTCCTTTTGACTTGAGAACTTCCCTTGACTACCCTTACTTTGATTCCTAGCAAGGGTTTGGATACATTCCTTTCATTGTTAACTTCTTTTCTTTTGGTGTAAATTCTTTTGTTAATTATCTTAAATTTTGAAATTTACTGTGGTCTTTCTTGAATTTATCTTTTGTATCATAGCCTCATATATTTTCTTGGATCATGGATATATTCTTACATGTGTATCATTCTTTTGCATTATTAGTTCCTTTGTTGAAACCATGATTGAGTAGGGATTATTGGTTGAGGTTGTCTATTCATGGAATCGATATGCAACATGATCATGGAGTGCTTAAAACTTAATCTGCTTGGTTGCATTATCATCATGAAATGCTTGGGAATTGGTTTGCTTGCATCATGTAATAATTGAAATTTGGTTTAGATATTTGGAATTAAAAATTATGAATAATTAGAATTAGATATTAGTCGGATGACAGATTGGTGAGCATGTAAGGATTACTCATCTGCGGGCATGTAAGGATTGCCACTTCGCTAGACTGTTTATGTGAACATGTAAGGATTGTATAATGTACTTAATTTCAGAGCCATGCGAGATCTTGTCGCTCCGTTAGATTGGTGAGCATGTAAGAATTGTTCATCTACATGCATGTAAGGAATGCAGCATTGCCAGACCGGTTATATGAGCCTAATGTTAGAATTGCAAAGGATACCTAATGTTAGAATCGTGCGAGATTTTAGAAAGTCAATAAATTGAACTTGAGTATGCGCCTCGCTAGATCAGTTAGGTAAGTATGTAAGGATTGCAAAAGTTACCTAATGCCGGAACTACGCGAGTTCGTGAAAAAATGGTTAAACTAAATTTAAATGTCATGGAATGTACAATTGCATACATTATTGCATTCTTGGCATTGTGGCATCATGGTTTATCAATGACATCATTATATGAATTTCATTTATAACATTATTTCGTTGAGATTTTTTTATTTATTTATTTTTTTTTTTAAATTTTTGTTTGTAATTAAGACGTTCTGTATGGTACATCTTTTGGAATTCAATTGTAGCGGATATGATCTTACTGTGTTTCTAGCTCATTCAATTTGATAATTCTTACAGGTATTGGAGATGAATAAAAAGCATTACGTGCAGTACCTAGATAATTACTTCTATTGGAATTTCATTTTTACTTTATTTTATTTGGATAATTGTAATAAGGTAAAGTAAATACTTGTGAGTAAGAGATGATAGTAGTAGTTGAGCAGGATCTGAATTTGAAATTTTAAGTTTTGGATATTATGATTTTGACGATTAAATAGTTGTTGGTTTGGATATGAAAGTATTGAACGTGAATGTAATGAATAAACGCATATAATTTTGTTCACACCCTAGAACTTGAGATCAGGTTGGTCGTACTTGGGTTCTGAATTTCGAAACATGACACACTAAACTGTCCATATTAAGACCATTTAGAGGTACATTCGGATGGCCAATAAGGTCGTCTAATTTTGAAATGCTTATGATCCTCAAAAAATTTAAATTTTAGACTGCTGTAGTGGACCACAAATCTGACCATTTGGGAACCTTGATTGGCCGCAAACCTGCCCACACTTGGACTATTAAAAGGTCCAATGATCTGCCCATTTTTAAATGGTTTGATGGCTTCAAAATTTTCCAAAGTAGAACCCTTGAATGGTCCACAAAACTTGCATGAATCTAGACCGTTGGATGGCCTCTAAAACCGCCTAAAACTAGACCTTCAATTGTAGCTTAAGAACGGATATGTTTAACCATCTAATCAATCCATATGTTTAAGTGTCCAATTAATCCACAAAAGATGCATGGGTTGTAATTGTTCAAATGCCATGGAGGTTGGATGAGTTGGTCTATTCTATCTCATCCAAGAAATAGTAAAAATCAAACCTTCAAGATATAATCAGGAACTAGCCGTCCGATCATTATGAAAACCGTGAAAAGTCAAACGTGTATTAGGACACAAACAAGGTACAAAATTGATCAAAATTGGAATGGATGTTTATACACGATTTGGCCCAAAGGATTATGCACTTATTTTATATTTTTCCTTCTATACTATTAGATCTTTGGCGGTTACATGATTTTGTACCATTTTGACTAATTTAAAAATTGTGAGACCATATGTGGTTTTGGATGATCGAAAAGAGTTTGATCATTGAAAGTTTTGGGATAATGATTTAAAGGAAAATCATACATCATGGAAACTATAAATTAGAATTTGAACAACTGAAAAATAAGTGGGGGAGATCGAGCCCCTTGGGTTGAAAGTCCTTAAAGTGGTAAATAAGTGGGGTGATTGAGACCTTTGGGTTAAAAGTCTCTAAAGTCCAAATTGGTACCATTTAAAACCTTCAGTGTGGTCGACAAGGGAAATGCTAGTGGAGTAACGGTTGGACCGGCTTACGTCAGACAAATGGGTCAGGTCTAACCAGCCTACAACATACAAATCAGTGAGCATGATTGATTTACAATACGCCACCTTGAATGGCTGAATGGATATCCGGGGAGAGTTTTGGCCAACTGGTGTAAAGATGTAAGGAAACCAACCATACTAAATGCTAGATGTCGCTTATTGGTTTTTTTTTTTTTTTTTTTTTTTTTAACAAGTTTTAGTTTAATATAGATTTTCTAGAGCTGTATATGTTTTTCCAAAATTGCATAAGGTTTTACTCAGCCAGCTTCACAACTTACCCTATTATGATTTTAAATTTCAGGTGAAGGATCTCGTTGAAGGATGGAGCAATTTTATTTAGTTAGTTTCTTGCAAGTTTGAACATTTATATAATAAGTAGTTTGAGAAATGAATTTAGAATTGTGGATGTATGTAATGCCCCGAAAATTGGGACTCGAGTACATAGACTCCGATCCTGAGTTTTCGAGTGTTAACAAAATAAAAATGCACGTGTGACCTCGTTCAGATTCACATTCATTTCACACATGAGCAATCAGAGTAGCGCAATTCAAATTAGCGGATACAAAGTGAGATAGAGATAACAAAATCAATAAATATTGGGCTAAAAGTCAAAGCACAATTAAAATATAATGTCCACCCAAATGGAGATTTATACAAGCCACAATATACATACTCAAAATGATTAAAGTGTAAAGTTTTTTTGGTTTGATTCAATCCTCTAAAACATAATGCCCGTGGTGCAAGCCACTCTAAGCCTACCCATTTGAGGTCTTGATAGTACCTGCATCAATAATATTGTCTAGTTGGTGTTTTAAAACACTGTCCCAAAGTGGGAGTGAGCGATCAACTCAGTGGTTCCATTAACTCTAAGTTACAATGTTATCAACTCCACTAGCACAAGTAGTGATAAAGAAACTTAAACACACAGTTCCTAATTACTCTTATTAATGCACGTGCATGTTGTTATGAGATGATGCATGCCCTCATAATTCAATACTGCCTCATAAGTGACTCTAACGCCTCATTCGCAAATGCCAACGCTCCCTCATCACGTGACCATAACGCCCAAGTCGCCACAACCTAAACTAATACAATGTTAGTCAAGTAATTAATTAAGCCTATTTATCCAACAAAATTAGGAAAGCTGAAACACCTCAATTTAATCAATGGTCTTAACCAAATTACTAGGCCCAGAGCGGTCGTAACAGCTTTGTGCCTATGATCCTTGATTCGTATTAGGGTTTACTATACAAACAACAACTCTCCAATAAATGTGAGACTAATAGTGGCTCGACCAACTGACTTGACTGATCACTCAGGACCCGAATGACATAGCTCGGATGCACAAGGTTAGGTCGCCCATCAACGGGTGGGGGGCGCCCATAAATGATGTAAGGGTCATCACCTAAACGTAATTCTGGAGCGGTAGCGACATCATTATAGTTTGATGTACATAGGTCATGGCCTTATTGGTTGCTCATTGGTCACTACGGGGAGGCTCGTTACCTCAACGTAAGCCAACAACACGAACACGGTGTCCCATACCACCATGTCCGGCTCCTGAAACTCGGGAATCATATCACTAATGGTTATTAGTAGGCCTCACATGGGTATGGGGTGCTCTAGATTTAGGTAGGCATGATCGTACATAGTGGACACACATAGTTGGTCAGTTAGTAGATTAGTTTGGTTAACTTGGGCGGACCTCAGCGCAATTGGCACTGGGTGCAAGCATCCCGTGTAGTCTGACTACTGTCGGTTGTCCGTGTTCGGTTTGGGTTAATCAGAATGGTATGGGGCGGCCGACTCAAATAGGGATGCCCTCGTAAATTTATGGTTTTCCGACAAGCCCGATTAACCAAATAGCCGTAATCAATCAATATACTTAATAAATTAATTATCGCATCTACAAAAAAGAGTACAAAATAGCAAATTAGGAAAATTCTACTCGATTTGGGCATTTTATCGAACATGCAAGCGTACTACCACTAATCATCATAATTCACATGAGGTAAGGCAAATTGAGTGCATACATGTAGATAACATGAAGCATGAGCAATAAATTTCTCAATTTCAACCTATTCTAGCATTCAATTGAATGTTCAGGCCACATTACACATGATTAACAATTTATGGAAGGTAAAAGACCATACGAGTAAGCACTGGTTAGCATGCAATCATCTATTCACTACACAAGTCATTAATCAAAACATAAGTTTGATAAACAACAACCTAGGGAAATGGTCCATACCTTGGAGTGGTACGTTGACTTTCAGACCTGTTCCTAGGGTTGGGGTCCCATGGATTGGCTTGCCAGTGCCCTGCGCTAGCGAGGCTAGCTTGCAAGGGCACATGCAATTGGCCTCAAAAGCCTAAATCTCAAGAGAAGGCTAAAAAATTACCTCTATTTGTCGTTGGGGCAATTCCGGCGGTGCGTCGCAATCACAACTACGTTGCGGGCTAGCGGGGATTGGGCGAATGCTCTAATGAACGCCCTCTTCTCCTCTCTCTCTCTCTCTCCCCTTTGTTGCAATTGAAATTTCATATGGGAGTAAGAGTGGGAATTAGGGCTATTTATAGTGCTAGGAATGTGCACAGATAGCCCTAGTGCTCCCTTTTCCAATAAACTTGCTCTGTGGGAGGCTGTTTTCGACTTATAGGACCTTCCAGGGGCCCATTGGCTTATCTACACCATGAGGCAGGTGCTCCACAATGGGATCTATGTTTTATCACAACTGGGTGGCAATCAGATGCTTCAATCAACTGTGGAGATCCCACTTGTGATAGACAGTCATCAGTTATCGATTGGGGCCACAATTTTATGGATATGAGTGGGAAAATGTCTTTAACTCGCACTCAAGTTTGGTTGCAATCTAACTGTTGGAAAGTTGCAACTTCATGAAAGAGTTGGGGGGGGGGGGGGGGGGGGGGGTAAGTCATTTAAGTTTCATATTTTATCTTAGGGCATTCACATATTTCAAGCACTCAGCCCCTGTCCCAAGTTGAACAATTTTGGACACTTTCTTAATTCATCGCCCACAATGGACGTCAAGCCCACTAAGACAAACATCGTTCTATAGCCTCGGATTTAATAGCCCACTAATGAGTGGTCTAGAACTTGTTTGGATAATTGGGGCATTTCTGGAATGAATTGGGTAGGGAGATTTCTTGTGTGTAATGATTATGGTCTGGATTAGCTAAGTTCATAGTGTGACCTATTCGTAATTAGTGGAAATGGTAATTCGACTATAATTACCCTAATCAAGAACTATAATTCAACTATACTAGAAACTAGCTGTATTAGTAAAATATACTAAAAATAAAAAATCTTAATTTAGTCATATAGGATGATTTCCAGCATGATTATAAGTAATTACTAAGAAGACATCGAATATAAAAACTCTAAGATAAAAATATACGTGCGTGCAGCCCATCGACAACGCATAATTATAGAAAATTTTAGTTTCAATAAGTCTATTTCATATAATATTTTTGGCACTTTTAGTTATTATATTATTTTTTAGTACTTCATCATCAAGTCTAATTTATCCCCACCAAATTTCATTACATTTTGAGTTCTAGAAAAATTCTAAAAATTCTAGAAGTACTAGCTATTTGAAACTAAGATTTTTTCTATAGTTTCCAAAACGTACTAAAATTAATATCCTTTTAATATTATTTATTTTTATATGAAACTAGACTTATCAAGCTTCAATCTAACTTTCGAATCACCTTAATCAGAATTCTAAAACAAAATATATGAAAATTTGAAGTCAATGTGCTGAAACTGCCAAAATCCGAACATGCAGAATATTGTTGGACAGGGGATGGTGTGGCCACATCGGTTCAGGGTGAGAAATGCCTCTTGCTGTCCAATTTTGGCATGGCCACGCCCATTCGAGGTGGGCAACCCCGCCCACTATCCAATTCTATCTTGGCCACCCCAATTTGGGGTGGGCAATCCCGGGGTTTATCCCAAAACTTTGTTTTGGCAGACCCCATATCACTCCTTTTTGGTCCCAAACACGTGTAAATGCATGCATGGACATGCACTCAAATAAAAAAAAATCAAAGGTAACACCTAAGGACATCCAGTCCCAGTTGGTAAAAATCTAGGGCATTATAATGTAATTCATACTATTGATCTTTATTAGATAGTTGTATTAGTTATTTAAAATATGAAGTGAATGTTATTATAATTTTATGAACGCTCTCCCACGCGAGCATAGAAATGCCCCTCACTTCCTTAACTTTCTCTCTGCATTTTGCACTTGTTTTGTTGCAGTTGAAATATGATGTGTTGACTCAGATGAAAGTCATATTTGACTTGGAGTTTCCATAAGCCAAATGAAGCTTGGAATCTACAACCACTTAGAAATCGAAGAATTGCTTAAGAGTTGGGGAATTGTAAGATTTTCTAACTTAAGTGAATCCTACGGTTGGCTTAAGACCATAGATTCTGAGTAAGGGCCTTGGTTAAGCACCCTTTTTCACTCATGTAATACACGGTCTCTACTTTATGGGATAATACAGCTTTTACGGGGATTTAGAGAAATTTCGGTGTCATTGCTCTAACTGTACTTCACAGAGTTTAAGACTTTAGGCAAGAAAAAAAGAAGAGAAAACTAAATGTATTAAGCCTTACTACGCAGGGTTTAAGACCCCGGGTGGGCAACAAGAAAACAAATGAAGCTTAGCCTTACTTCACAAGGTTTAAGATCTCGGGTAGGCAAGTAAAATAAAAAGTAAGTAAATAGGAGAGAAGATTGCAGAAATTGAATAAAAAAGGTGAGTGTGTGTACTGCTGGTGTGTTTGGAATGTGTGGACTGGAATGCAAGTTGATTTGAGATCTGAGAAGGAAAATGGGCCTGATACCCTTTTCCATGTAAAAGGGATTGTCAAATGTCCTCGATTTTAGCCCTACTCTTCTGACTTTAGTAGCTTCTTTAACTTAAAGTATTCATGTTTTTAGTAGGGTAGAGTAACGGCACACATGAGATTTTTTTAGAGCTGGCGAGGGGCTAAAAAAATTGTAAATGTGTTTCTTTAGAGTGGTGGCAGCGCACTAGTTTTGTCACGACTCAGCAGAGCTTCAATCGACCCCAGATGCTTTAGTAACTCCGACCCCACTCGGTTCTCCAGCTCTCTGTCTCTGGTCCTCTCTTTATTTTTTTTTCTCGTGCCTCTTGGCCCCTCTGGGAACGGGCCCCTTAAATAGGCTTGGGAAAACCTGATAACTGCCCTTCATAGGTTATTTCCAAGCCCTCCATCTTTTTCTATACATTGCATGCCGCATTGCAGAGGTGGCAAGGAGCCACTCTGTACACCGCATGCCGCATTGAGAAGGTGGCAAGGATCCGTAATTGTGACTTTACCTAATAATGACCATTTATGGGTCCTCATGAAGGGTAATTTCTGGGTAAAGCTTTTAAAATTCAAATCTGGCCCCGTATGGTGCTTCGAAGGTGTTTCGCAGTTGTAGTGCTCACTCGCTTTCCCTACCACTTTTTTTCTCTAGCGATGGCCAATTGGATCCGATGGTTGTTTCGGTGCTTGCCCTGAGTCGCACCTTGTCCAACTTGTACAACCGTACAATTAGTGTCGAGCCATATGTATACTTTTAAGCTTAACTGAAGTCAAAGAATAGTTTTAATCCCGTTTAGAGTGGGGTGTCTACAGATGCCCCCTTTGATAGAGGTTGCATACAATTGAATGCCAAAGTGAGTAGACACTCCACCTTCTGGGTTAGTCCTAGACATGATTTGCTCTATTTCAATTGGAGTGTCATTGTTAGAAGTTCATTAGTCAAAGAACATCTTAGGTGTCTCCCGAGGGTTAGGGAAAGCATTGCGATTTGTCCTTGTACTTTTTTTGTGGCTTTAAAGGGCATTAAATTGCACCCTTTCACATCGTGATCGACATTTGTACATTGAGTATGTTTGCGAGTCGGAATTTCTTGTGGTTAGAGGTCCTACGCTTTTTACGGTCTTACGAGGATAACCTAGTATAATATAGAAATGTAGTTCTCAATGCTCTTGTAAGACAAGCCATTTGTAATAGGCAGTTGCCTGCACATTTTGCAGCTTTATAGATATCCCACATTACAAATGCATTAGGTTTACAAGTGTCCCAGACTAAAGCCATCCGATTGATCCTTTTGCCATTCGAGTTTTTTATTTTGACACCTTGATTGTAATAAGCTTTTTCATAGCTAGAAGTGTGATTCACTAGCTCAGACATAATCATTTTGCATTCCGAGACAATCGAGCAAACACTGGAAGTTTAGGTCAGGCATCCCATGTTCCACTTCTAACTTTGGAGGGGAGTGAGAGTTCGTAAAAACCCCTGAAACCAATTATTGTTGTTGCGTCGGCACCCACTGGGAAATATGGAAGACCGCCTAATGCCTCGAATACTCTGCACATATGTATTTTTAAAGATTTATTATTATTATGTTTTTTTTTTTTTTTTTTTTTTTTTTTTTTTTTTTTTTTTTTTTTTTTTTTTAAGATCCCCACTCGATGGTGTTTTTATTGAAAAATATTTTTGAAAGATTTTTATGGGCTTTTATTTTTAAAATATCCACCCAATCTCATGGGTGAGCATCGTTGGGCAGTTTTTATTCAGCCTTTTTTTTCCAAATAAGTCTGACTGCCTCTCGTTTCCACTGGCGATTGCAATGGTTATGATCAAAGTCGGCTTTTATTGCAATATATATATATATATATATATACACACACACACAATAAATCTTACCCATCATCTCTCAATTCGATGGATGCGATCAAGACCAACTTTTGTTGAGACAGGCTTGCTATTATGTGTCCAACTTCAAGTGCACTTTTTATTGACGCAACTATCTTGTGCATCGAGGGTGCTTCCACACCTACAGAGAGAAAGAGATCACTTTAGTTAAAGGGTTGAAAAGTTAGCGTAGAGGAAGCGAGACTCACTTAACTAGTGGGTTGAGGTTGTTGTTTGATGAAATGCTTTAAAGAAGCACCCTTAGCTTGAGTGATGTAACATGTAGAGATGGACTTTTTTTTTTTCTTTAGGCATTTACTTATTTATATGCAAATGCACCCATTTTTGTGCTTTAAGGAAAAAATAACTATCTATGAAAAAAATGAAAGGAAAGATTTTTGTACCAACTTGTTTGTACGATTTGTGGTTTTGATTTTAGTGTTTCAGATTGTAGGGATCAGACACACTGACTTAGCCATGTGTCTCCTAATAATTTTTCTAGGTGGACTCTTGAGAGTTATAATATCTTTAAGAAGTGTTTAGAGGAAAGTATGCCCTAAGTCTGAACATGGTTGAAAATATCTGAAACATCATGACTACCATATTTGCCTTATTCCCATTTTGCTTGCCTGTATCTATAGTTTTTCCTATTTATTTTTCTTTTCTTTCCCTGATGACTTTTACCCATAGCGTCCTTTCAGGTTTTCGCCACATTCGGTCTCGCCCTTTTGGGTTTTCACCATGTCCTTATTATTCTCTAGAGCTTGGGCTATTTTTCTTTTCTTTTTTCTTTTTTTCTTTTTTTCTTTTTCTTTCATTTTTTCACTTTTTTTGCTTGGCATGTTTTGGGAGATGATGGAATTTCTCATTTTGGTCACTAACCTCTGGGTTGCTTTCAAGATCGCATCCCACTACTCGTGATAGACCTTGATGTGATCGACATTGACTGGCTCAGGAAAAATTTCACCCTTCAAGTTGGTAAGGCAAGGGAGTGCCTCCTAGAAGAACTTCTCTGACAATTAGCGAGCCACCTCCCAAATGGGTTTGAACTTGCTCCCAAGATCGAGCAAGTATCAAGGCATAACTGTTTTTACTATCATGCCCCCTATTCTAAAGCTTCTCGTTCAAACTCGCTTGTCGGACACTCTCACAATTCTTCTTTAGTAGCTCAAGGAGTGACATGATGCTCATGTGTAATTCTTGTTGGTCTAGTGTAGTTAATCGCAACGTGTTGATTGCTACTCTGCTTTGAGGAAGTCCTTATTCTTCTGGTGTATGAAGGGCATTCCGTTTTCCATGGTGATTACTTACAAGGTTTCATAATGATTGGTGATGTTATTTTTCAAAGATGTTGCTATGATGGCATAAGATGTTGCTTCTACCCATTTAGTGAAGCAACCGACTGATGGCCCGAGTGTTGTCAGTTGTAAAGTTCAAAGGCAAGTGCGTGGATTTGGTTCACATGATCCTGTCTTTTGAAATATTTCCTTACATGCTAGTAGCAAGCTGACTCCAAATATATCCAGTGGCATCCTTACTGTTGGATCTTCCTAGCCATCATGTGTTCATTCATGTATGGACCGCATATTCCGTTGTGGACTTCGACTACGATTTGTGTTGCTTCTGTTTTGTCCACGCAACATAGCAAGACCTGGTTGAGAGATTTACTTCTATAGAATGTCATCGCGGATCATCAGTTGTGCTATCAGGTGATGAATGGTACGACGATCTGTAGGTGTTGCATCTTCAGGGTATTGCTTGATGTCAGCGTATCAAGGGCGTCTATTAGGCGGTAGTCTGACTTGTAAGCAAAATATTGGGTCTTGGTCGAGTTCATGTGGTACTTTATGAGGGAAGGCAAAACTTGAAAATCTCAATTATGAGAATTCAATCTTCCTTTATTTATTCTTAGGAGTAGGAATTTTCCAATACGCACTTCCATAGGTATTTCAGATGCCCACCAAGCTTATGATCTCGAAGTCGACAAAAACAACATTAGCTTTTGAATCAAACTTCTCGAGGAGGTCCTCTAGTTTGGGAGTCGGATCATCATTTCCCATGTCCTTTGTTAGGCCCGTATCTGTTGAGGGTCAAATATTGCATATTAGACCCCAATTGTTACCTGATTTTACGAGCATGATATCGTTTTAACTCCTTATTTTAATCATGTTTGTAATGCAGGGTGTATTTAGGAGCTTGGACTGGAAAAGGGCACTAAAAGCATAAAATTAATGCTCTGAAATCACCAAGGCAAGGGATGGACCCCAGGGGACCGAGATCGAAGAAAGTACATGCAAGAAATCTGAGAAAATCAAGCCACTCATGTTAAACGGGCCCGAAAATCGTCCAAAATGTAAGATCACAGGGTACTCATCATCTGTTTAGCTCGTAACTTCATACATGGCTTAGGGACCATAAATTAACCGTACACATCGAATTTCAGCCCTTACATCCTTGTGGAAGTTGCCCAATGGATAGATCAGCCCATAAACCGTCGATTTTGGGCCCACTTGCTCTCTGGATATTCTTCGAACTTGGGCTCGACCCCTTAAATTAGCTGAAAGAACTGATGGATGGCTTGGATTTCTCATTTACATCAAGGTGGACCCCACATTCATTGGTGTGAGTGCACAGTCGGTGCACAACCGCGATGCATCGAGCTAGTGAAGTCGGTCAACAGGGTGTTGACCAACTACAATTCAAAAATGGCAATTGCTGTTCTCTGTTGCTGCGATCAGAGCAAGTGGTTGGGTCATGTGGGCCACCACCGTGCGTCAACGGTTTGATCCAGACCGTCCATGAGAATCCCTTGGTCCCTCTCATCCACGCTTAGGTGACGGAATTGAAGAAGACAATGGCAATCGGTTTTTAACTATTCAAATGGAAGACCAACGGTACAATGAGAAATCCTGTGGACCACACTGAATTCGATGTAAAAACCGTCCATCTTGCTGAAATTCCAACGGTAATCCAATGGATAGACCGGATTTCTCAAAGAACATCGATTTGGGACCCACCAGTTGTCACAGCGCAAGGACCGTGCGCAGGCCTGGTTTCAACATCCGAACTCTGCTCCTTTTAGCAGACATTACATAATCATGGCCATGATTGGATGGCAGATCTAGACTGTCCATCGTGTAGGTCTGCCAAAAACGTCCCAGGGGACGTTATCCTTTTAGAAAGAAATTAAGGGAAGAAAGGGAGTGCAGCGCCGTTTTCTCGGTGCGAAAGTCCTTTTGCACATTGTTACGCAGCCACCATCTTCTACTGCATAGACTTATGCATGAAACCACTCCAGCTGTCTCCACCATTTGTACCCATCCAACGACTTTAGCAGCAAAGGAAGCTCCTCTCCACTAACCTCCCTACCTATAAAAGAACGAGAATAGAGAGAGAGTGGATCATTCAATCCACGACTGGACGTTAGTGAGAGAGAGAGAGAGAGAGAGAGAGAGAGAGAGAGAGAGTTTAAGAGAGTTTTTTTTTTAATCTTTATTTGTTTAATTACTACTTTTTTATGATTATTTTTGAGAGATCTAGTCCCATCATGTTGAGCTAAACCTCTTAGCTAGGGCTAAGAGGTGAAGCTTGTAGCATGATGGGAATGATCTTACGACTCTGATTCATGTTAGACTAAATAAATTTTGATTCTAATTTGATTATAGGAATACTTCTAGTTTTTAATGGTTTGTTGTGACTGAAATTACAATAAGTCTGCGATAGCTTTGAGTATTTCCTTTACATTATTTGATGTGAAGTTAGGAAGCTCTGTTGTTTATCATTGCCCCCTAGACATGGTTGGATGATTGAATCCTTCCTAACATTCATATATCTATCTGATTGGTTGTTGATTGGTTTAATTATGTTGTTTACTTTGTCTCATGGGCATGGTTTTGTGATGGAATCAACTCTAATTCTCATACCTTTCATCTCTTTGAAAACTAGATCGAAGGAAGTTCAGATTGAGCTTTAGTGCTATATCTTCCAACTGGATAAAGATGAGACTCGAAGTCTAGTTGAGTTCATGAATCAAGCGTAGATCTCCATGATCTCTACTAGTGGATCCTCTGAATCCCTAGTTTCCTACCTTTGAATTCTATAAGTTTTCGATTACTATTTCACCATTATTCACTCATATTCACCTGATTTAGATTACATCTTATTTTAGTTCTAGTTCAAGTTGCTTTCGGATTACATACAAGGTTCGATCCTTGTAGATTCGACCTCAGTCTTACCAAGATTATTACTACATCGCAACTCTATACTTGGGGTGTGAACAAGTTTTTAGCGCCGTTGCCGAGGATTGACGGTTACGTCTTTTGAGATTAACTAGTTTTAGAATTAGGTTACGATTAGGATTTTCTAACTTTAGGTTTAGATTTTTTTTTTTAAATTTTTAAAAACTAACCTGTTTTCCTGTTTTGTATGACCTTGACATACACATTCTAAATTGGTAATCTTTTTCTAATTTTCTAGTCTTTCTGTTTTCTATTTTAAATTAGGTTTTATCTTTAAAAACTTTCTAATTCTAAGATTCCTTCTATTTTAGAAACTAACTTCTCTCTCTAATTTTAGGGTTTATTTTTTCCTTTTTAGAAACTAGTTTATTTTCTAACTTTAGGCTTTCTATTTTAGGAACTGACTTGTTTTATTTTATCTTGTAGGATTTTAACTTAGGACCTTCGAATTTGGTAACTTCCTTCCAACTTTTTTTTCTTTATTTCTAGATTCCTATTTCTTTTATTCTTCTTTAGGAGTAGGTTTAAAATCTGAATTGAAGGCTACGAGTGTTTTATGCCCAAGTGGGTTCGTGATAACACTCTACGTCTCTTAAGTGAAGGAGGATTGGTTGAGGGGTTATCTATCCATCGCAGGATTAGACACTACTTGAAATCCTCAGAGTTAATCGAAGTGATGGCTACAAACCAACCTCTTCTACCCCAACCTAGGGTGGAGGACATCCAGGATGAGAATGAGGTGCATCAAGCACCCTCACCTCATACTTTACGAGATTATTTACAACCGGTGGGGGTGAGCACGCCCTCATGTATGGTTTTTCCTGAGAATACGGGACATATGGATATCAAGCCAGGGGTAATCTAACTCTTTCTTAAATTTCATGGGCTTGAATTAGAAATTCCATATTTACATCTGAAAGAGTTTGATGAGATCATAGCTACTTTATATTTTCCAAACGTGTCTGAGGACACAGTCAGGCTGAAACTCTTTCCCTTTTCTTTGAAAAAGAAAGTTAAGACGTGTTTGCATTCACTATGTCCTAGATCTATTGGCACATGAAATGATATGCAAAGGGAGTTTGTAAATAAATTCTTTCCACATTATAAAACGAACACCCATAGAAAATTAATAATGAACTTTGCCCAAAAGGAGGATGAAACATTCTTCCAATGTTGGTAAAGATTCAAGGATCTGTCAGCTTATGCCCACAACACGGTTTTGAAATGTGGCGCATTACACATTTTTTCTATGATGGACTGACATCTTCCATGCGCCAATTGGTTGAGACAATGTGTAATGGGGAATTCATGAATAAAAATGTCGATGATGTGTGGGACTATTTGGATAGACTTGTAGAAAACGCACAATCATAGGACACATACCCAAAATCAAGCACCACTTCTAAGCCCACTCAATCAAAGGAAAGGGGTGGAGTATACCTTCTAAAAGAGGATGATAATATCAATGCTAAAGTGGCTAATCTCATCAGGAAATTCAAGGCCATGGAATCAAAGAAGGATAAGGGTAAAGAAGTTGTTTGCGATATTTGTGGTTGTAACAGTCACACAACTGAAAAGTGTCCAACTATATCTGCCTTTCAAGAGGTACTGACTGAGCAATCCAATGCCGCAAATAATTATCAAAGACTTTTCAATGGACCTACCTCTAATACATACAATCTTAGTTGGAGAAATCATCCAAACTTCAGTTGGAGGAATGGACAAACGGCTACTCCTCGAGGTTTCTTCAATCAAACTCCAAATCAAGAGAAACCTCAAGAGGATCCGGTTCAAAAACATAATCGAGAGCAACAACTATTGAATCAGAATTCGGCATAATCATTCCATAATATCCATACAGTATTAGGAACGCTTGTGTCATCTATTCAAAGGATAGAGTCACAATTAACAAGTGGAGGAAAGGGGATGCTTCTTGCTCAACCTCTCTTCAATCCCAAACGCAATATGAAATAAGTGACCCTAGCTCTTCAAATCAGATGGAACAAGCTAAGTCTATCACCACTCTTAGGAGTGGGAAGATCATTGACAAAACCATTCCGGTTAGGGCTGAAAAGCCTAAGGACTCGGAAGTGGACAAAGATGATGGATCTAGCCATGCTCCATAGGAATTAGAACTAAAACCTCAAGGGAAGCTGGTTGCTCCATTTTTTTAACGATTGGTTGCACCAAAACCTCTCTCTCTAACTCTTAGGATATTCTAGAGGTGTTGAAGCAAGTAAAGGTCAACATTCCTCTACTTGATACCGTGAAACAAATACTTTCATATGCTAAATTCCTAAAAGACTTATGCATGACCAAAAGACGGCAGAATATTCAAAAGAAAATCTTCTTGACTGAGAAAGTGAGTGCCATCCTAAAGCAAGATGTGCCGCATAAATTCAAGGATCCTAGTAGCCCAACCATATCATGTGTAATCAGGAACTATCGAATTGAGCACGCACTTCTTGACTTAGGAGCGAACTTCAATCTGATTCCTTACTCAATATACAAATAGTTAGGTTTGGGTGAATTAAAACCCACCCTAACCATATTACAACTTGCTGATCACTCTGTTCGTATACCAAGAGGGATAATTGAGGATGTGTTGGTCCAGGTCGACAGATTTTACTACCCTGTAGATTTTATCATCCTGGATACCGAACCCATCGGTAACATGAGCACTCATATTCCAGTCATTCTTGGTCGCCCATTCCTTACTACCTCAAACGCAATTATTAATTGTAGGAATGGTGTCATGAGTATGTCTTTCAGGAATATGATATTAGAAATGAATATCTTTTTCAACACAGGCAAACGATTAGAGAATGATGACGATTTCCACGACATTAACATGATTGACACTTTCGTGGATGATAAGACACCTTTGACTTTATCCTCTGATCCTCTAGAGACGTGCCTGACCCACTCCTATGATTTTGATAATGACATGATTAGGGAGACATGTGTCATGCTTGATGCTGCACCGGTACTTGAAGTTAACTGGTGGAGGTCACAATTTGAAAAGTTGCCCCAAACTAATGAAGTGCCTCTACCGTCTAACCTCAAGCCATCGAAGCTTGACCTAAAAGTCCTCTGATTTGAAATATGCATATTTAGGTCAAGATGAGACATACCCAGTGGTGATTTCTGCCCACCTAGAGAAAGGACAAGAGAGTATGCTCATATATACTCTCATTGAGCATAAGGGAGCCCTTGGGTGGACGATTACGGACCTCAAGGGAATTGACCCCTCGATTTGTACTCATCGCATTTATCTTGAGGATAATGCAAAGACCTCTCGGCAATCACAACGTAGATTAAATCCAAACATGAAAAAAGTGGTTAAGGCCAAGGTTCTTAAACTATTGGATGTGGGTATCATATACCCTATATCTGATAGTTAATAGGTGAGTCCAACTCAGGTGGTTCCTAAGAAGTCCGGAATCACCATCGTAACCAATGCCAATAATGAATTCATGTCAACTAGAGTTACTACTGGTTGGAGAATGTGCATTGACTACAGGAAGTTGAATACCGTCACAAGGAAGGACCACTTTCCTTTGCCCTTCATTGATAAGATCTTGGAAAGGTTAGTTGGTCATTCCTACTACTGTTTTCTTGATGGGTATTCGGGCTACAATCAGATAGAGATAGCCCCTGAAGATCAGGAAAAGACTACATTTATATTCCCTACGACACCTTTGCTTACCGAAGGATGGCATTTGGATTATGTAATGCCCCTGCCACCTTTCAACGATGTATGATGAGTATCTTTTCTGACATGGTGGAGCAAATCTAGAGGTCTTCATGGATGATTTTTCTGTCGTCGGTCCATCTTTCAGCAAGTGCTTAAAAAGTCTTAAATGTGTGTTGAAAAGATGTAAAGAGAAGAACTTGGTACTTAATTGGGAGAAGTGTCATTTAATGGTTCATAAGGGAATTGTCCTTAGATATATTATCTTGTCCAAATGAATTGAGGTGGATAAGGCAAAAATCGATCTTATCTCTAACCTACCTCCACTCAAGAACATATGGGACGTGCGATCCTTCTTAGGACACACCGAGTTTTACAGAAGATTCATAAAGGACTTTAGTCTCATCTCTCATCCTCTATATAATCTACTTCAAAAGGATAATCTACTTCAAAAGGATGCACCATACGAGTGGACTGAGCCATGTCAGGAAGCTTTCACTAAACTTAAAGGCATGTTGACTAGTGCACCTATCATACAACCACCCGACTGGAGCATTCCTTTTGAACTTATGTGCGACGCGTCTGATTATGCTCTTGGGGAGGTTCTAAGCCAGAGAAAAGATAAGAAACCCTACGTTATTCATTATGCGAGTAAGACTCTAAATCCTGCCCAAGTGAACTACTCGACTACGGAAAAGGAACTCTTGGCCATAGTGTTCGTTTTGAAAAAATTTAGGTCTTACTTGATTGAATCCAAGATCATTATTTACATGGATCATGCAGCGCTTAAGTATATTCTATCTAAGAATGATACTAAGCCCCGCTTGATAAGATGGATCCTTCTACTTCAAGAAATTAAATTGACCTAGAAATTAAAGATAAAAAGGAAGTAGAGAACGTAGTGGCTGACCATCGTTCTCACCTTGATCTTTCTGATTCCCATGAGATGACACATATCAATGACATGTTCTCTAATGAACTGTTGTTCAAGGTCTCCCATTCACCTTGGTTCGCTGATATTGCTAATTATCTTGCCATAGGTTTCATACCAACACATTAAATTGCGCAAGATAAGAAGAAATTTTTCATCGAGGTGTGCAACTTTTTCTGGGATGATCCATATTTGTTTAAATATTGCCCAGACCGAATCTTAAGGAGATGTGTGTTAGATGATGAGCATTAGAGTGTCATCTCCTTCTATCACTCATAGGCCTGTGGGGGTCACTTTCTGCTAAAAAGATCACAACCAAGATTCTGCAGTGTGGCTTTTACTGGCCCACTATGTTCAGGGACACTCATGAGTTTTACAAAGCATGTGAGCGTTGTCAGAAATTGGGAGCGTTGTCCCGTCGAAATATGATGCCCTTGAATCCCATTCTTATCATATAAGCATTTGATTATTGGGGCATCAATTTCATGGGATCATTCCCCTAATCTTTTAAAAATTTATATATTTTGCTCGCTGTAGACTATGCCACTAAATGGGTCGAAGTAATTTTGTGTCGGAATAATGACCATCGCACGGTCATTAAATTCCTAAAAGAGAACATCCTTTCCCGATTCAAAACGCCTCGAGCCATCATTAGTGATAGGGGCTCACAGTTTTGTAATAGACCATTTGAGAGTTTAATGAAGAAATATGGTATCTCTTATAAGGTGAGCACCCCATACCACCCACGGACAAGTGGGCAAGCTGATATTTTTAATAGGGAGATCAAACACATTTTGGAGAAAACGGTTAACCCTGACTGTAAGGATTGGTCAATTCGATTGATCGATGTCTTATGGGCTTACCATATTACTTTTAAAACCCCTATTAAAATGTCTCCCTTTAGATTTGTCTATGGGAAGGCTTACCACTTGCTTGTAGAGTTGGAACATAGAGCCTACTGGGCGATCAAAAATCTGAATTTCAATCTAGATGACGCTGGCTCGCTATGCAAACTTCAGTTGAATGAACTTGAAGAAATTTGGAACGATGCGTATGATAACTCGAGAATTTACAAGGACAGGATGAAAGCGTTTCATGACCAACACATTCTGCGAAAATCATTCACGCCAGGTCATAAAATCCTTTTGTATAATTCTTGATTACATCTCTTTCCAGGTAAGCTCCGATCTCATTGGATTGGCCCTTTCACTATTATCAATGTTTATCCTCATGGGGCTGCCGAGATTCGAAATCGAGACAATGGCCATGACTTTAAAGTAAATGGACATCGATTAAAGCCATTTGTCGATAAATTTGATTCAGAGGACATGTCTATGCCGCTAAATGTTCATGTTTACCAGGATTAATCTCCTAGTCTGACGGAGGTATATGTAGGTTTACTGCTTTTATAGGACTAAGGTAGTTTGTTTTATGTTGTTCGAGGTTAGTTTGCTTTCTACATTGTTTTATGATAGTTTGCTTTCGTTGATTTTACTCTTGTGCTGACCTGCTTTCATGCTGAGATCTTTATGAAAAAACCTCTTGATTCTTCTGTACATGTACTATCTTTCCATCACTTCTCCTTTATTTTCGTTGTCCTATGTGCATTGCATGCTTATTTCTTTTTATATTGAGGACAATATAGATTTTAGGTTGGGAGTGGGAGATTAGGTTACCTAATTAGTATTTTATAGTTTTAAGCAAAATTTGTGAAATTTTTTTAAAAATTCTTGTGCATTCGAAGTGATTTTGACAGCTGTCGTTGATTCAGAATTATAAGATATGTGATGTTGGTAATTTATGACTCTTGGATTTTGCCATCTGTTAGATTTCACAGTTAAGTTCGAATTATTAATCAATGATTAGAAGTTTTAAACATTGATTGAGTCATGATTTCACATGTCACATCTCGCTTACACATTGTGGTTTCAGTTCGGTATTGAAGGATTAACTTGGTAATCACTAAGCATGAAAGGAACTAGCCTGAGAAAATTGAGAGGGTTGGGCGAATAGTCTTCACCATAGGTTTGCTCCCTATATGTGAGGATTTGATTTCCCTCATTAGTGTTATTTTTAATGGAAAAATCAAAAGTTGGTAGAAAGAAAAAAGAATGATCTGTGAGGCACATTTTAGTTTAGGTTTTGGGTGTCCTGAATGCTCTTGTTGGTTACCAATGATATCATGAAATAACGAATTGAATCTTAATGTTGATAAGCCGATATTACACTATACGCTCATGGATCCTAATGTTTAGGATTCTTTCTAATTGATGGATTGATACTTTAATCTTGATTATGAAGTCTACTGTGCACTTAAGTATAGGAGGACGTAATGCCCAACATTCATGAATCTTAGACTTCTAGTATCTGAATTGTTTTAAAAAATCACTCGAGTTTTTAGAAATTGTCCTGTAATTCTGAATTTATTTTTCACATACTTTGCTTGGAACTAGCAAAATGCTGGTTAGGAGTTGTGTTGAGGGTCAAATATTGCATATTAAACCTCAATTATTACCTGATTTTACGAGCATGATATCGTTTAACTCTTTAGTTTAATCGTGTTTGTAATGTAGGGTGTATTTAGGAGCTTGGACTGGAAAAGAGTACTAAAAGCATGTAATTAATGCTCCAAAATCACCAAGGCAAGGGATGGACCCCAGGGGACCGAGATCGAAGAAAGTACACGCTAAAAATCTGAGAAAATTAGGCCACTCATGTTAAACGAGCCCGAAAATCGTCCAGAATGTAAGATCATAGGGTACCCACCATCTGTTGGCTCATAACTTCATACATGGCCTAAGGACCATAAATTAACCGTACACGTCGAATTTCAGCCCTCGGATCCCTATGGAAGTGGCCCAACAGACAGCTCAACCCATAAACCGTTGATTTTAGGCCCACTTGATCTCTAGATATTATTCAAACTTGGGCTTGACCCCTTAAATTAGCTGAAAGAACTGATGGATGGCTTGGATTTCTTATTTACATCAAGGTGGACCCCACATTCATTAGTGTGAGTGCACAGTCGGTGCATAACCACGGTGCACCAAGCTAGTGAAGTCTGTCAATAGGGTGTTGACCGACTACAATTCAAAAATGGCAATTGCCGTTCTCTGTTACTGCAAATAGAGTAAGTGGTTGGGTCTTGTGGGCCACCACCGTGCGTCAACGGTATGATCCAGATGTTGAGGGTCAAATATTGCATATCAGACCCTATTTATTGCCTGAATTTACGAACATAGTACTGATTAACGGTTTGATTTAATCATGTTTTCGATGCAGGATGTATTTAGGAGCTTAAACTGAAATCTGGTACTAAAAGTGTGGATTTGACGCTCAGAATTCACCAAAGCAAGGGACAGATCCCAGGGGACTAGGATCGACGATTTTTACATAGCCAAGATCCGAGAAAATCGAGAAACTGAAGTTCAAGTGGCCCGAAATTGGTACAGAATGCAAGATCACAAGGTTCCCACCATCCGTTCAGCTCGAGACTTCATACAGGATCTGAAGGTCACAATTGAACCGTACACCTCAAATTTCAGCTCCTAGATCCCTACAGAAGTGGCCTAATGGATAGATCATCCATCGGAATCATGATTCTGGTCTCACCTGCTATCCGGATATGCTTCAAATTTGGTCCACACGGTTTAAATAAGGTGAGAAGATGAATGGTCGGATCGGATTGCCTACACACATCACGAGTGAACCTTATTAGTCGTGGCTGTGCACAGTGCACAAGTGCACTTTAAACGTACCGAACCGGGAGATGCGGTCAAACGGAGGATGACCCGCGCCTTCCGTCTCTCACGTAGCCAGCGTCCAGCGGACGGACGCTGGAAAATTGGGTTTTGATTGTGGGTCCCAACCGTGGTCCAAATGGAGGATCAGAATCGTTCAGAAGACTCAAAAGGTGGCCAAGACCCTAGCCTAGGTGACGGAATGAGATGAAACAACGAGAATGGGTCCCTAGCAGGTCAAAAGCAGGATGGACGGTGGAGTAAAATATTTCGTGGGCCACGCTGAAATTAAACCAATTTCTTCCTTCCTGGACGGTTTTTCGTCCCGAAGCTAATGGACGGATTGGATTTCTTCAAAATGCATCTAAGTGGACCCCACCGGCTTCGTCATGATCTCCGTTTCGCAAGGATCCGCGAAAACCGATCGCTGATTTTAGTAGTGGGTCCCACTCATTGCCCAGTTTAATGATCTGAACCGTTCATTCGTCCCGTAGGGTAGCTACAACCCTCGCCTAGCTCTCATTTTTGGTCCATGCACGTGTACATATGTGAATCTTCAGAAAACAGAGGACGGACGGCAGCAAGAACAATCCAGTGGCACGCACTGAATCTAATTCAAAACCCACCTTTCCTGACTTGTTTTCTGCTGGGAATCAAATGGATGGCATGGATTTCTCATCAGAGCTTGATTAAGGCCCTCACTAGATCCAACAACCGTACGCGGATTACGCTTCGTCCGAAAAATCCGGCCGCTGTGGGGCCCTTTGTGTTTCGATCATCATCGGATCGATGATCCGATCCGTCCAGCGATTACATGAAGGGGTCCCGACTTGAGCCATGAAGACGGAACAAGTTTTGGGATGATCAAGAACCCGACGATCGCTCCAAACTCAAGTCCTTATGCGTTTTACGTTTACGCACCGTTGCTACGGATAGAGTTTATGGACTCCATGGCCGACTCCAACTCGGTCGGTTCTCTTCCGAGATGACAAAGACTCCTGCCGCCTATAAGATGAGAAGAAAGAAGAGAGCTCGAGGATCATCTCGGTTTAATGACGTGGAAGCAAAGGCCGAGAAGAGTAGTTTATTTTATTTTATTTTTTTGGTTTGTTTGTTTTATCTTTTCTTTCTTTGAGAGATCTAGACCGATCACGTCGGACTAACCTCTTAGCTAGGGCCAAGAGGTGAAGCTTGTCGCGTGATGGGAGGATCTCTCTACGTTGATTCATGTTTAAACCGAATGGATTTTAATTTAATTTTATTGAGGGAATGTTTTTAGTCTTTAATGGTCTCACTTGTTGTACAATGGGTCTGCGATGGCTTTGAGCATGTTCTTTTCCTCTTTATGTTTATGACGTCGTAGAAGCCCCACACCATCGTCTCCAGGGCATGGTTGGATGTCTGTACCCTTCCTAACCTTCATACATTGATTGGTTGGTAATTAGTTTAATTCTGTTATTTGCTTTGTCTCCTGGGCATGGTTTGGTGATGGAATCCATTCTAATTCATATACCTTTCATCTTTTCAAAATTACATCAAAGGAAGTTCAGTGGATTTTCATGAATCAAGTGTAGTTCTCCCTGATCTCTACAAGTGGATCCTCTGAATCCCTAGTTTCCCTCCTTCTGAATTTCTCTTAAGTCTTAGATAATAATCTTACAATTATTCTTCAAATACAAATCAATTTAGATTTCATCTCATTCTAGTTCTATTTCTACTTAGTTTCAGATAACGTACAAGTTTCAGTCCCTTGGGATTCGACCTCGGTCTTACTGAGTTATTACTACATCACAACCCTATACTTGGGGAGTGAACACCAGACCGTCCATGAGAGTCCCTCTCATCCACGCCTAGGTGACGGAATTGAAGAAGACAACGGTGATTGATTTTTAACCGTCCATGAGAGTCCCTCGGTCCCTCTCATCCACGCCTAGGTGACGGAATTGAAGAAGACAACAGCGATCGATTTTTAACCGTCCAAATGGAAGACCAATGGTACAATGAGAAATCTTGTGGACCACACCGAATTCGATCTAAAAATTGTCTAAATTCCAAGGGTAATCCAATGGACAGACCGAATTTCTCAAAGAACATCGATTTGGGACCCACTAGTTGTCACAGCGTAAGGATCGTGCACACGCCCTATTTTAACGTTCGGACTCTGCTCATTTTAGCGGACGTTACACGATCATAGCCATGATCAGATGGCAGATCTAGACCATCCATCGTGTAGGTTTGCCAAAAATGTCCCAGGGCACGTTATCCTTTTAAAAGGAAAGTAAGGGAAGAAAGGGAGTGTAGTGCCGTTTTCTTGTTGCAAAAGTCCTTTTGCACGTTGTTACACAGCTACCGCCTTCTGCTGCATAGACTTACGCACGAAACCACTCCAACTGTCTCCACCATCCGCACCTCTCCACCGACTTTAGCAGCAAAGGAAGCTCCTCTTCACCGACCTCCCTGCCTATCAAAGAACAAGAATAAAGAGAGTGGATCATTCAATCCACGGCTGGACGTCAGTGAGAGAGAGAGAGAGAGAGAGAGAGAGAGAGAGAGAGAGAGAGAGTTTAAGAGTGTTTTCTTAGTCTTTATTTGTTTAATTACTATTTTTTTTATATTATTTTTGAGAGATCTAGTCCCATCATGTTGGGCTAAACCTCTTAGCTTGCGCTAAGAGGTGAAGCTTGTGGCATGATGGGAATGATCCTACGGCTCTGATTCATGTTAGACTAAACAGATTTTGATTCTAGTTTGATTATAGGAATACTTCTAGTTTTTAATGGTTTGTTGTTACTAAAATTACAATAAGTCTACGATAGCTTTGAGTATTTCCTTTACATTATTTGATGTGAAGTTAAGGAGGCTCTATTGTTCATCGTTGCCCCCTGGATATGGTTGGATGATTGAATCCTTCCTAACATTCATATATCTATCTGATTGGTTGTTGATTGGTTTAATTCTGTTGTTTACTTTGTCTCGTGGGCATGGTTTTGTGATGGAATCAACTCTAATTCTCATACCTTTCATCTCTTTGAAAACTAGATCGAAGGAAGTTTAGAATGAGCTTTAGTGATATATCTTCCAATTGGATAAAGATGGGACTCAAAGTCCAGTTGAGTTCATGAATCTAACGTAGATCTCCCTGACCTCTACAAGTAGATCCTCTGAATCCCTAGTTTCCCACCTTTGAATTCTACAAGTTTTCAATTACTATTTCACCATTATTCACTCATATTCACCTGATTTAGATTACATTTTATTCTAGTTCTAGTTCAAGTTGCTTTCGGATTATGTACAAGGTTCAGTCCTTGTGGATTCGACCTCGGTCTTACCAAGATTATTACTACATCGCAACCCTATACTTGGGGTGTGAAAAGTATCCTTTTTTTTTTTTTAGTTTCACTACACCCACTACATAAACCAATTTTTTGTCTAAAAATTTGAGTCCAAATTCAAAGTCCACCTATCAGCAAATCCTATGTTTAATGCTAGAACCAAGCACAAAGAGATAGACTCTCATATTTTTAAAGCCTAAGTCAGATGACCTCTTCTAAACCAATAAGTTCAAAGTTTAATTCTAGATTAAATTTGTAAAAATTGACTTCGAAATCATGTGGCTCATTAGATAGGCTTGGCACTTTATTACTGGATTTTTTAAGAGATTTTTTTTTTTTCTTTTTTTTAAATTCTGGTTTTTTAAAATCAATTTTTTAAAGATGTTTTGGGGTTTTGAAATTTTTTGGATGTTTTAAAATTTTTAAGAATGTTCGATTTTTTTGGCTTTTGGAAATATTCTGCTGTTTTTAGATTTTGAAAATTTTTTTTTTTTAACAAAATTTTTGGATTTTTTTTAAAAGATTTTACAAATTTGTTTGGTTTTTTGGCATTTTTGAAAATTTTAATTTTAATTTAAAATTTTTTTTTTTGGATTTTGAACATTTTTTCTAATTCTTATGACCTTAAGAAGGATGATATTGTGAGCCAAGAGTTATCTTTATTGCAACCAACATCTTTAAGAGAATGGTCGACTTATTTTGCCATCACGGGGATAGTGAGTTGATTGATGCCCTACACTCCTTCCCCTTAGGAGGTAGGGCCAGAGAATGTAATAGGAGGATCTTCACCATCATGATGAATCGGGGACCGGGCTCCGAGTCAGTGTCAGATGTGGGTACTCTTAAGTCATCCCGAGGCATTAGAGTTGCTTGGGTGCTTGCAACTCAAGTGGAATGTTAACTGTGGTCTAGTCAATGAAGGACAATTTCTGCCCCTTGCTCGGGTCCTCATTGATCGAATGTGTTGGCCCATGTAATTGATCCTCTAGGGTGGAGTGCAACTTGTCATTGGGATAAATGCTTCATGCACTGATGTGTCTGATTGGTGTGCAGATGTAGGGATCATCTTCCTCTTCGTGGCCTCGTGATGGGGATTTTCTCCTCATTGTTGGGTTCGATGAAATCGAACCAGTTTTTGTATCATCGATAATTGTCGGGATTTTTCACCGCTGGTCGCTGGACAGTTTTAGTCCTGTTTCGATATCATCGAAGGACCTTAGATGATATCAAAGGCTGTCATCGAGAGACCTTCGATGACATCGATAATTGTCGGAATATTTCACCCCTGGTCGATGGACAGTTTTGGTCCTGTTTCGATATCATCGAAGGACCTTAGATGATATCGAAGGCTGTCATCGAGAGACCTTCGATATCATCAAAGAGTTACGCAGATGCGATTGCGAAAACACAGATTCTGTGGAAATTATTTTCTATTTTTATTATACCTCTTTCTATTCTTATATAAAAAGGTGTATGCAGGATTTGGGTGTATTCTAGGGTATTCTAAGGTTTCCTAAAGGTTTTCTAGGAGGGCTTAGGGCTATCAAAGGTGTGAGAGAGAGAGAGAGAGAGAGAGAGAGAGGAAGCTTGTGGAAGGGAGGCTATGCTCGTAGAGGTGATCTACCACATCTCAGCACTTCCACGTCCTCGTAATCAGTGAGATCTCTTCGTTTTCTTTATTTCTCTTATTATTTATCCACTCCTATGTGAGTGAAGAAGGTTGTAACGTTCTACTTCATAGTGGATTATTGATCTGGACGAGGTCCCATAGTTTTTACCTCTTTGAGGGTTTTCCACGTAAAAATCTCTTGTATTGTGTGGTTTATGCTTTGATTTATTTCATTGCATTATTATTCCATAATTCTGGTTTGTTTTGGGAGGCTAGATCCTAAGGTTTTGTGCAAGGCCCCCAATAAAGTGGTATCAGAGCTAAGTTCATTGAACGGGTAGGATCGGTTTTGAATTATGGAAGGTGGCTTATCAAGGATGATCAGCCTCAATAGTTCTAACTAGACCATATGGAAGGCTAAGATGGAGGACTTACTTTATCGCAAGGACCTATATTCTCCAATTTTAGGCATATCAGCAAAATCTAAGGATATGTCTGATAATGATTGAAAGAAGATGGACCGAAAGGTGGCGGGGTTTATTAGACAATGGTTCGATGATTCTGTATTCCACAATGTGTCTACAGAAACCTCAGTTGCTAGCCTATGACTGAAATTGGAAGGGTTGTATGAGAGGAAGATAGCCGATAATAAAATCTTTCTGATAAGACGACTTGTGAATCTCAAGTTCAAAGATGGTGGTTCTGTGGCCGAGCACATGAATGAGGTCAGCAATATAGTGAACCAGCTCTCCGCTATGAAGATGGTCCTGGATGATGAATTGTAGGCTTTTCTATTGCTTAGTTCATTGCCTGACAGTTAGGAGACATTAGTGGTGTCTCTAAGTAACTCCACGCCAGACGGAAAGATATCCATAGAACAGGTTACTAGTTGTCTCTTCAATGAGGAGACAAGGAAGAAGTCTCAGGGGTCTACTCAGTAAGAGGCCCTTGTGACACAGGAATGGGGGAGAGGAAAGAACAGGAAGGGCGAGAAGGTCCAAGATAAATCAAGAGGCAAGTAGAGTAACAGAAAGGATGTTGATTGCTGAAATTGTGGCAAGAAGAGCTACTACAAGCATGAATGTCGTGGTAAGAAGAATGACAAGAAAGGAAAAGGTAAGGAGAAGAAGATGAATCAAATTTCACTGCGGTCACTTCAGATGGCGATGTTGTAGTTATTCTTTCAGCAGATCATGATATATGTCTCACGGCTACGAGTTAGGACACCGACTGGGTGATAGATTCTGGAGCCTCGTTTCATGCGACTCCACGTAGGGACTTCTTCACAAGTTACAAGTAAGGTGACTATGCGACCGTGAAGATGAGAAATTCTAGCGTATTGAAGATCGTAGGAGTCGGTGATATTTGTGTGAAGACTGATGTGGGCTGCACATTGGTTCTTAGGGATGTGAAGCATATCCCAGACCTTCGCCTCAACTTGATGTCGATGGGAATGTTGGATGATGATGGCTATGAAAGCCGGTTTGCTGGTGGGCGATGGAAGCTCATCAAGGGTTTGTTGATCGCAGCCAGAGGAAAGAAGTGTTGCACCCTTTACAAGGTAAGTGTCAATGTGTGCAAGGGTGGGTTGAATGCAGCAGAAGATTCAGCTATTGACATGTGGCACAGATGTCTAGGCCACATGAGTGAAAAGGGGCTTCAGCTACTAACGAGGAAGCAGCTCCTTCCAGATGTGACAGGTATACCTCTCAAAACATGTATTGATTGTTTATCAGGGAAACAGTATAGAGTTTCATTCGCTAAATCTGCTTCTCATGTTAATAAAGTGCATGCATTAGATTTGGTTTATTTTGATGTTTGTGGTCTTATGAGGACAAAAACCTTGGGTGGGGCATTGTATTTTGTCACTTTTATAGATGATACATCTAGGAGGGTTTGGGTTTATGCTTTGAAATCTAAGGACAGGGTCTTTGGTGTGTTTAAATTGTTTCATGTTATGGTCGAGAGAGAGAGAGACATGTAGATCATTGAAGTGCATCGCACTGACAATGGTGGTGAATACATTGTTGACTTTCATGAGTATTGTAAGTCCCTGGGTATACGGTATGAACAGACGGTTCTCAAGACCCCCCAGCATAATGGTGTAGTGAGCGAATGAATTGCACCATTGTAGAGGGAATCAATGCATGTTATCCCATACGAAGTTGCCCAAGACGTTCTGGGGAGAAGCAATGCACACGGCAGTGTATTTGATAAACAGGTCTCCATCAGCCCCATTGAATGGAGAAGTACTTGAGAAGGTGTGGACTGGACAGGATCCATCGTACAGTCATCTCAAGGTGTTTGGATGCAGGGCATCCGTTCACATACCAAAGGACGAGAGGTCCAAGCTCGATATGAAGATCAGGTGTGTGTGTTCTTGGGGTACGGTGATGAAAAGTTCAGTTACATATTGTGAGATCTGACCGAAAAGAAGCTCGTCAGGAGCAGAGACGTGGTTTTCTTTGAAGATCAGTGTATAGAAGACATTGCTAACCAGAGAAGAACCAGCCTAATTTAGGTGAGCTAGAGGACACGAATCCAATTATTTCTCCCGTGATGCCTGATGAAGGGGGAGTACAACAAGGTGTAGAGGACGAGGGAGTTCCTTCAGAAGATGGATCAAGGGAGTAGCCCCCACTTGATCCACCTATTGAGCCACGGTGATGAGGTCATCTAGGGACAGACAGCCGTCCAAGAGGTACTCGCCACATGAGTACATTATGCTAACTAATGGGAGAGAGCCAGGAGATTATTCTGAGGCCCTAGCCGACGAGTGTAAGGGGGAGTGGTTGAAAGCTATGCAAGAGGAGATGAAATCCTTACATAAGAACCACACCTATGATATGGTGAAATTGCCTAAGGGCAAGAAAGCTTTGAGCAACAAGTGGGTGTTCAGAAAGAAGATTGAGCAGAAGAATTCACAGATGCAGTTCAAGGCCAGATTTGTGGTGAAAGGTTTTGGTCAGAGGAAAGGTATAAACTTCGAAAAGATATTCTCACCAGTGGTGAAGATGACATCCATACGGGTATTGCTTAGGTTGGCAGTTAGCATGGATCTGGAGATAAAGTAGTTAGATGTTAAAATTATCTTTCTCCATGGTGACCTGGAAGAAGAGATCTACATGCACCAATCAGAGGGGTTCGAAGTCAATGGCAAAGAACATATGATGTGTAGGCTGAGGAAGAGCTTGTATGGGCTGAAATAAGCTCCACGGCAATGGTATAAGAAGTTCGACTCGTTTATGTTGAAGCATGGGTATGATAGAACGGAGTCGGACCACTGTGTGTTCACGCGCAAGTTCTTAGATGGTGATTTCTTAGTTCTGCTATTATACGTTGATGACATGCTCATCATGGGTAAAGACATCAAGAAGATTGACAGGCTGAAATAGGAGTTGGGCAAGTCGTTTGCTATGAAAGACTTTGGCCCGGCTAAACAGATCCTAGGAATGGAGACAACCCGTGACAGAAGCAGCAGAAAGCTTTGGTTGTCACAAGAGCGGTATATTGAGAAAGTCCTATAGCGGTTCAATATGAATGCAGCGAAGCCGGTCAGTATTTCAATGGATGGTTACTTCAAATTAAGCGACAAACAGTATCCTAAGAACGAAGGAAGAGGTGAATGAGATGAGAAAGATACCTTACACGTCAGTGGTAGAAAGTTTGATGTATGCCATAGTGTATACGCGCCCAGAAACAGCATATGCGGTTGGTGTTGTCAGCCGGTATCTTGCCAATCCTGGCAAAGAACATTGGATAGCTGTGAAATGGATACTGCGGTATCTAAGAGGCTCATCCAGGTTGAGCCTATGCTATGGTGACGGAAAACCTGTGTTAGAGGGTTTCACAGATGCAGATATGGCAGGCGACATGACTGCAGGAAGTCTACATCGGGATTCATGTTCACGTTTACAGGGGGAGCGGTCTCCTAGCAGAGCAAGCTACAGAAGGTCGTAACATTGTCGATGATAGAGGCAGAGTACATTGCGGTCATAGAGGCATGTAAAGAGATGCTTTGGATGAAGAGGTTCCTACAGGAACTTAGCCTGAAGCAGGAGTAGCACGTGGTCTATTGCGATAGCCAAAGTGCTACACACTTGAGCAAGAATCCAAGTCAGCACTCCAAGTCGAACCACATAGAGATTCGGTATGACTGGATCAGGGATACTTTGGAACAGAAGGTGTTACAACTTGAGAAGGTCCACACGGATGATAATGGGTCAGACATGATGACCAAAGCTTTACTCAAGGGCAAGTTTGAGGTTTGTAGAAACCAGGTTGGTTTGAAGAAGGTGAATTCCTCCTGAGTCAAAAAGGGAGAGATTTGATGGGGATTTTCTCCTCATTGCTGGGTTCGATGAAATCGAACCAATTTTGATATCATCGATAATTGTCAGAATTTTTCATCGCTAGTCATTGGATAGTTTTGGTCCTGTTTTGATATCATCAAAGGACCTTAGATGATATCGAAGGCTGTCATCGAAGACCTTCGATGACATCGATAATTGTCGGAATTTTTCATCCTTGGTCGATGGACAGTTTTGGTCCTGTTTCAATATCATCGAAGGACCTTAGATGATATTGAAGGCTATCATCGAGAGACCTTTGATATCATCAAAAAGTTACACAGATGTGATTACGAAAACGCAGATTCTGCCAAAATTGTTTCCTATTTTGATTATACATCTTTCTATTCTTATATAAAGGGGTGTATGCAGGATTGAGATGTATTCTAGGGTATTCTAAGGTTTTCTAAAGGTTTTCTAGGAGGGCTTAGGGCTATCAAAGGTGTGTGTGTGTGTGTGTGTGTGTGTGTGTGTGTGTGAGAGAGAGAGAGAGAGAGAGAGAGAGAGAGAGAGAGAGAGAGAGAGAGGAAGCTTGTGGAAGGGAGGCTTTGTTTGTAGAGGTGATCTACCGTATCTCAACGCTTTCACATCCTCGTAATCGGTGAGATCTCTCCGTTTTCTTTGTTTCTCTTATTGTTTATCCACTCCTGCATGAGTGAAGAAGGTTGTAACGTTCTACTTCATAGTGGATTGTTGATTTAGACGAGGTCCTATGGTTTTTACCTCTTTGAGGGTTTTCCACGTAAAAATCTCGTGTTGTGTGGTTTATGCTTTGATTTATTTCGTTGCATTAATTTTGGTTTGTTTTGGGAGGCTAGATCCTAAGGTTTTGTGCAAGGCCCCCAACACCTCATTCTTTTATGGGACTTTGCTGCCCTTGCCTCACATTTGAATTAGGTTGATATCTTAATTCATTCTTGCCTGGGTGTTCTCGTACATCAACAACTCAGCTCGAGTCTTGGTATTCAAGTTTATAATAGAAAATTTGGTACTCAGGATGAGAAAAGACATAATTTGATTCAATAGGACATGCAATTGGAACATAGCTTACAATTTTAAATTAGAGACTGTGATATGGTGTATCCTTTTCGAAACACTATGTCTTTAACCGGGAGTTGAGAAGTTAAAGACTAAAGACCATAAGAGATGGAAGCCTATGAGTTGGGAGTGACTTACCAGGCTTTTTTCTTAGGGAATAGACTCAATACATACTGAGGGACCTAAGGAGGGGGATGGACCCGAGTGGTTGGTGGGGCATTCCAACTTTGTTAGGACGTGGCATGAGATTCAATTCGGATGCCATTGATGAGAAGATAAGGGGTTGACTGGACCAATTTGAACAGTGGCAGGCAGGTAGATTAAATGCTTAGTGGGAGGTCTTCTATTGGAGGGCTAACAGCTGATTAGCATTGGTTGAAATTAGAAGATGGGGAACATGATACATTTGGAGCCTTCACCAATGGTTAATTGGCCCACCATTGGATGGAGACTGGATTATTGGTTCCCCAGAGGCCCGCTCGCTAACTGACCCACGTTTAACTAGAGCCTGACGTTAGGGAACAAGCTGGCTCCGGGGCCTTCCCTAGAGGACCTACACTGAAGGGGGCTGAGGTGGGAGTTGATGGGGCGAATGGATTGGTTGGATGGAGAGGAGACCATACCATGTTCTTCAACTCCAGTCGTCCGGGACACAGCACCAACTTGGTACTGTGTTAACGTGGTAAATCTTTGTGGCCCTGTGTATGTTATATCCCCACCGATTCATCCATTATTCCATATCATTTTAGGGTATCAGCTCAAAAGTACACGAATTCAAAGCTCAAGTGGACCACACCACAGGGAACAGTTCAGATTAAATGCCTATAATTAAAATTTTCTGCAGACCACGGAAGTTTTTAGACCAAGCTGATATTTGTGTTTTCGCTCTATCAAGGTCTGTTTAACCGGATGGCAAATAAACATCATCCAGGCCTTGAGTAGGTTTCCACGGTGGGCTTAATTGTCCGCACTGATTTCATTGGTATGGTTCACTTGAGCTTTGAATTTGCCTCATTATTTTAAAAAATGGATGGACGGTGCGGATATAACACAACTTTTATGGTGGGACCACATAAATTTGCCACGTCAGCAGCTATATTCTACTAACGCTACGCAATCCGAACAGAGAAATGCTAGATTTAGGACTAATGATGATGACGATGCTGATGACGTTTGCATGCATGTGATGTTGAGGGTTCATCAGATGCCATGCCAAAGCAAATCTTAGAGAATCAAATAATCAGATGCCAGATCCACCACGAATGCTACTTGTAACCAGCCATTTGCATTCGCAAAACACAAGCGCCTGTGCTAATGAGCACGTGTGTTAGATCTGGATCCTTTAATCAGTAGACCAAAAGACGGACCCGTCTGCATCTCCTACGATCGCTGTCATCATTCTTTAACCATTTAATGTTTGCCCATGCAAAGCCGACTTGGCCAGTAGGATCGCCGTGCTATAGGATACTCGACTTGAGATCCATCTGATGGACGGCTCAGATCGTTCACATGGGCCACCTGTTAACTGTACGGAGCTAGTGTTTGTGCAGCGGGACGAAGTTTCCCACCTCGCCCAAGATACGATCCGGTAAAGGCACGGGATCTCATTTCAAATTTCCCAAAAAGGTAGCCAGCGAGAAACGCTTCTTCGAGGGCGGCGCGTATCTACATGCGCTACACCGAAGACACGCACCAAAGTATCGTTGAAAATTAGAGACCCTGTCTGATCATAATGTGAGCCGACAGTAACTTTTCATGGGACGCGGAACTTACTGCAACAGGAAGTTAGGTGGGCCCACCGTGACGTTGGTGAGAAATTCACCGGAAGTTAGGTGCGGCCCACCGTAATGTTAGTGAGAAATCCACCCGGCCATTCGTTTTTATCGTATCATGACAGGACATGGCCCAAAAATGAGGCAGGGTCCACCGCGGATATGTCATCCATGCCTTTCATAATGTCATTCCAACCTTAATGAACTAAAAACACAAAAATGTTAGCTGATACATTGCTGTTATTTGAATCTCGGTCATGTGATTAGCGTGGAGGTGCCAACATTGAATGTGCGGCTCAATTTAAACCGAACAGCCATGAGTAAGTGTCAAGATAGGCAGAAACACCGGCAATTGACCATATAAGACCGAGATCTAATAAAATTAGCCGTCTATTTAGCCACTTGCACAATATTGCTTAAGATAATCAAGCAATTATTAGATGATAGGTTTCATCCTCTGAAAATGAGTCACACTTCTACCTTTTATACGAAAGGACCTTTTCTCTTCAATACAAATAAAACAAAAAAAAAATTTCTTACAAGCGACTACGGAGAACAATTGTAGAACACCTTTCTGGATAGAGAACTTTACTTGGTACTTGAACTGAATCCTATATGTGAGCGTAAACTTGAATTACAGCTAAAGTTAACAACTACTTGATTACTACTACAGATTATACTAAGGATTTTAAATGACGGATAAAAGTAAAGATTACATTAAGGAATGTAAATGACAGATAATTAAAAGATAAATTTGGTTTGGTTTGGTTGGTATCAAAAAATTTCTTATGTTGAATTCCTTTACTATTTACAGCTTTAACTTGATCATCTGAATTGTTCCCACGTTCTGACGATTGCTATAACCGCTTTAGCATTACTGATCATCTTCTAAGCTTGTCATTTATCTTATAACCGCTCCAAACTTCCTTGCTAACTTAACTATGTTCTGATCGGCCAATATTGCTTTATGCATGACGTAACATCGATTGATAGACGCTAGCTATATACCTGTAAAATCCTCTTCGGGTATTTACGCAACTCGTGTAAAATTACATGTGTCTCTCTTTAATTGGCTCTCGGAGGAACGGACAGAAATAGGGTACAACAGCGCGCCCCACGTCGCTTTGCCTTTGGTAAAAGGTGAAAGTGAGGTGTGACCCCACATAAATGTGGTCATTGTTTATGCCACGTGGTGACGCCTCATTTACCACGCATGACTACCTCATAAATGTGGTCGACCGATGATAGTGATTATTAAAAATCCTTGATCAATAAGCAATCGATTCACTACCTTCGATGTCCATTCCAATTTAGGTGGATGTTACCTTCATTCCCTTTTTCACATTTCCTTTTTCTTTATGTCATCTTTGTTGGGGATTTGTACTGCGGAATCACACAAATCTAGATCTAGGATAACAATCCAATGACACCAAGCACATACAAGAGAACACGGATTTAACGAGGAAAACCCTTGTTGGAAAAAACCACGGCACAAAGTGACAGATCTTCACTATGAAAATAGAAATTACAAAGAGAGATGACTTAGCTGATTTGAACAACCTCGAATCTCAACCTTGCTACACTATTTAGAAACCCTAAAATCCTTTTAGGAACCCTTGAAACTCTTTTAGAAAGCCTTAGAATACCTCACAATCCTGCATACAACCTTTTATATAAGTTTAGAAAGAAGTAGAATCGGAATAAGAAACCAAAAAACTCAAAATCTGCGTTTCCTCAGAAAATCTGCGTAACATCTTCGATGTCATCGAAGGTCCATTGATGTCATCGAAGATGGACCAAAATTGTCCAGCGACCAGGGGTGAAAATTTTTGTGAATTATCGATGGCATCGAGCAACCTTCGATGTCATCGACGACTATCATTGATGTCATCAAAACTCTGTCGATATCATCAACAGACCAACAGACAGATTTAAGACATCTGTCGATGTCATCGACAGACCAACAGACAGATTTAAGACATCTGTCCATAACAATCTCTACCATGTCTTCAATCTTCATCCGTGTAGCTTATTATCCTCTTCTTTTATCTCTGCATCACATTATAGCTTCTCTTGTACACTCCGTCTTCCTTTTACACCATCGTCAAGCCCAGAGAAGTTTTACAGAACTTGAACTTCTCTGTAGAAATGATCTACGTGAGCATGTCTATTGGATCTAAATCCACATGCCCAACCACCTTTGCTCCTGTCTTCCCAAAAGAAAAGACGTAGTCTTCTTACCATCTCACCGCTACCCAATATTGTTTGTCGGAGTACTAGCTCATAACCCTGATAGCCTGTGAAATAACTGGTCTAATCCAGACCATGACATACACTGCCAATCGCATTCGAGTAAGGCTAATGAGATATCCTGTATTTCCTCATCTTTTTGGAACATGTTCTGAGAAAAACTTGAGGAGAGACGCATAGGGAACGCTCTCTGGCTTTACCTGGCCATCGTATCCTTGATCAATACTTACACATAAGGTATTCCTCCTGTGATTACCAAAGCCTACTCCTCCTTCAGTCTAAATGCCGAGAACTATCTTTGCAGCCCCCTGATCTTTCATCCTGAATGTCTCACTTAACCGAGTCTTCAGTACATTGATTTCAGACTTGTCATAATTGGCGATCTGCATGTCATCAATTCTTGATTCACCAAGAAGGAATCAAACCACTACTTAGGCGACAGGTCGAACCACGACCTCCTGCAAAGTCTTTTCTCAGCCCCTTTTGAAATTGCGGTAGAGACCGCAATTAGTTGAAGTAGGAATATGCCAATATGTCCTAGAGGGGGGTGAAAAGGCCTTTTTAAAGTTTTTATGATTTATTTAAAATCCTATTGCACTAATCCTAATCCGCATGCACATATTAGGATTGCTTAAAAGTAACTCTAGTGGCTTCCAAGCCCGGTATCATAAACTATTTAATAAGTGAGCAATATGCAAACTAGTTTATGATGGATATGATTGTGTATGAGTGTGAGGTGTGATCTCAGATATTCAGATATGGAAGTATGAAAGTAAATCATGAAAGTAAATCACACAAACAGAAGAATGACAATCTTAAACACAATCATTTTTATAGTGGTTCGACGATTAGTCTACTCCATTCCCGGCAGACGCACTCAACCCTTGAGTGTGCCAGATTTCACTAAGGAGGTTTCACAGCGGTTCACCTCAGACCTAAGGTTTTAAATCAGGTTCACTTTCAACCTTTACAACCTACACTAAGGCTGACTATTTATGCTCTCACGAGCAAGGGTCAACACAACGCACCCACTTTTAGGGACACTGCCTAAGGATCTTCCATAAGAGCCTACTAGAGGTTTACGCGGTTTACCGAAAACCCGAGGTTTCACACGGTTCACCTCAAACCTAAGGTTTTGACTGGTTCACCTTCAACCAGATGTTTATGCTCTTCATAGAGCAAAGGTCCACACAACGCACCCACTACGTACACTCCCGTCGGAGGCCTCCTACGAGGGCTTAAAGGGCTGAGAAACACCTAAGACCCAATCCTAAAAAGGAATGATCGCAAGTGTCCTCTGGACTCTAGATACTTACAAATAAGTGGATGAGTCCCATCAAGCACGTTGACGAAGATCTCCACCTTTTTTGATGAAGAGTCTTCTATCTCCTTGATCCGCAACTCAAAAGATGTACCAATGCATGGCGACGGGTTGGATCAAGGTTATGATGAAATCCTACTCTCAAAAGATTTTCCTATAAGGAAGATAGAGCGATTTTAATCATCTATGCATTCAAGGCATCCCAGCTTCATGATTTGCCATTAAGGTAGTAGCTGAAGGATCCTTGAATGCGGAAGTTTATTCCCCAATCCACTCTATAAAATATCAATGATGAGGGTGGATTGGAGGATGAACTCCCTTAAGAGAAAGGGCTTTGGATATATGGTCTTAGGTTAAACACTCAAAAGCACTCTCTTCTTCCTCTCACAGCAACACAAGATAAGTCTTCTTTATATAGGCAAAAGGTTCCAACGGATATAAAACGGTCACATTTATGACAGAGTTCGATATCATTGAGCAGGTTCGATATCATTGAGTGTATACTCTCGATAGCATTGATGGTCCGCTCGATGACTCGAACTCAATGTCATACGCTTTTGAAACCTTTTATCAGCTGGTCGATGAATCGGAACGATTGTCGATGTTATCGAATTTCGAACTCCAATTCCATCGATGAGAGGTTCGATTCATCGTCACTTGAAAAATGAGAGAGACCTAACTTGAAATATTTCAGGTTTTCATGAATGCTCGAGGGACCTTCGAGATCATCAGAATTTGAATGTCGATGATATCGATAGCTGTGTCGATGCATCGATAAATCAAAAGGATTTTTCATAAAGCTTGCTGGAAAGTTTATGTCTATGCTGATGCAATCGATACTGCATCGATATCATTGATATTTGAATATCGATTTTATCGAGTGACCCCCGATCATAGATAAACCACCCTGAAATATTTTGCTATATAACTTGGCGCCCAAGACCGATATCATCGAAGGCCTTCCGATATCATCGAGGTTTGAATTTTGATGGTATCGAGGAGGCTTCGATATATCGATACTTATATGATATTCTTATGAAAAAACAGGGGCACCGGAAATCTGCCTGTCGATATTATCGAGTCAACTTCGATAGACTCGAGATTTGAATATCGATGATATCGATACGTATATCGATACATCTATAATTCCGTCCAGATGTGTATAAGGTTGCTGGACATATTTGGTCCTCTTTTCGATGGTATTGATGGAGCATCAAGGACTCGACAGCGCAGGTCAATCATATCGAAATGTGTATCGATAAAATCGACAAGACAAGAAAACTTAGAGAATTTCTTATTTTGAAAACATTTTCTTACCCTAAAAATCCTATGATATTCTAACATTTTTTTAAGGGTTTTAGTGTACCTGGTGTTTTTGGGACAAGGGATGTGAGGATTAGATTTACCTGTGGTGAGCTTGCACACATCCGGTTGAGGCAGACGCTTGAATTGATCTTCCTATCAGGCTCTGTAGTCTAACTGACTCAACACTCACGCTATTTGACAAACCAGGGCACTTTCAATCTCCCCCTTTGTCAATTACGTGACAAAATCCTAAAACACCTTAGAGTACTGGACAAACACATCATAAATCGTGTGTACATGCATTTTACACAATTTTACAATTTCTGTTGAACCCATGTACACAGCTCAGTATCTGCTCCCCCTAATTGTAAACTCTCCCTCGCTTGATGTAGTTGCTCCCCCTAACACCTGCAACATCATCCAAGCATATATACAATTTTCCATTCGGGGTGTTTAAACCGTTCTCCCCCTTTTTGTCAGTCATTGACAAAGATATAGCAGTTGATATTGACTGAAGAGATAAGTATGTGGGAGAACCATCATTCAGAGGAATATGTATATAACAGATAGATGTATAGTAGTCAAACAGTTGCTTAATCAGACATCATTTGCAGTGAGTATATATGCATAGCAGATCAAATAGAGTAGTGATATAGCAGTTAGAAGATTCGTTAAAAGCATCACATGTATTCTACATCAGAAATTGGATAAACCAGGGGATCTTGAAACATAATCATGGTAGTAAAAATAAGAATTATACTCAGCCATAACCAAAATTATCCAAAAACATATCTATGCCCAGGATTGGCAGTAACTTAACAGTTATCCCAACAAAAATCACCAAGCCCATGCACGGGTACCCAAAAAAAAAACGTAGTGATAGAATTTGCACAGTCATCTCTTACCGACTTCGAGAATCATCATGTGTGAGCAAGTCTACCACTTGCTGATTTGTTTGTTGGACAGCATTTACTTTTTCTTCAATCACGGTGAGACGTCTTTCACAATTATAAAGTCACTCCTCCATATTTGTCATACCATTCAGTAGGTGACGTTTGAAGTGATGAGTTTGGCGGTTTGTGATAGACTCCGTACTCAGCAGTGGCGTTCGATTGGATCCTCGTGGACATGATGGATGAGCATATGGAGCAGTAGACTGTAGGGGAGCACTAATCTCGGGTAGAGCTGAAGCGAGACACAACTGTTAAGCCACCTGAGCCGCATCACTATCAAACCATGTCTTTGGATAGACTGTATCAGATGTGGCAGAAATACCAACATGATGAGCTAGTTTACAGATGAGTACAGGAAAAGCTAGTGTATCCTGATGGTCGCCTTGAATGATACGAATTAGCTGCTTAAGAAGAAGCGTTGGAAGGCGTACCTGAACTTCTTGATACATGTCATACAGCACATTCAACACAAAGGGAGAAAGATGATTACCATTCACATCACAAGGATATACATTGGACCCAAAGATGCTATGAAGGATTTTGAAAGTGGGTCTAAGATGATTAATACGAAGGGAATTATCATCATTCCGAGAAATAGTAGTTCCCTGACATAGTGCGCGAGTTACCTCTCCCCAGACGCCTAGAACATTTAGGTTCCGACTGGTAACTAGAATGCGAGTGACCTCGAGATCTAGAAGATTACTCAAAGTGATGGGAGTGATGTGCTTAGAGTAATGCAAGAATTCAATTTGAATGCATGGTGGATCGTCACGAATAAATGACATTTATTGAGAAAGTCATGGGTCACCCCTATTTGATAAGTACCCCCAAGGTTTAGAATATTTTGTCATCCTATTACTTCTAGAAGGAGGTCCACTCTAAAAGGCTCAATGGCACTGTTAAGAACCAGATGTTCAACAACAGTGGCAAGATGTCTTACCGTTTGAATGAGTTGATGCATACTGGGTTACTTGACTTTTCCTTTTGAAGATTGAGAAGGAGACTTACCTTTCCCTTTGTTCATGATGTTTCAGTGTAAGAGACAGGTAAAGGTACCTTTGGGAAGGAGGACAAAATTTTTCTTTTAAAGAACCTGAAAATACCTGACAAAAAGCGAGATAGACTCGGGAATGGAAGGATAATACCAGTTTGCGAGGAGCTTCCGGGACCCACGATGGACTTCTGGCCGGGGATTCGAGCAGAAAAAAATATAAAGCTTTTTCTAAAAAAATAGAAAATTTCCTGCTCGACTGCCTTTTATCAGCCGGCAGTCTTCGATTCTATCGAACTTTCTTTCGATGATATCGATAGTTGATCGATTTGATCGAAAATGCACATAACTTATCGATAGTCATATCGAAGATGAGTATTTTTCATTAGCCCAAATATCGACAGACATATGTGTATAGTATGGATCATCTTTGAATCTGACATATACACAGCAAAATTTTGTACAAGATTTGTACAAGTCAAAATTATAAACATCAAGATGTTTATGTACAAAAAAAATTGAGGTGAGGAACCTCAGATATATCATTTAGAGCTCAGCAAGAATTACATCATTTCACCAAACATCCAGATCTATATGCATGATCTGGACTTGTTTTTCTCTGCTCAGTACTTCCAGACATCAGTCCTTTCTATGCCTCTGATAATGTAGCAGTGGTTGCTTGTGTGATGACATTTCATTACTGATTTTCCTAATTGGTTTAGGATTTCGCATTCTTGTTTGTTGAATTTTACCACATGCCCATTATCCCATATTTGAGATATGCTTAGGAGATTATGTGTCAGACCTTTTATGCAGAAAGCATTCTCATTTTTAAGCAACTTAATCCATTTTATGATTCCCTGTCCAATTACTTTAGCAGTGGTTCCATCTCCATAGGTGACTATCCCATTATAAAGATTCTTATAGTTTGAAAGAAGGGACATATCTCCTGTAACATGTCTCGAGCAACCACTGTCTAGGTATCACTTAGTGTCATTGCCTGTTAAGTGATTTGAGTGAGTAGCCAGACAATTTTTCTTTTCTTTAATTATCCACTTTGTGACAGGGTTCTTATTTGTAGTTGATTTAATTTTCTTATTTGATTCAACTACTTGATTAGTTTGTGTGTTGTTACTGGAGGTATCAGATTTTTCAAGTGTTTGTGTTTCATACTCAGTTTTAGCTCTAACTTTCTCATATCCTAAGCCATTTTTGTTATTTCCAGATTTTCCCATACCTAAAAGTTTTTCTAACTTCTCACCACTCTGGGAAAACTTACAGTTTAGCTTGGCAATTTTTCTGGACTCTTTTAGATCAAACAGAAGTGTATGATTTTCATTTTGAAGGAGTATATTTTTTTCTTTTAATTGCTCCACCTGTTTGTTAAGTTTTTCGGACTTGGATTTAAGAAAGGAGTTAATTCTCTCAAGTCTATCATTGTCAGAGTGATATTGCTGTAAATCATTGATTAGATGTGTATTAATTTCTAAAGTTTTCACTACTAAAAAAATGGGCAAAGGCTATGGATGATTGGAGTCTTTAGCTACGGATATAAACCGTAGCTATATTACCACGGATTAAATCCGTAGCCTTATACTCCAATCATTCGTAGCCTTTGCTCGTATTGATAGTCTCTTAGAAGTTCTATGGGGGGCCCACCACAATTTTTGTGTTCAATCTAAGCCGTCCATCCATTTTGAAAGATCATTTTAATGTGTTATCTCAAAAATTAGATAAAGTTAAAGCTCAAGTGGACCACACCATAGGAAACAATGGAGATTAAGTGTCTTTTGTTGATTTGTGGTGTGGTACATGTGAGTCTTCTATTTACCTCATTTTTTGGGATAAATCCCTAAATAATTCTTTGAATTGAATGGAAGGCATAGATAAATGACACATCATGGTGGGCCACACGAAGCCCCTAATATGATCGTCATCTCAATTTGGTGGCCGCGCACACAAAGCACAAAAGAGCCAGCCCGTACGTTTTTCATTCTCGCGCCCACGTCTCTCTCTATCTTCTCTCGCTCCTTTCTCTCACTCCTTTCTCTATCTTCTCCCCACTTCTCTCTCTCGCTCCCTGCCCATCCTCGACTCCGTGACGGACTCGTTCAGACGGCTCCACTACTCTCTCTCTCTCTCTCTCTCTCTCTCTCTCTCTCCCTCTCCCCCATCCTCGACTGCGAGGTATTTCTCTCTCTCTCTCTCTCTCAATCTCTCTCAATCTCAATGCTGATTTATGAATTTGAGGATTTAGTAATTTGTGGATTTCCAATTCGAATACGGACCCTCATTTAGGGATTTGGGGATTTTATGGCTTACAGATTTGAATGTGGACCCTGAATTTGGGTTTTTCTGATTTTACAAATTGGGGATTTGGGGATTTTAGGATTTCATTTCATGGGCCATGAATATTGTGAAGAAAACATTGATGGATCTTTAAGATTATGAAGAGAATGTTGAATCAATGGTTTTGTCGAATTCTGAGAACATCGAACGGTTGACAGCAAGTTTTTTTTTTAGCATCTGCATACTCACGCATCGAAGCACTCTCTCACTATCCAGCTCTGTGCTTGCCTGTTCAGAACTTGCAATGGTTTCCACCAGTTTTCCATCTGATTTTATGGCCTTCTCATTTGGAACAACATCGATCCCAGTAGTTGGATCGATATTTTTGCATTTCGTGTCTCCACCCACATCTGATGTAGAATGAGTGGCCATTTGAATTTGATCAACCTCATCGGTCATCACCTTTTCTATGTTCCCTGCAGCTGTTTTAGTCTGATTTACCTCATCCGTCGCTTTCTCTTCCATCTCCACCGCAGCCAAGTTACCACCGTCTCCTGCAACAGCTGTCAGGGGATGACCAACTTGCTTGATAGGAAGAGCATCTGGGGTTTGGCCTTCTGAAATAGAGGAATGATCCTCACTTAGATTCGACATAACTATTACTATTTGCTGTAGTATGTTCTTGACCTGTAGCTTCAACATGGTTTCCTGAATCACAAGCTTTATCTTCCTCTACAACTTGAACATCATTTCTAGAATCACCTGCTGGATGATCAACTGGCATCTTCTCTTCCCTAGTCATTGAATTCAGAATGGCAGTCCCATCAAGACTCATGTCAGCTTGAAAAGGAATATAGGGATTTTTGACCAAAGCGCCTATCAGGTTGTCGCCACTCCTAACAGGGAACTGATCTCCACTAGCATTAATCTCTTTGTGATTCTCATTGTCTAACAGAGTCGCCTTTTCCTCATTCACAGTGGTAGCACCATTATCGGACAGACTCATATTCATGCTAGTAACTGACTGAGGCTCTGCTTTGAATTTTTTTACAATTATAGTTCTTTCAAATGCATTGATTTGACCATGACATAGGAAAGTGACTTCAGTTTTTCCTTTCATGCTGCCATTGTTAGATACATTTCGTAGCTACATAACTTATTTGAAGGAGTTGTGCTTAAGACCTTGGTTAGAGTTCTTCTACCATTTTAAGTTTAATCATTCAATTCTTGCAACTGTTTTTTAGATACATTTTGTGAAAATATAGCTTGTTTGATGTTTTTTTTTGTCCACACCCACGCACCCACGCACACATCTCACATGGGCACTTGAACACATTATTTCAGTTTTGAAACACAGAGCGTCCACCACTGAGCCATGTATCGCTGTTTTAAGTTCACTTCTGCCATATTTGCTAGCTTCGTTTAAATACATTTTGTGTCAACATAGCTTGTCTAAAGAATTTCTCCAAATATTTCTGCAATCGCAAGGGTCATGTGGTGCAGCTTCACAAAGTTCATTGCAATGGTAAGGGCCATCATTACCATTTACTATGAAATGCAAAGTAAATGAGCCATCATTATCATTTCCAGTGTTTGTTTAAACATGAAGTATGGGGAAAGGGTGAAAAGATGCATACTTTGGGTTGCTTAATGTTACATATCATTTTTAAATATTCAAGTGTATGTTGAAACTTCCTTTCTTATTTATTTTCTAATCAATTCTTTTATTTAAATTTTTTTTTTTTACCTTTCTTTCTTGTTTCCTTTAAGATTTTTGCTTGCTTTTATGAAATATTTGCATATTTTAATAGGTAGCATAATGACTTGGTAATTGCTACAAGGACTTGGTAATTGCTACAAGGATGACTTTGTTCCTTGTGTCTAGGACTCAATGATGCTTCTCACTGTCTACTATTTTTAATAGGAAAAATCACTTCTCCTTTTGTTTCTAGTCCTTGTTGTACTTAGATTCTTTTAAGTTGGTCCTGTTCGCAATCTATGAGTATTCAATGTTAAACCTACCACTATTCCTGTGACTAATGTGAAAACATTTGGGTGGCGAGCAACCTGAAAATCTTTAAACCTACAGTTTTGAAATCACATACTTGGCATACAAATACTTTGAATCAGACTGTCCAAATCATAGACCCCAGTTTAGATCTATTGCGAAAAAAAAACTGTCTTTTATGTGACTATCACTCATGTCCATAATTGCTGAATATTTACTATTCTTTGAACCAACTTATGATCATTTGCTTCAAAAATTGCTAAATTAAATGCTAATTGATTGTATATTATTGTTTTCAAAGAAAGGTGGATTAGGTGCCAACTCTTGAGAAGGTTTCAGATCTACGTCTTCACACATTTTGTTTATATATTTGTTTAATATATCTTCTTCAAATGACCAAATGCATGCAGTCTTCTGTTATTCTTACCTTTGTGGTTAAAACTATATTTTCATGATTTTGGTGGTGTGATTGAAGTTATTCCTTCACCAGCTACTAGGTTTATCCTTGTTATACACTTGTGCACTTGTCTGCTCCTTTTCTTTATCTTATGTTGTTGTGTGGTTTTTGGAGTGGTCATGCAGGTAGGCAAACATGAAATGCTTGGTTTTTCATGCTTCTTGGTGGAATTTTTTTATTAAATTTCTAGTCGGTTTGATTTGTCTATGAATCCAAATACTAGGTCTACCTTTTTGGGTTGAAGCTTTCCAATCCATTGTTGACATTACTTCATTAATCACTTTGTACCGTGCAGATTAACTAGATCCAACAGGAAAATGAAAAGAAGGAATCAAATCTTAGGGTGCACCACAGTGAAGAGCATCTTTCTTGGTAAGTTGGAATTTGGTGTACTTGTTGCATGAGAGTTGTTTTGATAAACACACAATAATATTTCTCATTTTCCATTTATGGTTAATATACTTATCTGTTTAAATGAGGTTTCAATTGTAACTCTGTTTATTAGAATTGGTCTTGTGATCTGAACTTGTTAATGTTGGTTTTGATTACTTAACATCAGGAATATCAGTTATCTAAACAGCTACTAGCCATGTTTATATGCAGCTTGAAGGCCATGATAATGTTGCAGAAATGACAAGTAGGCGGGGTATGCTAATTAGGGCTACTAGTGGAAAAGCAACTGTTTATGGATGGTAAGAAACTGGTTGTTATAATTTCTAAAGCCGGATCAGCTGGTGTGATATCTTATTTGTCACAAACTCCTCGTCGACACAGTTAACTAGAACTAAATTGTCACAAACTGCCAGTTACTTAAGGTGTGATATCTTATTTGTCTGTGCTCATCTGCCCAGATGTGTTTCATGCTTGATGATGATATTGATGTGTTATTAATTCAGATGATGGACATTTCTAAAATGGCCCCCGACGATGCCTCTTTTACCACACCATTTAAGCTCGTGGTAGAGCACAATGATTACATCCATCCACTTGTAGCATACTTCGATGTCTCATTTACAAAGTGTCACAAGTTGATGGGATTCTCTACAAGTAATAAGTTTATAGTTGTTATGGCCATGGTAATAATGATAAAGTCAGTTTGCAAGCAACAATGAAGGTATTTCCAGTGTCCATGAAATTTTTTTCCTCTCTAACCTTGCTTACAAATGTCCTTTTCAAACTTCTTCAATTGCTTATGCCCAGGTGTTATTTCAAACTTCAATCACTCTTAAATTGATTCTGGTAACTTACCTGAACATCAGGAAGTGGGGGTGCGTGTGTGCATGTGGATCATTCTTCATTGCTGCTTTTTTTTTTTTTTTTTTTCAATACTTGGTCTTGGTTTGGAATATTGAAAAGTGAGAACCTGCATTCATCCTTCCTTTTGCATTCCTAGAGGCACATTTAGCTTTTTATTTCGATCTGTAGTCCTATAAAGTTCTTTACTTTTATTTTATCTAAAGTGATTTCAAATGATATTCTCCTGTAGGATACTCCAGGTAATGAAACAGAAGGATAACGCTCCCTTTTGGGAGAATACCTTCAAATAGAGAGATGAAGAAAGCTCCGAGATTTCGAAAAGTGGAGAGGTTTCTCCTTTTTCTGCACCTTTTTCAAATGAAAAAGAGGTTATTTCATGGCAAGAGTGCCCCATCCATTTTCTTATTTCTATCTTTGAATCTTGCTTTCTCTTTATCAGGTGGTGAAAAAAAATGGACCTTGTAGCAAAAGTAATCCTGCTTCTAGGATGACTGGTGTGGATGATGCCCTTACCTCGTACTAATAAAATTAAAAAATTACTTAAGTTTTATGGTAATTATGAATATCCTAATTACTTGATTTACAATGTTTTACAGTTGGTTGGTTCTGACAGTAGAGGGCGAATGTGGGGTCTAGGTTGCTCAATAAGAGATCCTGAAAATGCAGTGAGTATCTCTGGTTTTATGATTTTACTTGTAGATTCCTGTATTAATTACTCAAGCATGACGGTTATGTGCATTCTTTCAGGTGGATGTTGCATGTGTGAGGATTGGAGCTGCATTTCAGATTCAAGCATTTGGTACGTCTCTTGTAAAAAATGCACATGATTGGAGTGGCCTGGACATTTAGACATGCCATATTTATGTATTTACTCGAAATTGATGGAGCAGACCCGGATGTGCGTCGGAGTTATCCGGAAGAGCGGGGATCCTTGAAAGGTGGGAACCGTTGTTATGACCATGATGAAGCTGTCCATTTCCTATGAACGACATTGGAAGGGCCTGACCATTTGGATAGGCCATGTTTATGTATTTACTTAAAATTAATGGAGTAGACCCGGATGTGCATCGAAGCTATCCAGATGAGCGGGGGTCCCTGGAAGGTGGGAACCGCTGTTATGACCATGATGAAGCTGTCCATTTCCTATGGACGGCATTGGAAGGGCCTGGCCATTTAGACAGGCCGTGTTTATATTTGTATTTGCAGGGACCACACCCGAACCCATTCTCAAATCCTATAACCTATAACCAAAACCTATAACCTATAACCTATAACCTAAACCAAAACCTATAACCTAAACCTAAATCAAAACCTATAACCTAAACCCGAACCCATTCTCCTATCCTATAACCTATAACCTAAACCTAAACCAAAACCTAAACCTATAACCTATAACCTAAACCAAAACCTATAACCTAAACCAAAACTTATAACCTAAACCAAAACCAAAAATTATAGCCTAAACCCGAACCCATTCTCAAATCCAAAACCTATAACCTAAACCTAAACCGTTAACCTAAAACCTAAATCCAAACCTATAACCTAAACCAAAACCAAAACCAAAACCTATAACCTAAACTCGAACCCATTATCAAATCCCAAAACTATAACCTAAACCCGAACCCATTCTCAAATCCCAAAACCTAAACATAAACCTAAACCTAAACCTTAACTCCGAACCTATAACATATAACCTAAACCAAAACCTATAACCTAAACCTATAACCTATAACCTAAACCCAAACTCATTCTCAAATCCCAAAACCCATAACCCAAACCTAAACCTTAACATAAACCTACAACCTATAACATAAATCAAAACCTATAACTAAAACCAAAACCTATAACCTAAACCCAAACCCATTCTCAAATCCAAAAACCTATAACCTAAACCTAAACCTTTAACATAAACCTATAACCTATAACCTAAACCAAAACCTATAACCTAAACCTAAATCAAAACCTATAACCTAAACCCGAACCCATTCTCAAATCTTATAACCTAAACCTATAACCTATAACCAAAACTAAAACCTATAGCCTAAACCCGAACCCATTCTCAAATCCAAAACCTATAACTTAAACCAAAACCTTAACCTAAATCGTTAACCTATAACCTAAACCAAAACCTATAACCTAAACCCGAACCCATTATCAAATCCCAAAACCTATAACCAAACCTATAACCTAAACCCGAACCCATTCTCAAATCCCAAAACCTAAACCTAAACCTAAACTTAAACTTGTAGAACCTAAACTCAAATCCCTAAACCTAAACCTAAACCTAATCCTATAACCTAAACTCAAATCCCTAAACCTTAACCTATAACCTAACCTAAACTTATACTTATAACTTAAAACTATTCTCAAATCCCAAAACCTATAACCTAAACCTAACCTTTCCCTAAACCTATAACCTAAACTCAATTCCCTAAACCTAAACCTAGACCTAAACCTAAACCTATAACCTAAACTCAAATCCCTAAACCTTAACCTATAACCTAACCTAAGCCTATATTTATAACCTAAAACTATTCCCAAATCCCAAACCTATAACCTAAACCTAACCTTTCCTAAACCTTTAACCTAAACTCAATTCCCTAAAGCTAAACCTACACCTAATCCTAATCTCAACTCCTAACCTAAACTTGAAAACCCAAACTTAAACCCAATCCCGAACCCGAACCCGATTTCCTAAACCTAAACCATAACCCATTCTCAAATCCAAAACCTATAACCTAAACCTAACCAAAACCAAAACCTATAACCTAAACCCGAACCCATTCTCAAATCCCAAAACCTATAACCTAAACCTAAACCTTAACCTAAACCTATAACCTATAACCTAAACCAAAACCAAAACCTATAACCTATAACCTAAACCTAAACCTTAACCTAATCCTATAACCTAAACTCAAATCCCTAAACTTTAAGCTATAACCTAACATAAACCTATACTTATAACCTAAAACTATTCCCAAATCCCAAAACCTATAACCTAAACCTAACCTTTCCCTAAACCTATAGCCTAAACTCAACTCCCTAAACCTAAACCTACACCTAATCCTAATCTCAACTCCCTAACCTAAACCTATACCTAAACTTGAAAACCCAAACTTAAATCCAATCCCGAACTCTTTCCTAAACCTAAACCATAACCCATTCTCAATTCCCTAAAACTATAACCTATAACCTAAACCTAAACCTATAACCTTTCCCTAAACCTTTAACCTAAACCTGAACTTAAAACCTAAATGTATTCTCAAATCCTTAAATCTAAACCTACACCTAATCCTAATCTCAACTCCTTATCCTAAACCTAAACTTGAAAACCCCAACCTAAACCCGATCCCAGAACCCGAACCCGATTTCCTAAACCTAAACCTAAACCTTAACCTAAACATATAACCTATAACCTTAACCTAAACCAAAACCTATAACCTAAACCTTAATCTATAACCTATAACCTAAACTTATAACCTATAGCCTAACCTTAACCTAAACCTATAACCTAAACCTAAACCAAAACCTATAATCATATGGTGAGACCATTTCTTTTGTGTCAATTTCATTCCTCTTGAGTTTTTTTTTTTTTTTTTTTTTTTTTTTTTTTTTTTTAATTCATTAAGAAAAAAAAGTGGTTATACATGATGCACATCTTTCACTTTGTCTTTCTTTTCCACAATGGGCATTCTAATTTATGAATGACATGACTATTTGTAGGATGATGGAATATATGAAGCTGTTGAAATTTCAGGGTGAAGTCGAGCACATTTCTCTAATGAAGCCAAAGATTTGTATTTTCAGCATTTTTGTAATTGTAATTGTAATTGTAATTGATTGTAATTGTAATTGATTGAATGAATGATTGTAATTGAATGAATGAATGATTATACAGGTGATAATTGAATGAACAAATGATTATATATAATTTTTTAATGTACAAAATAGCTACGGATATTGACCATAGCTATTAATCTGACAGGTGTAACCTTTTCAATTTTAGCATATTGCTACGAACTTTTAACTATAAATAATATCCGTAGCTGTTTGAAGTTTTCGCTACAGATATAATTGCTACGGATTATATCTGTAACTATTGCAACCTATAGCTACGGATTAAATCTGTAGCCATAGGTTCCAGACCTATTGTTACGGTACCTACGACTATGGTCGTGCCACAGACTAGCTACGGATTAAAACCGTAGCCATAGGTTTTTGGCTACGGATTTTATCCGTAGCCTTTGGCCCTTTTTTTGGTAGTGTTTATCCAAGTCTTTTTGCAGCAATTTCATTTTATTCTCAGATACTCAAAGTCTTTTAACCACTTTGATGCTATGGATATACAGTTGATTGTAGGCATCTTGTAGTTTATCCCGTTTTTCTTCTTCTTCTTCAGTTTTCTCATTGTCAGATGGAAATGATTCAGTGGCTTGTTGTTCTTTCTCATTCTCAGATTCACTGAGAAGATTGGAGTAGTGGAGATCATAAGAATTTTTAAGGATTGTTGGTCTCCATCACTTTCTAAGTCACTAGATTTTGAGTTTGACTCTTCTGTATCATCCCATGTAGCAGTCATCACCTTGCCCTTAGTTTTTTTATTTGGGCATTCAGTAGATAGGTGTCCATACTTCTAGCAGGTATAACATTGTGGTTCTTTGGTTCTTTGATGAGGGTCGAATATTGCATCTCAGACCCTAGATATTACCTGATTTTACATACATGATAATGCTTCATGCCATATTTTAATTGTATTTTTATTACAGGATGAAACCAGGAGCGTTGATTGAAAAAGGATGTTAAAAGCGTGGATGTTACGCTCCAAAGACACCAGAGCAAGGAACGGACTCCAAAGACCAATATTGAAGAATTTACATGCACTGGGACCCGAGAAAATCAAGTCGTTCACGTTTAAAGAGGCAAAATCGGTCCAGAATGAAAGATCACATGGTTCCCTCCATCCAATTGGCTTGAAACTTTATACATGGGATTAGGGACATAAATTAACCGTACATTTCAAATTTCAGCCCTCGGATCACTAGGGAAGTGCCCCAACTGACAGATCAGTCCATAAATCGTTGATTCTGGGCCCACCTGATATTTGAAACTACCTAAAGATTGGTCTTGATGGTTTAAATAATATGGGAAGTAGGATGGACGGATCAATTTACAGAAACATTACAGTGGACCCCACATGCATGGAAGTGTGCATAAATCGCACGTGTGCTGGCGGTGCACCGAACCAAGTCAATCGGTCAGCGCCTTCCAAAATCGCGATCGCCAGCAACGACAGTTGCCGTTTACGTCTCACGAACGGACCGCTGTCCGTTTTTGCGGCCGGTTGTGAGCCCCACACGTGTCCCATCCGTCCAATAAGTAAATCTAAACAACACGAGCACTTCAAAACCATGTTTCTACTTTATACCCATGCGTACACACGTGTGCGTGCGAGACAGAGCCACAAAAAGGTTGCTCTGCAACGTCCAAATCGATCTTTTTATATTTTCTTCTGGGCCGCATCATTGGACGTTCAAAACTACCTATTATTGATCGAAATTTCGTCCCGAATCCAATGGACGGGGTGGATTTCCCAGAAAACACTTCTATGGGGCCCACCGATCACGACAGCGAAAGGGTGCGAAATGTTTCGTTCAATTTAAAAATTCGGTTTTCCAGGCGGTTGTGGGCCACCATCTTTGATCATATGGCAGATCTGAACCGTCCATCATGTAGAGGACCCAAGAAAGTCCTAAGGGACGGTGTTTGTTGGAATTTGAATGAGGAAAGTATGGTGTTTTGAGGTCTGAACTTGGGCTGCGAAAAGGAATTTTCTTTGCGCATGCGGCACTTCCCAAATCCGAATTTCACCACTCCACCACTCCATCGGCTATAAAAAGAGTTGCAAAACATGAGGAAGGGCATTGAAAAAGTGGAGAATTCGGATCTAGAGCAAAGGAGAGAAAAAAGAAGAAAGAAGAAAGAGAGAAATTGGTTTGATGTTTTTTATGAATTTTATTTATCTATCTGTTTAATGGATTTTATGGGAAACTAATCTCTCTAAGTTTGAGATGAAACCCTAATTTGAACATCCATTATTCTATGTTGATTTTACTTTAATTAGATTGATTTGTTTCTTTCCCTAGTGTGCTTGATTGTTTTAAATTCCATACTTCTCCATCTATCAACTTTGATCAGAGTCTATGCATGGATGTGGTCTGGATGCTTATGCTAGGTGCTTGTGTTTGATTATGAACAGGTTCCTATAGGGGAAGAGACAGGGTGCTTTAATGAACGGTATATTCCATGTGCCCGACCAAGGACATGGGATATGTTATTCATAGCATTGTTTGAAGGAATTAGACAATCTGTATGCCCGATTAAGGACACAGATTGTGCTTTCTCTAGATAAATTTGACCAATCTAAATTAAAGTGAATTAACAGACAAAACAAGGGTTAGGATAATTAGGGGTGGATTCGAAAGTCCTAGTGCTCTCTCTGATTGAATTTTCTTCCTTATTCTCAATAGTTATTTTCCATAAATTTGTGTTAGCAATTCGCTACATTAATCGTTGGATTAGTTAAGGGGAATCACAGATTTGATTTGTGACGACCAGTCCTCGTGGGATTCGACCTCGATCTTACCGAGTTTATTACTACATCACAACCCTATACTTGGGGAGTGAACAAGTTTTTAGTAGGATTGTTGGGAAATTTCGATCCAAATTGAATTTAAGATTCTCTCTTATCATAATTCATAGCTTAGGATTTTACTAACTTAGAGTTATTTTCTTTATTTTAAAAACTAACCTATTTCCTCTTTTGTAGGGTCCTGAAATAAACTTCTAATTTGGTAATCCCTTCTAAGTTTCTTACTTTTTCTAATTTCTATTTTTAGAATTAGGATTTTATTTTTTAGAAATTTTTAGTTTCTAATTTTAGATTTAGATTCTTCTTTTAAGTAACTTTCTATTTTCTAGTTTTAGAAATTTTTTCCTTTTTAGAAACTAACTTAGCTTTTTATTTTTAGTAACTTTCTAATTCTAGGATTTCTTTCCTTTTTAGAAACTAACTCTTCTTTTTTGTTCTTTAGAAAATTTCTAATTATAGATTTTCTGTTTTAGAAACTAACTTATTTTGTTTTGCAGGATTCTAACATAGATCTCCAAATTGGTAACATCTTTCTAAATTCTCCAATCTTTTCTACTTTCTATTTTGAGAATTAGGTTTTCAATTTTTAGGAATTTTCTACTTTCTAACTTTGGATTTGGTAACTTTCTATTTTCTAGTTTTAGAAACTTTCTTTTTTAGAAATTAACCGTTGCTTAGGATTTTTCTATCATTATTTTAGGAAACTTGATTTGTTTTTGTTTTTATTTACAGGAATTGAGGAAGGAAGCTACTAAGTGAAGGAGGAGCTTCTTAAATCTTCTGCCATCAATCATCTTCTTTTCCTGGTTCTTTCTTCCCATTCTTATTCACATAGTTTTAACTTGTTTTTTTTTTAATAGCATAATTTCTAGTTCTAGTTTTCTTTCTCTTAGGTTGTTACTTAGTTTATGCTAGGACGTAGATCTCTAGATAAAGAACTAGCACCTTTTGATCTGAAATAGAAAGAACATTCCATAGAAGATTGAAAGACATCCCAGTTGAAATGGCGAGAGAGAATGGAACTAAAACTCTTAGAGATTATTCACTCTGTCCAATTCAATGCGCCTTCATGCATAGTGTTGCCCACCACCACGGCACACACTTTGAACTCAAGACCCAGGGTCATACGATTCTTTGCCTCGCCTTCCTTTTATGGGTTGGACAAGGAGGACCCATATCATCATGTGAAAGAATTCCTAGACATTTGCTCCACCTTTGAATTCCAAAACTTCTCGAGACGATTCGATCCGCCTACGCTTTGTTTCCTTTTTCTTTGAAGGATAAGGCGAAAGCATGGTTGAATTCTCTAGAAGTTGGATCTATCACTACATGGGACCAATTGTCTAGAAAGTTCTTAAACAAGTTCTTCCCTTCACAAAACTAATGCTCTCCGTAGAGAAATCACTAATTTCACACAAAAGAGGAGAGCACTTTCATGAATGTTGGGAAAGATGGAAGGACTTGCTTCTTAAATGTCCACACCACGGTTTTGAGAAGTGGCGAAGTGCAATACTTTTATGACGGTCGACACCCCAGAACCGTCGCATGGTTGATGCCACCGGTGGAGGGTCCTTCATGTCCAAAAGCGATACAAGCATGGAAATTCTTTGAAACCTTGTGTGAAAACTCCCGGCAATGGGACTATTCGGATAGAGGTGAAAGAAGTTCCCAACCACAAAAGAGAGGTGGTATATATGAGATAGGAGTCATGCCGGATCACGTGCGCCAAGCTTGATAACCCGACAAAGAAAGTTGATGCTCGGTATTAAATAATGGACCTCCACAAACCGCTCAAGTCGAGGCATGTGCCATATGTTCTAGTCCCGCCCATCCTATGCGGTCTTGTCCATCTAGTGCGAAGATCCCCGAACTTCTTTCGAACAAGTACATGCAATGAACACTTTTCAAAGACTTGGGAATAATCCTTACGCAGAAACTTACAACCCAGGTTGGGCTAGGCATCCAAATTTCTCTTGGGCAAAAGGACCACAACAAGGAGGACCATCTGGAAATCCTCCCATGCAACCTTATCCTCAAGCTGGCAATCAACAACTCCAACAGTTTCATGAATATCAACAAGTCCCTTCACAATCACGGAAACCATCTCTTGAGGATACACTCCATCTTTTTATGCAGTTCTCTCCAATTCCAAAAAGACACCCAACAAACCTTACTAGCTAACCAAAGAAAGCTTACACGCAAATGCGCAATCCATTGCCAAGCTGGAAGTACAAATGGGTCAACTAGCTGCCACATTGAGTGAGAGAGAGAAAGGCAAGTTCCCTAGTCAACCTGTGACTAATCCAAAGGGACAGTATGAGATTGGCTCTAATTCCAACCAAGGGCAATATCATGAGCAAGCCAAATCGATCACTACCCTTAGGTCAGGCAAAAAGATTGACAACAGAATAGAGATACATAGGGATGAATTGAATTCTAAAGCAGAAGATCAAGATGAAGTAGAGAGACACACTAATGCATCCAAAGTCCAAAAGCTCTCTGACTCTCCAAGAGACACTAATGTGCCACCCTATGTGCCCAAAGCACCATTTCCTCAACGTCTGGCACCAATGAAGAAAAGAAACAACTTTGATGAAATCCTGGATGTGTTTAAAAAAGTGCAAGTCAACATTTTGTTACTTGACGCTATCAAGCAAGTCCCTCCTTACGCTAAGTTTCTTAAAGATTTATGCACTCAAAAGCATAAGCAGAATGTTCACAAGAAGGTCTTCCTTGCAGAGCAGCTCAGCTCCATGATTCAACATAACACCCCTCCTAAATTTAGGGATCCAGGAGCTCCCACCATTTCTTGCGGCATAGGAGATCATAAGATCGGGAAGGCATTACTTGATTTAGGGGCGAGTGTTAATTTGTTACCTTATTCGGTTTATGAGCAGCTAGGACTTGGTGAGTTGAAACCGACTAAGGTAACATTACAACTAGGGTGATAGATCTGTCAAGGTTCCCAGGGGTGTTATTGAAGATGTGCTAATCCAGGTTGATAAATTCTATTTTCCGTGGATTTCATAGTTATAGATACTCACCATCCAGAATCCTCATAGTCGGATCCCGTCATCTTGGGTCGTCCATTTTTGGCTACATCTAATGCTATTATAAACTCTTTGAATGGAGTTATGAAATTGTCCTTTGGTAACATGAATATTAAACTCAATGTTTTTAATGCGGACAACAACCCGCGAATTTGGACGACATTTTTGAAGTGGACATGATCGAGAGCCTTGTGCGGGACTCCTTCCGTACATCTTTTGAAGATCCTCTTGAGACACCTTGCACAATCGGGCATGGATTTTGACATCGATAGTCCCATCCACGAAGTCAATGCACCTTTGCTTTCGACTCTACTCCTATATTGGAGACCGAAAAATGGAGAGCGAAAGTGGAACCTCTTCATCCCTCTCGAGACTCTTCCCGACAAAGACAGTTTAAGTCCGAGAAGGCAAAAGAGAACAGGCTGCTTAATGTTCTTAGAGCATATAAGGCATCAATTGAACGGAAGATAGCAGAAATACAAGAAGTATACCCCACTGTATGTAAGGATCATGCTGTGGAAATGTCACGTAAAATACAAAGGAAGCATGATCTTAACATGGAAGAAGTTGTTCGAGTTAAGTCCTTAAATTGTTTTTGATGATAGTGTCAATTACCTCATTTCAGATAGCACAGTTTATGGGAACTCGCATCACTTGTCAGGGGATTGGTTAACCACGTGTTGAGGTAAGTTCTTTGGCGGACCTTGGTCTTAAAGATTAATGAATTCATGGTCCGTTCTTGTCTGGCTGAAGACGTTAAACTTAGCGCTCCTGGGAGGCAACCCAGCATTTCATTTGATTTCTTTTTCCTTGTTAGTTAGTTCAATGTTTGTGGGTAACATTACGCAAACCCTCACGAGACTACAACTCGTCCACTAGGGGTAACATAGGGGTTTAAAGGCTTGTTGCATATGCTAAATGCAATCGAGAGCACTGCTGAAAGTGGTATAGGTAGGATATTTTATTTTTGATTTCTCTCTTGTTCGACTCGCTTTTACGCTGATATTCTTGAGAACGCCTCTTGATTCTCCATCCAGGTACTATCTTTTCCTCACTCCTCTTTTCTTTTCGTTGTCTCATGTGCATTGCATGTTTATTTCTTTTACATTGAGGACAATGTAGATTTTAGGTTGGGGGTGGGAAATTAGGTTACCTAATCAGTATTTTCTTGGTCTTGAGCAAAAATTGTGAAAATTTTTAAAATTTTTCTGGAATTTCTGTTGACTTTAAAGTGATTTTGAAGGATAGTTATGATTTTGAAATTACAAGATACAGAATGTGAGTAATTTATGACTCTTGAATTCAGTTGTCTGGTAGATTTCCCAGTTAAGTTTGAATTGTTAATCCATGATTAGAAGTTGTAAACATTGATTGAGCCAGGATTGCACATCTCAGATCTCACTTACACATTAAGTTTTCAGTTCGATATTAAATGGTAACATGGTAATCACTAAGCATGAAAGGAACCAGCCTGAAAAACAAAATTTTTAACATCAGTCTATAAAGAAGAATTGAAAGAATAAGTCGCATAATCGTCATCATAGGTTTGCTCCCTATAGATGAAGATTCGATTCCTCATAGTTGACATGAGAAAAGATTTAGGCGACAAGTTTTCACCATAGGTTTGCTCCCTATAGGTGCAGATTTGATTCTCCTCCTTGGCATACTATTCATAAAGAAAATAAAAAAAAATGGTAGAATGAAAGGTTAATCTGTAAGGCAAGTGCGGTTCCAGTTTTGGGTGACATGAGCTCCGTTGTTAATTACCAATGATATCATGAAATTGACAATTGAATCTCTTAATGGTTAAAAGCTGAGATGACACTATACACTCATGAAACTCAATGTTTTAGGATTATTCTAATTCATGTCTTAATATTTTGAACTTGATTTATGAAATTTACAGTGAACTTCATTCCAGGAGAAAAATTCCACTCACCATGCATGAATCCTAGAATTTTCGCATCTCAATTATCTGTTCACCCGTCACTTGAGTTTATAGGAATTGTCTTTTATTTCTGAAATTATTTTTCGCATGTTTTGCTCGGGACTAGCATTCTTCTACCAAATTTGCCTGCAGAGGGTTTGTTGTCCACCTTTCTACCTTTTGAGGGATGGCCACGATTTTTCTAAATGAACTTCCTAAATCGTTGTGCCAGCAAAGCCACTTCCTCACCATCATCTTCTCTTTCACTTTCACTATCCTCGTTTGTTGTTTTCTTGGAAGTTTTTAGGACAGATGTTTTAAATTTTTGGGTTTGTTTGGAGTGTAGTTCAAAAGTTTGTAGGGAACCTACCAGTTCTACTTTCATTTCGTCTATGTTCCTACACTCTTCAATTGTTGTTACCTTGGGATTAAACCATTTCGGCAGTGATTTAAGTATTTTCCTACAAATTTTTGGAATCGAAACTTTTTCTCCCAATCCACCCATGGAGTTGCAAATGATATTTAATTTTGTGAAGAACTCCATAAAGGTCTCATGCTCTTCCATTCTGAGACTTTCGAACTGTGAAGTCAGGAGTTGAAGTTTAGATCTCTTCATAGTGCTTGTGCCTTCATGGGTTGTTTCCAATAGATCCCATGCTTCCTTGGATATCCCACACATGCTTATTTGATTGAAGATGTCTTGGGACACGGCATAATAGATGGAGTTCATAGCTTTAGCTTCAGCAGTCTGTTTTTCTTTATCGAACGTCATCCATTTTTCTTTGGGTTTGGGTTTTGTGATGGTTGTGTCACTGTCAAGTACAATTTGTTCAGTTGGTGGCACGTATCCACTTTCAACTATATCCCAAACATCATGATCCAAAGATCTCAGAAAGTAGTGTATCCTAGCCTTCCAGTATGCATAATTTGAGCCATCAAATACTGGAGGCCTAGGGACTGATGAGCCCTTTCCTTTTGCCACATTCCGAACTTCAATCAAGATCACTCTCTAGGCGGTGAAGCCCTTAAAGAGAGACCCGCTCTGATACCAATTGAAATTGTGGTGGAGACTTCAATTAGTTAAAGTACGAATATACCAATATGTCCTAGAGGGGGGTGAATAGGCCTTTTTAAAGTTTTTATGATTTATTTAAAATCCTATTGCACTAATCTTAATCAGCATGCACATATTAGGATTACTCAAAAGTAACTCTACTAGCTTCCAAGCCCGGTAGAGGATCACAAACTATTTAATAAGTGAGCAATATGCAAACTAGTTTATGATGGATATGATAGTGTATGTGTGTGAGGTGTGATCTTAGATATTCAGATATGAAAGTATTAAAGTAAATCACACAAACAGAAGAATGACAATCTCAAATATAGTCATTTTTATAGTGGTTCGACGATCAGTCTACTCCACTCCCGGCAGACGCACTCAACCCTTGAGTGTGCCAGATTTCACTAAGGAGGCTTCACAGCGGTTCACCTCAAACCTAAGATTTTAAATCAGGTTCACCTTCAACCTTTACAACCTACAAAGAGGTTGACTATTTATGCTCTCACGAGCAAGGGTCAACACAATACACCCACTTTTAGGCACACTGGCCAAGGATCTTCCATAAGAGCCTACCGGAGGTTTTACACGGTTTACCCCAAACACGAGGTTTCACACGGTTCACCTTAAACCTAAGGTTTTGACTGGTTCACCTTCAACCAGATGTTTATGCTCTTCATAGAGCAAGGGTCCACACAATGCACCCACCACGTACACTCCTGCCGGAGGCCTCCTACGAGGGCTTAAAGGGTTAAGAAACACCTAAGACCCAATCCTAAAAAGGAATGATTGCAAGTGTCCTCTGGACTCTAGATACTTACAGATAAGTGGATGAGTCTCATTAAGCACATTGACGAAGATCTCCCCCTTTGTTGATGAAGAGTATTCAGTCTCCTTGATCCGTAACTCAAAAGATGTATCAATGCATGGCGACGAGTTGGATCAAGGTTATGATGAAATCCTACTCTCAAAAGATTTTTCTATAAGGAAGATAGAGTGATTTCAATCATCTATGCATTCAAGGCATCCCAGCTTCATGATTTTCCATTAAGGTAGTAGCTGAAGGATCCTTAAATGCGGAAGTTCATTCCCCAATCCACTCTATAAAATATCAATGATGAGGGTGGATTGGAGGATGAACACCCCCGAGAGAAAGGGCTTTGGGTATATGATCTTATGTTAAACACTCAAAAGCAGTCTCTTCTTTCTCTCACCGCAACACAAGACAAGTCCTCTTTATAAAGGCAAAAGGTTCCAATGGATATAAAACGGTCATATTTATGACAGACTTCGATATCATCGAGCATGTTCGATATCATTGAGCGTATACTCTCGATAGCATCGATGGTCCGCTCGATGACTCGAACTTAATGTCATACGCTTTTAAAACCTTTTGCCAACTGGTCAATGAATTGAAACGATTGTCAATGTCATCGGATTTCGAACTCCGATTCCATCGATGAGAGGTTCGATTCATTGACACTTGAAAAATGAGAGAGACTTGACTTGAAATATTTTAGGTTTTCATGAATGATCGAGGGACCTTCGAGATCATCGAAATTTGAATGTCGATGATATCGATAGCCGTGTCAATGCATCGATAAATCAAAAGGATTTTTCATAAAGCTTGCTGGGCAGTTTATGTCCATGCTCGATGCAATCGATACTTCATCAATATCATCAATATTTGAATATCGATTCTATCGAGTGACCCCTGATCATAGATAAACCACCCTGAAATATTTTGCTGGAGAATTTGGCGCCCAAGACCGTATCATCGAAGGCCTTCTGATATCATCGAGGTTTGAATTTTGATGTTATCGAGGAGGCTTCGATATATCGATGCTTATATGATATTCTTAAGAAAAAACAGGGGCGCCGAAAATCTGCCTGTCGATATTATCGAGTCAACTTCAATAGACTCGAGATTTGAATATCGATGATATCGATATATATATCGATACATCGATAATTCCGTCCAGATGTGTATAAGGTTGTTGGACATATTTGGTCCTCTTTTCGATGGTATCGATGGAGCATCAAGGACTCGACAGCGCAGGTCGATCATATCAAGATGTGTATCGATAAAATTGACAAGGCAAGAAAACTTAAAGAATTTTCTTATTTTGAAAACGTTTTGCTTACCCTAAAAATCCTATGATATTCTAACATTTTTTAATGGTTTTAGTATACCTGGTGTTTTTGGGACAAGGGATGTGAGGCTCAGATTTACCTGTGGTGAGCTTGCACACATCCGATTGAGGCAGACACTTGAATTGATCTTCCTATCAGGCTCTGTAGTCTGACTCAACACTCACGCTATTTGACGAACCAGGGCACTTTCACCTTAAACTTCGAACCGCTCTGGTTGCTTCATGTAGATCTGCTCTTCACCTTTCCTTGCAGAAGTGTAGACTTCACATCCATCTTTCCAGCTCAAGATCACATTGGCCAACCAACGTTAATTACGGATCTAATAGACACCTGTTATACCGTCAGTGTGAATATCTCTGAGAAGTCGAACCCTTCTCTCTGAGTATAACCCTTCGCTACCAACCTCGCCCTGTATCTATGATGTATCCTCCTAAAGATCCACCTGCATCCAACCACTCTCTGGCCCACTGGAAGCTCCACCCACTCTCATATGTCGATCTGGTACAACGAATCCATCACATTGCCCATAGTCACCTTTCACTTTTCAGTACCAGGCTCACCTAGAGCCATCTAAATAGAAGATGAATCCCCTGCGATATTGGAGTCATCCATGTATCTCACCGATATCTTGCGATCATGCCGTGTGATTCTTCTCACAGGTGGCTGCTCCACCTACTATGTATCCCTGTTTGCACATCTCAACCTTCCTGCCCTGCTCGCTCTTGTGGCCACGCCCAACATGTCACACACATGCAGAGGTGGAATCCGTTATATGCACTGCAGCTCCACCTTTTGAAGTGCTCCTGATCAACCTATACATGTTACCGAGTCGTTGCGCATTCATGATTATCCGTGCCCCCTTAAATACCTTAAGAGCACCATCAATACCTGTGTACTTGTATCCTTTTGCCTCAAGTACACCAAGAGAAATCAAATTCTGCTTCAAATCAGGAACGTGCCTGACATCAGTCAAGGTACGCTCCACCTCATTAAACATCTTGATGTGTACCAAACCAATAGCTACAACATTATAGGCAATGTCATTGCCCATAAATACTTATCCACCATTGCACTCCCTATAGCTGGTGAACCAACTCCGATGAGGAGTCATGTGAAAAGATGCTCATGTGTCTAGCATCCACTCATCCTTACGATCATCGTATGACTGCCTAATAGTAGACACAAACAAAATATTACCATCACATCCACTCGATCCATCAGACGTGGCAGCATTGGCCTCGCTGTACGAAGCTTCAGAATCTTCTCTCTACGATTTAGGATTTTCACAATCCTTCTTCACATGTCATTCCTTCCCACAATTTCAGCACTTTACCTTTCCTTTGCCCTTGCCCTTGGATTTGGATCTAGAACCTGAAGAACCAGTACCTTGTTCAGAATTCCTACCCCTTGTAAACAGTGCATCAAAAGATGTCCCCATGTCACCATTTAGCTTTCTCATAGCCTTCCCTTGAAGGGCTTAGATAACGGTGTTGACACTCAAGGTTTTATTTGTGTTGCACATAGTGTCCTTAAATGACTCATACGATGCCGAAAGAGAATTTAGTAACATACATGCTTGTTCTTCATCTTTCATCACTTCCTCCATATCCAACAATTTGCAAACTAATTTATTAAAGTTGCTAATATGAGCCTCCAGATCTCCACCCTCTGCCATCTTAAAGTTATACCACTGCCGCTTTAAGTGCAAGCAATTTTCAGAGGATTTTTTTCATAGACATCCTCTAACTTCACTCGTAACTTAGCTGCAGTTTTCTCCCTCATGACATTGTAGAGAACCTCATCCGTGAGACATAAACGGATCGATGATAAAGCCTTCTTATCAAGAGTATTCCAATCATCATCATTCATAGTAGACTTTCGCTCCTCAAGAGCACCATCTTCGCCTTGCTTGATTAAGGAACTCATCATCTTAATCTTCTATAACTCAAAATTATTTTTCCCTGAGTACTTCTCAATATCATACCTGGTGCTTGCCATTATTACTAATCCCTCATATTCAGATCTGTGCCCCAACGATTGCTTTGATACCACTTATTGGGGATTTGTACTGTGGAATCACACAGATCTAGATCTAGGATAGCAATCCAATGACACTAAGCACATACAACATAACACAAATTTAGCGTGAAAAACCCTTGCAGGAAAAAACCACGGCACAAAGCGACAAATCTCCACTATGAAAATAGAAATTACAAAGAGAGAGGACTTACCCGATTCGAACAACCTCGAATCTCACCCTTGCTACACCCTTTAGAAACCCTAAAATCCTTTTAGGAACCCTTGGAACTCCTTTAGAAAGCCTTAGAATACCTCCCAATCTCGCATACACCCCTTTATATAAGTTGAGAAAGAAGTAGAATCGGAATAGGAAACAAAACAACGTAAAATCTGCATTTTCGCAAAAAATCTACGTAACATCTTCAATGCCATCGAAGGTCCATCGATGTCATCGAAGACGAACCAAAACTGTCCAGCAACCAGGGGTGAAATTTTCCATGAATTATCGATGGCATCAAGCAACCTTCGATGTCATTGACGACTGCCATCGATGTCATCGAAACCCTGTCGATATCATCGATAAACCAGCAGACAGATTTAAGACATTTATCGATGTCATCGAAACCCTGTTGATGTCATTGATAGACCAACAGACAGATTTAAGACATCTGTCCATAACAATCTTATTTCTGACTATAATTCCTTTAATCACAATAACTCGGTAGTTATCAACCTCTAAAAGGCAAGTTGTTTCAGAACTAACACTTCAACAAGTCGAACCAGCTGCCGAGGCCGTCAAAGTAATAGAGCAACAGGCCACTAACTCTGAAGGGATAGTGAGCAACAAACTACTCCATTTTCTTCCCATCTAAGAGACAATAGCAGATGAGACAGAATGTTCATACAGTAGATCTACTTTAATCACCTACCATTGTCATTGACCAAGGGGATGGAAAAAATGATGCTGAACTAAACACTTATTCCTTAGTTGTCACTCCCTAGAGCTCTCGAAGAGCTTCCTCCTCATTATCTACTCCAGCATCCACTCAGCAACCATCTCCAGTCTTAGGATCCTCCCATTATGAAGAAACTTCAGTCATGTGGAACATGCGAAGTCATCGTCTCTGACCGAGCGATGACAGAAGATCAAGCGATCGATGTTTCTGTTCGTCATTCACAACTGGTTCCTGATCCAGCGTCGATATTAACTGATGATGTTTCAATATTTGCCATGACAACTGAAGATGTGCTTCTAATTGAAGACATTCTCTCCTCCCTCCAACAAGCCCTTAGCAGCGATATATCCATGACCAAGTCTCGCGCGCCCTCCACCAAGCGACAACATCTTAAAGAGGAAATGCAAGCGCTCATATGCTTGAGGGTACAAGAGGCCACATTGACCAAATTGATTGAGAAGCTTACTGAACTGATCGATCGTACCGAGTATTCTCTCATTTGGATAAGAGCTTACAGTCAAATTGGCAGCACTCAGGGAATTTCTGGATATGATAAAAGAGAATTGCGAACTCCACACCATGATTAAACACCTTAAATCTAAGCGAGCGAATGTGACTTCTCAAGTGGCTATAGTTAGTGATGTTGCAAAAAAGCTCTTGGCCAAACATGAAGAGCTAAAGAAATCAAATGCCGAGTTAAAGGCCATGAGTGTACTTATTGTCACTCTGAAAGCACAATTGGATGTGTTGAAGAGAAGTTTTGAGGTGAAGAAAATGGAGCGTGATTAGAGCAAAAAGACGATTAGGGATTCGGCCAAGTTTGCCAAAGCACAAACCAAATCAATCGGCCATGTTAGACAGGCAGCCTTGAGACATTAAGCCGTTTTGGCCAAGAAAAAGAATAGGCAGGAGGAAGTGATGCGTCGCTAGATTTTCTTCTTTTGAATTTTAACTTTCCCCCTGTACGTTATCGATTAAAAAATCAGGCCTACGTGCCACCTTTATTTTATTTCCTTGGTCATTTTTTACTTAGCATTCTCTTTTACTTTTGCCATCCATAATTGACTTGATGATGTTTCATGAAGAAAATGAGGAGTCATGCACTCACTGCCTTAGAAAAATAACTGCCATGACAACTACACCTTCTGACTTATCAGGAACACGAATCTTCATTGCATGCCATAACTGCCCATAATGCATCGAATGTAGGGGAGGACATAATTTCCTATATAAACAGCATTAGACGCCATATTGCAACTCACTAAGAACCCACATACTTCCCCAAACTCCTCTGATTTGTAGATATGGCTCTCAACCAACACTCTTATTTTTCCTCGATCAAGCCAAGGCCTACCTAAAAGAGATCATTAATCTCGGCCTAGTTGATTATGGCCAGTGTTCCCTATTGTTTAACTTTGCCCTCTTCATCAAAGATGCTTTTGACATTGCAGATACTAACGCTTCTCAGGGAGAAGTTATGGAGGTACTGAGGGCATGTTTGGGCAGTGGGATTAGAAGGGATTAGGTGGGATGGGATTCATTTGGTCCTATGCAAATTCCACTTCATGTTTGGGAAGAATAGAAAAGCTTGGAGTTAGATTAGATGGAATTGCATTGGGTCCGATCCAATTTCACTCAATGTTAGCAAGTTGTGTAGGTCCCACCATGATGTGTGGGCTATATCCACACCGTCCACCCATTTTTTGAGATTATTTTAGAGCATGGGCCAAAAAATCAGATAAATCTAAAGCTCAAATGGACCCCACCATAGAAAGTAATAGGGATTGAATACTTACCGTTGAAAACTTCTTTGGGGCCACATAAGTTTTGGATCCACCTCATTTTTAGGCCCATGCCATAAAATGAGGTTACAAAACAAATGAATAGTTTAGATATAACACATGTGTGTTATTCTCAGTAATTGCAAATGATGGTGGGTATATCCATTCAATGTACCACCATATTATCAACAAAGCATGGCATTAATCTTATCACAAGGCAACAGGGAACAATCCTTGCCATGGGTAATAATTATGTTTTTTGAATCCCATCCCACCAAATCCCTTCTAATCCCACCGCCCAAACATGCCCTGAGAAAACTCAACTATCTTAGAGATTGATACTTCCAACTCGAGCTTGAGTCGCAGATTGTTGCCGAATATCTGCGACAACAGGCTTTTGCCCAAGAAGAGTCTGACCTCATGGGTGATGCTTATAGGAAAGCGTAGAATGATCGCCTCTGCTAAAATAGGGTGTATCAATTCAATAGGACCCTACTGCGAGTCCTTTCAAGGTCAACGCCCTGAGCTTATGGATGACATCAAAGTGAAGTAGCGTGCTTATATCGCAAAAGATCTTGCCATCCCGAAGGATCTTCTTTCCTTCTTGGACTTGCAGATTGCTGACTACCAGGCTCAGTCTTGTGTGAGCCTTATTGGCCAAAGAGAGGTAAAAGGCAGAGTTTTCTTGATCGGCAGTTGCGTCGATCAATAACTGCACTTCCTGAGCATCTTCATGGATGAAGGCTCAGTGGAAGAGATAGAAAGAAAATATGGAGGCAGATAAGCCGGACATTGTCCAAGAGTTGGAGAAAATAAAGGGCGCATATGCCTAAACTATGTTTCTTGGTTGGTGGTTGTTTCTCCTTTTTTTTTCCCCTTCGTGTAAGCAGGCCGATAACCCACTATTCTTTCAATAAACTCACTTTTTTTTATCATGTTTTACGCATCACTCACATACTATTACTTGGTCGTACTATTCCCAACATAGAACAACATCATTATTGTCGAGATATCAAGATTCCAGAACACAAAATACTAAATAATGGTATTATCGTTGTAATCGGCTACTTTCAATCTGGGATACTTGGCCAATGAGAATCCTCTGGCTGTGTGTGCCATTAAATACATGTGAAAAAGGACCAAGATCATTATGTTTATTGAAATTTACCTCATAGGTAGGCTTCATGTAGATGAATGTTGTCGATTGAGTCGTTGACAATATTTTCACTTGATAAAATCAATCAATGCCATATTCCAAGCTCGGTTGCAACCAACACTTAATGTTTTTTCTTCCTTTGTGTAATAACTGCGTCACTAATGGGGCACGTGAAAGTGGGAAGACATGTCTGCCATTTTCCAAGGAACCAACATTTATTGTGGCTGCTCGTTCTACTTTCTTAGAAATATGATTCAGCTCCACAATCCTTAATTTGGTTATTCCAACCGCCACGTCTTATCACATGTGGTCATTAAAGGCCTGTATTGATGCTTATAAAATTATTAGTCTCTTTTATTCTGTATCCTATACCTCCCCATTGCCTCATTTTCCTTCAAATTGTCTACAGACTCAGCCCAATGTCTTCCTCGATCTTCTACGCACAATCCCTAACCTTCTTAAAGGAGATTTTCGCTGCAAAGATTAAATATTTCTCTAAATTTTCTCTCATTCATGACGTTTATCCTTTCATTAAGGATGCTATCGAAGCTTCTTAATCCGGCCCACCTTTAAAGGAAAATTTAGAAAATTTAACCAAACTGCAGTACCTTGGGGATCAATACTTCAAGGCAAGCTTGGAGGCCCAAAAACATGTCGATATGATGGAGTGCTCCGTTGTTCATGCGTAATCTAAGACTCTTTCTACCCACTATGACATGACATGGAGCCATTGTTTGCACTCAAACTGTTAACAACACTTTAACAAGGCAGCGTTGTGAACACTCCAAGTCCACCGCACTGAGTTGGTCGATGATCTGAACGAGGCTGAACGTCTCTATCCTAGGAGAGATCGCCCTGACTCTCGAGAGCTCATGGCCTTTGTGGATTTTCAAATCTACCTTTACCAGGCTCATTCACATGAAAGCGCTGCCTGGAAGAAGGAAGCTGAAAGCAAGGTCACTACAATCAGCCACCGCACTGATGAAGTTTTGGTTTTCCTCAACCGTATTGCAGTTGAGCAGTTGACTTATGTTTCGAACAAGAAACAAATGCATTCGATTTGGGGAAATTATCTTATTTGAGCATAACAAAGAAAGTGTATGAAGAACAATCATTGCTTTATTAATAATGAGTTCATTTATATCCTTTAATATCCCTTGATTCTAAGATAGATCATTTAAAATATAGAAATTAACAAAGTTCAAATGTAGAATCTGAATATCAAATTCGGCAGCATTTCGACATGTGCTTTGATCATCTCTCTAAGAGGAATGTTGTACGGGTTTGATCATCTGATCTTCCCCTTTTGAGCTTGTCCCTTATGCAAAAAGGAGAACTTGAAGTGATGAAGATTGAATTTGACGGATGAAGATTGAATTTAACGATTTCAGCAGCATTTCGACTCTTTCCATCATTGGCTGTATAACAACCCGGTTGCTCGACCCACACAACCAATTATTGGTTGTACGGTCCGTGCAACCAACTTCTCTCCCTTCTCCTACCTTCAACTTCCTCTGGAGCTCTGACCTTCTTCCAAAATTCGTCCGACCCCCAAATAAGAGGGGGAGTGGGGTATTTATAAGCCTCCACACGTGCAAACCCTCGATCTTTATGTCATGGGCCCCACCTTGTATCAAATCTAACCATCCATAACAGATTGCTTCTGATCTCGGTTGCGCGACTCGCGCAACACATGAAGTTGTTTGCGCGACTCGTGCAACCAACTATTTATTGCTCATCTTATCAAGTTGTTTACATGACCTGCACAACCAACTATTGATTGTGCGGTCCGCGCAACCGCTTAAAATGATACTGAATTTTCTTCTTTCTTTCTCATTTCTTCATTTTTCCTAAAATCTTCCTATCTGTTCAATCTTCTTTCATCGTTTTTGTGCTCCGACAACTTAGAAAAGTCAAAAGAAGTTGGCCGAGGAAGTTAGATCTTCCATGCTAAAGGAGTTCAAGGAGATCAAGGTGGCCAACCAAGATAGCCAAGTTCGACAAAGTCGATTGATTTTGATGTTTTCCGATCAAGATGGTCGAGTTCGACCAAGATGACTGAAATTGAAGTTTTTACATGGCTGAGCAATCATATTTATTGCGCCAAAAAATGAATTAACATCGCATTCACCTTTTACCAAAGGCAAAGTGATGTGGGGGGCAGTGTTGTATTGTATTCCTGACCGTTCTTGGGAAACCCAATTGAAAATGACATGTGTTATAACAAGAAAAATATATAACATGCTAAAGATCTTTAAGGATGCTTGAAGTACGATTTATGGAATCACAACTAACATGATGAGAAGACAGGGGTAGTTGAAAGGAATTCAAAAGAAAATCAAGTGGATGATAGTCATCTAGGAAGTTTACCAAGTGGTCAATAGTCATCTAAGAGGTCGATTGAGCGACCGAATGAAATACTGCCAAGTCAACAAAGAGTCATGGAGCGGTAATTAGGTGTAACACCCTGTCCTTTCCAGTACTCGAGTGTTACCCTTTTATTTAATTTAATATAAATATAAGAAAATAATACAACATAAATATATATACACTATGAAATATTATTTATATAAATATTTAAGGTTTCACATTAAAATGATATGTGATTATAATCCATATTAAATGCATATACTTACAACATCGTTAATATAAATTACAAGCTATGGAATTTGTAATACGTAAAAATAAAATATACTGGAAAAATTTATAATGACTAACATATTTCAAACAATTTAATGACTTGTATAAAATTTAAAGCTTAACATGTATATGACCATATAAATAATATATATATATATATATATATACTTATATTAATCTCTGCTTACTAATATTCATGTGATTTATATACATTAACAATTTGTAATAATATAAGTTATATATGACAAATATATAAAGGAAATAAGTAATGATAATAATAATAATAATAATAATAATAATAATAATAATAATAATAATAAATAATAAATAATATTTAATGTGAATAGTGTAACATGATACTTACCGTTATAAAGGCACAAAGGGTCATACATTCATAATCTAACCATTTATTCTAGCTAAAATGGTCCCTTAGACCTTTCCAACCATTGACGTTCAATTTCAGAGTGATCCGACCGTCGGATCGACGAGAACCCCCAAGAAGAACCCTAAACTAAGAAGTATGGCCCACTTAAGCGTTAGATCTGTCGCATCTTTGGTCATAAGACCCAGTTAGGCCTACATAGCCTTATGAACCGAGTGGATTTCATTAAGACATCACAGTAGACCCCACTTAAAGTGGTGTGCGCACGCAACATAGTTACTCCTGCAATGCACCGGACTGGGAGTCCCAGTCAAAGCGGGCCGACCCGCACTTTCCATAAAAGGAGAGACCTCTCTCTCTCCTTGGTTTTGACAGAGATCGGACGACTGTCCATTTCGTTGATCGGTGGCCCACCTCATTGTCCGTCTAGACAATCCGAACCGTCCGTCGTGTGAAGCACTAAATTCTGACCGAACCCTAGGAGGTTTCACCTGTTGAAACGCACACACGTGTACACAAGGTCAGCCTCAAATCAAGCCACAAACACAACCTTTTCCAAAAATAGAAACTGTCTACACGCCAGCTCAACAATCCGCGTCCTTCTGCACCTGTCCATCCTAACCGTCCACCATAAGCGCATCTCAGCCGTCCACTTTAGCTATGGTTTAGGGCTTCAAAACCATGAGCAGTCTCTACTCTACCCACCGTTTTGGAGGCAGTTTCGGCCAGAGGAGATCTGGGCCATTTGTTGCTCATCCGATGGTCTAAAAATGTTAGGGAAATGCTATAATATGGACTAGGATCAAGTGCAACAAACCCTACCACTATTTCCACAGCCGCCCAAGAAAAACTATCCGCCTCCTTTGTTTTAGCGACCCACCAACCTAAACACTTTCAAGCTTCATGAAAGCTTATCCACAAGCTTCGTAGGGTCCACGCGGACCATCTGTAGGAGGTAGATTGAAGGATGAGGTGGTGTTTCTGAATCTGCCATTAACGGCATGTCACCTTCTCCACTGTTCAAAACTGGGTCAGCTCGGTTTGTGATGTCGTATCCAGGTTTTCACCATCTGGCGATGGTGTTGGGAGAGAATAGAGAAGAAAACGGGAAGAAAATAGGGAGAAAAAGGAGAAGAAAAGAAGAAGAAATAGATGGTGGGAGAGAGAATCAGCTAGCGGCTGTTGCACCGCACCACACTGACCCGACCAAGTACGGTCTAAGCTAGACGAACTGGGCTGACCTCAGGCCACATTTGGCCCAACAGGAAAGTAAGAAGAAGAAAGAAAAAAAAAAAGAAGAGAAGATGAGGGGAGAGTGGGTGCACCGTTGCACCAGGCGACTCGAACCGAGCTGAGTTCGACTCGCTAATGGATGTGAGTTAAGTTGGGTCTGGTCTGGGCATTCATGGGGTTCCAGCAAAAGAAATGAGAATGTGGATGAGAGCAAAGGAGGTAGAGTGAGAGAGAAGAAAAAGAGAAAAAAGAGAGAGGGAGACAAAGAGAGGGAGGGTGCATTATTTCACCGACTCAACTCGAACCGGGTCGAGCTTGAGTCAGGTCGGGCTCCCGACCTTCTTTGGTGTTTCCGATGAGAGAAAGGAAGAAGAAAGGAAGAAGAAAAATAGAAAGAAAAGGAGAGAAAAGAGGGAGAGAAAGAGAGAGTAAGGAGGAGGAGAGAGAGGGAGAGAGTGTTGCGAGTCAACTTGCTGCTGAGTTGAGTCTGAGTTGAGCTTAGGCTGGTCCAGGTAAGGCTGGATATTCTAGCAAAAGAAAAAGAAAAGGAGAAGAAGAAAGAGGAAGGAAGTAGGGGGTGGCGGTGCTTGAGTCGAGACAACTCGGTTGGGACCGAGTTTAGCTAGGCCGAGTTGACTCGGTGGACGTTGAGTTGGGGCGGCCCAGTTGCGTTAAGCTACCATGTCGACTAATGTAAGACGACTCTTCTCCCTAAATTAGATTATTTAAGTTACCTTAATTTGTTATTACAAAAATTATTATTAAACATGATTAGTCATTGGTAGACTAACTACACTTATATTAAAAATTATAAACATACTTACAATTATTAAATAGCAGTATTTTATTTACCACCCTTAAATATTATCATGGACAATAGGTCATACTATTTTATTTCCATCACAATGGTTATGGTCATCAGGTTAGCTAGTATCAATTATCATCGTTGTTATTATTATCATTTTCTGTGGGTTATTAAATTTAGATACAATTAACCATTAGTAAATTATCCATACTAATATTGGTTAATACATATAAAAATTATCATTATTAAAATATTAGTATTTTACTTTACCATTCTTAAAATATTAACATTGACGTTAGAACATACAATTTATTTCACCAAAATAATTATTAGTGTTGTGTTAGCTAATATTAAGAATATTGCTAGTATTGATAATTGTTAGGAATTATTAGCACTACTATTTATCATGGGTTGTTGTTAGACAATTTAATATGGTAGTGGCCATTGTTAAAATCCCTAAAAATTAATAACTAATCTATTTGATTATTTTTATTCATTATTTCCTTTAATAATATCATTAATGGCCACATAAAATAGGGTTCAAATTCCATAATCAACACTTAGAATTTAAACCTAAAACTAAACCCTAAAGATGAAAATCTTAATTTTACATTGAAACCCTAAGATGGATAACTCAAACCCCCTAGGCTATGATCTTAAACCTAGGTAGTGTGCAGAATTTGGATCTAATTATACATCCTGATTTATGGTAGGATTTGATTCTAAGGGCACAAGTACTTCCTAACAACGTTAGTGGGGATCCAAAGTATAAGGTGATGATTCTTCCCCTTGAGTTTTCCATCTTCTCATTAGCTTAAGTCATAATTTTTATTTAAATTCATAATTGATATCTCCCTTTATAATCACATGTATTAGCTAGTGGAAATTTAATTGATGTATTACATGCTTTATGATTATCCTGTATAATGGTTCATGCTTGTGGATTATTTGTGGATTGCTTACGGAACTTAAACTGGTACATTAGTGGGAAATTCCCACATATGAATGTACACCCATACTTGGGATGTAATTTGACTAATTGTGATCGCAATGGACCTTCGACTTGGTAGTGGTCTAGATGGATCATTGATGTGGGCCTACCATCCAGGGTTGTTGTGCCCAATGGTTTTTAAGGATGGTCTTTATCGTATAGTTTTGATATTCGCCCTATGTGACATATTTTGATACTCGCCCTATGTGGTTTTATTTGATATTTTCCCTACATGGATTCAAAGTTTTATACTGTACAACCATGTGATGGTAAGCCTCACATATTGTAATATAATTGGCCACTAGTCGATGGGTTTCCATTAAACATCCTAAGGTGGTAGCTTCATGGGCCGGGGATGGTAGTCATGGGATATTATGCCCGAGCCGTTGGCCTACGCTGGGTCATGTGCTCCCCGTAGTGACCTTTGATCTTATTTAAATTGGCTGGTTGTAATTGGATTAATAACGAATTGGCTAAGCATGCATACATAGCACAGACCAACATCTATTGCTATCGTACATGGGATACGTATTATTTCCGACTGGTTGATATTTCTTAGGTTCGATGATTCCAATTGGTTGATATTTTCTAGGTTCGATAATTGCATGGGTGACGGCCCACTGTCCGCATGGATGAGCATCCCCGGGGCGTGAACGCATTCCATACATCCATGCACTTAATAAGACTGCATTTACTTTGTTTTGGTTGTCTGGATGTTTTATACTATTTCTTACCTAATGCGGCGGTATGTAATCTTGAGGAGAGTTCACACTGAGTTGGCCACTCATCCATCAAATATATAACCGTACAGGTAGCACAGGTGGCCCTGATGATTTTCACATTCATATTGGTGAGGAACAGGCTATGATTGACAAGCTTGCCTGATTATATTTGCTAAGGGCTGCTACAGGATTTCACAACTCAAGATTGTTGCAAATTTACTTGTTTCTCATGTAATGTTATTTCATTTTGTATTCGTAAGAATGGAGACATTGGTTGGTATAAGTCATTATGGGCACTCTCTTGTATATTCTAAATGATAATGAAATTTTCCTTTATTCTCACTTGTCCATTCTACGCTCATCTGCTTACTCTGATAAAAGAAAAAAAATATTTGACCGTCCTTTAAGGTTAACACTTGGGTTTTTGGGAAACGGGTCGTGTACTCGATCCTGAAGATTTGGGGCATTACATTAGGATAGGTGATGAGTTTAGAAGGAAGTCTCTGGAAGGCCATGTAATGCTGAAACGGTTACAGCAAGTGTCAGAATGTGGGAATCATCTAGAAGGTCAGTAGTGATGAGACGATTATAGCAACCATCAAAATGTGGGAAGCATCCAAATGGTCAGGTTAAGACTATAAATAGTAAAGAAATTCAGCAAAGCAAATGGTTAACCAAACCAAACTAAATCTATCTTTCAATTATTTGTCATTTACATTTCTTAGTGTAACCCCTTTACTTTTTGTTAATCATTTATATTCCATGGTGTAATATTTTACTTTTGTTTGCTATTTACATTCCTTAGTGAATCCGTAGTGGTAATCAAGTAGATGTTAACTTTAGTTGTAATTCATATCTAAGCTCATACATTGGATTCAATTCAAGTATCAAATAGATTTTTCCATCCAAGAATGTATTTTGTAGCTATTCTCTTAAGAATTCATTTCTTATTGTTCTTTTATATATATCGAAAATTACTTTTGTACGAAGATAAATGTGTAACTCATTATCAAAAGATGAACAATACCTTCTGACTATACTTGATCGTTTATCATACTGTCTGAGTGGTTGAATAGGCCGCTGATCTTAATCAATCTAGGTCACATACCATGTCTCTGTCTATCTCGATGCTTGGAGTGATAGTTGTATAATTTGAGTTGAGCCCCATGTTCAACTCTTGCCCGCTGGCATTAAGTGACTAAAACTGTAAATCAAATCACAACACATGTTACCCAATCAAATCCTGCAATGTCGGATAAGATATCCTTCAGTCCTAGCCAAGCTATACGAGGATGTGGGAATGAGGGTGAAAGACTTGGTTGGGATTCGGCTCAGGCATGACAAGATTGGCAATTTAGGGCCGTCCATCTATTCTCTGGTGCCCACCTTGAAGATACAAGGTAAGTAGGGCCCATGGCTCGTTGATTGAAAGAGTTGATAATATAAAATCCATTGTGGATGGCCGATGCACTGAAAGTTGTAATAAATCAAACATAGTCAAGGCCTGTTACTATGTAACTACGATCTTCCAATTTGGAGAGTTTTAGTCTATGGGCCATCCTATGTGAGGCCTATACATCAGTGGTTTGTATCACTGACAACAGGACCCACTTGTCACACCTTGATACATAGCTCAAGTGGTAGATTGAGTGACGGATACCTCATTTCAACACTGAGGTATTGGTATCAATTCCCTGGCGGGGGTGGCTAACGGTGAAGTGTGAACTGACAGTGGGGTGTACTAATAAGCAAACAAAGAAACAAAAAAACTGGACCCACTTGTCTACATTGGAAAGGACGCGGTTTGGCTAGTGACGCTGCCACTAACAAGGTAGCTAGTAGTCGTGCTCTGTAGGCCCTACTATGATGTATGTGTTTTATCCACACCATCCACCATTTTTAAATATAATTTTATGGATTTTTTAAAATATAATTTTATGGATTTTTCCCAAAAATGAGGCAGATATTGTTGTAAAAAAGTTGATTTTAAAAATTATATATATACTAAATATATTAAATATTATATTAAAAAAAGTGTTTGGAAAACACCTTTTTCATGGTTTTTGGGAATAGTCCCACATTAGAAAAGAGAAGGAATTTTTGTAGTTTATATGAGGAGTGTGGAGTATTATAATACTTACCCACTTGGTCCAAAGGAGAATAGAACTTGCGTGTTCTAGTGCGTAGCATTGGAACACCCACGCGCGTGTACGCGCTCCAGCTCGGGCATGGGTACGGACTCGGTCTCGGTCTCAGTGTGAGGGCTTAGGCATGTGAGGCAATGTGGTTGTAGAGCGCTAGTGGCGCGCTTTGCACTTCACACATGTCACAGATGGTCACTCCCTTCGCGAACCGGTGCGAGACGTGTGCGAGTCGCGGTGCGACTAACTCGCTAAATCGAATGGCTGGCTAAAGGGAAAAACTAGAGGACTGAATGAGAGTCCTCCAGTATATATAGAGGGGGCTTGAAAAGAGTCATTGCAAAGAAAACCGTAATGTGTGTGCCATTAGTGCGAGAGAGACACCAGTATAATCTGCTGCATGACTAGCCCAACATCTAGAAAACGGCTAGCTACTGTCTCACAATAGTCACATGCAACAGTGGTTATGGCTCATGCATAACAGTAAAAAAATGGTTAGTTTTCCAACAGCTAAAAATGGATTAATGGGAGTTATTTTCCTGGACCATAACCCCTAGCCACCATAACTTATATATAAACAGGGTCTGGATGGGATTCCAAACCATCTCTCAACCCACTCCAGCAGACCCATGTGAACTAAGACAGCCACTCCTCTCCTATATACTAGTGAATTCAGCAAGACAGCAAGCTTGAACCATTGCTTGAAAAACAGACCAGCGGTGTGGTCTAGAATGGTTCAACTAAACCAGTGGCTGAAAAACTGACCAGTGCAGTGGTCTAAATCACAAATTCTATTCTCTTCTCTTCTCTCTTTTGAGATTTTTTCTTTTATTGTAATTCTTCTAGACGGTGTGTAACAGAGTTCCATTAGTGGGTTTTCGTGTTTGCTGAACACAGATGTAACATCCTGAAAATCGGGGGTCGAGCATAAACTCAACTCCCGAGTTCCAGAACATCACTAATGCAACAAAATGAATGATGATTGAATGTTGACTATATTCGTGCATTGAACATGAGTGAGATTAAGCCAAAACAGTATATCATACTCCATAGACAGTTAAATTGCAAGCGTAAGACTGTGATAGATATATATAATATAAAAACAGTGGTGAGTTTCCAGAGTGTGATAAAATTACCAGGTTAATTAATTACAAGTACAGTTCTAAAATATACCAAATGTGAGGAAGTGGAATATCTTCTATCCCAAGTACCATAGCCCCGTCAATACAATACCAGGTCTTTATAGACCTGCCAGAGAGTTACAGATAGGAGAACTCCTCCTCATCATCATCATAGTAGTGGTCCGGCTCTACTTCATAAGTATCGCCATCACCTTAAACTCAACAAATCTGGTTGGTGTGTACAACACTGTCCCGTAACGTGGGAGTGAGTGATCAACTCAGTGGAACAGTAAAGCATAGGTTAACATGCTATCAACTCAGTCAAGCAGTAATGATAAAGCAGTAAAATCAAACACTTCTAACTACTCTTATTAATGCAAGTATGAATGCAGTCATGATGTATGCCCTCACCACACCCTCCCTCGTGCGACATCATCTTACGATCGCGGCATGCTTTCATCCCTCAGTGCTCCACATCTTCCAGGCACATGCAATGCATGATGAGCATGATTACCGAGTAATTATTAGTCCATTTCAAACAACAGGATTGGAAAACTAAGGTACCTCCCTTGTATCATTCCCAAACGTGATCCATTCTAGGGTCGTCAGTCCTAGTTAATCTCAGATGATGGTGTATTTTCTAGGTCATTGCAAAGGGTGTTAGGGCTGTTACGCACAAAATTTACACCACTCCTCCATCACCTCTTAAACGATTCATTACTATACAGAAACAGGTCTAGTTCATACTCTATACACTGCGGCAAAACTCAAGGCTCACCGCAATTTCAGAGTATGCTCGAGGTCACTACAAAGGGCTGTCAGGGCTCTTGCTCGCATTCGTTGTACCACTCCCCCATCACCTTATCAATGTAGGCCGACAGCATGAATATAGTGTCTCATACCACCATAATTGGCTCACGAGTCTGGTTGCTCACTGGTCACTATGGGGAGGCACGTGGCCCCAGCGTAGGCCGACAGCTCGACCACGGTGTCCCATACCACCATGCCCGGCTCATGAGTCTTAGCGGATCGAGGTACCATGGTTAAAAGGGATTTCACTGGTAAGTTTGGTATCCTAGGTTCAAGCAGTAGCGTCCAAACATGGTGAACTTACATTAGACAGATCGGGTTACTTGACGAGCTCGGCTAGCTCGAGCGCACAACAAGTTGAACGACATGAAGTGCATAAGTACTTCCCGTGGCCAACTGATGTTTTATTTAAACCAACATGATTTAAATGATTTTTAAACTCGCAAGTATACGAATCAGATGTAGATATGGTACGTATTACGAGATCGTTCCCACGAGGACTGGACGTCACAATTCAAATCTATGATTCTCCTTAACTAATCCAACAAATAATGGAACTAATTACTAAGCACAATTCTAAGAAAAAATAATTATGAACAGGGAAGAAAATTCAATCAGAGAGAGAGCACTAGGACTTTCGAATCCACCCCTAATTATCCTAACTCTTGTTTTGTCTGTTGATTCACCTTGATCTAAATTGATACCACTTAAATAGAGAAAGCACAATCTGTGTCCTTAATTGGGCATACAGACTGTCTAATTCCTTTAAGCAATGCTATGAACAATACGTCCTTGGTCGGGCACATGGTATGTATGATTCATTAAAGCATCCTGTTTCTTCCTCTATAGGAAACCTGTTCTTGATCAGACACAAGCACCTGTAATAAGCATCCAAACAACGTCCATATATATACTTTGGTCAAGTTCATAGATGGAGAAGTATGGAATTTAAACCCGTCAAGCCCACTTAGAGAGAAAAAAAACAAATTAATTAAAATTCAAAGTAAATCAACCAATACAAGAGCCGATCAAATTAGGGGCTTCATCTCACCCTAGCCGAGATTAGTTAGTGACCCATAAAATCCATAAAAAATATTAAATAAAATTCATAAAATAAAACACCAAACCAAACAATCTCTCTCTCTTCTTCTTCTCTTTCTTCTCTCTCATGGCGCCGGATCTCAAATTCCCTCGGATCTCAATGCCTCTCCCATGTCCAAAACTTCCTTTTATAGGCTGGGATGGTGGAATCGGTGTGAGTCGTAGACGGACTCGAAGTACAATTTTCGCAAACCGTAATCCTGTGGGCCCCACAGAGGTGTTTTCTGGAAAATCCACCCCGTCCATTGGATTCGTGGACAAAATTTCACCAAGAATGGGTGGTTTTGAAGGTCCATTAGCGCGGCCCACATAAGAAATCTCAAAAAGATCAAATTTGAACGTCGCGGAGCAGTCCACTTTTGGCCTCTGTACCGCACACGTGTGTACGCATGGGAGTGGAATCTCAGCATGGTTTTGTAGTATTCATGGCCCTCTACATGATGGACGGATCAGATCGGCCAGAAGGTTGACGAGTGGGGCCCACAATAATTCGCAAAAACGGCAGCGTCCGTGCGTTTCGCGGACGCAAACCGGCGCTGGGATGATGGTGGGTCCCACTTCTTTGATCAAACGGAAAATCAGTTCCGTTCATTGTATTCTCCTCGAAAAACCAGTAGGAATTGACTGATTTTGGGGTGGATTCGGTGCAGTTCATGTGGCTTTCTGTCTTGCCGTCCAATCTGCGTTTGAACGGTTAAGATCTGATCATCGCTCCCTTTCGCAATTTCGCCACCTAGGCGAAGGTGATTGCCGCCCCAGGAAGCGGATGGACGGCTTGGATTGTCCATTTGGACACAAGGTGGGCCCCACAACCTACGACCGGCGGACGGTGCGAAAGACGCTGTTTCGTCTTTTTGAGTTTTTTAAAGATGAGGAGAAAACGCGGGTCAGCACCCGCGCCGACCCGACTTTGGGTTCGGTGCACTCCCAGTGCACGTGTGCTTGTGCACATGCATGCCCTGTAAATGGGTGCCACCGTGAAGTTTTGAGAAATCTGCTCCGTCCTTCCGCTTTCTCATCTTATTTCCACTGTCAGGACCAATTTTTAGGCAGTTCCAAATATCAGGTGGGTCCCAAATTGTAGATTAACAGGCTGATTTGTCCGTTGGACCACTTCCCGAGATCTGCAAGGGCTAAAATTTAATATGTACGGTTAATTTACGGCCCTCATCACATGTATAAAGTTTCGAGTTAATCGGATGGCGGGAAACATGTGATCTTGCATTCTGGACCCTTTTCGGGCCCCTTGAACTTCAGTTTCTTGATTTCCTCGGGTCTCAAGCGTTGATCTTGGTTCCCTGGGGTCGTTCTCGTGCTCTGATGACTTCAGAACGTGAAATCCATGCTTTTAACATTATTTTGCAATTAATACTCCTGATTTCATCCTGTAACAAAAACACAATTAATATACTCCATTAAACATTATCATGTATGTAAAATCAAGTAATTAATGGGGTCTGATATGCAATATTCGACCCTGATCACAACCCCCAACCAACATTTTGCTAGTCCCGAGCAAAACATGCGAAAAATAATTTCAGAAATAAAGACGATTCCTGTAAACTCAAGTGACTTGTGAACAGATAGCTGAGATGTGAAAATTCTAAGATTCATGATCGGTGTATGGAATTTGTCTCTTGGAATCAAGCTTACAGTAAACTTCATAATCAAGTTCAAAATATTAATCCATCAATTAGAGCATTCCTAAACATTGAGTTCCACGAGTGTAAAGTATAATCTCGACTTACAATCAATAAGAGATCCAATTTGTCAATTTCATGATAATTCGTGACAATCAAAACTTGAAACCAACACTTATCTCACAGATTAACTTTTCATGTTACCATCTTTTGATTTTCTTTACGAGCAGTAACGCAACTGAGGGGAATCAAATTCTCACCTATAGGGAGCAAACCTATGGCGAAAACTTGTCGCTTAACTTTTTTTTTTTTTTTTTTTTCATATGTCAACTATGGAGAATCAAATCCACACCTATAGGGAGCAAACCTATGATGAAGATTTAGCCTTTTAATTCTTCTTTTTACTAAGTTAATCATTCAGTTATCGAACCAACACTTAATGTGTAAGCGAGATGTGATATGTGGAATCATGGCTCAATCAATGTTTACAACTTCTAATCATGGATTAACAAGTCAAAATTGACTGTGAAATCAAGCAGATGGCCGAATCCAAGAGTCATAAATTACCCATCACGTATCTTATAATGTTAAAATCACAACTATCCTTCAAAATCACTTTGAATTCAATAGAAATTCCAGAAAAAATTTTAAAATTTTCACAAATTTTGCTCAAGACCAAGAAAATACTGATTAGGTAACCTAATCTCCCACCCCCAACCTAAAATCTACATTGTCCTCAATGTAAAAGAAATAAGCATGCAATGCACATGGGACAACGAGAATAAAAGAGGAATGAGGGAAAGATAGTACCTGGACGGAGAATCAAGAGACATCCTCAGAAAAAATATCATCGCAAAACAGGTTAGCACAAGAGAGAAATCAACATAAGAAAAAATAACAAAAAGAAAAACAAAAGAAGATCCTACCTATACCACTTTCGCAGGTGCTCTCGATTGCATTTAGCGCATGCAACAAGCCTTTAAACCCCTAGGTTACCCCTAGTGGACGAGTTGTAGTCTCGTGAGGGTTTGCAGTAATGTTACCCACAAACATTGATGGAACTAACTAGAAAAATGAAAATAATCAAACAAAAGACTGGGTTGCCTCCCAGGAGCGCTAAGTTTAACGTCTTTCCTAAAATAGCATAAAGGAAACTACCCTAATCCTAAGAAAGCAGGGAAAAACTACTCAGTCATGCTGCAAGGTTCCTCTTCCGGCCAGTATCTTGATAAGTTTCTCAGTAGATTTCTCAACAGGATCATCCAAAAGCCATTTTTGCAATAGGCTTGGACACCCTGGAGCTTGACTTTCCAAAGAAATTTATGTACCTCATAAGAAATTTTTCGTTGAAGTGCTTGAGGTATCCAGAGTATATACGATTCACCTGTGACAGAAGAAGTTTTGATGTTAGTATCCCATGGTGAATCAGTGACTACACATAAATGAATTTCAGAAAAATCTTCGAGAAAGTGACGTAGTCTCAACACATTCAAGTAGCAGACTTCGATTCAATTTTTAGCTCATCCTCCCTTAATGGTAAATAGTGAGGATCTGGGGAGGGAGGGTCTTCAGAGTAAGGGTCCTCTCGGTCAGTGATGACTACCGAGATATTGTTTTGCAAGGCATTCACTATGTCTCTTATCATGGGATCGTTTGAATCATACAAAGTGTGCCAAGCAATCATCCAAAGAGGTGGGACATTCAGCTGAGAGTGACTCATTTTCCACATTAGAGCTCATGATGATCTGCCCAAGGAATCCATCGTTTTCGAAGGTAAACGGAGGTGTGCTCTCTTGCTCCAGCCCTGCACAGACAGATTGAGGATCAGTATACGTAGCATTGATGTGTGGACTCTGTTCATCGATACTACTCAGAAGAGGCGATGAATCATCATTATTCAACAGTTCAGATGGTGGCCTCAACTGGGTGGTTTCAAATTCAAGAGTCATATCGAGTAGCTCGTCCATCTCCCGAATCATATCATCATGTAATTCAGAGGAGTGGTCCAAATACGTTTCACAAGAGTTAGAAGGGTCGGTTGTAAGGGGCCCGTCCTCTACCTTAAAATCAGACATGTTAGGTGAGGGAAGTGGCTCATTATAACCGACCACTTCGTGTACGTCTTGATCATTGACTTGGACCAAACTTGAGATTGATTTCAAGGGAATTGGGGCTGAACATCCATGATCATCATCCCAATACGCATCATTGTCTAATTCAATGTAGTGCGCACTTGGGATGGGATCGCTTTCCTCACATTCTAAATTTGGTTGAGGTTCGAATAAACTAACCTCTACCTTATCATTGAGATCCATGTGTCATGTAAGGAAAGTGTGTCATCATCATTTGTATTTGAAAGACACCCATGTTTCTTCCCCATTCTTTTGAGCAGTCATTGAGATCGACTCATCGGGAATTGAACCTATGCTCATTAATGGAATCCAACTCCTCATTCCAAATTCCGATTTTGTTAAAAGCGAGTGAGGATCACTTTCCTCGCATTGTATTTCTGGATTGGATTGTAGTTGGGATGAGCGAGCTTCCTCTATCCTTTCAATGCGCGAATTTAGTGCTTCTAATGATTTCATCAATTTCGCAACATGCTGGTTGAATTGTTCTGGATTAAAACATGAATCCTCTTGGATCATTTCTGGTTGGATCTCAAAGGTATGGGATCCAAGAGAATGATTATTACAATTTGTTGTTGGTTCATCTTCCCAGTTTTGATGGTTCCACTGGTTATAGTCATACTGATCATACATGGGAGAATATGATGGTTGATAATAATCCTCATTCCCATAATTACGATCGTATACGGCCCTATTAACCGATGGAACATAACGTTCTAGTCGGTTCTCAATGTCTGTTCTCGATGGAGAGAAATCTTGAGGTATACGTTGAATTCCACAACCTTCAGGCATTTCCCAATAAAATCTATCCAACTCAGCATATGCATATACCCACGATTCCATGGTAGAACCTTAACTCTGAGTCTAATCCTAGAAGAAAGCAAAATCCTACAGCAATGTGGAAAGTAAAGGAGAAGTGAGAAAGATGATACCAGAGTAGAAGTTCCTATGTTAAAAACCTGCAAAACAAAACAAGTTAGTTTTTAAGAATAGTAAATCTAAGGTTAGAAAATTTCTAAAAATAAAACCCTAATTCTAAAAATAGAAATAAAAAAAATAAAGAAATTAGGAAGATATCACCAAATTAGAAGTTTCTATCTCAGAATCCTACAAAACAAGAAATAGGTTAGTTTCTAAAAATAAAATAAAAACTTTAACCTAAAGTTAGTAAAATCCTAAGACTATGAATTATGATAAGAGAGAATCCTAAATTCAATTTGGAACTTGACAACTCCCAAGACAACTACCAAAAACTTGATGTTTTATTTAAACCAACATGATTTAAATGATTTTTAAACTGCAAGTATACGAATCGATGTAGATATGGTACGTGATTCGAGATCGTTCCCAGGATTTGGACGTCACAATTCAAATCTATGATTCTCCTTAACTAATCCAACAAATAATGGAACTAATTACTAAGCACAATTCTAAGAAAAAATAATTAAGAACAGGGAAGAAAATTCAATCAGAGAGAGAGCACTAGGACTTTCGAATCCACCCCTAATTATCCTAACCCTTGTTTTGTCTGTTGATTCACCTTGATCTAAATTGATACCACTTAAATAGAGAAAGCACAATCTGTGTCCTTAATTGGGCATACAGACTATCTAATTCCTTTAAGCAATGCTATGAACAATACATCCCATGTCCTTGGTCGGGCACATGGTATGTATGATTCATTAAAGCATCGTGTTTCTTCCTCTATAGGAAACCTGTTCTTGATCAGACACAAGCACCTGTAATAAGCATCCAAACAACGTCCATATATATACTTTGGTCAAGTTCATAGATGGAGAAGTATGGAATTTAAACCCGTCAAGCCCACTAAGAGAGAAAAAAACAAATTAATTAAAATTCAAAGTAAATCAACCAATACAAGAGCTGATCAAATTAGGGGCTTCATCTCAGCCCTAGCTGAGAGATTAGTGACCCATAAAATCCATAAAAAATATTAAATAAAATTCATAAAATAAAACACCAAACCAAACAATCTCTCTCTCTTCTTCCTTCTCTTTCTTCTCTTTCTTCTCTCCCTGGAGCTGGATCTCAAATTCCCTGGATCTGAATGCCTCTCCCACGTCCAAAACTTCCCTTTTATAGCTACTGGATGGCTAGAATCGGTGGCAGAGTCGTAGACGGACTCGAAGTACAGATTTTCGCAACCGTGATCGGTGGGCCCCACAGAGGTGTTTTCTGGAAAATCCACCCCGTCCATTGGATTCAGGACAAAATTTCAGTCAAGAATGGGTGGTTTTGAAGGTCCATTAGCGCGGCCCACAGAAGAAATCTCAAAAAGATCAAATTTGAACGTCGCGGAGCAGTCCACTTTTGGCCTCTGTACCGCACACGTGTGTACGCATGGGAGTGGAATCTCAGCATGGTTTTGTAGTATTCATGGCCCTCTACATGATGGACGGATCGACGGCCGAGTAAGGTTGGCAGTGGGGCCCACATTACCCGTGTAAAAAATGCAGCGTATAGTGCGTTTCGCGGACGCAAACCGGCGCTGGGATGATGGTGGGTCCCACTTCTTTGATCAAACGGAAAATCAGTTCCGTTCATTGTATTCTCCTCGAAAAACCAGTAGGAATTGACTGATTTTGGGGTGGATTCTATTCACGTGGCTTGCTCTTCCGTCCAATCTGCGTTTGAACGGTTAAGATCTGATCATCGCTCCCTTTCGCAATTTCGCCACCTAGGCGAAGGTGATTGCCGCCCCAGGAAGCGGATGGACGGTTTGGATTGTCCATTTGGACACAAGGTGGGCCCCACAACCTACGACCGGCGGACGGTGCGGAAGACGCTGTTTCGTCTTTTTTGAGTTTTTTAAAGATGAGGAGAAAACGCGGGTCAGCGCCCGCGCTGACCCGACTTTGGGTTCGGTGCACTCCCAGTGCACGTGTGCTTGTGCACATGCATGCCCTGTAAATGGGTGCCACCGTGAAGTTTTGAGAAATCTGCTCCGTCCTTCCGCTTTCTCATCTTATTTCCACTGTCAGGACCAATTTTTAGGCAATTCCAAATATCAGGTGGGTCCCAAATTGTAGATTAACAGGCTGATCTGTCCGTTGGACCACTTCCCGAGATCTGCAAGGGCTAAAATTTAATATGTACTACGGTTAATTTACGGCCCTCATCACATGTATGAAGTTTCGAGTTAATCGGATGGCGGAAACATGTGATCTTGCATTCCTGGACCCTTTTCGGGCCCCTTGAACTTCGCTTGATTTCCTCGGGTCTCAAGCGTTGATCTTGGTTCCCTAGTCGTTCTCGTGCTCTGATGACTTCAGAACGTGAAATCCATGCTTTTAACATTATTTTGCAATTAATACTCCTGATTTCATCCTGTAACAAAAACACAATTAATATACTCCATTAAACATTATCATGTATGCAAAATCAAGTAATTAATGGGGTCTGATATGCAATATTCGACCCTGATCACCAACCACTATTGCCAACCGAAGTACGACTCAGGTTCGTCGAACTCATCTCACGTGGCAAATGAATCACAGCCACAAATTCAATTCTGGTACCGATTGTCTGGACTATAATCATAGCCCCAAACACAATCAATTGCAGATAGATAAAGTAGTAGTGGATCAAGCTTCAAATCATACAATCAAAGTCTGGTATTATCCGTTTAGGGCTTTTAGGGCTGTTACACGCATTCGTTGCACCACTCCCCTATCACCCATGACAGATGATACAACATAAACATGAATTTAAACATACGCCTTATATAAATAAAATCATACAATCCGTTGAGCATGTTAACAAGCATATCGTAAAGCATATTATAAAGCATGTGGTAAAGCATGTTATAAGGCACTACATAAATAGGAATACAAACACATATATTGAACAAGTAAGCGGTTTAAGTAAACATCCTCATGGAGGAAATCATACATGTCTCTAAGGTAGTTGAGAATCCCATCTCAACACCTACTTAAGGCATCAACATCCAAACACTTACTCACACAAGCATTTTCACAAACACTTAACATACACTATTTCAACATACTTAGTGTATGTTAGCAAACATGTATTAGGGCGAGTCCTTTCGCCAAGCAAGTATTTTATGCACATATAATATATTTATACAATAAATAATCATGGCAAACTCATCTCTAAAATATATATATGTATACAGTACTTTCTACAATACAGTATTTCTACATACATAGTGTATATTAGTAAAACATGTATTTGGGCGAATCCATTCGCCAAATAAGTATTTTATCCTTATACCCTATATTCATACAACAAATAATCATGTCAAACACATTTCTAAAATTTATACGTATACTGTATTTTCTATAATACAGTATTTCTACATACATAGTGTATATTAGTGAAACATGTATTTGGGCGAATCCTTTCGCCAAATAAGTATTTTATCCATATATCATATATTCATACAACAATTAATCATGTCAAATATATTTTCAAAATTTATACGTATACGGTATTTTCTACGAATACCTAGAATATGTAAAATTCCATAATCTACATCTTTAATCGAAACAGGAAACAGAAAGCACTTTGTACATGTGCAATTGCATGCAGATCATGAATCTATCATTATCTGACATTGAAAGCGTTGAAAACCATAACCTATACACCTAAAGTCTGCACCTTTTATCGTAGAATCGTAACGAAGCCGATAGGTTTGCCAAGCTTCCGTATATGGCAGTTTGGTAACCTATAGAATGAAATAGGTTAGCTATTTCATAACCTACAACCTATACAACCCCAAAATAGATTAGGGTTAGGGTTTCTTACCTAGAAACGGAGCTAAAATCGTCGGGAAAGCAATTAGAAATGCATGGTGTAGCTTGTGCAGCGGCAGGGAAGCATGGCAAGGAGATTCTCCCACATCTCTCTCACTTTCACTCTTTTTTCCTAGGATTTTTCTCAAATTTGAATAGCTGAAATGGGAGAGGGTTTAAGGTCCTTATATAGCCTAAAAACTCACCGAAATAGACTTGGGAACAAGGTATACTTGGGTTTTGTCCAAAGGGCATCTGTTTCAGCTCAACGGAGTATTTCCGGAGCCCCCCCTTGAGCCAAAGGTCGGACTTAAGCTCACCGACACCGGATCTACATTTACTTAAGTTTTCGTTCCAGTAGGGTTCTCAGATCACGCGTGGCGGACCAGTTTCAGTTCGACGGTCAGTGGGTCTCGATCGGAGATTCCGAGTACATGTAAATGTTTATGAAATTTTTCCTGATCCGAGGGTGTATTTGGGTCAGATTCTGACGGTCTGGTTGCTTAATACTGATCTGCAAGCGACGAGTCTCAGATTACTATTCAAGATATTTATTTTGTAAAGAAACAAGTGTTCTCACACTCTCTCGCTCCGGACTCAAGCGAACAGCCATGAGACACTATCTGGATTTGATTTCCGAGATGGTTGTCAAGCCCAGCGAGGCGGCCTTAAGTCCTTAACCTCGAATTAGTCGGACTCCCGATGTGCGGTCTAGAACTGATACGGAGTTTCGAGATGCTCCCGAGAGCATCCGGATAATGAGATTAATCCTAGATTTTAGGGTAACCTAGCGTTAATGATTCTACAAGTTTTGGGTCTTGCAGATCGTATTTAAAGTGATTCAAATGGATTTCGTAGCTGATCTAGTTTAGCACTTAGTTACTTTGTCTTATTTCTAAAGGATTTAATCCTAAGTGATTTCTGGTCGAGTTGGTACTCAGGCCTTTGTAGTTTGTATATAAGGTGATCCAAGTTATAATACTTAACTAGTTTAAGATAGTGTGTAGGGTGAAAGTACTTAGGAAAATTGAAAGAACAAGGTGATGAAGGGTGGGATTTGTGAAGAAAATGGTTTGAAAAGGGATTTGAGGCTTTAATTGAGTGTTTGAGAAGTTAAACCAGTGTTAGGATTGACCCATTTCCTAAGGACGTCTAATTCCAGGTTGAGAAAAATTCGGGCTGTTACAGCAAACCCACATCAGGCTCGTCGTATCCTAGAAGTGGTTTGCCTGTAACCTATCAAAATACTCAATCTTTTTAGTAGGGGCAAATAACGCTTTAAAGGACAGCGTCTCAGACGTGCTTCAGCCTGTCCTTACTTCAGATCTTCTTGATTTTTTGGGTTCCATATTTTACAAAAATATTATTATTCTATATAATTTCCAACAATCTTAAAGCGTTATTTGTGATGAAAGCTGACAGTGTTTCATCCATCAAGTTGATGAATCAGGACTTGATACATTTTGCTCGGTTCGATGGGACCAATTTTACAAGATGGCAAGACAAGCTGAAATTTCTTATGACGACAGTGAAGATGTACTACATATCAGATCCAAATCTGCAAGCACTACCTGAAGCATCTGATAAAGACACACCTGATCAGGTGGCTGCTCGCACCAAATGAGCTGAAGAAGAACTCTTGTGTCGAGGACACGTTCCGAACGCGCTCTCCAATTGCCTGTACGATCTGTACCAACAGACGTCATCAACAAAGTAGATCTGGGCCACTCTGGAGTTTAAATATAAGGCTGAAGAAGAAGGTACCAACAAATTTCTCATTACCAGGTATTTTGACTTCAACATGGTAGATAACAAACCGATGTTGCCCCAAATCCAAGAACTGCAGCTAATAGTAAAAAAATAAAATCAAAGCCATCAAAATTGATCTTCTTGAATCGTTCCAAGTCGAGGATATAATCACTAAATTGCTACCGATGTGGAAAAACTATAGAAAGAAGTTGTTACATAAAACTAAGGACTACACACTAGAACAAATTCAGAAACACCTCAAAATTGAGAAAGAATCCCGTAACCGCGATAAAAAGAATGATAACGGGAATGCCTCATCCAAGGTACATGCAGTAGAGAACACTACTAACAAGAATCTGAGAAGGACGATTCCCTGAAACCCAATAAAGGGAAATTCAAGAAAAATGCCCAAAAGAATAATGGAAAGTTCAAAGGTCTATGCAATGTCTGTGGAAAAACCATGCACTATGCTCGAGTATGCCAATATCGTAAATCTAAAAAAGAGGCAAGTGTAGTAGAAGAAGGCAATATTGTAGCTATGATCACTGAAGTGAATACCATCCAAGGCAAAGTTCCAGGTTGGTGGTATGTAACGTCTCGAAAAAATTCGTATAAAGACCCAAGTTCCACCTCAGGCAGAAATCGCTCAGGACCAAATCCTTTAGAAATTAGACGAAAATTAATCAAGTGCTAAACTAAATTATCTGTGAAATTAGCTTGAACAACTTTAAATACGAACTGCAAGACCCAAAACGTGTAGAATCGTTGACGCTACATTACCCTGAAACTTATAATCAATCTCAAAACTCAGCTGCTCTTGGGAGCACACTAAAACTCTGTATCGGACCTGTACCACATGTCAAAAATCTGATTACCACGACACTATATGAATATGACCGCCTTACTAGGCTTGACAACCACCTCAGAAATCAAGTCCAGATAGTATTCAGAAATGCACAACTTTAGCCCGGAGCGAAGTGTGTGAGGAACGCGAATACTTTTAGAAAATGAACTAAAACTTAAGTGATTTGAGTAGTCTCACTTGCAGGCCAAATCTAAGGATTCAGACCGTCAGATTTAGACCTAATTACATCCTTGGATCAGGAAAAATTTTCAACACATGTCAGTGTACTTGTGGCCCTGATTGGGTGCCAACGACCGTTGAACTAAAAATGGTCCGCCACGGTCGATCTACAGATCCGATCAGACCGAAAACTTAACTCGACCTAGATCCAATGCCAGGGAGCTTAAGTCCGACCGCACGCAAAAAAGGAGCTTCCAGAAGTGCTCCGTTGAGCCGAAACAGATGGATTTTGGTTATAACCTAAGTATATCATGGCCCTAGGGCCATTGAGCTAACGTTTGAGCCTATATAAGGGTCTTAAACCTTCTCTCTCCTTTCACATATGAATTTGCAAACCCTAGAGAGAGAAAGAGAGAAAAGAGAAGGAAAGAGAGAGAAAGAGAGAGAGATTGTGGGAGATTGTTCCCGGGACTCAATCTCACTGCTCCACGTGCTTATCCACCATTCCTGTATCACTATTCGTGCAATTCCGATCCCGTTCTTAGGTAAGAAAACCTAACCCTAATCTGTTTTAGGATTTCAGATAGTGTAACTGATGAAATAGCTAACCTAATTCATGTTATAGGTTGTCATTCTACTGTTGACAAAGACTTAGTGTCTAAACTAAATTCGTTACGCTTTTACCGGCGTAAGGTACGGACTATAAACATTTAGGTTATGATTTTCAAGACTTTCAATGCCGGTTAATGATTTATAACTAACGTTGGTGTCATTTCACATGCTAAATGCGATGCTTGATTCGCTTTACGGATATATATGAACTATGTTGAATATAGTGTATTCCATGTGTTTGTCAAATTGATTGAATGCGTGTAGAATCTGGATTCTTGTTTGACATGATTATCCATCGTGGATATAGGATCGTTGTATATGCGACAACTCCTTGGCAAAAGGATTTGCCCTAATACATGTTATGGCTAATATACGTCATGTTTGTTATAGTGTGTGTAGGCTAAGTGTTTGTAGAAATGTTTGAATGAGTATGGAATTTGTATTTGTGCTTGCCATGTTTATCCGTCGTGGATACATGGTGGTTGCGTGCGTGTCAACTCCTTGGTGAAAGGAGTTGCCCTAATACATGTTGTGGTCGACATACGTCATGTATATCGAAGTGTGTAGTCTAAGTGTTTGTAAAAATGTCTGTATGAGTAAGTATTTAGTAAATTATACTTGATATGGGTGTTGAAATAAGATTCTCAACTACCTTAACTGTGTGTATAAATCCCTCCATGCAACTTACATTATATTGTCCGTTTTACGTATGAAATGCATATGTGTGAAATCATGTTTATGTTATGTTTCACGAAATGCTCAAATGGTTGATATTACTTGAAGGATTAGTTTACTGTTGAGGTGCCTATTCATATATGATTTCTTGTTATGTTTAAGTGCAGTTGGGACTATGATATAGTCCAGGCAATCGGTAATAGATTCTAATCGGGTGGCTGAGGTTGTCTCGCCAGACGAGACGTGTTCGATGAATCCGAGCCGTACTTTGGTTATCGGCAGTGGTTAAGCCACACGGAGTGCTTATGCACTTCATGTCGATTAACACGAGGTGTGCTTGTACCAGTCGAGCTCGTCAAGTAACCCGATTGACTCGATGTATGTTCACCATGTATGAACGCTAATGCTTGAACCTAAGGTACCAAACTCACCAGTGGAAATGTCATTAACCTTGGTACCTCGATCCACTAAGACTCATGAGCCGGACATGGTGGTATGGGACACCTTGGTCGAGCTGTCGGCCTATGCTGGGGTGACGAGTCCACCCGTAGTGACCAGTGAGCAACCTAAGCTCGTGAGCTGAATACGGTGGTATGGGACACCTTGGTCGAGCTGTCGGCCTATGCTGGGGTGACGAGTCCACCTGTAGTGACCAGTGAGTAACCTAAGCTCGTGAGCTGAATACGGTGGTATGGGACACTGTATTCAAGCTGTCGGCCTACGACTAGGTGACGAGTCATTCGTAGTGACCTCGAGCATAATCTGAGTCTGCGTTGAGGCGACGAGCCTTTTCATAGCAACTAAAGTATAAGTTAGGCCTGCATCGAGGTGACGAGCCCTTTGTAGTGACCTAGAACCACAACATCATATGAGATTTACTAAAATTGACGACCCTAAAATGGATCATTATTTGGGAAATGATATAAGGGAGGTACCTTAGTTTCCCAATCCTACTGTTGAAAAGGACTAATAAGAACTTGCTAATCACGCTCATGCATCGCATTGCATGTGCCTTTGGCGTTGAAGTTGAGCAATGAGGAAGTGATTGCATGCCGAGACCGTGAGATGAAGTTCGCAGAGGGAGTGCAGGCGAGGGCATGCATCATTAATACATGCTATTCTTGCATTAATCAGAATACTTAGGAATGCTTGATTGTATTACTTTATCATTACTGCTTGACTGAATTGATAACATGTTAACCTTTCCTTTATAGCTCCACTAAGTTGATCACTCACTCCCACGTTCTGGGATGATATTTTAAACACCAACCAGACCCTATTATAGTTTCAAATGATGGCGCAATCTGCGAGGCAGAGCCAGACTTTGAGGATGATGAGGAGGCATTCTCATATATGCAGTATTCAGGTGGGTTTATATAGACCGTTGTGCTTAGCGGGGCTTCAGGGCTTATACTTTGTATCGGACCACCACATTTTGATATTTTGTATTTTGAAACAATACTTGTAACTATTTGACCTGGTAACGCGTACATACTTTGGGACCTACAGTGGTTTTTACGTTCCATGTATTTCTCTCAGTCTTCCGCTTGCGTAATTCAGTAATTGTCCTGGAGTATGTTTTGTTGTTTTAGCTTAATCTCATTCATGTTTTATACACTAATACGGACAACATTTAAATCATCATTATCTATGTTGTATAAGTGATGCGTTGGAACTCAGGAATTGGGCTCCTGCTCAACCCCCGATTTTTAGGGCATTACAAGTTGGTATCAGAGCATGATTTGGATTAAACTGGACCTGGGTTTTGGTTACACGACGCACACTGACATACTTTGACCTAGGAGGGTGCAATAAAATGTAGGAACAGACATAGGATTCCCAGTTTCACCAATCGGTGAAATTAATCAAAACGACGACCGCCGAGTTTGGGCCACGACAGCCTCAAGCCCGACTCGACGAGAGTGAGGATGAGATAGAGAGCGAAGAAGAGTAGAGTGATGAAAAAGGAGATGAGATAAGGGAAGAAGGAGAGCAGGAAGAGGAAGAAAAGGCCCAGGACACTGATGAGGGCTCTCCTCCTGCTTCACAGGAGCGTGGCAGTGATCGAGCTACTATACAAGCCCGTTTGGCTCAACTTGAAGAGGGTCAGGCCACCCTGCAATAGGAGGTCACTGCGACCCGAGCTAAGGTTGAAGAGTATCAGGCCTTCGTGAAACGAAAATTCTAGAAGGTGTCCCGCACCTTGAGGGCCCTTGTTGTCTTCAGGACAAGGGTGCACCACCACCATTGCCTAATTCAGACGACTAGTCATGCTCGCAGTCGTCTCTTAATTTGCTTTGTTGCTTGTTTCCTAGTTTCTATGTTTTAGCCTTGACGAGCTTAGCAATAGATCAGGTTGATGGCCCGACGTTGGGGAACACACCAGTAGTTCAGGATTTTCAGGGTTTGTTCAGGACGATTCCTGGATTACTTCCTCAGCATAAGATCGATTTTACCATTGATCTTATGTCTAGTGCGACTTCTGGAAAGAGGAAGTCAAGTTCCTGGGATATGTGGTGTCCAAGGAAGGGATAGCAGTTGACCTTGCTAAGGTAGCCGCGGTTCAGGACTTGGAGCAGCCCGATTCAGTTACTGAGGTGAGGAGCTTTCTTGGCCTGACAGGTTGCTATCGACGCTTTATTATGGATTTTTTCAAGATAGTCAGACCGTTATCTCAGCTAACATGGAAGGATCTCAAGTTTTCCTGGAGTGAGAAGGTAGAAGCAGCTTTTAAGGAGCTGAAGGACAGTTGACATCTGCCCCTGTGCTAGTGTTGCCAGAGTAAGGGGTCAAGTATACGATATGCACCGACGCGTCTCGTGTTAGTTTAGGTTGCATCCTTATGCAGAAGGACAGGGTGATTGCCTACGCTTCGCAATAGTTGAGGAAGCACGAGGAAAATTACCCTACGCATGACTTGGAGTTGGCGGCCGTCATCTTTGCATGAAGCTCTTGAGACACTACCTCTATGGAAAGGAGTTCGAGCACTTTTGCGACCACAAGAGCCTTAGGTACATATTCACTCAGGGGGACTTGAATATGAGGCAGCGCCGATGGATGGAAACCTTGAAAGACTTCAAGTTCGAGGTCTCCTACTATCATGGCAAGGCCAATCTTTTGGCAGATGCATTGAGCCGCAAGAAGACGATAGCGTTTACGGCTCCGCTGATGATAGTAGAGTGGGACATGGTAGAGTTTGTGCGAGACTTTGAGCAGAGACTTACAGTTGAGGAACCGTTCGAGTGCATCGCACATATGCGTGTGCAGCCACTGATCGATGACCGAATCATAGTGGCTCAGCGAGAAGATGAAGGGTTGCTGAGTTGAGGAAATGAGCTAGTAATAAAGCAGGCTCTGAATGGAGAGTTGGTACGAATGGGGGTTTACGTTATCGTGGCCGCCTATACGTCCAAAATCTTTATGACTTGAGAATGGATGTACTCAAAGCTGCTTACAACTTGAGGATGACAATGCATCCTGGCAGTACGAAGATGTATCGAGACATGAAGCGCTCGTACTGGTGGGACAACATGAAGGTCCACATAGCAGATTACGTGTCCCATTGTCTCACATGCCAACAAATCAAGGTAGAACATTGCCGACCTCCTGGACTGCTTCAGCCCATGCCCATAGCTGAATGGAAGTGGGACTTCATCTCTATGGATTTCATCTCAGGGCTACCGAAGACGAGGAAGAGACATGATTCCATTTAGGTGATTGTGGACCGGTTGACGAAATCGGCCCATTTTCTCCCTATTCGGGTTTCGAACTCTGTAGACGAGTTGGCCAGGTTGTACATCAAGGAGATTGTGCATCTACATGGAGTTCCTATGGAGAACGTTGCGGACCGAGACAAGCGATTCACATCTATCTTTTGGACTCGTATCCAGGAAGCAATGGGTGTGAAACTAAAATTCAGTACCGCGTTCCACCCACAGACTGACGGGCAGACGGAACGGGTAAATCAAGTGTTAGAAGATATGTTGTGAGCTTGTGTACTATATTTCAAGGATAGTTGAGATGACCGTCTTCCTTAATCCGAATTCGCCTATAACAACAGCTTCCAGGCGAGTATTGGCATGGCCCCCTATGAGGCGTTGTATAGGCTTCTGTGTAGAGTACCGCATTGCTGGGTAGAGGTTGGCGAGAGAAATTTAGTTGGCCCCGAGTTAGTACAGGCGACCTTAGAGAAGATCGACATTGCCAAGCGTCGACTTCTGACAACGCAGAGCAGACAGAAGAGCTACGCCGATACGAGGCGGCGACAGTTAGAGCTCGAGGTCGGGGACCATGTGTTTTTGAAAGTTTCCCTCATGAAGGGAGTCCTTCAGTTTGGGAAGAAGGGGAAACTCACAACGAGATTCCTTGGCCCATTCTAGATATTGGATCGAGTGGGGTGGTAGCGTACCGCCTTACTTTACCCACACCACTCACGAGAGTGCACAATGTATTTCATGTATCTATGCTGAAGAAATCGTTCCTGATCCTTCCCACATTATCAAGTGGGAGCAGGTGCAGTTGAGTGAGGACGTTACTTATGTACTGTGACCGACACGTATCTTAGACAGGAAAGAGGAGGTGTTGCGTAGTAAGGTTATCCCGCTGGTGAAGGTGTTATGGACGCATCACACTGAGGAAGAGGCTACGTGGAAAACAGAAGCCGAGGTTCGTAAGAACTACCCTCAGATTCTTGAGGAGTATGAAAATGTACTAATTTTGAGGATGAAATTTTTCTTTAAGGGGGGTAGATTGTAATGTCTCAGAAAAATCCATACAAAGACCCAAGTTCCACCTCAGGCAGAAATCGCTCATGACCAAATCCTTTAGAAATTAAACAAAAATTAATCATGTGCTAAACTAAATTATCTGTGACATTAGCTTGAGCCACTTTAAATATGAACTGCAAGACCCAAAACGTGTAGAATCGTTGACGCTACATTACCCTGAAGCTTAGAATCAATATCAAAACTCGGTTGCTCTCGGGAGCACACTGAAACTCTGTATCGGACCTGTACCGCAAGTTGAAAGTCCGATTACCACGACTCTATACGAATATGACCCCCTTACTGGGCTTGACAACTATCTCGAAAATCAAGTCCAGATAATATCCAGGAACGCACAACTTTAGCCCGGAGCAAAGTGTGTGAGGAACGCAAATACATTTAGAAAATGAACTGAAACTTAAGTGAATTGAGTCGTCTCACTTGCAGGCCAAATCTAAGGATTCAGACCGTCAGATTTAAACCCAATTACATCCTCGGATCAGGAAAAATTTTCAACACATGTCAGTGTACTTGTGGCCCTGATCGGGTGCCGACAACCGTTGAACTGAAAATGGTCCGCCAGGTCAATCTACAGATCCGATCGGACCAAAAACTTAACTCAACTTAGATCCAATGCCAGGGAGCTTAAGTCCGACCGCACGTAGAAAAGGGGCCTCCACAAGTGCTCCGTTGAGCCGAAACAGATGGGTTTTGGCTATAACCTAAGTATATCATGGCCCTGGGGCCATTGAGCTCATGTTTAAGCCTATATAAGGGTCTTAAACCCTCTCTCTCCCTTCACATACGAATTTACAAACCCTAGAGAGAGAAAACAGAAGGAAAGAGAGAGAAAGAGAGAGAGAGAGAGTGTGGGAGATTGTTCTCAGGACTCAATCTCGTCATTCCACGTGCTTATCCACCATTTCTGTATCGCTATTTGGGCGATTCCGATCCTGTTCTTGGGTAAGAAAACCTAACCCTAATCTGTTTTAGGGTTTCAGATAGTGTAAGTGATGAAATAGCTAACCTAATTCATACTATATGTTGTCATTCTACTGTTGATAAAGACTTAGTGTCTAAACTGAATTCCTTATGTGTTTACCGGCGTAAGGTGCGGACTATAAAAGTTTAGGTTATGGTTTTCAAGAATTTCAATGCCGGTTAATAATTTATAACTGACGTGGGTGTCATTTCACATGCTAAATGCGATGCCTGATTTGCTTTACGGATATATATGAACTATGTTGAATATAGTGTATTCCATGTGTTTGTCGAATTGATTGAATGCGTGTAGAATTTGGATTCGTGTTTGACATGATTATCCATCGTGGATATAGGATCGTTGTAAATGCGACAACTCCTTGGAGAAAGGATTTTCCCTAATACATGTTATGGCTAATATACGTCATGTATGTTGTAGTGTGTAGCCTAAGCATTTGTAGAAATGTTTGAATGAGTATGGAATTTGTATTCGTGCTTGTCATGTTTATCCGTCGTGGATACATGGTGGTTACGTGCGTGACAACTCCTTGGTGAAAGGAGTTGCCCTAATACATGTTGTGGTCGACATACGTCATGTATGTCGAAGTGTGTAGTCTAAGTATTTGTAAAAATGTCTGTATGAGTAAGTATTTAGTAAATTATACTTGATATGGGTGTTGAGATAAGATTCTCAACTACCTTAACTGTGTATATAAATCCCTCCATGCAATTTACATTATATTGTCCGTTTTACGTATGAAATGTATATGTGTGAAATCATGTTTATGTTATGTTTCATGAAATGCTCAAATGGTTGATATTACTTGAAGGATTAGTTTACTGCTGAGGTGCCTATTCATATATGATTCATTGTTATGTTTAAGTGCAGTTGGGATTATGATATAGTCCAAGCAATCGGTAACAGATTTTAATCGAGTGACTGAGGTTGTCTCACCACACGGGACGTGTTCGATGAATCTGAGCCGTACTTTGGTTGTCGGCAGTGGTTAAGCCACATGGAGTGCTTACGCACTTCCTGTCAATTAACACGAGGTGCGCTCGTACTAGTCGAGCTCGTCAAGTAACCCGATTGACGCGATGTATGTTCACCATTTATGGACGCTGCCTGAACCTAAGGTACCAAACTCACTAGTGGAAACCCCGTTAACCTTGGTACCTCGATCCACTAAGACTCATGAGCTAGACTTGGTTGTATGGGACATCGTGGTTGAGTTGTCGGCCTACGCCAGGGTGACGAGCCCACCTGTAGTGACTTGTGAGCAACCTAAGCTCGTGAGCTAAATACAGTGGTATGAGACGTATTCGAGCTGTCAGCCTACGACTAGGTGACGAGTCATTTGTAGTGACCTCAAGCATATTTTGAGCCTGTGTTGAGGCGATGAGCCTTTCTGTAACAACTAGAGTATAAGCTAGGCCTGCGTCGAGGTGACGAGCCCTTTGTAGTGACGTAGAACTGCAACATCGTATGAGATTTGCTAGGACTGATGACCCTAGAATGGATCATTGTTTGGGAAATGATATAAGGGAGGTACCTTAGTTTCCCAATCCTACTATATGAAAAGGACTAATAAGAACTTGGTAATCACACTCATGCACCGCATTGCATGTGCCTTTGGAGTTTGAGTTGAGCACTGAGGAAGTGATTGCATGTCGTGACTGTGAGATGAAGTTCGCAGAGGGAGTGCAGGCGAGGGCATGCATCATTAATACATACCATTCTTACATTAATCAGAGTACTTAGGGATGCTTGATTATATTGTTTTGTCATTACTGCTTGATTGAATTGATAACATGTTAACCTTTGCTTTATAGCTCTACTGAGCTGATCACTCACTCCCACGTTCTAGGACGGTGTTTTAAACAGCAATCAGACCCTATTGTAGTTTCAGATGATGGCGCAGTCTGCGAGGCGGAGCCAGACTTTGAGGATGATGAGGAGGCATTCTCATATATGCAGTATTCAGGCAAGTTTATATAGACCGTTCTGATCGGCGGGGCTTCAGGGCTTATACTTTGAAGTAGACCACCACATTTTGACATTTTGTATTTTGAAACAATACTTGTAACTATTTGACCTAGCAATGCGTACATACTTTGGGACCTACAGTGGTTTTTACGTTCCATGTATTTCTTTCAGTCTTCCGCTTACGTAATTCGACTGTCCCTGGAGTATGTTTTGCTATTTTAGCTTAATCTCATTCATATTTTATGCACTAATACGGACAACATTTAAATCATCATTATCTATGTTGCATAAGTGATGCGTTGGAACTCGGGAATTGGGCTCCTACTCGACCCCTGATTTTCAGGGCGTTACATGGTATGATATTGCCGCTACAGTACATGTGTGCTACGAAAAATCAGCCTTCAAAACCTATGAAGAATTGACCAATGGTAAAGAAGTCCAAATGGGTAATGAAGTCCGATCGAAGGTCGTTTGCAAAGGAACTGTCGAACTGATATTCACCTTTGGGAATAAAGTGATTCTAACTAATGTACTGCAACTCCCAGACATGAGGTGAAACGTAGTTTCTAGGGATCTTCTGGATAAACCAGGCATAAGAGTGGTGTACGAGTCAGGAAAACTGATTCTGTCCAATAATGAGAATTTTTTCGGAAAGGAATATGCTTGTAATGGGATGGTTAAGTTTTATCTGAATGAAAGTAGCACTTCTGCATATATGGTTGAATCTGCTGGACTGTGGCATGATAGACCAACCCATATAGTGTATAGTACTTTGAAGTTCATGACTAAGAATGATTTAATCTCATACATAGATAATGAAACTGATAAATATGAAGTGTGCATACGATCCAAAATGACAAAGAAACCTTTTCCAAGTGTTGAAAGATCGTCTTAAATATTGGATCTTGTACACAGTGATATCTGTGAGTTAAACAACATTCTTACTCGTGGAGGTAAAGGGTGTTTCATAACCTTTATTGATGATTATTCTAGATATGTGTATGTATACCTATTAAAGAGCAAAGATGAAGCATTGAACGTGTTTAAAATATACAAAGCAGAAGTAGTGAATCAACTAAATAAGGAAAAAAAAATTCTCCGTAGCGATAGAAGAGGAGAATACTTCTCTAATGAATTCGATAACATCTGTAAAGAACATGGACTAATACATCAATGTACTGTGTCATACACAGCTCAACAAAACGGAATAGCTGAAAAGAAGAATAAAACATTAGTAGAGATGGTCAACTTAATGCTAATAAGAGCAAAGTTGCCACTAAGTCTATAGGGTGAGGCACTGCTTGCAGCGTGCCATATACTAAGCAGAATTCCGTCTAAAAAATATAAAATATCTCCATATGAAACATGGAGAGGTAGAAAACCTAACCTAGAATATCTAAAAGTGTGAGGGTGTCTTGCATACTGTAGAACTCCTGATCCAAAAAGAACTAAGTTAGGACCAAGAGCTATTAAGTGTGCCTTCGTAGGGTATGCACAAAACAGTAAAGCTTATAGAGTTCTAGATATAAAGTCTAATACAATAATAGAATCAAGAGACATTGAGTTCTTTAAGAACTCACTATCCTTGGAGTCAAAGGATAATGAAATCCAAACTCCTGATAGAGAACCAAAAAGTATAGCTCTACAGATAGTGGAAGCTCTTGTCGAACCTCGTAGGAGTCAAAAGACAAGAATAGAGAAGATTCTAAGAGATAACTACATAGACTCACAATGCGTCTTTTTTCATATTGTAGAAGGAGATAGAAAAAATGTTATAAGAAAAATAACTATAGTAATGACTATAGAAGATGATCCTAAAACATATAAAGAGAATGTATCCTCTAGAGATTCAACCTTTTGGAAATAAGGTATAAACAATGAAATGGAATCCATAATGTTAAATCAAACATGGGAACTAATAAAAGACCCATAGGTTGTAAGTGAGTATTTACAAAGAAATATCACACTAATGGGACTATCCAAACATTTAAAGCTCGACTAGTAGCTAAGGATTTTAGACAAAAAGAATGAATAAATTACTTTGACACACTCTCCTGTAGCTAGGATAACATCTATTAGGATATTATTCGCATTAGCTTCCATATATCATCTTCACATCCACCAAATGGATGTAAAGATCGCATTCCTAAATGGTAACCTCAATGAGGAGGTATACATGGAATAACCTGAAGGATTTGTTCTACCAGGAAATGAAAACAAAGTATGTAGATTAATCAAATCTCTGTATGTATTAAAACAAGCACCAAAACAATAGCATGAGAAGTTTGATTCCAAAATACTATCTCATGGTTTCATGCATAATGTAGTTGACAAATGCATATATTCTAAAGTAGATGGTAGTTGTATCGTTATTATTTATTTGTATGTTAATGACATGTTAATAATAAGTAATAAAATAGAAGGTGTAACTGAAACAAAGAGATTTTTATCTTCCATATTCAAAATGAAAGATCTTGGACAAGTTGATACCATTCTAGGTATCAAAGTTAAAAAACATTATGGGGGTTATGCTTTGTGTCAATCTCATTATATTGAGAAGATACTAAACAAGTTTAACCATCTAAATATAAAAGAAGCAAAAACCTCATTTGATCCAAGTATCAAGCTAAAAGAAAATACCGGAAGAACAATTGCACAATTAGAATATGCGAGTGTTATAGGGAGTCATATGTATGTTATGCAATGCATTAGACCTGATATCGCATATGTTATGAGTAAGCTTAGTAGATTTATTAGTAACCCTAGTACCGAACACTAGAATGCAATCAGTAGAATCCTTGGTCACTTAAAAGCAACCAAAGACATAGGACTATTTTATTCAAAATTTCCTGCCGTATTGGAAGGATATACCGATGCGAGCTAGATATCGAGTACAGGGGACAATAAGTCTACTACAGGGTGGGTATTCACCCTAGGAGGTGCAACTGTATCTTGGGGATCCAAGAAACAGACTTGCATAACACACTCGACTATGGAGTTTGAATTCATAGCCCTGGCTGCAACACGTAAATAGGCTGAGTGGCTAAGAGATCTTTTATTAAAAATCCTTTTTGTGTAAAGCTTATATCGGCTGTGTCACTACATTGTGATAGTGAAGCCACATTAGCTAGAATCTATAGCGACACATATAATGGTAAGTCTAGACATATCAGTCTTTGACATGATTATGTCAGACAATTGATTCGAGATGGAATCATTGTTATTTCCTATGTGAAATTAAACAATAACCTGACAAACCTTTTCACTAAACCTCTACCGAGAGAGGTAATAAAGGCTACATCTAGATTGATGGGGTAGAAAATCTTCAACTAAAGTTCCACCAGTGATGGTAACCCAACCTAAGTTAGAAAATCTCTAATTTTAGGTTTAATGGGTAAAAACAAGTCACTGATATATGGAAAGTTTTTCAGTACTAAATTATAAAACATTATCCATAATAGATAAGTGTTGAGCGTTACGAAAGAGAGTTGTGTCTTATAACTCTTAATGAAATCCAGTCTATAGGACAAGTGCCTTATAGTAACGGAGACACTAGAAGGATTTCACCTATATGAACGTAGAGATGGTGCCGTCTCTCATGGGAGTTAGGAGTTTTCTCTCAGGATCGTTCACGAAATAAGATAAGCACATGACCATTAATTGTGCTGAGAAAGATTGTGGAAACTCTAACTAACACATAGCGAATATGTGTGTGGCTTCTCCGACTATGTTATCTAGGAATAACTGGTTTAACGCTACGGCTACCAGTCATTTCGATAGAGTTTTGAGATACTTACACTAAGGAAAGATTAAAATCGAAAGATATCTTTCTTTATCCATATAAGCTGATGATTCTGACAGAAATATTTAATCGAGAAAAATATATTTTTAAAAATCAAGTGGGGGATTGTTACACAAAAGTTGATTTTAAAAATTGTATATATACTAAATATATTAAATATTATATTCAAAAAAAGTGTTTGAAAAACACCTTTTTCATTATTTTGGGAATAGTCCCACATTGAAAAAAGAGAAGGAATTTTTGTGGTTTATATGAGGAGTGTGGAGTATTATAATACTTACCTACTTGGTCCAAAGGAGAATGGAACTTACATGTACTAGTGCGTAGCACTGGAATACCCCCACGCGCGTGCTCGCGTTAGGGCGTGGGCATGTGAGGCAGTGTGGCGGTAGAGGCGCTAGTGGCGCACTTTGTACTTCGTACGTGCGCATCGTGTCACAGAGGGTTGCTTCTTTCGCGAACCGGAGTGAGACGTGTGCGAGTCGTGGTGCGACTAACTGGCTAAATCGGATGGCTGGTTAGAGGACTGAATGAGAGTCCTCCAGTATATATAGAGGGGCTGAAAAGAGCTGTTGCAGCAAAAACTGTAACAATTGTGCCATTAGTGCAGAGACCAGCTGTAACTGTTGCATGGCTAGCCCAACAGCTAGAAAACGGCTAGCTGTTGTCTCACAACAGTCACATGCAGCAGTGGTTATGGCTCAAACGCAACAGTTTGAAAACGGCTAGTTTTCTAATAGCTAGAAATGGTTTAATGGGAGTTATTTCCCTGTACCATAACCCCTAGCCACCACAGCTTATATAAACAGGGTCTAGATGGGATTCCAAACCATCTCTTAACCCACTCTAGCAGACCCAAACGAACTAAGACAGCCACTCCTCTCCTATACACTAGTGAATTCAGCATGACAACAAGCTTGAACCATTGCTTGAAGAACAGACCAGTGGTGTGGTATAGAATGGTTCAACTAAACCAGTGGCTAAAGAACTAACCAAAGTCAAAGAAATGGTTCAACTAAACCAGTGGCTGAAGAACTGACCAGTGCAGTGGTCTAAATCACAAAATCTATTCTCTTCTCTATTATCTTTTGCGATTTTTTCTTTTATTGTAATTCTACTAGACAGTGTGTAACAGAGTTCTATTAGTGGGCCTTCATGTTTACTGAACGCATACCCACATCAGGCTTGTCGTATCCTAGAAGTGGTTTGCCTGTAACCTATCAGCATACTCAATCTTTTGAGTAAGGGAAAATAACGCTTTAAGAACCGCGTCTCAGACGTGCTTCAGCCTGTCCTTAGTTCAGATCATCTTGATTTTTCGGGTTCCATATTTTACAGAAATATTATTATTTTGTATAATTTCCATAAAAATAAATCTCATATGGACCACACCACCGGAAAACAGTAGCGATTGAATGTCCACCATTTAAAACCTCCTAGGGCCGATTGTAGTGTTTATTTGACATCCAAACCAGTTGATTAGTTCATACAGACCTGGATGAAGGGAAAAAATAATTATCAATTTGATCCAAAACTTTTGTGGCCTCCAAGAAGTTTTTAACGGTGGGATTTCAATCAACACTGTGTGGTCCACTTGAGAATTTGATCTACTTCGTTTTTAGGGTCATATGTTAAAATGATCTTTAAAAATGGGTGGACGGCATGGATGAAACACATACATCATGGTGGGGCCCACAGAACACCGACCACTAGCCATTGGCTATGGCAGGGTCACTAGCCGATCCGTTTCCTATTGGAAACCCAAACTGCACCGTACAACGTTTCCACCCGAGTGTGGGGTGGTCCTTGAACTTTGGGCATGGCACGTTCACCGTGAATGGCCTAGATTCTTAACACGGGTGAAGTTTTGACACGTGTAGAGGTTATGGCGTGGAGCTTCATATCCACGGCTGAAGTGGCGTATCTGAAGGGCAGCGGAGAGCAAACGTGGGAGGAGATTCAACCGGGATCTTTGCTAGGCACATGCCAATGTATCAGGAAGATCATGTATCACCTCTCCACGTTTGCCAGCATGGTATATAGGTATGAAATCCAATCCATCCATTAGTGGGGCCCACCAGGCAGATACCATTTCCGAATAATACTGGTTCAGTATACTTTACAAATGTAAAACTGAGAAAAGCTCGGCTAAAGTCTTCCAGGGGGCGGATTGCCGCCGCTTTATGATATGTGGGACCCACCATGAGGTGTGTGTTACATCCACTCCGTTCATCCGTTTCCCAAGCTCGTTCTAAGGTATGAGACAAAACATGAAGCAGATCAAAATCTCAAGGGGACTACACCACAGGAAAGAGTGGAGTTCAACACCCACCGTTGAAAATTTCTTTGGGGCCACAGAAGTTTTGGATCAAGCTGATATTTGTGTTTTCCTTTCATCGATGTCATAGTCACCTTATGAACGGGTTGGATGGAATATAAACATCACGATGGATGCTAGGAAGGTTTCAACGGTGGACATTAAATCTGCACGGTTCGGTGTGGCGTGGTCTACTTGAGGTTTGAGGTTTGGATCTACCTCATGTTTGGCCGGATGGACGAAGTGGATATAAAACAAACATCACCGTGGGCCCACAGAGCTTAGGGCTGCAGACCATCCATTGTAGCCCGACCACTGTATCTGACGTCTGGCCCACCTCATAATTATATCAGCTTGATTGTTATGCCAGACCATCTACAGGGATTTAATATTTCATTCCGTCGGCAGGCTGGCACATGCTATAGGTTTAAATGGTTTCTTCTAAAACCCATGTGGGGCTCAGCAATCAATCCTCTTCAGCGATGCTTGGATGGGTCCCACAAATCCAAAGCATGTGATGAAATCGCCACCCTCACTTAAAGATCACTAGCGGGAATGCTAGTACCACCAGTCCCAGTCAAGCACCGCGTATAAAGGCACTACTCTCACGCGCACACGTGACATATGGACATGAGATCAGGGATGAAATACGCGTCCGCCTCGGACGCGGATTTCCTGCCCAAGCCTTTAGCTAGAAGTTACTGTGCAAGGATGCTGATGTTTGTGAGAAATCCCGGCCATCGGATTTTTCGAGCTGATTTTAGGACATAAGTAAAAAAATGAGGTGGATCCAAAATCAAGTGATACACATGAGAGGAAACGATGGGGATTCAGTGAGTACCGTTGAAAGATTATTATAGTCATAAAAGTTCCGTATCAGGCTGTTTTGTGTGTGTGTTTTCATTTCATCCACGAGAATGACCTTATATACTGTTTGGATATAAACAGCAAGGTGAAGCCATTCTCACAAACTGTTTGGATATAAACATCAAGGTGAAGCCTACGAAGATTTAAACTGTAGGAATTTCTTTCCCCCCTTGTATGGACCACTTGAGTTTTAGATTCACTTATGGACCACTTGAGTTTTAGATTCACATCATTTTTTATCTCATGTCTGAAAAATTAACTCAAAAAACTGATGGATGGGATGGATTTCTCACAAACATCTGGATAAGCTCCACCCCACATCCTTGGGCAGGAACTTCATGCCAAAGCCTTTCTCAGGAATTCCGCATATATACCAGAAAATGAAAAAGATTCAAAATTCAAATTAATATTTGTGTTTTTCATTCGTCGTACTGTAATTAACCCTATCAACGGCTTAGATGGCATAAGATATTAGAGAGGCCCGAGAGGCATCTAAAAATCACTTTCTCTAACTTTTGTGGATTTTTTATTTTTTATTTTCTCTTGGAAATGCTTTTAAAATGCCACATGACATTAAAGTCAGACCAACAAAAGATATTGTCCATCCAACAAGGACTTCTCGAATCAGAATTTGGAATTAGATGGAGCATTTTGGTTTTGAGTGTTTCTTTGTACGCCAGAGTGAAAAGCCAACAGATTTCTACACCACGGTCTATCCGCACAAGATGAATGATTCTGATCACAGAAGATAGGCCCTGAACTAATTCTAGGAATGGAATCCAGCTCTCTACAACCACCTGCTGGTGGTATGTACATGCCATCCAACCCATCCATCATCGACTCCTTATACATGCCTCTGTGGCAGACACAAGTGTGAGTGCGTGTGTCAAAAGAAAAAAGAAAAAAAAAAACAATCATAAAGTAAGATACACCATAAAAAATAATTAAAAACCTTTCGAAATTTTAAAATTACGTCGTGGCTCATGTGATGATTAGACCACCTTTTTTCAAGGTTTAAATTTCGGTGGAGAACTTTACTAGATGGTTTGGATGCCCTACACACATCGCAATGGGCCCCCAGGTTGTAAAGGAACCAGCCGCCCAAGATTATTAATTTCAGATCCATCGCATGCGCACATGTATGTAACATATTGAGCTGTACGCGAACCGAGATAGCTCGGTTAGCTTGCTCGACTCAACTTGAAAAAGCTGGATTCCACTCAATTCGAAATTGAGTTCAAGCCGAGTCAAGCTGGCTTTTTTAGCTCGGAAAAATTTTGAGCTGAGTTCGAGCTTGCCTGAGCTCGACTCGACTTAGATCAAACCATAAATTGAATCGAACTCAGATCGAACCAGTTTAGTGACTCAGTTGATGTTGCTCACAAAGTGTTTGATGAAATGATTCAACAAATTGTTGGCTGGTGGTGAAGAAGGTATGGATATGAAACAAATACCCTTGTATCTTGATTTTGATGTTGCCTACTGAGTATTTGATGAAATATATGTGAACTGTTGTTGTTGTTTTACATATTGTGAGAAATTGAAGGTGCACTCCATGTGTTTGAGAAAATGTCGCAGAGGCTCGATCTTGGCTCGAACTCGGCTTGAAGTGGCCAGAGCTACTGACCGAACTGAGTCGAGCCGGCCAGTCAAGCTCGAGGACCAAGTTGAGCTGAGTTCGAGTTGGGGTCAGCTAGTGGCCGAGTCATGCCATGCTCGACCCGTGTACAACTCTAAACATAGGGGAATCATGATGTAAGCCCTCTCATGACAAAACGCATGCACATTGAATGTGGATAATTTATTATCATTTTCTAACTAATCACTTTGTATGCTCACAATATTGAGAAATGATGTGGTGAGCCTAACCAAAAGAAATAGAACATGGTAGAGATCTCTTTATAATATAGATGGGACAGTGATGTGCAAATCAAGTCCACCCACATTCAATAGTATACATAGCAGGGTGATGTGCAAATCAAGTCCACCCACATGCATGTTCGATGGTTTGTCTTAAAAATCACACATATTGTTGATGCAAAAATCAGGTCCACCCTCTCTAGATTTTCGGGTAACTGCATAGGAAGAAGACAAAGGAGACCTTGGCTAAAGCTGGGGACCCTCCGATGTCAAAGTCAGGCTAGGAATCTGGGTCTATTAGTATCGAGAGGTTTTAGGTGAGAGATTCTGCATACCTTTACTCATCTTAGTGAATATATTTATAACCTTTTGAGGGCGATGATGTATATGGCAATGCCTCTTGGATGGTGATTGCGTATTACAGAAGATATCTTCCTCCATACGTGTCGTGATTGATTTCCCGAGATACTCAACTAATATCTCAAAGGATAATCTTATCCCATCTTAATATACTGTAAGTGTATTTAAATTCCGAGGTGGTGGTCTATCCAAGGCTTAAGCCAAGGTTGGTAACCGAGGCCGATGTAGTATTCGAGGTTGACCTCCAAAGTTGGTAACCAAGGCCAAGGTCGATATCCGAGGTTAACCTCCAAAGTTGGGAACCGACGCCGACCTCTGAGGCCGAAGTTAATTTTTGGCTCTCAAGCAATCCATAGTCTTCGAGTCTCTACATCTGGTCAGTTCATTTTTACCCATAGTAGTAGCCCCCTACTTCTGACCATTCTTTAGGAGCTTGAGAAGTAAGTTAGCGTGGACTGATACTGTGTGATGCCTTATGTCGAAGAGGTCGGACAAAGTAGAGCTAGTAGGCCGAGCAATCGTAAGATCGATAAGTCGATTGTTTAATGGTAGATCACGCACGGTAGAATTAATAGGAGAGACTTTTCTTCCCTTCAACTGAGTGAAGTCCCAATCATTCACATAGTAGTAAGCTGAGTACTTGGTAGAAGGACTTTCTTTCCTTATACGAAGGGAGGTCCTTATTGTAGATCGCGCAGTCCAAACAGTGTTACTAATTAGTAGTCCGACTTCTTCTTTAAGGGTCAGACGATTAGTGATGACTGTTTTTCCCTTGCACTAAGGGAAGTCCTCAGTAGTTCGTGTAACTCGGATTGTAGAAAAAGAGATTTTCTTCCGGATCTGAGGAAGCTCTTCCATAGTAGAATTCATGGTAGAGGACTTTTTCCCTTTGCATTAAGGGAAGTCCTCATAGTCGATTTTTTAGCTCGGATAGTTGAAATTTGAAAGAAGTTCTCTTCCCCTGACCTGAGGAAGTTCTTTTATCATAAAAATCATCGAACAGTAGAAAGCACAGCGATAGTGTCACGAGCACCTTTTTCCATTTTAGAAATGAAGGTCACCCTCGTCGAGTAGGTCAGTCAATTAACGCACCTATGGTCGGAAGACTTCTTGAGTTCTCATGAGGAGTAGATCTTTTAAGTGGTCAACATTTCATGATCGAGGTAAGAGCCCCCCATGTCTTCTAGTTGATGCGTCCCTCAGTATTTGATGTCGATGTTAGAGTTCGTCAACAAGTCTTATTACCGAGCTTGGTTAATTGGTTCAGCTCGACTTCTTTTAGTACCTACTCCGACTCGGTGTTCAAGGGAGTGTACCAATGGAAGCGACTTTCTGGATGTTAGTTGGTATGCTGGTAGGGCCAAAGACCCTGCTCGGCTAATGATTCAGGAAGAGCTGGGATGGTTGCAACAATGACAACTAGAACTTTCTTCTTTCTTTTCGCCATTATAGTTTTCTCAGTTGATGATTTAAGAAGAGCTGGGATAGCTGCAGTAATGGTAGCTAGAGCTTTCTTCTTTCTTTTCTCCATTGTAGTTTTTTGGTAAGGTAGGAACGACTTTGATGTCATTCCCACAGATGGTGTTAAACTGTTGATGCAAAAATTTAGACCACCCTCTTTAGACCTTCGGGTACCTACACAAGAAGAAGACAAAGGAGACCCTGGCTAAAGCAGGGGACCCTCCGATGTCAAAGTCAGGCTAGGAATCTGGGTCTATTAGTGTCGAGAGGTTTAGGGTGAAGAGATTCTACATATCTTTACTCATCTCAGCGGATATATTTATAACCTTTTGAGGGCGGTGATGTATATAGCAATGCCTCTTGGATGGTGATTGTGTATTACAGAAGATATCTTCCTCCGTACATGTCGTGATTGATTTCTCGAGATACTCAGCTAATATCTCAAAGGATAATCCTATCCTATCTTAATATACTATAAGTGTATTTGAATTCCGAGGTGGTGGTCTATCCAAGGCTTAGGCCGAGGTTGGTAACTGAGGCCGATGTAGTATTCAAGGTTGACCTCCAAAGTTGGTAATCGAGGCTGAGGTTGATATCTAAGGTCGACCTCCAAAGTTGGTAACTAACGCCGACATCCGAGGCCGAGGTTAATTTTCGGCTCTCAAGCAATCCATAGTCTTAGAGTCTGTACATCTAGTCAATCCAGTTTTACCCATAACACTTATTAAACCAACAATCCCATGTATCAGATATGCGACCACTAAAGTGATGGTGGAAAACAAAAACAATGATGATCAAATATAAAGCGGGATAAATTATAGAAAAGAAAAAAGTAAGAGACCCCAATGATGTTACCCTTTGCCTTTCAAATGTCATGCACTTTCTTCTTATCCTTCTCTTGTAGGATGTCGAATGGACGTTGCAAATCCCTTGGCCTTGCAAAGGAAGGGCGTAGTGTAGATAACGGGTTGGGTCAACTCCCTAATCAATTATCGCCAGCCCTGGTTCTATAGATTAATCAGTATACTTCTTAAGGTAGATTGGCTCTTGAAGCTGGTGATGGGTTTTTTTTACCCATCTTCGACGGGTTGTGAGCCCTGCTCGACCAGTCGAAGGCTAGTGGTCGACCAGTCGAAGGTTCGAGTCGTGACACGACTCAAAGTCCAGCGAGTTTGTTTGCTATTTTTTACTGTAGCTACGACTGGTCGAAGGAATGGCTCGACTTGGCGAAGGGGTCCTACGACCATTCGAAGACTCAGCTCGACTAGTCGAAGGTTACGCAATTTGTTCTGCGATTTTGCGTGAAACTGTGGATTTGAGTCCTTTCGTAACCGGGATGCGAAAGGGAAGTTTCCTAAACTATAAAAGGGGTTGCCTAGGGTTTTTTAGTTAACGACAAGAGGGTTTCCTAAAGCTTTACAAGGGATTTGCTAAAGGGTTTAAGGCTATCAAAAGGTGAGAGAGAGAGAGAGGAAGAGAGAGAGGAAGCTTATAAAAGGGAGGTTCTGCTCGTGGAGGTTATCTACTGTGCAATCTATATCTCAGCGCTTCTATGTCCTCGTAATCGGTTAGATCTCTCCGTTTTCTCTATTTCTCTTATTGTTTATCCACTCCTGCGTGAGTGAAGAAGGTTGTAACGTTCTACTTTATAGTGGATTGTTGATCTGGATGAGGTCCCGTGGTTTTTACCTCTTTGAGGGTTTTCCATGTAAAAATCTCTTGTGTGGTGTATGATTGATGCATTGATTATTTTCGTTGCTTTATTATCCATAATTCTGGTTTGTTTTGGAGGGCTAGATCCTAAGGTTTTGTGCAAGGCCCCCAACAAAGTGGTATCAGGCTAAGTTCATTGAACGGGTAAGATCGGTTTGGAATTATGGAAGGTGGCTCATCAAGGATGATCAGTCTCAATGGTTCTAACTGGACCATATGGAAGGCTAAGATGGAGGACTTGCTTTATTGCAAGGACTTATATTCTTCAATTTTAGGCATATCAGCAAAATCCAAGGATATGACTGATGATGATTGGAAGAAGATGGACCAAAAGGCGGTGGGGTTTATTAGACAATGGTTGGATGATTCTGTGTTCCACCATGTGTCCACAGAAACCTTAACCGCTAGCCTATGGCTGAAATTACAAGGGCTGTATGAGAGGAAGACAGCCGGTAATAAGATTTTTCTAATAAGGCGACTTGTGAATCTCAAATTCAAAGATAGTGGTTCTGTGGCCGAGCACATGAATGAGGTCAGCAATATAGTGAACCAACTCACCTCTATGAAGATGGTCCTGGATGATGAACTGTAGGCTTTACTATTGCTTAGTTCATTGCCTGACAGTTGGGAGACATTGGTGGTGTCTCTAAGTAACTACGCGCCAGACGGAAAGATATCCATGGAACATGTGACTAGTTGTCTCTTCAATGAAGAGACAAGGAGGAAGTCTCAAGGGTTTACTCAGCAAGAGGCTCTTGTGACATAGGAACGGGGGAGAGGAAAGAACAGGAAGGGTGGGAAGGCCCGAGATAAATCAATAGGCAAGTCGAGTAACAGGAAAGTTGTTGATTACTGAAATTGTGGCAAGAAGGGCCACTACAAGCATGAATGTCGTGGTAAGAAAAATGACAAGAAAGGAAAAGGGAAGGAAGATGAATCAGATTCCAATGCGGTCACTTCAGATGGCAACATAGTGGTTATTCTTTCAGTAGATCATGATGTATGTCTCATGACTATGAGTCAGGACACCGACTGAGTGATAGACTCGAGAGCTTCTTTTCATGTGACTCCACACAGGGACTCTTTCACAAGCTACAAGTCAGGTGACTATGGGACTATGAAGATGGGAAATTCTAGCGTATCAAAAATCTTTGGAGTCGGTGATATTTGTGTGAAGACCGATGTAGGTTGTACATTGATTCTCATGGATGTGAGGCATATCCCAGACCTTCGCCTCAACTTGATGTCGACGGGAAGGTTGGATGATGATAGCTATGAAAGTCGGTTTGCTGGTGGGCGATGGAAGCTCATTAAGGGTTCGTTGATCGTGGCCTGAGGGAAGAAGTGTTGCACCCTGTACAAGGCAAGTGTCAGTATATGCAGGGGTGGGTTAAACGCAGCGGAAGATTCAGCTATTGACATGTAGCACAGGCGTCTAGGCCACATGAGTGAAAAAGGGCTTCAGCTACTAGCAAAGAAGCGGCTCCTTCCAAACGTGACATGTACACCTCTCAAAACCTGTCTTGATTGTTTATCAGGGAAACAGCATAGAGTTTCATTTGTTAAATCTGCTTCTCATGTTAATAAAGTGCATGCATTAGATTTGGTTTATTCTGATGTTTGTGGTCCTATGAGGACAAAAACCTTGGGTGGGGCATTGTATTTTGTTACTTTTATAGATGATGCATCTAGGAGGGTTTCGGTTTATGCTTTGAAATCTAAGGACGAGGTCTTTGGTGTGTTTAAATTGTTTCATGCTATGGTCGAGAGAGAGACAGGTAGATCATTGAAGTGCATCCGCACTGACAATGGTGGTGAATACATTAGCGACTTTCACGAGTACTGCAAGTCCCTAGGTATACGGCATGAACAGACGGTTCCCAAGACCCACCAGCATAATGGTGTGGCTGAGCGAATGAATCGCACTATTGTTGAGAGAATCAGATGTATATTATCCCATGTGAAATTGCCCAAGACGTTCTGGGGAGAAGCAATGCACACGGCGGTGTATTTGATAAACAGGTCTCCATCAGCCCCATTGAATGGAGAAGTACCTGAGAAGGTGTGGACTAGACAGGATCCATCATACAGTCATCTCAGGGTGTTTGGATGCAGGACATCCGTTCATGTACCAAAGGACGAGAGGTCCAAGCTCGATATGAAGATCAGGCAGTGTGTGTTCTTAGGGTACGGTGATGAAAATTTCGGTTACAGGTTGTGAGATCCGACCTAGAGGAAGCTCGTCAGGGCAAAGATGTGATTTTATTTGAAGATCAGTGTATAGAAGACATTGGTAAGCCAGAGAAGAACCAACCTAGTTCAGGTGAGCTAGAGGACATGGATCTGGTTACTCCTCCAGTGGTGCCTGAAAGATGGACCAGGGGAGCAGCCCCCACTTGATCCACTTGTTGAGCCACAGGTGAGGAGGTCATCTAGGGACAGACAACCGTCCAAGAGGTACTCGTCACATGAGTACATTATGCTGACTGATAGGGGAGAGCCAGAAGATTATTCTGAGGCCCTATCCGACGAACATAAGAGGGAGTGGTTGAAAGCTATGTAAGAGGAGATAAAATCCTTGCTAAGAACCACACCTATGATATAATGAAATTGCCTAAGGGCAAGAAAGCTTTAAGTAACAAGTGGGTGTTCAGAAAGAAGGTTGAGTAGGAGAATTCACAGACGAGGTTCAAGGCCAATCTTGTGGTGAAAGGGTTTGGTCAGAGGAAAGGCATAGACTTCGAGGAGATATTCTTACCAGTGGTGAAGATGACATCCATACGAGTGTTCTTTGGGTTGGCGGCTAGCATGGATCTGGAGATAGAGCAGTTAGATGTTAAAACTGCCTTTCTCCATGGTGACCTGGAAGAAGAGATCTACATGCACCAACCAGAGGGGTTCGAAGTCAAGGGCAAGGAACATATGGTGTGTAGGCTGAGGAAGAGCTTGTATGGGTTGACATAATGGAGTCGGACCAGTGTGTGTTCAGTGTAAGTTCTCAGATGGTGATTTCTTAGTTCTGCTATTATACGTTGATGACATGCTCATCATGGGAAAAGACATCAAGAAGATCGACAGGCTGAAACAGGAGTTGGGAAAGTCTTTTGCGATGAAAGATTTGGGCCCGGCTAAACAGATCCTAGGAATGGAGATAACCCGTGACAGAAGCAGCAGGAAGCTCTAGCTGTCACAAGAGCGGTATATTGACAAAGTCCTAGAGCGATTCAATATGAATGCAGCGAAGCTGGTCAGTACTCCACTGGATGGTCACTTCATATTGAGCGACAGCAGTGTCCCAAGACGAAGGCAGAGGTGGAAGAGATGCAGAAGATACCCTACGCATCAGATATAGGAAGTTTGATGTATGTTATGGTGTGTACATGCCCAGACATAACATATGCGGTTAGTGTTGTCAGCAGTATCTTGCCAATCCTGGCAAAGAGCATTGGGCAGCGGTGAAGTGGATACTGCGATATCTAAGAGGCTCATCCAGGTTGAGCCTATGCTATGGTGACGGTAAACCTATGTTAGAGGGCTACACAGATGCAAATATGGCAGGTGACATAGATTCTAGAAAGTCTACATCAGGGTTCATGTTCACGTTTGCAGGGGGAGCGGTTTCTTGGCAGAGCAAGCTACAAAAGGTCGTAGCATTGTCGACGATAGAGACCGAGTACATTGCAGTCACAAAGGCATGTAAAGAAATGCTTTGGATGAAGAGGTTCCTACAAGAACTTATCCTAAAGCAGAAGGAGCACGTGGTCTATTCCGATAGTCAGAGTGTTATGCACTTGAGCAAGAATCCAAGTCAGCATTCCAAGTCGAAGCACATAGAGATTTGGTATCATTGGATCAGGGATACTTTAGAACAAAAGGTATTACAGCTTGAGAAGGTCCACACGGACGATAATGGGTCAGACATGATGACCAAGGATTTGCTCAAGGGCAAGTTTGAGGTTTGTAGAAACTTGGCTGGCTTGAAGAAGGTGGATCCCTCCTAGGTCAAAAAGGGGGAGATTTGATGGGTTTTTTTGACCCATCTTCGACCGGTCCAAAGCCCTACTCGACCGGTCGAAGGCTGGTGGTCGACCAGTTGAAGGTTCGAGTCGTGACACGACTCAAAGTCCAGCGAGTTTTTTTGCTATTTTTTACTGTAGCTACGACTAGTCGAAGGGATGGCTCGACTGGTCGAAGGGGTCCTACGACCAGTCGAAGACTCGGCTCGACTAGTCGAATTTACGCAGTTTGTTCCTCGATTTTGCGCGAAACTGCGGATTTGAGTCCTTTCGCAACCGGGATGCGAAAGGGAAGTTTCCTAAACTATAAAAAGGGTTGCCTAGGGTTTTCTAGGTAATGACAAGAGGGTTTCCTAAAGCTTTACAAGGGATTTGTTAAAGGGTTTAGGGCTATTAAAAGGTGTGAGAGAGAGAGGAAGAGAGAGAGGAAGCTTATAGAAGGGAGGTTCTGCTCGTGGAGGTTATCTACTGTGCAATCTATATCTCAGCGCTTCTATGTCCTCGTAATCGGTTAGATCTCTCCGTTTTCTCTATTTCTCTTATTGTTTATCCACTCCTGCGTGAGTGAAGAAGGTTGTAACGTTCTACTTCATAGTGGATTGTTGATCTGGACGAGGTCCCGTGGTTTTTACCTCTTTGAGGGTTTTCCATGTAAAAATCTCTTATGTGGTGTGTGATTGATGCATTGATTGTTTTCATTACTTTATTATCCATAATTCTGGTTTGTTCTGGAGGGCTAGATCCTAAGGTTTTGTGCAAGGCCCCAACAGCTGGTTGAGGTATTGACAGTGAGGTTCCCAAATTACTAATCTTCAACATTCCTAATTAGAGATTGGGCGAACATAGGTTGGTCTTATAATTTGAATTTATAAGTGAAAATATCCTTGTATCCAATGGATCTCAAGGCCAGGTTATTAGTGAATTTACTTGGATTCATTCAATACTTTTAGGAGGTTGAATGCCTCATAAGAGTACCTAGAAACAGGATGTCCAACTCATTAATTGATTGTTACTAGTAGTAAGCATAGAGGCTGATTCCATTTGGCGCAATATCATGCCACATTTCTATGCAAAGAGACTACCATATTCCATTTTTATTTCTTTTTTATTTTATGGTTGTGCCACCTTCACCCTCTCCCCCATTGTAAATGAATCTGCCATATGTTTTGTTTGCCCTTTCTAAATGGTATTATTTCTTATTACAATTTAACATATTGTTTACACTCATCCTGGTAAAACCAAAGATATCTTTTGCTCTCGTATCCTTTTGAGTCATGTCACCTGCCAAAAGCAAAACTACATAGGGCTATACGCATGTCTGTAGATATGATGTTGCGACGAATGAAACATAGCCCTACCACAAGTAGCATGTGTAATCAAGGCATAGTGCCCAACAAGTATATAAAGACCCACCGAGATAGAGATCTTATTGCAAACTAGATATGCTCGGCAAGGTTGTGTCACATAATCCCGTTAAAATGAGAGATCTTCCCATAGACGATCGGTGCTCTTGCAACGGTTACAAAGATTTGAGAAGTGGATTCTTATCAAAACGAACGAAGAACAAAGGCAATGTGAAAAATACTGATCTAGCGAGATTGATCCCGTGACGTCCATGGATCTCTACGGTCATACTCTAGCAAGGATATCTGAAAACGGTTTCGAACCATGACCTCTAAAGATCTCTTTGGCCAGGATGGAATAATCAGAAAACAATCATGGACTAGCTAAGAAACCCAGCAAGGTTTGCCTACTCATAAGCTATATAAGTAGTACACGATGAAGAGTTCGAGGCTCATGCCAAACATAAGCTCTCATACACAGCTCAACGTTATTCATCTTAGTTTAACTTCCGTCACTTTTATCAAGCCATGCTTGAGAACATCCAAAGTTTAGGTTAATTAGCTTAGATCATTACTATCGAGCATCATCCTTGAAGTATGCTTAGGATTAGTATAGATATCTACAACATACCATTGTTAGATCCCCGATCAACCAAGTCCTTGCTTGAAAGATCAAACCACTGGTCTCATCCTACTAACCATTTGCTTTGATTATTTGTCCACACATGCGATCGCAGGTATTTAACTTTCGTTTATTTATCTACTTATTTTGTTTATCTGCTAATTCTACTGAGCTTTAAATTTAAATCAATAAAATCGATACTGTTACTCTTTCTAATTTTAAATCTTTCATACATCATTATCCTATTGACAAATATAAGGCTTGCTATCACCGTTGAAAGGAAAGTTTTTAACGCAAGGCAAAAATGATCCATTCAGAAGGACTAACCCCTACCCTTTTAAGTTTTTTGATCACTATAACTATCAGTGGCTATTGAAGGTGGCCAATCCCATGGATTCGTTCTTAATCAGTCTATCTCAGCACTATGGTTATCAGCCTTCAAACATACTCGAGTCAGATACAATTCTAGCATGCATGCGCGTTAACCATATACAAGCCTTTGTTAACACGTGTAGTCTCGTGTTTGATTGAATCACGGTGAGCACATACTCCAACGTATCATTCTCCTCAAAAGAAAGATTAGTCAATAGTGTTAATTGGGCAAGTGAGCATCCATTAAACAGCATGTATATGCCTTTCATTAACCAACTAAGTAGTGGATGACTCTTTGAACATAAAAAGGAAGCGGAGCCCTGGGATCAAAAGTAAGGTAAAACCATCTCTATAGAGCACGGTAGTGGACTAGGTGGGTCGTGGCCTCACCTAAGATGGTCTGGCCCTTACCGTGGGGCCCACCTTGATGTGTGTATTCTATATCCACTCTGTCCATCCATTTTACTATATTATTTTAGGGCATGAGCCCAAAAGTCAAGCAGATCCATATCTCAGCTGGACTGTACTATTCCATAATGTTTATTGGCACTCCAACCTGTTTATAAGGTCACACAAGCCTGTTTCATGGTGGGGCTTTCAATCACCACTGTTTCCTATGGTATGGTCCACCCGAGACATGAATTTACTTCATTTTTTGGGCTCATGCCCTAAAATGATGATGCATGGCATGGAGATTTATAATACATACATCAAGGTGGGCCTAGCCACACCTAATCACGCCCCCTTAATACACCCAGTATGGTAATATGTTAATATGATCCATCCATCTAGCTCGTTTAAAAACACAGGAAGATTGAATTATCGGGGTCATCTGATCAATGGATCTCTGATCGGTTGTAGAAAACTAATGATGGATCACAATGGGAGAAATTCAGGGAAAGTGATGGACAGGATTTCTCATAGTTATTTGTTTTCAACATACACTGTCCGTGATAGTTGTAGTGGGGATGGACTGAATTGATACATCAACCTACCACGTGTTGTTCCTCCTCACATACATACAACGGTCAAGACTTCAAATGGTATCCCACTGGATGGAGCATATCTCTATATTTATACTAATTAAGAAATCTAAACTACTCAATTAAGAAAAAGATTGTCAATATCTTCATTATATACAACCCCTGTTGCTTTAGACCAACTTTACCTCTTCAATCCCTTAAATGGAGGGCGTAAACTTTCAATATTAAAGGAAGAGGATATGCATCTAACCCTCGCTTCAATCCATTAGCCTACTTTGGTATTAGGGGTTGCACAAAAAAATGTCTATACACCCATTGTAATGACTCCGTGACATTCACCCTATTTATCTATTAGATAGATCTAAAGCTAGGATGAGTTATATCTTTGATAAAATGACGCAGGGAAGGACGTGAGGTCGAGCACTGTCTTCCTCAAATGGATAACTGTTTCAAATCTACAGAACTTCTCTGGACTTCTCACTGAGACTTTTCAAATCCATGAAAAAAAAAAACAAGCAAAATATAAATAAATTCTATAAAATTCGTAATTTGATTGATAATTAACTAATTTGTGCCTGTTACATCATTAATATAGAAAAAAAACTAAAATTCGTAATTACTAAAAATAGCAAATTTCTGACTCTAATAAAAATCTTAATTCTACTAAAACTTTTTTAAAGCCTAATTTCTAAAAATAAAAATTCTACATAAACTTTTGCTAGAATAGTCCTAGCATAATTACAAGTTATTTCTAAAAAGGAAAAAAAAAATCTAAAACTCTAAAAATAGAAAAATATTAAAATTTTGAAATTTCTAAAAATAGTATTATTTTCCTAAAAAATTATTTTTGAGCTGAAAGCACACGTTTTTTGACGTAATGGATAGATGAATTAACCCACAATTGTGGGTTAGTTCACCTTGGATGGCCCGTTTCAATAAAGATTGATAGGTTGTGCGCCCTGTAATGATACCCGGATCAAAAGTTACAATCGATTTACGGTCCACCTTTTGGCCCTACCATGCTAGGAATGTATCTGTGACACGTTTTACATCATAAAAGTGTTAGGCTGGTTTGTTTTCCAATTTATAAAAGTAATCATCAGTGAATGAGTAGTGAATACTTACCCATGTAATTCCCTATTAATGTCAGTGAAATTTAACTGTTGTTGATGCAGTTTTCCAGTAGACCCTCCTTGATTAACCCTTCGGGATCTGCACAGATGAAAGTAATAGACAAAAGAGACCCTGGCTTGTACAAGAGACCCTCTGATGCCTAAGTCAGGATCTTGGGTCTTTTGTAGGTTAGGATCTTAAAGAAAAGAGTCACTAGTCGAGTATTAGGGTATATATTCGTACCTTACATTGGTTGGGGGTACCTCTATTTATAGGAAAAGGAAGACCATGCTGTAAGGAGTCTTTCCTGATATGCCGGAGAACATTCTGCACAGGTTTCTGGATTCGTCTAGGATCCTCTCGAGATTATCATTATCCGAGGTCCTCGGGATCTGATTTGATCCCCTGAAGATCTTGGGAGAGATCTTTGGGTTGTTGGAGAGATTCCTGGACTGTTGGTCCGGGAAAAGGTCGGGTGATAGAGGTGTCAAATACAGCTGGCGCAAGTAATATTGAGCCTTCCATCAGATCGGTTATTACCTTGTTTTAGAGGTTATGCCGAGCTATAGCCAAGTTATGACTGACCTATAGCCGACCTATAGTTTAAGTTAGCAATCGGCCATTTGAGTGGATTTACAATTGCATCTTATTTAAGTGGCCTTACAGTTGCATCGACCTTCTTGAAGGTCGACCTTTCCTCAGCAGTAGATGCCCCTTAAGGCTTAAGTCTCATTGGGTTTGTGCTGGTTTATAGAGTTGATCCATTCCATAGGTTGATCTATTTTTCTCTCAACAGTAAGCCCCCCTTACTTTTTAAGCCGATCTTCGGAGGCTCGGAAAGTAAGTCAAATGTAGCTTAGGTCGGGTTATGTTGTCATAAATGCCAGGTATGTCAACCAACACGGCAGTCGAGGCGTGTCAGTAATCAAACACGGCGTGGTGTTTTGTGGTTCGAGGTCACGTGGTTTGCCAGGCCACCGTTTTAGTGACAAACCAACGAGAATGTGGCATATGACCAATTCTCGATATTAAGGTTGAGTGACGCATGAGGTCACGCCACGTGTTGGAAGGGGGTAGTTGAGGGGATTTCGTACGAATCCACATTAATGGGCACACTCAAGTGTTGCTACGTGGCTTCCCTATAACCCTTAGTCGTTTTCATCTGCATTTTCTCCTTTTCACTTTTAGTCATCTTCCCTAGCGCATAGGTTATTTTCGGTGACTGTTCTTAACTAGCGGCGGGGCATTTATTCCTTCCCCAATGAGCTTCACTCACCCCCTCCTTTCTTTTTCCTTTTAACAGCGACTCTCAACATTCATAAAAGCCACCATGTCGGACTCTATGAGTTCATTGGAGGGGGCTACCAATGGCGACAGTGGGGCGAGTAGCCTTCGGGTAATGTCCAACCCACCGTTGCCGTTGGTGATGATGGCCGACGCCGATTTCCAGGTGTCACGGGCGGTGGAAGGGTCCTCGGCAGAGAGGCCGGTTAGGGTAGAGTGTGGTCAGTCTGGTGAAGAAGATCTAGAAGAGCCCTTTGGCGAGGAGGGTCTAAGAGGCTCTGTTCCCTCAACCCTTACTGAGGCAGAGTTAGCTCGGATTAGACTGGGGTATCATGTCCTTGAGTTTGTAATAGTTCGGCTTCCCTCGCTAGACGAGCTTCCTGATCAGCCTCCAAAGGGGGCAGTTGCCATTTTTCAGGCCGCCCTTTAATGCAGCTTTAGGCTCCCTCTGCAAGGTTTGGTAAGGCGGGTACTTGCTCGCCTGAACTTGGCTCTGGGGCAGATGATCCCGAATGGATGAAGGGTTTTGATCGGCTATGCGGTCTTATGGTCCAAGATAGAGCAGCTCAAGCTTACTGTCGAGGAGTTCCTCCATCTACATCAACTGAAGCCGAACAAGTTTCATCCTGGCTGGTATTATCTCTCTACTTGGCGGGGGACTGGAGGGAGCCTTATTACCAACCCTCCATCATCCAATAAGAATTGGAGGGATAAGTGGTTCTGGGCCTCTGGATGTTGGGAAGTGGCCGACCTATCCTTGGATTAGCACTTAGTCCCCACAACATTTTTCGACCCAGGTCAGTATTCCTCAAATATGGTTATCTTTTAGCTCCTTCTTGGTTGGTTGGTTTTCTTGACTTGTTCGCACATGTCTTTTGTCGCAGTTATCCCTAAGCATTCTCCTCTGCTGGACAATGGATCTCTTGCTCGGATTAGAGGGGCGAAAGCACTAAAAGAGGAGGAAAGATCTTGGAGAGTACTTCTCCAACCCGAGCTACTTCTTAAGTCGGGCTTAGACCTCGCTCTCACCAGTAAGAGCTTTGGTAAGAACTTTGGCCGAGCTTTAGGACTTAGAAATTTTCATAGATTTCCATAACTGAGTTTCTTCATGTTTTGATGCAGAAATGCTTGAAGCTCGTCCTCTGCTAAGGCCCCCATCCAAGCTTAAGGCGCCCTCCCTGGAGGAAATAGCAATGCTGAAAAGGAAGAGGCAAAAGACCTCCTCCAAAACCAAGAGGAAGGTCGGCCCTTCTTTCCTTGTTGTGATGGAGGTCGAAGGGAAGGAAGCGAAGGCAGAGCCTGTACTTGATATCGAAGTTATAACGGTCGAGATGATCATTCGGGAAGTGGCTTCTTCTGCTGAGGCGCAGGGAGCTACCGAGCGTTCCATGGAGGATCGTTCTACAGGGGCAGAAGAGATAGACCATCCTTCAGCCGATCCTTCAGGAGCTCAATTATCACGCCCCAAACTCCGAAACCAGGCTCACGAAATTCCAGATCGCCGAATTCGGCGCCGACAGTCTCCATAGTACCCCATTCTCGGCTCCCAGCACCCATATACCAGATTCTAATCCTGGGATCGTATGAGGAGGATTTTTCAGCATGAATTTATTCTGTAACAAGCATAGCCATAAGCATAACCCACGAACAATAACCAAGACACCATCACAAAATCCACTATGATAAAAAACTTTAAGGTACAATGCGCATAAAAGGAAATACAATAACAGAATCAGAAGCTCCAGAAGTCCACTGCACACTCCAATCTCAATGTTGTTGCGCCGTCCTAGTGTCACCTACACGCAACGGTCATGCATAAACTTACAAAAAGCTTAGAGGGTGGTGAGAGTGTGTGCGCAATATAAGCGTGCTCAGAATGCAATATCAGAGTAATATGGGATATGTTAGTGAATCCATGAATACTATCAGCCATACCAAGGCTATGCGATGTAGGGCATGAATGCTATTGGCCACATCAAGGCCATGTGATGCAAGGCGTGAATGATGTCGGCCATACCAAGGCCATGCAATGCAAGATGCAACTCAAGATACAGTCCTCATTTGCATCCACATATCAATGTAGCTCATCACTAGAGCATCAAATATCAGTACAATTTTCACTTTGGATAATCACCGGGGTTTAGTACACTCCAAATGACACTAGCCCTTTCCTAGGCGCGCAGTCCAAGTGAGCGCAAAAAACCTCACTATCCGCTTGGCCAATAGCTTGCCAATACTTATCTAGCACGTCGATAGCAGACCCATTTATGAGCTGGTCATACTCAGCCTAATAATGCCCCCTACCCTCGGGCAAGTAAGGCCACACCCCCTTTCAACCGACCACAACACAGTAGGAGACGCGGCCTCCTGGTATTCGACCCTCGTGCGCTCATGTATCCACTCGGTCTCGACGTTGGAGTCATCCTCTGGTACCTCAGGTTTAGGGATTTTCACCCAGGGACATCTATGGTGCCCCGATGATAGTAACAGTATTTCCATTGTCTAAATATGTCATCCATGATATGCCTGTGGAGGCCACAACCTTGATGTCGCTAGGATATACAGTAATTATGTCACATAGATGCGAGATGCATTATCACACTGTCCAGTCATACAGCAATCCTACGTGTACCGCGCTCATGTGGGCAACTCCTATCAGTGAGTCCTGGCTTTAACGGACTGTGTGGGTCAACACATCATCATGGTGGGTCCACACATGTGGTGAGATGTGGTCCTCGAGAGTGTGGCCCACCCAAGCTTTGGATCAACTGATATTTGTGTTCTTACTTCACCCATGGCAGCGGGATGGGCCCAACACATGGATGGTCTAGATCAAGTGGCCACATTCCGTCACAAGAGAGAGAGAGAGAAAGAGAGATAGGGAGAGATCGGCACATTAGAGGGACCCTGCCACTATGGGCCCCTCTTTGTTACAACACAAACATCAAGATGAGTCCCACCACAAGTGGGCCCTACATACAAATCAAGGTCCTACGCTACGATCACCTGCCAATTGGCCTTCTTCTTTAGCTCCTTGGAATGCTAATCTCTTAAGCTCCTTCTTTAATGAAGGATGATGAAGTTAGGACGGTCACGCGCAAATGTCGATTACAGGTCGCAGGTTGCCAGATTCGACAGGAAGATCTCAGGAGTCTACGGAATGGTACGAACTATGATATGGGCCTTACAGCTCTCCTCTCATAATAAAAATTTTCTCCTCGAAATTTACACAATCATCGCAACTAGACAAACTCATAAGGAAGAGGAAACTTAACATTATATATAATCAGAGACAACATATAAGATATAACATATAATCAATCATCAAAGAGATGGAGATAGCGCTCTCGAATCTAGGCCTTGCGCTCCTAAGACGCCTCATCAACAAAATGGTGACCCCACTGAACCTTTACCAAGGGAATGACCTTGGTCCGAAGGACCTGCTCCTTCGAATCGAGGATACAAACTGGCTGCTCAATATAAGAAACGTCCTCACGAACCTCTAACAGCTGTCAATCAATAACAGGAACTACGTCCGACCCACACTTCCGCAACATAGATACATGAAAATGTTGTGGATGCCAGATAACTGAGATGATAAGGCAAGCCAATAGGCCACAGCGCTAATGTGCCCAGTGATCTCAAAAGGTCCTATAAATCTCGGGTCAAGCTTGCCCTTCGCTCCAAATCGAACCACGCCTTTCATGGGTGAGACCTTGAGATACCCTCTGTCCCCAATAGCGAACTCTAAGGGACGACGCCGGCGATCAGCAAAACTCTTCTATCGGCTCTAAGTTGTGCGCATCCCTGCCTGATGATATCGATGGCTTCCGATGTTTGGTACACAAGCTCAAGACCTAGGAGACGCCGCTCCCCAATCTTAGTCCAACAACTCGGAGATTTGCACGGTCTGCCATATAGTACCTTAAAAGGAGCCATTCCGATGGTTGCCTGATAGTTGTTGTTGTATGCGAACTCAGCCAATCGCAGATGCTTATCCCAGCTACCCCCGAAGTCAATCAAGCAAGCTTGAAGCATATCTTTAAGGATCAGGTTGACCCTCTCGGTCTGGCCATTGGTCTGTGGATGATACGCAGTGCTGAGCTGTAAAACAGACCCCATCGCTCTCTGAAAGTGCCTCCAAAACTAAGACGTAAACCTCGAGTCTCGGACAAAAACGATCGAGACTGAAATGCCATACATTCTCACAATCTCCTCGATGAATAATCTGGCAAGCCGATCCAAAGACCAAGTCGCACAAATGTCACGCCCCAAACTCGGGGAACGGGCTCACAGAATTCCCGATCGTCGAATCCGATACTGATAGCCTCCGTAGTACCCCATTCTCAGCTCCCAGTGCCCATACGCCAGATTCCGATCCTGGGATCCTACAACGAGAATTTTCAGTATGATTTTTTTTTGTAAAGGAGCATAACCACAAGCATAACCAAGTCACAAAACAGCAATACCACATATCCACTATATTAAAAAATTTTAAGTACAATGCGGGAAGGAAAATACAAGATAATCAAAAGGCTCCAAAATGATCCGATCCACACTCCTGCCTCAGCGCTGTTGCTGTCTAACGCTACCTGCACGTAACGGTCGTGTATAAGCTTACAAAAGCTTAGAGGGTGGTATAAGTGTGTGCGCAAGGTAAATGCCAAGTGTACAATATCAGAGTAATGCAGAAATATGCGGTAAGTCCATGAATGCTATCAACTGTACCAAAGCTATGTAATGCAAGGCATGAATGCTATAGGTCATACCAAGGCCATGCGATGCGAGGCCTATGTAGCCAAATGTCATATGCGAGATGCAATACAAGCATGTCAGTACTCATCAAGTACATATATCAGTACAGTTCCTCTCTGGATATCACCGGGGTCTAATACACCTCACACTGACTAACTCCTCCCTAGCTGTACAGTCAAGCAAGTGGAAGAGACCACACTATCCGCCTGACCAGTAGTCTGCCAATACCTACCCGGCTCGTCGATAGTGGACTCATTTGCGAGGTGGTCAAACTCAGCCTAGCTTATAGACCCCTCACTCAGGCGGATAAGGCCACACCCCCTTCCAACCGACCACGACATAGTGGGAGACGCGGCCTACTAGTATTCGGCACTCGGGCGCTCGTGTATCCACTTGATCTAGACGTTGGAGCATCCCCTGGTACCAAAAAGGTTCTGAGACTTTCACCCAAGGACATCCTAAGTGCCCATAGTGCTAAAACAAAGTATTTTTGGTATCTGATATGACCATCCACGATGTGCCTGTGGAGGCCACGACCCTGATGTCGCTAGAGCGTGCAGTGATCACGACACGCAATGCAAAATGCATGAGTCACACCGTCAAATCATGCAGCAATCCAGCGCGTACCGCGTGATCATGTGAGACACTCCGTCTCATTAGGAGTCCCATAAATGTCTCAGCCTAACCGGCTTATGCTATGATCAAACATCCCTCACATCAAGCATATAGATGATGCATATGCGTATGAGTCATGGAGTTACACTAAACATGCTATGAGATGATGAACTATCCTCACACGAAGGTGGGCTTAGATAGCCTACGCACACAAACACGGGCCTATAAATGGGCCTAGGGAGATTTATAATGCGGACATTAAACCAACATTATTCTTACAATGTGGACGTCAAACCAACATTGCTCCCAAGGCATGGCCCGCCATAACCATGGAGAAATCACACATTGCAATAGACCCTAAGGACAACCCGTTGGGCCTCGATCCATGGGCCTTAGATACATCAAATGGGCTGCATCATATGGGCCTTTTATAAGTCAAGTGGGCCATATCAAAGGAGCCTTATGTACATTACAATGGGCCATACCCCATGGGCCTTTGAATACATCACAATGGGCCTTGTAACATGGGCCTTATATGTCAAAGTGAGCCTCAACCACGGGCCACAATTACATCGAATGGGCCTCATAACATGGGCCTTACATTCACATCAAAGTGGGCCTCAATAATGGCTTCGTACGCATCAAGGTGAGCCTCAACAATGGGCAATAAATATGACAAGGTGGACCTAAAACACTTGGGCCTTATATAAACCAAGGTGGGGTCCACTGGATCTGACTCATTCTTTAGGTCATACTCATAAAACGAGTTTTTAAAATGGATGGACAGATTGGATGCAATACGTGCATCATGGTAGGTCCCATAAGGGCCCACCATCATATATATATATATATATATATATATATATATATATATATATATATATATATATATATATATACACACACACACACATACATGCACTCACACACACACACACGCTCACACACACATCACAGTGGGCTCCACCGTCCGCTGGACGGTGGGAATAAAACACATACATCACTGTGGGCTCCATGTGGGGCCCACCATAATGTTTACTTTCCATCCAACCTGTTAATAAGGTCGTACGGACCTGGAATGAAGAGGAAAAATAAATTTCATTTTGATCCAAAGCTTCTGTGGACCCAAAATGGGTTTTAATGGTAGAGTTCAATCACCGCTGTTTCTTGTGGTGTGGGCCACATGAGATCTAGATCAAGCTGATTTTTGGAGGGGACCCACCTCAGTGGGTGGTCCACCTCATGGATGGTGTGGATACAAAATATACATCATGGTGGGGCCTACACGGCCAGCCGTGGGTCCTGCCCGTTTTCACGTTGCCGACGTGGCGATCTGTTTATAAGCGAAGAAGACAATGCCCGCCCCCTTATTATTTTTTTAAAATTTTTGCTAAAAATCTCATTTTTCCAAGGTTTTTGGTGCATGGGGCCCACAGGATGAATCCACCCCGGCCAGTGGTTTCCATGGCCCGGGATGGACCAAACAAGTCCAATATCTGATATTTTTCTGTGTTTAAGAACGGCAGGGGGGTTTTCAATGATAGAAACTACTGTTTTCAACGCTATGGCCCACCAGAACCTCAGATCAACTTCATTTTTCAGCTCAACGCCTAAAACATGTCGAGGAAAGGAATAGACGGCATGGATTAGAACTATACATCAAGGGGAGGCCTATACAAGTGGCTCACCCAAATGTTTCAAACTAAGCTGATATTTGTATTCTCATTTCATGTCCAGGGACATCCCTGGACGTGGACGGTTTGGGTTTAACGCATACACAAGGTGGGCCTTGCTCCGGTGGGCCACCAAATGGATGAATGGTATGAATAAATCATACATTAAGGTGGGGTCCATCCCAGTGGACCACATGGCCACCTCATTACACATAAAAATAAATAAATAAATAAATAAAAAGAGAGGAGAGAGAGAGATGGAAGGGATGGAGGGACCCCGGCACTATGGGCCCTCCGTTTCAAGTATCCAATCATACATCAAATGGGTCCCATTATACGTGGGCCCATCAAACCGAAAATCAATGGTGGAGATCCTTTCTCCACCAAATGTAAGGTCTAGATGACCCTATCCATACATGGAAACTAAACATCATGATGGGGTCCATGGAGAATGGCCCCATCATGGGATGATCATGAGGATCAAGATGAGCCATCGGCCACATCTTAGGATCCGAAGTGAGATCCATACCATTGATCGGTAGGCCTCACTTGGCCCATCATAAAAACACAGAAATTTAGCCTATAGAAACACCCACCACTTGATCTTCTTGGTCCGTTGGAAAGCCTATCTCCTTGTGCTTCACTTTGATGGTGGAAATGGGAGATGGATGGCTAGGATGGGAGATCTTGGGAAGGGAAAGTGGGCCACACAAGCTCTCTCTTCTCTCACTTGGAAGCTTGGATGTGAGCTCTCTTTGCTTGGCTTGGAATTGTGTTGGGAAATGAGAGAGAGAGAGAGAGAGAGAGTTGTAAGGAGATGTGAGAGATGAGAGATGTGAGTGATGGAGTGATGTCTACTTGACTAGGTATGAGTGTGTAAGAGAGAGGGTGAGAAAGAGTTGACTTGGTGGTTGCTTGGGGATGAGGTGAAAGGTGATGTGTACTTGACATAAAGTGATTGATTGATTGGTTGATTGATTGGACATGCCGTAAAGATTCTCTTGGGATTGTAAATGCGCGGCGTTTTATCGAAATAAACGCCGACCCACATCTTCCGGCTTGGGTATCGAATCGGTGCGCGAGTCGTGACGTTGGAACCACGGCGACGGTGTGGTCGCAATGATACAGGTCTCGGATTAAGCTGACTCAATTCTACAGGATATGACTTAGGGTCGATTGCAAACGTCGGTTATCAGTCGCGGATTGCCGGACTTCGACGGAAAGGATCGTGGGATTCGACGGAACAGTATGAACTAGGATACAGGTCTTACAACAAATCACAAGAAAATGCGCTGACTTCATCAAATGATCCACGACAACCCAGATGGTGTCATGACCACCCTGAGTCATCGGCAAGCCCTTAATGAAATCTGTTGACACGCGCTCCCACTTCCATGTCGGGCCGCTCAATGGCTGCAATAGACCAGGGGGTCTCTGATGATCGGCCTTGACACGTTGGCATGTATCACACTTGGCCATAAAACTGGCAATCTGGCACTTCATCCCCCCATAAAAATAATGTCGCCTCATATTACGGTACATCTTTGTCAAGTCAGGGTGGATAGAAAACCGCGATCGATGTGCCTGGGTCATAAGATCTCTGCGCAACTTAGGAATATCCGGGACACATAATCAACCTCTAAAGTAAAGTCCACCATCAGAACTAATCTACCAATCTGACTGACTCTCAGATGATACCTCTATTCGGTAATCCTATAACGACTCGTCTGTCTGCTTAGCCTCGATCACCCTGCAACAAGAGAGGATTGAATCGATAAGATCGATAGCTGAACGATAGAAGACTGCAGACCAAACTTGAAGTCAACTCTGTTATATCCTTGAGCATCCTCCACTCTTGAATCATCATGTGTGCCACCAGGCCTCGTGACTGACAGTTAAGAGCATCCGCTACCACATTCGCCTAATACTAGAGATCAAAATCATAATCATTTAGGAGCTTCATCCAACGCCTCTACCTCATGTTCAGTTTGGACAGAGAGAATAGGAGAGAATAGGTACTTCAAGCCCTTGTGGTCGAAGAAGAGCTCAAACCTAACCCCATAGAGATAGTGCCTCCACCCCTTCAGTGCGAAGACAACTGCTGCTAGCTACAAATCTTGTGTGGGGTAGTTCAGCTCATGGACCTTGAGCTAGTGAGACGCATAAGCCACTAGTCTCCTGTGCTGCATTAGGACAGCACCCAAACCAATACGTGAAGCATCGGTAAATACCACAAATCTATCACTCCCAAAGGGGAGAGTGAGGATAGGAGCGGATGTGAGGTGGTCCTTCAACTCTATAAATGCTCGCTCATAGGCGTCACTCCACGTAAACTTTGCTCCCTTCTCGGTCAACCTAGTCAGCGGTGTTGCAATACGGGAGAATCCCTCGATAAATCGTTGATAATATCCCACCAAACCAAGAAAACTGTGGATCTCAGATGCGTTCGTGGGTTGGCCCCATTGACCCACTGCATCAACCTTCGAGGGGTCCATGGCGACACCCTCCATCGTCACCACATGACTGAGGAACTTTACCTCCTCCTGCCATAACTCAGACTTCTCTAGCTTCACATATAGTTGGTGGGCACGGAGGGTCTGCAACGCAATTTTAAAATGCTACTCATGCTCCTCACGGGTCCTCGAATATATTAGAATGTTGTCGATAAATAATACAACAAACTGATCGAGATAAGGACGAAAGACCTCGTTCATCAACTGCATGAATACTGCGGGCGCATTGGTCAGTCCGAAGGACATGACCTGGAACTCAAAATGACCATAGCGCGTCCTGAATGCTGTCTTCTGGATGTCCTCCTCTCGGACTCGAATATGATGATAATAGGAATGCAGGTCAATCTTCGAAAAGAACTGTGCACCCTGCAGCTGATCAAATAAATCGTCGATCCTCGGAAGTGGATACTTGTTCTTGATCGTGACTCAGTTGAGCTTATCGTAATCCATGTAGAGCCTCAATGAGCCATCATTCTTCCTAACGAGAGTACCGGTGCTCCCCACAGTAAACTACTCGCACGAATAAATCTCAACTTACGTAACTCGTCCAACTGTCACTGCAGCTCTTGCAACTCCATCGGTGCCATACGATACGGGGCCTTCGAGATAGGTGCGGTACAGGGCACAAGATCAATCTGGAACTCAATATGCCAAAGCGGTGGTAATCCCGGAATCTCGTGGAATACATCGAAAAAATCGTGAACCACTAGCAACTGATAGATGCTCGCTACTATGGGCTCCTCTATGACACACGACATCAAACAAGACAACAGCTCTCCTCTGGGCTCAGCAACGAACTGAAACTACAGTAGCCCTGGTATACAGAACATGACTGTCCTCGGGGAGCAGTCCAACACAGCGTAGTACTCAACAAACCAATCCATACCCAAGATGATATCAAAATCTGACATTGGCAGCACAAACAAGTGGGTGGGCAAAAAGATATCACCAACCAGAACAAGGCAAGACGAGTAGAAGCAGTCTAAGACTGTAATCTCTCCTAAGGGTGGTGATACGGTCAACCCCTCACGAGAAGACTCTATCAGCAATCCAATTGAATGATAGAATCCCTCGGACATAAAAGAATGCGAAGCACCAGAATTAAACAAAACTCGGGCGATGTATGAAGAAACAGGGACAATTCTCTCAACGACTCCTTCGGAGGACTGCGGGTCCTACTGACCCTCATAGAACCTAGCTTGAGCTGGCAGGGAAGGTGTCAATCTCCTCTGAGGGTGCTACTACTGCTGCTACTGCTGGGGTGGCTTATACTGCTGTCTCTGCTGCTGTTGGGGCCTCGGCGGCTGAGGTGGCTGCAGTCGCTACTGGTGTGGAGGCTATTGTTGGTGCTGAGAGTAAGGGCACTCATGCATGCGGTGCCCTATCCCACCACATCCAAAATAAGTCTCTGTAAATGGCCACTGGGGTGGCGCTGGAGGTGCCGCTGAGGCTCTGGCGAATGGGTGGCTCCTGTGCTTCTACGGCCACCGATGCATCTGGGAGCTACCGAAGGGGACCTGCCTCTTCCGGTCTCTCATCTGATCTTGATCGCTCTGCGTGCCCACCCACTCAGTTTCATAAATCTAAATCCTCTGTACTACCGCCTAAAAGGTCGAGAGCTCATGCCTAACAACACAGCCTCAAAGAAAGTAACGTAAGTCGTTCTCGAAACAGTGGGCCTTCCGCTCCTCATCATCAATCAAATATGGCGTGAACCTCGATAGCGGCACGAAATGAGCTGCATACTGTGCCACAGATATATCTCCCTACACCAAGGTCTCGAAATCTAATGATCACTGCCGATGAATGTGGTCGGGGAAGTACCGCTAGTCGAATCGGTCTACGAAATCCTCCCATGTAACGTCTCGCAAATTTTCGTACAATGGCTCGAGTTCCACCTCGACCAGAAATCACTTAGGATTCCTTTAGAAATTTGACAAAGTTAACTAAGTGTTAAACTAGATTAGCCATGAAATCCGTTTGAATCATTTTAAATACGATCTACAAGACCCAAAACTTGTAGAATCCTTGACGCTAGGTTATCCTAAAATCTAGGATCAAACTCATTACCCGACTGCTCTCGGGAACACATTGAAACTCCGTATCAAGTCTGGACCACACATCGGGAGTCTGAATAATACGAGGTTAAGGACTTAGGACCGCCTCGCTGGGCTTGACAACCATCTCGGAAATCAGACCCAGACAGTGTCCCACAGCTGTTCGCTTGAGTCCAGAGCGAAGGAGTGTGAAAACTCATATTTCCTTTATAAAATAAATATCTGGAATAGTGATCTGAGACTTGATACTTGCAGTCAATTTGTAAGCAACCAGACCGTCGGAATCTGACCCAAATACACCCTCGAATCAAGAAAAATTTCAGGAACATTTACATGTACTTGGAATTTCGGATCGAGGTCCACTGACCGTTGAACTGAAACTGGTCTGCCACGCGTGACCTGGGAATCCGACTGAGATGAAAACTTAACTCCATGTAGATCGAAGGTTTAAGAGCTTAAGTCCGACCCTTGGCTCAAGGAGGCCCGCCAGAAACCCTTCTTTGAGCTGAATTAACGCCGTTTTGGTTATAACCCAAGTATACCTTGACCTTAAGTCTACTTTAGAGACTTTTTAGGCTATATAAGGACCTTAGAACATCCTCTCTCACTGCCATACGAATTTGAAGAAAACCCTAGAGAGAGAAGTGAGAAAAGGGAGTGAAAGAGTGAGAGAAGTAGGAGAATCTCCCTGTTGTTGTTTCCTATCCCTACCCTAGCTCCACCACTCCAATCTTGCCGCTTTCCCGGCGATACCGACTTCATTTTGAGGTAAGAAACCCTAACCCTAGATCTGTTTTGGGGTGTGAAGGGTGTAGGTTATGAAATAACTAACCTATTTCATTCTTTAGGCCACCAAACTGCTGAATACGGAAGCCTAGCAAACCTAGCTGATCCGTTGTGATTCCACGGTGTAAGGTGAGGACTTTAGGTGTATAGGTTATAGTTTTCAACGCTTTCAATATCAGATAATGATAGATTCATGATCTGCATGCAATTGCACATGTACAAAGTGCTTTCCGTTTTCTGTTTTGATTAAAGTTGTAGAATATGAAATTTTACATATTATAGGTATTCGTAGAAAATACCGTATACGTATATTTTTTGAAAATGTGTTTGACATGATTATTTGTTGTATGAATATACGATATATGGATAAAATACTTATTTGGCGAAAGGATTCGCCTAAATACATGTTTTACTAATATACACTATGTATGTAGAAATATTGTATTGTAGAAGGTACCGTATACATGTATATTTTAGAGATGTGTTTGCCATGATTAATTGTCATATAAATATATTATGTATGCGTAAAATACTTGCTTGGCGAAAGGACTCGCCCTAATACATGATTGTTAACATACACTAAGTATGTTGAAATAGTGTATGTTAAGTATTTGTGGAAATACTTGTGTGAGTAAGTGTTTGGATGTTGATGCCTTAGGAGGGTGTTGAGATGGGATTCTCAACTACCTTAGAGACATGTATGATTACCTCCATGAGGTTGGTTACTTAAACTGCTTACTTGTACAATATATGTGTTTGTATTCGTACTTATGTAGTGCTTTACAACATACTTTATAACATGCTTTATAACATGCTTTATAACATGCTTTATGACATGCTTACTAATATGCTTGAATAACTTTGTTTACTATGCTTTACTCCACATGCCACTAATAAGGTTTGATTGAGTTTGGGACTATGTCTATAGTCCAGACAGTTGGTACTAGACTTGAGATTGTAGATGAGTTTCATGTCGTCACGTAAGATGTGTTTGACGAACCCGAGTTGTACGTCAGTTGGCGACAGTGGTTAGGCCACGCAAAGTGCGTATACACTTCATTTCATCCAATTGATTGCGTGCTCGAGCTAGTCAGGCTCGTCAAGTAACCCGAGATATCTAATGTATGTTCACCATGTTTGGTCGCTACTACTTGAACCTAGGGTACCAAACTTATTAGTGAAATCCCTTTTAACCATGATACCTCGATCTGCTAAGACTCATGAACCGGGCATAGTGGTATGGGACACCGTGGTCGAGCTGTCGGCCTACGCTGGGACCACGTGCCTCCCCGTAGTGACCAGTGAGCAACCAGACTCGTGAGCCGATTACGATAGTATGAGACACTATATTCGTGTTGTCGGCCTACATTGATAAGGTGATGGGGGAGTGGTGTAACCTTTGTGCGTAACAGCCCTGGTAGCCCTTTGTAGTGACCTCGAGCATACTCTGAAATTGCAATGAGCCTTAGAGTTTACTGCGGTATATAGAGTATGAACTAGGCCTGTTTCTGTATAGTGATGAATCGTTAAAAAGGTGATGGGGGAGTGGTGTAACCTTTGTGCGTAACAGCCCTGGCAGCCTTTGCAATGACCTAGAAAACACATCATCGTCTGATATTAACTAGGACTGACGACCCTAGAATGTATCATGTTTAGGAATGATACAAGAGAGGTACCTTAGTTTTCCAATCCTGCTGTTTGAAATGGACTAATAAAAACTCGGTAATCATGCTCATCATGCATTGCATGTGCCTGGAAGATGTGGAGCACTGAGGGATGAAAGTATGCCGCGAACGTAAGATGGTGTCGCACGAGGGAGGGTGTGGTGAGGGCATCCATCATAACTGCATCCATACTTGCATTAATAAGAGTAGTTAGGAGTGTTTGAATTTTCTGCTTTATTATTATTGCTTGACTGTATTGATAACATGTTAACCTATGCTTTATTGTTCTACTGAGTTAGCTACTCACTCCCACGTTACGGGATGGTGTTGCACACACCAACCAGACTCTGTCTCGGATTTAGATGAGCCGACGACCCAGGAGGCGGAGCCTGACTACGATGAGGACCAGGCCGAGTTCTCATATATCCAGTACTCTGGCGGCTTTGACTAGGCTGCCGGATCGACCGGATTTGCAGGGATTACTCCTTAGTTTAACTTTTGACATTTTGTTCATAAAACAGACATATGTATATGGTGACTCAGATGGGTTCATACTCTGGAGAATGAAATGATTTTGTTTCTTTACATACATATATATACAGTTCAGTCTTCCACTTGCCTTTATACAAATGATCTGGAGTATGAATTGCTGTTTTGGTATAATCTCACTCATGTTTATTGCTCTAACATAAACAACATTTAATCATCATAATTATGTTGCATAAGTGATGCGTTGGAACTTGGGAGTTGAGTTATACTCGACCCCTGATTTTTAGGGCGTTACAAGTTGGTATCAAAGCATGATTTTGATTAAACTGGACCTGACTTATGTTCCCACGATGTACGCTAACGCATTACAACTTAGGAGGGTGCGAGAATAATGTAGAAACAGTCTTAGGTATTCCAATTCCATTCAACGGCAAAGTTCACTAAAAATGGACGCCTAAATTGAGTTCGTACCCAACCCTGGTCGCACGGGACGACCATAAAACATTCATAGGCCATTTATTGATGAGTCAAGATTCCATTTCACCCAATCTCAGTTGCTAAAAATCAATAAAAAGTCCGTCTGGATCAGTGAGTTCTCGAAACCACTCGATCTGGAAAGGATAGAGTCGGGGGCCTCCCCACTTAAATATATAGGGACCCAGGGTCGAACCAAGGTGCATTTGGCACCTTGGGATGGTGGAGGACACAACCCCACCGCGGCGACGTGGTGCCGGGCAAGGCGGACAACGGCGGCACCGCGGTCACCACGGGGCACCGTGGTCAGGTGGGCCCACTTAGGTTGGGCCCGGCCTAGTCAGGGTCGGCCCGACCCATACGCATGTTTGGTGCATACGAAATGTTGGTGGGGTCCCTATTTTAGTCCGTCAGCCCCCCCCCCTTTCCTCATTTCACCCCACCAAGCCCTTCAAGCTGCTGTCTCTCTCTCAACTCTCCCTTTCAAACACTTAATCTACAAATTTCGACCACAATCCATCCATTCCCATCATCCACAGCAACCCTACCTCCCTATTCTTTTCATTTCCCTCTTTTTTCAGCCTATACACTCCCCATTTCGTCCCAAACTCGTGCACACCCCCTACCCCACTTCATCTCTCCTTCTTTCTTCTTAAACCTTGGTCGTTTGGGCCTCAACAGTCACTGTTGAGACCCAATCTTGTGGTGAAGCTAGGGGAACAGCCATTTTCTCTCTCTTATTGCCATTTTCCATGGCTTTCTTTGCCTTTGTTTCGGCCTTTTTCTCCGTCTCCGCCATTCTTTCTCTTATGGGAAAGAGGAAGTCTACTGCTGATGAAGCCGGGTCGAGTCGCCCAACCCATTCAAGAAGAGGGGCTGACACTAGCACCGTTCGGGAGTATAGGTCAAAGCGGGACCTGGATCCCCAATTGCTGATCAGGGATGGACTACCGATTGGTTTCGAATACGGTCATTTTGCTTGGCGCAAGATAGTGTTTGAAGCTCACGTGGATGAAGAGATGTTTGGGCTACACCCGATGATGGACCACTTGGTGGATGTCGTCGGATGGGGTCCTATATTTGAAGGCGAGTCTCCTGCATATGAGAACACAGTTCGTGCCTTCTACGCTCATATTATAGACCCATCATTTGAGCTGCTTCAGTTCACTATCTCTGTGAGGGGCATAAGGCGCACGATTACTATGGCTGAGGTGGCGCAGCTCATGAACATCTCACGTGGCGAAGTGCTTCCAACTGACAACTTTTCCAGGAGTGCACAAGAAAGGGATCGCCGTACGTGATACCTTTGCGGTCGACGGGTCTCTTGGACGCGAGGAAACTATCTTCCGTTGACAAAGATGACAGATGACTTCCGTTTGCTCCACCACATTTTCACATATAATGTGTATCCACGGTCGAGTAACCGTACAGAGTGTACTCGGTTGATGGTAGACTTCCTATATAGGATGGGATATGGGGACAACTTATGCCTGCCCACGTTCATCCTATATCAGATAGTTCAGGTTGTTCGATCTGTTAGGAACGACCTCTCACTCCCATTTGGCCGCCTGATATGTAGGATGACTCGTGATGTCGACTATAGGCTCAACATGGAAGGCCTTGCGCCAATTCGAGTCATAAGTGAGGCTACACTTAACAATATGAAGATCAGCCCTTGCCAGCGGCAAGCCCGACTTGATGAGTCTGTAGATGAGTCGGAGAGTGCCAGTGAGGAGAGTGTTGACCTCGAGGCTGGTAGCGAAGATGGTGGCGGTGATGGGGTACAGGAAGAGGAACCTAAGGCCCAGGATACAGAGGAGAGTTCATCTCATGCAGCTGAGGAGCAGGGCACCGATCGGGCTTCCATAGATGCACGCTTAGCCCATCTTGAGGAGGGCCAAGCCGCCTTACGACAGAAAGTCAGGCGGGTCCAAATCAAGCTCAGCAAGGTGTCTCGTACCTTGAAGGCCATCCTGTGTTGTTTACAGGACAAGAATGCTCCTCCTCCATCACCTGATTCGGAGCCTAGTCGTTCAAGTTGTTGTTTGTGGTTGTTTTGGTTACCACATTAGGCGGTTTATGCTTTCATGTTAGTGATGTAGTAGTTAGTAATATGTTTTAAGTGTTTGATGTTTTGGATGTAATTGGCTCGCATGTAATTTCTGTCATGATTCATGTAACTCTGTAATCCATGTATTATGACAATTTTGGGTAAATGAAAAGCATGTAGCCTCTTTTGCTATGAGATGTATGGAATGCTTAAAGTGCTTATATGATGTGTTGATATGCTTTAATCTCACCAACGTTGCACCCTATGTTGTATAGGGCATGCCGCGGCAGTATACGCGGAGCATGGCACACCTCCTTCTTACTTGCTTGATGGACCAGACTCCTTCTGGTAGGGGTGGTCCTACGGACCGAGGGTTAGATTCTGATCAGCCACCTGCTGGTCTTACCGGTGGACTGCCACCTTATACGCCCTCGGTTCGCAAGCAGTACCGGGCATCATCATCTGCACAGCATGACCCACAGCCTGCTCCACCTACTGATAGAATTGAGCAGTTGATGTTGATGATGTATCGGCGGCGGTGCAAGAAAGCGAAGACACCGGCACCAAAGACAAGGCGGCTTATGGCCACTATTGCTGAGGCCTTATCTCAGGGTGGGAGTGAGACTCCACCTCTGACATCTGCACGTCCTACTGAGTATAGAGAGCCTCCTGCTCAGTTTGAGGATGTGCCTCTGCCCACACCCATTGCACCTCCTACTAGAGATGTTGGTACCCGCGGCCTATTCGAGCGATTCCAGCGCTTGAGGCCTCCCTCATTCATAGGCTCTCACAGACCCGAGGAGGCAGAGTTTTAGCTAGACCGCATCTCCAAGATGCTACGGATGCTGCACTGTACTGAGGCAGAGCAGGTCGAGTTGACTACTTTCATGTTTGAGAGGGAGGCCAGTCTGTAGTGGGACAGTGTGCTGCGGTCTATCGCAGCGGACTATGTGTGGACCTGGGCGGCATTCAAGTTTCTGTTTCATGGGAAGTATTACCCGCAGACCTACAGACATGAGCAGGAGGATGAGTTTCTACGCCTCAGGCAGGGAGGCATAACGGTTACTGAGTACGAGCACCACTTCACAGAGTTGGGCCGCTTTGTCCTGACTATCCTACTTGATGAGAAAATGCGGATGCGTCATTTTTCTGGGGGTTTGCGACCTGATATACGATCGAAGATGTGCTGCATCAGTATACCTTCTTATGCGGAGCTGGTGCACTTGTCTATGATGGCCGAGCAGGATGTTGATCGGCTGGTCCATTCTCGTGGTACTATGGTTGCTAGACCACGACTGGAGGTACAAAGCAGGCCTTTCCTAGGCAAGAGGCCTCGTGCTGACTCGCCTCCCAGGATCGTAGCGCCAGTGGCGAGGCGCCCTATTGTGACCTGCACGTACTGCGGGAAACAGGGTCATCCTATTGGGAGTTGTTTCGCGCAGATAAAGGATAGTAGGTTCTCTCTGCCGCAGATGATGGGTCGTTCTCGCCCACAGGCTTTATCGACTCCACCTCTACTGACCGCCCCTGCTCATCCTTCCTTCCGACCTCCTGTATCACGCTTCAGGCCGCCTCAACGGCCCTTGGTTCCACAGCCGAACCGTTAGCAGCAGGCTCAAGTACATACGCTTGTTGCTGAGGCACCTGAGACGTCGATTTTGGCCCCGACAGCTTTTGAAGGTACGGCTCACATTTACGGTATTTCCATTTCCTTGTTGGTGGACACTGGATCCACTACTTCTATTATTTCGTATGGGGCAGTTAAGCGTCTAGCTTACGTACTACTCCCACGAAGGGATTGAGACTCACTACGGCCACTGGGACTTTCTCGGATGTCGCACGGATATGTGAGGGTTGCTCCGTGGATTTGGGTAGCAGGACTGTGCTTGTCGACCTCATTGTTGCTCCGCTATGGCACTACGACGTTATCCTCGGTATGAACTGGCTCACTGAGGTGAGGGCAGAGATAGATTGTGATACTCGGGTCGTGACGGCCTATGGATCTGACCGCACAACTTTCACATTTCCAGTGCAGGTCAGTTGGCCCTACCGTGTAGACTGTTATACTACTTTATTAGCGCCGATCGATGGTCCGACATTGGAAGATACGCCGGTGGTTCGAGAATTTACAGATGTGTTTAAAACGATTCCTGGTTTGCCTCCTCTGCACGAGATCGATTTTACCATTGATCTTACGCCTGGTGCGACACCCATCTCATTGTCGACTTATCGTATGCCTCCATATGAGATGGAGGAGCTGAGGAGACAGATTGACGAGTTAGTAGAGAAGGGTTTTATACGACCTAGTGTGTCTCCTTGGGGGGCACCTGTCCTATTTATGAAGAAGAAGGATGGGACGCTACGGTTATGTATTGATTACCGTAGGTTGAACCAGGTCACGGTGAAGAACAAGTATCATTTACCCAGGATAGATGATTTGTTTGATCAGTTGAAGGGGGCGAAGTATTTTTCGAAGATTGATCTACAGTCAGGGTATCATCAGCTGTGCGTCCGAGATGAGGACGTACAGAAGACGGCTTTCAGGACATGCTTTGGGCACTACGAGTTTCTAGTGATGTCGTTCGGTCTTACGAACGCACTGGCTGTGTTCATGGACCTGATGAACTGAGTACTTCGACCATTCCTATACCGATTCGTCATCGTCTTTATTGATGACATTTTAATATACTCTACGAGTTGAGAGGAGCACGAGGAGCACCTGAGGGCGGTGATGGATACGTTGAAGAAGAATCAGTTATGCGCGCAGTATAAGAAGTGCGACTTCTGGCAGGAGGAGGTCAAGTTCCTCGGACATGTGGTGTCCAAGGATGGGATAGCAGTGGACCTTGCTAAGGTAGCCGTGGTTCAGGATTGGTAGCAGCCTGGCTCGGTTACCAAGGTGAGGAGTTTCATTGGTCTAGCAGGGTATTATAGGCGTTTCATTCGGGATTTCTCGAAGATTGCCAAGCCGTTGTCTCAGTTGACACGGAAGGACCTGAAGTTCGCTTGGAATAAGAAGGCGGAAGCAGCTTTGAAGGAGCTGAAGGACAGGTTGACGTCCGCCCCTATGCTGGTATTGCCAAAGCAAGGGGTTAAGTACACGATATACACTGATGCGTCTCGCATTGGTTTGGGTTGTGTCCTTATGTAGAAGGACAGGGTGATTGCGTATGCCTCGAGACAATTAAGGAAGCACGAGGAGAATTACCCTACACACGACCTGGAGTTGGCAGCTGTCATCTTTGCATTGAAGCTCTGGAGACATTACCTCTACGGAGAGGAGTTCGAGCTTTTCTGCGACCACTAGAACCTTAGGTATATATTCACGCAGTGAGACTTGAATATGAGACAACGCCGATGGATGGAGACCATGAAGGACTTCAAGTTTGAGGTTTCCTACCATCCAGGCAAGGCGAACCTTGTGGCTGACTCGTTGAGCCACAAGAAGGCTATAGCATTTGCTGCTCCGTTGATGGTAGCAGAGTGGGACATGGTTGAGTTCGTGCGGGACTTCGAGTAGAGACTCACCGTGGAGGAGTCATTCGAGTGTGTTGCGCACGTTCGGGTGCGACCACTGGTTGACGACAGGATTGTTGAGGCTCAGAAGGGCGATGTACGGTTGTCTGAGCTTCGAGAGCAAGCTAGCGACGCTGAGGACTCTGAGTGGAGAGTTGATTCAGATGGGGGTCTACGATTTCGTGGCCGCCTGTGCGTTCCTCACATACCTGATTTGAGACATGAGCTTCTCGAGTCTGCCCATAACTCGAAGCTTGCGATACATCCTGGTAATACGAAGATGTACCAGGATATGAGACAGTCGTATTTGTGGGATAACATGAAGGCCCACATCGCTGAGTTCGTTTCTCGATGCCTGACGTGCCAGCAGGTCAAGGGAGAACATCGCCGACCTCCTGGACTGCTTCAGCCCATGCCCATAGCAGAGTGGAAGTGGGACTTCATCTCCATGGATTTCATATCAGGGTTGCCGAAGACGAGGAAGGGACACGATTCCATTTGGGTGATTGTGGACCGGTTGACCAAGTCAGCCTATTTCCTCCCTATCAGAGTCATGAACTCTGCAGACGAGCTGGCTAGGCTGTACATCAGAGAGATTGTGCGTCTGCATGGAGTTCCACTTGAGATCGTGTCGGACAGAGACACTCGGTTCACATCTATCTTCTAGACTTGTATTCAAGAAGCGATGGGTGTGAAGTTGAAGTTTAGTACGACGTTTAATCCTCAGACTGATGGGCAGATAGAGCGGATGAATCAGATCCTGGAAGATATGTTGCGAGCATGTGTGTTGGACTTCATGGACAGTTGGGATGACTATCTTCCATATGCAGAGTTCGCCTACAACAACAGCTTCCAGGAAAGTATTGGTATGGCGCCATATGAGGCTCTGTATGGTCGTCCTTGCAGAGCACCGCATTGTTGGGCTGAGGTTGGCGAGCGTAGTCTGATCGGCCCAAAGTTGGTACAGGCGACCACAGAGAAGGTCGACATTATCAGGCGTCGGCTTCTTACAGCGCAGAGCAGGCAGTAGAGTTACGCCGATACGAGGTGGCGACCGCTTGAATTCGAGGTCGGTGATCACGTATTCCTCCGAGTTTCCCCTATGAAGGGAGTCCTTTGGTTCGGGGAGAAGGGGAAGCTTACACCGAGGTTTATCGGTCCGTTTCAGATACTAGATCGAGTGGGTGTTGTGGCGTATCATCTCGCTTTACCCACACCGCTTGCAGCTGTACACAACGTATTTCATGTGTCTATGCTGAAGAAGTACGTTCCTGATCCTTCACATATCATCAGATGGGAGCAGGTACAGCTGATCGAGGATGCTACATATGAGCTGCGTCTGACGCGTATACTTGACAGGAAGGAGCAGGTACTACGTAGCAAGGTCATTCCACTTGTGAAGGTACTATGGATGCATCATTCAGAGAAGGAAGCTACTTGGGAGACTGAGGCCGAGGTCAGGAAGAACTACCATCAGATTCTCGAGGAATACAAAACGGTACAAATTTCGAGGACGAAATTTTTGTTTAAGGGGGGTAGATTGTAACGACTCACAAATTTCCGTACAATGGCTCGAGTACCACCTCGACCAGAAATCACTTAGGATTAAATCCTTTAGAAATTTAACAAAGTTAACTAAGTGTTAAACTAGATTAGCCATGAAATCCGTTTGAATCGCTTTAAATACGATCTACAAGACCCAAAACTTGTAGAATCCTTGACGCTAGGTTACCCTAAAATCTAGGATCAAACTCATTACCCGACTGCTCTAGGGAACACATTGAAACTCCGTATCAGGTCTGGACCGCACATCGGGAGTCCGAATAATACAAGGTTAAGGACTTAGGACCGCCTCACTGGGCTTGACAACCATGTCAGAAATCAGACCCAGACATTGTCCCACAGCTGTTCGCTTAAGTCCGGAGCGAAGGAGTGTGAAAACTCATATTTCCTTTATAAAATAAATATCTGAAATAGTGATCTGAGACTTGATACTTGCGGTCAATTTGTAAGCAACCAGACCGTCAGAATCTGACCCAAATACACCCTCGGATCAGGAAAAATTTCAGGAACATTTACATGTACTTGGAATTTCGGATCGAGGCCCGCTGACCGTTGAACTGAAACTGGTCCGCCATGCGTGATCTGGGAATCCGACTAAGACGAAAACTTAACTCCACGTAGATCGAAGGTTTGAGAGCTTAAGTCCGACCCTTGGCTCAAGGAGGCCCGCCAGAAACCCTCCTTTGAGCTGAATTAACGTTGTTTTGGTTATAACCCAAGTATACATTGACCTTAAGTCTACTTTGGAGACTTTTTAGGCTATATAAGGACCTTAGAACACCCTCTCTCACAGTCATACGAATTTGAAGAAAACCCTAGAGAGAGAAGTGAGAAAAGGGAGTGAAAGAGTGAGAGAAGTGGGAGAATCTCCCTGTTACTGTTTCCTATCCCTACCCTAGCTCCACCACTCCGATCTTGCCGCTTTTCCGGCGATACCGACTTCATTTTGAGGTAAGAAACCCTAACTCTAGATCTGTTTTGGGGTGTGAAGGGTGTAGGTTATGAAATAACCAACCTATTTCATTCTTTAGGCTACCAAACTGCCGAATACGGAAGCCTAGCAAACCTAGCTGATCCGTTGCGATTCCACGATGTAAGGTGAGGACTTTAGGTGTATAGGTTACGGTTTTCTACGCTTTCAATGTCAAATAATGATAGATTCATGATCTGCATGCAATTGCACATGTACAAAGTGCTTTCCGTTTTCTATTTCGATTAAAGTTGTAGAATATGGAATTTTACATATTCTAGGAATTCGTAGAAAATACCGTATACATATATTTTTTGGAAATGTGTTTGACATGATTATTTGTTGTATGAATATACGATATATGGATAAAATACTTATTTGGCGAAAGGATTCACCCAAATACATGTTTTACTAATATACACTATGTATGTAGAAATAGTGTATTGTAGAAGGTACCGTATACATGTATATTTTAAAGATGTATTTGCCATGATTAATTGTCGTATAAATATATTATGTATGCATAAAATACTTGCTTGGCGAAAGGACTCGCCCTAATACATGATTGTTAACATACACTAAGTATGTTGAAATAGTGTATGTTAAGTGTTTGTGGAAATACTTGTGTGAGTAAGTATTTGGATGTTGATGCCTTAGGAGGGTGTTAAGATGGGATTCTCAACTACCTTAGAGACATATATGAATACCTCCATGAGGTTGGTTACTTAAACTGCTTACTTGTACAATATATGTGTTTATATTTGTACTTACGTAGTACATTACAACATGCTTATAACATGCTTTATAACATGCTTTATGACATGCTTACTAATATGCTTGAATTACTTTGTTTACCATGCTTTACTCCACATGCTACTAATAAGGTTTGATTGAGTTTGGGACTATGTCTATAGTCCAGACAGTCAGTACTAGACTTAAGATCATGGTTGAGTTTCATGTTGCCACGTAAGATGTGTTTGACGAACTCGAGTCGTACGTCAGTTGGCGACAGTGGTTAGGTCACGCGAAGTGCGTATGCACTTCATGTCGTCCAATTGATTATGCGCTCGAGCTAGTCAGGCTCGTCAAGTAACCCAAAATGTCTAATGTATGTTCATCATGTTTGGTCGCTACTGCTTGAACCTAGGGTACCAAACTTATTAGTGGAATCCCTTTTAACCATGGTACCTCGATCCGCTAAGACTCATGAGCCGGGCATGGTGGTATGGGACACTGTGGTCGAGCTATCGGCCTACACTGGGGCCACGTGCCTCCCCATAGTGACCAGTGAGCAACCAGACTCGTGAGCCGATTATGGTAGTATGGGACACTATATTCGTACTGTCAGCCTACATTGATAAGGTGATGGGGGAGTGGTGTAACCTTTGTGAGTAACAGCCCTAGCAGCCCTTTGTAGTGACCTCGAGCATACTCTGAAATCGCGGTGACCCTTAGAGTTTGCCCCGGTATATAGAGTATGAACTAGGCCTGTTTCTGTATAGTGATGAATCGTTAAAAAGGTGATGGAGGAGTGGTGTAACCTTTATGTGTAACAGCCCTTGCAGCCTTTACAGTGACCTAGAAAACACACCATCGTCTTATATTAACTAGGACTGATGACCCTAGAATGGATCATGTTTGAAAATTATACAAGGGAGGTACCTTAGTTTTCCAATCCTACTGTTTGAAATGAACTAATAAAAACTCGGTAATCATGCTCATCATGCATTGCACGTGCCTGGAAGATGTAGAGCACTGAGGGATGAAAGCATGCCGCGAACGTAAGATGGTATCGCACAAGGGAGGGTGTGGTGAGGGCATCCATCATAACTGCATCCATACTTGCATTAATAAGAGTAGTTAGGAGTGTTTGATTTTACTGCTTTATCATTATTTCTTGACTGCATTGATAACATGTTAACCTATGCTTTATTGTTCTACTGAGTTAGCTACTCACTCCCACGTTACGGGACGGTGCTGTGCACACCAACCAGACTCTGTCTCAGGTTTAGATGAGCCGACGACCCAAGAGGGAGAGCCTGACTACGATGAGGACCAGGCCGAGTTCTCATATATGCAGTACTCTGGCGGCTTTGACTGGGCTGCCGGATCGACGGGATTTGCAGGGATTACTCTTTAGTTTAATTTTTGACATTTTGTTCATAAAACAGATATATGTATATGGTGACTCAGATGGGTCCATACTCTGGAGAATGAAATGATTTTGTTTCTTTACATACATATATATACAGTTCAGTCTTCCGCTTGCCTTTATACAAATGATCTGGAGTATGAATTGTTGTTTTGGTATAATCTCACTCATGTTTATTGCTCTAACAAAGACAACATTTAATCATCATAATTATGTTGCATAAGTGATGCGTTGGAACTTGGGAGTTGAGTTATACTCGACCCCCAATTTTCAGGGCGTTACATCTCATGTCCAGATGAAATCAGGCCCTGCAACACCGGTAATGGAGGTCCACCAGTGCTCGGCCTCACCTTGGAGAAGAAATATAGCTAACCGGACACGCTGTTGGGTCCTACATGTCATTGTATCAAAAATCTTATCCACCTCGACGCGCCATCTCTCGACTACTGTCAGATCTAGCTCTCCGAGGGATCGAGTTATCGGAACTCTCGAAGAAAGGTTCTCGTACGCTCCTGCTCTGCTTGGGCTAGCGAAACAACGGGGTGCCTGCCCTGCCCCGGAAAGGCGGTCGTCACAGTTTGTAACATCTGCTGTAAATGGGAGACACTCACAGGTACGGTTGGATCCGCACAGGTCTCAAATGAAGGAACGAATTCTTAGGCTGGGGAGCAGGGATCTCTGGTGGTGGAGTGTGTAACGCCCCGACTTTTCAGGACCCGAGTATATGACCCGTTTCCCAAAAACCTGAGTGTTAACCTTAAAGAATGGTCAAATTCGAGTATACATTTTTTTTCATTCATTCAGAGTAAACAGATGAGCGTAAAATGGACAAATCAACATAAAGAAAATTTACATTTATATTTAGAATGTGCAAAAGATTGCCCATAATGACTTATACAAACAAATGTCTCAAACTTACAATTACAAGTGAAATGATGTTTCATGTAACCAAACAAAATATAACAAATCTGGAACTGTAAACCATATAGCAACTCTTGACAATACAATCATGCATCTTCAATAGTGGTACTCTGCTCCTCATCAGTCTGAACCTGAAACTCAATTAAGCCACCTGTGCTACCTGTACGGTTATATATTTGATGGATGAGTGGCCAACTTAGTGTGAATTCCCCTCAAGATTACACACCGCCGCATTAGGTAAGCATAGTTATAAAACAAAGCATACAAAACAATAAATGATGCAGATCTTATCAGATGCATGGATGCGTGAATGCAGTCATCGCCCTAGGGATGCACATCTGTGCGGAAATTGGGCTCGTCACCCATGCAATCATCGAACCTGGGAAAATCATCCAATCGAAAAAATATGTACAACACATACGATAGCAATTGATGCTGGTCTGTGCCATGTATGCATGATTAGCCAACCCATTATTAGTCCAATTACAGCCAACCAATTTAAATAAGCTCAAAGGTCACTACAGGGGCTTGTCACCAGCGTAGGCCGACAGCTCGAGCATAGGTTCCATACCACCATCCCCAGCTCATGAGGCTACCATCTTAGGATGTTTAATGGAAATCCGTCGACTAGTGGCCAATCATATAACAATATATGGGTATTACTATCGCATGATTGCACAGTATAAAACATCGAACCCATATAGGGAAAATACCAAAACAAAGCCACATAGGGCGATTAATAAAACTAAGCCACGTAGGGCGAATATCCAAAACTAAGCCACATAGGGCGAGTATCAAAACTATCCGATAAAAGACCATCCTTGAAAACCACCTAGACACAACAAGCTTGGATGGTAAGCCTACATCAATGATCCATCTAGACCACTACTCAATAACCACTAGATCGAAGGTCCATTGCAATCACCGTCAATCGAATTACATCCCAAGTATGAGTGTACATTTATAAGTGGGGGTTTCCCACTGATGTACCAATTTAAGTTCCTTAAGCAATCCACAAATAATCCACAAGCATGAAATAAGTATCCAGGGTAAACATTAAGCATATAATATAACAATTCAATTTCAACCATTAACACATGTGATTATAAAATGGAGATATCGATTATAAATTAAAATGAAAACTATAACTTAAGCTAATGGGAAGATGGAAAGCTCAAGGGGAAGAATCATCACCTTATAGATCGGATCGCCACTAACGTTGCTAGGAAGTACATGTGCCCTTAGAATCAAATCCTACCATGAATTGTAAAAATTACACATGAGATCGATGTTCTACCAAGTGTCTATGGTCAAGATTTATACAACCTAGGGTTTAGATTACTTTTAGGGTTTCACCCTAGGGTCTAGGTCTAGGCTTAGACTTTAGGGTTTGGATTCTAGTTGGTGTATTAGTTATAATTTAAACTTAATAGTTACAAGATAATTATTAGCATTAGTGTTATACTTTATATTAGCTAACATATTAATAATAATCATTATGACGATAATTAAATTTTGATCTACTACCTATGATAATATTTAAGAGTGACAAGACAATACAACAGTTTTTAGTAATGATATTATTTTATATATAATAACTAATATCGGTATAGATAAGTTACTAACGGCTATTCATTCCTAATATTAAAAATCCTAATGATGATAAGGATGGTAACCATCTTGATAGTATTAATAATTGTAAAATCTCCATTAATACTAGCGATGAAATTGTTATTAGCTAACATGACAACCTTAACCCTTATGAGGATAATAAATATTATGATATACTATTAATGATAATGTTTGAGAGAAATAGATAAAATACTACTATTCACTAATTGCAACTTTATTTATAATAACTAGTTTTAGCATAGGTTATCCACTAGTGGTTAATCATACCTAATGTTAGCAATCCTAATAATAAGGGCAGTAACAAATAGTGTGATCTACTATCAATGAGAGTATTTAGGAATAATAAGTAAATACTCATGTCCAATATCTAACGGTTGTAGTTTTGTTTATAATAACTAATATACGTATCTTGCTAACGTCTAATCATTGTTAATAATCACGATAATCATGGTAATACCAATTATAATACTAAATCAATAATTTACTTTAGCAGAGAAGGCTTACTCACATTAGTCGGCTCATTAGCGAGTCAAGCTTCCAAACCCGACCTGTTACCAACAGCCCCAACCCGCGACTCAGGCTAGTTGACTCGGCTACTCCTGCTCTCTCCTTCTTCCTTTCTCTCTTTTCCTTCTTCCTTCTCTTCTTTCCCTCTCCTTTTTTTCTTCTCCTTTCCTTCTTTTTCTCTTTCTCTTCTTTGGAATGTCCACCACACCCTGGCTTGACCCAAGCCCGCCAGACTTGGTGGGCTCCAAATGAGTCGACCTCGATAATGACTCGGGACTCGACTCCCTCTCCTCTTCTTTCTTTCTCCCTCTCTTTCCTTCTTCTCCTTTCTTTTCCCTACCATTTTTGTTGGAAGATGCCCGATAGTGGACTCAACAAAGCCGTGTCTAACTCGAGTTGCAATGGCGGCTAGTCTAGTCGACTTGCCTGGTTCTCGGTTGGTGTAACAACACACCACCCTTCTCTCTCTCTCTCTCTCTCTCTCTCTCTCTCTCTCTCTCTCTCTCTCTCTCTCTCTCTCTCTCTCTCTCCTCCCTGGTTCTTCTTCCTCCCCTTATCTTTCTTTTCTTCTTTTCTTTTTCTTCCTTTCTATCTTCTCTTTCCTGCTTCTGCTGGACTTCCAACAATGCAGGCCAAGCCCGGCCTGACTCGGCCCAAGCTCAGGTCGGTCCGAGTGCAGATGGAGAGGCAGCCACAATAGCAGCCACCACACGATCTTCCTCCTATATATATTTTTTCATTTTCTTTTCATATCCTTCTTCCAATACCAGGGACATCTCCATCTAGTGAGACGTTGAGGATGGCACGCCCAAACCCATCTTAACTCAGCTTTGAACGACGGAGAAGACAATGGCCATTAATGGCATTTTCGCCACCGCCACATTTTCTTCGAATCTGCCTCCATCAGATAGTCCATGGGGACCCTAGAGAGCTTGCAGGTAAACTTCATCGGAGCTTCGAGGGGATTCGATCGGTGGGTTTAAAGGTAGATGATTTCGGTGGGTTTCTTCAAGCGGCTGCAAATGGGAGGAGTCGTGACCTAATGTTTAGGTTTTCCTTCCTATGTTGTAAGCCATGTATCTCCTAGAGCCATTAGATCAATGTTATATGGTTTGGATTTGATCCAGTTAAAACCACCTCCAAATCCGGTGGGCAAAACTAAAACCGTCTGTGGTTTTTTTTTTTTGCTGAGGTGGAAACCGGGTTTAGACGGCTGAGATGCCATTAAACGAACGTCCAAGATGAGAGGAATTCCCCTCACTCAGATCGTCGAGCTGGCATGTGGAGAGAGAAACAAAATTTCTGTTTTTGGCCAAACAGCCGCACGAATAGGGGATTGCGCCTGAGATTATGCACATGTCTAGATACCCGGACGTGTACGGAAGGCATGGATTTGTTCGGGCCCACCTCTAGGATCAGATGAACGATCTAGATCTCCCAGATGGATAAAGGAGGTGGGTCATAACCCAATCAAATGAGGGTGAGAAAACACCTCTGTTTCAAACGGTCGCAGCGGGAAAAATTCCCATTTCTGGACGAGCTCGGGTCAGCGCTCATCTGACCATATTGGGAGTCTGGTGCACTGCGGATGCACCATCCCAGGTGCACACGCACAATAAGTATGGGGCCCATAGTGATGCCCCTCGATATCCGCTCCATCCATTCATCTCGAATAGGGTTTTGGGCCATCCCTACCCAAGATGATGTGGATCCCATGTTCAGACGGGCTGTATTCAATGAATTTCACCTTATTTCATTGCTTCTCATTGATCTACTTGTTGTGCTGATCCCAATATGATTTCTTTAATGGTCAAACGGGTCTTAAAAATCCATTTAGATGACTAGGGCCACTAGTCCTATGGACTTTGAATATTAAATACTATTAGTAGAATTAATTTCAACGTTTGTTATTACTATTATAATTATTTAAATTAAAATTTGTAGGGCCTACCGCTAGTTAGAAGTATTCCTCCAGGTAAGTAGACCGCCTTGAGTTATGTACCTCATCTTTCGACTAATTTTAACAGTTAAGTGAGCCACTCCAAGTGGACGTCCAAAATCAGATGGTTATTTTATGATTTATGAAGATTTGACGGTCATATCAATTAATGATTCATAGGGTTCTTAGTTAATTCTAGAAGAATTTAACGGTTATCATCCTGATCAGATGATTTGATTATCTGGTTATGCTCGGGATTTCAACATCAAGTGACGTGGCCTGATGAATGGTAAACTTGATGATCTGGGGTTTGATGATGGAAATGAGCGGTTTGATTCGTCCATCAAGCGATTAGTCTATTAGGGTGGTTGGAACCCTAAACATAGGGTTACTGGATGATATAGTGGTCCATCCTTAAAACTGGCGGATGGACGACCTAATTATGGGTATAGATTACTTTCAACTGTCGGATTTAGGCTAGAATGCACGTGATCTTTTGCTCAAGTTAGGCTTATATTTATTCTAAATTTGGTTATACGGTAGCACCCGAGTACTGGAAAGTACGGGGCATTACAGAGTGGGAGTCGTAGGTGGTAGATTGGGAGCCTCAGGTGGTGAAGCGGGAGTCAATTGGGTTGCTCTCCTGGGCGGCATGTCTTATAGGAAAGAACAAAGGCACCTTTCAACATTGGGAACTCTCGAAGGCACGCATGTTAAGGAATTAAATTGGAAGGTTACGCACTCAGGACCTAATTGTCCTGAACTCATAGTAGATATGTGATGTTGTCCTGAGTTATTCCCAAGTTATGCTCTGATACCAACTTCTGTCACACCCCAAACTTGAAAACCGGGCTCACAAAATTTTTCATCGCCGAATCTGGCACCGATATCTTCCGTAGTACCCCATTCTCGGCTTCCGGCACCCATATACCAGGTTCCGATCCTGGGATCCTACAAGGAGAACTTTTCAACATAAATTTATTCTGTAACAAGCAGAACCATAAGCATAACCCACGAACAATAACCAAGACACCATCACAAAATCCACTATGATAAAAAAACTTTAAGGTATAATACGCATAAGGTGAAATACAATAATAGAATCGGAAGCTCTAGAAGTCCACTACACACTCCAATCCTAATGCTGTTGTGGCATCCTATCATCACCTGCATGCAACGGTTGTGCATAAGCTCACGAAAAGTTTAGAGGGTGGTGAGAGTGTGTGCGCAATATAAGTATGCTCAAAATGCAAAATCAGAGTAATGCGGGATATGCTAGTGAATACATGAATACTATCAGTCGTACCAAGGCTATGCGATACAAGGCATGAATGCTATTGGCCACATCAAGGCCATGCGATGCAAGGCGTGAATGATGTCGGACATATCAAGGCCATGCAATGCGAGATACAACTCAAGCATACAGTCCTCATCTGAATCGACATATCAATGTAGCTCATCAATAGAGTATCAAATATCAGTACAGTTTTCACTCTGAAAAATCACCGGGGTTTAGTACACGTCAAATGACACTACCCATTTTCCGAGCGCGCAATCCAAGTGAGCGTAAGAAACCTCACTATCCGCTTAGCCAATAGCCTGCCAATACCTATTTAGCATGTCGATAATGGACCCATTTATGAGTTGGTCATACTCAGCCTAGTAATGCCCCCTACCCTCCAGCGAGTAAGGCCACACCCCCTTCCAACCAACCATGACATAGTGGAGATGCAGCCTCCTAGTATTTGGCCCTCGTTCCCTCATGTATCCACTCAGTCTCGACGTTGGATTCATCCTCTAGTACCATCGGGTTTAGAGATTTTCACCCAGGGACATTTATGGCGCCTCGATGCTAGTAATAGTATTTTTGGTGTCTGAATATGCCATCCACAATATGTCTGTCGAGGCCACAGCCCTGATGTTGTTAGGGCGTATAGTAATTATGTCATACAAATGCGAGATGCATGAATCACACTGTCCAGTCATACAGTAATCCTGCACGTATACCGCGCTCATGTGGGCAACTCCTATCAATAAGTCCCATAAACAATCTACCCAATTGCATATGCTATGATCAGTCACTCCTCATATCAAGCATACATATGATACATATGGGCATGAATCATGGAGTTATACTAAGCATGTTATATGGTGATGAACTATCTTCATAACGAAGATGGACCTAGACGGCCTACATAAAACAAGTATGGGCCTAATAATGGGCCCTAGGGAGAGTTACAATGCGGGCATTTAATCATCATTGCTCTTACAATGTGGACGTCAAACCATCATTGCTCCCAATGCATGGCCCGCCATAAACATCATTAGATACATCATGGTAGAATCACACATCGCAATGGACCTCATATACATCACATTTGGCTCCACACAAAGGTCTCATATACGTCTCATTGGGCCTCACTCATGGTCCTTATATACATCACATCGGGCCTCAACCCACGGGCCTCAAATACATCACAATGGGCCTCATATACATCAGGTGAGCCACATCACATGGGCCTCACCAATGGGCCTCATATACATCAAGTGGGCTACATCAATGGGCTGCACCGATGGGCCTCATATACATCAAGTTGGCTTCATTAATGGGCTAATATATATCACATCGGGCCTCATTAAATGGGTTGCAATTGCATCAAGGTGGGCCTTAACGAATGAGCCACAAATTCATCAAGGTGAGCCTCATGGATGGACCACAAATACATCAAGGTGGGCCTCATCACATGGGCCGCACCAATGGGCCTTGAATACATCGAGTGGGCCATGTCACGCCCCAAACCTAAAAATCGAATTCACAGGAATCTTGATTGTCGAATCCGGTGCCGACAACCTCCGTAGTACCCCATTCTTGGCTCCCAGTGCCCATATGCCAAGTTCTGATCTTGGGATCTTATAAGGAGGATTTTCAACATGAATTTATCTCGTAAGAAGCATAACCACAAGTATACCCAAATCATAAGAACAACATCATCACCACATATCTACTAATATAATCATTTGAGTACAATGCTGAAAAGGAAATACATGCATATAATAAAATCTCCAGAAGCTCTACCGCACGCTCCTACCCCAGCTCAACTGCGTCCTATCATCACCTGCACACATCTATCGTGCATAAGCTTATAAAAAGCTTAGAGGGTGGTGTAAGTGTGTGCACAAGGTAAGTGCCAAGTATTCAATACAATGTCATAATCATACAATATCAGAGTAAGCAGAAATACCGACAAGTCCATGAGTCAAACAATATCAGAGTACGTAATACAAATCAGTTATGCAAATGAGGAGTCATAAAGAGCCAAATATCAGATGTCGAGGATGCAATGCAATATACAATTTCTGATGAGTTCACGAATACCGTCAGCTGTATCTAGACTATATAATTACAGAAACACAGTAACAAAAAATGCCATATGCCGCGGATGTAATGCAATATGTGGTGCGAATGGAATGACCATGCTGGAGTGTGAAGTCGGGATGATAGTACGTAGTATCGCAAGCTACGAGGTCTATCACAAAGGACTTCTATCCAAACCAGTCCCATGCCTAAATTTGGATAGTTAGACTCAATGTGGCGAACTCTTGATCTCAGGTTAGTCACACGCCCAATCGAAATCCTGGCCATGCGAAGGTACATAATAATTAGTTGTGCACCACCAGTCCAAGTGGATAGTGAATGAATGAATGAGTATCAACTCCTACTCAATAAGTCCACATATCAGTACAGTTCCTCTTTGGGATCATCACCGGGGTCTCTTACATGCTACGCCAGCTTGTCGCCCCTATCCGAGGGCACAACTGGATAAGTGGAAGAGACCTCACTATCTGCTTGTCGATATCGGGCCCGGCTCATCAATAGCGGACCTATTCCTCAAGTTGGTTAAACTCAACCTAGACATTGCCCCCTCACTCAGGCGGGTAAGGTCACACCCCCTCCTAACCGACCACGACATAGTGGGAGACACGACCTACTGGTATACGGCCCTTATGCGCTCATATATATCCACTTAGTCTTGACATTGGGGCATCTCCTGGCCACGGAGGTTTAGGAATTTTCACCCAAGGAAGTCTATGGCGCCCATATGCTAGAACCAAACATTTTTGATGTCCTATTAGGCCATTCATGATATGCCTGTGGAGGCCACGACCCTGATGTTGTTAGGGTGTATAGTACTCATAACATACAATGTAAGATGCATGAGTCATACAATTCAGTCATGCATCAATCCTACGCATACCATGCGTTCATATAAGACAATCTCCGCCTATCAGGGAGTCTCATAACAACCTGCCCAATGACATATGCAATGGTCAATCACATCTCATAACAAACATGTAGATGATGCGTATGGGCATGTGTCATGATGTTATGCTATCACATACTCATAATCAGTATCAATAACCGACATCAACAATCGACCTCAACAATATGGACATTTAACCAACATTGTCCCCAAGGGATGGCCCACATAGGGCCTAACATATAGTGGACCCATGGCCTCACACAAGAGCTTAATACGCATCACGATGGGCCTCTCACATTGACCGAATATACATTACAATGGACTCCATCGCCGGCCCTCAAATGCATCACAATGGGCCTGAACTATGGGTCGCATATACATCAAATAGGCCTCGACAATCGACCTTGGCAATCGAAATTGGCCTCGACAAATGAAATCGGCCTTAACAATCAGAATCGACACTCGGAATCGATCTCGATACTCAGCCTCGAGAATCGGAATTGACCTATACAATAAGAATCAACCTCGACAAATCGGAATCAGCCTATACAATCGGCGGCCTTGATACTCGGCCTCGACAATCGAAATTGGCCTATACAATCGGCCTCGACAAATCGGGATCAGCCTTGATACTCGGCCTCGACAATCAAAATCAGCCTATACAATCGGCCTCGACAAATCGGGATCGGCCTCGATACTTGGCCTCGACAATTGGAATCGGCCTATACAATCGGCCTCGACAAATCGGGATCAACCTTGATACTCGGCCACGACAATTGGAATTGGCCTATACAATTGGCCTTGATAATCGAAATCGGTAAATCAGTCATGTCAATCGAAATCAGCAGTCAGCCACAACAATCGGGATCGATCGATAATCATAATCGACAAATCAGTCACGTCGATCGAAATCGATAATCGGGATCGATCGATAATCAGAATCGACAAATTGGTCACGTCAATCGGAATGGGGAATCGGCCACGATAATCGAGATCAATCGATAATCAGAATCGGCAAATCGATCATGTCAATCGAAATCGGCAATTGGCCACGGCAATCAGGATCGATCGATAATCAGAATCGGCAAATCAGTCACGTCAATCGGAATCGACAATCAGCTACGACAATCGAGATAGATCGATAATCAGAATCTCCAAATTGGTCACGTCAATCGAAATCGGCAATCGGCCATGACAATCGGGATCGATCGATAATCAGAATCAGCAAACTGATCACGTCAATCGGAATCTGCAATCGGCTACGACAATCGGGATCGATCGATAATCAGAATAGGCAAACCGATCATGTGAATCAGAATTGGCAATCGGCCACGACAATCGGGATCGATCGATAATCAGAATCGGTAAACCGATCATGTCAATCGAAATTAGCAATCGGCCACAACAATCTGGATCGATCGATAATCAGAATCGGCAAACCGGTCACGTTAATTGGAATTGGCAATCGGCCATGACAATTGGGATCGATCAATAATCAAAATCGGTAAATTGATCACATCAATTGGAATTGGCGATCTGCCACGACAATCGGGATCGATCGATAATCAGAATAGGCAAATCTGTCACGTCAATCGGAATCAGCAATCGGCCACGACAATCAGGATCGATCGATAATCAGAATCAGCAAATCGGTCACGTCAATCGGAATCGGAATCAACAATCGGCCACTACAATCGGGATCGATCGATAATCAGAATCGGCAAATCGGTCATGTCAATCGAAATCAGCAATCGGCCATGATAATCAGGATCAATAAATAATTGGAATCGGTGAGAATGGGCCTAACAAGGCCTAATGAAAGGTCATAATGTGGACATTCAACCATCATTGCCCATCAATGTGGACATTTAACCATCATTGCTCCTAAGGAGTGACCTACATATAGAGTCAAAACATATAATGAGCTCGTGGCCTCACGTATGAGTCATATACACATCAAGTGGGCCGCATCGTATGGGCCTCGAATACATCACAATGGGCCTCGCTTATGGGCCTCGAATACATCACATTGGGCCTCGCCCACGGGCCTCAAATACATCACATTGGGCCTTGCCCACAGGCCTCGAATGCATCACATTAGGCCTTGCCCACAGGCCTTGAATACATCACATTGGGCCTTGTCCATGGGCCTTGAATACAATAAGTGGGTTGCATCAATGGGCCTCATACACATCAAGTGGGCTACACCAATGGGCCGCGCTAATGGGACTCATACACATCAAGTGGGCTGCATCAATGGGCCGCACTAATGGGCCTCATACACATCAAGTGGGCCCTACTCATGGGCCTCAGATTCAAGCAAGTGGGCTCCATCATATGGACCCCAAATATACATAGGTGGGCCCTATCACACGGGCCTAAAAATATAAGGCAGGTGGGCCCTATTACATGGGCCATAAATATATCACATGTGGGGTCCATGGGTTGGACGACACTGATAAGACACTCACATCATGCGGGGGCCACGTGGATGGATGATGTGAATATACAACACGTCACAAGGTGGGCCTCACATCCAAGGGATGAACGGCGAGGGTATAGAGTACATACATCATGAAGGAGTCCGCCACCATCCCTACCCGATGGACGGTGTGAATAAACAATACATCAAGGTGGTCCCAAGTATTAGAAAACAGATGGACGGCGTGAATATACAATGCATACAGGAGGTGGGGTCCAGTAGTTTGGACGATCGTGATACAACCCATACATCAGGTGCGTCTCACCATCTGGACAGATACATCACGGTAAGTCCTACACATCACCATCTAGTCCAGATGGACGGTGAGAATAGAATACATACATCAAGGTTGGGACCCATAGAACTTACTGGCGTCACCACAGCAGCCTATAGTTGTGTGTGGTTAACTAGCCAATCTGCTCCACTCATCAGGTGGGTGGATCTCCACCGTCCAGTTCTGTTGGACGGTACAGATATAATAAATACATCATGGTGGGTTCCACGCGGAGGACAGATGGACGACATGGATCATAAAATATACATCATGGTACGGCCCATGTTGTAGCGTCCAGACAGACGGTCTAGATGAAACGCTGGGTCCCCACCATCCAGATGGATGGTGGGAATGAGATACATATATCATGGTGGGTCACACCGTCCCACATGCAAGGACGGTGTGGATGTGATCAGACCCACCGAACTTGTTGTTTCAATACAGCAACTGTATAACAGGAGTGAGGTACTCTAACCAATCGGCTTCCCAAATGGGTGGGTCTCTTGCACTGGAGGCAGTTTGTCTAGGTGCGCCCCACCTCCAGTGACCACAGGTGTCACCAAGGTGGTCCAGCACGGATGGACGGGGTGGATTAAAACCCCTACATCAAGGTGGAATCCCACATGGGGCTAGAAGCGTGAATAAAACACTTAGATCACGGTGGATCCCACATCCTCAGATGGACAGTGAGGATGCCACAAGTGTACACCAGGGGTCCCACCATCTTGAACGGTAGGTGAAAAACCCATATATCATAGTGGATCCCACTGTCCAGATATTGGACGGTGAGGATACAACATATATATCATGGGTGGGTCCACATGGTGGCCCACCAGAACTTTATTATTATTATATATATTATTATCATATAATATATCATTCATATCAACGTCCAGAGCTGGACGCCCATAGACAGATGGTCTGGATTTCAACACAGGCATACAAGGTGAGCCCCACGTATGTATGGCCACACGTGCCATCAAGGTGTGCCCACGTTCCTCATCAAGCTGACATTTGTATTTTCCTTTATCCAGATTTGTCCCGAGCGGACAGACAATGGCTTGTCCACCGGACGTCAGGGAGGTAGGCCCCACGAATGGGACGGTCTGGATGATACATCATGGTGAGGTCCACAACATATGGGGAAGAGAGAGAAATAGGGAGAGATATCGATGAGAAGGGGAGGGACCCCGCCACTATGGGCCCTCCCTATATAATGCATACATCAAGATGGGTCCCACTATAAGTGGGCCTTTAAATCATAAAATTACTCACCTTTGATCTTCTTGGACCTCTTCTTCCATCAACGCATCCTAGAGCTCCGAGGGATGCATTTCAACGGTGGAGATGATCATTAGATGGTGGAGATGGAAGGTAGGAAGGTGGGCCACACTAGCTTTCTCATAGGAGCCATGGACGTTGGACTCTCATGGAGTTGCTTGAAAATGGAGACAGAGAATGAGAGAGAAAGGGGGGTGATGGGAGAGAAGGATAGTGAGTGATGGGGTGTGATGGGTGAGAGATGGGTGATGGGTGATGGATGTGTACTTGTGTAAGGGAGAGAGTTAACTTTAGGTAAGGTTGTGTAAGAGAGGGATGGGTTGGGTTGCTTGTACTTGATTGATGGATTGATGTGATGTTTCGTAGAGATTCTCTCGGTATTTGCAACTCGCGGCATTTTTCTCAAACTGAACGCAGGCCCACATCTTCTGACCTGGATATCGGATTGGTGCGCAAGTCATGGCGTTGGAACCGCAGATACGGCGTGGTCACAATGATACAAGTCTCAAGTTGAGCCGACTCTGATATACGGGACACGACTCAGGATTGTGCGCAAACGCCAATAACAGATCGCGGGTCGTCAGAATTCGACCGGGAGGACCGTGAAGGCCTACAGAACGGTACGGGCTATGATATGGGTATTACAGGCCACATCCACGGGTCACACCAATGGGACTCGCCATTTACACCATTCATCTATTTTAGAGATCTTTTTAGAGTATTACCCAAAAATAAATCACATCGGAAGATCATCTAGACCATACCACAAATAACAGTGGAGATAATGATTTCCACCCTTAAAATTACCAGGGCCCACCATAGCATTTATTTTCCATCCAACCTGTTCATACGGTCACAAAGACCTAAATTAAGAGGAAAAAAAATATCATATTGATCCAGAACTTTTGTGATCCCTAAAGGATTCCAAGGTAGGCGTTCAATTCTCCACTATTTTCTACAGTGTGGTCCACCTGATACATCTGCCTCATTTTTTTGTCTCAGGGCTTAAGACGAGCTCGTCGATTGGCTGGACAGTTTGGATCTAACACAAAATTCATGATCAGGCCCATAAGCCTCGCTGACGTCAAAGCAGCAGTGGTGGGCTGCTGGCCCTCCGTCTAGGAGATGGACGTCTGGATATAGAATACATGCATAAAAAGGGGGGGCACTGTCCCTAGCAGATGGATGGCGTGGCTGCAACGATCATCACGGTGCACCCCATGCAGCACTGTCCAATGAAGAACGGTGCTGATATACAATACTTACATTAAGGTGGGCTCCCACAGTGGATGGACGGTGTGCAGATACAACACATACATCTAGTGGGGTCCACGTGCACATGCTGGACATAGCACACGTCAGGTGGGGTCCATAGATAGACGGTGCAGATAAAGCACTTACATCACAGTGGTTTCCACTGTCCAGACCACTGGACGGTGGAGATAATACTCATATATCATGGTGCATCCCACCGTCCATACAGCTGGAAGGTGAGGATAGAACCCAAATATTAGGGTGGGTCCCACGTACACATTCAAAGAGAATGGGATAGATCTAAATTTTAGGTGGGACCCACATAGCTTGCTGACGTGCAGTACAGCAGCTTCCTAGCTGCGAGGGTCCCACTTGCTGACGTAATACAGCAGCTACATGGCTGAATGGGTCCCGCCGTCCTGGCTTCAACGGATGGTGTGGGTTAACACATCATCATGGTGGGTCCACACGTGTGGCGAGATGTGGTCCTCGAGAGTGTGGCCCACCCAAGCTTTGGATCAACTGATATTTGTGTTCTTACTTCACCCATGGCAGCGGGATGGGCCCAACACATAGATGGTCTAGATCAAGTGGGCTACATTCCATCACAAAAGAGAGAGAGAGAGAGAGAGAGAGATAAAGAGAGAGATCAACACATTAGAGGGACCTCGCCACTATGGGCCCCTCTTTGTTACAACACAAATATCAAGATGGGTCCCACCACAAGTGGGCCCTACATACAAATGAAGGTCCTACGCTACTATCGCCCGCCAATTGGCGTTCTTCTTTAGCTCCTTGGAATGCTAACCTCCCAAGCTCCTTCTTTAATGGAGGATGATGAAGTTAGGATGGTTGGATGGTGATATGTGGGGGGGGGGGGGGGGGGGGGGGGAAGAAGTGGGCCACACCTAGCTCTTTGGAATAGCTTGGATGTTGGTCTCTTGGTTTCTTGGGAGTGAAGAGAGAAATGAGAGAAAGAGAGAAGTGATGGGATGAAAAGGTGATGGAGTGATGGGTGTAAGGAAGGGATAGGTGGAGAGAGAGAGTTAACTTTGGGAATGGGAGAGGTATGGGTGTTATAAGGGGAGTGGTGGGATGTGTACTTGACTTAAGGTGATTGATTGATGTGATGAGTTGTATAGATTCTCTCAGAATTTGCAACGTGCGGTGTTTTCCTCGAAATACACGCGAGGCCACAACTCTTGGCCCGGGTATCGCATCGGAGCGTGAGACGCGGCGTTGGAACCGTGGTGATGGCGCGGTCACTAGGGTATAAGTTTAAGGTCAAGTCAACTTTGATATACATGATGTGACTTAGGGTCACGTACAAATGCCAATTACAGGTCCCGAGTTGCCAGAATTCGACCGAGAGGATCGCGAGAGTCTACGCAATGATAGGGACTACGATACGGGTCTTATAGCTCTCCCCTCCTAATAAAAATTTCGTTCTCGAAATTTACACAATCATCGCAACTAGACATAACTCATAAGGAAGAGAAAACTTAACATCATATATAATCAGAGACAACATACAAGATACAATATTTAATCAATCATTAAAGAGATGGGGATAGCGCTCTCGAATCTCGGTCTCGTGCTCCTAAGATGCCTCATGAACACCATGGTGACCCCACTGAACCTTTACCAAGGGAATGACCTTGGTTCGGAGGACCTGCTCCTTCCAATCAAGGATACGAACTGGCTGCTTGATGTAAGAAGTATCCTCATGAACCTCTAACGGCTACCAATCAGTAATAGGAACTACGTCTGACCCACACTTCCGCAACATAGATACATGAAAAATGTTGTAGACGCCAGATAACTGAGATGGCAAGGCAAGACGATAGGCCATGGCGCCAACGCGTCCAGTGATCTTGAAGGGTCCTATAAATCTCGGGGCAAGCTTGCCCTTCACTCCAAATCGAGTAATCGGATATTCATGGAGATAATTGTTTTAAGTGAGAAGATAACCTAAAGTGTTCCAATACTTCCAAATCTTTCTAGGCTCTTACCTATTTAAATTTATGCATCTTCTAAGTGGTTCATCACTCTATGAGCATTCAAATACTCCATTTATGGAAGAACTTGGCATCTCATATTCTCTAGAAGTTAGACTAAGGGCCTATTTGTTAACGCTGAATTTTTGCACTTAACACGGAATTGGAAAAATGTTCCGTGTTTAGTGGTGTTTGTTAATGCGTTGTTAACAAGGAAGAAGGAAAGCGTGAGTGGTTTTTCGCTGAATTCTTTCCGCAATAGGAATCTGCCTTAATGTTAATGGTGAACGTGGAATGCGCTCCATAAGTTTTTCTATTAAAAAAATTGCTTCCAAAATTCCCCCTCTTTGAATTGTTTACGCAAAACAAAACTAACTTTTAACATGTAAAACTTTTTTATGCCCCACCATGATTTATGTGTTTGATCCACACCGTCCATCAACTTTTTCAAATCATTTAAGGTGTGAGTTAGAAAAAGAGGCAGGTCCAAGGATTAATTGGACCACAAGATGGGGATTGAACGTCCACCATTAAAAACTTCTTCGGAGCTGGAGAAGTTTCGGATCAAGCTGATATTTGTGTTTTCACTTCATCCACGTCACATGACCTAATGAATAGGTTGGATGGTAAAAAAAAAAACATCACAGTGGCTCTTAGAAAGGTTTTAAGAGTGGATGTCATTATCACTACAATATCCTTTGGTGTGGTTCACTGGAGCTGTGGACCTACTTCATCTTTAAGATCATATATTAAAATAATATGAGAAAAACGATGAACAGGTTAGATAAAATTCTTACATCATGGTGGGCCCCACAGAGCCCTGCCCGGACAGTAATCCATCCGGGCGGGTGTGAGGCCCATATCCTAGCCTGTACTGTTCCGTAGGCTTCAGCGGTCCTCCCGGTAGAATTTCAGCGACTCGCGATCTATAATCGGTAGTTGCGCGCGACCCTGAGTCATATCCTTTATTCCAGAGTCGGCTTGACCCGAGACTTGTACTCTAGCGATCGCGCCGTCACCGCGTCTCACGCGCAGAGGCGATGCCTAGGCCAGGAGATGTAGGTTTGCGTTCAGTTCGAGAAAAATGTTGCGCGTTGCAAACACCGAGAGAATCTCTAATCAAATCAATCTCATCAATCACCACATCATATCAAGTACAACACCATCCCCATAGTCAACTCTTTCTCTTACACACCCTTACATGTCAAGTACACATCACCCATCCCTCTCTCTCTCTTTACATCCCATCCTCTGTCTCTCTCATTTCCCCATTTTCAAGCAAGCAACTCAATGTCCATGAGAGAGCTTTGTGTGGCCCACTTGCTACCTCTCATCTCCACCATCCAAAGAACATCTCGACCGTTGAAAATGTCCCCTTGGAGCTCTAGATCGTGTTGGCAGAAGAAGGAAGAAGAGATCATAGGTGGGTAATCTTGTATTTGTCTTTTTGTGATTTAAGGGCCCACATTGGTGGGACCCATCTTGATGTATGCGTTGTATAGGGAGGGTCCATAGTGGCAAGGTCCCTCCCCTTCTCACCGATCTCTCTCTCTCTCTCTCTCTCTCTCTCTCTCTCTCTCTCTCTCTCTCTCTCTCCCTTTGATGCCGAGTGGCCCACCTGATGCGTGTGATATATCCACGCCATCCATCACTGTGGAGCCCACTTTGATGTATGTGGTGTATCCACACCGTCCAGTAGCTTAGACGGTGAGACCCACCGTGACGTATGTGTATCATCCACACCGTCTATCCACGGTGGAGCCCACTGACATATGTATTGCATCCCTAGCTGCCCAGTCCGTGGGGCCCATGTGACATGTATTTTACCCTAGCCATCCACCAAGTGGCCAGATTGCTGACCGTCCAAACATGGGACGTCAGCAGCAGACGCTGCTGGACAGTGTGAAGGGAAGAAATTAATATTAGCTTTATCCCCATCGGGTGGGCCACACTGTTGTGGCACCACCCTAATGTATGTATTTTATCCACCGTCCATCAGGGACGGTGGTACTCCACCTACTAATCTGTGCATCCAGCCGTCCGTCCATTGTTGGACGCTGGATGCTGGATGCAGGATGATAATAATAATAATGGTATTATATAATATATATTATATATTGATATAATATATCTGGTAGGCCCCACGTGGGACCCACCTCTGTAAGCGGTTTGGCTGGTGCTGCTATAGTGTAGCCAGCACGTGGAACGTCCATCCTTCACCCATGCAAAACACATGGGGCCTCCCTGCTGCACGTGTGAAATCCTCACCGTCCAGCAAGGACGGTGGGATCCACCGTGATGTGAACATTTTATCCACGCGCCCTGCAACCATGGCTCCACACGTGGGACCATCATTATAGGTGTTCTACACCGTTGCACGTCTGGACCCCACATCAGCAACGTTGCTGCTGTGTTTGAATTCAGCAGTTCTGTGGGTCCATGTGATACCCACGCTGTCCTTGATGGTGGGACCCACATTTGATATACATGTTACATCCCTATCGTCCAGAGGTTTGGGACGGTGGGCCTGATGTATGTGTTGTATACACATCGTCCATCCATGGAACCACCTCTGTGCATCTTTTGTATCTACACCGTCCATCTGTTTTGTCCTCACCATCCATTGCTTGGACGGTGGGTCACATGGATGTAAGTGTTTTATCCATTCCGTCCGCCCATGGGACGTGGACCCCACCTGTACGTGTGATCCCCACACCGTCCATTGCTCGCATGTGGGACCACCTTGATGTTTGTATTGCATCCACGCCATTCGTTTTTGGACGTGGACCCTCCATCATAATGTAAGTGTTGTACCCTCACTTTCCATGTAGGACTGTGGACCCCACCGTGATGTGTTACCCACCACGATGCATGTGTTGTATCCATACCATCCAACCATTGGAGAGATCGTTTTATGGCATGAGTAAAAGAATGAGTTAGATCTCAAGTTCAAGTGGACCCCACCATTTATAATAATAGTGTACAGTAATACACATATTACACCTATAACTATTGAAATAATTTTTGGTGTGGTCCAAGCCCACTTGGGGCCCATTGGTGCAGCCCATCCATGAGGCCCATCATGATGTATATTTGAGGTCCATGTGATAGGGCCCACCTGCCTTGTATTTGAGGCCCATATATGGGGCCCACCTGCTTGAATCTGAGGCCCATGGGCAAGGCCTGATGCAACCCATAGTGATGTGTAGTAGGCCCATGTGAGTAGCCCATATTGATGTGTGTTAGGCCCGTGTGAGCAGCCCATTATGATAAATTTCCGGGCCACGTGTTGAGGATCATTGTGATGTATTTTTGACTCGTATGATGAGGACCCATTGTGATGTATTCGAGGCCCATGGTTGAGGCCAAATGCGATGTATGTACAGCCTGTTACATTGTATATGAATCCCTTATATGGGCCACTCCTTGGGAGTAATGTTGGTTAGATGTCCACATTGATGGACAATGATGGTTAAAAGTCCTCATTGTGACCTTCCCTTAGGCCCTCGGTTAGGCCGATTCTGATTCCAATTGTCCAGGCCGAGTATTAAGGCCGATTCCGAGTTGTTGAGGCCGATTGTATAAGTCGATTCTAATTTGTCGAGGCCGATTGTATAGGCCGATTCCGATTGTCGAGGCCAAGTATCAAGGCCGATTTCGATTTGTCGAGGCCGATTCTGATTGTCGAGGCTAAGTGTTGAGGCCGATTCCAATTGTCGAGGCCGATTTGATTTGTATAGGCCGATTTCAATTGTCCAGGTCAAATATCGAGGTCGATTCCAATTTGTCGAGGCTGATTGTATAGGCCGATTCCGATTGTCGAGACCGATTCCGATTTGTCGAGGCCGATTGTATAGGCCGATTCCAAATGTCGAGGCCGAATATCGAGGTCGATTTCAATTTATCGAGGCTGATTGCATGGCCGATTCCGATTGTCGAGGCCGATTCAGATTTGTTGAGGCCGATTGTATAGGCCAATCCCAATTGTCGAGGCTAAATATTGAGGCCAATTCCGATTTGTCGAGGCTGAGTATCGAGGCCAATTCCGAGTTGTCGAGGCCAATTGTATAGGCCAATTCCGACTGTCGAGGCCGAGTATTGAGGCCGATTCCGATTTGTCGAGGCCGATTGTATAGGCTAATTCCGATTGTCGAGGCTGATTATATAGGCCGATTCCAATTGTTGAGGTCGAGTATTGAGGTCTAAGTGCAATGGTTATTTGTTCCTTTGATTGTCAAATTTTGTTGTGTCAAAACCATAGTCTGTCTTGTGTAGCACATTGATATATATGTTCAAGGTAATGCATCACATGTACGAGGACAATGCTTCAAGTCAAGAACAAAGATTTACTTTAAAAAATGCAAGATTAAGTATATTGTTCACTCCTATAAGCTTCAAAGTTCAAAGCTTTAAAGCAACATTGAAAGACAAGCAACTATTCATACTCAAGACTCAAGGTGAAGTACAACTCAAGAACTACAAATTTAAGCTTCAAAAGATCTCAAGTTCAAGCTCCATTATGTGTCGAGATCTCAAGCTTCATGAACTTCAAAGACCATCTATCATTTGAAGAAAAGAACGTTCAATGTTCATACATCATGTCCGAGGTATGGAAGACCTTAGATTGACCTTAGGGTAGGTCATTTTGAATACAAAATTTAAATTAAATTACTTTATAAGTATTTGGTTTATTCTTCGACTAGTCTTGGACTCTGTTTGACTAGTACTAGCACTGGCTCGACCAGTCCAAGAAATTCTACGACCAGTCTTAAGTTGTTGCAAATTTTCAGAATTTTTTGGTTAAGCTACAACCAGTCCTGGAGACTGCTCGATCGGTCGTGTGAATAGTGCACGATTTGTTCACGACCAGTCTTGCAGCCACAACTCGAAGTCCAGTAACTGGTTCAGCCTTCTCATGACCAGTCGAGGACATGTCATGACCAGTCGTGGAGACCACACGACCAATCGTGCAGGGCCTACGACCAGTCGTGGAACGGTTTTATCCGATCACGCTCAAAATTTCAAAATGTTGTTGGTCTTACGACCAGTCGTGGACGCGATTTCTTTATCTATAAATAGAGCACGTTTTTCAAAGTTTGATAATTCAATTCAAGTATAATCAAGTCATCAATCTGAGAGATAAGTTAGTATTCTTTTTAAGCTATATTGTGCTTATTTGATATTCTCTTTTAATAGCTTTTTATATTTGATTTTGTATTCTGCATTCCAATCTGATTTGAAAGAGGGATTGAAGTATTCCCACTTCTTGGAATCAAAATCAAATAGAGCTAACCCAACTTGATTTAATTTAAAATCAATTTAGAATCTAGAACCATTTCATAAGTGAGTATTGGACATTGAACTACTTGTAACGCCCCGAATCTTCAGGACCCGAGTACACGACCCATTTCCCAAAAACCTGAGTGTTAACCTCAAAGGATGGTCAAATTCAAGTTTTTTTTTTTTTCTTTCATCTATCAGAGTAAGCAGATGAGCGTAGAATGGACAAGTCAGCATAAAGGAGAATTTGCATTTAAATTTAGAATATACAAAGGTTGCCCATGATGACTTATACAAACCAATGTCTCCAAATTAACAAGTACAAGAATTACATGATTCAGTACACGAGAAATAGTAGAATGCAAGTAAATTTGAGCCGTAAGACTCCTCAGCTCCTCGAGGTAGATACAACCATGCAACCCTGTCACTTGTACCCGGCTCCTCATCAGCCTGAACCTGAAATTCACTTAAGCCATCTGTGCTACCGTACGGTTATATTTATTTGATGGATGAGTGACCAACTCAGTGTGAATTTTTCTCAAAATTACACACCGCCGCATTAGGTATGCATAATTATAAAACAAAGCATACAAAACAATACATGATGCAGGTCTTATTAGGTGCATGGATGCGTGAAATATGCAATCATGCCCCGGGGACGCTCATTGGTGCAGACAGTGGGTCGTCACCCATGTAATCATTGAACTTGAGAAACATCATCCAGTCGAAATCATCGAACCTAGGAAACATCATCCAATCGGAACAATATGTACATCACGTACGATAGCAATAGATGCTGGTCTGTGCCACGTATGCATGATTAGTTAATCCATTATTAATCCAATTACAACCAGCTAATTTAAATAAGCTCACGGTCACTACAGGGGGCACATGGCCCAGCGTAGGCCGGCGGCTCGAGCATAGTGTCCCATTACCACCATCCCCGGCTCATGAGACTACCACCTTCGGATGTTAATGGAACCCATCCACTAATGGCCACTCATATTACAATATATGAGGCTTACCATCGCATGGTTGCACAGTATAAAACATCGAACCTATATAGAAAAAATATCAAAACAAAACCACGTAGGGCGAGTATCAAAATATGCCACATAGGGCCGATATCAAAACCATATGATAAAAACCATCCTTAAACAAAAATTGGGCACAATAACCCTGGATGGTAGGCCCACATCAATGATCCATCTAGACCACCATTAAATAACCACTAGATCGAAGGTCCATTACGATCACAACTAGTAAAGTTACATCCCAAGTGTGGGTATACATTCATATGTGGTAATTCCCACTAATGTACCAGTTTAAGTTCCATAAGAAATCCACAAAAAGAAATCCACAAGCCTGACCAATTATACATGATAATCATAAAGCATGTAATACATCAATTCAATTTTCACCAGCTAACACATGTGATTATAAAGGGAGATATCAATTATGAATTTAAATAAAAACTATAACTTAAGCTAATGAGAAGATAGAAAGCTCAAGGGGAAGAATCATCACCTTATACTTGCGATCGCTTACTAGCGTCGCAAGGTGTTTGCGCCTTTAGAATTGAATCTTAACACATTTCATGAACTTGTACCATTAGATCCAAGTTCTACATACCACCTAGGGTTTAAGATCGTAGCCTAGGGTTATCTTTTAGGGTCTTTAGTGTAGAATTAGGGTTTTATCTTAAGGTTTAGCTATAGGCTTTAGATTCAATGATTTGAATTCTATGTAGTATATTAATTAAAATTAAATCTTGATAATTACAAGAATACTATTAGCGCTAGGGTTATAACTCATATCTGCTACTATGTTAATAATGATAGTTCATAAACTCATATAAAAATACTGACATTAGATTCTACACCTAGATCCAAACTCGATACAAACAAGAGTATCGACCTAGGGTTTAGATTCTCTAGGTCTAAGATTTCATCCTAGAATTTAATTATATGCTTAGGATTTGAATTCTGAATCATTATTATTAATAATATTATTATTATTATCATACTATGGATCAATTAATATTCACATTAATGATGGTTCATAAGTTCGTATTTGAATGTACCAACATTCTCATAAAAACTAATATTCTCTTAGATAATATAAGTAATAATAATAATAATAGAATTCCTATAAATAGTGCTATAATAAGGACTAATGTCATTAATACTAAAAGTTTCAAAGCGATCGTTAATATTAGTAATATACTTAATGTTAGCTAACAAGGCACTAATGGTTATCGTAATAAAATGAATAGCATGCTCTAATCATTAACGATAATATTTAAGGTAGATAAAACAAAACTCAAATATTTAATAATGATAATCTTTATATGTAGTGACTAATATTGTTATAGATAATCTACTACCGGTCATTTAAATATAATCTTAACAATTCTAATGATGATTGTGATAATAACAATATAACCAAAATAATCTTTATATGGAAAGGAAATATGGCTCACCTAGTTGACTCAGTTCGAGTCGAGTTGACTCGGCTCAACACGACCAACTCAAAAACCCAACTCTCTTTTTTTTTTTCCTTTTCTTCTTCTCCATTTTTGTTTCACCTTGCTGGAACTCCAGCAACATCTGGATCGGCCCAAACCTGACTTGACTCAACACCCCAACTCGCCGAGTCGACTCTCTCTCTCTCTCTCTCTCTCTCTCTCTCTCTCTCTCTCTCTCTCTCTCTCCCCTCTTCTCTCCTTCCTCGACTTTTTTCCCTTTCTTTATTTTCTTTATTTTCCCTTGTTGGAAGTTGGGCAGAGCTGAGTCAAGGCTCGACTCAGCAGCTCAGAAGGCTGACCTGACCCTAGTAGCTGCTGTGAACAATAGACCTAGACAGTCACTCGTCTAGCGAGCCAGGTGTCCTGGTGTGGCCTCGGGATGACCGTATGGACTCAACGCAACAACGCTCGTTCTCTCCTCTGTCTTACCTGCTTTCTCTTTCACTCCAGGGTCATCACCAGACGATGAGAGCTCGAAAACCGCATGCTCGAACCGAGTCTGACTCGGTTTGAAACGGCGGGGAAGATGATCCGTTTTCATGGCATATTCCCTTCCACAGCTTCTTTCTTCAATCAGACAGTGTAGGAGGGTCCTTAAGGATGCAATAGAGCTTGCAGACGTATCGGACCATACGTTTGAAGAGCATTGGGTGGTGGGTTTGACGGTTGGAGGGAAACAGCAGGTCTTTGATTGTGGCTGTGAAAATGGAGGGCGGGCTACAGTTCTTCGATCCCCACGCCCTTTATGCTCGCCCTAACCTGTTCTAGACCGTCGGATTAGCACTCAGGGGTCCGGATCTTCTTTGGCCGAAACCGCCCTCAAAACGGTGGATAAGATGGAAACCGGTCATGGTTTCATTTGGAAAGCCTTAAGCGAATGGGACGACCGAGATCTCTTTAGGATGGAGGGTCGAGATGGCATAGGAGCAGCTCACGTGGATCACTGAGCTGGCTGGGAGAGCAGTTTCCTCTTTTGGAAGTGGTGTGCTTGCAGGACTGGATTGCAGCTAGGATCGTGTGTCCGCACGTGCATCAAAATTAGTTTTGATAGTTGGGTTTTGGTCAGGGCTAAAGGACGCACGCAATGGATAGTTCAAATCATCCATGGCGATGATCCTGGTGGGCCATTGAACGTCCTAAACTGGCATTGTCCGTCGGCCTGTTCAAACCAAAGAGAGAGGAGCTCTTTCTTTATAAGGAAATTTCGTTCAAATGGGTTTTTACCGCACCTGCTAGTACGGTGCACGTCCAGCACATTGGCTGAGGTGCACACGCATCATGTGAGTGGGGTCCACAGTGATGTTTTTAAGAAATCCGCTCCATCCATTCCACTTTAGAGGCTCTTATTAGGCCCTCATACAAAAAACCAAGAAGATCCAAGGCTCAGGCGGGCCATAAAAATTGACTTGTAATTTTAAAGTGTTGGTTATGTTGATTTGGTGGTCGGATTAATTTCAATCCAAGCATCAACGATCAAAAAGGTTCTAATGGGCTATTTATAGGATTTTCATAATAGGTTATTAACCAAATACTAAGACTAACATTAATGTGAATTTCATTATTCTTAATTCATTATAAACTATCTATTATTATCATTATTCCTTTTACCTTTATTATTATTATTATTATTATTTCCTTCACATGTGCATGCACTTTTGATCATATTGTGGGTCCCAGTTGTAGATTATTAGGACTATCCATCTCATGCTTTTATGTTATTAAATATTTAATCATTATTACATGTACATTTTTATTTATTCATCCTTATTTATTTATTTATTTATTATTATATCTAGGTGTAGAATGTGGGACTACTCATCATGCTACATACTCTAACATTAGGGTTGCTTTGTATTTAAAGTGAGCTATACCACGTGAATCTCTAATTACCAAACCACGATTTACTAAACATTCAAATAATCCAATGATTGGATTGACTAATATTTAATTATCAAAATCCCATAAGACCTTAAAAATGTTTTTGGTGTGATCTGGGAATTGGATATGAAAACAGATAATCCAATTCATATTTTCAAGTGATGGATCGTCCTTTGGGACGTTGTAAGCTTGGTGAATGGTGGTTTCGTGATTTAGGACTGTAAATCCATAATTCAGTTAGATTTGTCCGTCAATGTAGTTGGGATCCTAGGAAAATAGGTTTCTTTAGTGGTATGATGATCCATCTTGGGAATCGACAGATAGGTAGCTTGATGTATGGATTGGGACCATATTGAGTGGTTGGATTTAGGCTAGGATGAACGTGAATGACCACTTAAGCCTAGCTTGTATTTATCCTAGGTTTGGTTATATGGTAACACCCGAGTATAGAAAATACGGGGTGTTACACTTCTATTCGAACTTCTACTATGATTTGGTTTTTCTGGGTTGCAACAAAAGGAGAAATCCAGGTATTTTACATTTGTGTAAATCTTCTGTTTTTGGTTTCTTTTGAGATTAAGCCAGAAAAATCTCATTGTTTTGGTTTATCTGAATGATTCAGAAAACTCAGAGTGTGGGGTTTTTGAATTGTGTAAGCCCACTTGAAAGACACAATTGTGAGGGTTTTAGGTGAACCTGGAAAAACCTATTTCTATAGTGAACGCTAATATCCACAGTGTGAGGATATTATGAGTGGAGTAGCTATGTGGCTGTTGTTTAACAGTTTGTGTACACACAGGCAAACCACTATAATTCTTTTTATTTTGTGGATGTGTGATTTATTTTCTATATCTTTTATCATTCAATATTGTGGGATATATGTGTGGATGTGAATGTTGTAATAGCCTAGATTTCCCTTGCTATTTATTTATTTATTCCTCTGTATCAGTTTGAGTTTTCAATACACAAACCTTTCTAGGAATCAGGTTGTGTTACCATAAACCTTGGTTTTTGGTGTAAGGTTGTCCTTAGAACAACATCTGTATCAATCTCTCAATACTAGTACATTTGAGGTTGTATTTAATTTCGGCATTGTGGGACTATATATTGCTATCTGTATTTAATTTATTTAAATTCCGCTGTTATTTTTTTTTATTTGGCATAGTCTTATTCACCCCCCCCCCCCCCCCCGTGACATATAGCTCGGCCTTTTCAAGTGGTATTAGAGCCTAATAGCTCATTTTTAATTATTCTATTTGGATTTATTTGCTGAGCTAATCGATTTGAGTTATTTAAGATGTCAAATTTTGATAGCCTTTCAGTCATTAGGCCTCCACCATTTGATGGCTCCAATTATGCCTATTGAAAAGCCAAAATGAGGATTTTCCTAAAATCCATGGAGGAGAGCGTGTGGCTAGTGACAGTGACTGAATGGACCCCTCCTACCACTGAAGTAACTAACATCGATGGATCCAAATCTATGAGAGTAACACCTTATTTTTCTTGGACCATACTTTAGAAAAGTTAGAGTAGTGCCAATGCAAAAGCACTAAATGCAATCACTTGCACACTATCACCGGATGAATTCAAAAGAATTATATCTTGTGATTCTGCAAAGCAAGCCTGTGATATTTTAGAAATGACACATGAGGGAACATCAATTATCAAGAAATCAAAAGTCCAAATCCTCATAACCAAATTTGAGGAAATACATATGGAAGAAAATGAAATGTTCATGGACTTCTATATTAGATTAAATGACATTGTGAACTCTATGTGGAGTCTTGGTGATAAAATCCCAGAAAGTAAAGTCTATGCAAAGATACTACGCTCACTTCCTGAACGGTTCAATTCTAAGGTAACTGCGATACAGGAACTTCGTGATACGGATAATATGAGGGTAGAAGAATTAGTTGGCTCTTTACAAACTTATGAGTTAACTTTTAAAGCTCCTAAATGTAAATCTATCGTCCTTAAATCTTCTAAATGTATTTCTCAAGAAAAATCTGATTTAGAAAATTTTGAAGATGATATGGCCCTTTTAGTAAAAAAGTTTTACAAAATTTTCAAAAGTAAAAAGAGGGTTGATTTTCAAAAATCTAATGATAAGAAAAAACCTAAATCTAAAGCTTAAAAATCTTTAAAAGAGAGTCAATGTTACAACTGTTATGAATATGGGCATTTAGCAAACAAGTGTCCTAGAAAGAACAAACCTAAAAAGAAGGGAGTGTTGGCTACTTGGGACGAATCTTCTGGCACTGAAGCCTCTTCTAAATCAGAAGATTCTGAAACCAAGTCGGGCAATGAAGTTAAGGCCCTTATGACTCTAGCCAAGTTCACTTTTTTAGATCATGATGATTCAACTTGTGGTCAAAATCTGAATAGTGATTATGAAAATGAAGAAGATCTTCAAGAGGCTTACAATGCCCTATACAAGGAAAGTTGTAAAATTGCTGTTAAATTAAAATTTCAAAAAGAAAAGTTTTTAAAGCTTAAAGAAAATTTTGATTCTCTTATTTTAGAAAAATCCCATATTTCAGATTGTTTTGAAAAATCGAAATGCGATTTAGATTTCAAAACTTCCCTTATTAAAAATCTTAAATCCGAAAATGAAAAACTAAAACTTGAAGTCTCTTCACTTTTGAGTTTAAAAGACACTTGGAAGTATGCTCAAGGTGATCCTAAGTTAGAAAAACTTTTGTCTGGATCAAGAAAATGTGGCGACCGATCAGTTTGGGCTATGATAGAAATATTCCTCCTAAACAGAAGAATACTCCTCCTAAGTTTGTGAAAAGGAGAGTCTTCAAACTCAAAAATGAATAGTTCAAATTAAAACTTTTCTAAAAATACTAAAACTTTTCAATCTTTTAAACCTAAAAGCAACCATATCAACTATAAAAATCAAAACAGAAACCCTTTAGCTGAGAAGATAGTTGATTTACTTAAGGAGCTCCTAAAATCTAACTCAGTAGGTCATTCTTACAACGACTACAAATACAAGAAGACCAACTATACTTGTAAACCCAAAACAGTTATGAAATGGGTTCCTAAGGTTACTAGCTTGGTTGCCCACACCGCTTTCAAAGCTTCAAGCCATTCAAAGTGGTACCTAAACAGTGGTTCCTCTAGGCATATGATAGGCGACAAGGGTCTGTTCACCAATCTTAAAGATATGATTGATGGTTCAATCACATTCGGTGATGGTAGCAACTGTAAGATTATTGGCTAAGGTACGTTTCAACTCTCTAACCTCCCTTTATTTGAGAATGTCTTATATGTAGAAGGTTTAAAACATAACTTGTTAAGCATTTCTCAAATATGCGATAAAAACCACAGCGTAAAATTTACTAATCAAGGTTGTGAAATTTTAAACAAAAACGGTTCTATAATATTAATTGGTCGCAGAACTTCTGAAAACTAATATATTGTAAGTGATTCTAGCTCATCTAATCAATACCGATGAGACTGAGTTATAGCATAAACGCCTTGGACATGTACACTACCGCAATCTGTATAGATTGAGCAAAAGAGAACTGATAAGAGGTCTACCTAAAATACAAAAAGTAGACAAAATATGTGACGAATGCTTGTAAGAACTGATAAGAGGTCCATCCTAGTTGGTCCTATAAGCCTACTGTCAAATACTATCGAGTTTTTGGTACGTTTCAACTCTCTAACCTCCCTTTATTTGAGAATGTCTTATATGTAGAAGGTTTAAAACATAACTTGTTAAGCATTTCTCAAATATGCGATAAAAACCACAGCGTAAAATTTACTAATCAAGGTTGTGAAATTTTAAACAAAAACGGTTCTGTAATATTAATTGGTCGCAGAACTTCTGAAAACTAATATATTGTAAGTGATTCTAGCTCATCTAATCAATACCGATGAGACTGAGTTATAGCATAAACGCCTTGGACATGTACACTACCGCAATCTGTATAGATTGAGCAAAAGAGAACTGATAAGAGGTCTACCTAAAATACAAAAAGTAGACAAAATATGTGACGAATGCTTGTAAGAACTGATAAGAGGTCCATCCTAGTTGGTCCTATAAGCCTACTGTCAAATACTTTCGAGTTTTTGGCAGTAAGTGTTATATTTTATATGACCGTGAAAATCCGGGTAAGTTTGACACCAAAAGTGATGAAGGGATCTTTTTAGGAAATGCCTTAAACAGTCGAGCGTATCGAGTACTGAATAAGAGGATCGATGTAATTCAAAAATCCATCAATGTGGTCATTAACGATCACTTGAATACACCTGTCTCAAGTTTAGATAATGATGAAGTTCTCTTAATTGACAAACCAGATACCTCATCAAGTCAAAATAACTTTGAACTGAGGACCGTTAAAGATCATCCATCCACTCAGATTCTTGGAAACCCTCTCACTGGTGTGCGCACTAGTAGACAACTAGAAGATGTATATAATTATCTCAAACAGAACCGGCTAACGTAAAAGAAGCTATTACTGACGAAAATTGGATTGTTACGATACAAGAAGAGCTTAATAAATTTGTTAGAAATGATGTTTGGTACTTAGTTTCTAAACCTAAAGATAAACATATTATCGGAACTAAGTGGATTTTCAAAAATAAGTCTGATAAACTTGGTAATATAATTCGAAACAAGGCAAGACTGGTTGTACAAGGGTACACTCAAATTGAAGGCATCGATTATGATGAAACCGTTGCCCAGTAGCTCGTCTTAAATCAATCAAACTATTTATATCCATTGCATGCTTTAGAAAATTCAAAATATATCAAATGGATGTAAAGAGTGCCTTCTTAAATGACGATTTACATGAAGAAGTGTATATTGAACAACCAACGGATTTTGAAGACCCTAAGAACAATGATCATGTCTATCGCTTAAAAAAGGCTCTCTACGGTTTGAAACAAGCTCCTAGGGCATGGTACGAAAAATTGACTAAGTTTCTACTAAGTCATAATTTTCAAATGGCAATTGTTGATAAGACTCTTTTTGTTAAGAAACATAACGATCATATCTTGATAGTGCAGATCTATGTTGATGATATTATTTATAGATCTACCTGTACTAATATGACTGTTGAGTTTGTAGATCTTATGAAATCTAAGTTCGAAATGAGCATGGTTGGGGAATTGAATTATTTCCTAGGGTTGCAAGTTAAACAGCAACCTGATGGTATCTTTATTTCTGAAACCAAATATGCTCTGAACTTAGTGAAAAAGTTCGGATTTGAGAATGGAAAAAATTTTGATACTCCTATGAGTACTACATTAAGACTCTCAAAGGACTCTACAGGTAAAAGTATAGATCATAAATTATATCGTAGTATGATTGGTAGTTTACTTTATTTAACTGCAAGTAGACCTGATATTATTTTTAGCATTGGAATTTGTGCTAGATATCAATCTGACCCGAAAAATCGCATTTAACTGATGTTAAGTGGATTATGCGATATGTCGCAAGTTCTGCTAATCTGGGTCTTTGGTATCCACATGATACTAGTGTTCAATTGGCTGGTTACACAGATGCTGATTGGACTGGTAATATCGAAGATAGGAAATCAACCAGTGGTGGTTGTTTCTATATTGTGAACTGTTTAGTTTCTTGGCAAAATAAGAAACAAAGTTCCGACGCTCAATCGCCGAGGTCAATACATCGCAATGAAATGCATGTATTCAGCTTGTATGGATGAATAGAATGTTAAGTGATTACGGAATTGCACAGGATTCAATGGTTTTATATTGTGATAATTCCAGTGCAATAAATATATCTAAAAACCTAATCCAGCATTCACGAACCAAGCACATTGACATTAGATATCACTACATTTGTGAATTAGTGTACGAAAAGATAATTTCTTTGGAATACATTCCGACCGAGAATTAACTTGCTGATATTTTCACTAAACCGCTCGACAAAATCAGGTTTAATAAATTAAAATTTGATCTTGGTATGTGCAATTTGAATCGATTATTCATGCTTGTATGTATCATATTGTATATATTTGTTAAATTATAATTTTAAATTTTAAAATTTTGTGAAAAATGCATATTTTTAACTATGTACGACCAGTCGAGGACGTACTCAACCAGTCGTAGTACAACCGGTGGAGGATGTACTTGACCAGTCGTGTAGCGTGCTGGTGCTTTTAATTTGGGGGAAAATCACTTTTCTTCTTCATTCGTTTTTCTTCTCCTGCGAGTCTAAGCTTGACCGGTCGTACCCAACTTCTTGATTCTTCAAGGTTAGTGCGTTATTTCAGTTTTTATTATAGATTCAAGTGTTTATCACTTCATTTTCTTACTTGAGGTGATTTATTTCATATTTCCTTGAAGATTTTGGGTTTTCTTCTCAAAAATCTGATTTTGAGAAAACTCATTCTACATCTTTTGCAACCTCTTAATTTCTTGTATTCCTAGATGCAAATGGATGCTAGAGGCAAAAAGAAGAGTTCTGGTGGTGCTTCCTCATCTAGATCGACACCTATCACAAGGCGCCACCTTCGGTCATCCGAAGATGATCCCTCCTATGCATATTGAACATATTACTCCATTTGAGATCTTTCCTCTTCTCCAAGCTATAGGATGAGATAACATTCTACATTGGGGTGGGCCGGCATACCAATCTATTGTGCAGGCTATGTTTGCGTGTATTTCTAAATTTTCGACTGAAAATTTAACTTTTATTATAGCAACTAGAGAAGGTCCATTTGAAGTAAACCGACATTTGATTTCTGGACTAATGGACATACCTGTAAATAACGAGGGTAGTCCTATTCACACTCTAGTTAACAAAACGTCGAAATCAGAAAAATGTGTGCTTACTAGAACATTGTGTAATATAGATGCGCAATGGACTCACAAGGGGAATGTGCTTGCTTCTAAGTACTTGTTACCCAAATACAAAGTCCTTCACAGAATATTTATTTTAAATCTGTATCCGCGTTCTAGTAACAAAACCGAACTCACCTCTTTCATGGTTCAAATTTTGCATTCCATCATCTCTGGTACTAAAGTTTGTCTTCCTTCTTTGATCTGTCATTCTATAATTCAATTCCGTCTCCATCCTGGACACAGTGATATTCCTTTTGCATATCTTATAACTGTGTTACTCACTCATATGTTAGTAGCTATGCCTGTTGGAGAGGCTCCTATTCATCACCTTATTTTCAACAACTCAAATATAAACAAGATGAAATTGAGTTTGGCTCCTGGACAAGTGAATGTGGGTGGTGGTGGTGCTGAAGAAGTGAATAAAGAAGAAGGTGGCGATTTACCTCCAGATGATATAAACATGGATGATATCTTTAATGAGATTGAATCAGATTCTGAGGCTGACTCTGACTATCAGTCTTCTGATTTTAATGAGAGGTTGCATTCTCTTGAGGAACAAGTGGCTCAGATACGTGTAACCTAGGATTCTCAATTTGCTTATATGCGCAAATATATGAAGCGCGTTAACAAAGGTTTACACCAAATTGATCCATCTATTCCTGCTCCCTCTTCTGGATCTGATTAAGTATTTTTCTTATATGACCTGTAATAACTCTTATGATACTTTGTATTCTTTCAGTGTGTGAGACTGACTTTGGATGAACTTGGTTTATGTTGGTTACTTATATGAACTTGGTTTATGATGATTTATGTTGGATGAACACTATTTGCTTTTATCTTTCATATCTTGACTAGTTTGCTCCCTCATGCATCTCTTGTTACCTTTCCTATTCCATTTCTTAATTGCTTCCCTTGTCTAATTGTGATAAAAAGGGGGAGAATATTTTGTTGTGCTAATATGGATATGGATATGGATATGGACCGTGCTACTCAGGGGAAGTAAGTAATGTTCTGGTTATTATAACTAGTGCATGATATGGATATGGATGCAATGCTTCTCTTATGCTTCTCTTATTTTTAATAACTGGTGCATGATTTTTTATTGAGCAAGTAATGCTACTCTTATTTATAATGTGTGTTTTGTCACAAATTTGACAAAGGGGGAGATTGTAAGTGCTATGGTTATTTGTTCCTTTGATTATCAAATTTTGTTGTGCCAAAACCACAGTCTGTGTCTTGTTAGCACATTGATATATATGTTCAAGGCAATGCATCACATATACAAGGACAATGCTTCAAGTTAAGAACAAAGATCTACTTCAAGAAATGCAAGATCAAGTACATTGTTCACTCCTATAAGCTTCAAAGTTCAAAGCTTTAAAGCAACTTTGAAAGACAAGTCAACTGTTCATAATTAAGACTCAAGGTGAAGTACAACTCAAGAATTACAAATTCAAGCTTCAAAAGATCTCAAGTTCAAGCTCCATTATGTGTCGAGATCTCAAGCTGCATGAACTTCAAAGATCGTCTATCATTTGAAGAAAAGAAGGTTCAATGTTCATACATCATGTCCTAGGTATGGAAGACCTTAGATTGACCTTAGGGTAGGTCATTTTGAATACATAATTCAAATTAAATTACTTTATAAGTATTTGGTCTATTTTTCGACTAGTCCTAGACTCTGTTCGACGAGTCTTAGCACTGGCTCGACCAGTCCAAGAAATTCCATGACCAGTCCTAAGTTGTTACAAATTTTCAGAATTTTTTGGTTAAGCTACGACCAATCCTGGAGACTGCTCGACCGGTCGTGTGAACAGTGTACGACTCGTTCACGACCAATCCTGCAGCCACGACTTAAAGTCCAGCAATTGGTTCATCCTTCTCACGACCAGTCGTGGAGACCACACGACCAGTTATGCGAGGCCCACGACCAGTCGTGGAACAGTTTTATCTGATCGCACTCAAAATTTCAAAATGTTGTTGGTCCTATGACCAGTCTGTAACACCCGGTACTTTTCTGTACTCGGGTGTTACCATGAGAACCCGACTTAGTATAAATACTACCCCGATTTATGTGAATTACATTCACACTTTGGCCTAAATCCTACCGTCGAGATGGTGGAGCAACTACGAGGTTCGAGATCTATCGTCCAACTAATATGTAGGGGAATTTAATTTTAAGTGATCGTCAGATGTAGAGCTATGGATCTACCTCAAGTCAGATGAATGATTTATCTTAAGTTAACACCCTAATAATTCATTTTAACATGATGTAATTGTACATGTATACTATAATACAGAGTAATGTTATAATTATTTGTACGTTACGTGAATTATTTAATCATGTATGTTATTTAAACTATATAAAATAAATTGTACGCCCACACATCATTATATAATTGATGTATATTTACATTTTTAATTTTTTAACTATTGTAGTATGTGTGTGTGTGTATATATATATATATATATATATATATATATATATATATATATATTACTTAATATTAATTTTACCATACTATATGTGCACGTATAATCACAAAAACGCCTTGTAAATGCTAGTGATTGTAAATAAATACTTACCTATAACTATTAATGTATTGTACTAAACAAATATAAAAATATATTTTTATTATATAATCTAAGACATTATTTACTAATATTATTATAATGAATGTATAAGGATATTACATAAATTAACTATAGTACACTTGGAATATTCTTAATGATAATTATGAAATATATATATATATATATATATAATATTACCAAGTAAACTTTATTAATTAATAAATGATTATTATTATAAAATATAATGTGTTAGTAATTATATTCAAATATAAAATAATGTAATATATATGTGTGTATATATATATATATATATATATTTATATATAAGATGGTACGTATATAAATGGGTTGTGAACCTGATTGGCCCACTAGTTAGGTGAATGGTCCTGATCGCGGAGTGGACCTCAGATCACCGTAAATCGATGGTGGTTGACACTTAATGGCAATAATTCAATTGATATGGCCCACCTAAGCCTTGGATCTGCCTCATCCTTTGGGGTGGACCTTAATGTGAGCCACCAAGACGAATGAACGGTGTGGATCGATCCAAATCACCACTGTGGACCCCACTTTGTGTGGCGTGTGTACACCGTGGGTGTCCACCTGCCGAACGCCAGATGGAGGACTCAGTCAAACTAGGCGCTGACCGAGCCCGCCCGAAAATGAAAAAAAAAACTCTCTCCTTCGAAAATTCCCGCCCGTGATACTTGAACGGACAACGTCCGTTTGGCTTGGAGGTGACCCACCATCAGCGTCCCATTTGAAGATCTAAACCATTCAGAGTATGGAGGACCTAAAGCCATGCAAACCCTACCCAGTTTCACCCAATTTCTTGCACACGCGTGACCACAAATGCCAGCACAAGAAGGCTGGTTGTGTTTCCATCTTTTCTAAAAATGGAAAATCTGTTTTTCCTCCACACTGGCAATCCGCGTGAGGTTTTTTTTCCTTTAATCCCGACCATCCAAAATGCAGTAATCCAGATCGTCCACTCACTGTTCACGTGAAGCAGGGTTTTCCATGGAAAACCGACGCCAACGCCCACTGTTTTGCTAGTAGTTTCAAGATACCTGGAAGTGGTATTAGATCCTAGCCGCGCGTCCTCCATCCGACGGTACTGGGAGATTTGGGGCATCGAAATAGAGAACTTATATTACAAAGGGTGCATTGCTCGATCCCCTGTAGCCACACCATCAAAACTCAAGCCATTTTTCTTCCACCGTCGAACCCATTGAGAAAACCTCGTTGGAGCTTCGATCTTTCACATCCTCAAGCTTCCTAATGTCCCTCTGATCAATCCACATCGACCGGATTAAAGAAAACTCCATCGAATAGAGTTTTGCCATTGAAGCCAGAGCTTCTTCCCCGTGAGCTCGTGGTCTTCTCCGCTGCTGTCACAACTCGCACCAAGTTTCGGATGCCTAAGCAGAGTTCTGACTCGGTTTGGCTCTCACCAAAAGAAGAAAGGAAGGTGAAAAACTAAGAAAGAAAGAAAATAGAAGAGAGAGAAGGAGGACGCTGTCCTCTTTCTTTTGTTACTGCTGCTGCTGCCGCTACCATTAAAGCACCATCCCAAGTTCGGGCGAGCCAACAAGGCTGGATCAAGGTCTACCCTCGGTCTGGTCCAGATTGCTGAACGGTACAAAAAAAGGGGGGCGAGGAAGAAAGAGAGAAGGAGAAATAGGAAAAGAGAGAGAGAGAGAGAGAGAGAGAGAGGGAGAGAGGTTGCTGCTACTGGGCTGACCCAGTGTCTGAGTTCGGTCTGAGATGAGTCCAGGCCAAATTGGGTGTGGTCTGGATGAACTGGTTTAGCAGGGAAAGAAAGGGAGAGAGAGAAAGGAGGTGTGGGACTACTGCCTGGTCGAAACCGAGTCGACTCGGCTGGATCCGAGTCCAACGAGTCGATTTGGGTTTTGGACCTGGGTCCAAATGTTGCTAAACATTCTAGCATTGAGAAAAAAAGAGGGAGAGAGAGAGAGAGAGAGGGAAGAAAAATTAAGAAAGAAAGAGAGGGAGTTTAGGTTTGGTGACTGATGAGTCAACTCGGTTGAAACTCACCAAGTCCAAATAAGTTGATCCATGTTAAGGTGAGTCAACTTAGCTTCTTGCAATAATCTACCTTGATTTAACGTAATTAAATATTTAGTCAGTTTCTTAGTTGAAAGTGCGTGAATGACATTGGTGCAGGTCATTTCCATTGAGAAGGATAGATCATTTCGAGTTGGCTAATCAAAGTTGACTTGGACTTTTGTTAAGCAAACCATAATCTATTTAGAATGTCATTATAACTAATTAGTGGCTAATTTAGGATTTGAGAGTTCACATTTTCTTGGGTTTAAATTACGTTTTGGGTTGTTTGGTTGTACCAATTTGAATCCAACTAGAATACACATTGGAAACTTTAATCATTTGGGTGCATCTAGACTTACTCTATCCTAACCATTGACATGTGATATTTTAGGTTAATTGAGTGTCTCGAGTCCTTCGATGACCTCCAACTAAGCAAGAAATAAGTTTACACTTTAAGGTGAGGAATCACCCTTTGAGCTTCTCAATTGATTTCATCAATCTAGATATAGATGATGACATGATTCCCTTACTTGAGTTACTTACTTTACTATTGAAAATGTTAACTTGTTGTATAGTTAATTCATGTGTTGGATGATAAACGTATCTTTAAATTATAACATGCATGAATGGGTCAGTGATAACATGTTATCCTTTATTGCATATGTATTAATTTATTTATATGCTACCACTTGTGCTTGAATGACGAATTGAATGGAACTTACCTTGGACTTATGATCCTGCGGTCCACATATGCCTTACACGGCTTAAATCGCACGTTGCCTATGTGGCTTGGATCGTATATTTGCCCTCAAGGCTTTGATGGTCTATTGATGCCCTTTTGTGGCTTGTTGAATATGTTCGCATACCCTGTTGTTTCCTAGCCATCTTGCAGAGTTCAGTCGTACCATGATTTTCAGGTAGAGCTAAAGTTCGCTTAGCGATTTTCTAGCCATCTTGCAGTGCTCACGTACGATATGATTTTCGGGTGGTCTAGAGTTTGTATGCTGATTGTCTCTTCATCTTGTGGAGTTTAGTTGTACCATGATTTCCGGGTGGAGTTGAAATTCGCTTATTGATTTTCTAGCCATCTTGCGGAGTTCACGTACGACATGATTCCCGGGTGAAGTGGGGATTTAAAGGGTGATTTTCTATTCATCTTGCGAATTCCACTTGTACCATAATTTTCGGGTGGAGCTGAAGTTCGCTTATTGATTTTCTAGCTATCTTGCAGAGCTCACGTACAATGTGATTTCGGGCGCAATAGAAAATTGTATATTTGACTGTTTAGTTATCTGGACATGTTTCCTTGCATCGTGACTGCCATTATATTTTGCTTATGATGAAATTTTGTTGATTGGTTTGATTTTCTTAATATGAGTATGACTATGAAATACCCTGTTTAGTGTATCTAATTTCAAGACTTATAATCTATATTGGATTATGAATGATGAGTGCATAACCTTAGAGGGTGTTCCTCACTGCAATAGCCATTGACGCTATCAAACCATAACAGTTGATGCAGGTATAGGGCGAGCCGATGTTGTTCACTAAGTTGTTGGAGCAGATCGAGTAGCTAGAGAGCTGGCGGGGTCCTTGCGGCCCATATTGGGCCCCACCACTAGCTGATTTATTCTTGTTTCTGCCTATATGAATTGTGTTATTTGGGATTGTATAAGTCCTGTATGGGCGCTACATTTGGAATTTCATTATGGTTGGAATGTTCTTATTCAATGCATGGTTTATTCTAGCTTCATTGCTGTTAACTCTGATTAATGATAAGCGGTTCAAATTTACACTAGATTTTATAAGCTAACACTCGGGTTTTTGGAAAACGGGTTATATACTTAGGTCTTGAAAACACGGGATGTTACACAGTCGTAGTGTCCTCATGACCAATCGTGGATGTGATTTCTTCATCTATAAATAGAGCACGTTTTTCAGATTTGAGAATTCAATTCAAGTATAATTAAGTCAACACTCTGAGAGATAAGTTATTATTCTTTTTAAGCTATATCGTGCTCATTTGATATTCTCTTTTAATAGCTTTTTATATTTGATTTTGTATTCTGCATTCCAATCTGATTTGAAAGAGGGATTGAAGTATTCTCACTTCTTAGAATCAAAATCAAATAGAGCTAGCCCAACTTGATTTAATTTAAAATCAATTTAGAATCTAGAACCATTTCATAAGTGAGTAATGGACATTGAATTTCTATTCGAACTTCTACTCTGATTTGGTTCTTCCGGGCTGCAACAAAAGCAGAAATCCAAGTATTTTACATTTGTGTAAATTTTCTGTTTTTTGTTTCTTTTGAGATTAAGCCAGAAAAATCTCATTGTTTTAGTTTATTTGAGGTGATCCAGAAAACTCAGAGTGTAGGGTTTTTTAATTGTGTAAGCCCACTTGAAAGACACAATTGTGAGAGTTTTAAGTGAACCTGGAAAAACCTATTTCTATAGTGAACGCTAATATCCACAGTGTGAGGATATTAGGAGTGGAGTAGCTTTGTGGCTGTTGTTTAACAGTTGGTGTACACACAGGCGAACTACTATAATTTTTTGTGTTTTATGGATGTGTGGTTTATTTTCTATATCTTTTATCATATAATATTATGGGATGTATGTGTGGATGTGAATGTTGTAATAGCCTAGATTTCCCTTCTTGCTATTTATTTATTTATTCCTCTGTATCAGTTTGAGTTTTTGATACACAGACCTTTCTAGGAATTAGGTTGTCCTACTATAAACCTTGGTTTTTGGTGTAAGGTTGTCCTTAGAACAACATCTGTATTAATCTCTCAATACTCGTACATTTGAGGTTGTATTTAATTTCAGCATTGTGGGATTGTCTATTACTATCTGTATTTAATTTATTTAAATTTCACCGTTATTTTTTTATTTGGCATAGTCCTATTCACCACCCTCTAGGACATATAGCTCGGCCTTTTCAAGGTCGATTCCGATTTGTCGAGGCCGATTATATAGGCCGATTCCAATTGTCGAGGCTGATTTCAAGTGTCGATTCCGATTGTTAAGGTTGATTTCGATTATCGAGGCCGATTTCGATTACCAAGGCCGATTGTCGAGACCTATGTGATGTATATACGACCCGTAGTTGAGGCTCATTTGATGTGTATTTAGCCTGTGTGATATATATGCGACTCGTATTTGAGGCCCATTGTGATGTATGTTAGGCCCATGTGAAACGCCCATCGTGATGTGTATTAAGCTCTTGAGTGAGGCCCATGGTGTTGAATATTAGGCCTTTTGTGAGGCCATGGGTCCACTATATATTAGGCTCTATGTGGGCCTCCCCTTGGGGGTAATGTTGGTTAAATGTCTACATTGTCGAGGTCGATTGTTGATGTCGTTTATTGAGGCCGGTTATTGATATCGATTATGAGTATGTGACAACATAGCATCATAATACATGACCATATGCATCATCTGCATGTTTGTTATGAGATATAATTAACCATTGCATATGTCTTTGGGCAGGTTGTTTATGGGGCTCCCTGATAGGCGGATTACCCCACGTGAGCACACGGTATGTGTAGGATTGATGCATGATTGGACTGTGTGACTCATGCATCTTGCATTTGTGTGATTGTGATTACCATACGCCCTAGCAACATCAGGGTCATAGCCTTCACAGACATGTCGTGGATGGCTAGATGGGACATCAGAAATGTTTGGTTCTAGCATACGGGTGTCATAGATGTCCTTGGGTGAAAATCCCTAAACCTTCGAGGCCAGGCGACGCCCCAGCATCGAGACCGAGTGGATACACGAGCACCAGAGTACCGAATACCAGGAGGCCATGTCTCCCACTGTGTCATGGTCGGTTGGGAGGGGGTGTGGCCTTACCCGCCCGAGGGTAGGGGCATAGATAGGCTGAGTTTAACCAGCTCATGAATGGGTCCGCTATCGATGTGTCGCGTAGATATTGGCTGACTACTGGCCAGGCGAATAGTGAGGTCTTTTCCACTTGCATGGTTGCGCGTCAGTGGGCGGCGATTTGCATGTAGAGTATATTAGACCCCGGTGATGATCCTAGAGAAGAACTGCACTGATATGTAGACTTATTGAGTAGGAATTGCATACTCATTCATTATCCACTCGGGCTGGTGGTGCGCAACTATTTGCTACATGTACTTTCACATGGCCAGGATTTCGGTTAGGCCCGCAACTAGCCTGAGATTAGGAGTTTACCACATTGAGTCTGACTATCCAAATTTAGGTATGGGGCTGGTTTGGACAGAAGTCCCTTGTAGTGGACCTCGTATCCTGCGATACTACGTACTATCATCCCGACTTCACACTCCAGCTTGCTCATTTCATTCGCATCGCATATTGCATTACATCCGCAGGCATTTGACATTTTAGATTGCTATGTTTCTGCACTTATATGTCCTAGACAGACTTAGTAGGATTTACATATTGTATTCTATCCTCGGTATCTAATATTTGGCTCTCTATAACTCCTCATTTGCATAGCTGATTTGTATTGTGTACTCTGATATGGTATGATTTATAGACTTGCAGTATTTCCGCTTACTCTGATATCGTATGATTCATGATCTTGCCAATAATTTCGATATTATATGATTAAGGCATTATATTGAATACTTGACACTTATCTTGTGCACACACTTACACCATCCTCTAAGCTTTCTATAAGCTTATGCATGATAGATGCGTGCAGGTGGCGATAGGTTGCAGCAGCGTTGAGCATGGGGCGCACAGCAGTCTTCTAGAGCTTTGATTTTTGACATATGTATTTTCCCTTTCAGCATTGTATTCGAATGATTATATTAGTGGATATGTGATAATGATGTTGCCTTTATGACTTGGGTAAACTTGTTATTATGCTTCTTATAAGATAAATGTACGTTGGAAAATCCTCCTTGTAGGATCCCAGGATCGGAATCTGGCATATAGGCGCTAAGAGCCGAGAATGGGGTACTACGGAGGCTGTCGGCACTGGATTCGGTGATCGAGATTCATGTGAGTCTGATTTCCGTGACAGTGGGGGTAGGACACAATTCGCGTTCGAAGCGGATGGGCTGGGGAAGGGATTGGGAAGTGGATTGGCTAGTGTATTGACGTCAACAAGTTTTATGGGTCCCATCATGACATATTTGTTATATCCAGTTTGAACCGAAAAGTAAGATAGATTTAAAGATAAAGTGGACCACACTGCAAAAGGCAGTGGGGGATTGAACGCCTACCATTGAAACCCTTTTGGGGTCACAGAAGTTTCGAATCAATATGAAATTTGTTTTTCCTCTTCATCCAAATATTTTTGACCTTATGAATAGATTAGATGAAAAATAAATGTTATAGTGGGCCCTACGAATTTTTTAACAGTGAAAATCATTATCCCCCTGCTATTTTTGGTGTGGTCCATTTAAGTTTTGGATATGATTCATTTTTTGGATAATGCTCTAAAATGATCTCGAAAATTTGATGAACGGTGTGGATATAATAAATGCATTATTGTAGGGCCCATGTAACTTTGATCTCCTTTGAATCGTTCCTACAACTTGGACCTCGAGGAGTGTCTCTGCTCGTCTTCGCACGACACGTATCTACACCAGCTATATAGCTAGTGTGTGGTACGGAAACATATTGGCTACTCCCTAGCCACCAGCCCGGTGGGTGGTGGTCGGTGCTCTGTGGCCCTCATGATGTATGTGTTTCATCCATTCCGTTCATCCATTTTTACATATCATTTTATGTCTCTATCCCAAAAATAAGAGGGATATAAATCTCAGGTGGATCACACCACAGGAAAACAATAATGATTTGATATCCACCATTAAAATCCTCCTAGGCCCCATTGTACTGTTTATTTGACATCTAATATATTGATTAGGTCATACATGCCCAGATGAAGTGAAAAAACAAAAATCAGCTTGATCCAAAACTTTTATGGCCCCCAAAAGGTTTTCAATGGACAAAGCTCATTCAACACTGTTTCGTGTAATGTGGTCCACTTGAGATTGTGATATACCTCATTTTTTGTCTCATACTATAAAATGATTTGGAAAAATATATGGACAGCATGGATGAAACACATACATCATGGTGGGGCCCACAAAGCACCGACCATTAGCCATTAGCTGGTGGCAGCGGGAGTAGCCAATCCGTTTTACGTGTGGTACACTAGCCCATGGACGCGGATTTCGTGGGAAAGCCTTCCACAGGAAGTTCCTGCGCTGGAAACCTATATGGGGCCTACCCTGACTTTCGTGAGAAATCTACTTCGTCCATCCATTTTGTGAACTCATTTTAGGACATAAGGCCAGAAAATGAAATATATAAAATGTTCGAATAGACCACACCCACAAGAAACAGTTGAATTGAACGTCTACAGTTGAAAATTCCTTGGGGGCCATAGAAGTTTTGGAGCAAGCCTATATTTTTGTTTTCCCTTCATCCATGTCCTTATGATATAATGAACTGGTTGGATGACAAATAAACATCACTGCGGGGCCTAGAAAGGTTTCAACAATGGAAATCATTATCCCCATTGTTTCATGTGGTATGATCCACTTGATCTTTGGATATGCTTCAATTTTGGACTCAACCCCTTAATTTAGATAGAAAAATGGATGGATGGTGTAGATAGACCACATACTTTCAAGGTGGCCCACCTGAATTTACTCAATATGAAAGCAATCCAATTTCTTGTACCACAATGCAAAAAGCAGCGGGGAATTGAACGTCTACCATTGAAACCCTTTTTGGGGTCACATACATCAAGGTGGGTCTTATTTGAAGGTTTTGTTGCTAGTGGTGCTCAATGCTACACGGCAGATAGTGACAATCTTACCGCTAAGAGGAATTAAGGGCCTTATGAATAATAATATTTTAGTTTTCTATTAAGTATTTTAGTTTATTTGAATTAAATATAATAATTTTATTTTCATTTAATAAAAAATAATTTCTTTACAATGTAAAACATTTCTACACAAGAGATTGGGGCAAATGTGTCAAATTAACATATTTTAGGCATTTAAGATGTTTGTTAACAAACATGTTGTTTCAGATTCAGTACTTAATTGTCAAACTTCAGTCATAATTATGAAACAAGTTTTTTTTACTTCAGATTTTAGATTCAGACTTCAGATTTCAAATTCGGTCTTTAGACTTCAGATTCAGATTCAAGCTTAAGATTTCAGATTCGGGCTTCAGATTTCAGATTCGGTCTTTAGACTTCAGATTTAACAAACGAGGCCTAAATCCAATAGGTAGATCTAAAATGAATATGTATGTGAATTCCTATGAGGAACCCAATTCTATCATTAGTTATAGGAGATTCACCCAACTCCCATCACCTCGGTCACCTCAAAGAAGCACCACATGTAAGGTGTTTAATTATGGAGATGAACCATTTGCTTCAAAGATCGAGAGAGGAAAAAGAAGTTAATTCAAGGCACGAGAGAACATTGAAGAAGCATCTTGAGAAGGCACGCCAATGGGGCTCAATCTAATAAGTAATGTTGTCATTTGTAGAGTCCATGTACACTTCTTTCTTGTGTAGGATTGAGTGTAAGAGTTTGATTGCTCAACTTGATTAGGTTTTTATGTAGGACCTAAATCAAGCCTTGTGTAGGTTACCAACACGGGTATGTACGTGTAGATTCTTATGCAGGAACGATGTTCGTAGGTAGCCTATAGAAAACCATGTAAGTCTTTAAAGGAGTCAATCCTTGTGTAGGATTGTAAATGTTAGATGAGAACCTAATTTAAAACTTTTAAGATAGTGAATACTGGTACACACTAAGAAAGAGTGTGTCCGCCCGTAGTGGAGTGGGGAAACTAAACCACTATACATGTTTGTGTTTGCAATTGTCATTTAAGCACATTTCTAATTATGCTTATGTGATTAATTAGTATTATATGTATATATGATTAGATGAATGCTGGGATCAGAACAGTTAGCGCATCTCACATACATATGTGTACTATCATTTATAGACTAATTGCTTGAATTAGAATATATATCGTAGTCTATATGATTGGACACACTTATGGCTTGAAAGGCTAAGTCTTGATTACTATAATTTATTTGAATTGGTAGATCGCATAATTAGGCAATTATGTTTTAAATAGACATAATTTTTAATTAGTCATATTCACCCCTTATGACATAGCCACCATCCTAAGCTCTGCAAAGCTTCCGCATATAGCGGTGGTGTCATGTTAGATAACCCCATGTGCAATTTCAGAATAATCCGCATAAAGGTGGCTCACATAATGGATGGAGTGGGCCTCACATGATGGATGACCTACATCAAAGTGTGGCCCCTCGTGATGGATTGTCCACATCAAGTGAGCCCCACCTCTTGAACAGTTAACATCCAAGGTCATGCATGATGGATGACCCATATACAAAGTGGCCCAACATGATGGATGATCCACATAGAAGTGCGCCCCACATGATGGATGGTGGCCATCAAAAGTGGGCCTAACATGATGGACAACCCACTTCAAAGGTAGGGCCCACACAATGGATACATCAAATGTGAATTCCAAGTCATGAATAGTTAACATTTAGGGCTCCATGTAAGGGGAATTAGCATTGATGGTAAGCCTCACATTATTTATGACCTACATTAAGGTGGACCTGGTATAATGGATGATGGTCCATGTCAAAATTAAATCAAAACAACCGCATGTATTGCTCTTATAACAGAGTTATTGTAATGTTTAAAAATAATATCAACTAGCTTTAAAAAAAGTTCGTACTTAAACATTTTATTAAACATGCTTATTACAAATAAGAGGTTTTGGTTTTTTTTTTTTTTTTTATATTTTAAATTTATTATTTTGAAAAAAAGGCACCCTAAACTTCAGGTCGCAACTTTTTCTACTGTATCTATCTGTTTTTTTTTTTTTTCCCTTGCTCTATGTTGCACGTGCCGTGCCCCTCCTTATCATATGAGTTAGAATTTTCCATTATGTTCTACCAAAGTTTGGTTCAGCGATTTAGATGGATGGTTCTGATTTACCTACAACCATGCCAAGAGTCATCACCATTTTTTAAAATGGTGAAAAACTAATATTGTAACCCGACACGTGCATAAGGTTTGGGTCCCGCCATCATATGACCTGCTGCAGAAAATCAGGCAGGCCACCGGTAGCTAACCTAGCCGATCCAACATGTGAATGTGACCCACCACATGACCAGATCAGCCTGATTTCAGATCCAAGGATAGACAGTGGATGCCCGGATCCACAGCCTCCGTGGATCCTGACCGTTGGGCACACGTGATGATGTGTCTTATATCAATGCCGTCCATCCGTTTTGCCGGATCATTTTAGGGTATGACCCTGAAAATGCAGCGTACCCAAATCTCAGGTGGATCATACCACAGGAAACAGTGGTAATCGGCTATTAAGAACTTTTTTTTTTCCTATTTGTTTTTGGGTTAGCTTGTTAGTACACACCCATGTCAGTACACACACTCCATGTTAGCCACCCCCACTAGGGATACTTGGGCCACAAAAGTTTTGGATGAAGCTGATATTTTGTGGTCCTTTCATCCAGGCCTTTTTGACCTTACCAACCGTTGGATGGAAAATAAACAATGAGGTGGCCCACAAGAGGTTTTTAATGGTGGACGCTCAATCACCACTGTTTCTTGTGGTGTGGTCCAAATGAGATTTGGATCCACTGCAATTTTGGGCTTCTATTATAAAATGATCTGGTGAAACGAATGGACAGTGTGGATATAAGATACGTACATCAAGGTGGGCCCCACAGTCGGGGATCCTCCGAAGCTGATTGTTCCAAGGACATCTCCAATGCGTGTGCCCACATGAGATTTGGATCTGCCGCAATTTTGGCTCATACCCTAAAATGACCTGGTGAAACGGATGAACAGTGTGGATATAAGATACGTATATCACGGTGGGCCCCATAGTCGGGATCCACCGAAGCCGAGTGCTCCAAGGACATCTCCAATGCGTGTTACCCACATGCTGGCAGTAAGAGATTTTGGTTTGCTGCAATTTTGGGCTCGTATCCTAAAATGATAGGGTGAAACGGATGGACAGTGGAGATATAAGACACGTACATCACGGTGGGCCCCACAGTCGGGGTCCATCAAAGCCGAGTGATCCAAGGACATCTCCAATGCGTGGGGCCCACATGATGGCCGTAAGAGATGTCCCATTAAAGGAAGTCAAAGCGCGTGTGGAGTTGTTGGGAAACCTCCCCTCTTGCTTACTCTCCAATTCAGGAATCAGGTGGGAAAATTCGGGAGAGATTTGGATGGAAATCTGATCGGATCTTGCTTTCTGGCTGCGGGATTTTGTTGGGTTGCCTTTCTTTGTATTTCTACACGCATGGCTCCTCCTTCCCACCGACACACCTTCTCTCCTCGTCCATCTCCTCCATCTCCTCCTCCTCCTCCTCCTCGGAATCATGGCTCTTGTAGCTGCTGCACAAGAAACCCAATTCCATGTTCTAGCTGTTGATGACAGCCTCATTGATAGAAAGCTAATTGAGAAGCTTCTCAAGACCTCTTCCTATCAAGGTACGTTTTTTTTGTTGTATGACACAATTCTCTATTTTCTCTTTCATTCTTTTCATTTCGTTTATTTTGAGAAAGGATCTAGTCTTCTTATAGAAGTACAACTTAATCAGTAGATCTGGACCGTCCATTCGATACGGGTCAGTTTTCAAAGAGAACCCAATAAAAATTACGCCGATTGGACGATTCTAGCCATCCGATCAGTAGCCTACGTTCTGGACTGAAAATCTTTGGTAGAAAAATAGGTCCAATCAGTTGTTTTAACCATTCATTTAGTGGGCCTCATCTCACATGTTCGCAAAACGGTTGATTACAAAAAGTGAGGCTGCAGTTTGGATGGATAGGATCGTCTAATTGGTAGAGATTTGTATGGTGGATTATGAAGAACCTTTGATGGGGCTGTCCTTGTGTCATCACCACTGATAGCAGCATATCTTTTTGCAATTGTATTATCATTTCTATTAACTCAGTTGATTTTTTCTCTTCTGGATTTTTCCATTCTGCAGTCACAGCAGTTGATTCTGGAAGCAAGGCTCTGGAATTCTTGGGTTTGCAGGATGATCAGAGGGACCCACCTGTTGTTTCACATACCCAGGTTTTTTTTTTTTTTTTTTTTTTTTTTTTGCTTTGTAATTGAATTTTCTTTCATTCTCTTTATATTTTTTCCTTTCTGGTTGATGATATTTGAAAAGAAATAGCTATTTTTTGGATTGGAATTTAATAATTTTGATGGAAAAATGTAGGAAATGGAAGTTAATTTGATAATTACAGACTACTGGATGCCTGGAATGACTGGCTATGATCTTCTCAAGAAAATCAAGGTAACATTGTCTCCATTTTCTCCATTTTTTCATATTTTGTAGGGAATCGATGTTTTCACCCTCTTTACAGGCCCATGATGCGATGACCCAGACTCTCCATCTGATTGGCCCCGCCGGTAATGTCTGAAAGATATTAGAATTGGGAGATCCTATCCTTTGGTCTGTGGCCTACAAATAGAACAGCTAAGGAATGAACAGAGTGACAATCCATGTTTATCAAAACATAGGTCAAACATTAAGGTTATGATCTTCCAATCTGGAGGTCTTTGAGCATGGTTCATTCACGATGGAGCCCATCAATTCAATGGTCTGGATCATCACCAATCCATGGTTCAAATTGTCATTCTTACAAGAGCTTACGGGTTTTATTCTCTCTATATCAGGAATCATCATCTTTGAAAGACATACCTGTTGTAATCATGTCATCTGAGAACGTACCTTCTAGGATCAGCCGGTAAGCACGACAAATTCCTCCCTTTCTATGCCACTTGTTTGAATTCTCCATTCCCTTGTTGAATCTTCATAAAAGAAAAATCATCGTCTAAGCCTTATTCCAACTAATTGGCAGAAAAAAATAATAATAATAAAAATTCGTGGTTTTGAAGCCATGAATATGAGAATCACGGACTTGAAAATTTGGTGTGATCGCCTCGAAATTTACTAAATTATCGTGATTCATCTACAGGGAACATGTGGCATCAATATCAATCCAAACATCCAAAGCATGCCTCCATTGTGGATAGTGTTTTGATCAGTCGTATGCTGTGTTTGGCCATTGAGCTGAATGGACGTTGTCTGAGATGGTCATCGTTCTCAATTTTGGCCCTTTGTTGGATTTAGCTCCCTTGTTATTGGGAGTGAATTTGATGGAATCTCCCCATTCCCCTCAATGCAGGGGTTTTTGAACATTTCAAACGGAACTCAGTTCAATTGCGGAGGAACACAGAAAATAGAACCTGATTGGGCGCACTATCGGTATTCTGCCTTTCATCATTTCAGTTAGGAGTTGAAACTAGTTGAAATGATTCAAAGTCATGATAATCAAGGAACTTTCAAAAATGCCATTAACCTGCAGATTTAGCATTGTCTGATCTATTTGAATTTTTGTCTCTGCTCCATCTGCAATGGATTAGGGCATGTGATTTGTACAGTTGGGAATGATTACATGTATGTCTTGTAAACCATGGATGAGTTGTGGCAGTTTAGAGTATTTGGCAATCAAAAGAAAATAAAGAAATACCAGGAGCATAAAGTTCAGCTGTGTAGATTTACTTCCTGGTCATGAACATTAGAATCTCATTACTATTTATTTTCCATTAGTTATAAAAACCAAATCAAATGATCACAATGCACTGAGTCCCATCAGAATTCGCAATAGCTAAAAGAACTATACTTGTGATATGCTGAGAAAGATCGAAAAATTCCTTTTGTATTTCTAATCTCAAATCCATTTATGGGGTCTTAAACAGATGCTTGGAAGAAGGGGCAGAGGAATTCTTTCTGAAACCAGTACAATTATCAGACATGAAAAGGCTCCAACCCCATCTAGTAAAGGGAAAGGCCAAAGAACAGCAGCAGCAACAACAAAAACTAGAATCCAACAACAAAAGAAAGGCCATTGATGAAGGCATTCCTACCAAGGGTAGAAGTCAGAGATGTAGAAGGCAAAGCTGTAGTGGATTATAATTTATCTGTTGTATTTTGTCAAGAAGGTAAAATCACTAGTAAGAGAATGATGTAGGTGTTCTTTGTAGTGGGGATTTATGTATACATGTGTACCATTCATTACAATTTTGTTTTGCTGGAAAAGAAAAGAAAAGAAGAACATTTAAGAAATGTGATTATGGAGCTGAGGGAGTTGAAAGCCTTGTTGCAGGATTCTTCTTAACCGGGTGCTGCTCCCCCGGGTGCAACAAATGGGTCGGATCAGGTCGGGTCGAGGGGCACCAGCCCTACCCATTTAAGAATCGGGTTGGATTTTTGGACCCAGACCCAACCCATTATCATTCTGGTCGGGTCTGGGTTGGATTCGAAGTCAAAAATTTCCCTCTCATTAATGTAGTGGACCGGGTCTGGGTCCTCCAAACCCATTTATCACATGGGTTGGATTTGGGTTGGGAATAGAAATTACAATTGAGTTGTCACACAATGTTTCAAGTCATCCAATATGTGGTGTATGTCAATCTTTGATTGTGACAAATAAGATTTCCAATGGTCCGAATTCAACTGGTAAAATAAAATGTTGCGGTAATTCAACTAGTTTGCCTTTTGGTATATTGTCCATCAACAATGGAACCAACCATTTGTAGATTCGGGTTTCCTGCGAAAAGTTCTTGCATTGGGATGCTAAGTGGGGCCCATCGTGAGGAGTTGACTAAGTCGACTACCCAAACTGGAGATGTATTCTCTGATCCACTTGCCCTAGTGAACTGATCAGAAAGCCAGGAAAGATTATCTAAGCCAAGCCGACACCAACAGAAAGAGGCCGACACCAACAGAAAGAGGGACGTCGTCTCGCTTACCAAAAGAGATAAATCAATCAATCAAGACGCTACCACATCGCACCCTTATATTAGCATTCATACGAGATATTATAAGCCTATGATGCATCGTTGATAAGACCCTCCTCCATTTTGCGAAATCATTTTAGTAGATGCAACAAAAAATGAGGCAAATCTAAAACTCATGTGGGCCATACAATAGGGAAAATTGGGGAAACAATTTCCTACCATTGAAATCTTTCTAGGCTCCACCTTGATGTTTATGTCCCATCCAAACCGTTTATAAGGTCATTCTCACCGAGATGAAGTAAAATAAAAATATTAAAAAAAAAAAAAAAAAAAGTAAAATCACAAACCATTTATAAGGTCATTCCCGCTGAGATGAGGTAAAATCACAAAAAGCTTTTGTGGCTGCATGAATGTTTCAACAGTGGTCACTAAATCCCCACTGTTTCCTCCTGCATGGCACACTCAGTTTTGAATCCACCCCATTTTTTGTCACGTCCTAAAATTATCTCGAAAAATGGATGAATGGGGTGAATTTTCCCCAAACATCACTGTGGGCCCAACCTAGCATCCCAGTGCAGGAACTTCCTGCGAAAGCAAAAGCAAACCTGTGTCCACCATTTGCTTAGTCCAATGTGTCGCTAGTGATAGGTAACCATGTTTTAGAAAAAGAAGCAGCTAACTATTGCTATAGTCTAGGGTTTCAACCCATTGATAAGCGGTAGACAAAGTGTATTTCATCACTGATATCATGGGTTCGAGTGCCGATGTGGTGTGTGTTGAGAGAGAAAGAGAGAGAGAGCATTTATATTTAAAAAAAAAAAAAAAAAAAAAAAAAAAAAAAAAACCTCCTACCTAAATAACTGCTCTAGGGTCGAGGTTGGGATCGATTTACTATGATCCATACCATACCCATTTAAGAACTGGCAGTCAGGTTGATTTTGAGTGGATCCAGACCTGACCCATTTGGTAATTCGAGTCAAACTTAGGACTCAGGCCTGCCCCATGGGTCTAAATTTTGGATCCAAATCCACTACTTGTCAGGTCGGTTGCAATTACCGACTGGAATTACTCAACCCATTTGCACCCCCATTGTTTACTCCTACATCAAAGTCTAGTGCCGGTTTATGTTGTTATGTACTTGTTAGACTGGAACTCTTGTTTTATAAGATTATATGAGTAGTCAGATATGTTATTCACAGAGCTTTGGTACACCGACAGTCTTGTACAAGGCGCGCAGCTCATGTACACACCACTTGTAGACTTCCTGGGAATCATATTAGCCAACAAATTAGGTGGTTTATGAAACAGACGTGTAATGTCCAACAACTTGGTTGAAGGTTTTTTTTTTTTTTTTAAGTTGTCCACCTGTTTTGAACATTATGGCTCTCATTATGGGCATACCTACCTGACTTTTGGATTATTAAAGGTTGGACCCACCTATTGGACAGCTTGCATGCTGGTTCCCATTGCCGCATGCGAAAATTGGCATTGTTCCCTTTCTACATGCATTCATGCTTAGTACAGCTTTTATTCATGAAATGAAAATACAGTTATTTTGGAAATAGATGATATTATTTTTCCATAATGGTTATAAGATGGAATTCATGTTGCACCTGGTTGCCATTGCGGCATGCGCAAATGGACATTGTTCCTCTTCTACACGTATACATACTTATCACACCTCTTATTTTAAAAATACTACTGTTATTTTGGAAACAGCTGATATTATTTTTCCATAATGGTTATAAGATGGACTTCATCAGGTCATCTACTGTGTTTTATGAGAGAGGAGAGATTGCATCATCTCTTTTGTTTTTTGAGAGAGATAGCGTCATGTATTATGTTTTATGAGAGGGAGAGAGGGAGAGAGACGTCGGAAATTTGGCTCTAGTATCAATTGACCAAGCTTTGATGCCAATACCTGAAAATTGGGATACATGTGAAGCAAGTACTGATGAAAACTAGGACTACATGGACAAGGAGACTCCAATTCAACTATAATTATCTTCTTGTGAGAACTGCGTAGGAGGGACCAATCAGGTAGGCCAACTTGCCTATAGGCGATCATAATCCTCTATGGTTAAAGATGAAGATCCACACATGATGTGCTGAAAATTTGGGCTGATTGACACCTTGATTTTGGTCCCTTTTGCAATCAATTGTACTGAAGATCATGGATTGAGTGCAGGCTACATCAGACTCACTAGGTTGAAAGAACTCACCATTTAATTTCTCTCTGATGAAGTTACAAAGAGAAGTATTATTCGCTTCCAACGTTGCTATAAACAGTTGCAAACAGACTGAGATTTTCTCGCGAGGTCAGATCTTCATTCACATGCCAGCACTTATCGGCTACATCGATGTCGATGTTCTCATGGTCATTGTCGTCGATGGTCAAACTAATTTCTTCACGTTCCTTTTAAAAAATCAGCCTTCCTGGACAAAAAAAAGATAATTAACTACACTACAAGAAAGGAGGGCAAAACCAGCAGTTGGTGGAACCTTTGCTGGCTGGAACCAAAGCCTGCCGCCGGCAAGGTGTCCTTGTTAAATCAAAATACGAATGCCCTAGGCTCATTTTCGGCCCTTTCCCTCTCCCCGTTGCCGACTCTCTCTCTCTCTCTCTCTCTCTCTCTCTCTCTCTCTCCCTCTTCTCTCTCTCTATGATGCCGATCCGCTCGATCTACGTCTCTCTCTCTCCCTCCCTCCCTCTCACTTGAATCCTCCCCTCTCTTCGCTCTCGATCTCTTTCTAGGTTTTTTGTTCTTCCTTTCTTTAGTCCAACACATCAAGGAGCATTGTGCAATATCAGGTATCTCCCCTTCTCTCTCTCTCTCTCTTATCAATTTGGGCATTTTTTGGTATTTTTTAATACTTAAAGTAGCATTGTGCAATGATTTGTGTGTTGGGAATTTTTGAATTTTGAATCCTTAATTAGGGATTTATAGTGTCGATTCCCTAATCGTGGATTATAGATTAAAAACTAAAAATCCCTAATTAGGGATTCGAAATTCAAAAATTAGGTATTACAAGCACTTAATGCACGGACATCTTTACTTTCCAATCAATGCATTTGCCTGACAATCCTACACATTTGGCAAAACAGGATTTGTATTGCAACAGTCACATGGATGACCATTATGTCAGCTATTACCATTGCCGAATGCCTTAGGGATCACAGATGATAGACTTTGATGTCACCTCCTGTTGAAATTGTTGAATTGATCAAGTAATCAATATATGAGAAGCTAGGTCATGATCATGGTGGTTGGATATGTCCATGATGCTTGAACATGCTGGATTTTCATCACCGTCTTGATTGACAAATTGATCACCTTGAGTTTGTTTTAACCCTATGTTAAATGCACGCAACCTATTACAGTTATTTCCAGGGTAGATCTCGAAAGCGAACTCCGTGCATTTCCAAATATTCTTAGTCTACTACGATATCAGCTCAGAAATCGAAAGGCTTGGTCATTGATTTTGTAGTAGCTGTGACTTTCTTTGGGTGATAAGTTCATCGTTTCTATGGTACATTTCAGTACTTTTGTAGACAGATTTTAAATAGAGGTTTCTGAGTGTGAATTGTTTGTTGGACAGAAATGGGTACAACTGGCCCATGTTGGTTCATTTTAGTTTTGTTTTGGTTTGATGACTTGTTTTGTTTCTGACTGAAGTGATACAACTTAGACATTTCTAAGCCTTTTTGGCAATTTTTAAACCATGACTCCAACAGCTTGCAAGCACAAACTGTGAAGACTCTAACAACTTGCGCTAACAAACTGTGAACACTGCAACAGCTTCCGAGCATAAACTCAGAAGACTCCAACAATTTGCAAGCATAAATTATGAAGACTACAACAACTTGCGATAACAAACTGTGAAGACTCCAACGGCTTACGAGTACAAACAGTGTAGACTTCAACAATTTGCGGGCACAAACTATGAAGACTCCAACAGCTTGCGATAACAAACTATGAAGACTCCAATAGCTTGCGATAACAAACTGTGAAGACTCAAATAGCTTGTGAGCACAAACTGTGAAGACTCCAAGAGCTTGTGATAATAAACGGTGAAGACTCGAACAACTTACGAGCACAAACTAAGAAGACTCCAACAATTTGTTAGCACAAACTGTGAAGACTCCAACAACTTGCGAAAACAAACTTTGATGACTCCTAAAGCATGATCACAAGCTGTGAAGACTCCAACAACTTACGGGCACAAACTATGAAGACTGCAACAGCTTGAGAGCACAAACATTAAAGATTGCAAAAGGTTGGGAGCACAACGATGAAGAATCCAACAGCTTGTGAGCAGAAACTATGAAGACTCCAACAGTTTGCAATCACAGACTGTGAAGACTCCAATAGCTTGCGATCATAAACTATGAAGACTCCAAAAGCTTACGAGCACAAATTGCGAAAACTCCAACAATTTGCGAGCACACACTGTGAAGACTCCAACAGCTTATGAGCATAAAATGTGAAGACTCTAACAATTGCGATAACAAACTATGGAGACTCTAACAGCTTACGAGCACAAACTGAGAAGACCCCAACAATTTGCTAGCACAAACTATGAAGAATCCAACAATTTGTGATCACAATTTGTGAAGACTCAAACAGATTACGAGCACAAACTATGAAGATTCCAACAGCTTGTGAGCATAAACTTTAAAGACTGCAACAACTTGCGAGCACAAGTATGAAGACTCCAACAGCTCAAGAGCAGAAGCTATGAAGACTCCAACAATTTGCGATAAGAATTTGTGAAGCTTCCAACTACTTGCGAGCATAAAATGTGAAGTCTCAAACAATTTACGATCATAAACTGTGAAGACTCTAACAACTTACAAGCACAAACTGTGAAGACTCCACCTGCTTTTAAGTAGGAACTGTGAAGACTCCAACAATTTGCGATCACAAACTGTGAAGAGTCCAATAACTTGCGATCACAAACTATGAACACTCCAACAACTTGCAATAATAAACTGTGAAGACTCCACCAGCTTAGGAGTACAAACTGCGAACACTCCAACAATTTACGATCATAAACTGTGAAGAATCCAATAGCTTGAGATCACAAACTGTGAAGACTCTAGCAGCTTACGAGCATAAATTGTGAAAACTCCAACAATTTGGGAGCACAAACTGTGAAGACTCCAATAGCGTGTGATAACAAACTGTGAAGACTCCACCAGCTTACGAGCACAGACTGTGAAAACTCCATCAATTTTCAAACACAAACTGTGAAGACTCCAACAGCTTGCGAGCATAAACTGTGAAGACTCCAATAGCTTGCAATAACAAACTATGAAGACTCCAACAGCTTGCAATAACAAACTATGAAACTCCAATGGCTTACGAGAATAAATTGTGAAGACTCCAATAATTTGACAACACAAACTGTGAAGACTCCAACAGATTGTGAGCAGAAACTGTGAAGACTCGAACAGCTTGTGAGCAGAAACTGTGAAAACTACAACAACTTGCAAGCACAAACTATGAAGACTCTAATAATTTGAGACACAAACTATTAAGACTAAAACAGTTGCGATCACAGGCTATGAAGATTCCAATACCTTGCAATCACAAAATCTGAAGACTTCAACAGCTTATGAGCACAAACTGTGAAGACTCCAATAATTTACGACACAAACTGTGAAGAGTCCAACAGCTTGCGATCACAAACTGTGAAGACTCCAATAACCTGCGATAGCAAACTGTGAAACTCCACCACCTTACAAGTACAAACTGTGAACACTCGAACAATTTGTGATCACAAATTGCGAAGATTGTAATAGCTTGAGATCACAAACTATGAAGACTCCAACACCTTATGAGCACAAACTGTAAAAATTTCAGCAATTTGGAGCACAATCTGTGAAGTCTCCAACAGCTTGCGAGCACAATCAGTGAAGACTCCAACAGCTTGCGATAACAAACTGTGAAGACTCCAACGACTTATGAGCATAAACTGTGAAGACTCCCACAATTTGTGAGCACAAACTGTGAAGAGTCCAACAACTTACGAGCACAAATTTTTTAGACTCCACCTGCTTGTAAGTAGAAACTGTGAAGACTCCAACAATTTGTGATCACAAACTGTGAAAAGTCCAACAACTTGCGATAACAAACTATGAAGACTCCAATTGCTTGCGATAACAAACTGTGAAGACTCCAACAGATTACGAGTACAAACTGTGAGCACTCTAACAATTTGCGATCATAAACTGCGAAGACTCCAACAGCTTGAGATCACAAACTGTGAAGACTCCAACAGCTTGCAAGCACAAACTGTGAAGACTCTAATAGCTTGCGATAACAAACTGGGAAGACTCCAACGGCTTACGAGCATAAACTGTGAAGACTCCAACAATTTGCGAACACAAACTGTGAAGACTGCAATAGCTTGCGAGCACCAATTTTGAAGACTCCAACTGCTTATGAGTAGAAACTGGGAAGACTCCAACAATTTGTGATCATAAACTGTGATGAGTCCAACAGCTTCTGATCACAAACTGTGAAGACTCTAACAGCTTACGGTAACAAACTGTGAAGACTCCAACAGCTTACAAGTACAAACTATGAACACTCCAACAATTTGTGATCACAAGCTGTGAAGACTCCAACAACTTGTAATCACAAACTGTGAAGACTCCAACTTACGAGCACAAACTGTGAAAACTATGACAATTTGCGAGCACAAACTATGAAGACTCCAATAGATTACGAGCACAAACTATGAAGATTCTAACAATTGCGTTAACAAACTGTGAACACTGCAACAGCTTCCGAGCATAAACTCAGAAGACTCCAACAATTTGCAAGCATAAATTGTGAAGACTCAAACAGCTTGCGATAACAAACTGTGAAGACTCCAACAGCTTACGAGTACAACAGTGTAGACTCCAACAATTTGCGGGCACAAACAATGAAGACTCCAACAGCTTGCGATAACAAACTATGAAGACTCCAATAGCTTGCGATAACAAACTGTGAAGACTCCAATAGCTTGCGAGCACAAACTATGAAGACTCCAAGAGCTTGTGATAATAAACGGTGAAGACTCGAACAACTTACGAGCACAAACTGAGAAGACTTCAACAATTTATGAGCACAAACTGTGAAGACTCCAACAGCTTGTGAACACAAACTTTGATCACTTCAAAAGCATGCGATTACAAACTGTGAAGACTCCAACAACTTACGGGCACAAACTATGAAGACTGCAACAACTTGCAAGTACAAACGTTGAAGACTGCAAAAGGTTACGAGCACAACGATGAAGACTCCAACAGCTTATGAGCAGAAACTGTGAAGACTCCAACAGTTTGCAATCACAGACTGTGAAGACTCCAATAGCTTGCGATCATAAACTATGAAGACTTCAAAAGCTTACGAGCACAAATTGCGAAAACTCCAACAATTTGCGAGCACACACTGCAAAGACTCCAACAGCTTGCGAGCATAAAATGTAAAGACTCCAACAATTGTGATAACAAACTGTGAAGACTCCAACAGCTTACGAGCACAAACTGAGAAGACCCCAACAATTTGCGAGCACAAACTGTGAAGACTCCAACAATTTGTGATCACAATCTATGAAGATTCCAACAGCTTACGAGCACAAACTGTGAAGATTCCAACAACATGCGAGCACAAACTTTAAAGACTGCAATAGCTTGCGAGCACAACTATGAAGAATCCAACAACTCGGGAGTAAAAACTATGAAGACTCCAACAATTTACGATAAGAATTTATGAAGCTTCCAACTGCTTACGAGCATAAACTATGAAGTCTCAAACAATTTACGATCATAAACTGTGAAGACTCCAACAGCTTGCGAGCACAAACTGTGAAGACTCCAACTGCTTTTGAGTAGAAATTGTGAAGACTCCAACAATTTGTGATCACAAATTGTGAAGAGTCCAACACCTTGCGATCACAAACTATGAACACTCCAACAGCTTGGAATAACAAACTGTGAAGACTCCACCAGCTTGGGAGTATAAATTGCGAACACTCCAACAATTTGCAATCATAAACTGTGAAGAATCCAATAGCTTGAGATCACAAACTATGAAGACTCCAACAGCTTACAAGCACAAATTGTGAAAACTCCAACAATTTTGGAGCACAAATTGTGAAGACTCCAATAGCTTGCGATAACAAACTGTGAAGACTCCACCAGCTTACGAGCACAAATTGTGAAAACTCCAACAATTTTTTAACACAAACTATGAAGACTTCAACAGATTGCGAGCACAAACTATGAAGACTTCAACAGCTTGCAATAATAAGTTATGAAGACTCCAACGACTTATGAGCATAAACTGTGAAGACTCCAACAATTTGGCAGCACAAACTGTGAAGACTCCAACAGCTTGTGAGCAGAAACTGTGAAGACTCCAACAACTTGCAAGCACAAACTGTGAAGACTCTAATAATTTACGACACAAACTATTAAGACTCCAACAGTTACGATCACAGGCTATGAAGAGACCAACGGCTTGCGATCACAAACTCTGAAGACTCCAACAGCTTATGAGCACAAACTGTGAAGGCTCCAATAATTTGCGACACAAATTGTGAAGAGTCCAATAGCTTGCGATCACAAACTATGAAGACTCCAACAACTTGCGATAACAAACTGTGAAACCCCACCACTTTACGAGTACAAATTGTGAACACTCAAACAATTTGCAATCACAAACTGCAAAGACTCCAACAGCTTGAGATCACAAACTGTGAAGACTCCAACACCTTATGAGCACAAAGTATAAAATTTTCAGCAATTTGTGAGCACAATCTGTGAAGTCTCTAATAGCTTGCGAGCATAATCAGTGAAGAATCCAACAGCTTGCGATAACAAACTGTGAAGACTCCAACGGCTTACGAGCATAAACTGTGAAGTCTCCCACAATTTATGAGCACAAACTGTGAAGACTCCAACAACTTACGAACACAAATTTTATAGACTCCAACTGCTTGTGAGTAGAAACTGTGAAGACTCCAACAATTTGTGATAACAAACTATGAAGAGTCCAACAGCTTGCAATAACAAACTGTGAAGACTCCAATAGCTTGCAATAACAAACTGCGAAGACTCTAACAGATTACGAGTACAAACTGTGAGCACTCCAACAATTGGCGATCACAAACTATGAAGACTCCAACAGCATGAGATCACAAATTGTGAAGACTCCAATAGCTTCCGAGCACAAACTGTGAAGACTCCAATAGCTTGCAAGCGTAAACTCTGAAGACTCCAACAACTTGCGATAACAAACGGTGAAGACTCGAACAGCTTACGAACACAAACTGAGAAGACTCCAACATTTTGCGAGCATAATTGTGAAGACTCCAACAGCTTCCGAACACAAACTTTGATGACTCCAAAAGCATGCGATCACTAACTGTGAAGACTCCAACAACTTACGGGCACAAACTATTGTTGAGGCATAAAAAAGAGAGAAAAAGAAGAAAGCAGGAGCCATTATGCGGAAATCAACCGTTGTGCGGAAATCAGCTGTTGTGCGAAAATTAGCATTGAGAAACAGATTACCGCACAAAGGAGTCCGCACAAAGGAGTCCACATAAAGGAGGAGTACACAAAAAGCAGCGCATAGAACATTCTCAAATAAGGGTTTAGGGTTTAACACCCTAAATAAGGGGAGGTTAATATTATTGAACCATTTTTGTTTAATATTTCACACCCTGGGTTAGAAAATTTAACACTGATTTTTATCGCATATTTGAGAAATGCTTAACAAGTTATGTTTTAAACCTTCAACGTACAGAACATTCTCAAATAAGGGGAGGTTAGAAAGTTGAACCGTACCTTGGCCAATAATCCTGCAGTTGCTACCATCACCAAATGTGACTGACCCATCAGTCATGTCTTTAAGAGTGGTGAACAAACCTTTGTCACCAGTCATGTGCCTCGAGCATCCACTGTCTAGGTACCACTTTGAATGGCTTGAATCTTTGAAAGCTGTGTGGGCAACCAAGCAAGTAACCTTAGGAACTCATTTCATAACTGTTTTGGGTTTAGGAGTATAGTTGGTCTTCTTATATTTGTAGTTGTTGTAAGAATGACCCACTGAGTTAGATTTTAAGAGCTCCTTAAGTAGATCAACTATTTTCTCAGTTAAAGGGTTTCGGTTCTGATTTTTATAATTGATATGGCTACTTTTAGTTTTGAAAGATTGAAAAGTATTAGAATTTTTAGAAAAATTTTGATTAGAACTTTTCTCTTTTAAGTTTGAGGACTCTCCTTTTACAAACTTAGGAGGAGTATACTTCTGTTTAGGAGGAATATTTCTATAATAGCCCAAACTGGATCGGTCACCACTTTTTCTTGATCCAGATAAAAGTTTTTCTAATTTTGCATCACCTTGGGCATACCTCCATGCATCCTTTAAACTCAAAAGTGAAGAGATTTCAAGTTTAAGTTTTTCTTTTTCAGATTTCAGATTTTCAATCTGGGAGGTTTTGAATTCTAAATCGCATTTGCATTTTTCAAAACAATCTGAAATATAAGATTTTTCTAAAATAAGAGAATCAAAATTTTCTTTAAGTTTTGAAAACTTTTCTTTTTGAAGTTTAAGTTTGACAGCAATTTTACAACTTTCCTTGTATAGGGCATTGTAAGCATCTTGAAGATCTTATTCATTTTCATGATCACTATTTAGATTTTCTTCACTAGTAGAATCATCATGATCTGAAAAAGTGAACTTGGCTAGAGTCATAAGAGCTTTAACTTCATTGCCCGACTAGGTTTCAGAATCTTCTGATTCAGAAGAAGCTTCAGAACTGGAAGATTCATCCCAAGTAGCCAACATACTCTTCTTTTTAGGTTTATCCTTTTTAAGACACTTGTTTGCCAAATACCCATATTCTTGGCAGTTGTAACATTGACTATCTTTTAAAGATTTTTAAGTTTTAGATTTAGATTTAAATCTTTTCTTATCATTTGATTTTTGAAAGTCAACCCTCTTTTTACTTTTGAAAATCTTCTAAAACTTTTTCTCTAAGAGAGCCATATCATCTTCAGAATTTTCTTGAGAAATACATTTAGAAGACTTAAGGGCAATAGATTTACCTTTAGGAGCTTTAATATTTAACTCGTAGGTTTGTAAAGACCCAACTAATTCTTCTACCCTCAAATTGTCCGTATCACGAAGTTCCTGGATCGCAGTTACTTTTGAGTTGAACCGTTCAGGTAGTGAGCGTAGTATCTTTGCACACACTTTACTTTCTAGAATTTTATCGCCAAGACCCCACATAGAGTTCACAATGTCATTCAGTCTTATATAGAAGTCCATGAACATTTCATTTTCTTCCATATGTATTTCTTCAAATTTGGTTGTGAGGATTTAGACTTTAGACTTCTTGACAATTGATGTACCCTCGTGTGACATTTCTAAAATATCCTAGGCTTGTTTTGCAATATCACAGGATATAATTCTTTTGAATTCATCCGGTGATAGTGTGCAAGTGATTACATTTAGTGCTTTTGCATTGGCACTACTCTCACTTTTCTAAAGTGTGGTCCAGGTAAAATAAGGTGAGACTTTCATTGATTTTGATCCATCGATACCAGTCACTTCAGTGGTAGGAGGGATCCATTCAGTCACTATGGCTTGCTACATACTCTCATCCATAGATTTAAGGAAAATCCTCATCCTGGCTTTCCAATTGGCATAATTAGAGCCATCAAATGGTGGAGGCCTAATGACTAAAAGGCTATCAAAATTTGACATCTTATAAATAGCTTAGATCGATTAGCTCAGAAAATTAATCCAAATAATAATTAAAACGAGCTTTTAGGCTTTGATACCACTTGAAAAGGCTAAGCTAAATGTCCTAGACGGGGGGGGGGGGGAATAGGAATATGCCAAATTAAAACCATAACAGCGAAATTTAATCAATAAGATAGCCTTATAAACAAATAAATGAAAGATAGCACTATAATCAATTCACAATACTGAAATGTAAAGCAACCTCAAATGTATGAGTATTGAGAGATTGATATAAATGTTGTTCTAAGGACAACCTTACACCAAAAACCAAGGTTTATGGTAGGACAACCTAATTCCTAGAAAGGTCTTTGTATCAAAACTCGAACTTATCTCTCAGAGTGATTCCTTGATTTTACTTGAATTAGATATGAAACTCTGAAATTCGTGTTCTATTTATAGATGCAGAAATCACATCTACGACTGGTCGTGTGACTACCACGACTGGTCGTAGGACGAACTACATTTTGAAATTTTAAGCGCGATCGGATAAAACCGTTCCACGACTGGTCGTAAGGTGTCCATGACTGGTTGTGAGGCCTCCACGATTGGTTGTGACAAACCCACGACTGGTCGAGAAAAACCAGAATTCGTTGCTGGAGTTTGAGTCGTAGCTGTAGGACTCATCGTGAATGAGTCGGCACTGTTCCTACCACCGGTCAAGCAGTCTCCAAGACTGGTCATAGCTCAACCAAAAAATTATGAAAATTTGTAACAACTTAGGACTGGTCTTGGAATTTCTTGGACTGGTTGAGCTAGTTCTACGACTAGTCAAATAAGGTCCAGGACTAGTCTTAGAACATACCAAACTCTTATAAAATGATTTAATTTAAATTATGTATACAAAATGACCTACCCTAAGGTCAATCTAAGGTCATTCATACCTTGAATGTGAAGTATGGACATTGAGACTTCATTTCTTCAGATGATGATGGACCTTTGAAGATTATGAAGCTTGAGATCTTTATACTTGATGTAGCTTAAATTTGAGATCTTCTAAAGCTTGGATTTGAATTATACTTCATCTTGTATTTAGTCTTGAGTTGTACTTGAGACTTGAACTTTTGATTAGCTCTTTAAAGACTCTGAACTTTGAAGCTTACAGGAGTGGACAATGTACCTGACCTTGCATATCTTGAAGTAGATCACCATTCTTAACTTGTAGCATTGTGATGCAGTGTCTTGAACATATAAATTAACATGCTACACAAGACACAGATTGTGTTTTTGACACCACAAAATTTGACAACCAAAGGAGCTGGAAACCATAGCTCTTACAATCTCCCCCTTTGTCAAATTTGTGATAAAACACACTCCGATAAAAATAAGAGCAGCATTACATGTTCAAATAAGGAATCATACACCAGTCATGTATAAGAGAACCAGTTACAGCTTGGTTAAAGAATCATGCATCAGTTGTCATTAACTAGCACAAATTCCTCATTACTTACTCCCCCTGAATAGCACACATAGATCATAAAAATTATGCTATGTTACTCCCCCACAAACCATATACATTCCATATTTATCAATCAATCTCAATCTTCTCCCCCTTTTTGTCACAATATGACAAAGGAAGAAAGGAATAAATGGAAGTGGAAGACCAATAAGAGAGTAATAAAGTAGTTAAATAGACAAAAGATATATAAGCAAATTCAGAGTGCATTTATCATAAACCAGTATAATCCAAAGTCTAGCACACTAAAAGAAATCAAAATAATCTAACAGTTATTATAGACCAATGAATAAAAACATTTAATCAGATCCTGAAGAAGGAGCAGGTATGGTAGGATGAAGTTGATGAAGGCCTTTGTTTAAGTGCCTAAGATACTTGCGTATATATTTAAATTGCAAATCATGGGCAACATTCATGTTCACAAGCTTCTCCTCAAGAGCACGAAGACGAGCAACAAAATCAGATGGCTCATAGTCAGGATCATTAGTAGAGTCTGATTCAATTTCATCAAAAATGTCATCCATTTGCAATAGGAGAATCAAAGAAATAAAGAGTTTCAAAATATATGGAGTGAGGTTTTGCTAGATCAGATTTTTTAAAAGAAAACCCCAAAATTAGGATGAATCATAAAATAAATTACTCCAAGAGTGAAAATGAAGTAATATTGACTAGAATCTACAAGAAAAACCTAAATGATGCACTAACATTGAGGAATCAAACAGTTGAGTACAACTAGTCTTGCTTCGACCTGTTGGAGAAGAAAGAGGAAATGAGGAAGATGAGATTTTTTTCCAAATTAAAATAGGTCTGGCATGCTACATGACTGGTCGTGGGATGTCCTCGACCGGTCGTGCTACGACTGGTGGAGCACATCCTCGACTAGTCGTGCAAAGACAAAAACATGCAGTGTTCATAAAAATTTGAAATTTAAACCAATAAATTATCTAATATATATACACTATGATATACGCATACATGAATAATCAATTTAAATTACACATACCAAGATCAAATTTCAATTTATTAAACCTGCTTTTGTCAAGCGGTTTAGTGAAAATGTCAGCAAGTTGAGTCTCGGTCAGAATGTATTCCAATGAAATTATTTTTTCTTCCACTAATTCAAAAATGTAATGAAATCTAATGTCAATGTGCTTGGTACGTGAATATTAAATTGGATTTTTAGAAATATTTATTGCACTGGAATTATCACAATATAAAACCATGGAATCCTTTGCAATTCCATAATCGCTTAACATACGTTTCATCCAAACAAGCTGAGTACATGCATTTCCAACTGCGATGTATTTAGCCTCAGCAGTAGAAAGCAATATAGAACTTTGCTTCTTACTAAACCAAGAAACTAAACAATTTTCAATATAGAAACAACCACCACTGGTTGACTTTCTATCATCGATATTACCAAATTTCAATCAAGATCTCGAGTACCCATAACCGAACACTAGTATCATATGGATACCAGAGACCCAAATTAGCAGAACTTGTGACATATCGCATAATCCGCTTAACAGCAGTTAGATGAGACTCTTTAGGATCAGATTGATATCTAGTGCAAATACCAACACTAAAAGCAATATTAGGTTTACTTGCAGTTAAATAAAGTAAACCACCAATCATACTGCGATATATTTTAGGATCCACATTTTTACCTGTAGAGTCTGTTGAGAGTCTTAATGTTGTACTCATAGGAGTATCAAAATTCTTAACATTCTCAAATCTGAACTTTTTAATTAAGTTCAAAGCATATTTAGTTTGAGAAATAAAAATACCATCAGGTTGTTGTTTTACTTGCAACCCTAGGAAACAATTCAATTACACAACCATGCTTATTTCGAACTTAGATTTCATTAAATCTGCAAACTCAACAGTCATGTTAGTACAGGTAGATCCATAAATAATATCATCAACATAGATTTGCACTATTAAGATATGATTGTTATGTTTCTTAACAAAAAGAGTCTTATCAACACTTCCCATTTTAAAATTATGACTTAGAAGAAATTTAGTCAATTTTTCGTACCATGCCCTAGGAGCTTGTTTCAATCCACAGAGAGATTTTTTTAGGCGATAGACATGATCAGCATTCTTAGGGTCTTTAAAACCCATTGGTTGTTCAACATAAACTTCTTCATGCAGATCACCATTTAAGAAGGCACTCTTTATATCCATTTGATAAATTTTGAATTTTCTAAAGCAAGCAATGGATATAAATAGTCTGATTGATTCAAGATGAGCTACTAGGGTAAAGGTTTCATCATAGTCGATGCCTTCAATTTGAGTGTACCCTTGTACAACCAGTTTAGCCTTGTTTCGAATTATATTAACAAGTTCATCAGACTTATTTTTGAAAATCCACTTAGTTCCTACAATGTGTTTATCTTTAGGTCTAGAAACAAGATACCAAACATCATTTCTCACAAATTGGTTAAGCTCTTCTTGCATAGCTACTATCCAGTTTTCGTCAGTAAGAGCTTCTTTTACATTAGCCAGTTCTATCTGGGAAGTAAAGCACACGTAATTACATATGTCTTCTAGTTGTCTACGAGTGCACACACCAATGAGAGGGTTTTCAAGAATTTGAGTGGTTGGATGATCTTTAACAGTCCTCAGTCTAGAATTAGTTTGATTTGATGAAGTATCTAGTTTGTCAATTGAAAGAACTTCATCATTATCTGAACTTGGGGCAGGCGTATTCAAGTAATCGTCAATGACCACATTGATGGACTCTTGAATCACACCAGTCCTCTTGTTCAGTACTCGATATGCACGACTGTTCAAAGAATACCCTAAAAAGATACTTTCATCACTTTTAGTGTCAAACTTTTTCAAATTTTCACTGTCACGTAAAATATAGCACTTGCTGCCAAAAACTCGAAAGTATTTGATAGTAGGCTTCTTATCAAACCATATTTTATAAGCCGTTTTATTATTTGACTTAGTAGTGTAAACACGGTTTATTATATAGCAGGCAATATTTACTACTTCAGCCCAAAGATTTTTAGATAGCTTCATACTATTCAACATTACATTAGCCATTTCTTAAAGCACTCTATTTTTTCTTTCAACAATTTCATTTTATTGTGGTGTTTTGGGCGTAGAGAATTCATGCGATATTCCCTGATTGCTACAGAATTTCTCAAAACTGCTATTTTCAAATTCTGATCCATGATCACTACGGATCTTACAGACTTGAGAATCTTTTTCCGTTTAAATCCGTTTGAGAACTTTTTTTCTTCATCAAGGGTTTCTGATTTATCCCTTAAGAAGGTTATCCAAGTGAATCTGGTAAACTCATCCACGATTACCAGTATATATTTTTTGCCACCTCGACTCTCCGTCCTGGTTGGTCCTATAAGATCCATGTGGAAAAGTTCGAGAGGTTTAGATGTGGTATTAGAGTTCACCTTTTTGTGAGCACTCCTAGTTTATTTGCCAATCTGGCATTCGCCACATATTTTGTCTACTTTTTGTAGTTTAGGTAGACCTCTTATTAGTTCTCTTTTGCTCAATCTATATAGATTGCGGTAGTGTACATGTCCAAGGCGTTTATGCCATAACTTAGTTTCATCGGGATGCACCATGTAACACAGTTAATTATATGAGCTAGAATCACTTACGATGTAGCAGTTTTCAGAAGTTCTATGACCAGTTAATATTACTGAACCATTTTTGTTTAATATTTCACACCCTACGTTAGAAATTTTAACACTATGATTTTTATTGCATATTTGAGAAATGCTTAACAAGTTATATTTTAAACCTTCAACGTACAGAACGTTCTCAAATAAGGGGAGGTTAGAAAGTTGAACCTTACCTTGGCCAATAATCCTGCAGTTGCTACCATCATCAAATGTGACTGACCCATCAGTCATGTCTTTAAGAGTGGTGAACAGACCTTTATTGCCAGTCATGTGCCTGGAGCATCCACTGTCTAGGTACCACTTTGAATGGCTTGAAGCTTTGAAAGCCGTGTGGGCAACCAAGTAAGTAACCTTAGGAACCCATTTCATAACTATTTTAGGTTTAGGAGTATAGTTGGTCTTCTTATGTTTGTAGTTGTTGTAAGAATGACCCACTGAGTTAGATTTTAAGAGCTCCTTAAGTAGATCAACTATTTTCTCAGCTAAAGTGTTTCGGTTCTAATTTTTATAATTAATATGATTACTTTTAGTTTTGAAAGATTGAAAAGTTTTAACATTTTTAGAAAACTTTTGATTAGAACTTTTCTCTTATGAGTTTGAGGACTCACCTTTTACAAACTTAGGAGGAGTATACTTCTGTTTAGGAGGAACATTTCTATCATAGCCCAAACCGGATCGGTCACCACTTTTTCTTAATCCAGATAAAAGCTTTTCGAATTTTGGATCACCTTGGGCATACCTCCATGTATCCTTTAAACTCAAAAGTGAAGAGATTTCAAGTTTAAGTTTTTCTTTTTCAGATTTCAAATTTTCAATCTGTGAGCTTTTGAATTCTAAATCGCATTTGCATTTTTCAAAACAATCTGAAATATGAGATTTTTCTAAAATAAGAGAATCGAAATTTTCTTTAAGATTTGAAAACTTTTCTTTTTGAAGTTTAAGTTTGACAGCAATTTTACAACTTTCCTTGTATAGGGCATTGTAAGCATCTTGAAGATCTTCTTCATTTTCATGATCACTATTTAGATTTTCTTCACTAGTTGAATCATCATGATCTTAAAAAGTGAACTTGGCTAGAGTCATAAGATCTTTGACTTCATTGCCCAACTCAGTTTCAGAATCTTTTGATTTAGAAGAAGCTTCAGAATCGGAAGATTCATCCCAAGTAGCCAGCATACTCTTCTTTTTGGGTTTGACCTTTTTAGGGCACTTATTTGCCAAATGCCCATATTCTTGGTAGTTGTAACATTGACTATCGTTTAAAGATTTCCAAGTTTTAGATTTAGATTTAGATCTTTTCTTATCATTTGATTTTTGAAAGTCAACTCTCTTTTTACTTTTGAAAATCTTGTAAAACTTTTTCGCTAACAGATCCATATCATCTTAAGAATTTTCAAAATTAGAGTTTTCTTGAGAAATACATTTAGAAGACATAAGGGCAATAGATTTACCTTTAGAAGCTTTAAGATATAACTCGTAGGTTTGTAAAGACCTAACTAGTTCTTCTACGCTCATATTGTCCGTATCACAAAGTTCCTGGATCACAGTTACCTTTGAGTTTAACCATTCAGGTAGTGAGCGTAGTATCTTTGCACACACTTTACTTTCTAGGATTTTATCGCCAAGACCCCACATACAGTTCACAATGTCATTCAGTCTTGTATAGAAGTCCATGAACATTTCATTTTCTTCCATATGTATTTCCTCAAATTTGGTTATGAGGATTTGGACTTTAGACTTCTTAACAATTGATGTACCCTCGTGTGTCGTTTCTAAAATATCTCAAGGTTGTTTGCAATATCACAGGATATAATTCTTTTGAATTCATCCGGTGATAGTGCGCAAGTGATTGCATTTAGTGCTTTTGCATTGGCACTACTCTCACTTTTTTGAAGTGTGGTCCAGGTAAAATAACGTGAGACTTTCATTGATTTTGATCCATCGATACTAGTCGCTTCAGTGGTAGGAGGGATCCATTCAGTCATTGTGTCTTGCCATACGCTCTCATCTATGGATTTAAGGAAAATCCTCATCCTGGCTTTCCAATAGGCATAATTAGAGCCATCAAATGGTGGAGGCCTAGTGACTGAAAGACTATCAAATTTTAACATCTTATAAATAGCTTAGATCGATTAGCTCAGGAAATTAATCCAAATAATAATTAAAACGAGCTATTAGGCTCAGATACCACTTGAAAAGGCCAAGCTATATGTCCTAGAGGGGGGGGGGGGGGGGGGAATAGGTCTATGCTAAATTAAAATGATAACAGCGAAATTTAATCAATAAGATAGCCTTATAAACAAATAAATGAAAGATAGCACTATAATCAATTCACAATACTGAAATGTAAAGCAACCTCAAATGTATGAGTATTGAGAGATTGATACAAATGTTGTTCTAAGGATAACCTTATACTAAAAACCAAGGTTTATGGTAGGACAACCTGATTCCTAGAAAGGTCTTTATATCAAAAACTCAAACTTATCTCTCAGAGTGATTCCTTAATTTTACTTGAATTAGATATGAAACTCTAAAATTCGTGTTCTATTTATAGATGTAGAAATCACGTCTACCAATGGTCGTGTGGCCACCACAACTAGTCGTAGGATGAACTGCATTTTGAAATTTTAAGCACGATCGGATAAAACTGATCCACGACTAGTCGTGAGGCCTCCGTGACTGGTCGTGAGGCCTCCATGACTGATCGTGACAAACCCACGACTGGTTGAGAGAAACCAGAATTCGTTGCTGGAGTTTGAGTCGTAGCTGTAGGACTGGTCGTGAATGAGTCGGTACTGTTCCTATGACCGGTCGAGCAGTCTCTAGGACTAGTCGTAGCTCAACCAAAAAATTCTGAAAATTTGCAACAACTTAGGACTGGTCTTGGAATTTCCTGGACTGGTCAAGCCAGTTCTAGGACTAGTCGAACAAGGTCCAGGACTAGTCTTAGAACAGACCAAACACTTATAAAATGATTCAATTTGAATTATGTATACAAAATGACCTACCCTAAGGTCAACTAAGGTCATTCATACCTTGAATGTGAAGTATGGACATTGAGACTTCATTTCTTCAGATGATGATTGACCTTTGAAGATTATGAAGCTTGAGATCTTTATACTTGATGTAGCTTGAATTTGAGATCTTCTAAAGCTTGGATTTGAATTATACTTCATCTTGTACTTTAGTCTTAAGTTGTACTTGAGACTTGAACTTTTGATGTAGCTCTTTAAAGACTCTGAACTTTAAAGCTTACAGGAGTGGACAATGTACCTGACCTTGCATGTCTTGAAGTAGATCACCATTCTTAACTTATAGCATTGTGATGCAGTGTCTTAAACATATAAATCAACATGCTACACAAGACATAGATTGTGTTTTTGGCACCACAAAATTTGACAACCAAAGGAGCAGGAAACCATAGCACTTACAGCGCACAATAAGGAACTCACAGCAAGGAGCGCACAAAGAGGGAACGTGCAATGCTGACGTGGCATATTCACACGTGCGAGTGGGCTATAAATACCCCATGGCCCCTCTAAAGGGGTCATTAGTAATCAGTTGGAGAGGAGTGGACCAAAGAGAGAGAATGTAGAATTCGTTGTTCGTTGTGCAGAACATCTATTGTGCAGCGCACAATGCTTGCTGCGCACAAAGGCTTGTAGCATACAAAACCTATTTGCGCACAAAGCCTGCTAGTGCACAGAGCCTCCAGTGCACAGAGCCTTCAACGCACAACGGCTTCATCCTCCAGCACACAAAGGCTCCAGTGCACAGAGCCTCCAGCGCACAAAGGCTTCAGCCTCCAACGCACGAAGGCTCCAGTGCGCAATGGACCCTTTCAGTGGCTTTCAGCCTAATATTTGATATAATCAAATATCTTCTTTCTATTACAGTTTGTGAATGTTCTATTTTGGAATCAAGGGAGAATGGGATGTAAAAGAACTTTGAATAAATAAATGAATAAAGTGATTATCTTTCTTGCCTTCTTCTGTTAATTATAAAGTGAATAAATCTCCCCAAACAAAACACTTTTGTTTCTTGTTCGAAACAAAATGGCGACTTACTGGGGACTACTTTTTCACTTGAATATTAACTTAAGAATTGCAAGAGAGATAATCGCGACTGTTTGGCGCCTTCAAGGTGCTAAAATGGCGACTCTCAATGGGAACATCCTACCTTTCATCTCCAAAATAGAATACAACTTAATATAAATACTAATTTCTCTTTTTCTTCTTTTCTTTTCTCTTCTTTCCATTTTGTTATAGGAGAAGAGAGAGAAGAATACCGCAACCAACCAAGCAATGGCAATCATTCAAGGAAAAACAGTTTTCTACTTCACTGCGACAGGGTTTGTCGTGGAGTAAGCCGATAAATAAACTGGGGGTAGCAAAGATAAAGCAGTTCCAAGCCAGCAAACAGAATCACTAGCAGTTGTTACAGTCGTAACTGCTTCACCAGTAGCGCAGGAAGAAAGAGATGAATGGACCGTTGTCACTCGCAGGAGGATAAGGACCCAAGGTGTAACTGTGGTAAGAACAAATTCACCACTGACAAGAGTCAGAGGACCAATAACGTGTAATGTTGCTAGGAAGAATCCTGAACTCGCTCCCCCTGTGATATATCCTGAGCGAACAGATCTACAGTCAATTGGACTGAAGAAATCATGTTGAGTTTGGGTCCACATAATAAATTTATCCATACTTTTGTTCTTTATTTTGTTTTGGGTTTTGGCTCGAGTCAAACCAGCTTATTTGGCTCAACCCATTAGAAACCTATCTAGGGTCATCTGGCTCGACCCATTAGTAACCTATGTAGGCTCATCCGGCTCAACCCATTAGGTAGGTTCAACCCCAGCCTAACCCATTATTTAAATGGACAAATTTCTAGCTCGAACCCAACCCACTATCCAATTAGTTTGGCTTGAACCCACCTCAAAAGCAGGTTGGGTCTATTAACACATAGGCTAACCTGACTTAGGCCTAAGGCCAACCTATTTTAAATTAGAGCTAGGCCTATCAATGGGTCTATATTAAGCCCAAGTCCAACCCAGGTTGGGACTCAAACCCAGACATGTTCCTTCCTCATGCAAGGTACAATTTCTACAAGGAAAATAAATAACAACCAAAGTGGTTTTCCTTACCTTCATTAATTATTTCATACCCCGTTGCCTTCATGATTTTTGGTAGTGCCACTGGAAAATAAAAAAGAAAAAGAAAAAGGAAAAGTAAAAACCAACAGGAACTGTAACTAATTACTTTGACAAACAACTGATGACCTGAAAGTGGCTATGCTGCATCAAACCAGCATTCATTTTCAGGTTTAAAAAAACTATATATATATATATATAAAGAATCTGGCCATAGGCAGCCACATGTTCATCTACCCCCTGTTACAACAATTTATAACAGCATGCATACCTTACAATCACGGGCCAGCTCAACAGGAGTTTCCCCATTTGCAATAGAGAAGTAGAGCATTTTCGCTTTTCATCTCTTAAAAGCAAAGTGTAACGACCCGAAAATTTCCGTACATTGGGTCGAGTACCACCTCGACCAGAAATCACGTAGGATTAAATACTTTAGAAATTTAACAAAGTTAACTAAGTACTAAACTCGATTAGTCATGAAATCCGTTAGGATCACTTTAAATATGATCTGCAAGACCCAAAAGTTGCAGAATCATTGACGCTAGGTTACCCTAAAGTTTAGAACCAAACTCATTTCCCGTCTGCCCTTGGGAATGAAACGAAACTTCGTATTAGGTCTAGATCGCACATCGGGAGTTCGATTAACCCGAAGCTAAGGAACTAGGACCGCCCCACTGGGCTTAACAATCATCTCAAAAATCAGCTCCATCCGATGTTCCACGGTCATTCGTTTCGATTCGGAGCGAGGGAGTGTGAAAAACACTATTCCCATCCTAATAAAAATATAGGAATAGTGATCTGCATCGTTCGGTTGCACGTCAATATTAAGCAACCCGACCGTCAAAATCGGACCAAATTACACCCTCGGATTAAGAAAAATTTCAGGAACATTTACATGTGCTTAGAATTTCTGATCGTGGCCCACTGACCGTCGAACTGAAAGTGGTCCGCCACGTGCGATCTGGGAATTCGATCAAGTCGAAAATGTAATCCCACGTAGATCCATAGATGGTGAGCTTAAGTGTGACGTTTGGCTCAAAGAGGGCCACCAGAACCTCCCTTTTGAGCTGGAAAAGTGACGAATATCCTATATTAGCAGTCACCCTTGAAACTGAGTCTAGTTTGGGAATGTTTTTGGCTATAAAAGGAGCTTAGAACAGCCCTCTCACAGCCCATACGAATTTGGAATTTTAACCCTAGAGAGAGAGAGAAAAGAGGGAGAATAGTTTGGGATTTGTGGGAGATCTTCCTCCTACTGCTTTGGATTGTTACACGGCCTACACCGCCCTGTTCTAGGCGCTTTCCCGGCGGTATCCATCCCATTTGAAGGTAAGAAACCCTAACCCTAGGTCTGATTTAAGGTAGGATCGTTGTGGGTTATGAAAAAGCTAACCGATTCCGCTCTTTAGGCTAGAAATCTCCCGTATACGGAAGGTTTGCTACCCTTGCTGATTCGTTGCGTTTCAAAAGGCAAAGGTGAGGACTTTAAGTGTATAAGTTATGGTTTTCAACACTTTCAATGTCAGATAATGGTAGATTCATGATCTGCTTGCAATTGCACATGTACAAAGTGCTTTCCGTTTCCTGTTTCGATTAACGTTATGAAATATGGAATTTCACATATTCTAGGTATACGTAGAAATACCGTATACGTATTTTTTTTGGAAAAACGTTTGACATGTTTATTTAATGTATGATTATATGATATGTGGATAAAATACTAAATTGGCGAAAGGAATCGCCAAAATACATGTTCACTTGTAAATGCGACGTATGTTGAAATTGTGTATTTTAGAAATACCGTATACGTATTTCTTTTGGAATAATGTTTGACATGTTTATTTAATATATGATTATACAATACATGAATAAAATACCAGTTTGGCGAAAGGAATCGCCGCAATCTATGTTCGCTTGTAAACACTAGGTATGTTGAAATTACGTATTCTAGAAATACCGTATATGTATAAATTTTGGAAATGTAATTGTCATGATTATTTGTCGTATGATTATGGTATGCGCGGATAAAATAATCGCTTGACGAAAGAATAGCCCTAATACGCATTTTCTAACATACGTCGTGTATGTTGGAATAGTGTATTCTAAGTGTTCGCATAGATGCTTGTGTGTGTAAATGTTTGAGTGTCAGTGCCTTAGAGAGGTGCTGATATGGGATTCCCGACTCCCTTAGAGACATGTAGGATCCCCTCCAAGTGGTGGTTCGCTATAACCACTCACTGTGATGTGTATGTAATCGTATCCCTATGTGTATAGTGCTTTACAACATGCTTTACTTCATGCTATACTTCATGCTTTACTTCATGCTTTATAACATGCCTGCTAACATGCTCATATTGATTGTTTATCATGCTTTACTCCACATGTTATTGATGAAAACTGTTTGAGTTTGGGACTATGTCTATAGTCCAAACATTCGGTACCAGACTAGTGGTTGTGGCTGAGATTCATATCGCCACAACGGACGTGACTGGCGAACCCGAGTCGTACTTCGGTTGGCGATAGTGGTTGGCCACACGGAGTGCTTTTGTGCTCCATATCGCTCAACTTGTGGTGCGCTCGAGCTAGTCAGGCTCGTCAAGTAAACCGAAGTGTATATGTGTGTTCACCATGTTTGGTCGCTACTGCTTGAACCTAGGGTACCAAACTTACCAGTGGCGATCCCGTTAACCATGGTACCTCGATCCGCTAAGACGCATGAGCCGGGCATGGTGGTATGGGATACCGTGGTCGAGCTATCGGCCTACGCTGGGGTCATGTGCCTCCCCGTAGTGACCATTGCGCAACCAAACTCGTGAGCCGATTATGGTGGTACGGGACATTATATTCGAGCTGTCGATACTTACGGCGAGAGCCGAGTACGGTGAAACCTGTGCTCGTGCTGACGGGCGACGAGTCCTCCGTAGTATCTTCGAGTATACTCCAAGTGTCTGTGATTGGCGATGAGTCTTTCACAGTAACTAGAGTATGAGTTGAGCCGAGTACGGTGAGACCTGTACTTGAGCTGACGGCTAGTGATTGAGCCAAGTACGGTGAGATATGTACTTGAGCTGACGGCCAGCAATTGAGCCGCATACGGTGAGATCTGTATCCGCGCTGACGGGTGACGAGCCCTTTGCGATGCCTTCACTACGCTGCTCAAACCATAATATCGTATGAAATTAGCTAGGATTGACGACCCTAGAATGGATCATGTTTGGGAATGATACAAGGGAGGTACCTTAGTTTCCCAATACTGCTGGTTGAAATGGATTAATAAAAACTTGGTAATCATGAGCATCATCGCACCGCATGTGCTTTGTAGATGTGGGGCACTGAGGGAGTAAGCATTCGCGAACGTAAGATGATGTCGCTTGAGGGTGGTTTGGCAAGGGCATACAGCATCATGTCATATCATTTTTGCACTTAACAAGAGTAATTAGAAATGTTTGATTTGTACTGCGTTATCATTACTACTTGATTGATTTGATAATATGTTAACTTATGCTTTATTGTTCCACTGAGTTAGCTACTCACTCCCACGTTACGGGACGGTGTTTGCAACACCCACCGACTGTCATCGCAGTGTAGATGGCGCCTGTTCGGGAGCCGGAGCTCGACTTCGAGGAGGATCGTGGAGGAGTTCTCCTTTATGCAGTACTCTGACGGCTATGCTTAGGCCGACTGCATCGCGGGGATTCCAGGGCTTATCTACATAGTTGTATTTTGATTTTTGACTTAGAAACAATTACATGTATATTGGTACTCAGTTAGTACTCATACTCTGGAGTTCACAAAATTTTGATACTTTACATATTTTGAATATAAAATTTCGCCTCTTCCACTTGCCTTTATACAATTGAACTGGAGTATGAATTACTGTTTTGGTATAATCTCATTCATGTTTATTGCGCTAACTCAGACAACATTTAACCATCATTGTGTATGTTGCATAAGTGATGCGTTGGAACTCGGGAGTTGAGTTCATACTCGACCCCCGAATTTCAGGGCGTTACAAGTTGGTATCAGAGCATGATTTTGATTAAACCGGACCTGAGTTATGTCCCCACTACATACGCTGACGCATTATACTTAGGAGGGTGCGCAAAACCTAGCAACAGTCTTAGGGTCTCCCGATTTCGCCGTTCGGCGAAGTTCATTGCAAATGGACAGTTTGATCGAGTTCGTACTCGATCCCGACCGCACTTATGGACCCCAAGTCACTCCTAGACCGTCTATTGACGTGTCCAGGTCACAATCCACCAAAAATTAGTCATTAAAAATCAGAAAAAATCAGATTAGATCAAAAATTTACCGGAACTAACCGTTCTGGCACTAAACTGAGTCGGGGGCCCCTCCACGTTAATCCACTAACCCCCCAGACTGAACCAGGGTGCATTTGGCACCCTGGACATGTGGCAAACAGAGCCCCACCGCGGCGGCGTGGTTCCGGCCAAGTCCGACCGCGGCGGCGTCGCGGCTCAGGCGGCAGACCGTGGTCCGGTGGCTTTTCCGGCGTGGGTCCAAGGCCTAGGTTGGTCGGCCTGACCCCCTCTATCCCTTGGCACGTGCCATTTTGGCAATAGATTAGGGTTTAAGGGGCTGGAGCACCCCACTCTCCCATTTCTTCCTTTTCAAGCACCTCCACCCCATTTTCGATTTTTCTCAAAACCCATCCCTCCAAACCTTCAAATCTTCCATTTTCTTCCATAACTCACACACCTCAACCTTCCACAACAGCCCTAGCTTCCTCCTTTCCCCATTTTCTCAAGTTGGAGCTCTCATACCCCTCCTTGGAGCTTAAAAATCGGGTAATCTCCTAACCCATTCCATTTTCTTTTGTTCCTTCTTCATTTTCTACCTCTAGTGCTCTTTCCACACCCATTAGATTGTTGTTTGTGGAGGATCAAAGAGATCAGCCCCTTGTTCCCCCATTTGGCAATTTTCCATGGCCCTCCTTGGTGTGGTGGCTACCATTTTTTTCCATCTCCTCCATCCTATCTCTCATGGGAAAGAGGAAAACCACGGCCGATGACGCCGGTCTAAGTAGGCCAGCCCATTCCCGAAGAAGATCCGACGTTGGGGCCGGCACAAGCACCGTGCGGGAATTTAGGTCGAAGCGAGACCTGGATCCTAACCATCCCGCCAAAAATGCTTATCCGATAGGCATTGAATATGGGCGCTTCGCGGGACGCAAAGTTGTGTTTGAAGCTCATGTGGATGAAAGGATGTTCGGGCTACACCCGATGATGGACCACTTGATGGATATCGGATGGAATTATATTTTTGAAGGCGAGTCTCCCGCATGCGAGAACACGGTTCGCGCTTTCTACGCTCACATCGTGGACTCATTAGTAGAGCCTCTTCAGTTTACTGTCTCTGTGAGGGGTATAAGGCGCACAATCACTGTGGATGAGGTGGTTCGAATCACGAAGATCCCGCTTGGTCAAGTGCAGCCTAGTGATGACTTCTCTAGAAGTGCGCGGGAAAGGGATCGTCGCACGCGATTTCTCTATGGTCGCCGGGTTACTTGGAAGTGAGGAAATTATATTGCGGCGACAAAAATGACCGAAGACTTCCATTTACTCCATCACATTTTCACATACAACGTATACCCACGGTGGGGTAACCACACGGAGTGTACTCGGGTGATGGTGGACTTTCTGTATAAGATGGGACGCGGGGACAACATATGCCTGCCCACATTCATCCTATCCCAGATAGTTCATGTTGTTCGTTCTGCCAGAACGATCTTTCGCACCCATTTGGCCGTCGATCCGGGATGGCTCGTGATGTAGGCTGGCTGATTGAATATGGAGGATCTTGCACCGTCCGAGTCATAAGTGAAGCGACACTCGGAATATGAAGATCGGCCCTCAACGGCAAAGCCCGACTCGGAGTCCGGGAGATGAGTCGGATAGCGCCGGCGAGGAGAGTGTTGACCTCCAGGCTGAGAGTGATGAGGAGCACAGTGATGACATACAGGAAGAAGAACCTGAGGCTCAGGACACTGAGGAGAATTCACCCCCTGCGGCTCTGGAGCAGGGTGTGGATCGAGATGCTTTTAATGCGCGATTGGCCCGTCTTGAGGAGGGGCAAGCCGCCCTGCAGCAAGAGGTTGGACAAGTTCGGGTTGAGCTTGGTGAGACTCGAGCCAAGCTTGAAGAGACCGCAGCCTACATGAAGAGGAGCTTTAAGAAGGTGTCTCGTACGTTGAAGGCCATTTTGTGCTATGTGCAGGACAAGAACGCTCCTCAGCCGAACCGCCAGCAGCAGGCTCGCGTTCATACGCTTGTGGCTGAGGCACCTGAGACGTCGGTTTCAGCTCCGACGGCTTTCGAGGGTACGGCTTTTATTCATGGCACTCCCGTTTCTTTATTGGTGGACACTGGGTCCACCACTTCTATTGTTTCTTGTGGGCGGTTAAACGCCTATCTTTCGCATACGATTCCCACAAAGGGAATGAGACTCACTACGGCTGATCGGGACCCGTTTGGATGTCACACGGTGCTATGCGAGGGTTGCTCGGTAGTTTTGGGTAGCAAGACACGGTTTTCGTCGACCTCATTGTTGCTCCACTATGGCACTACGACGTTATCCTTGGTATGGATTGGCTCACCAGGGATGAGGGCGGAGATAGATTGCGATACTCGGATCGTGACGGCCTATGGACCCGACTTCCCGCACGCCTTTTACGTTTCCGGTCGCAAGCCGGGCCGTTTGGCCCGCCGTGTTGATTGTTACGCCGCTTTACTTGTGCCGACCGATTGATGGTCCGACAAGAGATGGTACGCCGGTGGTTCGAGAATTTGCATGCGTGTTTGAGACTATCCCTCGGTTTGCCTCCTCGGCGTGAGATTGATTTTACGATTGACCTTACGCCTGGTGCGACGCCCATCTCATTGCCGACTTATCGTATGCCTCCATGTGAGATGGAGGAGCTGCGGAAACAGATTGACAAACTTGTAGAGAAAGGTTTTATTCGACCTAGTGTGTCTCCTTGGGGAGCACTGTGTTGTTCGTGAAGAAGAAGAAGACGGGTCGCTACGGTTGTGTATTGATTACACGTAGGTTGAACCCAGTCACTTGTGAAGAACAAGTATCCTTTGCTCCAGATTGATGATCTGTTCGACGGTTGAGGGGGTAAAGTATTTCTCGAAGATTGACCTTCGCCGTCGTGGTACCACCGCTTTACGCGTGAGAGAGGAGGACGTGCGAAGACAGCCTTCAGGACGTGCTTTGGGCACTATGAGTTCTAGGTGATGTCGTTCGGTCTGACGAACGCACCAGCCCGTGTTCATGGATCTGATGAACTGGGTATTTCGGCCTTTCCTTTACCGATTCGTCATCGTCTTTATTGATGACATTTTGATATACTCTACGAGTCGTGAGGAGCACGAGGAGCACTTGCGAACGGTATTGGATACACTGAAAAAGAACCAGTTGTTCGCGCAATATAAGAAGTGCGACTTCTGACAGGAGGGAGTCAAGTTCCCGGGGACATGTAGTGTCCAAGGATGGGATAAATAAGGACCTTGCTAAGGTAGTCAGCAGTCAGATTGCGCAAGCTCGAATCGGTTACTTGAGGTGAGGAGTTTCCTTGGTCCGGGCCGGGTACTACGACGCTTCATTCGAATTTCTCGAAGATCGCCAGTGCCATTGTCTCGCTTGACTCGGAAGGACCAAGTTCGCTGGAATGAGAAGGCGGAGGCGCTTTAAGGAACTAAAGGACAAGTTGACGTCCGCCCACATGCTAGTATTGCACGAGCAAGGGGTGAAATACACGGTATATACCGACGCGTCTCGCGTTGGTTTGGGTTGTGTGTCGATGCATATGATAGGGTGATTTCGTATGCCTCGAGACAATTAAGGAAGCACGAGGAGAATTACCCTACACATGACCAGGTTGGCAAATATCATCTTTGCATTGAAGCTCGGAGACATTACCTCTACCGTGAGGAGTTTGAGCTTTTCTGCGACCACAAGGGCCTTAAATACATATTCACGCAATGGATTTGAATATGAGACTGCGCCGATGGATGGAGACCTCAAGGACTTTAAGTTCGAGGTTTCCTACCATCCCGGCAAGGCGAACCTTGTATGCACGCGCCGAGCCGCAAGAAGGCGATTGCATTTGTGGCACCGCCGATGATAGCCGAGTGGGACATGATGGAGTTTGTGCGGGACTTCGAGCGAGACTCACTATCGAGGAGCCTTTTGAGTGTGTTGCGCACGTTCAGTGCGCCACTTATTAACGACAGATTGTTGAGGCCCAAGAGGGCGATATACGGTATCCGAGCTTCGAGAGCAAAAGCTAAGCGACGCCGTGGACTCCGAGTGGAGAGTTGGTTCGATGGGGGTTTACGATTCCGTGGCCGCCTATGTGTTCCCGATGTGGTGACTTGAGACGCGAGCTTCTCGAGTCCGCCCATAACTCGAAGTTCGGATGCATCCCGGTAGCACGAAGATGTACCAGATATGAGACGGACATATTGGTGGGATAACATGAAGGCCCACATTGCCGAGTATGTGTCTCGATGTCCGACGTGCCGCAGTCAAGGCGTAACATCGCCGACCTCTGGACTACTTCACCATGCCTATAGCGGAGTGGAAGTAGGACTTCATCTCCATGGACTTCATATCAGGGTTGCCGAAGACGAGGAAGGGGCACGATTCCATTTGGGTGATTGTGGACCGGTTGACCAAATCGGCCCATTTCCTCCCTATCAGAGTTACGAACTTTGCAGACGAGCTAGCTAGATTGTACATCAGAGAGATCGTCCGTCTGCACGGGGTTCCCTTAGAGATCGTGTCGATGAGAGACACGCGGTTCACATCCATCTTCTGGACTCGTATCTAGGAGGCGATGGGTGTGAAGTTGAAGTTCGATGCGTTCATCCTCGGACCGATGGGCGTACATGACGGGTGAATCGGATTCTGAGGATATGTTGCGAGCATGTGTGTTGGACTTCAAGGACAAATGGGATGACCGTCTTCCGTACGCGAGTTCGCCTACAACAACGCCTTCCAGCGACTATTGGCATGGCCCCATATGAGGCTCGTATGGTCGACCTCAGTAGGGCACCGCTTTCAAGGCGAGGTTGGAGAGCGTAGTCCGATTGGCCCTGAGTTGGTACAAAGCGACTCTGCAGAAAGGTAGACATTATCGCGTCGATTACTCACGCGCAGAGCGAGCAGTGAAGAGTTACGCCGATACGAGGCGGCGACCGCCGGAGTTCGAGGCTCGGTGATCATGTGTTCCTTCGGGTTTCCCCTATGAAGGAGTCCTTCGGTTTGGGAAGAAGGGGAAGCTCACACCGAGGTTTATCTGGTCCATTTCAGATATCCGGATCGAGTGGGTGATGTGGCGTATCGTCTCACCTTGCCTACACCACTTGCTTCCGTACACAACGTATTTCATGTATCTATGCCGAAGAAGTACGTTCTTGATCCTTCGCATATCATCGATGGGAGCAGTACAGGTTGAGTGAGGATGCTACGTACGAGCCGCGCCCGACGTGTATCCTTGATAGGAAGGAGCAGTGTGCTACGTAGCAAGGTCATCCCACTTGTGAAGGTGCTTTGGACACATTATTCAAGAGGAAGCTACCCGGGGCGACCGAGGCCGAGGTCGGAAGAACTACCTCGCCTTCTCGAGGAGTACGAAAAGGTATAAATTTCGAGGATGAAATTTTTTGTTTAAGGGGGGTAGATTGTAACGACCCGAAAATTTACGTACATTGGGTCGAGTACCACCTCGACCGTAAATCACGTAGGATTAAATACTTTAGAAATTTAACAAAGTTAACTAAGTACTAAACTCGATTAGTCATGAAATCCGTTAGATCGCTTTAAATATAATCTGCAAGACCCAAAAGTTGCAGTAATCATTGACGCTAGGTTACCCTAAAGTTTAGAACCAAACTCATTTCCGTCACGCCTCGGGAATGAAACGAAACTTCGTAGATAGGTCTAGATCGCACATCGAGTCCGATTAATCCGGCTAAGGAACTAGGACCGCCCCACTGGGCTTAACAATCATCTCAAAAATCAGCTCCATCCGATGTTCCACGGTCATTCGTTTCGATTCGGAGCGAGGGAGTGTGAAAAACACTATTCCCATCCTAATAAAAATATCAGGAATAGTGATCTGGCATCGTTCGGTTGCACGTCAGTATTAAGCAACCTGACCGTCAGAATCAGACCAAATTACACCCTCGGATTAAGAAAAATTTCAGGAACATTTACATGTGCTTAGAATTTCTGATCGTGGCCCACTGACCGTCGAACTGAAAGTGGTCCGCCACGTGCGATCTGGGAATCCGATCAAGTCGAAAATGTAATCCCACGTAGATCCATAGATGGTGAGCTGAAGTCTGACGTTTGGCTCAAAGAGGGCCACCAGAACCTCCCTTTTGAGCTGGAAAAGTGACGAATATCCTATATTAGCAGTCACCCTTGAAACTGAGTCTAGTTTGGGAATGTTTTTGGCTATAAAAGGAGCTTAGAACAGCCCCTCTCACAGCCATACGAATTTGGAATTTTAACCCTAGAGAGAGAGAGAGAAAAGAGGGAGAATAGTTTGGGATTTGTGGGAGATCTTCCTCCTACTGCTTTGGATTGTTACACGGCCTACACCGCCCTGTTCTAGGCGCTTTCCCGGCGGTATCCATCCCATTTGAAGGTAAGAAACCCTAACCCTAGGTCTGATTTAAGGTAGGATCGTTGTGGGTTATGAAAAAGCTAACCGATTCCGCTCTTTAGTTAGAAATCTCCCGTATAATGAAGGTTTGCTACCCTTCTTCGATTCGCTTGCTTTCAAAAGGCAAAGGTGAGGACTTTAAGTGTATAAGTTACGGTTTTCAACGCTTTCAATGTCAGATAATGGTAGATTCATGATTTGCTTGCAATTGCACATGTACAAAGTGCTTTCCGTTTCCTGTTTCGATTAACGTTGTGAAATATGGAATTTCACATATTCTAGGTATACGTAGAAATACCGTATACGTATTTTTTTTGGAAAAACGTTTGATATGTTTATTTAATGTATGATTATATGATATGTGGATAAAATACTAAATTGGCGAAAGGAATCGCCAAAATACATGTTCACTTGTAAATGCGACGTATGTTGAAATTGTGTATTTTAGAAATACCATATACGTATTTCTTTTGGAATAATGTTTGACATGTTTATTTAATATATGATTATACAATACATGAATAAAATACCGGTTTATGCAAAGGAATCGCCGCAATCTATGTTCGCTTGTAAACACTAGGTATGTTGAAATTGCGTATTCTAGAAATACCGTATATGTATAAATTTTGGAAATGTAATTGTCATGATTATTTGTCGTATGATTATGGTATGCGCAGATAAAATAACCGCTTGACGAAAGAATAGCCCTAATACGCATTTGCTAACATACGTCGTGTATGTTGGAATAGTGTATTCTAAGTGTTCGCATAGATGCTTGTGTGTGTAAATGTTTAAGTGTTAGTGCCTTAGAGAGGTGCTGATATGGGATTCCCGACTCTCTTAGAGACATGTAGGATCCCCTCCATGCGGTGGTTCGCTATAACCACTCACTGGGATGTGTATGTAATCGTATCCCTATGTGTATAGTGCTTTACAACATGCTTTACTTCATGCTATACTTCATGCTTTACTTCATGCTTTATAACATGCCTGCTAACATGCTCGTATTGATTGTTTATCATGCTTTACTCCACATGTTATTGATGAAAACTGTTTGAGTTTGGGACTATGTCTATAGTCCAAACATTCGGTACTGCATGACTTGCGGTTGTGGTCGAGATTCATATCGCCACAACGGACGTGGATCGGCGAACCCGAGTCGTACTTCGGTTGGCGATAGTGGTTGGCCACACGAGTGCTTTTGTGCTCCATATCGCTCAACTTGTGGTGCGCTCGAGCTAGTCGTGCTCGCTCAAGTAAACCGAAGTGTATATGTGTGTTCACCATGTTTGGTCGCCATCGCTTGAACCTGGGTACCAAACTTACCGCATCGGCGATCCCGTTAACCATGGTACCTCGATCCGCTAAGACGCATGAGCCGGCATGGTGGTATGGGACACCGTGGTCGAGCTGTCGGCCTACGCTGGGGTCATGTGCCTCCCCGTAGTGACCATTGCGCAACCAAACTCGTGAGCCGATTATGGTGGTACGGGACATTATATTCGAGCTGTCGATACTTACGGTGAGAGCTGAGTACGGTGAGACCTGTGCTCATGCTGACGAGCGACGAGTCTTCCGTAGTATCTTCGAGTATACTCCAAGTGTCTGTGATTGGCGATGAGTCTTTCACAGTAACTAGAGTATGAGTTGAGCCGAGTACGGTGAGACTTGTACTTGAGCTGACGGCTAGTGATTGAGCCAAGTACGGTGAGATATGTACTTGAGTGACGGCGGCCAAATTGAGCCGCATACGGTGAGATCTGTATCCGCGCTGACGGTGACGAGCCCTTTGCGATGCCTTCACTACGCCGCTCAAACCATAATATCGTATGAAATTAGCTAGGATTGACGACCCTAGAATGGATCATGTTTGGGAATGATACAAGGGAGGTACCTTAGTTTCCCAATACTGGTTGAAATGGATTAATAAAAACTTGGTAATCATGAGCATCATCGCACCGCATGTGCTTTGTAGATGTGGCGCACCGAGGAGTAAGCATTCGCGAACGTAAGATGATGTCGCTTGAGGGTGGTTTGGCAAGGGCATACAAAGATCATGTCATATCATTTTTTGCACTTAACAAGAGTAATTAAAAATGTTTGATTTGTACCTATATTATCATTACTACTTGATTGATTTGATAATATGTTAACTTATGCTTTATTGTTCCACCGAGTTAGCTACTCACTCCCACGTTACGGGACGGTGTTCAGCAACACCCACCAGACTCACGTCAGTGTGTAGATGGCGCCTGTTCGAGCCGAGTCGACTTCGAGGAGGATCAGAGGAGTTCTCCTTTATGCGAGATCACGGCTATGCTTAGGCCGACTGCATCGCGGGATTCCAGGGCTTATCTACATAGTTGTATTTTGATTTTTGACTTAGAAACAATTACATGTATATTGGTACTCAGTTAGTACTCATACTCTGGAGTTCACAAAATTTTGATACTTTACATATTTTGAATATAAAATTTCAGTCTTCCGCTTGCCTTTATACAATTGAACTGGAGTATGAATTACTGTTTTGGTATAATCTCATTCATGTTTATTGCGCTAACTCAGACAACATTTAACCATCATTGTGTATGTTGCATAAGTGATGCGTTGGAACTCGGGAGTTGAGTTCATACTCGACCCCCGAATTTCAAGGCGTTACACAAAGGCATCTTGAAATAAGCACGCATATATATAATTAAAAAAGAAGAAAAAATCCTTACCAAGAAACAGGTTAAGCAGCATAACATAGTTAAAATATGTTCACAAATATTTTCAAACTTTGCAGGTGTGTTTGGATCGGCTATTTGAATTTAGATGACAATAACTATTAGTCTAGTATAGTGTGACTCCAAATTGCAACTATCCTACTTGAAGTTGGACTTAAGAGACCTATAACTAGTACTACAATAGAAGAGTTACTTCCTCATCACTTTTTAGTAATTCATGGGGCACTGTTCATGATTGTCTTTTTCTTTCATATTATAATTCTATATTCCTAGGTTCATTGTCTTCTTTTTCTTTTTCTTTTTTCCCTTTTCATAAGATCAGTGAAATGAGAAGTTTTCTGTATAATTACCTTTAATAGAGGAACTGGAGGTTTGTCCTCCCCGGGTTGAGGCTACCATTCAAGCAACACCCCTTTTCCCTCTACAGCCTTGCGAATATGTGGGTACATATTCATTGCCATCCTTGAATGGAAATCCCCACCAGCCTTGAAGGCATTCAACATGCTTTGACAGTTTGCAAGATGCATAAAGATCCGAAGCTCCAGCTATAAGATAAAGTTTGTTTCCATAATTAAATCTAATGTGGCAATTTTAAAATATTCTAATCACCTCGCTGACTCAGCTAAGTCAGTCACTGGTTTGGCTGAGCTCCAAGTACCACTGAACTCAAATCTTATATGAAAATGGCCCTGCGGATCGATTTTTATATAATTGGTAAGCTTGCAACTAACTTGGCTAAATTGTACTCAGAAATTAGGAAACAAGCTCTGTAATGCCAACTATCACAAAGGATAATAAAGAGTAGAAGCAAATGCTACCAGGGGCTCTGTGTTATCAATAAAATATTTTCTTTGCTCCTCTGATATCTTGATTTTATGAAGGACTGAACCAAAATCTGACAAGAGAAGCATAATAGTACGAGTAATATCAAGCTTCCATAGAAACATATGAAGAAAGATACATACATGAGACTTGGAGAAAACAACAATCCCCACAATGTCTCCACCATTAAATATACATATAAATAGACACACAAACACTTAGGCTCCATTTGTTAAATCTAAAGTCTAAAGCCTGAATCTGAAAGCTAAAGCCTGAATCAAATCTGAAGCCTGAATCTAAATCAAGTCAAAAAACATGTTTGGTAACTATGGCTGAAGTCTGAAAATTAAGTATTGAATTTGAAACAATCTGTTTGTTAACAAACATCTGAAATATCTTAAATATGTTAATTTGACACATTTGCCCCTATCTATCTCCTGTTTAGAAATGCTTTACATTATAAATAAATTATTTTTTATTAAATGAAAATAAAATTATTCTATTTAATTCAAATAAATTATAAAGTACTTAATAGAAAATTAAAATATCATTATTCATAAAAATAGATTTTAAAAAAAATAGAACTTGTTGACGTCAATACACCATCCAATCCGCTTCCCAATCCGTCCCAGCCCATCCGCTTCGAACGCGGATTGCATCCTACCCCCGACTGGACGGATTACCATCCGGGCAGGGCTCTGTGGGGCCCACTGTGATGTAAGTGTTTTATCTAAGTTGTTCATCATTTTTCTCATATTATTTTAATATAAGATTCAAAAGATGAAGCAGGTCCATAGCTACAGTGAACCACACCAAAGGATGCTGTAGTGATAATCACATCTACCATTAAAACCTTTCTAAGGGCCACTGTGATGTTTTTTTACTATCCAACCTATTCATTAAGTCATGTAGACGTGGATGAAGTGAAAACACAAATATCAGCTTGATCCGAAACTTCTCCAGCTCCCAAAAAGTTTTTAACAGTGGACGTTCAATCCCCACCTTGTGGTCCAATTAATCATTGGACCTGCTTCCTTTATTAGCTCACACCTTAAATGATCTGAAAAAGTTGATGGACGGTGTGGATCAAACACATAAATCATGGTGGGGCATTAAGAAGTATCACAGGCTAAACGTTGATTTTGTATTTCGCAAACAATTTAAAAGAAAAAAATTATCGTAGTAACTTGAAAAATGGTACTTTTGGAAGCAAAAATTTTTGTTTAATGAAAAATCGTGGAGCGCATTCCGTGTTCACCATTAAGCCAGACTCCTATCACGGAAAGAATTCAATGAAAAACCACTTATCACTTTCCGTCTTCCGCGTTAACAACGCATTAACAAACACCACTAAACACGAAAAATTTTCCCAATTCCGCGTTAAGTCATGGACCTCAATTTAAATGGAACATACCCCAAAATCAGATTGACTGGGGACATGCGAAACCTCATAGAACTGTTTGTTAAACTTGGACCATGTTTAGACTCACTTTTGGATGAATAAGGCACACATTTTGACTGGTCTAGATTGTGGTGGTTGTGCACATTATCATGGATCATCACACTCTACCTTCATATCAATAGCTTCTCTTATACACAAAAGTTTCGCTTGTTCAACCTCTTACAAGTTGGAACCAGTTGATACCCATCAGAGAGATTGAGAATAGGTTATGTTATTGAAGTAGGTCGACATTTTTTTACCCAGACCCTGGAATAACAATAGCGGACAATTTACGAGCTCGTCACACACAACCTATCTTTGCTTGCCCATAAGCAAGTCAGGTCAAACCTCTTAACCAATCGACATGCGTCGATGGGAGTCGCTGCCTACTTTGGTATTTCGGCATCCCAGCGCTCTGTTCTTCTACCCAGTGTAGGCATTAGTTGCTCTCAATGGTACCAATCGGGGTTTAGGGACTTTCACCCACGGACCCTCTAATCATGTCCTGTTGAATTACACATTTTCGGTGCGATGTCCAACTCAAGTCATAACAAAGTATGTTTCATCACATTTATAATCACTGTCACACAATCACAATATAACATGTTTTTCAAGACAAGCATAGGATGACCTTCCTCATGTGGTCTCCTCATGAATTTTAAGTTTCTCATAAGGGTCTCATGTAATGCATCCTGTAACGTTAGGTATTTCTTTCCCCAATTTTCCCTCTCTTGTGGCACACTTGAGTTTTGGATCTACCTCATTTTTGTTGTCTTGTCCTGAAATGAGCCCGCCAAAAGGATAAAAGGGGAAGATTTTCAAAAAACATAATGGTGGGCCCCACCCAGCATCCTAGTGCAGGAACTTCCTGCGAAAGGCCATCCAAATCCTTTCCCTTTTTCAAGGTGCGCTTCTGCTTGAAAAACCTAGCGAGGGTGGTCCCCACTTGTGCGACCCACCATAATGTATGTGTTGAATCCACACCATCCATCTGTTTCTCCAGCTTATTTTAGATCATGGGACCATAAATAAGGCCAGTCCAGATCTTAGGTGGACCACACCACAAAAATCAGTGAGGACATGAATCCAAAATTGAAACCTTCATGAGACCTACCTTGGTGTTTATTTGCCATCTGACCTACCGACAAGTCTCGTAGACCTAGTGGAAGAGAGAACAAAAATGTCAAGTTGATCTAAAAACCTATGGAGGCCACACGAGTGGGCCACACTGCATGGAAGTGCCTTTGTACACTTTTCAAGCGGGGGACCACCTCATTGGGCCCAACAAAAATGTCAGTTGTTTGGGCTAGGCTTAACAGCAGAGCTCATTCAAAATTTTAAATGTGCCTAGCCTGGCCTTGGCCCATTCAGTCCTAATCGAAACTGGGCATATACCTTATAAAATCAAGGTATGGTACAATCATATGCATGGCCTAAGAGATTGTACAATAATGCATGGGATTTCAGTTTGTACAAAGTGGGGCCTATTGCTCCCTGATCTGAAGCGTTCATATTGTGGTGGACCTCCCTAGTGAGTGAGGTATGCAAAATTCCTAACCTTTTTTTACACATGGGCCAACAAAGAAACAGGTTAAAACAGTTGGGATGGTGACAATAGGGTCCGCTGTGTATTATATGTTCATAAAATACATTTTACAAGGATGAATGCATGTCCAAAAATCAAGGATATTCCAAAACTCAAGTGGGGAGGCCACCCTCCAAAGGTAGGAGAATGAAAGAAAAGATGGGATCAAGAAAAACACCCCGAGGAAACTTCTGCTCATATTTTTCAGTCATGTGGCAGTCAATAAAGATGACTAGCTTAGGAATCTGAGAAATTTAATTTTTTCTGTAAAAGAATTATACTTAAGAAAACTTCCACTCAATTTATTAGTCATGTGGCAGCCAAAAAGATGACTAGGTTAGGAATATGAGAAATTTAATTTTTGTGGTAAAAGAATAATACAATTTTGTCTCTAGGTTAATCTGAAGATATGGCACAAATTAATTAACATACAGAAACTTTTCATCAGAATTCTGAAAAACTGAAACAATTATCCCATATTCTAATAATGAATTTATGACTCTAAACTTAAAAAGATGCTACAAAAAAATGTATAAAGGAACTCGCAGCCAAAAAGTAAGCTGAATAGTTCCTTAAGAAAATGTATTTCTGATTCAAATAAGCCTCTCCTGTAAAAGAAGAGGTTCAAAATACTGTCAAATACAAAGATGACAGGGGAATACAGCCAAACTGCATCGGATCTGCAGAATATTACCAAACGGCCATTTTCATTGTCTTGAAAACATCCACATTGGTAGTAAATATCAAAACAACTTATTAGCTAAGATATGAAAACATAATCCTCCACTCACTGGTAATCATATTTGGCTCTATTTATGTATACTTGGGATTCAAGATGAAAATATTTTAAGTATTTGCAAGTTCGAGGTAGTCAACGAGACTTGTGAAAAGAAAATCTATCCATGTCTACTTGACAGAGAACATCTTCACTGTCCATGTGCATTATGGACAAAATAAACTACTCAATAGGGCAGGATAATAAAAGTTGTAAAAAAATCAGCCACTTAGGTTAATCTTAAAAGTTTCAATTCGAGCAGACCATAAACTGAAAATAAAATCAGTTTACCTAAAACAGAATATACATTAGTTACCATCATTGTGTGAGAATAGAATTAGCATATTAGATAACCACAATTCATACAGCTAAGAGCTTAAACAATTCATACTGTTATAATAAATTTCATTACGCAATTCCGATTAAGGAAAAACAAATTCCTAGTATCAGATACATCATCCTTATGAGATAAAACCTTTATGGCAATACAAAATGCCCCGTATTGTATGAGCACCATATTATTATGCACAGAGAAACAGAAGATTTGTGGCAAGACTTGGACGCATTTGGATTTAGCGATACAAACAAGCATGGTTTAAAAGCAACACCCACACCAATTTCACCTTTTCCTCGACAATCCCACCAACCGCCTTATTTTCTGACACCACCTCATCCTAAAAACCTTGCAACAACTATTAGAAAACCTCTCATGTTGCATCATAGTTTAGAAATCTGAAAACTCAACTGACTTAATGTTCGGCCATTGTCCAAAGACCTAATGGGTACCAAAACTCGAGTGGATTCAAATCTTCAATGCTATAGCAGCTCCGGGAGAAGCAAACCCAGTTAGCAAGCCCAAGTATGGGCACTAGGAACTGACCCAAACCCAACCCATCTGCAGCCATATCAACAAACTTTTCCAAGAGGTTTGCTAAGGCCAAGCACGTGTAAGGCAATGTTGTCTACTAGGCATCGCATGTGTAGACCAATGGGATATAAAAGTAGTCCATCATTTATGTCCGATTGTCAAGATACTCTCACTAAAATTTAAATAGTAGGTTCCCCCACCGTATTTGGGTTTACCTAGTAAATCTGACCCGATTTTATCCATTTTAGATATAATTTCTCACATTTTTTAGCCTGCCTAGTTAAGGATAGTGCCAAACCAGCACCAAGGCTAAAGGAATCAAGGCAGGGCTAGGGCCAATAGAGCATGGCCCTACTTTGGCCTATCACCACACCAGCCTACCTAGCTAAAGCTAAGAAGCAATTGGGATTTGTGACAGGATACAACTGGTCCAAGATTGATGATCAAGACTAAAATTTCAACAAAAATGGAAGATAAAAGAACATAACGTATAAAGTGTTTGTATGCATCAAAACCACATTTGCTGGCTTAGCAGTGTAAGTTGGATTTTGGTGAAATCCAAGTCCTACAGGGATTTATGGAACTTGCTTTTAGGCTTAAAATCTAAGTTTTTAAATTTAGATTTGGGTAATCTGAATAGGATTACATTAAATCAAGACTATTAAAATTCAAATTCTTCAAAATCCTACAGAAAACCGATTGTCATTGGCACAACCAACAGAATATTCAAATTAGATGTAAGACAGATTTTTCCACACAAATTGTACTAAATTTGAGCAGCCAACCAAGCCCATGAAAAGAGCAGAATATGCACTACCATTTATGCTTTCATGAAAACAGTATCTAATGATTAGCAAGATATTTTGTGGCTTAGCAGTGTAAGTTGGGATTTGGCAAAATCCATGTCCTACATGGATTTCAAGAACTTGCTATTAGGCTTAAAATCTGAATTTTGAAATTTAGATTTGGGTAATCTGAATAGGATTACATTGAAATCAGATCCAATAAAATTTGAATTATTCAAGATCCTACAGAAAATAAATTGTCAAAGACAGCCAACAGAATATTCAGATCAAGTGTAAGACAGATTTTTCCACACAAATTGTACTAAATTTGAGTAGCCAACCTATCCTGTGGAAAGAGTAGATCATGCACTACCATTTATGCTTTTCATAATTTGTCATGAAAATGGAGTCTATACTTCTAGTTTTGTCAAGTCACTTCTAATTTAAAACCTACAGCATTAGAAAGAAGAGCAGCCATTGATATAAAGATGAATAATTTTTTTTTGAACAATGCCGGATGTCTTTGTGCCAAAGGAGATGGCCCACTTGTTTTCATAGGTTTACCATTCCAACTTTCTCTAGTGTTCGGTAGCATCCTCCGAAGACCCCGACAAAGAATTCAGCCTACTGGGCTTCAGCATAACATGCAATGATTTGAAATAATAATCTTTCTAGGAGGTACATTGCGTTTGCGAAGTCTAATTTGCCATCATGTGTGTGGTATCACTTAATGCACCCAGCACAAGAACCAAGGCCATACACTCAGTGACACTAGATTGGAGGATTTCCAAAAACTCTACCAATTTTATACCCACCATACATCAATTCAAAAGGCTTAAGTCATGGACCTCAATTTAAATGGAACATACCCCAAAATCAGATTGACTGGGGACATGCAAAACCTCATAGAACTGTTTGTTAAAATTGGACCGTGTTCAGACTCACTTTTGGATGAATAAGGCACATGTTTTGAATGGTCTAAATTGTGGTGGTTGTGCACGTTATCATGGATCATCACACTCTGCCTTCATAAAAAACAACTTCTCCTATACACAAACATTCCACCTGTACAACCTCTTACAAGTTGGAACTGGCTGATACCCATGAGAGAGATTGAGAATAGGTTATGTTATTGAAGCAAGTCGACATTTTTTTATTCTCAGGCCCTAAAATAGTTGTGGCATAGTGTGATAAATAGGCGCACATTAACTACTTGATTAATGGATATGCAGCGTATCGAATTACTCAAGTTTGTCCTTGTAGAGAAGCATTTTCGTCATTTACAACAACTATAACGTCCCAGAAAAATCCGTACAAAGACCCGAGTACCACCTCAAGTAGAAATCACTCAGGACCAAATCCTTTAGAAATTAGAGGAAATTAACTAAGTGTTAAACTAGTTTACTTGTGAAATTCACACTAATCACTTTAAATGCGATCTGCAAGACCTAAAACTTGTAGAATCATTGACGCTAAGTTACCCTAAAATCTAGGATCAATCTCATTACCCAGTTGCTCTCGGGAGCACATGGAAACTTCGTATCGGAACTGGACCGCACATCAAAAGTTCGATGACCACGAGGCTAAGCGCTTAGGACCGCCTTGCTAGGATTGACAACCACCTCGGAAATCAAGTCCAGGTAGTGTCCCGAAGCTATTCGCTTGAGCCCAGAGCAAAGTGTGTGAGAAACGTGAATATATTTAGAAATGAAATCTGAATTTAAGTAATCTGAGACTTGTCGCTTGCGGGCCGAATATAAGGATTCAGACCGTCAGAATCTGACCCAAATACACTCTCGGATCAGGAGAAATTTCTCATACATGGAAGTGTACTTGTGGCCCTGATCGAGTTTTGGTGACCGTCGAACTAAAACTGGTTCGCCGCGGTCGATCTGTAAATCCGATCGGACCGAAAACTTAACTCGACCTAGATCCATGGTCAGGGAGCTTAAGTCTGACCTTAAGCTCAAGGGGGGCTCCGAAAGTGCTCCGTTGAGCTGAAACAGACGCTCTTTGGACATAACCTAAGTATACCTTGGCCTTGGGGTCATTCCCATCAGTTTTAGGCCTATATAAGGACCTTAAACCCTCTCTCATTCACTCCATACGAATTTAGAAAAAATCCTAAGAGAGAGAAGAGAGTAAAGAGAGAGAAAGTGAGAGAGAAGTTGGAGTCACTCCTGGGATTTGATCCCCGCTACTCTACGTGCCTATCCATCACTACCAAATCGCTATTTCGGTGTTTCTAACTTCATTTTTAGGTAAGAAAACCTAACCTAATCTGTTCTAGGGTTTCAATTGTCACTAGTAGCGAAATAGCTGACTCAACTCATGCTATAGGTTGTCATTCCATCATTGACGAAGACTTAGAGTCTCTATCGAATTCGTTACGCTTCTACGGCGTAAGGTGCAGACTATAGACGTATAGGTTATGGTTTTCAAGGCTTTCAATGTCGGTTAATGATTTATACTTGACGTGGATGCTATTTCACATGCAAAATGTGTCGTTTGTTTCGCTTTACGATTATATATGAGCTACGTTGAATATAGTGTATTCTATGTACGTATGGAAATGTTTGAATACGTATGGAATTTGGATTTATGTCTAACATGATTATTTGCCGTGACTATATGCTTGTTATGTATGCGACAACTCCCTAGCGAAAGGACTTGCCCTAAATCATGTCACAACCAATATACGCTATATATGTTAAAGTGTGTAGCCCACGTGTTTGTGGAAATGATTAAATGAGTATGGAACCCAGATTTGTGCATGCCATGATTATCCGCCTTGGGTATATGCATGTGGTATATGAGGCAACTCCCTAGGAAAAGGAATCGGCCTAATACATGTAGAACCAACATACAACATGTATGGAGATGTGTAGTCTAAGTGTTTGTTGAAATGACTGAATGACTATGGAATCATGATTTGTGCCTATTATGTTTTATACAATGTAAATACATAATTGTCGTATTCGTGACAACTCCTTGTTGGAAGGATTTATCCAAATACATGTCATAGATGATATATGTTATGTGTGTTGACATTGTAGTATAAGTGTTTGATAAAATGTTTATATGAGAAGTAGTTAGATGAACTATATCTAATAGGGTTGTTGAGATAGGTTTCCCAACTACCTTAGCTATATGTATAAATTCCTGCTAATAGCTGAAATCTAAATGGTGTGTTTTATGTGGAATACGTATATGTAGAATGGCGTATTATATGTGTTTCCTAATATATTCAAATGTTATTCATGCTTACATTGGTTGCTAAATGATATATGATTCTCATGTATACATATTTCTCATATCAGAATGTGTGTGGGACTATGATATAGTCCAGGCAATCGGTAACAGATTTTGTGTTAATGGCTGAGGTTGTTTTGCCACAAAGGACGTGTCCGATGAATCCGAGTCGCACTTAGATCGACGAAGTGGTTAGGCCACACAGAGTGCTTACGCACTTCATGTCGATCAACTCGAGGTGCGCTCGTACTAGTCGAGCTCGTCAAGTAACCCAATTGACCCGATGTATGTTCACCATGTTCGGACGCTACTGTTTAAACCTAAGGTACCAAACTCACTAGTGAAAATCTCGTTAACCTTGGTACCTCGATCCGCTAAGACTCATGAGCTAAACATGGTGGTATGGGACACTGTGGTCGAGCTGTCAACCTACGCTGGGGCGACGAGCCTCCCTGTAGTGACCAATGAGCGACCCAAACTCGTGAGCCGAATACGGTGGTATGAGACACTATATTTGAGCTGTCGGCCTCCATTCGTGCAGCCTGGCTGTGGTCCCCAGTCAGGTTGGCGACGAGCCTTCGAAAATAGACTGTCAGTTGGTAGGGCGTTGGTGGAGTGACCTCGAATACAAAATAGGCCTACCCCAGCATAGCCTGGCTGTGGTCCCCAGTCGAGTTGGCGAGGAGCCTTCGAAAATAGACTGCCAGTTGGTAAGGTGTTTGTGGTAGTGACCTAAACTTTTCTATCGTATGTGATTAACTAGGATTGACGACCCTAGATGGATCATTGTTTGGAAATTAATATAAAGGAGGTACCTTAGTTTCCCAATCCTGTTGCATGAAAAGGACTAAAAAAACTTGATAATCATGCTCATAACATCACACTGCATGTGCCCCAGGTTGAAGAGCACAGAGGAAAGAAAGCATGCCGCGACCATAAGATGGTGTCGCACGAGGAAGTGTAGGCGAGGGCATGCATCATTATTCATATCATTCTTTCATTAATAAGAGTATTCAGGGATGTTTGATTTTACCGCTTTATCATTATTACTTGACTGAATTGATAACATGTTAACCTTTACTATATAGTTTCACTGAGTTGATCACTCACTCCCACGTTACGGGATGGTGTTGTACACACCAATCAGACCCTGTCTTAGTTTCAGATGATGGTGATGCTTGCAAAGCGGAGCCGAACTTTTATGATGATGAGGAGGGTTTCTCATGTGTGCAGTTATTAGGTGGGTCTTGTGGACCATCTTCTGATCGACGGGATTATAGAGTTGCTGATTAGACGCCATTACACTTTAGTTTACACTTTTGGAACACCCATGTATATTCATTTTGTTCATTTTTGGTGTATACATGTCTATATTTAACCTGGTAACATGTTCATACTCTGGAGACTTACAATAGTTTATAAATTTTATTTATCTACTACAGTCTTCCGCTTGCGTAATTTAACTGTCTCTGGAGTATGATATGCTATTTTGGTCTAATCTCATTCATGTTTCAATGCACTCATCATAATCATCATTATCTATGTTGCATAAGTGATGCGTTGAAACTCGGGAGCTGAGCTTTGCTCGGCCCCCGATTTTCAGGGCGTTACAAGATGGTATCAAAGCATGATTTGGATTAAGCCGGACCTGGGTTATGGTCTCACAATGTACGCTGACATTTTTTAACATAGGTGGGTGCGAGAAAAATGTAGAAACAAACTTAGGTTTCCCCGATTTCGCCAATTGGCGAAGTTCATCGATATTGATCGCCGAGATCGAGTCCGTACACCTCCGTGATCGCTTGAGGCGACCCCGAATCACCCCTAGGCCATCTAGCGACGGGTTTAGACCATGATTGACCCCATCTCAGCCTTCATCAATCGATAAATGTGAAGATACATCAGAAAATGCTCGAAATGACCCAAAATGGCTCAAAACGGAGTCGGGGGCCAAACGGGGCACTTCCAAGGGGACCCAGAGTGGGCCCCACATATTTTTAGAGTCCAGGGGGCAAGAGGACCTCGCCCAAAGGGTGAGCCCTCGCCAGACTATCCAGAGACCGGCAAGGACCTCGCCGGTTTGGCGAGGCCTCACCGCCAAACGGGCCTGGCCGGGCCAACCGGCTCGGGCCGATACTCCTAGGGCGTTGTGTGGCCCGCTGATGTAGGGTTTTTCGATTTTCAACCCTCTAATACGCCCCATCTTCACAAACTATCCCTCCAAGCTTTCTTTTTCTCAAATAAACACCCAAATCTCCACTCAAATCGCCCCACCAAGAATTCTCTTTTCCATTTTCGTACACCCTCTCCACTACCCTGCTGTAAACCCTTCTTCATTGCTGCCTACCCTCTCCATTCTCTCTCATTTAAGCTCTTAAACCCCCTATTTGTGTCTCAAATTCGTGTAAACCCACTAACCCATCCCATCTCTTCATTTTCCTTCTTTAACCCCTGTCATTTGAGCCTTGACACACCCTTTGGAGGCTCAAATCCATGGAGACCTAAAGACCCCAACCCTTTCCTCCCTTTTCTTCACTTTTCCATGGCTCTATTCGAGCTTATTACGGCCGTATTTTTGATTTCCACCTTTCTCTCTCTCATGGGAAAGAGAAAGGGTGCCATGGATGAAGTCGGGCCTAGTCGCCCTACTCGTTCAAGGAAAAAGAAAGGTACCACCGCAAGCACGGGCATTGAACGTGAGATACGGACTAAGCGGGACCTCGATCCCCTGACTCCTCTCCCAAGAGCTCTACTGGCGAATTTGTCCCATGGAAGATATGCGAGCCGTAGGGTCCATACATGTTTGAGAAACTCTGTCTCCATCTTGCTCAGCTCTTAGAGACATGTTGACTAACTCGGCGTAATTGGAAATGCTAGCGCAATATGTCTGAGTGCGAATATCGGGCCGCAACCCATCTAAAAAACACCACATTTTCATCAATTCATCAGTTAGTATCAAAGGAGTGTATCTGGCTAGCTCCATGAACCTATTCTCGTACTCTACCACTGTCATGCCCCCTGTCGAAGGCGAAAGAACTCTCCCTCCTTCTCATGGCGGTACGTGAGGGGAAAATATTTCTCGTGAGAGTGTGTCTCAAATTCACCCCAAGTCCACAAGTGTCCTGTAGGAACCGTTTGTAGGACGTTGTCCCACCATAAACTAGACTCCTTCTTGAACATATAGGTGGCTAGCTCAACTTGTTCTACCTTAGTGCAGTGCAGCGGCTTCAACATCTTAGAGATGAGATCTACCCAATACTCAGTCTCCTCGGGTCTGTAAGTACCCGCAAAAGTAGGAGGACGGAAACGCTAAAAGCGCTCAAAAAGTTTATTGGTATTCATATTCCCAGCAGGGTGCATAGGTGATGCAGGCGGAACAACACTCATCTTCTGGGTAAGGGCCCCTGCTATGGTGGCAAAAAAACTGTTACTGTTGTTATTGCTGTTGTGCCTGCTGCTGCTACATCAACAACATCATTTGCTCCAGCCTATCAGTAGGGGGAGTTAGTTGAGGCATGGGTGGCGTCGACGTTGACGCACGGTTCTGCTCAGGAACCGATGGTGTAACAGGTGGCACCATAGGTGGTGTCATATGTGTCGGTCCAGTGGCAGGGCTAGTGGCCGGCTGAGAATCTGGCATTGCGACAACTCCCTAGCGAAAGGATTTGCCCTAAATCATGTCACGGCCAATATACGCTATATATGTTAAAGTGTGTAGCCCACGTGTTTGTGGAAATGATTAAATGAGTATGGAACCCGGATTCGTGCATGTCATGATTATCTGCCTTGGGTATATGCGTGTGGTATACCGGGCAACTCCCTAATAAAAGGATTTGGCCTAATACATGTATAACCAACATACAACATGTATGGAGATGTGTGTAGTCTAAGTGTTTGTCGAAATGACTGAATGACTATGGAATCATGATTTGTGCCTGTTATGTTTATAGAATGCAAATGCATGATTATCGTATTCGTGACAATTCCTTGTTGGAAGGGTTTGTCCAAATACATGTCATAGACAATATATGTGTTGACATTGTAGTATAAGTGTTTGATAAAATGTTTATATGAGAAGTAGTTAGATGAACTGTATCTAATAGGGTTGTTGAGATAGGTTTCCCAACTACCTTAGCTATATGTATAAATTCCTGCTAATAGCTGAAATCTAAATGGTGTGCTTTATGTGGAATACGTATATGTAGAATGGCGTATTATATGTGTTTCTTAATATACTCAAATGTTATTCATGCTTACATTGGTTGCTAAATGATATATGATTCTCATGTATGCATATTTCTCATATCAGAATGTATGTGGGACTATGATATAGTCCAGGTAATCGGTAACAGATTCCGTGTTAATGGCTGAGGTTATTTTGCCACAAAGGACGTGTCCGATGAATCCGAGTCGTACTTCGGTTTACGACAGTGGTTAGGCCACACAGAGTGCTTACGCACTTCATGTCGATCAACTCGACGTGCGTTCTTACTATCGAGCTCGTCAAGTAACCCGATTGACCCGATGTATGTTCACCACGTTTGGACGCTACTGCTTGAACCTAAGGTACCAAACTCACCAGTAAAAACCCCGTTAACCTTGGTACCTCGATCCGCTAAGACTCATGAGCCGGACATGGTGGTATGGGACACTGTGGTCGAGCTGTCGGCCTATGCTCGGGCGACGAGCCTCCCCGTAGTGACCAGTGAGCAACCCAAACTCTTGAGCCGAATACGATGGTATGGGACACTGTATTCGAGCTATCGGCCTCCATTGGTGCAGCCTGGCTATAGCCCCCAGTCAGGTTGGCAACGAGCCTTTGAAAATAAACTGTCAATTGGTAGGGCGTTGGTGGAGTGACCTTGAGTACAAAATAGACCTACCCCGGTACAGCCTGGCTGTGGTCCCCAGTCGGGTTGGCAACGAGCCTTCGAAAATAGACTGTCAGTTGGTAGGGTGTTGGTGGTAGTGACCTGAACTTGCCTATCGTATGTGATTAACTAGGATTGATGACCCTAGATGGATTATTGTTTGGGAATTGATATAAGGGAGGTACCTTAGTTTCCTAATCCTGCTGTATGAAAATGACAAATAATAACTTGGTAATCATGCTCATAACATCGTACTGCATGTGCCCCGGGTTGAAGAGCACAGAGGGAAGAAAGCATACCGCGACCGTAAGATGGTGTTGCACAAGGGAGTGTGGGCGAGGGCATGTATCATTATTCATATCATTCTTGCATTAATAAGAGTATTCAGAGATGTTTGATTTTACTGCTTTATCATTACTGCTTGACTGAATCGATAACATGTTAACCTTTGCTGTATAATTCCATTGAGTTGATCACTCACTCTCACGTTACGGGACAGTGTTGTACACACTAACCAGACCCTGTCTTAGTTTCAGATGATGGTGATGCTTGCGAAGCGGAGCCAAACTTTTATGATGATAAGGAGGGTTTTTCATGTGTACAGTTATCAGGCGGGTCTATGTGGACCATCTTCTGATCTACGGGATTACATGGTTGCTGATTAGACGCCATTACACTTTAGTTTGCACTTTTGGAACACCCATGTATATTCATTTTGTTCATTTTTGGTGTATACATGTCTATATTTAACCTGGTAACATGTTCATACTCTGGAGACTTACAATAGTTTATAAATTTTATTTATCTACTACAGTCTTCCGCTTGCATAATTTAAATGTTTCTGGAGTATGATATGTTGTTTTGGTCTAATCCCATTCATGTTTCAATGCATTCATCATAATCATCATTATCTATGTTGCATAAGTGATGCGTTGGAACTCGGGAGCTAAGCTTTGCTCGGCCCCCAATTTTCAGGGCATTACAACAACAACAAAAACAGTCATTTCAATTAGTATTCATTTTACAAAAACTTTTCATCAGAATTCTGAAAAACTGAAACAGTTATCCCATATTCTAATAATGAATTCATGACTCTAAACTTAAAAAGATGCTACCAAAAAAATGTATAAAGTAACTAGCGGCCAAAAAGTAAGCTGAATAGCTCCTCAAGAAAATGTATTTCTGATTCAGATAAGCCTCTCCTATAAAAGAAGGGGTTCAACAAATGAAACTAAGGAAATATTGACAAATACAAAGATGATAGTGGAATACAACCAAACTGCATTAGATCTGTAGAATATTACCAAATGGCCATTTTCATTGTGTTGGAAACATCCACATTGGTTGTAAATACTAAAACAACTTATTAGCTAAGATCTGAAAACATAATCCTCCACTAGTATTTGCAAGTTCAAGGTAGTCAACAAGACTTGTGAAAAGAAAATCTATCCATGTCTACTTGACAGAGAACATCTTCACTGTCCTTGTACATTTTGGACAAAATAAACTACTCAGTAGGGCAGGATCGTAAAAGTTGCATAAAAATCAACTACTTAGGTTAATCTTAAAAGTTTCAATTCGAGCAGATCGACCATAAACTGAAAATAAAATCGGTTTACCTAAAACAGAATATACATTAGTTAACATCATTGTGTGAGAACAGAATCAGCATATTAGAACACCACAATTCATACAGCTAAGAGCTTAAACAATTCATACTACTATAATAAATTTCATTATGCAATTCCGATTGAGGCAAAACAAATTCCTTATGAGATAAAAACCTTTATGGCGATACAAAATGCCCCGTATCGTATGAGCACCATATTATTATGCACAGAGAAACAGAATATTTATGGCAAGACTTGGAAGCATTTGGATTCAGCAATATAAACAAGCATGGTTTAAAAGTAACACCCACAACAATTTCACCTTTTCCTCGAGAATCCCACCAACCGCCTTATTTTCCGACACCACCTCATCCTGAAAACCTTGCAACAACAGTTAGAAAACCTCTCATGTTGCAAAATCGTCGTAAATCTAAAAACTCAACTGACTCATTGTTCATCCATTGTCCAATCTTGTACCCAACTCAATAACTAGATCCAAAGACCTAATGGGTACTAAAACTCAAGTGGATCCAAGTCTTCAATGCTATAGTAGCTCCGGGAGAACCAAACCCGGTTAGCTAAGCCCAAGTGTGAGCACTTGGAACCGACCCAAACCCAACCCATCTGCAACCATATCAACGAGCTTTTCCAAGAGGTTTGCTAAGGCCAAGCACGTGGAAGGCAATGTTGTCTACTAGGCATCACATGTGTAGACCAAAGGGATATAAAAGTTGTCCATCATTTATGTCTGATTGTCAAGATACTCTCACAAAATTTTAAATAGTAGGTTCCCCCAGGGTATTTGGGTTTACCTAGTAAATCTGACCCGATTTTAATGGGTATAGGTCTTGTTTATTAGGCAGATTACTAAATCAAGTTTGGTTCACATCTCACATTTTTGGAACCTGGGATTCCTTTCAAATCCATTTAAGAATTGAAACGTTACCAAAATGTGCTATTTTGAAAAAGGTTTAAACATTCCTAAGCCCTCCAGGATCAAGATGCTGGTGAGATAATTGCTCATTAGTAAAATAAGGAGTGCATATGGTTAGGTTGGGTCGGGTTTAGGGCGCCCATACTCACCCATTTAAGAATCCAGTTGTTGTTTAACAACTAGACCCAAACAATATATATATATATATATATCATATATATATATATATATTAATCATGTTTATCTTTATTCATTGTCGACACCACACTTTGAGAATACAAGTTTAGATTGGAATTTAAGGAGCAAAGACTTTGATGTATTGATATTATTTCAGAGTATATAGTCTTATGGTATTCTTCTTATCAATTTATTTCTTAATTGTTCAAAATTTTCTAGTGTTTGATTCTAGCGCAGAATCCTTTTGTCGATGATGCATAAAATTTGTCTATTTTAAATGATGCTTCTGAAACGACCCACCCAAGGACACAATATTGTTCGCTTTGCCCAGAGGGCTCACTACTTTATTCTCAGGGTTACCCCCAAAATGCGTTGTATCCTTAAGGTACGAACCCCACATATAACTACCACCTCTTCCTACGACTCTTCCGATGTAGGACAAGTTCAACCCCCACTGCATACACAGTAGCCTGCCAACCACTGGTAGCTCGCCCAGGCCATAAAAGTTTTGGATCAAGATGATCTTTGCTTTTTTCCCTTCATCTGGGTCTGTATGACCTAATCAACAGATTGGATGTCAAATAAATAGTACATTAGTCCTTAGAATGATTTAAATGGTAGATATCCAATCACTATTTGTTTCCTGTGGTGTGGTCCACCTGAGATTTATATCCCTATAATTTTTGTGTTAAAGCCTTAAAATTATCTTTAATAATGGATGAACGGAATGGATGAAACATATACATCATGGTGGGGCCCACAAAGCACAGGCCACCAGCCACTGGGCTGGTCGCGGGGGGAGTAGCCAATCCGTTTTCCATCCGAAGGATTTCTCTCAGAAATCAGTGAAGCGGATTGCGTATGGAGTAACACAGCACGCTTAGTGTACCGTGTAAGCTATATGAGGTAGACCATGATTTATGTATTTGATCCACTCCGTCCATCCATTTTATCGGATAATTTTAGTACTTGAACCCAAACTTTAAGCATTTCAAACACTCAAATGGATCACACAACAAGAAGCAGTGTGAATTGAATATTTACCGTTGAAAAATTCTTGGGGCCATATAAGTTTTGGATCAAGCTTATTTTTATGTTTTCCATTCATCCATGTCTGTATGATCTTATGAAAAGGTTAGATGACAAATAAACATCACTGTGGGAACTAGCAAGTTTTCAACGGTGGAAATCATTATTCCCACTGTTTCCTGTGGTATGACCTGTTTGATCTTTGGATATGCTTCAATTTTGGGATCAACCCCTTAAATTATTTGGAAAAATGGATGGACGGTGTGGATAGACTACATACATTTAGGGTGGGCCTAACTGAGTTTACCCAGTACGATAAGAGCATATTGAGTAACTCAGCACGCAATCCGATTTCAAAAACCACAGTCGCCCACCTAATCTTGGTTATTAAGTAATCTTGCTTAATATGCAAGAAATAGGCCTGTAACGGTCGTCTCTCCACTAATTTATTCCCACCACCTTTTTTCGTTCTCTTGACTCGGTCCCAAGAAGCGTCTCTCTCTCTCTCTCTCTCTCTCTCTCTCTCTCTTATTTTTTTAGGGTTTCAGAGCTCTCTCTCGATCGATATCTGCCTCTCTGTCGAATCCCCAATTTCCACATCCTCTTTCTCCCCAAATAATGCAATGTAACTAATTCATAAATTCGATTTTGTTTCAACTCATGTTGCTGACTCAATCCCCCTCCTCCCTCTCTCACAGATCTCCTCTCGCCCCATGAAACCCTCAATCTCTCTCCTATCTATAATGACGATGATGGTGAGAAGATGATGATATGATCTGGTCCGTTAGTCTGCATTTTCATGGCAGCCAAACCCCGGCAACAACCACCAAGTCATCTCTCTCTCTCTCTCTCTCTCTCTCTCTCTCTCTCTCTCTCTCTCTCTGGTTGAATGTCCTTTAATCTCCTGTTCTTTGATGTGCGATTCAGGGATTTTTAGGGCAGATAGATGTATTTTGTCTCTATTCTTTTGATTCAATCTATTGATTGGCCTCTGGGAAATCGATTCTCCATCTGTATTCTCCACCAGGTCATCTCTCCATCTGTATTCTCCATCTATTCTTGGGGTTTTGGGGAAGTTGGTTTCAAAGGCATTTAAGGATGTAGATGGTGATTTGAGTACCAGGTCCTTCCGATTACGCAACAAGCAAGCTATGATGGACATCTTGCTCAAGCGGTGTCGGGATGTTTCAGCCTATTCAAGGAGTAAGGTTCTTCAGGTGTGGGCTGAACTATGCGAAGAACATGCTGTTTCAATTGGTCCGCGGAACGAGGTTGCTTTGGTTTCTTCTGGGAGATTGGAGGATAAGAGCGCATTCATGAGGAAAGTGGCATTGAATCTACTCATCACGATGTTGCAGCATAACCCGTTTGGTCCACAACTTCGCATTGCATCATTTGAAGTGCCCTTGGAGAAATACAAGGAGAAACTGGAAGAGATGGAACCCAATGCACCTTCTAAGAGCGTTTTTGGATGGGATACCTTCAGACAATGAGACGTGTGAAGCAGATAGAAAGGTTTATAAGGTTGAAGTCAGAGCAGCAAGACAGTGTTACTGATAGTCGTTTGCTCGGTGTGGAAGATGGGGTCAACAAGGATTCTTCCATGTTGGATTTTGGGAACCTGGAGCAGACAGGGCCTTGGCTGCATCACTTGAGACATGTTTGAGGTTCTCAAAGTGCATATCCTCCACAATGCCGACTCTGGTCCAACTGTTGTCTCCATCTTCTGCCACTGATGTTGAGAACATGATTCTTTTGCTGATGAGGTGCAGACAGTTCCAAATTGATGACTCTGAGGCCTCTCTCTGGAAAATGTTGCCACTTGTATGCATCCTCTTTGATTTGTGTTATAATTCTTCTAGACTTCCAAAGCAATCTTGGTAAGCATTTAAGGGTGTGTTTGCATTGAATTTCTATAGGTATTTTTGCAGGACAAGCCTATCCATGTAGCTGTTGAGGATGCATTCATCACAATTTATTTGACGAGAGACCTTACAGAAACTGCTGCAAATCTATCGAGCATTGCTATAGAATCTAACATCGGCGATCTAGCAGCTCTAGAATTTATAGTTGGTTCCTTGGTATCTAAGGGGGATATTTCTACAAGCACGGTATGTTTATTTGACTGTCATAATTTCAGGCGCTGCTTCCATCAATATGATTCACTCACTTTGCCATAGAAGTTATGCATTGGTGTTCTTTTGGCATTCTTTGACATACATAATTAGACATAGACTAAGAACTAAGAGTGCTGATTTTTGCACACTTAAGGGCCTGTTTTTTCACCAATTACCATGGTAATGTAAAGAAAATATACAATAATTACAAATTGCTTTACCTACCTCTTGACAACATCTGCATTTGACCACTGATTGCCGTGGTAAATTGAAATGATGGCATTTTTATGGGACTTAATCTATATGCAGAATAGGCCCACGGATCTCTCTATGCATGGGACATGGTGATCAAGGGGGCGGATGGCTTACCTAACTGAGACGCCATTGCTGAGAATAGAATACCGGATCTTCTATGTAGAATACCAGAGAAGATAAAGCTAGGATCTTCGTCTCCTTCACACCCTTTCTGCAATTCACAAGATGGGACTAGAATTTCTGCCGTGGTGTAGGATTGAGGACCCAGCTCTCTTATATAGAGTCTGTGGAGGGGGAGTTTGAAACCCATCAAAACACCCGCTCTCTCACGCTCCACATTGTTGTGTCCTAGTTCGACTCAAACTGTTGTCTGCGTAAACAGCCATAGCATTCTAGCCCTAATACGCATTGCTGCGCAATCAGAATTGCGCAGCGAATCACATGAAGTGGGGCCCACTGGTCTACTCAATCATCCAGTCCAACTGAATGACAATCCAGACCGTTGATCAGTAAGGCCCACTAAATAGAGTTCTTACGATCTCTCACTTGGGCCTCATTGAGTAATGCCAATGATAGTCATATAGAATAATTTTGAAAAGCAAGTTTTGATCTTTTAAGAAAATATTCAAATGGTTAACCAATAAAATAGTTGAACAATATGAGTAATGTTATTCAATCTGGTCCATTAAGACTGTTAGTATCGAAACACGGTAGTCGTCATAATATTTAATTTAGGCGAAGTGAGACTAATTACGATCACAAGTACTTTCAATCTTAATGACATAGATCACGAACTAGGAAATGCGGTATAAGGATTACACACTTTAGTGTGATGATATGTGCCTATCCGTAAGAGGTCCTGAAGCTTTTACGTGTCTCCAACGAGACACGAATGTAGTTCTACTTACTTAAAATTTGCGTATATATATAGAGAAGCAGAAATAAATTTTTATATCAAAATCATTCAAATAAACTGTATAAAACGAGATCTCTAAGTGTCTGTGAAAATCAAAATACGCTCAACTCCAATTAACTGAAAACATCTGTTGAATTAATGAATCCCATGGATGTTACATGCTCCTGAAATGGCGTGATAGGAAGCCCTTTAGTGAGCGGATCTGCAATCATCTTCTTAGTACCGATGAATTCCACGGACACTTGATGATTCTGAACCCTTTCCTTTACAACAAGATACTTGATGTCGATATGCCTCGACCTTGATGAATGTTTGTTGTTACTAGAGAAGGAGATAACAGCTGAATTATCGCAAAATATTCTCAATGGTTTCGGGATATGCTTTAGTACCCACAAACCTAAGAAGAAACTCTATAACTATAGTGCCTGATTAGATGCCTCATGGCAGGCAATAAATTCAGCTTCCATAGTGGATGAGGCTATGGTAGGCTGTTTCACGCTTTTCCATGACACAGCTCCTCCCACCGTCATGAAGATGTATCCTGAAGTAGACTTCTTAGTATCAACGCAGCTTGCGAAGTCTGCATCTAAAATATCCGATCAACTCCAATTGATCAGATCTTCTGTATGTAAGTTCGAAGTCTTTCGTTCTCTGAAGATACCGTAACACTTTCTTTGCAGCTATCCAATGTTGCATTCTTAGATTAGATAGATATCTTCTAAATATTCCAGTGACAAAGGCAATGTCCGGTCGCGTATAGACTTGGTCATACATGATGCTTCCTACTACTGATGCGTACGAAAATTCTTTCATTCGATTCTTTTCTAAATCATTCTTTGGACACTGAAATAGACCAAATTTGTCACCCTTCATAATGGGCGACTTTCCTGAAGCACAATTTTGCATGCCATACCTTTCGAGTACCCTAGTAATATAGGTCCTCTGTGACAGGCTGTGCAGTCTAAGTGTTCTGTCACGGCAAATCTTAATGCCGATGACGTAAGAAGCTTCACCAAGGTCTTTCATTTCAAACCTTTGAGATAAGAATTTCTTGGTGTCGCTCAACATCCTAGTATCACTACTAGCTAACAAAATATCATCAACATACAAAATCATCATAATGAACTTACTCCCACTAGTTTTAATGTAGATGGATTCATCTGCAGTGTTTTCTACAAAACCATATGAGGAAATTACTTCATGAAACTTAAGGTACCACTGTCGTGATGCCTGTTTCAACTCATAAATGGACTTCTTAAGTTTGCAAACCAAATGTCCTGAGCTAGTAGCTACAAAAACTTCAGGCTGCAACATGTATACATTCTCATTTAGATCCTCATTGAGAAATGCAGTCTTTACATCCATCTGATGTAATTCTAAATCCATATGAGCTACAAGAGCCATTATGATCCTGAATGAGTCTTTTTTAGATACTTGTGAGAAAGTCTGCTTAAAATCAATGCCCTCACGTTGGTTAAAACCCTTGGTAACAAGTCTGACTTTATATCGTTCGACATTACGTTTAGAGTCCTGATTAGTTTTAAATATCCATTTAGAACCAATCGGCCTTATTCCAGTAGTTATCTCTACAAGATCTCATACTTTATTGTCCTGAATGGATTTCAACTCATCTTTCATGACATCAAACCAACGAGAAAGATCAATACTTTGTTTGACTTGTGTAAATGATTCAAGATCCTTTTTCACCCCTATGTCAAAGTCGTGCTCCTGTAAGTATACGATATAATCATCTCGATTTACAGGTCTTCTCTCTCTTTCAGATCTTCTCAATGGTTCGGTTGGTTGGGTCTGATCTTGATTTTCCTCATTAGTGGTTTGTATATGAGGTTCTACGTGGTGTTCTACAGTGACTGCAGAATCGACTGCATTATTAATATCCACGTGATCTGGATTGACTATGACTGGAGTCACGGTCCTTTGTTCCTCAAATACAAAATTTCTTATGTTCGCGCTCCCACTGTTTTCAGTGTCCTCAATGAATCTGGCATTCCTAGTCTCAACAATCCTGATGAGTGGGAAGGATAGTAGAATTGATAGCCTTTTGATCTTTCTGGGTATTCAATGAAGAAACCACTTATGGTTCTAGGATCAAGCTTCTTTTCATGTGGTTACAAACTTTGGCCTTAGCAGGACAACCCTAAACATGTAGATATCGGAGACTTGGTTTTCTCCCATTCTACAACTTAAAAGGAGTTTTGCTTACTGCTTTGCTGGGAGCCTTGTTTAGTATATGAACTGCGGTTTTGATCACATCACCCCGCAGAGATTCTGGCAATGTCGAATTGCTGAACATGCTTCGCACCATATCCATAAGGGTGCGATTACGTCTTTCAGCCACTCCATTTTGCTCTGGAGTACCAGGCATAGTGTACTGAGCGACAATGTCATAATCCTGCAAGTATTTAGCGAATGGCCCTGGATTGTGTCCTGATTCGTCATATCTACCATAATATTCACCACCACGATCAGATCTGACAACTTTAATTCTCTTATCAAATTGATTTTCAACCTCGGCTTTATAGATTTTAAAAGCATCCAGGGCATCTGATTTCTTACTGATAAGGTATAGGTACCCGAAGCGAGAGTAGTCATCTATAAAGGTAATAAAATATTTATGGTCACTCATGAGGCTGTAGGGAATGGTCCACAGATATCTGTATGTATAACCTATAATAGATCTACACTCCTGGTTGCACTTTTCTTTCTCGTTCTAGTCTGTTTCCCTTTTATGCAATCAATGCATACTTTATAATCAGAGAAGTCTAGAGAATGCAAAATTCCTTCTTACACAAGCCTGTCTAATCTCTCATGAGATATATGGTATAGCCGCCTGTGCCACAACATGGAGGAATTCTCATAGTCCAGTCTTCGCTTAGATCCCACTACATTTCCATGCAAGGAGTTAATGTTATAGACGTTAGAGGTAATCAAGTCTAATTGGTATAAGTTGTTTACTAAAGAGCCGGTTCCAACTTTAATCAAATTAAAGTAAATACTAAAACTTTTATTTCCAAAGTGGAATGAATATCTCAACTAATCCAAATAGGAAATTGAAACAAAATTGCGCCTTATAGATGACACACAGAATGTATCTACTAAATTCAAAAAATGACTAGACTTTAACTTAAGCCTATAGACTCCTATTGCCTCCACGTCAACCTTAACACCATTGCCCACGTATACTGAGCGCTCTGCATCAGTTGGTGGCCTGGCCTGTAGTAATTACTGCATAAAAGTGCATATGTGAATAGTAGTTCCTGAATCTTGCTACCAGGAATCCGCTGACAAATCGGTTAAATTGGATTCAAAACAGATAAGAACAGAATGATTATCTCTCTTTATGAGCTATTTCTGGAAACCTTCGCAGTCTTTCTTTAGATGACCCGCCTTTTTACAAAAGAAGCACGATTTACCTTTAACCCGTTTGCGTTTAGATCCATTTCCAGATTGATTCTCATGGTTTCCAGATGGAGGACCAGAGAATCCTTTATTAGAACGTTGTTTCCTTTTCCTTTTACCTTTATTCCCTTGCCCATGCCCTTGTCCTGAAGTCACCATATTAATATTTTGAACTTTTACCATCTGTCTGATCCTATCTTCTTCTTGGACGCACTGAGTGATGAGTTCATCCAATGTCCCCATGTCCTTCAGAGTGTTATAGTTTACCAGAAACGTTCCGAATTGGAGAGGTTGGTTGTTCATGATCAAATGAACCAGTTGATCATTAGTGAGTACAAGCCCTAGAGCACGGATCTTAGAAACAACTTTGATCTGCTCTACAATGTATTCATGGATGTTGCCTTTTCCATCATAAGACGAGCAAGTCAATTTATTCCGAAGAATGCCCACTTCAAATTTATCAGATTTCTTGAATCGTTTTCTCATTTCAGTCAGAAAAACTTTGGCCTTGTTTGTTTCAGTCATGACACCCTTCATCGATTCAGAAATTGAATACTTAATGACTTTCAGGCATGTATCATTTAATCTAAATCATGCAACCCATCAATTATATTCAGCTTCAGTGACATTATCAGATGGCTTTGGCGGTTCCGGTGTTATCAGTGCAAGATCTAATTGAAGACAACCCAGTACAACTTCAATAACGTTCTTCCATTGAGCATAATTAGACCCATTTAGGGTGGAGACTTGATGTGTATTAGTGGAAATTAAGACTGAAATATAAGAGATACACATATACTCACATTAGTTCATAATTTCACGAAGCAATGTCTTGATTGTAAACAAAGAATATCAGATAAATTAAATCAATTCAGTTGTTAAGAGAGGCATCAATTGAATCATCCAGGACGATGATGGGCCCAACCATCTCATCCTGATGAGAATCTGTTACATCATCATCATTCCTCCTATAGGCGGTAATAACAACATGTTAGTGATTCTCCTGAACATGAAGCTAAGTGATGTAAGTTATGTAAATCTAAGACACTCAACACTTGTGGGTGAGATGAATCTTTCAGCTTTACATTACCAGCACCATTTACTTCACCCTTGACTGCCAAACAGTAATCGTCTGTGTTTTCATTACCGTACGCATGAAAACATGAACGCAACTGTATGCTATTTGCTTATCCCAATGTTACAAGTCTGTACCTGTAATATTTTTCATCGATTGAGGTCACTATGGGGCGTAACACAATTGAATCCAAAACTATAAATATAGACTTTAAGATTGCTATTATAATCTTGTCTCTCTTTGGATTATATCTTAATCAATCCGATACGGCCTATAAGATGGTCGGTATTGATTATTGAAAAATATACGAACCTTAAAGTAAAACATGCGGATAGGTTTCATACGATATATTCCATTGGTCCATATCAACTCTTAAGGATGAGTGGTGGGCCTATAATAGGGCTGAATCAGGACTCTTTATGAGATCAACATAATCTATAATGAGCAGCATAAGTCTGGTCTAGAACAATTTTAATTGGTTAATGAGATGCTTATATAAGTGTCAAATGGATACAAAAGATCCATTACACATGATGGTAGGTTCATCTACTTCACTATTCATCTAAATGTACCAAAACTATATGCTCATAAATTAAATATGCCAATCTAATATATAGTGCGCCTGTTCATACCAAACTGAGACCAGATACAAGGCTCAGATGCAACTGGGCCTTATCCAACTTAGCCCCTGATAGAATCAGATCCCAATTCACGGATCCATGAGGTGGACCCGAATAGACTAAAATCGGGTCCGATTACCCGATAATTAAATCGGGAGAAATCCCGACCTTTTGCATCTCAGAATCTGAACCGGGCTGAACGTCCTAGACTCTACCCGAGCCTATATCCGAAATTTCTCACCGTAGGAGAGGGAGAGAGAGAGAGAGAGAGAGAACGAGAGAGCCGATCAGGCAGTCCGCCCGACGCGACAAGGAGAGATCAAGTTCCTCTTATCTGCAGGATTTCTTGCAGTCACAGCGACACGGCACTGTAAACGGCGTCGGAAACAGTGGTGGCCGCGGCTGCCATTGGTGAACGTGAAAGCTCGAGACACTGGTAATGGCTTCGGAAAGAGGAAGACAGATGGTGGTGAGCCATCATCTTCGTCTAGCTGTGACGCGGTTCGTCAATGGCCGCCGATCCATCAGGTCAAGGTAAGAGACTAGATTGATGAGGTCCGATGGGATCAAAATCCCCAATATTTACTGAATCTGGGGTTACGGAATGGAAATCCCTAATTTCTGATACGGGATTCGAATCGGAAATCCCCAATCTGAAAAACTGGATTTAGGATTTTTAAAATCCCTAATATGGGTTTCTGTAATTAGGGTTTCAAATCCAAATTCCTTAATCTGAAACTCTGAATTTAGGGTTTCGAATCCAAATCCCTAATATGAAAATCTGGATTTTGGGGTATTCGAATCTGAAAACCCTAATTTTCTTAATTTGGGGATTCAAATCTGAAAGCCCTAATTACAAAATTTTGGGGATTCCGAATTTTAAGAAATCCCTAATTGATATCTGAATTTGTGGAATCGAATTCGAAATCCCTAATTCTGGATGTGGGAATTGAAATTCCTAATTCGAATAGTTGTCTTTAGGGTTTTCGAAATTCAAATCCCTGATCTGAATATTCTAACTTTTTCTATGTTTTTTTTTTCTTGAAGAGATCAGCAGCCTGTAGATTTCAAAAAGGTTGATGCCCATGTTCATCAATTGAAGGGCAGCAGCTCCTGGTATTTCACTCCATCCAAATATCCAATACATCATTCTTTTGTTTCCATCTCTCTCAAGAAACCCAACCTCCCAATTCTATGACAAACCTGCTTTTTTGATTTTTTTTTTTTTTTTTTTTTCCTGCTTGTTACAGTGTTTTTTGAATTATTTTCTTCATAGGAAGCTATTGTTTTTGTTAGGATAAATACCTGGTTCATGAACTGTGTAATGTTAAATTTGGATCTGGAGTGCGGATTAGGAAAATAGAGAAAGATCTGTTATGTGTTGTTTTTTAGGAGCTTGCACTTTCTGCTTCCCACTCCCCCTGCTAGCAGAAACCGATCCTCATTGGAAGTGGATGTGATTCATCTTCAATTCGGAGAATTTTACATTTAGTAGCGGTTGTGGATAGCTAGCTGTAGCATGACAGGACTGGTCTATTTTTAATTAACCTTGTAGATCTTAGATTTATCTGGCTTCCCAGCTGTTTTTTTCCCGGTTTTCTTCCTAGAGTTGTGCCAACTTTCTAGTTGTTGTGCTGCTCTGCAAATTTAAATCTTCCATTTCCTTAATGTTTTGACTTTGTTATCTTCATCAAATTCTTTCTAGAATGTGATAAGCAGATGAGCTCCTGTTGCAAATTGTACTGTATAGGAGGAGCGCTTGTGCTTCTTGTCAAGTTTCAGTGTCAAGTTTCAGATACATTTTGTAATTCTATGAGTTCATCATCGTTCATTTCAATATGAATTTGATACATTCCGATGTTATTGACATTGAAATGCTGTTGAATTCAATTAATATTATCTTGGACTTCATTTCTATGGAATGTATCAACGATACAAACCAATACAAATGATCCAAACCTTTGACATGCTTGGGCCATTTCAGTTGATTTGAATTTCTTATATGTATTGGACCATTCAGCGATCCAAATGCATCTTATGATTCGAGCTGATATTAGTGATCTAAACTCATCATATGATTGAAACCTCTTTCCTTGACCCATCCCAATAAATATGTTACATTGATCCATCTATTCGTAATATTTGAGGTTGGATCTCAGTGATGCACATCGTTAATTTTGTAGGACCTTCTTCAGTTCTATACACAATTTAGGCAATCAGGTTTCTTTTTATAACAATCCAAATTCATATCATTTGGCCCATTTCTAGTGATCCAAACCTTTGAAATGCGCCATTTCGATGGATAAAAAACATTGACATGCTTAGGCCATTCAGTGGATCCGAATTGTTGATATGATTCGGCTCATTCGGCGATCCAATCTCATTATACAATTGATGCTGCTTATAATGATCCAAACTCATCAAATGATTGAAGCTGCTTTTCATGATCCATGGCAATGGATATGCTAAGTGGATCCATTTGCTAAATTTTGTAGGACCCTCTTAAGCTTTACAAACGATCCAAACAGTTCATATGATTTGGCCCATTTGTAGTGATCCAAACCTTTGACATGCTTAGGCCATTTCAATTTATTTGAATTTCTTATATGTTTTGGACCATTCAGCGATCCAAATGCATCTTATGATTCACGCTGATATTAGTGATCTAAACTCATCATATGATTGAAACCTCTTTCCTTGACCATCCCAATGGATATGTTAAGTTGATCCATCTATTCATAATATTTGAGGTTAGTTCTCAGTGATACGCATCGTTAATTTTGTAGGACCCTCTTTAGTTCTTTACACAATTCAAACAATCAGGTTTCTTTTTACAACAATCTAAATTCATATGATTTGGCCCATTTCTAATGATCCAAACATTTGAAATGGGCCATTTCGATAGATAAAAAACATTGACATGCTTGGTCCATTCAGTGGATCGAAATTGTTGATATGATTCGGGTCATTTGCGATCCCACCTAATCATATGATTGAAGTTGCTTTTCATGATCCATGGCAATGGATATGCTAAGTTGATCCATGCCCTAAATTTTGTATGACACTCTTCACCTTTACAAATTATCCAAACAGTTCATATGATTTGGCCCATTTCTAGTGATCTAAACCTTTGATGATTCAGCCCATTCAGCGATCCAAATGCATCTTATGATTTATGCTGCTATTAATGATCTAAACTCATATATGATTGAAGCCTCTTTCGATGAACCATCCTAATGGATATGTTCAGTTGATCCATCAATTCATATTATTTGAGGTTGGTTCTCAATGATCCACATTGTTAATTTTGTAGGTCCCTCTTCAGTTCTATACACAATTCAAACAATTAGGTTTCTTTTTACAACGATCCAAATCCATATCAGTTGGCCCATTTCTAGTGATCCAAACCTTTTAAATGGGCCATTTCGATGGATAAAAAACATTGACATGCTTGGGCCATTTAGTGGATCCGTATTGTTGATATGATTCGGCTCATTCGGCGATCCAAACTCATTATACAATTGATGCTGCTTTTAATGATCCAAACTCATCAGATGATTGAAGTTGTTTTACATGATCCATGGCAATGGATATGGTTGATCCATGCGCTACATTTTGTAGGGCCCTCTTTAGCTTTACAAACGATCAAACTGTTCATATGATTCGGCCCATTTGTAGTGATCCAAACCTTTGACACGCTTTGGCCATCTCAGTTGATTTGAATTTCTTATATGTTTTGGCCCATTTAGCGATCCAAATTCATCTTATGATTTGCGCTGATATTAGTGATCTAAACTCATCATATGATTGAAACCTCTTTCCTTGACCCATTCCAATGGATATGTTAAGTTGATCCATCTATTCATAATATTTGAGGTTCGTTTTCAGTGATACACATCGTTAATTTTGTTGGACCCTCTTCGGTTCTTTAAACAATTCAAACTATTAGGTTTCTTTTTACAACAATCTAAGTTCATATGATTTGGCACATTTCTAATTATCCAAACCTTTGAAATGGGCCATTTCGATGGATAAAAAACATTGAAATGCTTGGGCCATTTAGTGGATCAAAATTGTTTATATGATTCGGCTCATTCGCGATCCAAACTAATCATACGATTGAAGCTACTTTTCATGATCCAAACTCATTATATGATTGAAGCTGCTTTTCATTATCCATGTCAATGCTTAGGTTAAGTTTATCCTTGCCCTAAATTTTGGTAGGACCCGCTTCAACTTTACATATGATCCAAATTGTTCATATGATTTGGTCAATTTCTAGTGGTCCAAACCTTTTACATGCGTGGGCCATTTTAATGGATCAAAACCTTTGATGCGCTTGGGCAATTTCAGCGGATTTGAACTTCTCATATGATTCGTCCCAGTCAACAATCCAAACGCATCATATGATTTGGGTTGCTATTAGTGATCTAAACTCATCATATGATTGAAGCCCCTTTCCATGACTCATCCCAATGTTTATGTTAAGTTGATCCATCTATTTGTAATATTTGAGGTTGGTTCTCAGTGATCCACATCATTAATTTTGTAGGACCCTCTTCAGTTATATACACAATTCAAACAATCAATTTTCTTTTTACAACGATCCAAATTCATATGATTTGGTCCATTTCTAGTCATCCAAACCTTTGAAATGGGCCATTTCAATGGATAAAAACATTGACATGCTTTGTCCATTTAGTGGATCCAAATTGTTCATATGATTCGGCTCATTCGCTATCCAAACTCATCATATGATTGGAGTTGCTTTTCATGATCCAAACTGATCATATGATTGAAACTACTTTTCATGATCCATGGCAATGGATATGCTAAGTTGATCCATTCCCTAAATTTTGTAGGACCCTCTTCAACTTTAAAAGATCGAAACTCGTCCATATGATTTCGCCCATTTCTAATGATCAAAACCTTTGACATGCTTGGGCCATTTTAACTGATTTGAACTTCTTCTATGATTCGCCCCATTTAGCGATCCAAATGCATCATATGATTCGTGTTGGTGTTAGTGATCTAAAGTCATCATATGATTGAACCTCTTTCCATGACCCATCCCAATGGATATGTTAAGTTGATCCATCAATTCGTAATATTTGAGGTTGTTTCTCAGTGATCCACATCGTTAATTTTGTAGGAACCTCTTCAGTTCTAAACACAATTCAATTTTGTAGGACCCTTAATGTAATTTGGGCCATTTTAGTGATCCACACCCTTTGTATAATTTGGGCCATTTTAGTGATCCACACCCTTTATATAATTTGGCCCATTTTAGCGATCCATACGCTTCATATTATTGAGGTCGTTTTCAGTGATCCAAATCAATTGATATGCAAAGGCCCTTGTTTAAACAACCAAGCATAGTGATGCAAACCCTTCACGTAATTTGGGCCATTTTAGTAATCCACACCCTTTATATAATTTGGGCCATTTTAGTAATCCACACCCTTTATATAATTTGGTCCATTTTAGTGATCCACCTGCTTCATATTATTGAGGTCGTTTTCAGTGATCCAAATCATTTGATATGCAAAGGCCCATGTTTAAACAACCAAGCAAAGTGATCCAAACCCTTCACGTAATTTGGGCTATTTTACTGATACAAACCCTCTCGTATTCTTGAGGTTGTTTTTAGCTTGTGTTTGTAGGATTGATATGCCACTACTGTCAAACCATGAATAATATGCTAAGGCCCTTGTTAGTGATCCAAATAGTCGGTGTGATACAACCCTTAGTGGAACTGTGATTGTATTTTCACCCATTTGTGACAGTTGAGTACATAGGTCAGTACATTGGTCACCCATATCTCTTCGTATGGTCATATAGAGCTCCACAAAGGGTGGTAGCATTCACTTGACTTGTGAGAAGAAAGAGGGTGTGACAATCAATAATTTGCAAATAAGATCCCTTACCCTTTCTAACATATGTATAATGTATATGGGAGATGTGAAGTCAATTGATCACCTCTTCATTGACTGCATGATTGCTTGAAAGGTGTGGAACTACTTTCTCAATGCTCTCCATACAAGCTTAGGTGAAGAAGAACAAAAGAAGAAGAAGAAGAAAAGTAAAAAAGAAAGAAGAATCTAAACAAAAGATGGTTCTTGAGCAAAATTTCCAAGTAGGTGAAAACTAAATAATGCCTCAAATTTTTGGTTGGAATGACCTTTATCAATCAATGAAAGTCCATATATAGATTTACTTATGATCTCTTAAAAATAGATTATTTGAAAATACCACTTATGAATGGTATTTTTGTTCGAGGCAAACTAATCTTCATGCTAAGGGTCTTTCTTATTTTAGGAAACTCTTAATCTTAGTAAGGTTTGATAGTTTACACATATAGCTAATTACACCCTAAACACACAATACACAACTTCACTAAATGCAATATCATTTACCTCCAATAGAAGGATAGTCAAATCCATACTCGAGGATGAGCGTATCCTAATCCTTTTTTTTTTTTTTTTTTCACCTTTTACTTAGATCTAAGGATAGAAAAGGTGTGAGGTTTTACTTCCCAAAACCCGTCACGAGTTTGGGCGAACGACTTTGGTTGTGGGTTTGCTCCCCATAAACACGAGTTCGATTTCCCCTCCCTTGGTGGATTACCTGTCACGAGTTTGGGCAAACGACTTTGGTCGTAAGTTTGCTCTCCACATACACCAGTTCGATTCCCCTCCTTGTGGGGATTACCTATCACGAGTTAGGGCAAACGGCTTTGGTCGTGGGTTTGCTCCCCACAGACACTGGTTCGATTCCCCTCGTGTGGATTACCTGTCAAGAGTTTGGGCAAACGACTCTGGTTGTGGGTTTGCTCCCCACAAACTTGAGTTCGATTCCCCTCCCATGGATTACCTGTCATGAGTTTGGGCGAACAACTTTGGTCGTGTGTTTGCTCCCCACAGACATGAGTTCGATTCCCCTCCTCGTGGATTACCCATCGTGAGTTTTGGTGAACGACTTTGGTCATGGGTTTTCTCCCCATAGACACGAGTTTGATTCCCCTCCTCGTGGATTATCTGTCATGAGTTTTGGTGAACTGTTATGGGTTTGCTCTCCACATATATGAGTTCGATTCCCTTCCTCGTGGATTACCCATCAAGGTGAACGACTTTGGTCATGGGTTTGCTGCCCACAGGCACGAGTTTGATTCCCCACAGACACGACTTTGGTCATGGGTTTGCTCCCCACAGACACGAGTTTGATTCCCCTCCCCGTGGATTACCCGATGCACGTAGTTGGCGGGTGATTGCGTGCATCTGCAGGGAATAGTCTCGCCTTAAAGAAAGTTACACACACACACACACACACACACACTTCTAAAGACTCCTGAAATCTTAACTCTCCATTTCATTATCTATCCTCATTGACGAAAGGATTAGGGTAAGTTCCCATGAGTGTGCACACGGCTTACCTTTTATTGGACTATCTTCAATAAGCAAAATCACATACCACTTTGCACATGGGTTGATTAGCCATGGAATCAAAGTAATAATGGTCGATCCTTAATTAGGATTAAGACAAATAAGAACGGTCAGACTCTTATCAGAAGATGAAGTTAGGCTCAGATAAGGACACTACTTGGATTAGGAAGTTACTCATAACAAAATGTTTTTCTAGCTGAAAATATTGAGGCATCATTTAAAATAGACAAATTTTATGCATCATTGACAAAAGGATTCTGCGCTAGAATCAAACACTAGAAAATTTTGAACAATTAAGAAATAAATTGATAAGAAGAATACCATAAGACTATATACTCTGAAATAAAATCAATACATCAAAGTCTTTGCTCCTTAAATTCCAATCTAAACTTGTATTCTCAAAGTGACTGGCTGACAATGAATAAAGATAAACATGATATATATATATATATATATATATATATATATATATATATATATATATATATATATATATATTTGGGTCTAGTTGTTAAACAACAACTGGATTCTTAAATGGGTTGGGTATGGGCGCCCCTAAACCTGACCCAACCTAACCATATGCACTCCTTATTTCACTAACAGGCAATTGTCTCACTGTACTGATCTGGAGGGCTCAAGAATGTTTAAACCTTTTTCAAAATAGCACATTTTGGTAATGTTTCAATTCCTAAATGGATTTGAAAGGAATCCCAGGTTCGAAAATGTGAGACGTGAACCTGACCAGATTTAGTAATCTGCCCAATAAACGAGACCTATACCCATTAAAATCGGGTTAGATTTACTAGGTAAACCCAAATACCCTGGGAGAACCTACTATTTAAAATTTAGTGAGAGTATCTTGACAATCGGACATAAATGATGGACAACTTTTATATCCCATTGGTCTACACGTGATGCCTAGTAGACAACATTGCCTTACACGTGCTTGGCCTTAGCAAACCTCTTGGAAAAGTTTGTTGATATGGCTGTAGATGGGTTGGGTTTGGGTCAGTTCCTAGTGCCCATACGTGGGCTTAGCTAACCGGGTTTGGTTCTCCTGGAGCTGCTATAGCATTGAAGACTTGGATCCACTCGAGTTTTGGTACCCATTAGGTCTTTGGATCTAGTTATTGAGTTGGGTACAGGATTGGACAATGGCTGAACAACGAGTCAGTTGAGTTTTCAGATTTCTGAACTATGCTGCAACATGAGAGGTTTTCTAACAGTTGTTGCAAGGTTTTTAGGATGAGGTGGTGTCGGAAAATAAGGCGGTTGGTTGGATTCTCGAGGAAAAGGTGAAATTGGTGTGGGTGCTGCCTTTAAACGATGCTTGTTTGTATAGCTGAATCCAAATGCTTCCAAGTCTTGCCATAAATCTTCTGTTTCTATGTGCATAATAATATGGTGCTCATACGATACGGGGCATTTTGTATTGCCATAAAGTTTTATCTCATATAAGGATGATGTATCTGATACTAGGAATTTGTTTTGCCTCAATCGGAATTGCATGATGAAATTTATTATAGTAGTATGAATTGTTTAAGCTCTTAGCTGTATGAATTGTGGTGATCTAATATGCTGATTCTGTTCTCACACAATGATGGTAACTAATGTATATTCTGTTTTAGGTAAACTGATTTTATTTTCAGTTTATGGTCGGTCTGCTCGAATTGAAACTTTTAAGATTAACCTAAGTAGTTGATTTTTATGCAACTTTTATTATCCTGCCCTACTGAGTAGTTTATTTTGTCCAAAATGCACAAGGACAGTGAAGATGTTCTCTGTCAAGTAGACATGGATAGATTTTCTTTTCACAAGTCTTGTTGACTACCTCGAACTTGCAAATACTAGTGGAGGATTATGTTTTCAGATCTTAGCTAATAAGTTATTTTGATATTTACAACCAATGTGGATGTTTCCAACACAATGAAAATGGCCATTTGGTAATATTCTGCAGATCCAATGCAGTTTGGCTGTATTCCCCTATCATCTTTGTATTTGACAGTATTTCCTTGGTTTCATTTGTTGAACCTCTTCTTTTATAGGAGAGGCTTATCTGAATCAGAAATACATTTTCTTGAGGAACTATTCAGCTTACTTTTTGGCTGCTAGTTACTTTATACATTTTTTTGGTAGCATCTTTTTAAGTTTAGAGTCATGAATTCATTATTAGAATATGGGATAACTGTTTCAGTTTTTCAGAATTCTGATGAAAAGTTTCTGTAATGAATACTAGTTGAAATGGCTGTTTTTTTTTATTTATTTATTTTTTATTTTTATGGTTGTTGTTGTTGTAAATGACGAAAATGCTTCTCTACAAGGACAAACTTGAGTAATTTGATACGCTGCATATCCATTAATCGAGTAGTTAATGTGCTCCTATTTATCACACTATGCCACAACTATTCCACGGCCTGGGAATTAAAAAAATGTCGACCTGCTTCAATAACATAACATGTTCTCAATCTCTCTCATGGGTATCAACCAGTTCCAACTTGTAAGAGGTTGTACAGGTGTAACTTTTGTGTATAGGAGAAGCTATTTTTTATGAAGGCAGAGTGTGATGATCCATGATAATGTGCACAACCACCATAATCTAGACCATTCAAAACGTGTGCCTTATTCATCCAAAAGTGAGTCTGAACACGGTCCAAGTTTAACAAACAGTTCTATGAGGTTTTGCATGTCCCCAGTCAATCTGATTTTGGGGTATGTTCCATTTAAATTGAGGTCCATGACTTGGGCCTTTTGAATTGATGTATGGTGGGTATAAAATTGGTAGAGTTTTTGGAAATCCTCCAATCTAGGGTCACTGAGTGTATGGCCTTGGTTCTTGGGCTGGGTGCATTAAGTGATACCACACACATGATGGCAAATTAGACTTCGCAAACACAATGTACCTCCTAGAAAGATTATTCTTTCAAATCATTGCATGTTATGCTGAAGCCTAGCAGGCTGAATTCTTTGCCCGGGTCTTCGGAGGATGCTACCGAACACTAGAGAAAGTTGGAATGGTAAACCTATGAAAACAAGTGGGCCATCTCCTTTGGCACAAAGACATCCGACATTGTTCAAAAAAAAAAAGTATGCGTCTTTATATCAATGGCTGCTCTTCTTTCTGATGCTGTAGGTTTTAAATTAGAAGTGACTTGACAAAACTAGAAGTAAAGACTCCATTTTCATGACAAATTATCTTGCTAATCATTTATAGACTCTGTTTCATGAAAATCATAAATGGTAGTGCATGTTCTACTCTTTCCGCAGGATAGGTTGGCTGCTCGAATTTAGTACAATTTGTGTGGAAAAATCTGTTTTACACCCGATCTGAATATTCTGTTGGCTGTCTTTGACAATCTATTTTCTGTAGGATCTTGAAGAATTCAAATTTTATTAGACCTGATTTCAAGGTAATCCTATTCAGATTATGCAAATCTGAATTTCAAAATTCAGATTTTAAGCCTAATAGCAGGTTCCTGAAATCCATGTAGGACATGGATTTTGCCAAATCCCAACTTACACTGCTAAGCCACAAAATATCTTGCCAATCATTAGATACCGTTTTCATGAAAGCATAAATGGTAGTGCATATTCTACTCTTTTCATGGGCTTGGTTGGCTGCTCAAATTTAGTACAATTTGTATGGAAAAATCTGGAATTACCAACACATCTCAACATTATTTTATTACGGGAACTCTGTGGGCTCCACACTAATGTATGTGCTATATCCACTCCTCCCATTCATTTCTTCATATCATTTTAGCCTATGCGCCTAAAAATGGGGCAGAGCCAAAGCTCAAGTGGACCACACCAAAGAAAACAATGGTTTTACCATTATTCCCACTATTTCCCATGATGTGGTCCACACGATCTTTGGATTTGCCCCATTTTTTGGCTCAGGCTTTAAAATTATCTGAAAAAATGAATGGACAACATGGATATAATGCATGGGGCCCACACAATTTGTCTCATTTTTTTAGCCAAGACCTTTAAAAAAAAAAAAAAAAAAAGTAAAGATGTTTAGGTGAGACCCGGACTCACCCAAGACGGTGCGGGTGAGTCCGTTTTTCCAAATCATTTTAGTGTATTATCCAAAAAATAGAGCACATCCAATTATCAAGTGGACCATACCAAAGGAAAAAGTGGTGATTGACTATTAAAATGCCACAAAAGTTCTAGATCAATTATATATTTGTTTTTTTTTTTTTTTTTTTCATCCAAGCTTATGTGAACTTATCAACAGATTGGATGGTAACTACAAAACATTAAGGTGAGCCCTAAGAAGGTTTTAATGGTAGGGCCTTCAATCAATATTGTTTCCTATGGCATGATCCACTAGATAATTGGATCTGCTTCATTTTTGGGATGGTGTCGTATATTGAGGTGGCAAGACAGATGGTGTGGATGTACATGTCTTAATACATTTATAAATGTTATGCATTATATTTGAATATATTTGCCTTAGTTTACTTTAATCAGACAATGAATAACTTAGGACCCTATACAAAGGAAACCTATTGTGTGCACTTTTTTTAGATGTTATGCTTTAAAACTGTGTATTAAGATCTTTTTTAACAATACCTGAATTTTCATTGAAAAATTCAATCATTTTCCCAATGTTTCCCCATGTTTCCCAAAAAGTGCGATAAATTATGCAATACAAACGATATATCCCGTGCGATAACCGATATGTATCTGTATCCTAAGGGTGTGATACATTGCGCGATATCGATATTTCGACTGGGATCAGTTGAGCTAAACATTCTTCTCAAAGATGTGGCGGGGTTTCACTTTCTGAAAGTGCAACCAAGGTAGTTGTTATAACGAAATGGAAATAAGAACGAGGAGATTTTGCAATTTGGGGGCTTCGAGTCCAATGTCGTTACCATTGCGATCATTGAATTAGTATGAGTGAACCTTTTGGAATCTTCGAGCAGAGAGAGATAGATTATATATATATATATATATATATATATATATATATATATATATATATATATATATATATATATATATATAAGTGGAGAAGAAAAAATAATATAAAAATGTAAGAGCTTGCTTGCCGTAATCTGAAATATGCATTCCCCATGTCGTTACCATTTCGGTTCAGTGCTTTACTGCGAAGTGAGCTTTCTGGAATCTTCGTCTATTGGCAAAAAGGATTATATAAAAAAAAGTAGAGAAGAAAAAAAAGTGTAAGAGCTTGCTCGCCATAATCTGGAGTAGGGGCATGTCGTTACCATTGCAATTCAATGCTTTAGTGTGAAGTGAGCCTTTTGAAATCTTCGGCTATTGGCAAAAATGATTATATAATACAGGAGGGAGTATGAAGAAGTGAAAAAAAATGAAATAAAAGTTTACAGATAGTAAAAGGCCTTAAGAGTGTCTAGGAAAGTTTAATATCCTCACACCTCAAGACTCTCGAAATCTTAACCTCCATTTCGTCATCTCTCCTCACTAATGGTGCGGTAAAATCAAATAAAGAAATATTTTTAATTACAAGTTTGAATTAAGACCATAACCAATCTAACTTCAATAGTGTCACCTTGCTGCATAAATTTCTTACATGTGTGCACTCAAATTCTTCCTAAATAAATTGCTCATTTTGTTGAATTAAGGTAATTTTTTTCTTCCTCTTAAATTATTTTTCCTTGCCCTTTCATGCTCCTAATGTCTGTGAAACTAACATCGCGACTACGATCACTCACTCATGATCACCTGTGTATCTTCAACAAGTGCTCCTACTACAATTTTTTAGTAAGAAACTGCTTCAACATTGTCTATGAATATGTATTGTCTTTGCTTGTTAGGTGCAAATTGAGAGAAGAAATAATGTTGTCGGGGCCTCTGATACTTGCTTGTTAGATGGAAATTGAGAGAAGAAACAACACTATTGGAGCCTCTAATACTTTTGGAGTGTTTGCGGATATTATACTTTATATAGAGCTTAACTTTCAAGAGAGCTTAGAAAATCTCTTACTTTTGAAACTATTGAACTCCAATGGTATTGTGTTTATTCCACGTCATAATAATGTTCTTTTAGCCAATTAACCTGAACGATGTCCAGTTTCAAAAGTGTCCATGGATTAGAAGTTAGGATTGTTCAACCAATCTTTTTTTTTTTTTTTTTTTTTTTTTTTTAAGGTAATTGTCCAACCGATCTCTGAGTGACTCAGTAACAGTGGGACTCACAAGTTAGTCAGTTTAACTTGAGTTAAATTTTTTTCATGTGTATGATATCTCAATGCCTACATATTTCATGTGTCCAACCAATCTTTTAAATCTGACTTCTTTTAGTATCTGTATTAGTTTTTATTTTTTTTTTTTTTTTCCTTCAGAATTTCATGTCTTAAACTGCTAGATCTGATGCGATCTTTGTGAAACTACGTCATGAAACAATGGTGATATTGTTTGTGTTTTTCTTGGTTTTGCTGTCCAAGTTAGGAAGCGGGGAATGATCAAATTACAAATACCTTGGCATTTCTGCTAGATCTGGGCTCCAAATTGCAATTGTGTTATTTTCGATTTTGACCTGAACAAGATTCAACTGCCAATTCAAGGGCTACTTTCTTGTTAAGAATGCTAGTAAGAATAGAGAATAGTTAGTTTTTTTTTTTTTTTTTTTTTTTTTTGTCATTCCTCCATGATCGTAAACCTAACAAAATTCAATTCATTAGGTGTCCAAACATAGCCTAGGGGTTCATTTGGATGCCTGTAAATGGGCCAAGTTGTAAATGATTACATTTACACTCTGTATTTGGATGGCCTTTTTTGCCTGTAAATCATTTTTAGGCTGTAAATAATTTACAGCATTTACCCTCATTTCATTTACATGCAAAAAGTTCATATTTCATTTACAGGCCCTCCACTCACAGCCTAACGATTATAAATGGAAAGATTGGCTCTCCATTTACATGACTTAAACAATTTACAGGCTATCCAAACACAGGAGATCCTTTACCTGTAAATCATTTACAACTTAGAACCATACAGGACAGGCTGTAAATGACTTACAGCCTAAAGTTTACTTGGGCTGATGTTTGGAATCTTTGGATATTAAAGTTTACTTATTTATATTCTTCCTTTTGTGCGGTGATCATTGTTGGTGATTTTTTTTTGTTGTTTTTTTGTTTTTTTTTTGGGTTCTCACTTAAGTTAATTTTGTTTTTCATGGTGACCATTGTTAGTTTTTTTTTTTTTTTTTTTTCCACATGAAATTGAAAGTCCTTCTGGATAGGGATCTTGCAGAATTAGGATTAAGCTCTAATCTCGATTTTGATGACCCATGCCCTTCATGTCAGATTCGAAGGTGCTGCCAATTCTTTTCTCCTTTCAATCACAATTTTCAATCATTTAGTTTCTTTTTCCAACTTAAAATAACTGTGATTATGCAGGGAAACTTCCTTTGTGTGACAGAATCTGATTTGGAGGATACGGGGCCTGCCTGGGAAACTTCCTTTGTGTGACAGAATCTGATTTGGAGGATACGGGGGCCTGCCTGATTTGGCAAGATCTCATTCCCAAATGGGTACTATATAAGAAATTATTTTGAAGACTATGGAGCTGTTCAGTTTTTTAAGGCTATGGACTCATTAATCAGTCATACCTACCAATTTGAATCCCCATTCAGGAGGGATTCTCTATCATATGTTTTCAGTGAATTGACGTTTGCTTGCACTACTCTGTCATGGTTATTTCAATTCAGTGTGAGGACATTTCGACAGGCAATACTCTTATCGTTTGGGGCAGAGTGGAAAACATAGCCAACCTTTATGCAGGCTGCCATTTCCACTTTTGATGCTACAAATCACAAATGAGATAAGAGTAAGAAGGTCCCATTCTTATCTCACTTGTGAGTTGGACACAACACACCTATCATGGTTTCTTAGCAAATCAGTCTTCTAGAATTGTCTTCCATTCTAGGTTCAACTGTTCTCAGTTGGATCTCTTTTTCATGTTCGAAATTGGCTTTCATTTTCATCAGTCTCTCACAGAGTCTCCGTTGTCCTCTTATGTGCTTAATGTTGTGATGTTGCATCATCTAGTTAGCATTATATGCCTTTACTTTTCCTTTTTGTTTATAACCATCTTTTGAAATGGTTGGTTCAGTTGTTTTTGTTGCATTGAATAGTTGGTGTAGACAATCACTTTTTTATTTATTAATTTTAGTCATGGTCTCCTCCGCATGCAGCTTCCTAAAATTGCTATTGAAAAGGTCCTTGTTGCAAACAACACATCGAGGTCCAAGATGAAGTCCTAGCCCATAGGTTGGGCCTTACTCCCATCAAAGCTGACCCAAGGCTGTTCGAATATGTTTCAGGTTGACAGTTCGTTGACTTTTTTTTTTTTTTGCTTTCATTAATTTGAATTGGGCTTATTTGTACATTTATTTTGGTAGAAAATGACTCGTATCTTGGTGTGGTTCAATGATCCCCAATTACACCTTTGGTCAACAGGTTAGTTTTCAGTCTATGCCTTCATGTATTTAGATTAATTTGGATAAGTGGAGAGTTGTTTTATTTTGATGGGCCTGTCTTCATCATAAGAAATATCCTGTCTTCATCATAAGAAATATCTTGTTGAGGATTGAGTTAGATGGTGAATCATTTTTTAGTGGATTGGATGATTCTTTCACTAATTTATCAAAGGGGACCGAGTTAGATGGTGAATCATTTCCCATGGGGATCAACTTGAATCATTGTATAGGAACCGTAAATCACAAGATTCCAATAACAAAATTTGTTCCCATAGGTAATTTATCTGTAACTAAAGCCATGCATGAGTACCATGTCTGTTAGCTACATATGTAATAGTACAACTGCATGCATGAGCCGGTTTGACTCATTTTTAGTAACCATATGCATGAGCTATGGACACTGTTTATGTAATCAATGGTGCAGCTTAATTTTTGTGTCCAACAATTCTACCATGTTTGAATGCTTCTATCTATTGATGCCATGAGAGTTGTTTTTTTTTTTTTTTCTGTCCCCCCCCCCCCCCCTTATTGTTGGCTTTTAGGATCTTTCTATGCAATAAAAAAAAGCAACTAAAAAAACCATGTTTCACAAAGCTGACATCTGGTGCTAATTAGAATGCATGAATTGTCTCCGACATTAGTTGTTTGTGATAGCTTAATCAAACTGCTGACTCTAAAAGGCACAACTGTTCTATTCCGTGTCATGCTTCAGCTCCAAACATGTTAGCTAATGGCAAGTCGAGAAGGCACTGTTCGATTCTGAGGTTGGAAGCACCAAAGATTCTGACAGTACAAGGAGAATCTTTGCCTGAGAGCCATGACAGTACAATTGATTTTTTTGTATGTATGTATTAGGTACTTCTTCAAGGGATTTGATATGTGGAAGGAAGAAACTGTAATGAAGGTAAAAAATCAAAGATGGTTGCTTTGTTTTTTGCGTTCTTTGTGCAGGAAATACTACTATGTCCATCTATTTTCCTTATCATTTTTGGGCATGAGCCCAAAAACCAGGCAGATCCAAATCTCAAGTGTCCACACCACATGAAAATAGTGGTGATTGAATGCCCACCATTAAAAACTTCCTAGGGCCCATTGTAATGTTTATTTTCCATCCAACCTGTTGATTAGGTCACAGAGACCTGACTATAGCCAAAATTTTGTGGCCCCAAGAAGTTTTTAATGGTGGGTGTTCAATCACCATTGTTTCCTATTGTGTGGTCTATATGAGATTTGGATGGTCCTCATTTTTGGTTTTTGGCCATAAAATGATCTGAAAAAATGGATGAATGGAGTGGATAAAACACATACATCATTGTGGGGGCCATAGAGCACCGTCCAGTAACTACTGGCTACTGAGCTGTAGGCAATCCGCTTTCTCAATCAAGACTGTTCCCGAGGACGGAGAGGATTTTCTGAACACATCATGTGAAGCTAGAAAAACAGGTGGTTAGTAGAACATATGCATCACGGTGATTGCCCAGGGAGGTTACAAATGGGGCTCACCCATGCCAGGTCCACGTGACCCAATGGGTGGGTGGGTGGGGTGGCCCAAAACATCACGGTGGGCCCCACCAGGTTTCAACGGTGGTCTCTAATCTCTAATGTTCCAAGTGGTAGGACCCACTAATCTTTGGTTCCAAGTAGTCAAGATTACTACTTGTGTTCTGCTTTTTGTTTGCAGGCTTGATCACCATTTTGTATTGGCTTGGAAAATGCTTATTCTGATAAGGGTGCAGCTTTTAGAAATTCCCATGATCCAATTAACTCCGATGTGAGTTGAATTCCCATTTGCATTGCCATCTTTATTTTCTTGTTTAGCAATGATTAAGAAAGAGAAAGGAGCCATGCTATTAGTTATATCTAAATTATTTATCAAGCATTTGATCTTTGGACATGTGTTACACATGTATGGGATGAAGACCAATTTTTTAGGCCCTACAGTGGATGGGTTGTACCTTGAAAATCATCGGGATGGAAGACGGAACGTCTTCTATCGCCTTCGATTGTTTGGAGGGCACATTGGATTCATTGTCCTTCGGATGAAAAGATCAACTAGGTAAGCCTCTGCTTTGTTATATCCCCTTGTGCATTTAATCCTTGCTTATGCCTTCAATGCAGAATAGAGGAATTATATCCTGCACAACATTACATGACTATTTCTTGCTGCATGGCCCATGGTTCAGCAATCCATAACATTGAGCTGATGGCCCCACTTGGAATTGAGACACCCAAGAAATATCCCATTGTCTCGAATGAGTGATTGGCCCTGACTTTTGAATTTGATATTTCGCCAATTGAAACTTTTTTGGTACTGCATCCAAGCTTGTTTCCATGAGTGACATGTCTCAAATGGAAGAAGCCTGGATGGTTTTGATTATTAGGCATCTACTTTTTGTTTGAAGGACTTTATCCTTGAGCCCTTATTTTCTCTTAAAGTCCATTTTTTAATTTCAAGTACTCTTGAACAGACTAATTTCCAGGCCTGCTGGTTTTTATTTAGATACGCCAAAGATGCTGCTAATCAGGTAAGTTCTCTTAATTTACTACACCTGAAATTCCACTGTTCTATCTGTTTTCTTTCCTTGGTGCCATTTAAAAATCAGGTAACAACAATTTGGTCGTCTCATAGTGGGCCCTAGGAAGCTTTCAACAATAGACATTCATTTACCATTGTTTCTTACAGTGAGTCCATTGTAGCTTTAGGATCAAGCTGATATGTATGTTTTCACCTCTCCCAGGTCTCGTGTGGGTCATACATGGGTTTTGGAGCAATCGACCACCATGGTGGGCCCCATCCCAGTTTCAATGGTGTGTTAAATTCACCGTTTCCTGTACCGTGCTCCACTTGGGATTAAGATTGGTTCACCAAATTGTCTGGAAGATGGATGGACAGTGTGGATAAAACAAATACAGTACGGTGGCCTCCTCATCGTAGGTGAAACACATACATACGATGGGCCCTCATTAGAGGACAGCCTGGATAGACACATACAACATGGTTAGGTCCACAGCAGGCCCCACACACTGGGCCCTACTTAGATCTCCCATCTCAAGAAACAGGTTCCATTGGTTAGATTCCCTATCTCAAGAAATAGGTCATTCCATTAGTCAGTGGACCAAAATTAACTGAACAAACAAACAGTTGTAAAAAATTCGGCACTTCTTTCTAATATCATCCACACCTACTGAGTGGACAACCTTTATCTTTATGCACGGTGAGGTCCATGTTATAGATATTCCAAATGTTTGCCATGCTGTTACATGTGGTGGTCATGTGCTTTAGCTGACTTGTACACGTGTGTGGAACTACATGCCTAATATGACATTTATATTTCAGTACTTGTTTTAAAAAGTTTTTCAATAAGCTACCTCATTAGGCATGTAGTTCCCCACCAAGTCCTCTATGGTGCGTGGTGGTTTCAGCACCTTTTCATTGAATCTTGAGTGTTTCATGAGCATGGCTACAACTTTAGTCATGAAGGCTATAGCTTGGATGCTGCTTTGGTGTGGAAGAGGGTCATTTTCTTTTGTATCTGACTTCCTCTTATAGGTAATGTTCGTAGCTATGGGTCCATCAGCTCTAGTAGACTCCCTTCTTCCTAAAGCTGTCATGGCTGTAAATGAAACCATGGAAGTAAAAAAGAACAACAGTTACAAGATGGGGCATTGGACACTTGAGTGCAAGGAAAATAAAATCACAAAAATAATGATGAGCAATATTAGAAGATGTTGCATTGTGCATTAAAAAATTTAATGACTTCTCTAAAAGTTGATGGACTCCTATCTCTTCATTGGAACTATGTAATAAGCTTACCAGTTTCAACAGAACCTGTAAGCTAGAATTCAAACTCTTTTTGTGTCTAAGACCTAGTTTGAAAATTTGAACTAGACTTAGAAATCAGTCTTGGGTTTTGCTAGTGCAACCCTACTGAGACAATGACCACAGAAGAGAAAACATGGGACTTTTTTAAATATCAAAGGAAGAGAGGGTGGGAGATGGTGGAGAATCTTTTAAAACAAGTTCATTTTTTATTTTTTTAAATTCTTTATAAGAAGCTAAATGATTGATCTCCCCTTCAACCAGAGCCTTTTTATAGATGATTGCTTACCCATCAAATTGATCTATGACTTACGGGAATGTTTTATGGATGGTTGTGCTCATTTTGACTTGTATATATATTGTGGTTATAGGAATGTTTTATGGATGGTTGTGCTCATTTTGACCTGTATATGTATTGTGGTTATGGGAATGTTTTATGGATGGTTGTGCTAATTTTGACCTGTATATGTATTGTGGTCATCGGTAATGGTGGTTAGGATTTGAATTCAACTTAAAGACATTTTTTTGTTAAGTATCTTCAATTCAAGTTGTATTTCCAAGGTTTCATAATGTGATTTGAAACGGAAATAGTAACTAGCACTTTCTGACTTTTACTTTTAAATATGGCAAGAGGAAACTTTAGGTGACTACGCTAGTCAATCACAAATTGGGTTGACTCGAAGACAGTTTTTTTTTTTTTTTTTTTTTGTTACATGCCTCAGCCCTCTTGCTTTGCTTTGTGATATAGGTAGTTGTTCAACATCTGTGACGGACATGTTTTCTCGACAATCCATGGCTACTCTTTGGATGTGTTTGTGGTGGACATATGGTGTTGAGGTGGGTATCTCTTTGTAAAATGACATATTTTGGCTTGTTATTATTATTATTATTATTTATTTACGAATCAACCAATTGCAAAATATCGGAAAAAGTATTGTTTTTTTATTTATTATCAGTCTTTTTGTTTTGCAAAATTGGTCTTCCTAATCTGATCCTATTTTCTATTGTACAGTGATAGTCAAAACTGACTCTAGTTGGATGAAGGCATGACTTGACTTAGAAATTTAAACTCAATGGCTGAACTATCCACTTTCGAAGGAAATTCAAATGTTGAAAGGATAAGTGCTTTGGCATGGCTTTATCTTTGACTGGACTACCAAAGAGCATGAAGACAATTAGGTATGAAATAATCTATGAACCATTCTTTTGAACTTTGCTTACTAGTTACCATTCATTAGGCAATAAAGAGGCCAGATTGCCATGTGGGTTTCTAGTTCCTACCTAAATGGGTTGGGCTTGGGCTGATGAGCCTAGGCCAGATTTAGCCTAGGTCGGGCTGGCCCATGGTTCAACTGGCCCAACATGCTTTTGAGGTAGGTTTCGACCAAGCTGATTGAGTAGTCGGTCAGGTGCAGGCTAGAATATAGCCATTTGAGTAAATGGGTCAGGCCCTACCAAAAATTTGAAACAAAATAAAGAAAAGTATGGATAAACCCATTGACTATACCCAAACTCAACTTAATTTCTTAACGGGTCCAATTTATTGGACCTGAACTCGTTAAAATCAGGCTTCAGTACCCTTGGCTTCTAGTGCCCATTGACAACCCTATCAACCCTATCACAGGGATGTCTTTATTCCAACTATTTTCTTTGGTGTGGCCCACCTAAATCACATGTCAGCCTGATTTTTTTGACCTTGGTACTAATGCGACGAGATTACATGTCTAATTGTCAAAGTGGATCTCATGCACACATACAGGAGGGCCCCGTAAAAAATCAAGGGTGGGCGTAAAGTGTTTTTAACAAGTCCAACCAGTGAGTTATGGTCCACACATTGGATTACTTTCAACCTATTAATCTAATGCAACATCCCACCCTTCCAAATAGGTTGGCCCCACAGCAAGGATAACCTATTGAAAAATCTGCCCCATCTAATCATGGAGTTGGCCAGACTATCAAAAACAACTTTTACTACTGATAAATAGCAAGATACAAGTGCGGTCCAATAAATTTGTAAATGCCACTGATTTTTGCATGAAGAATCATATGGTGATTACAACCTATTTGGAGGGCCCCTTAGGATTAAAAAAAATCAACCTGACTTGTGATTTCTGGTGGGCTACACCAAAGGAAATAGTTGGGATAGAGACATCCATGCTTGTTATGTATAAAAACCACTCCAAATCCAAAAAACAAAAAGAGGCATAGGGTAAGGATTACTTGTACACTGTTTCCAATTATTTGATTTTGTACCTTGGATTTTACAAAGCACCAACGGGTTAGGCTCAAGGCAGTAGGGCTGTACATCGAGCCGAGTCAAGTCGAGGTGGGCCAAGCTCGGCTTGACTTGTCCATGCTATACTCAGAGTTCGAGCTCGCCCTCGAGCTCAACATTGAAGCTTGGCTTGTTTGCTAAAGCTTTCGAGTTGAGTTCGAGTCGAGCTAGTGGTTCGAGTCGAGTCAAGTTTACCTCGAGTCGAGTTGAGTTTACCTTGGTAGGGTAAGGAAAAGAAAAGGAGGGAATGAGGACGGGTATGGTCGGGTAAGATTTTTTAAGTAAAAACTTTTGAGTTTTAACTTCTTTTAAAATATATATATATAAAATTTCATATTAATATTATATATATAATATATATTATTAAAATATATTACTCGAGCCGAGTCGAGCTTCGAGTCGAGTCGAGTTGAAATACACCATGGTCGAACTCGGCTTGAACTCAACTCGAGCTTTAGTAAACAAGCTTGACTCACCTCAAGTCGGCCTTTCAAGTCTGAGTCAATCCGAGCCGATTCGAGCCGAGTTAAGCGAGCTTTTTGAGCTAGCTTGACTCGTGTACAACCCTTAAAGGCAGGCACATTTAAAATTTTGAATAAGTCTAACCGGGCGCGGATTAGGTACTACCTCCCCCTGTTCCAAGCTAGGGACAAGTGCAGGCCCCACGGGCCACTTAGGGGCGACCATGATGTATGACTTCTATCCACACCGTCCATCCATTTTCCCATATAATTTTAGAATTCTGTACCAAAAATAAAGCACATTCAAGTTTTAAATGGACCACATAGTGGAGATTAAATTCCTACCATTGAAAAATTCTCAAGGACCATAGAAGTTATGGATCATGATGATATTTATTTTTTCACTTCATCCAGACGTATATGACCATATCAACAAGTTGGATGGAATATAAATGACACGGTGGACCCTAAGAAGGTTTCAATGGTATGTGTCCTTAGCACTGCTACTTCCTGTGGTGTGGTCCACTTGAGCCTTGTATCAGCCTTATTTTTGGTATAGCATTCTAAAATGATATGGAAAAATGGATGGACGGTGTAGATAGAAGTCATACATCATGGTGGCCCCTCAGTGGCCCGTGGGGCCTCTACCTGTCCTCGGAACAGGCGAGGGTAGTACCTAATCCGCGCCCAGTCTAACCGTCAGGCCTAGTCCAACAGTTGAAAATCCAGTCGAAGCCAACTAACTAGCACCACATTCAATCATCAAATTGCCTGTGGACCCCCACATGAGCCTAGCACTACCTTCAATCATCAAACTGCATGTGGACCCCACACGAGATTAAGTGGCTTTGCCTAGATTGCCTGTGGCACCCTGTTGTAGAAAGTTCCCTGCACAAAGCTAGGTGGGGCCCACCGTGGTGTTTATAAGAATTCATCTTGATTATCCATTTTTCTGGATCATGTTAAGAAATGAACCAAAACGAGGCAGATTTAGGAAACTGCGGGGATTGAATATCCACCATTGAAATATTCGTGGGGTGTTAAAACATTGACAGGGCCACAAAAGTTTTGGATTAGACTTAATATATTTTTATGTTTTCAGTTCATCCCAATAGCAATGACCTTATGAACGATTTGGATGGGCAAATAAGGTCATTGCTGTTAAAAACTTTTTGTGAGGCCACAAGAGTTTTGGATATATTCGTGTTTTCTCTTCGTCCAGGTGTGAACTTTATCAATAGGTTGTTCGCAAGTAAACATTACAGTGAGCCCTAGTAAACTTTATCAACAGGTTGTTCGCAAGTAAACATTACAGTGAGCCCTAGTAAGATTTTAATCAACCATTGTTTCCTGTGATGTGGTCCTGGTCTTGTTGGCCCATAGATTGTGGTGGGCCCTCCATCAGGGTATACCAACTACATCTGTACTACATCTAGTTCCGGGTCTCAGCCCAGCCGTGCCCATCAGCATCGACCCATGGTGTGGACGCGGATTTCCTGCAAAGGGCTTGTGGACGCGGATTTCCTGCAAAGGGCTTTTTAGGAAATCCGCGTCCACTAGTGAGTAGTGATGCTCTTCGTGTTCACTATTGTTCCACTTGTCCAGGTATTATTGGCTGAAGAGGAGGCGTGGCAGACATCTCGGAGACGGATGGGCTACTCCCCCTGCCACCAGCCATTGGCTGGTTGTCGGTGCTCTGTGGCCCCCACCATGATGTATGTGTTCCATCCATGCCGTGCATCTATTTATATATATAATTTTAGCCGTGCATCTATTTATATATATAATTTTATGATATGAAAAAAAATTTAAGGTATATATCAATCTCAAGTGGACCACATTACAAGGAAACAGTGTTGAATGAACGTTGACCATTAAAAACATGTCAGGGGCTATAAAAGTTTTGGATCAAGCTGATATTTATTTTTTCCCTTCATCTGGGTCTTTATGACCTAATCAACAGATTGGATGTCAAATAAACAGTACAGTGGGCCTTAGGATGATTTTAACGGTGGATGTCCAATCATTATTGTTTTCCTGTGGTGTGGTCCACCTACGACTTATATCCCTGTCATTTTTTTGAATCAATCCCTAAAATGATTTCTAAAAATGGATGAACAGAATCGATGAAACACATACATCATGGTGGGGCGAGCACTGACCACCAGCCGCAGGGCTGGTGTCTAGGGGAGTAGCCAATCCGTCTTCAGATGTCTCGGGATGTAGATTTCTGGCCGAGTCGAACAGGCCTCAGCCCGTCCAGGCCCGTTCAACAGCCTGGCCACATGCCTGGGCGGGCTGAGGCGAGTTCAACTCAGCCCGACCCGTGTACACCCCTAATTTCTGCTAAAGCCTTTGCCGAAAGTCCTGCGCTGGGATGTAGTTAGGGCCACGTTTCTGAAAAATCCACCTCGTTCATCTGTTTTTCAGATCATTGTAAGGGCTACGTTTCTGAAAACTCCACCTCGTTCATCCGTTTTCCTGGACATTAGAATAAAAATATCGTGGAACTCAAGGTCGTACAAGAAGGAAAATTAGATAGAGTTTACTACCGTTGGAACCTTCTGGGCTCCACCTTGAGGTTTATATGCCATCCAAACCGTTTATAAGGTTATTCCCACTTAGATTTGGTGAAAAGCACAAGAACTTTAACTTATACGAGACTTTTGTGGTTATAGGAATGTTTAAATGGTGATCATTGAATCTTCACTGTTTCCTCTCATTTGGCACACTTGAGTTTTGAATCCATCTGATTTTTGGTATCATGTCCTAAAATGATTTGGGAAAACATATAGACGGACTAGATATTTAAGGAACATTATGGTGGGCCTCACCAAGTATCACAGCTACCAAAGGCTTCTGCTGTAAATCGGCATCCGATGTCTCGCATTTCACCATTGGTGTACTACACACCAGCGACCTCGAGCACCACAATGATACGATCGGTATAAATTTGAAACGGATTGGCTACTCCTGCCCCCAGCCAATGGCGGGTGGTCCGTATTCCGTGGGCCCACCATGATGTATGTGCTTCATCCGATGCTGGGTGGGGCCCACCACCATGTTTGTGGGAAATATATTCCGTTTATCCGTTTTGTGAGCTCATTTTAGTACAAAATAAAAAAAATGAGGTGGATACAAGACTCAAGTGGGCCACACGAGAGGAAACAGTGGAGATTCAGTGAGAACCGTTGAAACATTCTTATGACCATAAAAGCTTTGTTTCAAGCTATTTTATTTTGTATTTTCACTTCATCCCTGTGGTAATGACCTTATAAATGGTTTGGATGGCATATAAACATCAAGGTGGAGCCCAAGAAGGTTTCAACAGTAGGTATTTCTTTTCCCAATTTCCCCTCTGGTGTGGTCCACTTTAGTTTTTTCCCAATTTCCCCTCTGGTCTGTGTCCCCATGGAAACGGATTGGCTTGTGTACCACACACACCAGCGGTAGCTAGTGCATTGACGTTAGAAAGTTGTGGGTCCCATCATGAGGTATGTGTTATATCCAAACCGTCCATCCATTTGGCGAGCTCGTCTTAAGGCTTGAGCCAAAATCCAAAGATCAAGTGACCACATTGCAAAAAGTAGTGGGGGATTGAACGTCTGCCACTGGAACCCTTTTGGGTGACAAAAGTTTTGGATCATTATGAAAATTGTTTTTCCTCTTCATCCATGTATTTGCGACCTTATTAACAGATTGGATGGAAAATAAACTTTATGGTGGGCCCTACGAATATTTTAACCGAAAATCATCTTTCTACATCAAAGATGTGGTCCATTTAAAAAAGCAATGGGGATGGATTTAACTTGAAAATATCATGGCATGGATTTCAAGGTAATGATGGTGTTGTCAGTGTTGTCTTGAGGACATGCTCAAATCATGTGCCTTAGATTTCTCTGGTAGTTGGGACGACCACTTGCCGTTAGCAGAATTTGCGTATAGTAATAGTTTTCAAGCTACTATTGGCATGGCACCATATAAGGCGTTATATGGTAAATCTTGTAGATCCCTAAGTTGTTGGACTGAGATTGGTGAACGATGTCTTTTAGGCCCTGAAGTTGTCCGAAAAACGTCTGAAAGTATCGATCTTATTCGACAACGTATGCTTACAGCTTAAAGTCGGCAGAAGAGTTTTGCAGATCGCCGGCGTAGACCCTTACAGTTTGTCGAGGGAGACCGTGTATATCTCCGAGTTTCACCAGTGAAAAGTGTAGTGCGATTTGGTGTTAAAGGAAAGTTAGCCCCGAGGTTTATAGGGCCCTTTGATATTGTCGAACAAGTTGGCACCGTAGCTTATCATCTCGCTTTGCCACCCCAATTATCTGGAGTTCATAATATTTTTCACGTCTCGATGCTTCGTAAATGTGATCCGAAGATAATAGCACCTGTTATTGACTGGCAATCCTTAGCAGTTCGGGAAGATACATCCATATTGAGCAGCCAATTTGTATCATGGATAAAAAAGAACAAGTTCTTCATATTAAAGTCATTCCCTTAGTTAAAGTCCAATGGGGTTATCATTCTGTAGAAGAAGCAACCTGGGAACGGGAAGCAGAGATACGTAGTCGTTATCCTCATCTATTTGATTCCTAGGTACGTATAAATATGATATGGTTATTGTTGTATTGTATTGTTATAACCGGATATGTTTTGAAATTTCGAGGACAAAATTTTTTAAGGAGGGAAGAAGTTGTAAGACCCATGATCCCGAAATCTGGTTTGTACACTGGATAGCCATTGACTATAGGTCCATTGGCCTCGATAATGTTTTGACTTGATCATAATGTTGTTCTGTTATCAAGCCGCAAGTCGTATTTCAACCTGATGTCCGAATTTTAAGATATGGACTTAAAATTAAACAATCTCGAAAATGACAATTATGTCCTTATTTTATCTCATGAGCTCCACCATCAAATTTTCAAAATCCGTTAGGTCCAAGAGCCTAACCGTTGTAACCGTAGTCGAAGTTACGGAGTTAATGGCGAAAACGACATGTCAATAGGACACCCGGATTGTAAGTTATCCATAGATATGTACATGTATATTTTGAGAAAATATACTCAAATGACTTCGATGTTTTTAAACTCCTTGAAATATATTAGTTCCAACTACTTAAATAACATTGTTATATTGCTACTATACGCTTATACTTTTCAAAATCATCACAAAACATCGCATAACCCTTTAAAACCAATTTCAAGTCCACACATAAAAACCTCTTGCAACATTTTATTTTTTAGCACTCTTTCTTGTTGAGTGTGAAGTTGAGAAGAAGAAGAAGAAGAAAAGGAAAGAGAAGCTGAGGTTGAGAGCCAAACTTTTGATAATTACATGTGAGTGCATAGATTAGGAGCACGTATATGTGTACGTTGAGGTTTCCTTTAAAATCCTATCGCTAAATTTTCATTAAGGGTTAGAAGAATGCTGGAATTTCTGTTTTAAGGTTAGATAATTGCTGAATTTTCATTAAGGGTTAGAAGAATGTTGGAATTTCTGTTTTAAGGTTAGATAATTGCTAGATTTTCTGTTTTAGGGTTAGGTTTTCGATGGATTTTCATTTAGGGTTAGAAGATTGTTAAAATTTCTGTTTTAAGGTTAGATAATTGCTGGATTTTCTGTTTTAGGGTTAGGTTTTCGCTGGCTTTTCATTTAGGGTTAGAAGATTGCTGGATTTTTATTTAGGGTTAGGTTATTGCTGGAATTTCTGATGGAGTTGATTAAGTTATTGCTGGATTTTCTTTCAAAACCCTATAGAAGACTCGCTTTGCTGATTTTAATTCGTTAGGTTATTGCTGGATTTTCTTAAGGTTGTGGCCGGATTTTCTAAGTTAGTTGACTAGGTTATTAATGGCTGATTAGATGAAAGTCATACATATTTCAAACGGGTTCTTTCTTTGTCCCTTACAACGTCCTTGCCACCTGTTTGACAAATTGTTTCAAAAAAATATCCTTCATCCTTTTAATGTAGTTACTTTTGAGAAAAACCATGCTTGTAGCATGAAGTCTTATAGCATAATAAATCTCGGATTGGAGTTAGATTGACTAAGTCATGTGCATATCATATGCATGATTCATAGTTGTTATATCATTGTATGCTTGAGAGTGAATGATTCATATTGATATGGTGATCATGGTGGGTTGTGGTACGACACACGATATGTCTATGATGAGTATGTAAACAGTCTAGATACATGATGTATTACGTGAGACCCTTATGAGGAACTTAAATGTGGAACTTAAATGTATGAGGAGACCACATGAGGAAGGTCGTCTTATGCTTGCCTTGAAAATCATGACATATTGTGCTTGTATGTGGACTTATGCATATGGTGATTGTAAATGCAATGAAATATATTTTGTTATAACTTGAGTTGGACACCACACCGGAAATGTGTAAGTCGATAGGACATGATTAGAGGGTCCGTGGGTGAAGGCCCCTAAACCCCGACTGGTACCATTGGGAGCGACCAATGCTTAGACCGGGTGGAAGAACAGAGCGCTGGAATGCTGAAATACTAAAGTAGGTAGCGACTCCCACCGACGTGTGTCGATTGCTTATGGGCAAGCAAAGATAGGTTGTGTGTGACAAGTTCATAAATTGCCCGCTATTTTGCTATGCGACTTATTACTTCTCGCTGTTAGGCAGATAGTGAGGTTTAACACAAGTGGGTTAGACTAGTTCAACCCGTGAACTACGTAGTCCCACCTCTGTAGTTAACTACGGTGAAAAAGTCTACACAAGTGGGTAGTAATCATATGCGAGTCCCACCTCTGTTTTAGACTCTGGTGATCCAATTGAGAAATGTGGAAAGTTGTGGAAATGTTGAAAGAGTATGCATTGTATCTTTATTTTATTGTTATCGAGCCAGAAAGTTTGTGCATTATAGGAGCATGACATGAAACATGCATTTTCACTGCACACACGCACTCACTGGGCTTAGTAGCTCAAGCTTTCCTTTTTATTTTTTTTTTATACAAGTGAGAGTAGGGAGCTGCAGGAGTAGAGGCTACAGACTCCAGTTGTCCTTTTTATTTTCTACATATCAGCGTATATATATTTTTGTAATACCCTGAATATGTACATCAGGTATAGTAAATATGACATGGTTTATGTTTTGGTTTTGCCTTAATGTGCTCAGTTGTACACAGTAATATATGTTGAATATGATGAAAGTTTGAGAAATGATACATGTTTGTTGTCTTTACCTTCAGAAATCCTCCTTGTGGAGCCCTGCTTATGAGACTTAGTAGGTAATAGTTGGAAGTCCCAAAATCAGAGTTCTACGGAGGTTGTCAACCAAAATTTGGTGTCTAGTAATCATGGATTACCAACACTAGATTTAGGGTCGTGAAAATCTTTCTCATTCGAAGCCTGATCGGGCCTAGTGACCAGTCAAATCGAAGATCTTCACAAGTAGAATAGAGTGACTGAATCGGATATCCAAACAGGGCTAAATATTTAGGTCAAAATTGTGTCGCAACTTGCTCACCTCATACACGTGCTTACAAATTACTTTAGAGATGCAAACGTGACGTGTAATTAAGTGGAATTTAACTTTTATTAACTAGGTTTTTTAGTTTGGATGTACCAAATAAAAATATTATGTTTTTTCAATTATCCGACTGTTAGATTAATAGATATTTATTGGAGGATTAAAAATTTAAATATTCAATGGACTTATTTCCACAAATCAAATGTCCAGAGAAATCAGAGGTTAGGATTATTCAACCAATATGATATGGGGACTATGACTTTAACACAAATTGAGGATCAAGTAAAAACTCTCAGTTTAAATTGAGATTAATATTGTCATCAAAGTTAGTGCAATAAACATACACCATTATTCAGTTCTTGAGTGCTCGCGTTAATTGCATAACAAGCGGTGTATGTTGCCGGATCATCATATAACTTCCCATTAATGTACTGGCGTCATTGTCAATCGCTTCTTGTCATCGATGGTCCTCTCAAAGCCTTCAATTTGCCTCTATTTTGGGCTCGTGCCTCTAAAATGATTTGTTCAAACGGATGGTCGGCACTTCATAAAAGGCATGTCTAATGTGGTGTGAATGTATAGTAGCCCTACCAAGACCATTTGTCTATAGGAGCATTATTGTTACCCGGGTAATAGTAATGAGCGGGTTTTACTTAACCTATGTTTTTGCAAACATTTTACGAAGATGCATCCCTCAAACATACTCCCTCATGTGAACCATCTTACGGTCGCAATATTCATTAGGTGCACCATATCTTAGAAACATGCTATGAATAACTATTAAAAAACTTTTTGTCCGTTTCAAAAAAGTTTTTGTATCAATCTGATATATTTCTAATTTACCTTCATCCATTCTTCTTGACAAACCTAATAATCTCATACGATATTGCCCTTTGGAAGTTTTGATGGTGAGACACAATGGTTAATCACCACACCTTTTCCTGAACGGTGTCCACTTAACATTTGGATCCAATTAATTTTACAAATCATCCAAAATGGGCCATCACAGTGTAAATTCATAGTATGGACACTACGTGGATATACAACAAATCATCAGTATGGGCTCCGAGTCGGTTGCTCACCTGGTAACATTGAAATACGTTGGCGCTGTGTGCTTCACCATGAAGTCCACAATCCTCTAGCTGATGGGATTTTTAATATTTGTAAAGGTCAAGACAAGTTAAACCAGTTTACTTCTGCATGAGCAGTTTAGTATTTGTAAAACTCAGTCCACGATCATCAGGGATCTTATCTATGTTATTATGTTATTTTGCTTTATCAGTTTACTTTCTTGTTGCATGGTTTGGCTTTAGAATCAAGACTCCATGGATACTTCGTCATGCTTGAAATTTGACTCAACCACAACCTTGCTACATTGTGATATTGTTTTCTATTGATCAATAGTGGAGTTAAGCAAATAGACAAAGTTCTTGGGCTGGTACTTGCATGAACTATTGGGGAAATTTTCACATATTTTCATAATGACCGGTTAAATCAAACAATCATTGGAGGAAATCAGTATGGATTCATGATATATTGAAATCCCTCTCAAAGTGTCAATATAAAGCACCATCTAAAACTTACTCTCATGTGAATTTTAACAAGTTTCAATAATATACATGGTAGTGTAATTAGCAAAACATGTATTAGGGTTTTGTTTTCATAAATTATTTTACATTTGATTCTATGTTCATACAAGAAATAAATAATAAACAATTTCCAAAATTTATATGGATCTGACTGGTACAAATGTAGATTTGGAATATAGTTATTCAAAGTTTTCGTTAATTACAAAAAAAAGTTACAGATTTACATGGATTTGATTTAGATCTTCTATCATTATTTTCATTGAAAGCGTTGAAAACATAACCTAATTTAATTTTATCGTAGGAATTTAGGTTTTTGCTTTAGTTTGGATTTCGGCATGTTTGTTGATGTAGGATGAAATAGGTTAGATTTAACCTACAACTATCACAACCCCAAAAGCAGATTAGGGTTAGGGTTTCTTACCTGAAAAAGGTTTCAATTTGGCAAAAAAACGATTAGACTTGAGTGGTTAAGCTTGTTAGTGGCATAGGAAGAATCTCTCAAACTTTAACTTTCTAATTTTTTTTCTCTTTCTCTCTTAGGTTTTTTATTTTTATGGTTGAATGAGTGATGTTTTAAGGAATTTATGTGTGAATTAAGGTCAAGTTGATTTATAACCAAAGTGAGCTTGTTCCAAGCTTATTGAAGCATTTTACCTAAGCATTTAGAAAGGTAGACACTTCCCAGCTTGCTAAAGTTGGGATCTAAAGTTCCAAAATTTGGTCGGATTTTCCTCTTGTTGCGTGTACACTTTTCTAAGATTGTTAAAACTTCGATCATTGCAGATACATATGAAAATTTTCCCCGATCCGAGATGGTGTATTTGGGTCATGGTTAGGTTGTTTGAAAAATTGTCCTTAAGTAACGAGTCTTGGGTTACTATTTGAGATTGGCTTTATGTCAAAAATAAGTGTTCTCACACTCTTTATCCGAGGTGCTTTTTATGGATTTGATTTCGAGATGTTGTCAAGCCACTTAAGTATCCTAAGTCTATAACTTCAATTATCATTCACTTTCAAGATCCAGTTTCAATGTGCTCCAGAAGCGATCCAAATGATCATCCTAGATTTTAGGGTATGCTCAATGATTCTACTGTTTTGGGTCTATGTATAAGTGATTCAAACGCTTTCATGTCATAATTCTAGTTTAGACTATATTTGTCCGAATTAAAGGATTATGTGTTTTTATTGTTTAAATGTACACTTGGCCATTGTATAGGATTTTCCGAGTCGTTACGCTTTAACACAGGAGGATCTAAAAATTTAGTCAGTTTAAATTGAGTTAATATACACCACTTATTCAGTTCTTGAGTGCTTATGTATGTGTTTTTATTGTTTCAATTGTCACTTAAGAGTGCTCGTGTAACAAGCGGTGTATGTTGCCGGAGCATCATATAACTTCCCATTAACGACTGGCGTTATTGTCATCGCTTCTTGCCATGTGGTCCTCTCAAGCCTTCAATTTGCCTCTATTTTGGGCTTGTGCCCTAAAGTGATTTGTTCAAACGGATGGTTGGCATGGATAAAAACACATGCATAATGGTGGGCCCCATATAGCCCTACCAAGACCATCTGTCTCTAGGAGCAGATTAGTTGTTACCCGGGTAATAGCTTAACGGGTTTTACTTGTCCATATGTTTTTGCATAACATTTTACGAAGAGATCCCAAATCATAAGAAGATTCAAATATCAGGTGCACCATACCATTAGAAACAGCTATGAATAACTATTAAAAACTTTTTGTGGGCCATAAAAGTTTTGTATCAATCTGATATATTTCTAATTTACCTTCATCCATATCTTCTTGACACACATAAACCTTACTATGAGCCCTTTGGAAGTTTTGATGGTGAGACACTCAATCACCACTGTTTCCTGAGGTGTGGTCCACTTAACATTAGGATCCAATTAATTTTTGGTAAATCATCCAAAATGGGCCATAGAAATGTATGGACGATGTGGATATACAACAAATCATCAGTATGGGCTCCACGGTTGGGGTAACATAGAAATACGTTGGCGCTGTGTCTTCACCATGAAGTCCACAATCCTCTAGCTGATGAGATTTTTAATATTTGTAAAGGTCAAGACAAGTTAAACCCAGTTTACTTCTGCATGAGCAGTTTAGTATTTGTAAAACTCAGTCCACAATCATCAGGGATCTTACCTATGTTATTATGTTATTTTGCTTTATCAGTTTACTTTCTTGTTGCATGGTTTGGCTTTAGAATCAAGACTCCATGGATACTTAATCATGCTTGATTTGACTGACAACCTTGCTACATTGTGATATTGTTTTCTATTGATCAATAGTACCTTAAAAGAGTTCTTGGGCTGGTACTTGCATGAACTATTGGGGGTTGTTTTCTTAGATTATTGTGATATTGTTTTCTATTGATTAATAGTACCTTAAAAGAGTTCTTGGGCTGGTACTTGCATGAACTATTGGGGGTTGTTTTCTTAGATTTTGTGATGCTGTAAGAAATTTGTTAACTGTGGATTCATGATATATTGAAAATATCCTTGCAAAGTGTCAATATGTGGTCCTCTAAAACTAAGTCTCATGTGAACAAAACACAAATTTCAATAATATACGGTGGTGGAATGTATGGATTTGCATAGGATTTAGATTTGGCAGCAGAGAAGAAATAAATAATAAATTTGTATGGATCTGCTTGTGATGTAGATTTGGCAGTTCAAAGTTCATTGTTCCAGAATAAAGTTACAGATTTCATGGATTTGAAAGATCTTTATTGCAATGATACATAATATTTAATTTAAGGAATTTCTTTTTCCCATTTAGAATTTGAATTTTCATAAAATTTGTTGATGTATGCAAGCGTAGATTTGTGAAATCTATGAATTTGGTAAAATCTCCACGAAAAACAAATGGAAGAGATAAAAATCTGTTGATTTTTTTTTATTTTTTATTTATTATATATTTTTTTTTTTTGTGAAGTTATTTAAAACTGGAGAAGCTTATGAAGCTTGGTACCTAAGCATTTAGAAATAGACATCGTCTAGGGCACCTGCTAAAGTTGGGATCTTAAAGAGTTCCAAAATTCAAACCTCTTGTTGGTGTACACTTGATTGTCAAAACATAACCATTGCAGATACATGCATACATGTGTAATAGATTGCGGTCATTCATGAAATAGGGATGTGTTGGGTTATGTATGGTTGGCTTTTATGTCATAACTTCTTTATATCCGAGGTGTATGTATGTGTTTTTATTGTTTCAATTGTCACTTAAGTATTGCTTTATTTCAATTGAATTCACTTTCCAATCCAGATTTGAATATGCTCCACCAATAATAATCATCCACTTGCATGCTCCAGGGATTAGCTGTTTGGTGATAACTTGCTTTGGTAAACCCACAAAACTTTTATTTCCAATTCCTTCATCTTTGGAGAACCTAGAAAACCCAATGAACAGTTAGTTCTCTGAACCTTGAATTGATCCTGTTTACTTTATATTTTTATCGCTTCATTTATATTCTTTCTTAGATGTCTAACTTGTAACTTCTCAGAACTTGCATTGCCGTAAGACATTACGGTGCATGGAGGTTTGCAATAGATTTAAGTTACAAGTTATATAGAGTTGGTTTGATATCTTTTATTTTTATAAATTTTATTAGTAGTTAGTTGGATGATAAATGGAAATAAAAAAGCTATATATATATATATATATATATATATATATATATATATATATATATATATATATATATATATGTATGTCACTATAAGAAAATGGGGTTTAGCCTCGGTTAAAAAATGTGGCTAAAAAGGTTAAAAACTTAGGCTAAAGCCTTTAGCCTCAGTTTTGTCTCAGTTATCCAAACCGAGGTTGAAGCTCCTATGGCTAAAGGCTTTAACCTCAGTTTTAACAACCGAGGCTAAAATGACTTTTATAACCTCGGTTCTTCAAAGGAAGCTAAAAACCTTTTTAGCTTTAATTTTTTCAAAATGAGGCTAAATCAAAATTTTAGTCTCCATTGTTTTCAACTGAGACTAAATTCAAATTTTAGCCTTAATTGCCTCCAACTGAAGCTAAATCTATTTTTAACCTCGTTCTCAACAACCGAGGCTAAAGTTTTAGCCACGGCAAATTTCAAATCAAATGTTATTAACAACCGAGGCTAAATTCAAGCCTCAATTACAAATTGAGGCTAATTTTTTTTTTTTTTTTAAATATTTATTTAAACTACTAATCCATTCATTCAATCCACTCATGAAACAATCAATCATGAAAGCCACAATACCAACAAAACAGTTAACAACAATCTATTTAAAGTTTAACTCACTCAAACTGTTACACAACATTAGGTTCCACAAATAATACAAAGTCATGGTCGCGCCTCATCATCACAGGCCGTCGTGCTTTAGCGGACCACGAGATAACACTACCCATCCATCTTCTTCTGCTTCCGGCCAATGTCATCATTGCCTCCACTAGCATTCTCCATTTGAATTGTGCGTAGCAGGCCCTGCAACCTCAATAGGTAGCTCTGGCCTGCTGGTTGCAAGACATGAAATGAAACTCTCAAACAAGAAATGAAATGCAGATGGATGTGTGTAGGGAAAGGAAAGAGAGTAGAATTGAGAGTTGGAAGCGCTGGAAAGGAAACCCAAAAGGAGGATCCGATAATGAATGAGAACAAGATGTAGATTATAGTACATTCTCACTGACCTGGATTTGCTTAATGCGGCGGACCTCATCAGGTCCATGTTGCAGACTCTCAGCCTGTAGAAATTGATAAAAACCAAGAGATGAGGCAGGGGAAATAAACTTATGCATTGTAACATAAGACTTTTATCCTATGAAAGACAATGCATCATAAGATGTTCATTCTTCAAAAGCAATTGATATGACCTTCTTTTTCTAATCCAAGCTATGCTTTTCACAATAAACCTTGTGCTGAAAAACTTGCCTCCACCAGTCTTCACATCCACGTGCAGGCCAACACATTTAGCACAAGTAGGATGAAATGCAGTTTGACAATCATCATGATTACATTGCAAGATAGTTGAAGGTAGGGTGAAGCAAAGCAAACAACATAAATTCTACCTCTCATTTTTGGAGTCAAACCTACAAAATTTTAAAGAAGAAAACAAGCAAGCCAAACCTTTATGTAGACACCGTGTTTGCGACGGCAAATGCAGCAAACAAGCAGGTCTCTTTCCTTTGAAATGGTCTCCTGATGTGAATCATTTAATACAGTGGAGATATAACATGAGAATGTGTAATGTTTTCAAAGTATATTCAAAAACAAAAAAAATTGTATGAGCAGTTAAAAATTCAAATTAGAACAGTTCTACATACAAGAACCATGGCATATGAAACAAACTTAAAGTAAATGAAGGAAGCAGCATCAAAAAGAATTTTTTGGGAAAGCAGCGTTAATATCCTAGGATGGAGAAAATGCAAAAGAACCTTTATACCATTGTTGGCACACACGGCATCCCTTGCTTGGCGATATCCTAGTTCTAGTTGTGCAGCAAGGCCGACACAACATGCTCCCGGACCTACAGCAGGCACCACTGAACTGCCCCGTTCCACTCCACTAGGTTCCCAATTTCGCTCCCTTGACTAATTCTAAGTGGGCAAGGAAGCGTTTTGATCTGAAATATTTCTGTCAGCATTCCTTTCTCTGTTATCTTGTAGCGTGACCATTAAGGTCTGAACTGATATAAATTGCTAACCTTGTGCAAGCATAGAAGGTTTTTTGCTGATCGAAGGAGGAGGGCAAACAAGATTTGCTAAAACATTCAGTGCTGGATGAATCACCTGCCAAATATGAACACATGCTGCAAATCCAATTGCTCAAACCCACCTTGAAGCTCCTCCCACTGTGATGATTATAAACTCAATATATCAGTTGCAGTGGATTGATATTACAGAAGTGTACTTCATTGACTCCAGAAATGAGAATAATCTATCATAAACATCTATCAAATAAGTTGAAAAGAATCACGAATTGTGCTTTGTTTCCAATGTGAGTGGAATTGTACTGTGTGTGAGCAGGCACACACTAGTAAATTGCATGTGCATCACACATGGGAATGCCTAAATATTTTTCCTACGTAGTTACAAAAGACAGAAAAGCAGTGATTTACTTAGGGTTTAAGGTTTATGGTTAAGGGTTTTAGGGGTTTAGGGGTTTAAGGGTTTAAGGGTTTAGGGGTTTAGGGTTTATAGGGTTTTTAGGGTTTATCGGGTTTTAGGGTTTAGGGTTTAGGGTTTAGGTTTTAGGGTTTAGGGTTTAGGGTTTAGGGTTTTAGGGTGGGTTTAGGGTTTTAGGGTTTAGGGTTTAGGGTTACCTCTACAAACATATAAGCAAATAAGAAAGCAACCGGTTAGGACGAAAATAACACCTATAATGGAATACGAAGACATGAGACGAACATGCAAATGGAGAATCAGGAAAAGGAAAAGGATTACTTGAAAGACGGCTATAAATGCAACTAAAACGAGAGAAATTATAAGGCAAAAGCTTACGAACACGAACACGAAATTTAAGACACTTTTCTTTGCATAAATAAAATAGCTACAAACATACATCCCACTATGAGAGCTTAGAAAAGTCATGGCTCCGACATATAGCTGATAAGTCACCATGATTAGTATGCTCTACAGTTGCGCTTCGTGCGATCTTCTGTATCAGAAAACTTGGTTTGACAATCTCTATTGAAAAAGCTGGACAGAGTATGAAGTTTCTATGTATCAAGGAACTGTGGTGAGTTTGGACCGTTAAGCCGTGGATAGGCATGTTGGTCCCCCCCCCCCTATTGCCAATATGTTCTTGATAAAAGAAACGAGGAATTTTGCCTTATGCGCTAGGAGCTGAATATCATTGGGTCTCCTTGGGTTTTCTAAACCTGACCATACATCCTACTGTTTCACTTATTATGTCATCCGCTCGTTCATCGTTTTCATCTTCTTCTTCGTCCCCCACCCTTCCTCTTGCTTCTTGTAGTGGTAATAAATATGATTTTCTATATGAAGTAGAATATTGTTATGATGATAGTAAGGTCCCTGCTACTCAAACTCCTGTCACCAACCCTTATCAGTACTTTCAAAAAGCTCGTCCCCCATTTTCAGCCAAACTCAAACAGCTTGTGAAGAAACCGCCTACTCAGATCCGTGAGTATGCTCTTTCTTCCAAATTTGATCAGGCTCCCATTGTAGCCAACCACCTAGAGGAATTCATTCCTCTCAGGCTGCCATCTAAATGCCTTCCTGAGTGGAAACGAGGTGGATACACTCATTTGCACTTCAGTGCTGTTTGCTTTGTTATTACTTTCCATGGCAGGAAAGGTCTTCCCCAGGCCTGCAAGCTCGCCTTGCTCGATACCAGATTCTTGGAGTATCAGGATGTTGTTATCGACACGATCCAGTGCACGTTGAATCAGGGTATGGTGTTTGTCACCCTGTATCCGAATTTTAACCTCGCATTATGGGATCCGTTTCTCTTCAGTGCTCTTCAAGCTCAGGTGCAGCTCACTGGTGCTGCTTTCCAAGAAGGTGTTGTTGCTGCCACCCTCCATTATCAAGTTGCTTTCCGGGTGCAAAATCACTCCATTGATTTGCCTATTCCAGGGTTAGCATCTCGTCAGGATGCCCTGTTAATCACCATCGACCAGAACTCGGCTCCGATGTGTACGTTTCCCCCCCGACAACTTACGCTGGACCAGTTGAAGGAGATCTTTCCTTCTACTTGGATCACCAACTACGAACGCCGGGTTGAGGCTTCGGGGTCGTCACAAACGACTCTGCAACTTTTGTGCGCAACAAGGACAAGACTGTCCAAACAATGTTTGAGACAAGTTCTCAAGCTACTCCAGTCTTCTCCACGCCTCTCCTTGAGATCAATTGCTTTTCAGAAGCATCTCCGGTCTCTGGTCAGATGATTGATGGTCGTTTTGTTGCTGAGCCCATTCCAACAGGCCCGGATCCAGGTGGTGTACTCTATACTGCTTGGAGACAGCGCAACAATCTCCACATCATTTGGGATGTGTGCTGTGCTCTTGCGATGCATGTTTGTACCCTTCAGAGGACAGGCCTTCCAAGTCTAGTTCTTTCCAACAGCAGTTGCAACGCCGTTATGAAGCAAGAGATCCAGAGGTTGGACTCCTTGGTGAATCTTCGGGAAAGTTCAACTACTACGTCCTCTATCCCAAAAAGAAACAGCCGTTGTTTGTCCCTTCTACATGCAAGCCTGCTCCGCCACAGTCCTCCACCTCTAAAGCCAAAACCTCCTCCATCACAACCACCAGCCTCACAACCAAAGCCTCCTCTTATGCCCTACTACCAAAAAATCCTTGTCCCTCCCAGCTAAAGCCTCGCTCAGGTATGTTGCTCATATTTACCCAGGAATCCAAAAATCATAATGGTTTGCTAGTAAACCTACCCAACTACACCGACTAGAATTGAGTGGGTCAATCAATGTGACCTAAAGCTAACTAAAGCACTCGAACCTGATTTCTTAATAGGTTCAATAAATGGGACCTAGACTATTAAAATTGGGTTAGGTCCAAGAAGTACCCAGAGCTGTGGGTCCGGGTACTCATCGACCGTCCCTCTGGTTTCTTTCCCTCCCTTGCTCCCTTAGCCCAACCCTTTAGGGTTCCTTGCTACTAACTAAATCTCTTGTTTGAACTTGCAACCCATCTTCTTTTTTTTTTTTTTTTTTTTTTTTTTTTTTTTTTTTGGGGGGGGGGGGGGTTGAGATCTCGGCAATACATTCTAAGGGCTAGAAATGTAGGAATATGTATTGGACAAAGAGAGAACCCGTTTGAAATATGTATGACTTTCATCTAATAAGCCATTAATAAACTAGTCAACTAACTTAGACAATCCAGCCACAACCTTAAGAAAATCCAGCAATAACCTAACGAATTTAAATCAACAAAGAGTCTTTTATAGGGTTTTGAAAGAAAATCCAAGCAATAACTTAACCAACTCCATCAAAAATTCCAGCAATAACCTAACCCTAAATGAAAATCTAGCAATCTTCTAATCCTAAATGAAAAGCCAGCGAAAACCTAACCTTAAAACAGAAATTTCAGCAATCTTCTAACCTTAAATGAAAATCCAGCGAAAACCTAACCCTAAAACAGAAAATCCAGCAATTATCTAACCTTAAAACAAAAATTCCAGCATTTTTCTAACCCTTAATGAAAATCCATCGAAAACCTAACCCTAAAACAGAAAATCCAGCAATTATCTAACCTTGAAACAAAAATTCCAGCATTCTTCTAACTCTTAATGAAAATCTAGCGATAGGATTTTAAAGGAAACCTCAACGTACACATATACGTGCTCCTAATCTATGCACTCACCTGTAATTATCAGAGGTTTGGCTCTCAACCTCAACTTCTCTTTCCTTTTTTTCTTCTTCTTCTCAACTTCACACTCAACAAGAAAGAGTGCTGAAAAATAAAATGTTGCAAGAGGGTTTTCAAATGTGTGGACTTGAAATTGGTTTTAAAGGGTTATGCGATGTTTTGTGATGATTTTGAAAAGTATAAGCGTATATTAGCAATATAATAATGTTATTTAAGTAGTTGGAACTAACGTATTCCAAGGAGTTTAAAAACATCGAGGTCATTTGAGTATATTTTCTCAAAATATACATGTACATATCTGTGCATAACTTACAATCCGGGTGTCCTATTGACATGTCGTTTTCGCCATTAACTCCGTAACTCGACTACAGTTACAACGGTTAGGCTCTTGGACCTAACGGATTTTGAAAACTCGATGGTGGGGCTCCGCCAGATAAAATAAGGACATAGTTGTCATTTCTCAGATTGTTTAATTTTAAGTCCATATCTTAAAATTCGGACATCGGGTTGAAATACGACTTGCGGCTTGATAACAGAACAACATTATGATCAAGTCAAAACATTATCGAGGCCAATGGACCTATAGTCAATGGCTATCCAGTGTACAAACTAGATTTCAGGATCATGGGTCTTACAACTTCTTCCCTCAAAAAATTTTGTTCTCGAAATTTCAAAACATATCCGGTTATAACAGTACAATAAAACAATAACCATATCATATTTATACGTACCTAGGAATCAAATAGATGAGGTTAACGACTACGTATCTCTGCTTCCCGTTCCCAGGTTGCTTCTTCTACAGAATGATAACCCCATTGGACTTTAACTAAGGGAATGACTTTAATACGAAGAACTTGTTCTTTTTTATCCACGATACAAATTGGTTGCTCGATATAGGATGCATCTTCTCGAACTGCTAAGGATTGCCAGTCAATAATAGGTGCTATTATCTTCATATCACATTTACGAAGCATCGAGACGTGAAAAACATTATGAACTCCAGATAATTGGGATGACAAAGCGAGACGATAAGCTACGGTGTCAACTCGTTCAACAATATCAAAGGGCCCTATAAACCTCGGGGCTAACTTTCCCTTAACACCAAAACATACTACACTTTTCACTGGTGAAACTCGGAGATATACACGGTCTCCCTCGACAAACTCTAAGGGTCTACGCCGGTGATCTGCAAAACTCTTCTGCCGACTTTAAGCTGTAAGCATACGTTGTCGAATAAGATCGATCTTTTTAGACGTTTTCCGGACAACTTCAGGGCCTAAAAGACATCATTCACCAATCTCAATCCAACAACTTGGGGATCTACAAGGTCTACCATATAACGTCTCATATGGTGTCATGCCAATAGTAGCTTGAAAACTATTATTATACGCAAATTCTGCTAACGGCAAGTGGTCGTCCCAACTACCAGAGAAATCTAAGGCACATGATCTGAGCATATCCTCGAGAATCTGGTTAACTCTTTCGGACTGCCCATCTGTTTGTGGATGATATGTTGTGTTAAATCTTAAAGTCGTCCCCATTGCTTTTTGAAAACTCTTCCAGAACTTTGATGTAAACCTCGGATCTCGGTCAGATACAATCGAAATAGGTACACCATGTAATCTAACAATTTCGTTTATAAACAACGTTGCGAGCCGATCTTTAGACCAAGAAATACAAATAAGAAGAAAGTGGGATGTCTTTGTCAAACGGTCTACAATAACCCATATAGCATCATGTCGACGTAAGGTTCTTGGTAAACCCACAATGAAATCCATAGTTACATGTTCCCACTTCCATACTGGTATCTCCAAAGGTTGCAATTCCCCTACGGGCTTTTAGTGCTCTGCCTTTACTCATTTGCAAACGCCACACTCGGACACATGCCTAGCAACTTCACGTTTCATTCCGGTCCACCAAAATTGTCTTTTCATGTCCTTATACATCTTCATAGATCCTGGGTGGATAGTAAACTGAGTGCGATGTGCCTCATCCATAAGGGCCTTCTTCAATTCTGAGATATCTGGAACATACAATCTGCCCTGAAACCGAAGTCCACTATCTAAACCTATCTGTCATTCCAGTTGACTTTTCCCTATTATTACATCTTTACAAAACAACGCCCATTGATCAAATTGTTGAGCTTCTATTACTTGGGATATGAAAGAGGGCTGAATCGTCAAGTTTGCTAATTGTACAACCGAGGACTGTAGAGTCATCTCAAAATCAAATTCAACTATATCTTCTACCATTTTTCGCTCTCGCATCATCAATTGTGTCACTTGGGCCTGTGGCTGACAACTTAAAGCATCCGCCACCACATTAACTTTTCCTGGGTGGTACTGAAGATCAAAATCATAGTCTTTCATCAATTCCATCCAACATCTCTGCCTCATATTCAATTCGGCTTGGGAAAAGAGATATTTCAGGCTCTTATGATCCGAAAAGAGTTCGAATATAAACGACGAATCTCTCACTCCCAGATGAAAGAGTGAGAATCGGTGTCGTCGTAAGACGAGTTTTTAGTTCCACGAATGCCCGCTCACAGGCTCCACTCCAAACAAACATTACATCCTTTCGAGTCATTCGAGTCAGTGGGACAACTATACGAGAAAATTCTCTAACAAAACGTCTAATACCCCTATAGACCTAAAAACTCCGAATCTCAGATGCATTCTTCAACTGTTTCCATTGCAAAACCACTTCAACCTTAGCTGGATCAACTGAAACTCCATTCTTTGAAACTGTGTGCCCCAAAAATTTCACTTCTTCCTGCCAAAACTCAGATTTTTTCAGTTTAGCATATAGCTGGTGGGCACGAAGGGTTTGCAACGTCATCTCTAAGTGACACTCATGATCTTCCCTTGTCTTTGAATATAATAAAATATCATCAATAAAAACAACAATAAACTGGTCCAAATAAGGACGGAATACCCAGTGAACTTGTCCCGGGATATAGCAATCCATGGATCTTAAACCAATCCACTGACAACGCTATCATTACCTTAAAATCCATCCCATCCCTCCTAATCCCATGGGATTCGCCCAGCCAAACAGGCCCTACAAGGAACAATGTCCAAAGAGGAAACAAGTCGATTAAATAAACACAACAGGAAAGGATGATATGATTACCTGCAGAATACAGAATTGCAGCTTATTACACACTTGTTATCAAAACAGTTCAAACTTCAGGTATGGGGCAATCAATGTGGTTGGTTGGATTTGACTCTTGGCGAATTTGGATGAAGGTACCATGTGTGGTACTGGTTCCAAATCTGATGATTTGGTCATCCCAATAGGTCTTGCCGGGTCTGGTTTCGAGCATGACTTAGGTATTTAGAACAGGGTCCAAATCCAGAATAGGGTCTGTGGTGGAATCAGGTATTCATGTTCAGGCACACATCCAGATTCAGGTCCATAACATACACATCTTTTGTAAGTTATAAATAAAAAGTATAATCATATAATGATCAAACTTAAAGATCATATATTTGGGTAACCTAGCCAGCCCCATTTCTACTAAAATCGAAGTCAGTGGACCAAAAACCAGCCTGATTATTAGTCAGGCCTAAAACTTGGACCTAAATATGATTAAACCATATCAGATATCCATAGATCCACGTACACATTTGACAGCCTACTCATCAGACAGTTGTGTTGGCATTCTATGAGATACATGAGGACAACATTCTAGACTTCTCGCAATCAGTGTGACAAATATTGTCAAGATTTTGAAAATACACGGTAACATCACAAGAAATACATTTGATGATACTATTACGAGATCTTCAAAATCTCAGCAAATACTAAAATCTTGAGTTTTTATCGTGATAATTATCTTGACGTTAACTCAAAAAAAAAAAAAAAAAAAAAAAAAAAAAAAAAAACGAATTTAATATGTAATAAACATTGATATCAAATTTATTTAATAGTTTAAAATAAATATTTTTAGATAAGATCTTTTTAGAGAGATTTTCCCAATAATATCATAAGAAAACCCTCAAATTTTGAAAAATCTCCTGAGAAATTTCCGTGCCAAGAAACGAGATTTGTCATCATGCTTGAAGTTGGCATGCACAGCAACACACAAGAATGGCATGAACTAGATATAACATATACAACAAGTATGCAACAAAAACAAAACCATTATACAAATAGAACAAAGTGAACAACCATGAGTAACAGATGCTCAATATAACATTTCCTGCAGCAAACAATTTACAAAATACATGGAGAGCAAAATAATGAGATGGAAAAACACAAGCATGTGCAAATTAAGAGGACAGCAGATTTGGTTTTGCATAATTTAAGAGATGAAGAGATTCGAGTACTGGCTAAGATTCTATTCTTTTAGAGAACATCCATGTTCTAAGGTTGAAGAATCGAGATTTGGTAAAGGTCATCTCGTAGAGAGAAGCCATTGAGATTTCTCTGGACTAATATGTGTTTGACTGTGGTCAAGGGATCCAGTTAATGGTTAACCACAAACTTTGTCTGGTCATTAAGGCTACTTTTGTAATACAATTAAATAGGTTTAGGTTGAGCAGAAGTTCACGTGTGATTTACAAACCTTATTGAGGAGGCAATTGATCTATGTGGAATTGAAAACCATAAATCAGAAGGCTAGGATTGTCTAATTCAGGATATCTTGCTGTGTTCTACATTTAGGGCCAGCAAACCAACGGCCTGGATTAGCGAAATATTGCCCTACTTGTCAAAATGAAAACCTGAGTATGAGAAATGCTCCAGTGCTCTAAGAGCACTATAAGTTAAGAGTGCTCCGAGTTGCATGTGTCACCCGGACAGTCCAATTGATCAATCTGAACCGTCTATCATGTCCAGAGCACATTTTATGGGCTATTACACCAAAAATTACACTGATCGGGTGATCCAATCCATCCTTGATTTGTTCTTATTTTAGCAGCCATCCTTTTTCCCAGCCATGGCTGGTATGGTTAGGATTTCCTGAAAAAAGTGATTACTTAGAATCATGAGCTATTTATGATGGGATCCAACAACTAGATTGATCAAAATAATGATTGGGTTTATTTTTGTGTAAATGATCTACACCGTCCAAATTTAAGGGCCGATGATCAAATGTGCATGTTTGTCAGATTAGAGTAATATTTTCCTGATAGTCCACAAAATCTGTGCTGGACCTAATGTACAGTCTAGATCAAGCCATTGGATTGTTTAAGTGTGCCAATGCAACTAGTTTGGAAAGCACCCAAAGATAGAATTCCTCTTAAATGGTACATTTATTGTAGAATACAATTATAATTATAATGCAAAGTATAGAAGATGTACCATATGTATCCATGCCATTGATTGGGTGGGCCCCAACTTGGGGACAGGCCATCTCCTAATATCTCCCGTATCAACATTGATGATGGGACACGGAAGCGGATTGGCGGCTGGTGTACCGCACACCAGCTATATAGCTAGTGTAGATACGCGTTGTGCGAAGACAAGCACCGACGCTTCTCGAGCTCCGAGTTGTACGAACAGTTCAAAGGAAATCAAAGTTACGTGGGCTCCACAGTGATGTATTTATTATATCAACACCGTTCATCCATTTTTCAAGATAATTTTAAAGCCGGTTTAGAAGTTAGATTGGATGGTATTAGAGTGGATTGCACAGATTTCAAGGTAATAATGATAGCTGCGCAGGTGGATTGGTGGAAGATCTATGGGATTGCTATATCCCGAGATTGCTATATCCGGTCTGTTTAGCACGCCCGGCCAATCCCGGGATTAAACCTTCCAATCCTTTTCAATCCCTCAAACCAAACACATCCCAGGCAATTTTGAGGGGATTAGGGTGGATTTAAAGGTAATGATGGTGATGTCAGTGGATTGTCTTAAGATCCATGGGATTGCTATATCCCGGAGATTCGGATCCCATGTATACATGCTTGGCATGCCTGGCCAATCCCGGGATCTATTTTCCAATACCATCCAATCTGCCCGGCCAAACAGGCCCTTAGGGCCCGTTTGGACAAGTGGATTGGAAGGGATTGGATGGTATTGGAGGGGATTCGAAGTTAAATCCCAAGATTGGTCAAGCCACACCTCACAGCGGTTTGATCTTCCTTTGAAATGCAACGGGTGATCTCGATCCCGGGATATAGCAATCCCATGAATCTTAAGACAATCCATCGGGATAACACATCATTACTAAATCCTTTCTAATCTAGTTCAAATTTTCAAACTAGGTCTTAGACACGAAAAAGAGTTTGAATTCTAGCTTACAGGTTCTGTTTAAACTGGTAAGCTTATTACATAGTTCCAATGAAGAGATAGGAGTCCATCAACTTTTAGAGAAGTCATTAAATTTTTTAATGCACAATGCAACATCTTCTAATATTGCTCATCATTATTTTTGTGATTTTATTTTCCTTGCACTCAAGTGTCCAATGCCCATCTTGAAACTGTTGTTCTTTTTTACTTCCATGGTTTCATTTACAGCCATGACAGCTTTAGGAAGAAGGGAGTCTACTAGAGCTGATGGACCCATAGCTACGAACATTACCTATAAGAGGAAGTCAGATACATAAGAAAATGACCCTCTTCCACACCAAAGCAGCATCCAAGCTATAGCCTTCATGACTAAAGTTGTAGCCATGCTCATGAAACACTCAAGATTCAATGAAAAGGTGCTGAAACCACCACGCACCATAGAGGACTTGGTGGGGAACTACATGCCTAATGAGGTAGCTTATTGAAAAACTTTTTAAAACAAGTACTGAAATATAAATGGCATATTAGGCATGTAGTTCCACACACGTGTACAAGTCAGCTAAAGCACATGACCACCACATGTAACAGCATGGCAAACATTTGGAATATCTATAACATGGACCTCACCGTGCATAAAGATAAAGGTTGTCCACTCAGTAGGTGTGGATGATATTAGAAAGAAGTGCCAAATTTTTTACAACCGTTTGTTTGTTCAGTTAATTTTGGTCCACTGACTAATGGAATGACCTATTTCTTGAGATAGGGAATCTAACCAATGGAACCTGTTTCTTGAGATGGGAGATCTAAGTAAGGCCCAGTGTGTGGGGCCTGCTGTGGACCTAACCATGTTGTATGTGTCTATCCAGGCTGTCCTCTAATGAGGGCCCATCGTATGTATGTGTTTCACCTACGATGAGGAGGCCACCGTACTGTATTTGTTTTATCCACACTGTCCATCCATCTTCCAGATCATTTGGTGAACTGATCTTAATCCCAAGTGGAGCACGGTACAGGAAACGGTGAATTTAACACACACCAATGAAACTGGGATGGGGCCCACCATGGTGGTCGATTGCTCCAAAACCCATGTATGACCCACACAAGACCTAGGAGAGGTGAAAACATACATATCAGCTTGATCCTAAAGCTACAATGGACTCACTGTAAGAAACAATGGTAAATGAATGTCTATCGTTGAAAGCTTCCTAGGGCCCACCGTGAAATTTGTTTGACATCAAACCTATTCACTATGTCACGTGTGACCTATGTGGAGGGGATAACATAAATATCATCTGAACCAAAGATTAGTGGGTCCCACCACTTGAAACATTAGAGATTGAAGACCACTGTTGAAACCTGGTGGGGCCCACCACCGTAGCACATGTGGGGCCTGCCGTGATGTTTTGGGCCACCCCACCGCCCATTGGGTCACGTGAACCTGGGTGAGCCCCATTTGTAACCTCCCTGGGCAATCACCGTGATGCATATGTTCTACTAACCACCTGTTTTTCTAGCTTCACATGATGTGTTCAGAAAATCCTCTCCGTCCTCGGCAACTGTCTTGATTGAGAAAGCGTATTGCCTACTACTCAGTAGTTACTGGACGGTGCTCTATGGCCCCCACAATGATGTATGTGTTTTATCCACTCCATTCATCCATTTTTTCAGATCATTTTATGGCCAAAAACAAAAAAAATGAGGACGATCTAAATCTCATATAGACCACACCATAGGAAACAATGGTGATTGAACACCCACCATTAAAAACTTCTTGGGACCACAAAATTTTGGTGATTCTGTGTCCTAATCAACCAGAGACCTAATCAACGGGTTGGATGGAAAATAAACTTTACAATGGGCCCTAGGAAGTTTTTAAGGGTGGGCATTCAATCACCACTATTTTCGTGTGGTGTGGTCCACTTGAGATTTGGATTTGTCTGGTTTTTGGGCTCGTGCCCAAAAATGATATGGAAACGGCATGGATAAAATGCATATATAATGTTGGGGCCCATAAAGCACTGTCCAATAGCCACCTCGCTACTAGTAGCGTCAGTAGGCAATCAGGGTCCCTTGATTGAACTCCGGCCTTTGAAAACACCTAGGCCCATCGTCATTTGCGACTTATGAGGAGGCACACTGGACAGTTGGGTCCACCATGATGTATGTGGTTATATAAGTGGCCTACTAGATAGTAGGGTCCATCATGATGTTTGGGTTTATTCAGTCTCGATAGTTTTTTTTTAGGTTAGGGGTCACCATGATGTAATGTTTTATCCAAGCCGTCTAGCTAGATGATCTATGGTATATTCATGTCATCCATTTGTTCAGCTAGTATTAGAGTATGGGTCCAAAATTTGTGGTGAACCCGAGGGTCAAGTGACCAAACCACCTGAGGCTTAGGGCTGGGTGGACGTCCACCTTTGTAGCCTTCCTTAGGCCCACCGAGATGAATGTAGTTCAGATAAGCTGGGTTTTTGGTGGCTTTATGTAGCTAAGCAACTCCCCACAACAAATCCTTCATGTAAAGACAACAAAAAATCAACGCTTTTTAAATTACAAAATCTATATAAAAGAGAAGTTACCAATAAATAAATAAATAAATAAAGAAGAAAAAACAAACATGATAGCCAGATTAACAAGCTTCACAGCATACCATATGTGCAATTAATCTATTCTAATGCACATATGGTATGTCATTGAGGCTCATTTGCATTAATCTGAAAGTGTAAGAAAGTGTCGCCCATTCAATAAAACTACTACATTTGTCTACAACAGTGCCTGTACAAGTGAAATAATAAAGAACAATAAAAAAGGAATGATTCACATTGAGCAAGTGCCTATACAAGTGAAATAATAAAGAACAATAAAAAAGGGATGATTCACATTGAGCAAGTGCCTGTACAAGTGAAATAATAAAGAACAATAAAAAAAAGGGATGATCTCACATTGAGCAAGCCCAGGAAGCAATTTGCAGCAGAAAATGGTCATGAACTCGGATAATAATGGTAATTGGGAACTTAGAATAAAAGCTCAAAGGCAAGCAATTCGATGCTCATCTGGAAGATCTCAGTTCTCAAGATCAACATTTTTTTTTTTAAAACACACGGACACACACCGCCACACACTCACGTCGTAGTGGGATTTCACCACCTATGGGTACTTGAACCCTTGACCAGGTGTTAAAACTCCTAAAAGTCTACCACCGGAGCAAGAGCAAGGACCCATTCTCAAGATCAACATGATTTGCTAACACCAAAGGCAAATAAGATGCTTGCACTAACTGCTAGGGATTAGCGTCCTGCCAAAAGCATTAACAAATGACCATGATGGATTTAAGTGAGAATTTTATTTTCAATAATCTTTTCTTCAAGAAATTTATGAAGAGGCTAACTAGGTGGAACATTGCCTAGAGATTGCAGCTGGAAGAACTTTGTACCAATCGACACTTTGAGATCCCCACGATGGCAATTCGTCGATGATCTCAACCATCTGATCAATGGCCTCTAATATGGACTGTCGAGATCATTTGTACAAACATAGGCAACCAACCATTCAATCCATATATTTGATAGCTCATCATGGATTGCTTATGATTCTAAAAGAATCACTTCTGTTAGGCAATCTTTACCATAGGAGTATGGAAAAGGATGACCAAAAAAATTGAATCTAGGTGGATTTTTATAGTGCTAGAAGGGCATTGGAACTTTTCTTGTAGTTCAATATAAAGGAAACGACCAAATTGTTGTTACCTGATTTTTAAATGGCACCAAGGAGAGAAAACAGATAGAACAGTGGAATTTCAGGTGTAGTAAATTAAGAGAACTTACCTGATTAGCAGCATCTTTGGCGTATCTAAATAAAAAACAGCAGGCCTGGAAATTGGTCTGTTCAAGAGTACTTGAAATTAAAAAATAGACTTTAAGAGAAAATAAGGGCTCAAGGATAAAGTCCTTCAAACAAAAAGTAGATGCCTAATAATCAAAACCATCCAGGCTTCTTCCATTTGAGACATGTCACTCATGGAAACAAGCTTGGATGCAGTACAAAAAAAGTTTCAATTGGCAAAATATCAAATTCAAAAGTCAGGGCCAATCACTCATTCCAGACAAACATTTTGCTTCTTATTAAATGTGAAATCCAACAGTTAGGATTCACCCATTCTGGGATATTTCTTGGGTGTCTCAATTCCAAGTGGGGCCATCAGCTCAATGTTATGGATTGCTGAACCATGGGCCATGCAGCAAGAAATAGTCATGTACTGTTGTGCAGGATATAATTCCTCTATTCTGCATTGGAGGCATGAGCAAGGATCGAATGCACAAGGGGATATAACAGAGCAGAGGCTTACCTAGTTGATCTTTTCATCCGAAGGACCATGAATCCAATGTGCCCTCCAAACAATCGAAGGCGATAGAAGACATTCCGTCTTCCATCCCGATGATTTTCAGGGTACAACCCATCCACTGTAGGGCCTAAAAAATTGGTCTTCATCCCATACATGTGTAACACATGTCCAAAGATCAAATGCTTGATAAATAATTTAGATATAACTAACAGCATGGATCCTTTCTCTTTCTTAATCATTGCTAAACAGGAAAATAAAGATGGCAATGCAAATGGGAATTCAACTCACATCGGAGTTAATTGGATCATGGGAATTTCTAGAAGCCGCACCCTTATCAGAATAAGCATTTTCCAAGCCAATACAAAATGGTGACCAAGCCTGCAAACAAAAAGCAGAACACAAGTAGTAATCTTGACTACTTGGAACCAAAGATTAGTGGGTCCCACCACTTGGAACATTAGAGATTAGAGACCACCGTTGAAACCTGGTGGGGCCCAACGTGATGTTTTGGGCCACCCCACCCACCCATTGGGTCACGTGAACCTGGCATGGGTGAGCCCCATTTGTAACCTCCCTGGACAATCACCGTAATGCATATGTTCTACTAACCACCTGTTTTTCTAGCTTCACGTGATGTGTTCGAAAAATCCTCTCCGTCCTCGGGAACGGTCTTGATTGAGAAAGCGGATTGCCTACTGCTCAGTAGCCAGTAGTTACTAGACGGTGCCCTATGGCCCCCACAATGATGTAAGTGTTTTATCCACTCCATTCATCCATTTTTTCAGATCATTTTATGGCCAAAAACCAAAAATGAGGACCATCCAAATCTCATATAGACCACACAATAGGAAACAATGGTGATTGAACACCCACCATTAAAAACTTCTTGGGGCCACAAAATTTTGGTTATAGTCAGGTCTCTGTGACCTAATCAACAGGTTGGATGGAAAATAAACATTACAATGGGCCCTAGGAAGTTTTTAATGGTGGGCATTCAATCACCACTATTTTCGTGTGGTGTGGACACTTGAGATTTGGATCTGCCTGGTTTTTGGGCTCATGCCCAAAAATGATAAGGAAAATAGATGGACATAGTAGTATTTCCTGCACAAAGAACGCAAAAAACAAAGCAACCATCTTTGATTTTTTACCTTCATTACAGTTTCTTCCTTCCACATATCAAATCCCTTGAAGAAGTACCTAATACATACATACAAAAAAATCAATTGTACTGTCATGGCTCTCAGGCAAAGATTCTCCTTGTACTGTCAGAATCTTTGGTGCTTCCAACCTCAGAATCGAACAGTGCCTTCTCGACTTGCCATTAGCTAACATGTTTGGAGCTGAAGCATGACACGGAATAGAACAGTTGTGCCTTTTAGAGTCAGCAGTTTGATTAAGCTATCACAAACAACTAATGTCGGAGACAATTCATGCATTCTAATTAGCACCAGATGTCAGCTTTGTGAAACATGGTTTTTTTAGTTGCTTTTTTTTATTGCATAGAAAGATCCTAAAAGCCAACAATAAGGGGGGGGGGGGGGGGAAGGACAGAAAAAAAAAAAAAAAACAACTCTCATGGCATCAATAGATAGAAGCATTCAAACATGGTAGAATTGTTGGACACAAAAATTAAGCCGCACCATTGATTACATAAACAGTGTCCATAGCTCATGCATATGGTTACTAAAAATGAGTCAAACCGGCTCATGCATGCAGTTGTACTATTACATATGTAGCTAACAGACATGGTACTCATGCATGGCTTTAGTTACAGATAAATTACCTATGGGAACAAATTTTGTTATTGGAATCTTGTGATTTACGGTTCCTATACAATGATTCAAGTTGATCCCCATGGGAAATGATTCACCATCTAACTCGGTCCCCTTTGATAAATTAGTGAAAGAATCATCCAATCCACTAAAAAATGATTCACCATCTAACTCAATCCTCAACAAGATATTTCTTATGATGAAGACAGGCCCATCAAAATAAAACAACTCTCCACTTATCCAAATTAATCTAAATACATGAAGGCATAGACTGAAAACTAACCTGTTGACCAAAGGTGTAATTGGGGATCATTGAACCACACCAAGATACGAGTCATTTTCTACCAAAATAAATGTACAAATAAGCCCAATTCAAATTAATGAAAGCAAAAAAAAAAAAAAAAAAAAAAAAAGTCAACGAACTGTCAACCTGAAACATATTCGAACAGCCTTGGGTCAGCTTTGATGGGAGTAAGGCCCAACCTATGGGCTAGGACTTCATCTTGGACCACGATGTGTTGTTTGCAACAAGGACCTTTTCAATACCAATTGTAGGAAGCTGCATGCGGAGGAGACCATGACTAAAATTAATAAATAAAAAAGTAATTGTCTACATCAACCATTCAATGCAACAAAAAACGACTGAACCAACCATTTCAAAAGATGGTTATAAACAAAAAGGAAAAGTAAAGGCATATATAATGCTAACTAGATGATGCAACATCGCAACATTAAGCACATAAGAGGACAACGGAGACTCTGTGAGAGACTGATGAAAATGAACAATTTCGAACATGAAAAAGAGATCCAACTGAGAACAGTTGAACCTAGAATGGAAGACAATTCTAGAAGACTGATTTGCTAAGAAAAAATGACAGGTGTGTTGTGTCCAACTCACAAGAGAGATAAGAATGGGACCTTCTTACTCTTATCTCATTTGTGATTTGTAGCATCAAAAGTGGAAATGGCAGCCTGCATAAAGGTTGGCTACGTTTTCCACTCTGCCTCAAACGACGAGTATTGCCTGTCGAAATGTCCTCACACTGAATTGAAATAACCATGACAGAGTAGTGCAAGCAAACACCAATTCACTGAAAACATATGATAGAGAATCCCTCCTGAATGGGGATTCAAATTGGTAGGTATGACTGATTAATGAGTCCATAGCCTTAAAAAAATGAACAGCTCCATAGTCTTCAAAATAATAACTTCTTATATAGTACCCATTTGGGAATGAGATCTTGCCAAATCAGGCAGGCCCCGTATCCTCCAAATCAGATTCTGTCACACAAAGGAAGTTTCCCAGGCAGGCCCCGTATCCTCCAAATCAGATTCTGTCACACAAAGGAAGTTTCCCTGCATAATCACAGTTATTTTAAGTTGGAAAAAGAAACTAAATGATTGAAAATTGTGATTGAAAGGAGAAAAGAATTGGCAGCACCTTCGAATCTGACATGAAGGGCATGGGTCATCAAAATCGAGATTAGAGCTTAATCCTAATTCTGCAAGATCCCTATCCAGAAGGACTTTCAATTTCATGTGGAAAAAAAAAAAAAAAAAACTAACAATGGTCACCATGAAAAACAAAATTAACTTAAGTGAGAACCCCAAAAAAACAAAAAAAACAACAAAAAAAAAAAAAAAAAAAAAAAATCACCAACAATGATCACCGCACAAAAGGAAGAATATAAATAAGTAAACTTTAATATCCAAAGATTCCAAACATCAGCCCAAGTAAACTTTAGGCTGTAAGTCATTTACAGCCTGTCCTGTATGGTTCTAAGTTGTAAATGATTTACAGGTAAAGGATCTCCTGTGTTTGGATAGCCTGTAAATTGTTTAAGTCATGTAAATGGAGAGCCAATCTTTCCATTTATAATCGTTAGGCTGTAAGTGGAGGGCCTGTAAATGAAATATGAACTTTTTGCATGTAAATGAAATGAGGGTAAATGCTGTAAATTATTTACAGCCTAAAAATGATTTACAGGCAAAAAAGGCCATCCAAATACAGAGTGTAAATGTAATCATTTACAACTTGGCCCATTTACAGGCATCCAAATGAACCCCTAGGCTATGTTTGGACACCTAATGAATTGAATTTTGTTAGGTTTACGATCATGGAGGAATGACAAAAAAAAAAAAAAAAACTAACTATTCTCTATTCTTACTAGCATTCTTAACAAGAAAGTAGCCCTTGAATTGGCAGTTGAATCTTGTTCAGGTCAAAATCGAAAATAACACAATTGCAATTTGGAGCCCAGATCTAGCATAAATGCCAAGGAAGGTATTTGTAATTTGATCATTCCCTGCTTCCTAACTTGGACAGCAAAACCAAGAAAAACACAAACAATATCACCGTTGTTTCATGACGTAGTTTCACAAAGATTGCATCAGATCTAGCAGTTTAAGACATGAAATTCTGAAGGAAAAAAAAAAAAAAAAACTAATACAGATACTAAAAGAAGTCAGATTTAAAAGATTGGTTGGACACATGAAATATGTAGGCATTGAGATATCATACACATGAAAAAAATTTAACTCAAGTTAAACTGACTAAATTGTGAGTCCCACTGTTATTGAGTCACTCAGAGATCGGTTGGACAATTACCTTTAAAAAAAAAAAAAAGATTGGTTGAACAATCCTAACTTCTAATCCATGGACACTTTTGAAACTGGACATCGTTCAGGTTAATTGGCTAAAAAAACATTATTATGACGTGGAATAAACACAATACCATTGGAGTTCAATAGTTTCAAAAGTAAGAGATTTTCTAAGCTCTCTTGAAAGTTAAGCTCTATATAAAGTATAATATCCGCAAACACTCCAGAAGTATTAGAGGCTCCAATAGTGTTGTTTCTTCTCTCAATTTCCATCCAACAAGCAAGTATCAGAGGCCCCAACAACATTATTTCTTCTCTCAATTTGCACCTAACAAGCAAAGACAATACATATTCATAGACAATGTTGAAGCAGTTTCTTACTAAAAAATTGTAGTAGGAGCACTTGTTGAAGATACACAGGTGATCATGAGTGAGTGATCGTAGTCGCGATGTTAGTTTCACAGACATTAGGAGCATGAAAGGGCAAGGAAAAATAATTTAAGAGGAAGAAAAAAATTACCTTAATTCAACAAAATGAGCAATTTATTTAGGAAGAATTTGAGTGCACACATGTAAGAAATTTATGCAGCAAGGTGACACTATCGAAGTTAGATTGGTTATGGTCTTAATTCAAACTTGTAATTAAAAATATTTCTTTATTTGATTTTACCGCACCATTAGTGAGGAGAGATGACGAAATGGAGGTTAAGATTTCGAGAGTCTTGAGGTGTGAGGATATTAAACTTTCCTAGACACTCTTAAGGCCTTTTACTATCTGTAAACTTTTATTTCATTTTTTTTTTCACTTCTTCATACTCCCTCCTGTATTATATAATCATTTTTGCCAATAGCCGAAGATTTCAAAAGGCTCACTTCACACTAAAGCATTGAATTGCAATGGTAACGACATGCCCCTACTCGAGATTATGGCGAGCAAGCTCTTACACTTTTTTCTCCTCTACTTTTTTTTTATATATAATCCTTTTTGCCAATAGACGAAGATTCCAGAAAGCTCACTTCGCAGTAAAGCACTGAACCGAAATGGTAACGACATGGGGAATGCATATTTCAGATTACGGCAAGCAAGCTCTTACATTTTTATTTTATTTTTTCTTCTCTCTCTCTCTCTCTTCTCTATATTATATATATATATATATATATATATATATATATATATATATATATATATATATATATATATATAATCCTTTTTGCCAATAGCCGAAGATTCCAAAAGGTTCACTCATACTAATTCAATGATCGCAATGGTAACGACATTGGACTCAAGCCCCAAATTGCAAAATCTCCTCGTTCTTATTTCCATTTCGTTATAACAACTACCTTGGTCGCACTTTCAGAAAGTGAAACCCACCACATCTTTGAGAAGAATGTTTAGCTCAACTGATCCCAGTCGAAATATCGATATCGCGCAATGTATCACAGCCTTAGGATACAGATACATATCGGTTATCGCGCGGGATATATCGTTTGTATTGCATAATTTATTGCACTTTTTGGGAAACATGGGGAAACATTGGGAAAATGATTGAATTTTTCAATGAAAATTCAGGTATTGTTAAAAAAGATCTTAATACACAGTTTTAAAGCATAACATCTAAAAAAAGTGCACACAATAGGTTTCCTTTGTATAGGGTCCTAAGTTATTCATTGTCTGATTAAAGTAAACTAAGGCAAATATATTCAAATATAATGCATAACATTTATAAATGTATTAAGACATGTACATCCACACCATCCGTCTTGCCACCTCAATATACGACACCATCCCAAAAATGAAGCAGATCCAATTATCTAGTGGATCATGCCATAGGAAACAATATTGTTTGAAGGCCCTACCATTAAAAGCTTCTTAGGGCTCACCTTAATGTTTTGTAGTTACCATCCAATCTGTTGATAAGTTCACATAAGCTTGGATGAAAGAAAAAAAAAAAAAAAAAATATAATTGATCTAGAACTTTTGTGGCATTTTAAAAGTCAATCACCACTTTTTCCTTTGGTATGGTCCACTTGATAATTGGATGTGCTCTATTTTTTGGATAATACACTAAAATGATTTGGAAAAACGGACTCACCCGCACCGTCTTGGGTGAGTCCGGATCTCACCTAAACATCTTTACTTCTTTTTTTTTTTAAAGGTCTTGGCTAAAAAAATGAGACATGTGGGCCCCATGCATTATATCCACGCTGTCCATTCATATTTTTCAGATAATTTTAAAGCCTGAGCCAAAAAATGGGGCAAATCCAAAGATATTGTGGACCACATCATGGGAAATAGTGGGAATGGGAATAATGACGCCACTATTGAAACCATTGTTTTCTTTGGTGTGGTCCACTTGAGCTTTGGCTCTGCCCCATTTTTAGGTGCATAGGCTAAAATGATATGAAGAAATGAATGGGAGGAGTGGATATAGCACATACATTAGTGTGGAGCCCACGGAGTTCCTGTAATAAAATAATGTTGAGATGTGTTGGTAATTCCAGATTTTTCCACACAAATTGTACTAAATTTGAGCAGCCAACCAAGCCCATGAAAAGAGTAGAATATGCACTGCCATTTATGCTTTCATGAAAACGGTATCTAATGATTGGCAAGATATTTTGTGGCTTAGCAGTGTAAGTTGGGATTTGGCAAAATCCATGTCCTACATGGATTTCAGGAACCTGCTATTAGGCTTAAAATCTGAATTTTGAAATTCAGATTTGCGTAATCTGAATAGGATTACATTGAAATCAGGTCTAATAAAATTTGAATTCTTCAAGATCCTACAGAAAATAGATTGTCAAAGACAGCCAACAGAATATTCAGATCGGGTGTAAGACAGATTTTTCCACACAAATTGTACTAAATTCGAGCAGCCAACCTATCCTGCGGAAAGAGTAGAACATGCACTACCATTTATGATTTTCATGAAACAGAGTCTATAAATGATTAGCAAGATAATTTGTCATGAAAATGGAGTCTTTACTTCTAGTTTTGTCAAGTCACTTCTAATTTAAAACCTACAGCATCAGAAAGAAGAGCAGCCATTGATATAAAGACGCATACTTTTTTTTTGAACAATGTCGGATGTCTTTGTGCCAAAGGAGATGGCCCACTTGTTTTCATAGGTTTACCATTCCAACTTTCTCTAGTGTTCGGTAGCATCCTCCGAAGACCCCGGCGAAGAATTCAGCCTGCTAGGCTTCAGCATAACATGCAATGATTTGAAAGAACAATCTTTCTAGGAGGTACATTGTGTTTGCGAAGTCTAATTTGCCATAATGTGTGTGGTATCATTTAATGCACCCAGCCCAAGAACCAAGGCCATACACTCAGTGACCCTAGATTGGAGGATTTCCAAAAACTCTACCAATTTTATACCCACCATACATCAATTCAAAAGGCCCAAGTCATGGACCTCAATTTAAATGGAACATACCCCAAAATCAGATTGACTGGGGACATGCAAAACCTCATAGAACTGTTTGTTAAACTTGGACCGTGTTCAGACTCACTTTTGGATGAATAAGGCACACGTTTTGAATGGTCTAGATTATGGTGGTTGTGCACATTATCATGGAGCATCACACTCTGCCTTCATAAAAAAATAGCTTCTCCTATACACAAAAGTTACACCTGTACAACCTCTTACAACTTGGAACTGGTTGATACCCATGAGAGAGATTGAGAACAGGTTATGTTATTGAAGCAGGTCGACATTTTTTTATTCCCAGGCTGTGGAATAGTTGTGGCATAGTGTGATAAATAGGCGCACATTAACTACTCGATTAATGGATATGCAGCGTATCAAATTACTCAAGTTTGTCCTTGTAGAGAAGCATTTTCGTCATTTACAACAACAACAACCATCAAAAAAAAAAAACAGCCATTTCAACTAGTATTCATTACAGAAACTTTTCATCAGAATTCTGAAAAACTGAAACAGTTATCCCATATTCTAATAAAGAATTCATGACTCTAAACTTAAAAAGATGCTACCAAAAAAATGCATAAAGTAACTAGCAGCCAAAAAGTAAGCTGAATAGTTCCTCAAGAAAATCTATTTCTGATTCAGATAAGCCTCTCCTATAAAAGAAGAGGTTCAACAAATGAAACCAAGGAAATACTGTCAAATACAAAGATGATAGGGGAATACAGCCAAACTGCATTGGATCTGCAGAATATTACCAAATGGCCATTTTCATTGTGTTGGAAACATCCACATTGGTTGTAAATATCAAAATAACTTATTAGCTAAGATCTGAAAACATAATCCTCCACTAGTATTTGCAAGTTTGAGGTAGTCAACAAGACTTGTGAAAAGAAAATCTATCCATGTCTACTTGACAGAGAACATCTTCACTGTCCTTGTGCATTTTGGACAAAATAAACTACTCAGTAGGGCAGGATAATAAAAGTTGCATAAAAATCAACCACTTAGGTTAATCTTAAAAGTTTCAATTCGAAGCAGACTGACCATAAACTGAAAATAAAATCAGTTTACCCAAAACAGAATATATATTAGTTACCATCATTGTGTGAGAACAGAATCAGCATATTAGATCACCACAATTCATACAGCTAAGAGCTTAAACAATTCATACTACTATAATAAATTTCATTATGCAATTCCGATTGAGGCAAAACAAATTCCTAGTATCAGATACATCATCCTTATGAGATAAAACCTTTATGGCAATACAAAATGCCCCGTATCGTATGAGCACCATATTATTATGCACATAGAAACAGAAGATTTATGGCAAGACTTGGAAGCATTTGGATTCAGCTATACAAACAAGCATCGTTGAAAGGCAGCACCCACACCAATTTCACCTTTTCCTCGAGAATCCAACCAACCGCCTTATTTTCCGACACCACCTCATCCTAAAAACCTTGCAACAACTGTTAGAAAACCTCTCATGTTGCAGCATAGTTCAGAAATCTGAAAACTCAACTGACTCATTGTTCAGCCATTGTCCAATCATGTACCCAACTCAATAACTAGATCCAAAGACCTAATGGGTACCAAAACTCGAGTGGATCCAAGTCTTCAATGCTATAGCAGCTCCGGGAGAACCAAACCCGGTTAGCTAAGCCCAAGTATGGGCACTAGGAACTGACCCAAACCCAACCCATCTACAGCCATATCAACAAACTTTTCCAAGAGGTTTGCTAAGGCCAAGCACGTGTAAGGCAATGTTGTCTACTAGGCATCACATGTGTAGACCAATGGGATATAAAAGTTGTCCATCATTTATGTCCGATTGTCAAGATACTCTCACTAAATTTTAAATAGTAGGTTCCCCCAGGGTATTTGGGTTTACCTAGTAAATCTGACCCGATTTTAATGGGTATCGGTCTTGTTTATTGAGCAGATTACTAAATCAGGTCAGGTTCACATCTCACATTTTCGGAACCTGGGATTCCTTTCAAATCCATTTAGGAATTGAAACATTACCAAAATGTGCTATTTTGAAAAAGGTTTAAACATTCTTGAGCCCTCCAGATCAGTACAGTGAGACAATCGCCTGTTAGTGAAATAAGGAGTGCATCTGATTACGTTGGGTCAGGTTTACTGACGCCCATACCCGACCCATTTAAGAATCCAATTGTTGTTTAACAACTAGACCCAAACAATATATATATATATATATATATATATATATATATATATATATATATATATATATATATATATATCATGTTTATCTTTATTCATTGTCAGCCAGTCACTTTGAGAATACAAGTTTAGATTGGAATTTAAGGAGCAAAGACTTTGATGTATTGATTTTATTTCAGAGTATATAGTCTTATGGTATTCTTCTTATCAATTTATTTCTTAATTGTTCAAAATTTTCTAGTGTTTGATTCTAGCGCAGAATCCTTTTGTCAATGATGCATAAAATTTGTCTATTTTAAATGATGCCTCAATATTTTCAGCTAGAGAAACATTTTGTTATGAGTAACTTCCTAATCCAAGTAGTGTCCTTATCTGAGCCTAACTTCATCTTCTGATAAGAGTCTGACCGTTCTTATTTGTCTTAATCCTAATTAAGGATCGACCATTATTACTTTGATTCCATGGCTAATCAACCCATGTGAAAAGTGGTATGTGATTTTGCTTATTGAAGATAGTCCAATAAAAGGGAAGCCGTGTGCACACTCATGGGAACTTACCCTAATCCTTTCGTCAATGAGGGTTAAGATTTCAGGACTCTCTCTCTCTCTCTCTCTCTCTCTCTCTCTCTCTCTCTCTCTCTCTCTATATATATATATATATATATATATATATATATATATATATAACTTTCTTTAAGGCGAAACTATTCCCTACAGATGCACGCAATCACCCGCCAACTACGTGCATCGGGTAATCCACGGGGAGGGGAATCAAACTCGTGTCTGTGGGGAGCAAACCCATGACCAAAGTCGTGTCTGTGGGGAATCAAACTCGTGCCTGTGGGGAGCAAACCCATGACCAAAGTCGTTCACCTTGACGGGTAATCCACGAGGGGAATCGAACTCATATATGTGGAGAGCAAACCCATGACAGTTCACCAAAACTCATGATAGATAATCCACGAGGAGGAGAATCAAACTCGTGTCTATGGGGAGAAAACCCATGACCAAAGTCGTTCGCCAAAACTCACGATGGGTAATCCACGAGGAGGGGAATCGAACTCATGTCTGTGGGGAGCAAACACACGACCAAAGTTGTTCGCCCAAACTCATGACAGGTAATCCATGGGAGAGGAATCGAACTCAAGTTTGTGGGGAGCAAACCCACAACCAAAGTCGTTTGCCCAAACTCTTGACAGGTAATCCACACGAGGGGAATCGAACTAGTGTCTATGGGGAGCAAACCCACGACCAAAGCCGTTTGCCCTAACTCGTTATAGGTAATCCCCACAAGGAGGGGAATCGAACTGGTGTCTGTGGAGAGCAAACTTATGACCAAAGTCGTTTGCCCAAACTCGTGACAGGTAATCCACCAAGGGAGGGGAAATCGAACTCATGTTTATGGGGAGCAAACCCACGACCAAAGTCGTTCGCCCAAACTCGTGACGGGTTTTGGGAAGTAAAACCTCACACCTTTTGTATCCTTAGATCTAATTAAAAGGTGAAGAAAAAAAAAAAAAAAAAGGATTAGGATACGCTCATCCTCGAGTATGGATTTGACTATCCTTCTATTGGAAGTAAATGATATTGCATTCAGTGAAGTTGTGTATTGTGTGTTTAGGGTGTAATTAGCTATATGTGTAAACTATCAAACCTTACTAAGATTAAGAGTTTCCTAAAACAAGAAAGACCCTTAGCATGAAGATTAGTTTGCCTCGAACAAAAATACCATTCATAAGTGGTATTTTCAAATAATCTATTTTTAAGAGATCATAAGTAAATCTATACATGGACTTTCAGTGATTGATAAAGGTCATTCCAACCAAAAATTTGAGGCATTATTTAGTTTTCACCTACTTGGAAATCTTGCTCAAGAACCATCTTTTGTTTAGATTCTTTCTTTTTTTTTCTTCTTCTACTTCTTCTTCTTCTTCTTTTGTTCTTCTTCACCTAAGCTTGTATGGAGAGCATTGAGAAAGTAGTTCCACACCTTTCAAGCAATCATGCAGTCAATGAAGAGGTGATCAATTGACTTCGCATCTCCCATACACATTATACATATGTTAGAAAGGATAAGGGATCTTATTTGCAAATTATTGATTGTCACACCCTCTTCTTCTCACAAGTCAAGTGAATGCTACCACCCTTTGTGGAGCTCTATATGACCATACGAAGAGATATGGGTGACCAATGTACTGACCTATGTACTCAACTGTCACAAATGGGTGAAAATACAATCACAGTTCCACTAAGGGTTGTATCACACCGACTATTTGGATCACTAACAAGGGCCTTAGCATATTCATGGTTTGACAGTAGTGGCATATCAATCCTACAAACACAAGCTAAAAACAACCTCAAGAATACGAGAGTGTCTGTATCAGTAAAATAGCCCAAATTACGTGAAGGGTTTGGATCACTTTGCTTGGTTGTTTAAACATGGGCCTTTGCATATCAAATGATTTGGATCACTGAAAACGACCTCAATAATATGAAGCAGGTGGATCACTAAAATGGACCAAATTATATAAAGGGTGTGGATTACTAAAATGGCCCAAATTATATAAAGGGTGTGGATAACTAAAATGGCCCAAATTACGTGAAGGGTTTGCATCACTATGCTTGGTTGTTTAAACAAGGGCCTTTGCATATCAATTGATTTGGATCACTGAAAACGACCTCAATAATATGAAGCGTATGGATCGCTAAAATGGGCCAAATTATATAAAGGGTGTGGATCACTAAAATGACCCAAATTATACAAAGGGTGTGGATCACTAAAATGGCCCAAATTACATTAAGGGTCCTACAAAATTAAATTGTGTTTAGAACTGAAGAGGTTCCTACAAAATTAACGATGTGGATCACCGAGAAACAACCTCAAATATTACTTAATTGATGGATCAACTTAACATATCCATTGGGATGGGTCATGGAAAGAGGTTCAATCATATGATGACTTTAGATCACTAACACCAACACGAATCATATGATGCATTTGGATCGCTGAATGGGGCGAATCATAGAAGAAGTTCAAATCCGTTAAAATGGCCCAAGCATGTCAAAGGTTTGGATCATTAGAAATGGGCGAAATCATATGGACAGTTTCGATCTTTTGTAAAGTTGAAGAGGGTCCTACAAAATTTAGGGAATGGATCAACTTAACATAAACATTGGGATGGGTCATGGAAAGGGGCTTCAATCATATGATGAGTTTAGATCACTAATCATATGAACAATTTGGATCCTAAATCAAAGCATATGATGTTTTTATCCATTTGGCCCATTGGTTTGATGACTAGAAATGGGCCAAATCATATGAGAAGTTGTAAAAAGAATCATTGTTTTGAATTGCCCAAAGAGGGTCCTACAAAATTAATGATTTGGATCATCGATCCATTAAAATAGATGCAACTTAACATAAACATTGTGGGTCAAAAGGTTTCATATGGACCACTAGAAATTGACCAAATCATATGATGCTTTGGATTGTTGATCATATGTAAAGTTGAATCATTTGTCCTACCAAAATTTAGATCCATTAAAATGGCACGCAGGATAAACCACTAACCAAATCATAGCATTGATCATGGATAATGAAAAATTTAGGGCAAGGATAAACTTCATCATGGATAATGAAAAGCTGACTTCAATATAATGAGTTTGGATCATGAAAAGTAGCTTCAATCGTATGATTAGTTTGGATCGCGAATGAGCCGAATCATATAAACAATTTTGATCCACTAAATGGCCCAAGCATTTCAATGTTTTTTATCCATCGAAATGGCCCATTTCAAAGGTTTGGATAATTAGAAATGTGCCAAATCATATGAACTTAGATTGTTGTAAAAAGAAACCTAATAGTTTGAATTGTTTAAAGAACCGAAGAGGGTCCAACAAAATTAACGATGTGTATCACTGAGAATGAACCTCAAATATTATGAATAGATGGATCAACTTAACATATCCATTGGAATGGGTCAAGGAAAGAGGTTTCAATCATATGATAAGTTTAGATCACTAATATCAACGCAAATCATAAGATGAATTTGGATCGCTAAATGGGCCAAAACATGTAAGAAATTCAAATCAACTGAGATGGCCCAAGCATGTCAAAGGTTTGGATCACTACAAATGGGCCGAATCATATGAACAGTTTGATTGTTTGTAAAGCTAAAGAGGGTCCTACAAAATTTAGCGCATGGATCAACCATATCCATTGCCATGGATCATGTAAAACAACTTCAATGATCTGATGAGTTTGGATCATTAAAAGCAGCATCAATTGTATAATGAGTTTGGATCGCTGAATGAGCCGAATCATATCAACAATACGGATCCACTGAATGGCCCAAGCATGTCAATGTTTTTTATCCATCGAAATGGCTCATTTAAAAGGTTTGGATCACTAGAAATGGGTCAAATGATATGGATTTGGATCGTTGTAAAAAGAAACCTAATTGTTTGAATTGTGTATAGAACTGAAGAGGAACCTACAAAATTAACAATGTGGATCATTGAGAACAAACCTCAAATAATATGAATTGATGGATCAACTGAACATATCCATTAGGATGGTTCGTCGAAAGAGGCTTCAATCATATGAAGAGTTTAGATCATTAATAGCAGCATGAATCATAAGATGCATTTGGATCGCTGAATGGGCTGAATCATCAAAGGTTTGGATCACTATAAATGGGCCAAATCATATGAACTGTTTGGATAATTTGTAAAGCTGAGGAGTGTCATACAAAATTTAGGGCATGGATCAACTTAGCATATCCATTGCCATGGATCATGAAAAGCAACTTCAATCGTATGATTAGGTGGGATCGCGAATGACCCGAATCATATCAACAATTTCGATCCACTGAATGGACCAAGCATGTCAATGTTTTTTATCTATCGAAATGGCCCATTTCAAAGGTTTGGATCATTAGAAATGAGCCAAATCATATGAATTTAGATTGTTGTAAAAAGAAACTTGATTGTTTGAATTGTGTAAAGAACTAAAGAGGGTCCTACAAATTAACGATGTGTATCATTGAGAACTAACCTCAAATATTATGAATAGATGGATCAACTTAACATATCCATTGGGATGGGTCAAGGAAAGAGGTTTCAATCATATGATGAGTTTAGATCACTAATATCAGCGCGAATCATAAGATGCATTTGGATCGCTGAATGGTCCAAAACATATAAGAAATTCAAATAAATTGAAATGGCCTAAGCATGTCAAAGGTTTGGATCACTACAAATGGGCCAAATCATATGAACAGTTTGGATCGTTTGTAAAGCTTAAGAGGGTCCTACAAAATTTAGCAAATGGATCCACTTAGCATATCCATTGCCATGGATCATGAAAAGCAGCTTCAATCATTTGATGAGTTTGGATCATTATAAGCAGCATCAATTGTATAATGAGATTGGATCGCCGAATGAGCCGAATCATATCAACAATTCGGATCCACTGAATGGCCTAAGCATGTCAATGTTTTTTATCCATCGAAATGGCCCATTTCAAAGGTTTGGATCACTAGAAATGGGCCAAATGATATGAATTTGGATCGTTATAAAAAGAAACCTGATTGCCTGAATTGTGTATAGAACTGAAGAAGGTCCTACAAAATTAACGATGTGCATCACTGAGATCCAACCTCAAATATTACGAATAGATGGATCAACGTAACATATTTATTGGGATGGGTCAAGGAAAGAGGTTTCAATCATATGATGAGTTTAGATCACTAATATCAGCTCGAATCATAAGATGCATTTGGATCGCTGAATGGTCCAATACATATAAGAAATTCAAATCAACTGAAATGGCCCAAGCATGTCAAAGGTTTGGATCATTTGTATCGGTTTGTATCGTTGATACGTTCCATAGAAATGAAGTCCAAGATAATATTAATTGAATTCAACAGCATTTCAATGTCAATAACATCGGAATGTATCAAATTCATATTGAAATGAACAATGATGAACTCATACAATTACAAAATGTATCTGAAACTTGACACTGAAACTTGACAAGAAGCACAAGCGCTCCTCCTATACAGTACAATTTGCAACAGGAGCTCATCTGCTTATCATATTCTAGAAAGAATTTGATGAAGATAACAAAGTCAAAACAGTAAGGAAATGGAAGATTTCAATTTGTAGAGCAGCACAACAACTAGAAAGTTGGCACAACTCCAGGAAGAAAACTAGGAAAAAAAACAGCTGGGAAGCCAGATAAATCTAAGATCTACAAGGTTAATTAAAAATAGACCAGTCCTGTCATGCTACAGCTAGCTATCCACAACCGCTACTAAATGTAAAATTCTCCGAATTGAAGATGAATCACATCCATCTCCAATGAGGATCGGTTTCTGCTAGCAGGGGGAGTGGGAAGCAGAAAGTGCAAGCTCCTAAAAAACAACACATAACAGATCTTTCACTATTTTCCTAATCTGCACTCCAGATCAAAATTTAACATTACACAGTTCATGAACCAGGTATTTATCCTAACAAAAACAATAGCTTCCTATGAAGAAAATAAAAAAACACTGTAACAAGCAGAAATAAAAAAAAAAATCAAATATCAAATATCAAAAAAGCAGGTTTGTCATAGAATTGGGAGGTTGGGTTTCTTGAGAGAGATGGAAACAAAAGAATGATGTATTGGATATTTGGATGGAGTGAAATACCAGGAGCTGCTGCCCTTCAACTGATGAACATGGGCATCAACCTTTTTGAAATCTACAGGCTGCTGATCTCTTCAAGAAAAGAAAAACATAGAAAAAGTTAGAATATTCAGATCAGGGATTTGAATTTCGAAAACCCTAAAGACAACTATTCGAATTAGGAATTTCAATTCCCACATCCAGAATTAGGGATTTCGAATTCGAATCCCCAAATTCAGATATCAATTAGGGATTTTTTTAAATTCGGAATCCCCAAAATTTTGTAATTAGGGCTTTCAGATTTGAATCCCCAAATTAAGAAAATTAGGGTTTTCAGATTCGAATACCCCAAAATCCAGATTTTCATATTAGGGATTTGGATTCGAAACCCTAAATTAAGAGTTTCAGATTAAGGAATTTGGATTTGAAACCCTAATTACAGAAACCCATATTAGGGATTTTAAAAATCCTAAATCCAGTTTTTCAGATTGGGGATTTCCGATTCGAATCCCGTATCAGAAATTAGGGATTTCCATTCCGTAACCCCCGGATTCAGTAAATATTGGGGATTTTGATCCCATCGGACCTCATCAATCTAGTCTCTTACCTTGACCTGATGGATCGGCGGCCATTGACGAACCGCGTCACAGCTAGACGAAGATGATGGCTCACCACCATCTTTCTTCCTCTTTCCGAAGCCATTACCAGCGTCTCGAGCTTTCACGTTCACCAATGGCAGCCGCGGCCACCACTGTTTCCGACGCCGTTTACAGTGCCGTGTTGCTGTGACTGCAAGAAATCCTGCAGATAAGAGGAGCTTGATCTCTCCTTGTCGCGCCGCTCGGACTGCCTGATCGGCTCTGTCGTTCTCTCTCTCTCTCCTACGGTGAGAAATTTCGGATATGGGCTCGGGTAGAGTCTAGGGCGTTCTGCCCTGTTGAGATTCTGAGATGCAAAAGGTCGGGATTTCTCCCATCTTATTTATCGGGTAATCGGACCCGATTTTAGTCTATTCGGGTCCACCTCATGGATCCGTGAATTGGGATATGATTCTATTAGGGCCTCAGCTGGATAAGGCCCAGTTGCATCTGGGCCTTGTATCTGGTCTCCGTTTGGGATGAATAGGCGCACTATTTATTAGATCGCCGTATTTAATTTATAAGCATATAGTTTTGGTACATTTAGATGAACAGTGAAGTAGATGAACCTATCATCCTATGTAACGGATCTTTTGTATCCATTTGACACTGATATAAGCATCCCATTAACCACTTAAAATTGTTCTAGACCATGCTTATGCTGCTCATTATAAATTATGTTGATCTCATGAAGAGTCCTGTTTCGGCCCTATTATAGGCCCATCACTCATCCTTAAGAGTTTATATGGACCATTGGAGCATATCGTATGAAACCTATCCGCATGTTTCACTTTAAGGTTCGTATATTTTTCAATGATCAATACCGACCATCTTATGGGCCGCATCGGACTGATTAAGATATAATCCAAAGAGAGACAGGATTATAATAGCAATCTTAAAGTCTATATTTGTAGTTTTGGATTCAATTGTGTTAGCCACCATAGTGACCTCAATCGATGAAAAATATTACAAGTACAGACTTGTAACATTGGGATAAGTAGATAGCATACAGTTGCGTTCACGTTTTCATGCGTACGGTAATAAAAACACAGATGATTACCGTTTGGCAGTCAAGTGAACGGGTGAAGTAAATGGTGCTGGTAATGTAAAGCTGAAAGACTCATCTCACCCACAGGTGTTGAGTGTCTCAGATTTACATGACTTACATCACTTAGCTTCATGTTCAGGAGAATCACTAACATGTTGTTATTACCGCCCACAGGAGGAATGATGATGATGTAACAGATTCTCACCAGGATGAGATGGTTGGGCCCATCATCGTCCTGGATGATTCAGTTGATGCCTCTCTTAACAACTGAATTGATTTAATTTGTCTGATATTCTTTGTTTACAATCACGACATTGCTTCGTGAAATTATGAACTAATGTGAGTATATGTGTATCTCTTATATTTCAGTCTCAATTCCCACTAATACACATCAAGTCCCCGCCCTAAATGGGTCTAATTATGCCCAACGGAAGAACGTTATTGAAGTTGTACTGGGTTGTCTTCAATTAGATCTTGTCCTGATAACACCAGAACCGCCAAAGCCATCTGATAATGCCACTAAAGCTTAATATAATCGATGGGTTGCATGGTTTAGATCAAATGATACATGCCTGAAAGTCATTAAGTATTCAATTTTTGAATCGATGAAGGGTGCCATGACTGAAACAGACAAGGCCAAAGTTTTCCTGACTGAAACGGGAAAACGATTCAAGAAATCTGATGAATCTGAAGTGGGCATTCTTCTGAATAAATTGACTAGCTCGTCCTACGATGGAAAAGGCAACATCCGTGAATACATTGTAGAGCAGATCAAAGTTGTTTCTAAGATCCGTGCTCTAGGGCTTGTACTCACTGATGAACAACTGGTTCATTTGATCATGAACAACCTACCTCCCCAATTCGGCACGTTCTTGGTAAACTATAACACTCTAAAGGACATGTGGACATTGGATGAACTCATCACTCAGTGCGTCCAAGAAGAAGACAGGATCAGGCAGATGGTAAAAGTTCAAAATATTAATATGGTGACTTCAGGACAAGGGCATGGGCAAGGGAATAAAGGTAAAAGGAAAAGGAAATAAGGTTCTAATAAAGGATTCTCTGGTCCTCTATCTAGAAACCATTAGAATCAATCTGGAAATGGATCTAAACGCAAACGGGTTAAATCGTGCTTCTTTTGTAAAAAGGCGGGTCATCCAAAGAAAGACTGTGAAGGTTTTCAGAATTGGCTCATAAAGAAAGGTAATCATTCTATTCTTGTCTATTTTGAATCCAATTTGATCGATGTGTCAGCGGATTCTTGGTGGATAGATTCAGGAACTACTATTCACATATGTACTTCTATGTAGGAATTACTACAGGCCAGGCCACCAACTGATGCGGAGCGCTCAATATACGTGGGCAATGGTATTAAGGTTGACGTGGAGACAATAAGAGTCTATAGGCTTAAGTTGAAGTCTGGTCATTTCTTGAATTTAGTAGATACATTCTGTGTACCGTCTATAAGGCGCAATTTAGTTTCAATTTCCTGTTTGGATAAGTTGGGATATTCATTCCACTTTAGAAATAAAAATTTTAGTATTTACTTTAATTCGATTAAAGTTGGAACCAGCTCTTTAGTAAACAACTTATACCAATTAGACTTGATTGCCTCTCACGTCTATAACATTAATTCCTTGCATGGAAATGTAGTGGGATCCAAGCGAAAACTAGATTATGAGAATTCCTCCATGTTGTGGCACAGGCGGCTATGCCATATATCTCGTGAGAGATTAGACAGGCTTGTGCGAGAAGGAATTTTGCATTCTCCAAACTTCTCTGATTATAAAGTATACATTGATTGCATAAAAGGGAAACATAATAGAACGAGAAAGAAAGGTGCAACCAAGAGTATAGATCTATTTGAGGTTATACATACAGATATCTGTGGACCATTCCCTATAGCCTCATAGAGTGGCCACAAATATTTTATTACCTTTATAGATTACTACTCTCGCTTCGGGTACCTATACCTTATCAGTGAGAAATCAAATGCCTTGGATGCTTTTAAAATCTATAAGGCCGATGTTGAAAATCAACTCGATAAGAGAATTAAAGTTGTCAGATCTGATCGTGGTGGTGAATACTATGGTAGATATGATGAATCAGGATGCAATCCAGGGCCATTCGCTAAATACTTGCATGATTATGGCATTGTCGCTCAGTACACTATGCATGGTACTCCAAAGCAGAATGGAGTGGCTGAAAGATGCAATCGCACCCTTATGGATATGGTGCGAAGCATGGTCAGCAATTCGACATTGCCAGAATCTCTGCGGGGTGATGCGATCAAAACCGCAATTCATATACTAAACAAGGTTCCCAACAAAGCAGTAAGCAAAACTCATTTTGAGTTGTAGAATGGGAGAAAACCAAGTCTCTGATATCTACATGTTTGGGGTTGTCCTGCTAAGGCCAAAGTTTATAACCGCATGAAAAGAATCTTGATCTTAGAACCGTAAGTTGTTTCTTCATTGGCTACCCAGAAAGATCAAAAGGCTATCGATTCTACTGTCCTTCCCACTCCATCAGGATTGTTGAGACTGGAAATGCCAGATTCATTGAGAACACTGAAAACAGTGGAGCGCGAACATAAGAAATTTTGTATTTGAGGAACAAAGGACCGTGACTCCAGTCATAGTCAATTCAGATCACGTGGATATTAATAATGCAGTCGATTCTACGGTCATTGCAGAACACCACGTAGAACTTCATATACAAACCACCGATGAGAAAAATCAAGATTAGACCCAACAAATTGAACCATTGAGAAGATCTGAAAGAGAGAGAAGGCCTGTAAATCAGACGATTATATCGTATACTTACAGGAGCACGACTTTGACATAGGGGTGGAAAAGGATCCTGAATCCTTTACACAAGTCAAACAAAGTACTGATCCTTCTCGTTGGTTTGATGCCATGAAAGATGAGTTGAAATCCATGCAGGACAATAAAGTATGAGATCTTGTAGAGTTACCTACTAGAATAAGGCTGATTAGTTCTAAATAGATATTTAAAACCAAACAGGACTCTAAAGGTAATGTCGAACGATATAAAGCCAGACTTGTTACCAAGGGTTTTAACCAATGTGAGGGCATTGATTTTAAGGAGACTTTCTCACCAGTATCTAAGATAGACTCATTCAGGATCATAATGGCTCTTGTAGCTCATATAGATTTAGAGTTACATCAGATGATGTAAAGATTGCATTTCTCAATGGGGATATAAATGAGAATGTATACATGTTGTAACCCGAAGGTTTTGTAGCTACTGGCTCAGAACATTTGGTTTGCAAACTTAAGAAGTCCATCTATGGGTTGAAACAGGCATCGCGACAATGGTACCTTAAGTTTTATGAAGTAATTTCCTCATATGGTTTTGTAGAAAACACTGCAGATGAATGCATCTACATTAAAACCAGTGGGAGTAAGTTCGTTATGATGATTTTGTATGTTGATGACATTCTGTTAGCTAGCAGTGATACCAGGATGTTGAGCGATACCAAGAAATTCTTATCTCAAAGGTTTGAAATGAAAGACCTTGGTGAAGCTTCTTACATCATTGGCATTGAGATTCACCGTGACAGAATACTTGGACTGCTCAGCCTGTCACAGAGGGCCTATATTACTAGGGTACTCGAAAGGTATGACATGCAAAATTGTGCTTTAGGAAAGTCGCCCATCGTGAAGGGCGACAAGTTTGGTCTATTTTAGTGTCCAAAGAATGATTTGGAAAAGAATCGAATGAAAGAATTTTCGTACGCATCAGTAGTAAGGAGCATCATGTATGCCCAAGTCTGTACGCGACCGGACATTGCCTTTGTCACTGGAATGTTTGCAAGATATCTATCTAATCTAGGAATGCAACATTAGATAGCTGCAAAAAAAGTGTTACGGTATCTTCAGAGAACGAAAGACTTCGGACTCACATACAGAAGATCTGATCAATTGGAGTTGATCGGATATTCAGATGCAGACTTTGCAGGTTGCGTTGATACTAAGAAGTCTACTTCAGGATACATCTTCATGATGGTGGGAGGAGCCGTGTCATGGAAAAGCGTGAAACAGTCTACCATAGCCTCGTCCACTATGGAAGCTGAATTTATTGCTTGTCATGAGGCATCTAATCAGGCACTATGGTTACAGAGTTTCTTCTCAGGTTTGTGGGTACTGGAGCATATCCCGAAACCATTGAGAATATTTTGCGATAATTCGGCTATTATTTCCTTCTCTAGTAACAACAAGCATTCGTCAAGGTCGAGGCATATCGACATCAAGTATCTTGTTGTAAAGGAAAGGGTTCAGAATCATCAAGTGTCCATGAAATTCATCGGTACTAAGCAGATGATTGCACTGTGAGAACCTCAAACATGTCTCAAGTGATGCAGCCAAGGCCCTAGTCTGCTCCAGGTTCCCAAAATCCACCGTGGAAGAATCCTCGTTGACCCTATCTTCCACACCGGGCAAACGACTATCAGTAACACTATCTTGCTGCTCTGACTTCAGCCTGATAAACCTTTCCATCTGCTTCACATGTCTCATTCTTTGAAGGTATCCGGTCCAAAAACGCTCTCAGAAGGTGCATTGGGTTCCATCTCTTCTAGTTTCTCCTTGTATTTCTCCAAGGGCGCTTCAGATGATGTAATGAGAAGTTGTGGACCAAACGAGTTATGCTGCAACATCGTGATGAGTAGATTCAATGCCACTTTCCTCACGAATGCGCTCTTATCCTCCAATCTCCCAGAAGAAACAGAAGCAACCTCGTTCCGCGGACCAATTGAAACAGCATGTTCTTCGCATAGTTCTGCCCACACCTGAAGAACCTTACTCCTTGAATAGGCTAAAACATCTCAACACTGCTCGAGCAAGATGTCCAGCATAGCTTGCTTGCTGCGCAATCGGAAGGACCTGGTACTCGAATCACCATCTACATCCTTAAATGCCTTTGAAACCAATTCCCCAAAACCGCAAGAATAGATGGAGAATACAGATGGAGAGATGACCTGGTGGAGAATACAGATGAAGAATCGATTTCACACAGGCCAATCAATGATTGAATCAAAAGAATAGAGACAAAATACATCTATCTGCCCTAGAAATCTCTGAATCGCACATCAAAGAACAGGAGATTAAAGGACATTCAACCAGAGAGAGAGAGAGAGAGAGAGAGAGAGAGAGAGAGAGAGAGAGAGAGAGAGATAACCTGGTGGTTGTTGCCGGTTTGGTCGCCATGAAAATGCAGACTAACGGACCAGATCATATCATCATCTTCTCACCATCATCGTCATTATAGATAGGAGAGAGATCGAAGGTTTCATGGGGCGAGAGGAGACCGGTGAGAGAGGGAGGAGGGGGGTTGAGTCAGCAACATGAGTTGAAACAAAATCGAATTTGTGAATTAGTTGCATTGCATCATTTGGGGAGAAGGAGGATGTGAAAATTGGGGATTCGACAGAGAGGCGGATATCGATCGAGAGAGAGCTCTGAAGCCCTAAAAAAAGAAGAGAGAGAGAGAGAGAGAGAGAGAGAGAGAGAGAGAGAGAGAGAGAGAGAGAGAGAGACGCTTCTTGGGACCGAGTCGGGAGAACGAAAAAAGGTGGTGGAAATAAATCGGTGGAGAGACGACCGTTATAGGCCTATTTCTTGCGTATTAAGCAAGATTACTTAATAACCAAGATTAGGTGGGCAACCGTGGTTTTTGAAATCGGATTGCGTGCAGAGTTACTTAATACGCTCTTATCGTACTGAGTAAACTCAGTTAGGCCCACCCTGAATGTATGTAGTCTATCCACACCGTCCATCCATTTTTCCAAATAATTTAAGGGGTTGATCCCAAAATTGAAGCATATCCAAAGATCAAACAGGTCATACCACAGGAAACAGTGGGAATAATGATTTCCATCGTTGAAAACTTGCTAGTTCCCACAAAGATGTTTATTTGTCATCCAACCTTTTCATAAGATCATACAGAAATGGATGAATGGAAAACATAAAAATAAGCTTGATCCAAAACTTATATGGCCCCAAGAATTTTACAACGGTAAATATTCAATTCACACTGCTTCTTGTTGTGTGATCCATTTGAGTGTTCGATATGCTTAAAGTTTGGGTTCAAGTACTAAAATTATCCGATAAAATGGATGGACGGAGTGGATCAAATACATAAATCATGGTCTACCTCATATAGCTTACACGGTACGCTAAGCGTGCTGTGTTACTCCGTTCGCAATCCGCTTCTTTGATTTATGAGAGAAATCCTTCGGATGGAAAACGGATTGGCTACTCCCCCTGCGACCAGCCCAGTGGCTGGTGGCTTGTGCTTTGTGGGCCCCACCATGATGTATCTGTTTCATCCATTCCGTTCATCCATTATTAAAGATAATTTTAAGGCTTTAACACAAAAATTATAGGGATATAAATCTTAGGTGGACCACACCACAGGAAACAAATAGTGATTGGATATCTACCATTTAAATCATTCTAAGGACCAATGTACTATTTATTTGACATCCAATCTATTAATTAGGTCATACAGACCCAGATGAAGGGAAAAAATAAAGATCATCTTGATCCAAAACTTTTATGGCCCCCAAAAAGTTTTCAATGGTCTGAGCTCATTCAACATTGTTTCCTATAATGTGGTCCACTTGAGCTTGGGATATACTTTATTTTTGGTTTAACAACATAAAATGATCTATAAAAATAGATGGATGACATGAATGAAACACGTACATCATGGTGGGGCCCACGAAGCACCGACCACTGGCCATTGGCTGGTGCTAGGGGAGTAATCAAACCTTTTGATGGAAGTTCCTGCCCAAAAGAATGTTGGGTAGGCCCACCGCCATGTCCGTGAGAAATCTATCCGTTCATGCGTTTTGCGAGCTCATTTTAGGATACAGTGGGCCGCAGAGGTGGTTTCAAAACTGAGGTGGGCCGCAGAGAGGATACAGTGGGGATTCAGTGAGAACCGTTAAAACATTCTTATGCCCATAAAAGCTTTGCGTCAGGCTAATTTATTTATTTTTTCCACTTCATCCTGGTGATAATGACCTTATAAACAATTTGGATGACATATAAACATCAAGGTGGAGCCCAGGAAGGTTTCAATAGTAGGTATTTCTTTCCCCAATTTTCCCTCTCTTGTGGCCCACTTGAGTTTTGGATCCACCTCATTTTTGCTCTTTTGTCTTGAAATGAGCTCGCCAAAAGGATAAAAGGGGTAGATTTCTGAAAAACATAGTGGTGGGCCCCACCCAGCATCCTTGCGCAGGAACTTCCTACGAAAGGCCGTCCAAATCCTTCCCTTTTTTCAAGGTGCACTACTGCTCGAAAAACCCAGCGAGGGTGGTCCCCACTCATGCGACCCACCATAATGTATATGTTGAATCCACACCGTCCATCTGTTTCTCCAGCTTATTTTAGATCATGGGCCTATAAACGAGGCCGGTCCAGATCTTAGGAGGACCACACCACAAAAAACAGTGAGGACATGACGTCCACCATTGAAACCTTCATGAGACCCACCTTGGTGTTTACTTGCCATCTAACCTACCAACAAGTCTCGTAGACCTGGTGGAAGGGAGAACAGAAATGTCAAGTTGATCCGAAAACCTATGGAGGCCACACGAGTGGCCCACACTGCATGGAAGTGCCTTCGCACACTGTACAAGCGGGGGACCACCTCATTGGGCCCAACAGAAATGTCAACTATTTGGGCCAAACTTAATAGCAGGGCTGATTCAAAATTTTAAATGTGCCTAGCATGGCCTTAGCCCATTTAGTCCTAATTGAAAATGGGCATATACCTTATAAAATCAAGGCATTGTACAATCATATGCATGGCCTAAGAGATTGTATAATAATGCATGAGATTTCAGTTTGTACAAAGTGGGGCCTATTGCTCCCCAATTTGAAGCGTTCATATTGTGTTGGACCTCCCTAGTGAGCGAGGTATGCAAAATTCCTAAAAAATTTTAATACGGGCCAACAAAAAAATGGGTTAAGAATGAGAATTTGAAACTTCGAATATTTGAGCTTTGGATTTATTGCCAGCTTCCCACTTCACAAAGTAAATAAAAGACATAAGAACCCTGCATCTAGGTGGGCGTGGACTTAACAAACCTGTTATTAATGAGATAAGTTTGGTCTTAGTAACCTAAAATGGCCAAACTCAAACTGACACAGATATGAGTCAATCATAGTTCTTTTAACTATTGATCTAAGACTAGAAACAACCAAAATTTAACATAATGTGTCTGCAAGTAAAAATGATATGAGAAGTGGTATGTGAGTAACACACTTTAACATAATGTGTCTTCAGCCTTTTTTTAGCTGAATGTGTATTATTTCTGCATTTCTATTTTGGTATGGCCATTGATCAAGGCACACATGGGAGCCATAGTGATCGGGCCACGGATTTGATACCGCGTAATTGTTTGATTGTTGGCCCATTTTTCATTGAATTTGGTAGATTTCCCTTATCTAGTTTCTAGGCCATCAATTGAAGGGTAAGGTCTTCTAATTAGGGAGGTCAAGGTTATATGGATAATGGGTCCTTAAAAATAGCAATCTGTGTTGGAAAATGACCTATAATTAGAATTGCTTACTCAATCTGGAATTCGTGGTGGTGTTCATCAGATTGATGTTCTAGATCACCCAAACATGGGCTCCACGTGTATGCATCGCAAACCGTACTTGTTGAGAGATTAAGCCCTGCAATTGCCTGGGTCCTTGCTCTTGCTCCAGTGGTAGACTCTTAGGAGTTTCAACACCTGGTCAAGGGTTCGAGTACCCATAGGTGGTGAAATCTGACCATGGCATGAGTGTGTGGTGGTGTGTGTGTGCGTATTAAAAAAAAAAAAAAAAAAACGCCCTGCAATTGACTAAGAAGTTTAATGCCACGTAACCAATATATGTTGTTGGTATCTCATGCTTTAACTCTCTTTTTTTTTTTCCAGCATCACTATCCAAGAGCATGAAGATAACGAGTTATGAAATAATTAATGAAGATAAGGAAACCATTTTACTTTTAAACTTTGCTTGCTACTTATTTTTCCTATAGGAATTATAACTTACATTATGCAATGAACCGGCCAAATTGGTATGTGGATTTAAGTCCCGACCTGAATCAGTTGGGCTTGGGCCTATGATATGGACCCACTAATAGGCCTACCCTAGGTCAAGCCTACTTGTAGGTTAACTGACCTAATCTACTTTTGAGGTGGGTTCAGGCTAGAATGGCCATTTAAGTAAATGAGTCAAGTTTGAGTTGAACCCTATGTGTCTACATAGGTTATCAATGGGTTGGGCTAGATAACTCGACTTGATTTTACCCAAAATCCGAAAAGAAGAAGAAGAAGAAAAGTATAGATAAATCCATTGTCTAGACCAAACTTAAGATGATTTATCGGGTCATTTATTCAACTTAAACTCATTAAAATTGGATCAGCTTCATGGGAAGGGTTCTTTGAGTATTCACCGTCATCTCTACTGACCTCAACGTGGCCCATGTGATAAACGGTTCGGGGACCCATTGATGGCCTCATCGACCTTACTTGACTCATGTGATAAACGGGTCAGATTTGTATTAGAGGGTTAATATCGACCCATTAAATTAATGCGTCGGTCAGTTTTGATTTTTGACCCGACCTATATTGGCCCTGAATTTTAATGGGTCAGGACTTGCTATAAAACTGCAATTAGTTTCTTAAATGGGTCAAGTGTGGGGATGCCACTAAACTCAACCCGACCCAGCATCCCATACCTAACCCAACCCAACCAATCGCATTTGTAACCCTGCCCATTAGGCTTAGGACTGGCTTCCAATACTTAGAAGGCGTTCCATCTTTTAAGGAAAGGTCAAAAAATCAACATATTGAAACATTTCAATGCAGGAGTTTTTAGTTTTCAAATATTTTCCATTAAAAAGGTGATCCATCTTATAAAAAAGTTGGGATCATTGAAATAGGATCTCAAATATTCAAAGATTCAAATTCTCATTCTTAACCCGTTTCTTTGTTGGCCCACGTATAAAAAAAAATAGGAATTTTGCATACCTCGCTCACTAGGGAGGTCCACCACAATATGAATGCTTCAGATTGGGGAGCAATAGGCCCCACTTTGTACAAACTAAAATCCCATGCATTATTGTACAATCTCTTAGGCCATGCATATGATTGTACAATACCTTGATTTTATAAGGTATATGCCCATTTTCGATTAAGACTGATTGAGCCAAGGCCAGGCTAGGCACATTTAAAATTTTGAATCAGCCCGGCTATTAAGCTTGGCCCAAACAGCTGACATTTCTGTTGGGCCCAATGAGGTGGTCCCCTGCTTGTACAGTGTGCAAAGGCACTTCCATGCAGTGTGGGCCACTCGTGTGGCCTCCATAGGTTTTCAGATCAACTTGACATTTCTGTTCTCCCTTCCACCAGGTCTACGAGACTTGTCGGTAGGTTAGATGGCAAATAAACACCAAGGTGGGTCTCATGAAGGTTTCAATGGTGGACGTCATGTCCTCACTGTTTTTTGTGGTGTGGTCCTCCTAAGATCTGGACCGGCCTCATTTATAGGCCCATGATCTAAAATAAGCTGGAGAAACAGATGGATGGTGTAGATTCAACATATACATTATGGTGGGTCACACGAGTGGGGCCACCCTCGCTGGGTTTTTCGAGCAGTAGTGCACCTTGAAAAAAGGGAAGGATTTGGACGGCCTTTCGTAGGAAGTTCCTACGCAAGGATGCTGGGTGGGGCCCACCACTATATTTTTCTGAAATCTACCCCTTTTATCCTTTTGGCGAGCTCATTTAAGGACAAAAGAGCAAAAACAAGGTGGATCCAAAACTCAAGAGGGCCACAAGAGAGGGAAAATTGAGGAAAGAAATACCTACCGTTGAAACCTTCATGGGCTCCACCTTGATGTTTATAAGCCATCCAAACCATTTATAAGGTCATTATCACTGGGATGAAGTGGAAATAATAATAAAAAAAAATAGCCTAACGCAAAGCTTTTATGGGCATAAGAATGTTTCAACAGTTCTCACTGAATCTCCACTGTATCCTCTCTGTGGCCCTCTTTAGTTTTGAAACCACCTCATTTTTGGTCTAATATCCTAAAATGAGCTCGCAAAACGGATGAACAAATAAATTTCTCACAGACATGACAGTGGGCCCACCCAACATTCTTTTGCGCAGGAACTTCCATAAAAAGGTTTGGCTACTCCCCTTGCACCATCTAATGGTCAGTGGTCGGTGCTCTGTGGGCCCCACCATGATGTATGTGTTTCATTCATGTTGTCCATCTATTTTTATAGATCATTTATGTTGTTAAACCAAAAATAAAGAATATCCCAAGCTCAAGTGGACCACATTGTAGGAAACAATGTTGAATGAGCTTCGACCATTGAAAACTTTTTGGGGGCCATAAAGGTTTTGGATCAAGATGATCTTTGTTTTTTCCTTTCATCTTGGTCTGTATGACCTAATCAACAGATTGGATGTCAAATAAATAGTACATTTGGCCTTAGAAGGATTTAAATGGTAGATATCCAATCACTATTTATTTCCTATGGTGTGGTCCACCTAAGATTTATATCCCTATAATTTTTGGGATAAAGCCTTAAAATTATCTTTAATAATGGATGAATGGAATGGATGAAACAGAAACATCATGGTGGGGCCCACAAAGCACCGACCACCAGCCACGGGGCTGGTGGCAGGGGGAGTAGCCAATCCGTTTTTCGTTCGAAGGATTTCTCACAAAAATCCGGAAGCCGATTGCGTGCTAACACAGTACGCTTAGCGTAAAACTATATGAGGTAGACCATGATTTATGTATTTGATCCACTCCGTCCATCCATTTTATTGGATAATTTTAGTACTCGAGCCCAAAAATTAAACATATTGAACACTCTAATGGATCACACAACAAGAAGCAGTGTGAATTGAATATTTACTGTTGAAAAATTCTTGGGGCCACATAAGTTTTGGATCAAGCTTATTTTTATGTTTTCCATTCATCCATGTCTGTATGATCTTATGATCAAGTTGGATGACAAATAAACATCACTGTGGGGCCTAGCAAGGTTTCAACGGTGGAAATCATTATTCCCACTGTTTCCTGTGGTATGATCTGGTTGATCTTTGGATATGCTTCAATTTTGGGATCAATTCCTTAAATTATCTGGAAAAATGGATGGACGATGTGGATAGACTACATACATTCAGGGTGGGCCCAACTGAGTTTACTCAGTACGATTAGAGCGTATTGAGTAACTCAGTACGCAATCCGATTTCAAAAACCACGGTTGCCCACCTAATCTTGGTTATTAAGTAATCTTGCTTAATACGCAGGAAATAGGCCTGTAATGGTCGTCTCTCCACCGATTACATTCCACCTTCTTTTTTCGTTCTCTTGACTCGGTCCCAAGAAGTCTCTCTCTCTCTCTCTCTCTCTCTGCTTTTTCTATGGTTTCAGAGCTCTCGATCGATCGATATCGGTCGATGGCCCACCTCTCACCTTCCCATCTAACCTCCACAACCTCGAATTCGACGAATGTGACAACATCATCCACCTCTCTGTCGAATCCCCAATTTCCATCTTGTCCTTCTCCCCAAATGATGCAATGCAACTAATCCACAAATTCGATTTTGTTACAACTCATGTTGCTGACTCAACTCCCCTCCTCCCTCTCTCACCGGTCTCCTCGCCCCATGAAACCCTCGATCTCTCTCCTATCTATAATGACGATGATGGTGAGAAGATGATGATATGATTTGGTTCGTTAGTCTGCATTTTCATGGCAGTCAAACCCCGGCAACAACCACCAGGTCATCTCTCTCTCTCTCTCTGGTTGAATGTCCTTTAATCTCCTGTTCTTTGATGTGCGATTTAGGGATTTCTAGGGCAGATAGATGTATTTTATCTCTATTCTTTTGATTCAATCTATTGATTGGCCTCTGGGAAATCGATTCTCCATCTGTATTCTCCACCAGGTCATCTCTCCATCTGTATTCTCCATCTATTCATGGGGTTTTGGGGAAGTTGGTTTCAAAGGCATTTAATGATGTAGATGGTGATTCGAGTACCGAGTCCTTCTGATTGCGCAGCAAGCAAGCTATGCTAGACATCTTGCTCGAGCGGTGTCGGGATGTTTCAGCCTTTTCAAGGAGTAAGGTTCTTTAGGTGTGGGCAGAACTATGCGAAGAACATGCTGTTTCAATTGGTCCGCGGAACAAGGTTGCTTCGGTTTCTTCTGGGAGATTGGAGGATAAGAGCGCATTCATGAGGAAAGCGGCATTGAATCTGCTCATCACGATGTTGCAGCATAACCCATTGTTGCGCAGCACGCCAACAACGCAGTGAGCCTAGATCCAATCTCAGGCCTTACCCACAAACGATAAACAGGAAGAAATATAAACTAGAAACAGATCAAAGCAATCCAAAAAAAAAACCACAAGATAAGATATACGTGGAAAAACCCCAAACTAGGGTAAAAAACCACGGATGCAAAATTCCACTATGAAGAGAAACGAAGATTACAAGGCAATATACTAACTTCTCCCTTAGAAGTATAGAGAAAATCCCTTGCCCACACCTTAGAAATATTTTCCAAATTCACCTTGACCCTAGAATAACCCTAGGAACCCTAATTTATAGTTTTGGCAACTTCCCTTTCGCATCCCAGTTACGAAAGGACTTGCGACATGAAATCCGCGAAACTCCTTTCGCATCCTAGTTGTGAAAGGACTTGCGACACGAAATCTGCGAAACTCCTTTCGCATCCTAGTTGCGAAAGGACTTGCGACACGAAATCCGCGTAACCTCGACTGGTCGTGGGCGGCCCCAGATGTGGCTCCACTTCTCAACAATCTCCCACTTGGAGACACATCGTCATAAACCTTTATCTTCTTCATCTAGAGTGCAGCACCTCCCCGTCTTCAAGCCTGAAGACCAATCAAAGCTGAACAGAGCTTCAGCTTCTCCCTTGTGCCCGCCTTGGTCAGCATATCCGCAGGATTCTCACTTGTATGAAAGCAATCGATCCATCTTCCAGTAACGAACGTATGAAGTGATATCTGATGGCAATATGCTTGGTCCTTGAATGAAAGGTTGAATTCTTAGCCAAGTGTATTGCACTCTGACTGTCACTGTACAGCTTGCAATCTGCTTGCTTCTTACCCAACTCTTCCATAAAACCTTGCATCCACACCATCTCCTTGCATGCTTCCGTAGCCACAACATATTCTGCTTCTGTCATAATGATAGATACTATCTTTTGTAACTGAGAGACCCAACTGACTGCAGCACTACCCAGAGTAAAAACATAACCTGTAGTGCTTCTTCTGCTATCGATATCTCCTGCCAAATCTGAATCTACGTAGCCTTGTAACTTGATTTTCGATCCACCATAACACAGCCCTACGTCCTTAGTACCTACCAAGTACCTAAGAATCCACTTCACAGCTTCCCAATGTTCCTTCCCAGGGTTGTTCATGAACCTGCTAACAACTCCCACTTCTTGAGCAATGTCTGGCCTCGTGCTCACCATAGCATACATGAGACTCCCAATAGCTGACACGTATGGGACTTTAGCCATGTAGTCCTGTTCCTCCTGCGTCTTTGCACCTTGCTCCTTAGATAGCCTGAAGTGATTGGCTAATGAAGTGCTAACCGGCTGAGCACCTCCTATATTGAATCGATCAAGTACCTTAGCTATGTACTCTACCTGTGACAAAACTAATTTCTTATTTTCCCTATCACGCTTTATCCTCATGCCTAGGATTTGTTTTGCAGCTCCTAAATCCTTCATGGCAAATTCTATAGACAATTGTCTTTTGAGATCTGAGATGTCCTTCATGCTTGAACCAGCCACAAGCATATCATCAACGTACAAAAGAAGGATGATATAAGATGTATCAAACTTCTTCAAGTAACAACAGTGGTCTGCATGACATCTCTTAAAACCGTTTCCCGACATGAAACTGTCGAACTTCTTATACCACTGCCTCGGGGCCTGCTTCAAGCCATATAGACTCTTCTTCAATCTGCACACCTTGTTCTCATTACTTGGTGCCACGTATCCTGTCGGCTGATGCATATATATCTCTTCTTCAAGGTCCCCATGAAGAAAGGCTGTCTTAACATTTAGCTGTTCTAGATATAAGTCCTCTGAAGCCACTATACTCAAGACCATGCGAATCGTAGACACTTTCACTACCGATAAAAATATTTCAGTGAAATCGATACCTGCCTTTTGTTGAAACCCTTTCACAACCAATCTGGCCTTGTACCGTTTCGAACCATCGTGCTCCTCCTTTAGTCTGTAAACCCACTTGTTATGAAGAGCTTTCTTACCCTTGGGTAGAGTGACTAGCTCCCATGTACGATTAGACTCAAGAGAGTCCATCTCATCATCTATGGCCTACTCCCACTTAACCCGTATATCTGACTGTAACGCCTCTTCAAAACACTCTGGCTCACCATTATCCGTCAGTAGTAGATAATGTAAGGAGGGTGAGTATCGGATCGTGGGTCTCCTCTCCCGAGTAGACCTCCTCACAACTGGTGTATGCGGCTCTGCCTCATCCTATGGCGTTGTAACACCCATATCCGGTAACTCTTCCAACTCTACGAATTCCTTTTTCTCGGCCTTATTTTCCTGCACACTGTCCTTATGCATCACTTTTTCATTGAAGACTACGTCCTTGCTTCTGATGATTTTCCTGTTTTCTGCATCCCAGAACCTGTAGCTAAAATCATGCTGCCCATAGCCTATAAACGTGCACCTCCTGGACTTCACATCCAGCTTGTTTCTGTGCTCTGTATCAATGTGAACATATGAAGTGCAACCGAACACTCTGAGATGTGCAAGGTTCACTTCCTTCTCAGTCCATGCTTCTTCTGGAAGCCCATCATCCAATGGTGCTGAGGGACTTCTATTGATGAGATATGCGACAATATTCACAGCATCTGCCCAAAAGGTCTTGGGCAACCCTGCATGTAACCTCATGCTCCTGGCGCGCTCAAGGATGGTCATGTTAATGCGCTCGCCCACCACACCATTCTCACAGTGGTATCCCTGAAATCATTTTCTGATGTTTGATTCCATTTGCTGCACAATACTCCTTAAACCTCTTATCACAATACTCTCCCCCATTGTCAGATCTGAGATACTTTACTGTTTTAACTGTCTCATTTTCTACCATAACTTTTCACTTCTTAAATACATCAAATACATCAGATTTATGTTTTAAGAAGTAGACCCACAGTTTTCCACTAGCATCATCAATAAAGGTAACAAAATAACGTGAGCCGCCAAGAGATAATACCTGTGCTGGTCCCCACACATCAGTGTGTACAAGCTCCAACAGATGTGTCTTTGGAGCACATCCCGTCTTCTTGAAGCTTACCCTCTTCTGCTTGCCATACACGCAGTCCTCGCAGAATTCCAAGTCAATAGACTTCCCCAGTAGCTTCCTTTTGACAATAGCACTTTCATCCCTTTCTCACTCATATGTCCCAGCCTCTGATGCCATAACTGCCCATTCACTCCAGTTGATGCGACTGCGAGTGAACTATACGATCCTGAAGTCACGTACAAAGTACCTTCCTTTTACCTCGAGATATTACCAAGGCACCTTTTGTGATCTTCCAGGAGTCACTGGTGAATATCGTCACATAACCTGCAGATCGGCCAACTATCCCACTGAGATCAGATTACGTTTCAAACTCAGTACATGTCTGACATCCTTCAATTTCAAGACCATTCCGTCTTTCTGATTTACATGAACATCCCCCTTTCCAACAATATTGCACGACTCATCATCACCCAGGTAGACTCTTCCAAAGTCACCTGACACATAATCACGCAGAACTTCCTTACACGAAGTGGCATGAAACGAAGCACCCGAGTCTATAACCCAAGACTCATTCCTCGCATCAAGAGACAAGATCAACGCCTTTGTGTCGCTCTCCTCAGATAGATTCATTGAATCCTTCCCGCCTTGAGAGCTTCCTTCTTGTTTCTTGAGCGCCCTGCAATCACGTTTCATGTGCCCCTTCTTGTCGCAATGCCAACACCCGTCTTTGTCTTTCGGTCCATTAGACTTCTTCCTCGATTTAGAACGCCCGTGTTTATTGCCTCCTTTGTTCAGCGATCTTCCTCTTCCTTCAATGTTTAGAGCATTCCCTGAGTCCCCTGAAACTCCTGATGCCTTCCTTCTAGATTCTTCGCTGAGAATTAGACCGGCCACATCATCAAATTTCAGCTTTGTCGAGCTTGAAGAATTGCTCACAACAATCACCAAACCATCCTAACTGTCTGGCAAACTGGATAAGATCAATAATGCCCTGACCTCATCCTCAAAAGTAATGCCAACAGATTCCAACTGGCTCGTGACTGTATTGAACTCGTTTAGATGTTCAGCCACGCTCCCACCATCTGACGTCTTCATGTTGAATAGTTGTTTCATAAGATAAACCTTGTTAGATGCAGGGCTTTTCATACATGGTGGCTAGCACTTCCATTAATTCTTTTGTCGTTTTTACCTTGGATATATTGAAGGTGACGCTCTTAGACAAAGAGAGTCGGATCGTTCCTAAAGCCTTCCTATCCAGTAAAAACCATTCATCATCTGTCATCCTTTCTGGTTTCTTCTCTTTTCCTCCTAGAGGAATATAGAGGTCCTTCTGATACAGATAATCCTCCATCTGCATTTTGCAGAAGGCAAAGTTTGAACCATCAAACTTCTCAATTCTAGTTTTTCCATCTTCTGCCATCGCTCCCAATAGAACTAAACCAATAGCTCTGATACCAGTTGTTGCGCAGCACGCCAACAACGCAGTGAGCCTAGATCCAATCTCAGGCCTCACCCACAAATGATAAACAGGAAGAAATATAAACTAGAAACAGATCAAAGCAATCCAAAAAAAACCACAAGATAAGATATACGTGGAAAAACTCCAAACTAGGGTAAAAAACCACGGATGCAAAATTCCACTATGAAGAGAAACGAAGATTACAAGGCAATATACTAACCTCTCCCTTGGAAGTACAGAGAAAATCCCTTGCCCACACCTTAGAAATACTTCCCAATATTCACCTTAACCCTATAATAACCCTAGGGACCCCAATTTATAGTTTTGACAACTTCCCTTTCACATACCAGTCGCGAAAGGACTTGCGACATGAAATCCGTCAAACTCCTTTCGCATCCCAGTTGCGAAAGGACTTATGACACGAAATCCGCGAAACTCCTTTCGCATCTTAGTTGCGAAAGGACTTGCGACACGAAATTCGAGCAACCTCGACTGGTCATGGGCGGCCCCAGATGTGGCTCCACTTATCAACACACGTTTGGTCCACAACTTTGCATTGCATCATTTGAAGCGCCCTTGGAGAAATACAAGGAGAAACTGGAAGAGATGGAACCTTTGACATTTTTGGGCCATTTTGATGTGATCCAAACCTTTGACATAGGCCATTTCGATGTGATCCAAACCTTTGAATCTATTCATATGATTTGGCCCATTTCTAGTGATCCAAATCTTTGACATGGGCCGTTTCGATGAATAAAAAACATTGACATTTTTGGGCTATTCAGTGGATATAAATTGTTCATATGATTCGGCTCATTCGGCGATCCAAACTCATCATACGATAAAGCTCCTATTCATGATCCAAACTTATCATATGATTAAAGCTGCTTTTCATGATACATGGTAATGGATATGTAATGTTGATCCATGTGCTATATTTTGCAGGACCCTCTTTAGCTTTACAAATGATCTAAACTGTTCATATGATTTGGCCTATTTCAATCGATCAAAACCTTTGACATGCTTAGGCCATTTCAACTGATTTGAACTTCTTATATGATTCGACCCATTCAGCGATCCAAATGCATCATATGATTAGTGCTGCTATTAGTGATCTAAACTCATCATATGACTGAAGCCTCTTTCCATGACCCATCCCAATGGATATGTTAAGTTAGATCTAGCTATTCATAATATTGACGTTAGTTCTTAGTGATCCAAACCATTAATTTTTTAGGACCCTCTTCTATTTTACAAACGATTCAAATGATATGGTTTTCATTTGACAATGATCCAAATTGTTCATACGGTTTGGCGCATTTCTAGTGATGCAAACCTTTGACATGCTTGCGCTATTTCAATGGATCAAAACCTTTGACGTGTTTGGGTCATTTCAGTGGATCCGAACTGTTCATATGATTCAGCTCATTCTGTGATCTAAATACCTCATATGAGTCGTGCTACTTTTAGTAATATAAACTCATCATATGATTGAAGCTGCTTTCCATGGCACATGTTACTGGATATGCTAAGTTGATCCACCGTATTTATATTGCTGAGGTTGTGTCTCAATGATCCATACTGTTAATTTTATAGGACCTCTTTAGTTTACTAACCATTCAAGGATTGGGCCTGTTTTCACGGACCCAAACCATTTATACTAATGCTTCACTAATATTGTTGAGTTTGTTTATAGTAATCCAAGCTTTTCACATGATTTGGCCTATTCTGGAGATCCAAACCTTTGACATGCTTGGGCCATTTCATTGGATCTAGGCTGTTCATTTGTTTAGGCTTATCATCTGGTGTTGGTTGACTGACTCTGATTGCCTATAAGTTGTTCGCTACACCAAAAAGTCCATCCACATCTCCTATTTGAATTAGAAATCCTGCCTTGCCTCCTATCACTTCACTCCTTCCTGTGATCATTTTCAGGTTTTGGTTTGTCCTAGAAGATGGGGTAAGGTCCCATGAATGTGCACACGACTCACTTTTTATTGGACTATCTTCAATAGGCAAAATCACACACCACTTTAGACAAGGGTAGATTGAAAGTGCACCTGCTTGTGCCCTGGTTTGTCAAGTTACGTGTGTGGTGAGTCAGACTGGCTGCAGAACTCGATAGGAAGATTATTTCAAGCGTCTGCCTCAACCGGATGTGTGGAAGCTCGTAATAGGTAAATCATAGCCTCACATCCCATGTCTCAAAACACCAGGTGATTAAAACCCTTAAAACAAGATAGACATCCTGGGGTTTTAGGGTGAGAAAACTTTTTAGAAAGATAGGAAAATCTCTAAGTTTTTCTCGCCTTGTCGATTCTATCGAAGCACCCTCGATATGATCGACCTGCACTGTCAATATCCTCGATACCTTAATGATACTATCGTTAAGAGGACCAAAAGTGTCCAGCAACTAAATATTCATCTGGACGGATTTATCGATGTATCGATACACCTATCGATATCATCGATATAAGCACAAAAATGTCCAGCAACTTCACAATATATCTGGACGAATTATCGATGTATCGATACACATATCGATATCATCGATATTCAAATCTCGAGACCATCGAGAGTAGCTCGATAAGATCGACAGGCAGATTTCCGACGCCCCTGTTTTTTTAATGAAAATTTCAAATTCCTTTGATATATCGATGTCCGTCCGATATGATCTGAAATCAAATATCGATAAGATCGGAAGTCCATCGATGATATCGACAGTGGGCGCGCATTTCTTACAGTAGTTATTTCAGGTTGATTTAATCGATATTCAAATATCGATGATATCGACACCAGATCGATTGCATCGAACAAAGCCATAAACTGTCCAGCAAGTTCAAAGATAAATCAGCTGGATTTATTAATGCCTCGACTCTGATCTCGATGTCTTCGACATTCAAATTCCAATGACCTCGACGGTTCCCCCGATCATTAATGAAAACCTGAAATATCTCAAAGTCAAGTCTCTCTCATTTTTCAAATGTCGATGGATCTATTCTGTCATCGATGGAATCGGAGTTCGAAATCCGATGACATCGATAATGGCTTCAATTCATCGACCAATTGAGAAAGAGTTTCAAAAGCGTATAACATCGAGTCCGAGTCATCGAGCAGACCATCGATGCTATCGAGAGTATACGCTCGATGATATCAAACCTGCTTGATGATATCGAACTCTGTCATAAATGTGACCGTTTTATATCCGTTGGAACTTTTTGCCTATTTATAGAGGACTTGTCTTTTGTTGCCGTGAGAGAAAGCAGAGAGAGTTTTTGAGTGTTTCAGCTTATATCCTATACCTAAAGCCCTTTCTCTCAAGGGAGTTCATCCTCCAATCCACCCTCACCATTGATAATTCAATAGAGTGGATTGGGGAATGAACTTCCGCGTTCAAGGATCCTCCAGCTACTACCTTAATGGCAAATCATTATGCTGGGATGCCTTGAATGCATAAGAGAGGATCTACTCTATCTTCCTTATAGGAAAATCTTTAGAGAGTAGGATTCCATCTCACCCTTGACCCAACCCAAAGCCAAGCATTGGTACATCATCTTACGTTGCGGATCAAGGGAGCAGAAGACTTTTCGTCAACAAGGAGGAGATCTTCGACATTGTGCTTAACGGGACTCATCAACTTATCTATAAGTATCTAGAGTCCAAGAGGACACTTGTGATCATTCCTTTCTAGGATTCGGTCTTAAGTGGTTCTCACCCTTTGAAGCCCTCGTAGGAGGCCTCCGGCGGGAGTGTACGTAGTGGGTGCATAGTGTGGACCCTTGCTCTTGTGTAGGGCATAAACTGTTAGGTCCTTGTGTAGGTCCTTGACCTGTGTGGTCTAAAATCTGGGTGCATAGTGTGGACCCTTGCTCTTGTGTAAGGCATAAACCGTTAGGTCCTTGTGTAGGTCCTTAACCTGTGTGGTCTAAAATCCGGGTGCGTTGTATGGACCCTTGCTCTATAGAGAGCATAAACATCTGGTTAGGAGTGAACCAGTAAAACTCTGGGTTTGAGATGAACCACGTAAAACCTCTGTAAAGGTTGAAGGTGAACCTGATTTAAAACCTTAGGTTTGAGGTGAACCTTGGGAAACCTCCTAGTGAAATCCGGTACACTCAAGCGTTGAGTGTGACAACCGGGAGTAGAGTAGACAAGTAGTTGAACCACTATAAAAATGACTGTGTTTGAGATGATTATTGTCTTTCATTTATGTGATTTCCTTACATGCCTTTATATCTGCTTATCTGAGATCACACCTTATACACACACACAGTCATATCCTTCACAATCTTGTCTGCAACTTGTTTATCTTACAAGTAGGTTGTGATTGGATCCTCTACAAGGCTTGGAAGCCAGTAGAGTTACATTTGAGTAATCCTAAGAATTGCATATATGATAGGATTAGAGTGATAGGATTTTGAATAAACCGTAAACACTTTGACATTTGAGTAATCCTGAGAATTTTTTATTTTTTTTTAAAAGCTAAAAATACTTGGGCATCATTTAAAATAGACAAATTTTATGCATCACATTCAAAAGGATTCTGCGCCAGAATAAAAAACTAGGAAAATTTTAATGATTAAGAAATAAATTGATAGGAAGAATACCAAAGGACGATCTACTCTAAAATAACGTAGGCGATTTTATTTTTCTCTCCTTCATTTGCAGTGTATTTTGCATGAATGACTCTTTTAACTTGTTTATATGTTGATTATCTTCAGAAAAGTAAGCCTTCATCGAAAATAAGCGATCATGATATAAATTGTAAGGAAACTTTTGCTTAACGGGGATGTGGGCAATTGATGATGTTGGTTCGTTATTATTATTATTTTTTCTATAGAAATACTTGGGGATGCAACGACATTACCCTATTAAAGCCATTGAGATATACCGGAAATCAAGGCAGCAGGTAGTTGTTCTCCTCATCCAATTTGTCATCACTCACTACATGCTGATTTAAGTTGAAAATTTTTACCTATTCGCCATGCCTCAAGCTACTTCCCTGTTGCAGGCTGAAAGGTTGTCTAAGTTTTATAAAGTATGTAAAATCCTTGATCGTGGGCGTGGAGAAAAGTTTATTAAGATTGAGCAGGTTTCAATTTTTATAGTGATGCCTCTTATAATAAATATTTCTTTCTTTGTATTTTGAAACACTTCCTACCAAGACTATGATAACACTTGTAACTTCATTGGATTATCACTGTGTCTCAACCTTACGATCATGGGCTGGATCCTAGCTTATCTACTGAAGCACACGATTGCACGAAATTGGTAAAGAAAACTGACAAGTGACAAGTGATGGTGTCTTTATTTGTTTTTCTTTTCTTTTCTTTTGAAATGACTAGTTCTCTTGGTCTTACTTTTGCCTAGATTTACATTACGAAATCCATAAGGGCTCTTCCATTTACCATAAACCTTTGGAAGCTCATTGCAATATATTGAAACCTCCCAAATCTTTGACTGAATTATGGATGGAGCATAACCCAAAAGTAAAAGTAAGCAGATATTGGAACCATCTGATTTTTTCAGTTGGAACTAGGGCCACTCACTGTTTTGTTCTTAACCATACATTTGATAAGTACCATTAATTGGATGGTTTGGTTTGCTTGATTAGTACTTACTGTTTTATTCTTAACCATACATTTTTGAAGTACCATTAATTAATGGTTTGGATTGCTTGATCAATATGATATTTGAGATATGCTCCATCCATAATGTGCCCCACAATTTGGATGATTGGATGGTCTGGATGGTCTGGGTAGTACATGGGCACGACATTTGAGGAGGATGAGTCACCACCATTATCAAAGTGTTGGTGAACTATCATATGGGTGTAACCATCTGATTTTTTTGCCTCCTGTTTGGAAGGGATTCTTGGATGATCAATACATTACACAAAGCTGCAGCAGTTGCAAGATGAGAGCAACCCAGATTTTGTTTTTGAAGTGGTGTCTCTCTTCTTTGATGATTCTGAGAAGCTTCGTAATGATTTGAGCAGAGCTCTATGAGGAATTTGCTTCTCTCTCTCTTGTTGGATATTGAAAAGCTCACTTTTTCTATGTTTTTCTTTTCTTGAAGAGATCAGCAGCCTGTAGATTTCAAAAAGGTTGCTGCCCATGTTCATCAGTTAAAGGGCAGCAACTCCTGGTATTTCACTCCATCCAAATATCCAATACATCATTCTTTTGTTTCCATCTCTCTCAAGAAACCCAACTTCCCAATTCTATGACAAACCTACTTCTTTGATTAATTTATATATATATATATATATATATATATATATATATATATGTTATGTTGTTTGTTTTTTTTTTTTCTTCATAGGAAGCTATTGTTTTTGTTAGGATAAATACCTGGTTCATGAACTGTGTAATGTTTAATTTAGATCTGGAGTGTATATTAGGAAAATAGAGAAAGATCTGTTGTTTTTTAGGAGCATGCACTTCCTGCATCCCACTCCCTCTGCTAGTAGAAACTGATCCTCATTAGAGATGGATGTGATTCATCTTCAATTTGAAGAATTTTACATTTAGTAGCGGTTGTGGATAGCTAGTTGTAGTATGACAGGAGTGGTATATTTTTAATTAACCTTGTAGATCTTAGATTTATCTGGCTTCCCAGCTGTTTTTTCCCCGGTTTTCTTCCTAGAGCTGTGCCAACTGTCTAGTTGTTGTGCTGCTTTGCAAATTTAAATCTTCCATTTCCTTACTATTTTGACTCTGTTATCTTCATCAAATTCTTTCTAGAATATGATAAGTTGATGAGCTCTTGTTGCAAATTGTATTGTATAGGAGAAGGAGCGCTTGTGCTTCTTGTCAAGTTTCAGATACATTTTGTAATTGTATGAGTTCATCATTGTTCATTTCAATATGAATTTGATACATTCCGATGTTATTGACATTGAAATGATGTTGAATTCAATTAATATTATCTAGGACTTCATTTCTATGGAACGTATCAACGATACAAACCGATACAAATGATCCAAACCTTTGACATGCTTGGGCCATTTCAATTGATTTGAATTTCTTATATGTATTGGACCATTCAGCAATCCAAATGCATCTTATGATTCGCGCTGATATTAGTGATCTAAACTCATCATATGATTGAAACATCTTTCCTTGACCCATCCCAATGAATATGTTACGTTGATCCATCTATTCGTAATATTTAAGGTTAGTTCTCAGCGATCCACATCGTTAATTTTGTAGGACCCTCTTCAGCTCTATACACAATTCAGGCAATCAGGTTTCTTTTTATAACGATCCAAATTCATATCATTTGGCCCATTTCTAGTGATCCAAACCTTTGAAATGGGCCACTTCGATGGATAAAAAACGTTGACATGCTTGGGCCATTCAGTGGATCCGAATTGTTGATATGATTCGACTTATTCGGCGATCCAATCTCATTATACAATTGATGCTGCTTATAATGATCCAAACTCATCAGATGATTGAAGTTGCTTTTCATGATCCATGGCAATGGATATGCTAAGTGGATCATTTGCTAAAATTTGTAGGACCCTCTTAAGCTTTACAAACGATCCAAACTGTTCATATGATTTGGCCCATTTGTACTGATCCAAACCTTTGACATGCTTAGGCCATTTCAATTGATTTGAATTTCTGATATGTTTTGGACCATTCAGTGATCCAAATGCATCTTATGATTCGTGCTGATATTAGTGATCTAAACTCATCATATGATTGAAACCTGTTTCCTTGACCCATCCAAATGGATATGTTAAGTTGATCCATCTATTCATAATATTTGAGGTTGGTTCTCAGTGATACACACATCGTTAATTTTGTAGGACCCTCTTCAGTTCTTTACACAATTCAAATAATCAGGTTTCTTTTTACAACAATCTAAATTCATATGATTTGGCCCATTTCTAAATATCCAAACCTTTGAAATGGGCTATTTTGATCGATAAAAAACATTGACATGCTTTGGCCATTCAGTGGATGTGAATTGTTGATATGATTTGGCTCATTCCGCGATCTAAACTCATTATACAATTGATGCTGCTTTTATTGATCCAATCTCATTAGATGATTAAAGTTGTTTTACATGATCCATGGCAATGGATATGGTTGATCCATGCGCTAAATTTTGTAGGACCCTCTTTAGCTTTACAAATGATCAAACTGTTCATATGATTCGGCCCATTTGTAGTGATCCAAACCTTTGACATGCTTGGGCCATCTCAGTTGATTTGAATTTCTTATATGTTTCGGCCCATTCAGCGATCCAAATGCATCTTATGATTCGCACTGATATTAGTGATCTAAACTCATCATATGATTGAAACCTCTTTCCTTGACCCATCCCAATGGATATGTTAAGTTGATCTATCTATTCATAATATTTGAGGTTCGTTCTCAGTGATACACATTGTTAATTTTGTAGTACCCTCTTTAGTTCTTTAAACAATTCAAGCTATCAGGTTTCTTTTTATAACGATCTAAGTTCATATGATTTGACACATTTCTAATTATCCAAACCTTTGAAATGGGCCATTTCGATGGATAAAAAACAATGAAATGCTTGGGCCATTCAGTAGATCAAAATTGTTTATACGATTCGGCTCATTCGCGATCCAAACTAATCATACGATTGAAGCTACTTTTCTTGATCCAAACTCATTATATGATTGAAGCCGCTTTTCATTATCCATGTCAATGCTTAGGTTAAGTTGATTCTTGCCCTAAATTTTGGTAGGACCCGCTTCAACTTTACATATGATCCAAACTGTTCATATGATTTGGTCAATTTCTAGTGGTCCAAACCTTTTACATGTGTAGGCCATTTTAATGGATCAAAACCTTTGACGTGCTTGGGCAATTTCAGCGGATTTGAACTTCTCATATGATTCATCCCATTCAACGATCCAAACACATCATATGATATGGGTTGCTATTAGTGATCTAAACTCATCATATGATTGAAGCCTCTTTCCATGACCCATCCCAATATTTATGTTAAGTTGATCCATCTATTCGTAATATTTGAGGTTGGTTCTCAGTGATCCACATCATTAATTTTGTAGGACCCTCTTCAATTCTATACACAATTCAAACAATCATTTTTCTTTTTACAACGATCTAAATTCATATGATTTGGCCCATTTCTAGTCATCCAAACCTTTGAAATGGGCCATTTCGATGGATAAAAACATTGACATGCTTTGTCCATTTTGTGGATCCAAATTGTTCATATGATTCGACTCATTCGCTATCCAAACTCATCATATGATTGGAGTTGCTTTTCGTGATCCAAACTGATCATATGATTGAAACTACTTTTCATGATCTATGGCAATGGATATGCTAGGTTGATCCATTCCCTAAATTTTGTAGGACCCTCTTCAACTTTACGAAAGATCGAAACTGTCCATATGATTTCGCCCATTTCTAATGATCCAAACCTTTGACATGCTTGGGCCATTTTAATGGATTTGAACTTCTTCTATGATTCGCCCCATTCAGCGATCCAAATGCATCATATGATTCGTGTTGGTGTTAGTGATCTAAAGTCATCATATGATTGAACCTCTTTCCATGATCCATCCCAATGGATATGTTAAGTTGATCCATAAATTCGTAATATATGAGGTTGTTTCTCAGTGATCCACATCGTTAATTTTGTAGGAACCTCTTCAGTTCTAAACACAATTCAATTTTGTAGGACCCTTAATGTAATTTGGGCCATTTTAGTGATCCACACCCTTTGTATAATTTGGGCCATTTTAGTGATCCACACCCTTTATATAATTTGGCCCGTTTTAGCGATCCATACGCTTCATATTATTGAGGTTGTTTTCAGTGATCCAAATAAATTGATATGCAAAGGCCCTTGTTTAAACAACCAAGCATAGTGATGCAAACCCTTCATGTAATTTGGGCCATTTTAGTAATCCACACCCTTTATATAATTTGGGCCATTTTAGTAATCCACACCCTTTATATAATTTGGTCCATTTTAGTGATCCATCCGCTTCATATTATTGAGGTCGTTTTCAGTGATCATTTGATATGCAAAGGCCCATGTTTAAACAACCAAGCAAAGTGATTCAAACTCTTCACGTAATTTGGGCTATTTTACTAATACAAACCCTCTCGTATTATTGAGGTTATTTTTAGCTTATGTTTGTAGGATTGGTATGCCACTACTGTCAAACCATGAATATGCTAAGGCCCTTATTGGTGATCCAAATAGTCGGTGTGATACAACCCTTAGTGGAACTGTGATTGTATTTTCACCCATTTGTGACGGTTAGGTCTGTACACGAGTCAAGGTAGCTCGAAAAGCTCACTCAACTCGGCTCGACTCAGCTCAGATTGACTCGGTTTGAAAGGCCGACTCAAGGCGAGTCAAGCTTGTTTACTAAAGCTCAAGTTGAGTTAAAGCCAAGTTCGACCATGGTGTATTTCAACTCGATTCGACTCGAAGCTCGAGCTCGAACTCGACTCGGCTCGAGTAATATATTTTAATAATATATATTATATATATTATATTAATATTAAATATATATAATATATATATTTAAGTTAAAAAAAAAAGAAGTTAAAACTTAAAAGTTTTTACTAAAAAACCCTACCCGACCCTACCCGTCCCCATTCCCTCTTTTTCTTTCCCTTACCCTACCGAGGTAAACTCGACTTGACTCGAGATAAACTCGACTCGACTCGAACCACTAGCTCGACTCGAACTTGACTCGAAAGCTTTGGCAAACAAGCCAAGCTTCAATGTTGAGCTCGAGGGCGAGCTCGAGCTTGAGCTTGAACTCGAGTATGGCATGGACGAGTCAAGCCAATCTTGGCCCACCTCGACTTGACTTGGCTCGATGTATAGCCCTAGTGACAGTTGAGTACATAGGTCAATACATTGGTCACCCATATCTCTTCGTATGGTCATATAGAGCTCCACAAAGGGTGGTAGCATTCGCTTGACTTGTGAGAAGAAAGAGGGTGTGCCAATCAATAATTTGCAAATAAGATCCCTTATCCTTCTTAACATATGTATAAGGTGCATGATTGCTTGAAAGGTGTGGAACTACTTTCTCAATGCTCTCCATACAAGCTTAGGTGAAGAAGAACAAAAGAAGAAGAAGAAGAAGAAGATGAAGAAGAAGAAGAAAGTAAAAAAGAAAGAAGAATCTAAACAAAAGATAGTTCTTGAGCAAGATTTCCAAGTAGGTGAAAACTAAATAATGCCTCAAATTTTTGGTTGGAATGACCTTTTATCAATCAATGAAAGTCCATATATAGATTTACTTATGATCTCTTAAAAATAGATTATTTGAAAATACAACTTATGAATGGTATTTTTGTTTGAGGCAAACTAATCTTCATGCTAAGGGTCTTTTTTGTCTAGGAAACTCTTAATCTTAGTAAGGTTTGACAATTTACACATATAGCTAATTACACCCTAAACGCATAATACACAACTTCACTAAATGCAATATCATTCACCTCCAATAGAAGGATAGTCAAATCCATACTCGGGATGAGCGTATCCTAATCCTTTTTTTTTTCCACCTTTTAGTTAGATGTAAGGATACAAAAGATGTGAGGTTTTACTTCCCAAAACCCGTCACGAGTTTGGGCGAACGACTTTGGTCGTGGGTTTGCTCCCCATAAACACGAGTTTGATTTTCTCTCCCTCGGTGGATTACCTGTTACGAGTTTGGGCAAACAACTTTGGTCATAAGTTTGCTCTCCATAGACACTAGTTCGATTCCCCTCCCTGTGGGGATTACCTATCACGAGTTTGGGCAAACGGCTTTGGTCGTGGGTTTGCTCCCCACAGACACTAGTTTGATTCCCCTCACCTGTCAAGAGTTTGGGCAAACGACTTTGGTTGTGGGTTTGCTCCCCACAAACTTGAGTTCGATTCCCCTCCCATGGATTACCTGTCACGAATTTGGGCAAACAACTTTGGTCGTGTGTTTGCTCCCCACAGACATGAGTTCGATTCCCCTCCTCGTGGATTACCCATCATGAGTTTTGGCGAACGACTTTGGTCGTGGGTTTTCTCCCCATAAACACGAGCTTGATTCCCCTCCTCGTGGATTATCTGTCACGAGTTTTGGCAAACCATCATGGGTTTGCTCTCCACAGATATGAGTTCGATTCCCCTCCTCGTGGATTGCCCGTCAGGGCGAACGACTTTGGTCATGGGTTTGCTCCCCATAGGCACGAGTTTGATTCCCCTCCCCATGGATTACCCGATGCAAGTAGTTGGCGGGTGATTGTTTGCATATGCAGGGAATAGTGTCACCTTAAAGAAAGTTTTATTCTTTTATATATATATATATATATATATATATATCCTCACATCTAGAGGCTCTTGAAATCTTAACCTTCAATTTCATTTTCTATCCTCATTGATGAAAGGATTAGGGTAAGTTCCCATGAGTGTGCACATGGCTTCCCTTTTATTGGATTATCTTCAATAAGTAAAATCACATACCACTTTGCACAAGGGTTGATTAGCCATGGAATCAAAGTAATGATGGTCGATCCTTAATTAGGATTAAGACAAATCAGAGCTATCAGACTCTTATCCGAAGATGAAGTTAGGCTCAGATAAGGACATTACTTGGATTAGGAAGTTACTCATAACAAAATGTTTCTCTAGTTGAAAATATTGAGGCTGTGACGCCCCGTCACTGTTGCACATGTGGGCGGGGCCTAAGGGCCTAGGTGAACTACCAGTGGTTGACAAGCTATTGTGTTGGCAGGCTACTGTGTACGCAGTGGGGGTTGAACTTGTCCTACATCGGAAGAGTCGTAGGAAGTTGTGGTGGTTATATATGGGGTTCGCACCTTAAGGATACAACGTGTTTTGTGGGCAACTCCGAGAACAAAGCCGTGAGCCCTCTAGGCAAAGCGGACAATATTGTGTCCTTGGGTGGGTCGTTTCATATGGTATCAGAGCCGAGGATGGCTCTGCCCTCGGTGGGGGATATTGTGACTCCCCATCACTGTTGCACATGTGGACGGGGCCTAAGGGCTTGGGCGAACTACCAGTGGTTGGCAGGCTACTGTGCTGGCAGGCTACTGTGTACGCAGTGGGGGTTGAACTTGTCCCACATCGGAAGAGTCGTAGGAAATGTGATGGTTATATGTGGGGTTCGCACCTTAAGGATACAACGCGTTTTGGGGGCAACCCCGAGAACAAAGCTGTGAGCCCTCTGGGCAAAGTGGACAATATTGTGTCCTTGGGTGGGTCGTTTCATATGGTATTAGAGCCGAGGATGGCTCTGCCCTCGGTGGGGGATATTGTGACGCCCCGTCACTGTTGCACATGTGGGCGGGGCCTAAGGGCCTGGGCCAGCTACCAGTGGTTGGCAGGCTACTGTATATTCAGTGGGAGTTGAACTTGTCCCACATCGGAAGAGTCGTAGGAAGTTGTGGTGGTTATATGTGGGGTTCGCACCTTAAGGATATAACGCATTTTGGGGGCAACCCCGAGAACAAAGCAGTGAGCCCTCTGGGTAAAGTGGACAATATTGTGTCCTTGGGTGGGTCATCTCAGAGGCAACATTTAAAATAGACAAATTTTATGCATCATCAACAAAAGGATTCTGCGCTAGAATCAAACACTAGAAAATTTTGAATAATTAAGAAATAAATTGATAAGAAGAATACCATAAGACTATATACTCTGAAATAATATCAATATATCAAAGTCTTTGCTCCTTAAATTCTAATCTAAACTTGTATTCTCAAAGTGACTGGCTGACAATGAATAAAGATAAACATGATTATATAATTATATATATATTATTTGGGTCTAGTTGTTAAATAACAACTGGATTCTTAAATGGGTCGGGTATGGGCGCCCCTAAACCTGACCCAACCTAACCATATGCACTCCTTATTTTACTAACAGGCGATTGTCTCACTGTACTGATCTGGAGGGCTTAGGAATGTTTAAACCTTTTTCAAAATAGCACATTTTGGTAATGTTTTCAATTCCTAAATGGATTTGAAAGGAATCCCAGGTTCCGAAAATGTGAGACGTGAACCATACCTGATTTAGTAATCTGCCCAATAAACAAGACCTATACCCATTAAAATCGGGTCAGATTTACTAGGTAAACCCAAATACCCTGGGGGAACCTACTATTTAAATTTTAGTGAGAGTATCTTGACAAACAGGCATAAATGATGGACAACTTTTATATCCCATTGGTCTACACATGTGATGCCTAGTAGACAACATTGCCTTCCACGTGCTTGGCCTTAGCAAACGTCTTGGAAAGGTTCGTTGATATGGTTGCAGATGGGTTGGGTTTGGGTCGGTTCCTAGTGCCTACACCTGGGCTTAGCTAACCGGGTTTGGTTCTCCCGGAGCTGCTATAGCATTGAAGACTTGGATCCACTCGAGTTTTAGTACCCATTAGGTCTTTGGATCTAGTTATTGAGTTGGGTACAAGATTGGACAATGGCTGAACAATGAGTCAGTTGAGTTTTCAGATTTCTGAACTATGTTGCAACATGAGAGGTTTTCTAACTGTTGTTGCAAGGTTTTCAGGATGAGGTGGTGTCAGAAAATAAGGCGGTTGCTGGGATTCTCGAGGAAAAGGTGAAATTGGTGTGGGTGCTGCTTATAAACCATGTTGTTTGTATTGTTGAATCCAAATGCTTCCAAGTCTTGCCATAAATATTCTGTTTCTCTGTGCATAATAATATGGTGCTCATACGATACGGGGCTTTTTGTATTGCCATAAAGGTTTTTATCTCATAAGGAATTTGTTTTGCCTCAATCAGAATTGCATAATGAAATTTATTATAGTAGTATGAATTGTTTAAGCTCTTAGTTGTATTAATTGTGGTGTTCTAATATGCTGATTATGTTCTCACACAATGATGTTAACTAATGTATATTTTGTTTTAGGTAAACTGATTTTATTTTCAGTTTATGGTCGGTCTGCTTGAATTGAAACTTTTAAGATTAACCTAAGTAGTTGATTTTTATGCAACTTTTATGATCCTGCCCTACTGAGTAGTTTATTTTGTCCAAAATGTACAAGGACAGTGAAGATGTTCTCTGTCAAGTAGACATGGATAGATTTTCTTTTCACAAGTCTTGTTGACTACCTCGAACTTGCAAATACTAGTGGAGGATTATGTTTTCAGATCTTAGCTAATAAGTTGTTTTGGTATTTACAACCAATGTGGATGTTTCCAACATAATGAAAATGGCCATTTGGTAATATTCTGCAGATCCAATCAGTTTGGCTGTATTCCCCTATCATCTTTGTATTTGACAGTATTTCCTTAGTTTCATTTGTTGAACCCCTTCTTTTATAGGAGAGGCTTATCTGAATCCGAAATACATTTTCTTGAGGAGCTATTCAGCTTACTTTTTGGCTGCGAGTTACTTTATACATTTTTTTGGTAGCATCTTTTTAAGTTTAGAGTCATGAATTCTTTATTAGAATATGGGATAACTGTTTCAGTTTTTCAGAATTTTGATGAAAAGTTTCAGTAAAATGAATACTAGTTGAAATGGTTGGTTTTTTTTTTTTTGGTTGTTGTTGTTGTTGTTGTAAATGACGAAAATGCTTCTCTACAAGGACAAACTTGAGTAATTCGATACGCTGCATATCCATTAATCAAGTAGTTAATGTGCGCCTATTTATCACTCTATGCCACAACTATTCCAGGGCCTGAGAATAAAAAAATGTCGACCTGCTTCAATAACATAACCTATTCTCAATCTCTCTCATGGGTATCAACCAATTCCAACTTGTAAGAGGTTGTACAGGTGGACTTTTTGTGTATAGGAGAAGCTGTTTTTTATGAAGGCAAAGTGTGATGATCCATGATAACGTGCACAACCACCACAATCTAGACCATTCAAAACGTGTGTCTTATTCATCCATAAGTGAGTCTGAACACGGTCCAATTTTAACAAACAGTTCTATGAGGTTTTGGTTGTCCCCAGTCAATCTGATTTTGTGGTATGTTCCATTTAAATTGAGGTCCATGACTTGCGCCTTTTGAATTGATGTATGGTGGATATAAAATTGGTAGAGTTTTTGGAAATCCTCCAATCTAGGGTCACTGAGTGTATGGCCTTGGTTCTTGGGCTGGGTGCATTAAGTGATACCACACACATGATGGCAAATTAGACTTCGCAAACACAATGTACCTCCTAGAAAGATTATTCTTTCAGATCATTGCATGTTATGCTGAAGCCCAACAGGCTGAACTCTTTATCGGGGTCTTCGGAGGATGCTACCGAACACTAGAGAAAGTTGGAATGGTAAACCTATGAAAACAAGTGGGCCATCTCCTTTGGCACAAAGACATCCGGCATTGTTCAAAAAAAAGTATGCGTCTTTATATCAATGGCTACTCTTCTTTCTAATGTTGTAGGTTTTAAATTAGAAGTGACTTGACAAAACTAGAAGTATAGACTCCATTTTCATGACAAATTATGAAAAGCATAAATGGTAGTGCATGATCTACTCTTTCCGCAAGATAGGTTGGCTACTCAAATTTAGTACAATTTGTGTGAAAAAATTTGTCTTACACCCGATCTAAATATTCTGTTGGCTGTCTCTGACAATCTATTTTCTGTACTATCTTGAAGAATTCAAATTTTATTAGACCTGATTTCAATGTAATCCTATTTAGATTACCCAAATCTAAATTTCAAAATTCAGATTTTAAGCCTAATAGCAAGTTCCTGAAATCCATGTAGGACATGGATTTTGCCAAATCCCAACTTACACTGCTAAGCCACAAAATATCTTGCTAATCATTAGATACTGTTTTCATGAAAGCATAAATGGCAGTGCATATTCTACTCTTTTCATGGGCTTGGTTGGCTGCAGTACAATTTGTGTGGAAAAATTTGTCTTACATCCGATCTGAATATTCTGTTGGTTGTGCCTATGACAATCGGTTTTCTGTAGGATTTTGAAGAATTCGAATTTTAATAGTCCTGATTTTAATGTAATCCTGTTCAGATTACCCAAATATAAATTTCAAAACTCAGATTTTAAACTTAAAAGTAGGTTCCAGAAATCCCTGTAGGACTTAGATTTCACCAAAATCCAACTCCTAAGCCAGCCAATGTGGTTTTGATGCATACAAACAGTTTATACGTTCTGTTCTTTTATCTTCCATTTTTGTTGAAATTTTAGTCTTGATCATCAATCTTGGACCAGTTGCATCCTGTCACAAATCCCAATTGCTTCTTAGCTTTAGCTAGGTAGGCTGGTGTGGTGATAGGCCAAACTAGGGCCATGCTCTATTGGCCTTAGCCCTACCTTGATTCCCTGAGCCTTGGTGCTGGTTTGGCACTATCCTTATCTAAGCAGGCTGAAAAATGTGAGAAATTATATCTACAATGGATAAAATCGGGTCAGATTTACTAGGTAAACCCAAATACGCTGGGGGAACCTACTATTTAAATTTTAGTGAGAGTATCTTGATAATCGGACATAAATGATGGACTACTTTTATATCCCATTGGTCTACACATGCGATGCCTAGTAGACAACATTGCCTTACACGTGCTTGGCCTTAGCAAACCTCTTGGAAAAGTTTGTTGATATGGCTGCAGATGGGTTGGGTTTGGGTTAGTTCCTAGTGCCCATACTTGGGCTTAGCTAACCGGGTTTGGTTCTCCCGGAGCTGCTATAACATTGAAGACTTGGATCCACTCGAGTTTTGGTACCCTTTAGGTCTTTGGACAATGCCCAAACATTAAGTCAGTTGAGTTTTCAGATTTCTAAACTATGATGCAACATGAGAGGTTTTCTAACAGTTGTTGCAAGGTTTTCGGGATGAGGTGGTGTCGAAAAATAAGGAGGTTGGTGGGATTCTTGAGGAAAAGGTGAAATTGGTGTGGGTGCTGCTTTTAAACCATGCTTGTTTGTATCGCTGAATCCAAATGCTTCCAAGTCTTGCCACAAATCTTCTGTTTCTCTGTGCATAATAATATGGTGCTCATACGATACGGGGCATTTTGTATTGCCATAAAGGTTTTATCTCATAAGGATGATGTATCTAATACTAGGAATTTGTTTTGCCTCAATCAGAATTGCGTAATGAAATTTATTATAGTAGTATGAATTGTTTAAGCTCTTAGCTGTATGAATTGTGGTGATCTAATATGCTGATTCTGTTCTCACACAATGATGGTAACTAATGTATATTCTGTTTTGGGTAAACTGATTTTATTTTCAGTTTATGGTCGGTCTGCTCGAATTGAAACTTTTAAGATTAACCTAAGTAGTTGATTTTTATGCAACTTTTATTATCCTGCCCTACTGAGTAGTTTATTTTGTCCAAAATGTACAAGGACAGTGAAGATGTTCTCTGTCAAGTAGACATGGATAGATTTTCTTTTCACAAGTCTTGTTGACTACCTCGAACTTGCAAATACTAGTGGAGGATTATTTTCAGATCTTAGCTAATAAGTTATTTTGATATTTACAACCAATGTGGATGTTTCCAACACAATGAAAATGGCCATTTGGTAATATTCTACTATCCAATGCAGTTTGGTTGTATTCCCCTATCATCTTTGTATTTGTCATATTTCCTTGGTTTCATTTGTTGAACCTCTTCTTTTATAGGAGAGGCTTATCTGAATCAGAAATACATTTTCTTGAGGAACTATTCACTTACTTTTTGGTACATTAGTTACTTTATACATTTTTTGGTAGCATCTTTTTAAGTTTAGAGTCATGAATTCTTTATTAGAATATGGGATAATTGTTTCAGTTTTTCAAAATTCTGATGAAAAGTTTCTATAATGAATACCAGTTGAAATGGCTTTTATTTTTTTATTTTTTTTATTTTTTATTTTTATGGTTGTTGTTGTTGTAAATGACGAAAATGCTTCTCTACATGGACAAACTTGAGTAATTTGATATGCTGCATATCCATTAATCGAGTAGTTAATGTGCGCCTATTTATCACACTATGCCACAACTATTCCACGGCCTGGGAATAAAAAAAATGTCGACTTGCTTCAATAACATAATCTGTTCTCAATCTCTCTCATGGGTATCAACCAATTCCAAGTTGTAAGAGGTTGTACAGGTGTAACTTTTGTGTATAGGAGAAGCTATTTTTTATTAAGGCAGAGTGTGATGATCCATGATAATGTGCACAACCACCATAATCTAAACCATTCAAAACGTGTGCCTTATTCATCCAAAAGTGAGTCTGAACACGGTCCAAGTTTAACAAACAGTTCTATGAGGTTTTGTATGTCCCTAGTCAATCTGATTTTGGGGTATGTTCCATTTAAATTGAGGTCCATGACTTGGGCCTTTTGAATTGATGTATGGTGGGTATAAAATTGGTAGAGTTTTTGGAAATCCTCCAATCTAGGGTCACTGAGTGTATGGCCTTGGTTCTTGGGCTGGGTGCATTAAGTGATACCACACACATGATGGCAAATTACACTTCGCAAACACAATGTACCTCCTAGAAAGATTATTCTTTCAAATCATTGCATGTTATCTTTGAAGCCTAGCAGGGTGAATTCTTTTCCGGGTCTTCGGAGGATGCTACCGAACACTAGAGAAAGTTGGAATGGTAAACCTATGAAAACAAGTGGGCCATCTCCTTTGGCACAAAGACATCCGCCATTGTTCAAAAAAAAAAAAAAAAGTATCGTCTTTATATCAATGGTCGCTTTGCTTCTTTACGATCTTTGTAGGTTTTAAATTAGAAGTGACTTGACAAAACTAGAAGTAAAGACTCCATTTTCATGAGAAATTATCTTGCTAATCATTTATAGACTCTGTTTCATGAAAATCATAAATGGTAGTGCATGTTCTACTCTTTCCGTAGGATAGGTTGGTTGCTCAATTTAGTACAATTTGTGTGGAAAAATCATGTCTTACACCCGATCTGAATATTCTGTTGGTTGTCTTTGACAATCTATTTTCTATAGGATCTTGAAGAATTCAAATTTTATTAGACCTGATTTCAATGTAATCCTATTCAGATTACGCAAATCTGAATTTCAAAATTCAATTTAAGCCTAATAGCAGGTTCTGAAATCCATGTAGGACATGGCTTTTTCCAAATCCCAACTTACATTGCTAAGCCACAAAATATCTTGCCAATCATTAGATACCGTTTTTCATGAAAGCATAAATGGCAGTGCATATTCTACTCTTTTCATGGGCTTGGTTGGCTGCTCAAATTTAGTACAATTTGTGTGGAAAAATCTGAATTACCAACACATCTTAACATTATTTTATTACGGGAACTCTGTGGGCTCCACACTAATGTATGTGCTATATCCACTCCTCCCATTCATTTCTTCATATCATTTTAGCCTATGCGCCTAAAAATGGGGCAGAGCCAAAGCTTCAAGTGGACCACACCAAAGAAAACAATGGTTTCATAGTGGCGTCATTATTCCCATTCCCACTATTTCCCATGATGTGGTCCACACGATCTTTGAATTTGCCCCATTTTTTGGCTCAGGCTTTAAAATTATCTGAAAAAATGAATGGACAAAGATGGATATAATGCATGGGGCCCACACAATTTGTCTCATTTTTTTAGCCAAGACCTTTAAAAAAAAAAAAGAAGTAAAGATGTTTAGGTGAGACCCGGACTCACCCAAGACGGTGCGGGTGAGTCCGTTTTTCCAAATCATTTTAGTGTATTATTCAAAAAATATAGCACATCCAATTATCAAGTGGACCATACCGAAGGAAAAGTGGTGATTGACTATTAAAATGCCACAAAAGTTCTAGATCAATTATATATTTGTTTTTTTTTTTTTTTTCTTTCATCCAAGCTTATGTGAACTAATCAACAGATTGGATGGTAACTACAAAACATTAAGGTGAGCCCTAAGACGGTTTTAATGGTAGGGCCTTCAATCAATATTGTTTCCTATGGCATGATCCACTAGATAATTGGATCTGCTTCATTTTTAGGATGGCGTCGTATATTGAGGTGGCAAGACGGATGGTGTGGATGTACATGTCTTAATACATTTATAAATGTTATGCATTATATTTGAATATATTTGCCTTAGTTTACTTTAATCAGACAATGAATAACTTAGGACCCTATACAAAGGAAACCTATTGTGTGCACTTTTTTTAGATGTTATGCTTTAAAACTGTGTATTAAGATCTTTTTTAACAATACCTGAATTTTCATTGAAAAATTCAATCATTTTCCCAATGTTTCCCCATGTTTCCCAAAAAGTGCAATAAATTATGCAATACAAACGATATATCCCGCGCGATAACCGATATGTATCTGTATCCTAAGGTTTGTGATACATTGCGCGATATCGATATTTCGACTTGGATCAGTTGAGCTAAACATTCTTCTCAAAGATGTGGCGGGGTTTCACTTTCTGAAAGTGCAACCAAGGTAGTTGTTATAACGAAATGGAAATAAGAACGAGGAGATTTTGCAATTTGGGGGCTTCGAGTCCAATGTCGTTACCATTGCGATCATTGAATTAGTATGAGTGAACCTTTTAGAATGTTCAACTATTGGCAAAAAGGATATATATATATATATATATATATATATATATATATATATATATAAATATAAAGTAGAGAAGAAAAAATAAAATAAAAATGTAAGAGCTTGCTTGCCGTAATCTGAAATATGCATTCCCCATGTCGTTACCATTTCGGTTCAGTGCTTTACTACGAAGTGAGCTTTCTGGAATCTTCGTCTATTGGCAAAAAGGATTATATAAATAAAAAAAGTAGAGAAGAAAAAAAAGTGTAGGAGCTTGCTCGCCATAATCTGGAGTAGGGGCATGTCGTTACCATTGCAATTCAATGCTTTAGTGTGAAGTGAGCCTTTTGAAATCTTCGGTTATTGGCAAAAATGATTATATAATACAGGAGGGAGTATGAAGAAGTGAAAAAAAAAAATGAAATAAAAGTTTATAGATAGTAAAAGGCCTTAAGAGTGTCTAGGAAAGTTTAACATCCTCACACCTCAAGACTCTCGAAATCATAACCTCCATTTCGTCATCTCTCCTCACTAATGGTGCAGTAAAATCAAATAAAGAAATATTTTTAATTACAAGTTTGAATTAAGACCATAACCAATCTAACTTCGATAGTGTCACCTTGCTGCATAAATTTCTTACATGTGTGCACTCAAATTCTTCCTAAATAAATTGCTTATTTTGTTGAATTAAGGTAATTTTTTTTCTTCCTCTTAAATTATTTTTCCTTGCCCTTTCATGCTCCTAATGTCTGTGAAACTAACATCACGACTACGATCACTCCCTCATGATCACCTATTTATCTTCAACAAGTGCTCCTACTACAATTTTTTAGTAACAAACTGCTTCAACATTGTCTATGAATATGTATTGTCTTTGCTTGTTAGGTGCAAATTGAGAGAAGAAATAATGTTGTCGGGGCCTCTGATACTTGCTTGTTAGATGGAAATTGAGAGAAGAAACAACACTATTGGAGCCTCTAATACTTCTGGAGTGTTTGTGGATATTATACTTTATATAGAGCTTAACTTTCAAGAGAGCTTAGAAAATCTCTTACTTTTGAAACTATTGAACTCCAATGGTATTGTGTTTATTCCACGTCATAATAATGTTTTTTAGCCAATTAACCTGAACGATGTCCAGTTTCAAAAGTGTCCATGGATTAGAAGTTAGGATTGTTCAACCAATCTTTTTTTTTTTTAAAGGTAATTGTCCAACCGATCTCTAAGTGACTCAATAACAGTGGGACTCACAATTTAGTCAGTTTAACTTGAGTTAAATTTTTTTCATGTGTATGATATCTCAATGCCAACATATTTCATGTGTCCAACCAATCTTTTAAATCTGACTTCTTTTAGTATCTGTATTAGTTTTTTTTTTTTTTTTTTTTTTTTCTTCAGAATTTCATGTCTTAAACTGCTAGATCGATGCAATCTTTGTGAAACAACGTCATGAAACAATGGTGATATTGTTTGTGTTTTTCTTGGTTTTGTTGTCCAAGTTAGGAAGCGAGGGAATGATCAAATTACAAATACCTTCCTTGGCATTTATGCTAGATCTGGGCTCCAAATTGCAATTGTGTTATTTTCGATTTTGACCAACAAGATTCAACTGCCAATTCAAGGGCTACTTTCTTGTTAAGAATGCTAGTAAGAATAGAGAATAGTTAGTTTTTTTTTTTTTTTTTTTTGTCATTCCTCCATGATCGTAAACCTAACAAAATTCAATTCATTAGGTGTCCAAACATAGCCTAGGGTTCATTTGGATGCCTGTAAATGGGCCAAGTTGTAAATGATTACATTTACACTCTGTATTTGGATGGCCTTTTTTGCCTGTAAATCATTTTTAGGTAAAATAATTTGACATTTACCCTCATTTCATTTACATGCAAAAAGTTCATATTTCATTTGAGCCTCCACTTACACTAACGATTATAAATGGAAAGATTGGCTCTCCATTTACATGACTTAAACAATTTACAGGCTATCCAAACATAGGAGATCCTTTACCTGTAAATCATTTACAACTTAGAACATACAGGACAGGCTGTAAATGACTTATAGCCTAAAGTTTAATTGGGTTGATGTTTGGAATCTTTGGATATTAAAGTTTACTTATTTATATTCTTCCTTTTGTGCGGTGATCATTGTTGGTGATTTTTTTTTTTGTTTTTTTTTTTGTTTTTTTTTTTTGGGTTCTCACTTAAGTTAATTTTGTTTTTCATGGTGACCATTGTTAGTTAATTTTAGTCATGGTCTCCTCTGCATGCAGCTTCCTACAATTGCTATTGGAAAGGTCCTTGTTGCAAACAACACATCGTGGTCCAAGATGAAGTCCTAGCCCATAGGTTGGGCCTTACTCCCATCAAAGCTAACCCAAGGTTGTTCGAATATGTTTCAGGTTGACAATTCGTTGACTTTTCTTTTTCTTTTTTGCTTTTATTAATTTGAATTGGGCTTATTTGTACATTTATTTTGGTAGAAAATGACTCGTATCTTGGTGTGGTTCAATGATCCCCAATTACACCTTTGGTCAACAGGTTAGTTTTCAGTCTATGCCTTCATGTATTTAGATTAATTTGGATAAGTGGAGAGTTGTTTTATTTTGATGGGCCCGTCTTCATCATAAGAAATATCTTGTCTTCATCATAAGAAATATCTTGTTGAGGATTGAGTTAGATGGTGAATCATTTTTTAGTGGATTGGATGATTCTTTCACTAATTTATCAAAGGGGACCGAGTTAGATGGTGAATCATTTCCCATGGGGATCAACTTGAATCATTGTATAGGAACCGTAAATCACAAGATTCCAATAACAAAATTTGTTCCCATAGGTAATTTATCTGTAACTAAAGCCATGCATGAGTACCATGTCTGTTAGCTACATATGTAATAGTACAACTGCATGCATGAGCCGGTTTGACTCATTTTTAGTAACCATATGCATGAGCTATGGACACTGTTTACATAATCAATGGTGCAGCTTAATATTTGTGTCCAACAATTCTACCATGTTTGAATGCTTCTATCTATTGATGCCATGAGAGTTTTTTTTTTTTTTTTTTTTTTTCTCTCTCCCCCCCCCCCCCCCCCGGCTTTTAGGATCTTTCTATGCAATAAAAAAAAAAGCAACTAAAAAAACCATGTTTCACAAAGCTGACATCTGGTGCTAATTAGAATGCATGAATTGTCTCCGACATTAGTTGTTTGTGATAGCTTAATCAAACTACTGACTCTAAAAGGCACAACTGTTCTATTCCGTGTCATGCTTCAGCTCCAAACATGTTAGCTAATGGCAAGTCGAGAAGGCACTGTTCGATTCGAGGTTGGAAGCACCAAAGATTCTGACAGTACAAGGAGAATCTTTGCCTGAGAGCCATGACAGTACAATTGATTTTTTTGTATGTATGTATTAGGTACTTCTTCAAGGGATTTGATATGTGGAAGGAAGAAACTGTAATGAAGGTAAAAAATCAAAGATGGTTGCTTTGTTTTTTACGTTCTTTGTGCAGGAAATACTACTATGTCCATCTATTTTCCTTATCATTTTTGGGCATGAGCCCAAAAACCAGGCAGATCCAAATCTCAAGTGTCCACACCACACGAAAATAGTGGTGATTGAATGCCCACCATTAAAAACTTCCTAAGGCCCATTGTAATGTTTATTTTCCATCCAACCTGTTGATTAGGTCACAGAGACTTGACTATAACCAAAATTTTGTGGCCCCAAGAAGTTTTTAATGGTGGGTGTTCAATCACCATTGTTTCCTATTGTGTGGTATATATGAGATTTGGATGGTCCTCATTTTTGGTTTTTGGCCATAAAATGATCTGAAAAAATGGATGAATGGAGTGGATAAAACACATACATCATTGTGGGGGCCATAGAGCACCGTCCAGTAATTACTAGCTCTTGCGAGCGATGAGGCAATCCGCTTTCTCAATCAAGATTGTTCTCGAGGACGGAGAGGATTTTCTGAACACATCATGTGAAGCTAGAAAAACTGGTGGTTAGTAGAACATATGCATCACGGTGATTGCCCAGGGAGGTTACAAATGGGGCTCACCCATGCCAGGTCCACATGACCCAATGGGTGGGTGGGGTGGCCCAAAACATCACGGTGGGCCCCACCAGGTTTCAATGGTGGTCTCTAATCTCTAATGTTCCAAGTGGTAGGACCCACTAATCTTTGGTTCCAAGTAGTCAAGATTACTACTTGTGTTCTGCTTTTTGTTTGCAGGCTTGGTCACCATTTTGTATTGGCTTGGAAAATGCTTATTCTGATAAGGGTGCAGCTTTTAGAAATTCCCATGATCCAATTAACTCCGATGTGAGTTGAATTCCCATTTGCATTGCCATCTTTATTTTCTTGTTTAGCAATGATTAAGAAAGAGAAAGGAGCCATGCTATTAGTTATATCTAAATTATTTATCAAGCATTTGATCTTTGGACATGTGTTACACATGTATGGGATGAAGACCAATTTTTTAGGCCCTACAGTGGATGGGTTGTACCTTGAAAATCATCGGGATGGAAGACGGAACGTCTTCTATCGCCTTCGATTGTTTGGAGGGCACATTGGATTCATTGTCCTTCGGATGAAAAGATCAACTAGGTAAGCCTCTGCTTTGTTATATCCCCTTGTGCATTTAATCCTTGCTTATGCCTTCAATGCAGAATAGAGGAATTATATCCTGCACAACATTACATGACTATTTCTTGCTGCATGGCCCATGGTTCAGCAATCCATAACATTGAGCTGATGGCCCCACTTGGAATTGAGACACCCAAGAAATATCCCATTGTCTCGAATGAGTGATTGGCCCTGACTTTTGAATTTGATATTTCGCCAATTGAAACTTTTTTTTGATCTTGCATCCAAGCTTGTTTCCATGAGTGACATGTCTCAAATGGAAGAAGCCTGGATGGTTTTGATTATTAGGCATCTACTTTTTGTTTGAAGGACTTTATCCTTGAGCCCTTATTTTCTCTTAAAGTCCATTTTTTAATTTCAAGTACTCTTGAAACAGACCAATTTCGAGGCCTGCTTTGGTTTTTATTTAGATATGCCAAAGATCTTTTGCTAATCGGTAAGTTCTCTTAATTTACTACACAAAATTCCACTGTTCTATCTATTTTCTTTCCTTGGTGCCATTTAAAAATCAGGTAACAACAATTTGGTCGTTTCCTTTATATTGAACTACAAGAAAAGTTCTAATGCACTTCGAGCACTATAAAAATCCACCTAGATTTAATTTTTTTGGTCATCCTTTTCCATACTTATATGGTAAACATTGCCTAATAGAAGTGATTCTTTTAAAATCATAAGCAATCCATGATGAGCTATCAAATATATGGATTGAATGGTTGGTTGCCTATGCTTGTACAAATGATCTCGACAGTCCATATTAGAGGCCATTGATCAGATGGTTGAGATCATCGACGAATTGCCATCGTGGGGATCTCAAAGTGTCGATTGGTACAAAGTTCTTCCAAATTCATACTCAGTTCAATTGTATAAAGGCAAGCGGAAGGCGAAATTTTATATTCAAAGTATGTAAAGTAACAAAATTTTGTGAACTCCAGTATGAGTACTAGCGAGTACCAATATACATGTATTGTTTCTAAGTCAAAAATCAAAATACAATTCCGTAGATAAGCCTGGAATCCCCGCGATGCGGTCGGCCTAAGCATAGCCGTCAGTCTTGCATAAAGAGAACTCATCTGATCCTCCTCGAAGTCGGACTCAGGCTCTGAGCAGAGGCACCATCTATACTGTGACAGTCGGTGGGTGTTGCAAACACCGATCCCGTAACGTGGGAGTGAGTAGCTAACTCGGTGGAACAATAAAGCATAGGTTAACATGTTATCAATTCAATCAATCAGCGGTAATGATAAAGCGGTACAAATCAAACAATTCTAACTACTCTTATTAAGTGCGAAAATGAAATGACATGATCTTTGTATGCCCTTGCCAAACCACCCTCAGCGACATCATCTTACGTTCGCGAATGCTTAACTCCCTCGGTGCGCCACATCTACTAAGCACATGCGGTGTGATGATGATCATGATTACTAGAGTTATTATTAGTCCATTTCACGGCGGTATTGGGAAACTAAGGTACCTCCCTTGTATCATTCCCAAACATGATCCATTCTAGGGTCGTCAATCTAGCTAATCTCATACGATATTATGGTTTGAGAAGCGTAGTGAAGGCATCGCAAAGGGCTCGTCACCGTCGGCGCGGATCTGAGATCTCACGTATGCGGCTCGGTTCTTGGCCGTCGGCTCAAGTACGGTCTCACCGTACTCGGGCTCAATCACTAGCCGTCGGCTCGAGTACGGTCTCACCGTGCTCGGCTCGGCTCATACTCTGTTCTTTGTGAAAGACTCGTCGCCAATCACGGACACTTGGGTATACTCGAAGATACTACGGAGGACTCGTCGCCGTCGGCACGAGCACGGGTCTCACCGTACTCGGCTCTCGCCGTAAGTATCGACGGCTCGAATACGGTGTCCCATACCACCGTATTCGGCTCACGAGTTTAGTTGCGCAATGGTCACTACGGGGAGGCACATGGCCCCGGCGTGGCGACGGCTCGACCACGGTGTCCCATACCACCATGCCGGCTCATGCGTCTTAGCGGATCGAGTACCATGGTTAACGGGATCGCCAGTAGTAAGTTTGGTACCCTAGGTTCAAGCGTGCGACCAAACATGGTGAACACACATACACATATCGGTTTACTTGACGAGCGACTAGCTCGGCGCACCACAAGTTGGGCGATATGGAGCGCAAAAGCACTCCGTGTGGCCAACCACTATCGCCAACCCAAAGTACGACTCGGGTTCGCCGGACACATCCTTTGTGGCGACATGAGTCTCGACCACATCTCAAGTCTCAGTGCAGAATGTTTGGACTATAGACTTAGTCCCAAACTCAAACAGATCTCATCAATAGCATGTGGAGTAAAGCATGATAGCAGTAATACAAGCATGTTAGCGGGCATGTTATAAAGCATGAAATAAAGCATGAAGTAAAGCATGTTGTAAAGCATGTTATAAAGCACTATACAAGTAGGGATACAATTACATACACATCACAAGTGAGTGGTTATAGCGAACCACCACATGGAGGATCCTACATGTCTCTAAGGTAGTCGGGAATTCCATATCGGCGCCTATCTAAGGCACTAACACTCAAGCTTTTTCACACACAAGCACATTTACACAAACACTTAGAGTGCGCTATTCCAACATACATGACGTATGTTAGCAAAAATGCGTATTAGGGCTATTCTTTAAGCCAAGCGGTTATTTTATCCGCGTATACCATATTCATACAACAAATAATCATGACAATTACACTTCCAAAATTTACACATATGCGGTATTTCTAGAATACACAATTTCAACATACATAGTGTTTACAAGCGAACATATATTACGGCGATTCCTTTCGCCAAACTAGTATTTTATCCATATATTGTATAATCATACATTAAATAAACATGTCAAACATTTTCCCAAAAAAAAAATACGTATACGGTATTTCTAGAATACACAATTTCAACATACGTAGCATTTACGTGAACATGTATTTCAGCGATTCCTTTCGCCAAATTAGTATTTTATCCATATATCATATAATCATACATTAAATAAACATGTCAAACATTTTCCCAAAAAAAATACGTATACGGTATTTCTACGTATACCTAGAGTATGTGAAATTCCATATTCTACAACGTTAATCGAAACAGGAAACGGAAAGCACTTTGTACATGTGCAATTGCATGCAGATCATGAATCTACCATTATCTGACATTGAAAGCGTTGAAAACCGTAACTTATACACTTAAAGTCCTCACCTTTGCCCTTGGAATCACAACGAATCAGCAAGGGTTGTTGAGCTTCAGTATACGGGAGTTTTCTAACCTAAAGAGCGGAATCGGTTAGTCTTTACACAACCTACAACCTTCCTACTTCAAATCAGACCTAGGGTTAGGGTTTCTCACCTTGAAGCGGAGTGGATACAGCCGGAAAAAATGCACGGAAGGAAGCGGTGTAGGCCGTGTGATGAATGAAAGCAATAGGAGGAAGATCTCCCACAAATCCCAAGCTCTTCTCTCTCTTTTCTCTCTCTCTCTCTAGGGTTTTATCCCAAATTCGTATGGCTGTGAGAGGGGCTGTTCTAAGCTCCTTTTATAGCCAAAACCTTTCCAAAATAGGCTCAGGTTCAGGGTTATTGCTATATAGGTATTTCGTCACTTTTCGGCTCAAATGAGTGTTTACGGTGGCCCCCTTGAGCCAAACGTCGGACTTAAGCTCACCACACATGGATCTATGTGGGATTACGTTTTCGACTCGATCGGATTCCCCGGATCGCACGTGGCGGACCACTTTCGGTTCAACGGTCGGTGGGCCACGATCAGAAATTCCAAGTACATGTAAATGTTCTGAAATTTTCTTAATCAGGGTGTAATTTGGTCGATTACGACGGTCGGGTTGCTTATCTTGACGCGTAAGCGAATGGTGCCGGATCACTATTCACGATATTTATTTTGGAATGGGAATAGTGTTTTCACACACCCTCGCTCAGATCGAAACGAATGGCCGTGGGACATCGGTGGACTGATTTTTGAGATGATTGTCAAGCCCGGTGAGGCGGTCCTAGTTCCTTAGCTTCGTGTTAATCGGACTTAGATGTGCGATCTAGACCTAATCTGAAGTTTCGTTTCATTCTAGAAGCGTAGGAAATGAGTTTGGTTCTAAACTTTAGGGTAACCTAGAGTCACTTGTTTTGCAAGTTTTGGGTCTTGCAGATCGTATTTAAAGCGATCCCAACGGATTTCATGGCTAATCGAGTTTAGTACTTAGTTAACTTTGTTAAATTTCTAAAGGATTTAATCCTAATTGATTTCTGGTCGAGGTGGTACTCGAGCCAACGTACGAAAATTTACGGGTCGTTACAATCTACCCCCCTTAAACAAAAAATTTCGTCCTCGAAATTTATACCTTTTCATATTCCTCGAGAATCTGAGGGTAGTTCTTCCTGACCTCGGCCTCAGTCTCCCAAGTAGCTTCCTCCTCGGAATGATGTGTCCAAAGTACCTTCACAAGTGGGATGACCTTGCTACGCAGTACCTGCTCCTTCCTGTCAAGGATGCGTGTCGGGCGCAACTCATATGTAGCATCCTCGCTCAACTGTACCTGCTCCCATCTGATGATATGCGAAGGATCAGGAACGTACTTCTTCAGCATAGATACATGAAATACGTTGTGTACAGCTGCAAGTGGTGTGGGCAAAGCGAGACGATATGCCACATCACCCACTCGATCCGATGTCTGAAAATGGACCGATAAACCTCGGTGTGAGCTTCCCCTTCTTCCCAAACCGAAGGACTCCTTCATAGGGAAACTCGAAGGAACACATGATCCCAGACCTCGAACTCCGGCGGTCGCCGCCTCGTATCGGCGTAACTCTTACTGCACTGCTCTGCGCGCGTAAGTAATCGACGCTGATAATGTCGACCTTCTGCAGTGGTCGCTGTACCAACTCGGGCCAATCGGACTACGCTCTCCAACCTACGCCCAACGGTGCGGTGCCCTACTGAGGTCGACCATATAGAGCCTCATATGGCGCCATGCCAATAGTCGCTGGAAGGCTGTTGTTGTTGGCGAACTCTGCGTACGGAAGGCAGTCATCAGTGTCCTTGAAGTCCAACACACATGCTCGCAACATATCCTCCGAGATCGATTCACCCGCTCTGTACGCCCATCGGTCGAGGATGAAACGCCGTCTTGAACTTCAACTTCACACCCATCGCCTCCTGGATACGAGTCCGGAAGATGGATGTGAACCGCGCGTGTCTCTGTCCAGACCACGATCTCTAAAGGAACCCGTGCGGACGGACGATCTCTCGATGTACAATCTAGCCGGCTCGTCTGCGAGTTCGTAACTCGATAGGGAGGAAATGGGCCGATTTGGTCAGCGGTCCACAATCACCCAAATGGAATCGTGTCCCTTCCTCGTCTTCGGCGGCCGGATATGAAATCCATGGAGATGAAGTCCCACTTCCACTCTGCTATGGGCATGGGAAGCGGTCCGAGAGGTCGGCGATGTTACGCCTTGACCTGGCGGCACGTCGGACATCGAGACACATACTCGGCGATGTGGGCCTTCATATTATCCACCAATACGTCCGTCTCAAATCTGGTACATCTTCGTGCTACCGGGATGCATCGCAACTTCGAGTTATGGGCGGACTCGAGAAGCTCGCGTCTCAAGTCGAGCACATCGAGGAACGCATGGCGGCCACGGAATCGTAAACCCCCATCGGAACCAACTCTCCACTCGGAATCCTCGGCGTCGCTAGCTTTGCTCTCGAAGCTCGAGACGGTAGTATATCGCCCTCTGGGCCTCAACAATCTGTCGTCAATAAGTGGTCGCACCGAGCGTGCGCACACACTCAAATGGCTCCTCGACGGTGAGTCTGCTGCTCGAAGTCCGTACGAACTCCACCATGTCCCACTCGGCTATCATCGGTGGTGCCGCAAATGCAATCGCCTTCTTGCGGCTCAACGCGTCTGCCCAAGGTTCGCCTTGCCGGGATGGTAGGAAACCTCGAACTTGAAGTCCTTGAGGTCTCCATCCATCGGCGTTGTCTCATATTCAAGTCTCGTTTGTGTGAATATGTACTTAAGGCTCTTGTGGTCGCGAGAAAAAGCTCGAACTCCTCTCCATAGAGGTAATGTCTCCCGAGCTTCAATGCAAAGATGATTTTGCCAACTCCGGGTCATGTGTAGGGTAATTCTCCTCGTGCTTCCTTAATTGTCTCGAGGCATACGAAATCACCCTATCATACGCATCGAGACACAACCCAAACCAACGCGAGACGCGTCGGTATATATCGTGTATTTCTCCCCTTGCTCGGCAATACTAGCACGGGGGCGGACGTCAACTTGTCCTTTAGCTCCTTAAAAGGCGCCTCGCCTTCTCATTCCGGGCGAACTTCGGGTCCTTAAGTCAGCGAGACAATGGCACAGGCAATCTTCGAGAAGTCCCGAATGAAGCGTCTGTAATACCCGGCGGACCAAGGAAACTCCTCACCTCGATAACCGATTCGAGTGCTGCCAATCTGAACCGCGGCTACCTTAGCAAGGTCCACTTTGCTATTCCATCCTTGGACACTACATGTCCCGGGAACTTGACTTCCTCTGCCGAAGTCGCACTTCTTGTATTGTGCGAACAAGCTGGTTCTTCTTCGATGTATCCCGGCACACAGCTCTCAAGTGCTCCTCGTGCTCCTCCCGGCTCGTAGAGTATATCAATGTCATCAATAAAGACGATGACGAATCGGTACGGAAAAGGCCGAAATACCGGTTCATCGGATCCATGAACACGGTGGTGCGTTCGTGGGCCGAACGACATCACCGAGAACTCATAATGCCCAAAGCACGTCTGAAGGCATCTTACGCACGTCCTCATCTCTCACGCGCAGCGGTGGTACCCAGGCGAAGATCAATCTTCGAGAAATACTTCGCCCCCTCAGTGATCAAACGGATCATCTATCTGGGCAAAGGATACTTGTTCTTCAACGTGACACAGTTCAACCTACGGTAGTCAATACATAACCGTAGCGACCCGTCCTTCTTCTTCACAAATAGCACGGGTGCTCCCCAAGGAGACACACTAGGTCGTATAAAACCCTTGTCTACCGGATCGTCAATTTGTTTCCGCGACTCCTCCATCTCACATGGAGGCATACGATAAGTCGGCGGTGAGATGGGTGTCGCACCGGCGTAAGATCAATTGTAAAATCGATCTCGCGTCGAGGAGGTAAACCGGGAATAGTCTCAAACACGCACCGCAAATTCTCGAACCACGGCGTATTCCTCAACGTCGGACCATCAATCGGCGTCAATAAAGCGGTATAACAATCAACACGGCGGGGACCAGGCCCGGCTGTCTTGGAAACGTGAAAGGCGTGCCATCGGGTCCATGGCGATCACGATCAGTATCGCAATCTATCTCCGCCCTCATCTTGGCGAGCCAATCCATACCAAGGATAACGTCGTAGTGCCAGTGGAGCAACAATGAGGTCGACGAGCAACTTGTCTTTGCTACCCCAAAACTATCGGACAACCCTCGCATAGCAGTGTGACATCGAGAACGGTCCCGGTGGCCGTAGTGAGTCTCATTCCCTTTGTGGGAATCGTAGGCAAAGATAGACGTTTAACCGCCCCACAGAAATAATAGAAGTAGTGGACCCGGTGTCCACCATAAAAAAACGGGAGTACCATGAATATAAGCGTACCCTCAAAAGCCGTCGGAGCCGAGATCGACGTCTCGGGTGCCTCGGCAACAAGAGTGTGCACGCGAGCTGCTGGCGACGGTTCGGTGAGGAGCCAAGGGTCGGCTTGTGGCGGCACGAGCGCGACACGGGAGGTCGGAAGGAAGGATGTGCGGGAGGTCGGTGCAGCGCGGTGGGCGATATGGCTGTGGATAAGGGCGATCAATCTGCGGTGGTGCAAATCCACTAGCCCTCATACGCGAGCGACTCTCGGCGGGGTGTCTGGTTTCCCGCAATACGTGCGGGTCACCAACGGGCGTCTCACGGGAACAGCGGTGCTTTGCGGCCACGGGGGCGAATCGGCACGAGGCCTCTTGCCTAAGATGGCACCTGCTCTGTAAATCTGGCGTGGCCTCGCAACCATAGCACCACGCGATCGGCCAATCGGTCCACATCTGCTCGGCCGTCATAGACATGTGGACCGGTCTTTGCGTAGGTAGGTATCTTGAGGCGGCATATCTTCGGCCGTATCTCCGGTCGCAAACCCAGGAGGAAAAACGACGCATCCGCATCGCTCATCCACCGGTATAGTTGGGACAAAGCGGCCCAACTCGGTGAAACGGTGCTCGTACTCCGTCATCGTCATGCCTCCACACGAGGCGTAGGAACTCATCCTCCCGCTCATGCCGATAAGTCTGCGGGTAGTATTTCTCGTGGGCAGAGACTCGAAAGCCTCCCGGGTCCACACGAAATCTCTGCGACCGTGCGCGGCACACACTTGTCCCACCATAAGGCGGCCTCCTCTCTCAAACATGAAGGAAGCCGGCTCGACTGCTCTGCCTCGAACGGTGAAGCATCAGTAGCATCTTGGAGATGCGGTCTAACGAAACTCCGCCTCCTCGGGTGCAGCGAGAACCCATAAATGAGGGAGGCCTCAAGCGGCCCAAAATCGCTCGAGTAAACCACGAGTGCGACCTCTCCGGTAGGAGGTGCGACGGATGTGGGCGAGGCACATCCTCGGCCGAGCGGGAGGCTCGAGAATGCTCATCGGGATGTGCGGATGTCGTGGGTGGAGTCGCACTACCACCATGGGACAAGGCCTCGGCGATAGTGGCCATAAGGCTGGCGATCTTCTTCTTCTGGCTGTGTGTCTGTGCTGTGCTGGCTTGATGCATCTGCTTCTTCTTTGCATCTCTTCTGATGCATCATCATCATCAGTTGCTCAAACCTATCAGTCGGCGGAGCAACACGAGAGTCATCTTTGCCTGCGAAGAAGAAGACGGCGACGTCGTCTGCTCACGGACCGGGGCGTGTAAGGTGGTGCGTCCACCGGTAGGACCGGCGGGAGGCGATCGGATCCCACCCTCGGTCGCGGGACCGCTACTACTACGAAGGAGTCGGTCCATAGAGCCGGTCAGAAGAAGATGTGCCGTGCTCTGCGTATATTGTCGCGGCATGCCCTATACAACATAGGGTAGATCATTTGTGAGATAAGGCACAATACACTTCATAAAGCACTTAAGCATTCCACACATCATCAAAACAAAAGAGGCTACATGCCTTTCATTTACCCAAAATTGTCATAATACATGGAATACAGAGTTACATGAATCATGACAGAAATCACATGATAGCCAATATATCCACAACATCAAACACTTAAAACATGCTACTATCTACTACATCATCTTCATAAAAACATAAACCGCCTATCGCGGCAACCAAAACAAACAACAACCACACACAACAACGTGGATGACTAGGCATCCGAAGCAGGCGGTGGAGGAGGAGCATTCTTATCCTGCGCACAGCCTAGAATGGCCTTCAACGTACGGGACATCTTCTTAAAACTCTTCTTCATGTAGGCTTCATTCTCTTCAAGCTTGGCTCGAACTTGACCAATCTCTTCTTTGCGGGGGCGGCTTGACCCTCCTCGAGACGGGCCAAACGTGCATCCAAAGCATCCGATTCACACCACATTCTGAGTCGCGGGAGGTGAACTCTCCTCGGTGTCTGAGCCTCGGGTTCTTCTTCTGTATGTCATCACGCGCTCCTCATCACTCTCGGCTGGAGGTCACACTCTCCTCACCGGCGCTATCAGACTCATCTCCCGGACTCGTCGAGTCGTGCTTGCTTGCCCATTGAGGGCCGATCTTCATATTCTTGAGTGTCGCCTCGCTTATGACTCGGACTGGTGCAAGGTCTTCCATGTTGAGTCTGTAGCCGACATCACGAGCCATCCTGCAGATCAGACGGCCAAATGGGAGCGAAAGATCGTTCTGGCAGAACGAACAACTGAACTATCTGAAATAGGATGAATGTGGGCAGGCATATGTTGTCCCCATGTCCCATCTTGTACAAAAAGTCCACCATCAACCGAGTACACTCCGTGCGGTTACCCCACCGTGGGTATACATTGTATGTGAAAATGTGATGGAGTAAACGGAAGTCTTCGGTCATCTTTGTCGCCGCAATACAATTTCCTCGCTTCCAAGTAACTCGGCGACCACAAAGGTATCGCGTGCGGCGATCCCTTTCTCGCGCACTCCTGGAGAAGTCGTCACTAGGAAGCACTTGACCACGTGGAATCTTCGTGATTCGAACCACCTCATCCACAGTGATTGTGCGTCTTATGCCCCTCACGAGACGATGGCGAAGAGGCTCCAACGATGAATCTATGATATGAGCGTAGAAGGCGCGAACCGTGTTCTCACATGCGGGAGACTCGCCTTCAAATATAGAATTCCATCCGATATCCACCAAGTGGTCCATCATCGGGTGTAGGCCAAACATTCTTTCATCCACATGAGCTTCAAACACAACCTTGCGGCCCGCGAAGCGCCCGTATTCGATGCCTATCGGATAAGCATTTCTGACGGGATGGTCAGGATCCAGGTCTCGCTTCGACCTAAACTCCCGAACGGTGCTATTGCCGGCCCCAACGTCGGATCTTCTTTGGGAATGGGCTGGCCTACTTGGGCCGGCGTCATCGGCCGCGGTTTTCCTCTTTCCCATGAAAGATAGGATGGAGGAAACGGAGAAAATAGTCGCCACCACACCAAGGAGGGCCATGGAAAATTGCCAAAATGGGGGAAAAAGGGGCTGATCTCTTTGATCCACCACAAGAAACAATCCAATAGGTGTGGAAGGGGCACTAGAGGTAGGAAATGAAGGAGAAACAAGAAGAAAATGGAATGGGTTAGGAGATTACCCGATTTTGAGCTCCAATGAGGGGTATGAGAGCTCCAACTTGAGAAAATGGGGAAAGGAGGAGGCTAGGGCTGTTGTGGAAGGTTGGGGTGTGTGGGTTATGGAAGAAAATGGAAGATTGCAAGGTTTGGAGGGATGGGTTTAGAGAAAAATCGAAAATGGGGTTTGGAGGTGCTTGGAAAGGAAGAAATGAGGGAGAAGGGTGCTCCAGCCCCTTAAAACCTAAACCTATGGGAATTTCGCACGTGCCAGGGGGTAGAGGAGGTCGGGCCGACCAACCCCAGCCCTGGCCCCACTCGAGATGGCCCACCGGACCGCGGTCCGCCGCCGGAGCCGCGGCTCCGCCGCGGTCGGACTTGGCCGGAACCGCGCCGCCGCGTGGGGACTGTTTGCCACATGTCCAGGGTGCCAAATGCACCTGGTTCGATCTGGGGCTTAGTGGGTTTAAGTGGGGGGCCCCAGGCTCGGTTCGGCTCGAACGGTTGGTTCAAAAATTTCTGAACTAAACCGATTTTCTGATTTTTAACAAGCTTGGTTTTGGGTGGATAGTGACTGGACACGTCAATAGACGGTCTAGAAGTGATTTAGAATCCGTATGTGCGGTCGGGATCAGTCTGAGTACTCGATCAACGCGTCCGTTTTTAATGAATTTCGCCGAACGGTGAAATCGGGAGACCCTAAGATTGTTTCTATATTTTTGCGCACCCTCCTAGGTTGTAACACGTCGGCGTACGTAGTGGGGACATAACTCAGTCGGTTTAATCAAAATCATGCTCGATACCAACTTGTAACATACGAAAATCGGGGTCGAGTATGAACTCAACTCCCAGAGTTCCAACGCATCACTTATGCAACATACACAATGATGGTTAAATGTTGTCGAGTTAGAGCAATAAACATGAATGAGATTATACCAAAACATAAATCATACTCCAGTTCAATTGTATAAAGGCAAGCGGAAGAATGAAATTTTATATTCAAAGTATGTAAAGTAACAAAATTTTGTGAACTCCAGTATGAGTACTAGCGAGTACCAATATACATGTATTGTTTCTAAGTCAAAAATCAAAATACAATTCCATAGAAAGCCTGGAATCCCCGCGATGCGGTCGGCCTAAGCATAGCCGTCAGTCTTGCATAAAGGAGAACTCATCTGATCCTCCTCGAAGTCGGACTCCGGCTCTGACAGAGGCACCATCTATACTGCGACAGTCGGTGGGTGTTGCAAACACCGATCCCGTAACGTGGGAGTGAGTAGCTAACTCAGTGGAACAATAAAGCATAGGTTAACATGTTATCAATTCAATCAAGCAGTAATGATAAAGCAGTACAAATCAAACAATTCTAACTACTCTTATTAAGTGCGAAAATGAAATGACATGATGTTTGTATGCCCTTGCCAAACCACCCTCAGCGACATCATCTTACGTTCGCGAATGCTTAACTCCCTCAGTGCGCCACATCTACTAAGCACATGCGGTGTGATGATGATCATGATTACTGAGTTATTATTAGTCCATTTCAACCAGCAGTATTGGGAAACTAAGGTACCTCCCTTGTATCATTCCCAAACATGATCCATTCTAGGGTCGTCAATCTAGCTAATCTCATACGATATTATGGTTTGAGAAGCGTAGTGAAGGCATCGCAAAGGGCTCGTCACCGTCGGCGCGGATCTGAGATCTCACCGTATGCGGCTCAATTGTTGGCCGTCGGCTCAAGTACGGTCTCACCGTGCTTGGCTCAATCACTAGCCGTCGGCTCGAGTACGGGTCTCACCGTACTCGGCTCAACTCATACTCTAGTTCTTTGTGAAAGACTCGTCGCCAATCACGGACACTTGGAGTATACTCGAAGATACTACGGAGGACTCGTCGCCGTCGGCACGAGCACGGGTCTCACCGTACTCGGCTCTCGCCGTAAGTATCGACGGCTCGAATACGGTGTCCCATACCACCGTATTCGGCTCACGAGTTTAGTTGCGCAATGGTCACTACGGGGAGGCACATGGCCCCGGCGTGGCGACAGCTCGACCACGGTGTCCCATACCACCATGCCGGCTCATGCGTCTTAGCGGATCGAGTACCATGGTTAACGGGATCGCCACTTGGTAAGTTTGGTACCCTAGGTTCAAGCGATAGCGACCAAACATGGTGAACACACATACACATATCGGTTTACTTGACGAGCACGACTAGCTCGGCGCACCACAAGTTGGGCGATATGGAGCGCAAAAGCACTCCGTGTGGCCAACCACTATCGCCAGAAGTACGACTCGGGTTCGCCCGGACACATCCTTTGTGGCGACATGAGTCTCAACCACAATCTCAAGTCAGTACCGAATGTTTGGACTATAGACTTAGTCCCAAACTCAAACAGATCTCATCAATAGCATGTGGAGTAAAGCATGATAACGAAGTAATACAAGCATGTTAGCGGGCATGTTATAAAGCATGAAATAAAGCATGAAGTAAAGCATGTTGTAAAGCATGTTATAAAGCACTATACAAGTAGGGATACAATTACATACACATCACAAGTGAGTGGTTATAGCGAACCACCACATGGAGGGATCCTACATGTCTCTAAGGTAGTCGGGAATTCCATATCAGCGCCTATCTAAGGCACTAACACTCAAGCTTTTTCACACACAAGCATTTACACAAACACTTAGAGTGCGCCATTCCAACATACATGACGTATGTTAGCAAATGCGTATTAGGGCTATTCTTTACCAAGCGGTTATTTTATCCGCGTATACCATATTCATACAACAAATAATCATGACAATTACACTTCCAAAATTTACACATATGCGGTATTTCTAGAATACACAATTTCAACATACATAGTGTTTACAAGCGAACATATATTACGGCGATTCCTTTCGCCAAACTAGTATTTTATCCATATATTGTATAATCATACATTAAATAAACATGTCAAACATTTTCCCAAAAAAATACGTATACGGTATTTCTAGAATACACAATTTCAACATACGTAGCATTTACAAGTGAACATGTATTTCAGCGATTCCTTTCACCAAATTAGTATTTTATCCATATATCATATAATCATACATTAAATAAACATGTCAAACATTTTCCCAAAAAAAATACGTATACGGTATTTCTACGTATACCTAGAGTATGTGAAATTCCATATTCTACAACGTTAATCGAAACGAGAAACGGAAAGCACTTTGTACATGTGCAATTGCATGCGAGATCATGAATCTACCATTATCGACATTGAAAGCGTTGAAAACCGTAACTTATACACTTAAAGTCCTCACCTTTGCCCTTGGAATCTAGCGAATCGGCAAGGGTTGTTGAGCTTCAGGTATACGGGAGTTTTCTAGCCTAAAGAGCGGAATCGGTTAGTCTTTACACAACCTACAACCTTCCTACTTCAAATCGGACCTAGGGTTAGGGTTTCTCACCTTGAAACGGAGTGGATACCGCCCAGAAAAATGCACGGAAGGAAGCGGTGTAGGCCGTGTGATGAATGAAAGCGTAGGGAGGAAGATCTCCCACAAATCCCAAGCTCTTCTCTCTCTTTTCTCTCTCTCTCTCTAGGGTTTTATCCCAAATTCGTATGGCTGTGAGAGGGGCTGTTCTAAGCTCCTTTTATAGCCAAAACCCTTCCCAAAATAGGCTCAGGTTCAAGGGTTATTGCTTATATAGGTAATTCGTCACTTTTCCAGCTCAAATGAGTGTTTCTGGTGGCCCCCCTTGAGCCAAACGTCAGACTTAAGCTCACCACACATGGATCTATGTGGGATTACGTTTTTGACTCGATCGGATTCCCAGATCGCACGTGGCGGACCACTTTCAGTTCAACGGTCAGTGGGCCACGATCCGAAATTCAAGTACATGTAAATGTTCTGAAATTTTCTTAATCAGAGGTGTAATTTGGTCGATTCGACGGTCGGGTTGCTTATCTTGACGCGTAAACGAATGGTGCCGAGATCACTATTCACGATATTTATTTTGGAATGGGAATAGTGTTTTCACACACCCTCGCTCCGAATCGAAACGAATGGCCGTGGGACATCGGTGGACCCGATTTTAGATGATTGTCAAGCCCGGTGAGGCGGTCCTAGTTCCTTAGCTTCGTGTTAATCGGACTTAGATGTGCGATCTAGACCTATCTGAAGTTTCGTTTCATTCAGAAGCGGTAGGAAATGAGTTTGGTTCTAAACTTTAGGGTAACCTAGAGTCACTTGTTTTTCTGCGCAAATTGCTTCCTGTGCTTGCTTAATGTGAATCATCCCTTTTTTTTATTGTTCTTTATTATTTCACTTGTACAGGCACTTGCTCAATGTGAATCATCCCTTTTTTATTGTTCTTTATTATTTCACTTGTACAAGCACTTGCTCAATGTGAATCATTCCTTTTTTTTTATTGTTCTTTATTATTTCACTTGTACAGAGCACTTTGTTGTAGACAAATGTAATAGTTTTATTGAATGGGCGACACTTTCTTACACTTTCAGATTAATGCAAATGAGCCTCAATGACATACCATATGTGCATTAGAATAGATTAATCGCACATATGGTATGCTGTGAAGCTTGTTAATCTAGCTATCATGTTTGTTTTTTCTTATTTATTTATTTATTTATTGGTAACTTCTCTTTTATATAGATTTTGTAATTTAAAAAGCTCTGATTTTTCGTTGTCTTTACATGAAGGATTTGTTGTAGGGAGTTGCTTAGCTACATAAAGCCACCAAAAACCCAGCTTATCTGAACTACATTCATCCCGGTGGGCTTAAGGAAGGCTACAAAGGTGGACGTCCACCCAGCCCTAAGCCTCAGGTGGTTTGATCAATTGACCCTCGGGTTCACCACAAATTTTGGACCCATACTCTAATACTAGTTGAACAAATGGATGGAATGAATATACAATAGGTCATCTAGCTGGACGGCTTGGATAAAACATTACATCATGGTGACCCCTGCCCTAAAAAAATACTATCGAGACTGAATAAACCCAAACATCATGATGGACCCTATATCCAGTGGGTCACCTATAAAACCACATACATCATGGTGGACCCAACTGTCCAATGTGCCTCCTCATAAGTAGCAAATGACGGTGGGCCTAGGCGTTTTCAAAGGCAGGAGTTCAATCAAGGGACCCTGATTGCCTACTGATGCTACTAGTAGCGAGGTGGCTATTGGACAGTGTTGTATGGGCCCCAACATTATATATGCATTTTATCCATGCCGTTTCCATATCATTTTTGGGCACGAGCCCAAAAACTAGACAGATCCAAATCTCAAGTGGACCACACCACACGAAAATAGTGGTGATTGAATGCCCACCATTAAAAACTTACTAGGGCCCATTGTAAAGTTTATTTTCCATCCAACCTGTTGATTAGGTCTCTGGTTGATTAGGTCACAGAGACCTGACTACAACCAAAATTTTGTGGTCCCAAGAAGTTTTTAATGGTGGGTGTTCAATCACCATTGTTTCCTATGGTGTGGTCTATATGAGATTTAGATCGTCCTCATTTTTTGTTTTTGGCCATAAAACGATCTGAAAAAATGGATGAATGGGGTGGATAAAACACATACATCATTGTGGGGGCCATAGAGCACCGTCCCAGTAACTACTGACTACTGAGCAGTAGGCAATACGCTTTCTCAATCAAGACTGTTCCCGAGGACGGAGAGGATTTTCTAAACACATCATGTGAAGCTAGATAAATTATCATCATGGGAACAAATTTTGTTATTGGAATCTTGCGATTTACGGTTCCTATACAATGATTCAAGTTGATCCCCATGGGAAATGATTCACCATCTAACTCAGTTCCCTTTGATAAATTAGTGAAAGAATCATCCAATCCACTAAAAAATGATTCACCATCTAACTCAATCCTCAACAAGATATTTCTTATGATGAAGACAGGATATTTCTTATGATGAAGACAGGCCCATCAAAATAAAACAACTCTCCACTTATCCAAATTAATCTAAATACATGAAGGCATAGACTGAAAACTAACTGTTGACCAAAGGTGTAATTGGGGATCATTGAACCACACCAAGATACGAGTCATTTTCTACCAAAATAAATGTACAAATAAGCCCAATTCAAATTAATGAAAGCAAAAAAAAAAAAAAAAAAAGTCAACGAACTGTCAACCTGAAACATATTCGAACAGCCTTGGGTTAGCCTTGATGGGAGTAAGGCCCAACCTATGGGCTAGGACTTCATCTTGGACCACGATGTGTTGTTTGCAACAAGGACCTTTTCAATAGCAATTGTACGAAGCTGCATGCGGAGGAGACCATGACTAAAATTAATAAATAAAAAAGTGATTGTCTACATCAACCATTCAATGCAACAAAAAACAACTGAACCAACCATTTCAAAAGATGGTTATAAACAAAAAGGAAAAGTAAAGGCATATAATGCTAACTAGATGATGCAACATCGCAACAATAAGCACATAAGAGGACAACGGAGACTCTGTGAGAGACTGATGAAAATGAAAGCCAATTTCGAACATGAAAAAGAGATCCAACTGAGAACAGTTGAACCTAGAATGGACGACAATTCTAGAAGACTGATTTGCTAAGAAAAAATGACAGGTGTGTTGTGTCCAACTCACAAGTGAGATAAGAATGGGACCTTCTTACTCTTATCTCATTTGTGATTTGTAGCATCAAAAGTGGAAATGGCAGCCTGCATAAAGGTTGGCTATGTTTTCCACTCTGCCCCAAACGATAAGAGTATTGCCTGTCGAAATGTCCTCACACTGAATTGAAATAACCATGACAGAGTAGTGCAAGCAAACGTCAATTCACTGAAAACATATGATAGAGAATCCCTCCTGAATGGGGATTCAAATTGGTAGGTATGACTGATTAATGAGTCCATAGCCTTAAAAAAATGAACAGCTCCATATTCTTCAAAATAATAACTTCTTATATAGTACCCATTTGGGAATGAGATCTTGCCAAATCAGGCAGGCCCCGTATCCTCCAAATCAGATTCTGTCACACAAAGGAAGTTTCCCATGCAGGCCCCGTATCCTCCAAATCAGATTCTGTCACACAAAGGAAGTTTCCCTGCATAATCACAGTTATTTTAAGTTGGAAAAAGAAACTAAATGATTGAAAATTGTGATTGAAAGGAGAAAAGAATTAGCAGCACCTTCAAATCTGACATGAAGGGCATGGGTCATCAAAATCGAGATTAGAGCTTAATCCTAATTCTGCAAGATCCCTATCCAGAAGGACTTTCAATTTCATGTGGAAAAAAAAAAAAAAAACTAACAATGCTCACCATGAAAAACAAAATTAACTTAAGTGAGAACCCCCCAAAAAAAAATAAAAAAAAATCACCAACAATGATCACCGCACAAAAGGAAGAATATAAATAAGTAAACTTTAATATCCAAAGATTCCAAACATCAGCCCAAGTAAACTTTAGGCGGTAAGTCATTTACAGCCTGTCCTGTATGGTTCTAAGTTGTAAATGATTTAAAGGTAAAGGATCTCCTGTGTTTGGATAGCCTGTAAATTGTTCAAGTCATGTAAATGGAGAGCCAATCTTTCCATTTATAATCGTTAGGCTGTGAGTGGAGGGCCTGTAAATGAAATATGAACTTTTTGCATGTAAATGAAATGAGGGTAAATGTTGTAAATTATTTACAGCCTAAAAATGATTTACAGGCAAAAAAGGCCATCCAAATACAGAGTGTAAATGTAATCATTTACAACTTGGCTCATTTACAGGCATCCAAATGAACCCCTAGGCTATGTTTGGACACCTAATGAATTGAATTTTGTTAGGTTTACGATCATGGAGGAATGACAAAAAAAAAAAAACTAACTATTCTCTATTCTTACTAGCATTCTTAACAAGAAAGTAGCCCTTGAATTGGCAGTTGAATCTTGTTCAGGTCAAAATCGAAAATAACACAATTGCAATTTGGAGCCCAGATCTAGCAGAAATGCCAAGGTATTTGTAATTTGATCATTCCCCGCTTCCTAACTTGGACAGCAAAACCAAGAAAAACACAAACAATATCACCATTGTTTCATGACGTAGTTTCACAAAGATCGCATCAAATCTAGCAGTTTAAGACATGAAATTCTGAAGGAAAAAAAAAAACTAATATAGATACTAAAAGAAGTCATATTTAAAAGATTGGTTGGACACATGAAATATGTAGGCATTGAGATATCATACACATGAAAAAAATTTAACTCAAGTTAAACTGACTAACTTGTGAGTCCCACTGTTGCTGAGTCACTCAGAGATCGGTTGGACAATTACCTTTAAAAAAAAAAAGATTGGTTGAACAATCCTAACTTCTAATCCATGGACACTTTTGAAACTGGACATCGTTCAGGTTAATTGGCTAAAAAAACATTATTATGACGTGGAATAAACACAGTACCATTGGAGTTCAATAGTTTCAAAAGTAAGCGATTTTCTAAGCTCTCTTGAAAGTTAAGCTCTATATAAAGTATAATATCCGCAAACACTCCAGAAGTATTAGAGGCTCCAATAGTGTTGTTTCTTCTCTCAATTTCCATCTAACAAGCAAGTATCAGAGGCCCCGACAACATTATTTCTTCTCTCAATTTGCACCTAACAAGCAAAGACAATACATATTCATAGACAATATTGAAGCAGTTTCTTACTAAAAAATTGTAGTAGGAGCACTTGTTGAAGATACACAGGTGATCATGTGTGATTGATCGTAGTCGCGATGTTAGTTTCACAGACATTAGGAGCATGAAAGGGCAAGGAAAAATAATTTAAGAGGAAGAAAAAAATTACCTTAATTCAACAAAATGAGCAATTTATTTAGGAAGAATTTGAGTGCACACAAGTAAGAAATTTATGCAGCAAGGTGACACTATCGAAGTTAGATTGGTTATGGTCTTAATTCAAACTTGTAATTAAAAATATTTCTTTATTTGATTTTACCGTACCATTAGTGAGGAGAGATGACGAAATGGAGGTTAAGATTTCGAGAGTCTTGAGGTGTGAGGATATTAAACTTTCCTAGACACTCTTAAGGCCTTTTACTATCTGTAAACTTTTATTTCATTTTTTTTTCACTTCTTCATACTCCCTCCTGTATTATATAATCATTTTTGCCAATAGCCGAAGATTTCAAAAGGCTCACTTCACACTAAAGCATTGAATTGCAATGGTAACGACATGCCCCTACTCCAGATTATGGAGAGCAAGCTCTTACACTTTCTTCTCTACTTTATATATATATATATATATATATATATATATATATATATATATATATATATATATAAAATCCTTTTTGCCAATAGACGAAGATTCCAGAAAGCTCACTTCGCAGTAAAGCACTGAACCGAAATGGTAACGACGTGGGGAATGCATATTTCAGATTACGGCAAGTAAGCTCTTACATTTTTATTTTATTTTTTCTTCTCTACTTTATATATATATATATATATATATATATATATATATATATATATATATATATATATATATATATATTAAATCCTTTTTGCCAATAGCCGAAGATTCCCCATAATCCTTTTTGCCAATAACGAAAGGTTCACTCATACTAATTCAATGATTGCAATGGTAACGACATTGGACTCGAAGCCCCCAAATTGAAAAATCTCCTCGTTCTTATTTCCATTTCGTTATAACAACTACCTTGGTCGCACTTTCAGAAAGTGAAACCCCACCACATCTTTGAGAAGAATGTTTAGCTCAACTGATCCCAGTCGAAATATCGATATCGCGCAATGTATCACACCCTTAGGATACAGATACATATCGGTTATCGCACGGGATATATCGTTTGTATTGCATAATTTATCACACTTTTTGGGAAACATGGGAAAACATTGGGAAAATGATTGAATTTTTCAATGAAAATTCAGGTATTGTTAAAAAAGATCTTAATACACAGTTTTAAAGCATAACATCTAAAAAAAGTGCACACAATAGGTTTCCTTTGTATAGGGTCCTAAGTTATTCATTGTCTGATTAAAGTAAACTAAGGCAAATATATTCAAATATAATGCATAACATTTATAAATGTATTAAGACATGTATATCCACACCATCTGTCTTGCCACCTTAATATACGACACCATCCCAAAAATGAAGCAGATCCAATTATCTAGTGGATCATGCCATACGAAACAATATTGATTGAAGGCCCTACCATTAAAACCTTCTTAGGGCTCACCTTAATGTTTTGTAGTTACCATCCAATCTGTTGATAAGTTCACATAAGCTTGGATGAAAGAAAAAAAACAAATATATAATTGATCTAGAACTTTTGTGGCATTTTAATAGTCAATCACCACTTTTTCCTTTGGTATGGTCCACTTGATAATTGGATGTGCTCTATTTTTTGGATAATACACTAAAATGATTTGGAAAAACGGACTCACCCGCACCGTCTTGAGTGAGTCCGGATCTCACCTAAACATCTTTACTTTTTTTTTTTTTTTTTAAAGGTCTTGGCTAAAAAAATGAGACAGATTGTGTGGGCCCCATGCATTATATCCATGCTGTCCATTCATTTTTTTCAGATAATTTTAAAGCCTGAGCCAAAAAATGGGGCAAATCCAAAGATCGTGTGGACCACATCATCGGAAATAGTGGGAATGGGAATAATGACGCCAGTATTGAAACCATTGTTTTCTTTGGTGTGGTCCACTTGAGCTTTGCTCTGCCCCATTTTTAGGCGCATAGGCTAAAATGATATGAAGAAATGAATGGGAGGAGTGGATATAGCACGTACATTAGTGTGGAGCCCACGGGGTTCCCGTAATTAAATAATGTTGAGATGTGTTGGTAATTCCAGATTTTTCCACACAAATTGTACTAAATTTGAGCAGCCAACCAAAGCCCATGAAAACTGTATCTAATGATTGGTAAGATATTTTGTGCCTTAGCAGTGTAAGGATTTGGCAAAATCCATGTCCTACATGGATTTCAGGAACCTGCTATTAGGTTTAAAATCTGAATTTTGAAATTCAGATTTGCGTAATCTGAATAGGATTACATTGAAATCAGGTCTAATAAAATTTGAATTCTTCAAGATCCTACAGAAAATAGATTGTCAAAGACAGCCAACAGAATATTCAGATCGGGTGTAAGACAGATTTTTCCACACAAATTGTACTAAATTCGAGCAGCCAACCTATCCTGCGGAAAGAGTAGAACATGCACTACCATTTATGATTTTCATGAAACAGAGTCTATAAATGATTAGCAAGATAATTTGTCATGAAAATGGAGTCTTTACTTCTAGTTTTGTCAAGTCACTTCTAATTTAAAACCTACAGCATCAGAAAGAAGAGCAGCCATTGATATAAAGACGCATACTTTTTTTTTGAACAATGTCGGATGTCTTTGTGCCAAAGGAGATGGCCCACTTGTTTTCATAGGTTTACCATTCCAACTTCTAGTGTTCGGTAACATCCTCTGAAGACCCCGGCGAAGAATTCAGCCTGCTAGGCTTCAGCATAACATGCAATGATTTGAAAGAACAATCTTTCTAGGAGGTACATTGTGTTTGCGAAGTCTAATTTTCCATAATGTGTGTGGTATCACTTAATGCACCCAGCCCAAGAACCAAGGCCATACACTCAGTGACCCTAGATTGGAGGATTTCCAAAAACTCTACCAATTTTATACCCACCATACATCAATTCAAAAGGCCCAAGTCATGGACCTCAATTTAAATGGAACATACCCCAAAATCAGATTGACTGGGGACATGCAAAACCTCATAGAACTGTTTGTTAAACTTGGACCGTGTTCAGACTCACTTTTGGATGAATAAGGCACACATTTTGAATGGTCTAGATTATGGTGGTTGTGCACATTATCATGGAGCATCACACTCTGCCTTCATAAAAAAAATAGCTTCTCCTATACACAAAAGTTACACCTGTACAACCTCTTACAAGTTGGAACTGGTTGATACCCATGAGAGAGATTGGGAACAGGTTATGTTATTGAAGCAGGTCGACATTTTTTTATTCCCAGGCCGTGGAATAGTTGTGGCATAGTGTGATAAATAGGCACACATTAACTACTCGATTAATGGATATGCAGCGTATCAAATTACTCAAGTTTGTCCTTGTAGAGAAGCATTTTCGTCATTTACAAGAACAACAACCATAAAAAAAAAAAAAAAAAAAAAGCCAGCCATTTCAACTAGTATTCATTACAGAAACTTTTCATCAGAATTCTGAAAAACTGAAACAGTTATCCCATATTCTAATAAAGAATTCATGACTCTAAACTTAAAAAGATGCTACCAAAAAAATGCATAAAGTAACTAGCAGCCAAAAAGTAAGCTGAATAGTTCCTCAAGAAAATGTATTTCTGATTCAGATAAGCCTCTCCTATAAAAGAAGAGGTTCAACAAATGAAACCAAGGAAATACTGTCAAATACAAAGATGATAGGGGAATACAGCCAAACTGCATTGGATCTGTAGAATATTACCAAATGGCCATTTTCATTGTGTTGGAAATATCCACATTGGTTGTAAATATCAAAATAACTTATTAGCTAAGATCTGAAAACATAATCCTCCACTAGTATTTGCAAATTCGAGGTAGTCAACAAGACTTGTGAAAAGAAAATCTATCCATATCTACTTGACAGAGAACATCTTCACTGTCCTTGTGCATTTTGGACAAAATAAACTACTCAGTAGGGCAGGATAATAGAAGTTGCATAAAAATCAACTACTTAGGTTAATCTTAAAAGTTTCAATTCAAGCAGACTGACCATAAACTGAAAATAAAATCAGTTTACCCAAAACAGAATATGTATTAGTTACCATCATTGTGTGAGAACAGAATCAGCATATTAGATCACCACAATTCATACAGCTAAGAGCTTAAACAATTCATACTACTATAATAAATTTCATTATGCAATTCCGATTGAGGCAAAACAAATTCCTAGTATCAGATACATCATCCTTATGAGATAAAACCTTTATGGCAATACAAAATGCCCCGTATCGTATGAGCACCATATTATTATGCACATAGAAACAGAAGATTTATGCCAAGACTTGGAAGCATTTGGATTCAGCTATACAAACAAGCATCGTTTAAAGGCAGCACCCACACCAATTTCACCTTTTCCTCGAGAATCCAACCAACCGCCTTATTTTTCGACACCACCTCATCCTAAAAACCTTGCAACAACTGTTAGAAAACCTCTCATGTTGCAGCATAGTTCAGAAATCTGAAAACTCAATTGACTCATTGTTCAGCCATTGTCCAATCATGTACCCAACTCAATAACCAGATCCAAAGACCTAATGGGTACCAAAACTCGAGTGGATCCAAGTCTTCAATGCTATAGCAGCTCCGGGAGAACCAAACCCGGTTAGCTAAGCCCAAGTATGGGCACTAGGAACTGACCCAAACCCAACCCATCTACAGCCATATCAATAAACTTTTCTAAGAGGTTTGCTAAGGCCAAGCACGTGTAAGGCAATGTTGTCTACTAGGCATCACATGTGTAGACCAATGGGATATAAAAGTTGTCCATCATTTATGTTCGATTGTCAAGATACTCTCACTAAATTTTAAATAGTAGGTTCCCCCAGGGTATTTGGGTTTAACTAGTAAATCTGACCCGATTTACCCGATTTTAATGGGTATCGGTCTTGTTTATTGAGCAGATTACTAAATCAGGTCAGGTTCACATCTCACATTTTCGGAACCTGGGATTCCTTTCAAATCCATTTAGGAATTGAAACATTACCAAAATGTGCTATTTTGAAAAAGGTTTAAACGTTCTTGAGCCCTCCAGATCAGTACAGTGAGACAATCGCCTGTTAGTGAAATAAGGAATGCATCTGATTAGGTTGGGTCAGGTTTAGGGGCACCCATACCCGACCCATTTAAGAATCCAGTTGTTGTTTAACAACTAGACCCAAACAATATATATATATATATATATATATATATATATATATATATATATATATAAATCATGTTTATCTTTATTCATTGTCAGCCAGTCACTTTGAGAATACAAGTTTAGATTGGAATTTAAGGAGCAAAGACTTTGATGTATTGATTTTATTTCAGAGTATATAGTCTTATGGTATTCTTCTTATCAATTTATTTCTTAATTGTTCAAAATTTTCTAGTGTTTGATTCTAGCGCAGAATCCTTTTGTCAATGATGCATAAAATTTGTCTATTTTAAATGATGCCTCAATATTTTCAGCTAGAGAAACATTTTGTTGTGAGTAACTTCCTAATCCAAGTAGTGTCCTTATCTGAGCCAAACTTCATCTTCTGATAAGAGTCTGACCGTTCTTATTTGTCTTAATCCTAATTAAGGATCGACCATTATTACTTTGATTCCATGTCTAATCAACCCATGTGCAAAGTGGTATGTGATTTTGCTTATTGAAGATAGTCCAATAAAAGGGAAGCCGTGTGCACACTCATGGGAACTTACCCTAATCCTTTCGTCAATGAGGATAGATAATGAAATGGAGAGTTAAGATTTCAGGAGTCTCTAGATGTGTGTGTGTGTGTGTATAACTTTCTTTAAGGCGAGACTATTCCCTGCAGATGCACACAATCACCTGTCAACTACGTGCATCGGGTAATCCACGGGGAGGGGAATCAAACTTGTGCCTGTGGGGAGCAAACCCATGACCAAAGTCATTCACCTTGACGGGTAATCCACGAGGGGAATCGAACTCATATATGTGGAGAGCAAACCCATGACAGTTCACCAAAACTCATGACAGATAATCCACGAGGAGGGGAATCAAACTCATGTCTATGGGGAGAAAACCCAGGACCAAAGTCGTTCGCCAAAACTCACGATGGGTAATCCATGAGGAGGGGAATCGAACTCATGTCTGTGGGGAGCAAACACACGACCAAAGTTGTTCGCCCAAACTCATGACAAGTAATCCATGGGAGGGGAATCGAACTCAAGTTTGTGGGGAGCAAACCCACAACCAAAGTCGTTTGCCCAAACTCTTGACAGGTAATCCACATGAGGGGAATCGAACCAGTATCTGTGGGGAGCAAACCCACGACCAAAGCCGTTTACCCTAACTCGTGATAGGTAATCCCCACAAGGAGGGGAATCGAACTGGTGTCTGTGGAGAGCAAACTTATGACCAAAGTCGTTTGCCCAAACTTGTGACAGGTAATCCACCAAGGGAGGGGAAATCGAACTTGTGTTTATGGGGAGCAAACCCACGACCAAAGTCGTTCGCCCAAACTCGTGACGGGTTTTGGGAAGTAAAACCTCACACCTTTTGTATCCTTAGATCTAAGTAAAAGGTGAAAAAAAAAGAAAAAAAAAAAAAAAGGATTAGGATACGCTCATCCTCGAGTATGGATTTGACTATCCTTCTATTGGAGGTAAATGATATTACATTTAGTGAAGTTGTGTATTGTGTGTTTAGGGTGTAATTAGCTATATGTGTAAACTGTCAAACCTTACTAAGATTAAGAGTTTCCTAAAACAAGAAAGACCCTTAGCATGAAGATTAGTTTGCCTCGAACAAAAATACCATTCATAAGTGGTATTTTCAAATAATCTATTTTTAAGAGATCATAAGTAAATCTATATATGGACTTTCATTGATTGACAAAGGTCATTCCAACCAAAAATTTGAGGCATTATTTAGTTTTCACCAACTTGGAAATCTTGCTCAAGAACCATCTTTTGTTTAGATTCTTCTTACTTTTTTACTTTTCTTCTTCTTCTTCTTTTGTTCTTCTTCACCTAAGCTTGTATGGAGAGCATTGAGAAAGTAGTTCCACACCTTTTAAGCAATCATGCAGTCAATGAAGAGGTGATCAATTGACTTCGCATCTCCCATACGCATTAGATATATGTTAGAAAGGATAAGGGATCTTATTTGCAAATTATTGATTGTCACACCCTCTTTCTTCTCACAAGTCAAGTGAATGCTACCACCCTTTGTGGAGCTCTATATGACCATACGAAGAGATATGGGTGACTAATGTACTGACCTATGTACTCAACTGTCACAAATGGGTGAAAATACAATCACAGTTCCACTAAGGGTTGTATCACACCGAATATTTGGATCACTAACAAGGGCCTTAGCATATTATTCATGGTTTGACAGTAGTGGCATATCAATCCTACAAATACAAGCTAAAAACAACCTCAAGAATACGAGAGGGTTTGTATCAGTAAAATAGCCCAAATTACGTGAAGGGTTTGGATCACTTTGCTTGGTTGTTTAAACATGGGCCTTTGCATATCAAATGACTTGGATCACTGAAAACGACCTCAATAATATGAAGCAGGTGGATCACTAAAATGGACCAAATTATATAAAGGGTGTGGATTACTAAAATGGCCCAAATTATATAAAGGGTGTGGATTACCAAAATGGCCCAAATTACGTGAAGGGTTTGCATCACTATGCTTAGTTGTTTAAACAAGGGCCTTTGTATATCAATTGATTTGGATCACTGAAAACGACCTCAATAATATAAAGCGTATGGATCGCTAAAATGGGCCAAATTATATAAAGGGTGTGGATCACTAAAATGGCCCAAATTATACAAAGGGTGTGGATCACTAAAATGGCCCAAATTACATTAAGGGTCCTACAAAATTGAATTGTGTTTAGAACTGAAGAGGTTCCGACAAAATTAACGATGTGGATCACTGAGAAACAACCTCAAATATTACGAATTGATGGATCAACTTAACATATCCATTGGGATGGGTCATGGAAAGAGGTTCAATCATATGATGACTTTAGATCACTAACACCAACACGAATCATATGATGCATTTGGATCGCTAAATGGGGCAAATCATAGAAGAAGTTCAAATCCGTTAAAATGGCCCAAGCATGTCAAAGGTTTGGATCATTAGAAATGGACGAAATCATATGGACAGTTTCGATCTTTTGAAAAGTTGAAGAGGGTCCTACAAAATTTAGGGAATGGATCAACTTAGCATATCCATTGCCATGGATCATGAAAAGTAGTTTCAATCATATGATCAGTTTGGATCATGAAAAGCAACTCCAATCATATGATCAGTTTGGATCATGAAAAGCAACTCCAATCATATGATCAGTTTGGATAGCGAATGAGCCGAATCATATGAACAATTTGGATCCACTAAATGGACAAAGCATGTCAATGTTTTTATCCATTGAAATGGCCCATTTCAAAGGTTTGGATGACTAGAAATGGGCCAAATCATATGAATTTGGATCGTTGTAAAAAGAAAATTGATTGTTTGAATTGTATATATAACTGAAGAGGGTCCTAAAAAATTAATGATGTGGATCACTGAGAACCAACCTCAAATATTACAAATAGATGGATCAACTTAACATAAACATTGGGATGGGTCATGGAAAGGGGCTTCAATCATATGATGAGTTTAGATCACTAATAGCAACCCAAATCATATGATGCGTTTGGATTGTTGACTGGGACGAATAATATGAGAAGTTCAAATCCGCTGAAATTGCCCAAGCACGTCAAAGGTTTTAATCCATTAAAATGGCCCACGCATGTAAAAGGTTTGGACCACTAGAAATTGACCAAATCATATGAACAGTTTGGATCATATGTAAAGTTGAAGCGGGTCCAACCAAAATTTAGGGCAAGGATAAACTTAACCTAAGCATTGACATGGATAATGAAAAGCAGCTTCAATCATATAATGAGATTGGATCATGAAAAGTAGCTTCAATCGTATGATTCGTTTGGATCGCGAATGAGCCGAATCATATAAACAATTTTGATCCACTAAATGGCCCAAGCATTTCAATGTTTTTTATCCATCGAAATGGCCCATTTCAAAGGTTTGGATAATTAGAAATGTGCCAAATCATATGAACTTAGATCGTTGTAAAAAGAAACCTAATAGTTTGAATTGTTTAAAAAACCGAAGAGGGTCCAACAAAATTAACGATGTGTATCACTGAGAACGAACCTCAAATATTATGAATAGATGGATCAACTTAACATATCCATTGGAATGGGTCAAGGAAAGAGGTCTCAATCATATGATGAGTTTAGATCACTAATATCAGCGCAAATCATAAGATGAATTTGGATCGTTGAATGGGCCAAAACATATAAGAAATTCAAATCAACTGAGATGGCCCAAGCATGTCAAAGGTTTGGATCACTACAAATGGGCCGAATCATATGAACAGTTTGATCATTTGTAAAGCTAAAAAGGGTCCTACAAAATTTAGCGCATGGATCAACCATATCCATTGCCATGGATCATGTAAAACAACTTCAATCATCTGATGAGTTTGGATCATTAAAAGCAGCATCAATTGTATAATGAGTTTGGATCGCCGAATGAGCCGAATCATATCAACAATATGGATCCACTGAATGGCCCAAGCATGTCAATGTTTTTTATCCATCGAAATGGCCCATTTAAAAGGTTTGGATCACTAGAAATGGGCCAAATGATATGGATTTGGATCGTTGTAAAAAGAAACCTAATTGTTTGAATTGTGTATAGAACTGAAGAGGGACCTACAAAATTAACAATGTGGATCATTGAGAACCAACCTCAAATAATATGAATTGATGGATCAACTGAACATATCCATTAGGATGGTTCATCGAAAGAGGCTTCAATCATATGATAAGTTTAGATCATTAATAGCAGCATGAATCATAAGATGCATTTGGATCGCTGAATGGGTTGAATCATCAAAGGTTTGGATCACTAGAAATGGGCCAAATCATATGAACTGTTTGGATAATTTGTAAAGCTGAAGAGTGTCATACAAAATTTAGGGGATGGATCAACTTAGCATATCCATTGCCATGGATCATGAAAAGCAACTTCAATCATATGATTAGGTGGGATCGCGAATGACCCGAATCATATCAACAATTTCGATCCACTGAATGGACCAAGCATGTCAATGTTTTTTATCTATCGAAATGGCCCATTTCAAAGGTTTGGATCATTAGAAATGGGCCAAATCATATGAATTTAGATTGTTGTAAAAAGAAACCTGATTGTTTGAATTGTGTAAAGAACTAAAGAGGGTCCTACAAAATTAACGATGTGTATCACTGAGAACTAACCTCAAATATTATGAATAGATGGATCAACTTAACATATCCATTGGGATGGGTCAAGGAAAGAGGTTTCAATCATATGATGAGTTTAGATCACTAATATCAGCGCGAATCATAAGATGCATTTGGATCGTTGAATGGTCCAAAACATATAAGAAATTCAAATAAATTGAAATGGCCTAAGCATGTCAAAGGTTTGGATCACTACAAATGGGCCAAATCATATGAACAGTTTAGATCGTTTGTAAAGCTTAAGAGGGTCCTACAAAATTTAGCAAATGGATCCACTGAGCATATCCATTGCCATGGATCATGAAAAGCAGCTTCAATCATTTGATGAGTTTGGATCATTATAAGCAACATCAATTGTATAATGAGATTGGATCGCCGAATGAGCCGAATCATATCAACAATTTGGATCCACTAAATGGCCTAAGCATGTCGGTGTTTTTTATCCATCGAAATGGCCCATTTCAAAGGTTTGGATCACTAGAAATGGGCCAAATGATATGAATTTGGATCGTTATAAAAAGAAACCTGATTGCCTGAATTGTGTATAGAACTGAAGAAGGTCCTACAAAATTAACGATGTGCATCACTGAGATCCAACCTCAAATATTATGAATAGATGGATCAACGTAACATATTTATTGGGATGGGTCAAGGAAAGAGGTTTCAATCATATGATGAGTTTAGATCACTAATATCAGCTCAAATCATAAGATGCATTTGGATCACTGAATGGTCCAATACATATAAGAAATTCAAATCAACTGAAATGGCCCAAGCATGTCAAAGGTTTGGATCATTTGTATCGGTTTGTATCGTTGATACGTTCCATAGAAATGAAGTCTAAGATAATATTAATTGAATTCAACAGCATTTCAATGTCAATAACATCGGAATGTATCAAATTCATATTGAAATGAACGATGATGAACTCATACAATTACAAAATGTATCTGAAACTTGACACTGAAACTTGACAAGAAGCACAAGCGCTCCTCCTATACAGTACAATTTGCAACAGGAGCTCATCTGCTTATCATATTCTAGAAAGAATTTGATGAAGATAACAAAGTCAAAACAGTAAGGAAATGGAAGATTTAAATTTGCAGAGCAGCACAACAACTAGAAAGTTGGCACAACTCTAGGAAGAAGAAAACCGGAAAAAAACAGCTGGGAAGCCAGATAAATCTAAGATCTACAAGGTTAATTAAAAATAGACCAGTCCTGTCATGCTACAGCTAGCTATCCACAACCGCTACTAAATGTAAAATTCTCCGAATTGAAGATGAATCACATCCATCTCCAATGAGGATCGGTTTCTGCTAGCAGGGGGAGTGGGAAGCAGAAAGTGCAAGCTCCTAAAAAACAACACATAACAGATCTTTCTCTATTTTCCTAATCCGCACTCCAGATCAAAATTTAACATTACACAGTTCATGAACCAGGTATTTATCCTAACAAAAACAATAGCTTCCTATGAAGAAAATAAAAAAACACTGTAACAAGCAGGAAAAAAAAATAAATCAAAAAAGCATGTTTGTCATAGAATTGGGAGGTTGGGTTTCTTTAGAGAGATGGAAACAAAAGAATGATGTATTGGATATTTGGATGGAGTGAAATACCAGGAGCTGCTGCCCTTCAACTGATGAACATGGGCATCAACCTTTTTGAAATCTACAGGCTGCTGATCTCTTCAAGAAAAGAAAAACATAGAAAAAGTTAGAATATTCAGATCAGGGATTTGAATTTCGAAAACCCTAAAGACAACTATTCGAATTAGGAATTTCAATTCCCACATCCAGAATTAGGGATTTCGAATTCGAATCCCCAAATTCAGATATCAATTAGGGATTTTTTTAAATTCGGAATCCCCAAAATTTTGTAATTAGGGCTTTCAGATTTGAATCCCCGAATTAAGAAAATTAGGGTTTTCATATTCGAATACCCCAAAATCCAGATTTTCACATTAGGGATTTGGATTCGAAACCCTAAATTCAGAGTTTCAGATTAAGGAATTTGGATTTGAAACCCTAATTACAGAAACCCATATTAGGAATTTTAAAAATCCTAAATCCAGTTTTTCAGATTGGGGATTTCCGATTCGAATCCCGTATCAGAAATTAGGGATTTCCATTCCGTAACCCCGGATTCAGTAAATATTGGGGATTTTAATCCCATCGGACCTCATCAATCCAGTCTCTTACCTTGACCTGATGGATCGGCGGCCATTGACGAACCGCGTCACAGCTAGACGAAGATGATGGCTCACCACCATCTTTCTTCCTCTTTCCGAAGCCATTACCAGCGTCTCGAGCTTTCACGTTCACCAATGGCAGCCGCGGCCACCACTGTTTCCGACGCCGTTTACAGTGCCGTGTCGCTGTGACTGCAAGAAATCCTGCAGATAAGAGGAGCTTGATCTCTCCTTGTCGCGTCGGGCGGACTGCCTGATCGGCTCTCTCTCTCTCTCTCTCTCTTCTCCTACGGTGAGAAATTTCGGATATAGGCTCGGGTAGAGTCTAGGGCGTTCTGCCCTGTTGAGATTCTGAGATGCAAAAGGTCGGGATTTCTCCCGTTTTAATTATCGGGTAATCGGACCCGATTTTAGTTTATTCGGGTCCACCTCATAGATCCGTGAATTGGGATCCGATTCTATTAGGGGCTAAGTTGGATAAGGCCCAGTTGCATCTGGGCCTTGTATCTGGTCTCAGTTTGGGATGAATAGGCGCACTATATATTAGATCGGCATATTTAATTTATGAGTATATAGTTTTGGTACATTTAGATGAACAGTAAAGTAGATGAACCTACCATCCTGTGTAACGGATCTTTTGTATCCATTTGACACTGATATAAGCATCTCATTTCATTAACCACTTAAAATTGTTCTAGACCAGGCTTATGCTGCTCATTATAGATTATGTTGATCTCATAAAGAGTCTTGATTCGGCCCTATTATAGGCTCATCACCCATCCTTAAGAGTTGATATGGATCATTGGAATATATCGTATGAAACCCTATCCGCATGTTTCACTTTAAGGTTCGTATACTTTTCAATGATCAATACCGACCATCTTATGGGCCGCATCGGACTGATTAAGATATAATCCAAAGAGAGACAGGATTATAATAGCAATTTTAAAGTCTATATTTGTAGTTTTGGATTCAGTTGTGTTAGCCACCATAGTGACCTCAATCGATGAAAAATATTACAAGTATAGACTTGTAACATTAGGATAAGCAGATAACATACAGTTGCGTTCACGTTTTCATGCGTACGGTAATGAAAACACAAACGATTACCGTTTGGCTGTCAAGTGAATAGGTGAAGTAAATGATGCTGGTAATGTAAAGCTGAAAGACTCATCTCACCCACAGGTGTTGAGTGTCTCAGATTTACATGACTTACATCACTTAGCTTCATGTTCAGGAGAATCACTACCATGTTGTTATTACCGCCCATAAGAGGAATGATGATGATGTAACAGATTCTCACCAGGATGAGATGGTTGGGTCCATCATCGTCCTGGATGATTCAGTTAATGCCTCTCTTAACAACTGAATTGATTTAATTTATCTGATATTCTTTGTTTACAATCATGACATTGCTTCGTGAAATTATGAACTAATGTGAGTATATGTGTATCTCTTATATTTCAGTCTTAATTCCCACTAATACACATCAAGTCTCCGTCCTAAATGGGTCTAATTATGCTCAATGGAAGAACGTTATTGAAGTTGTACTGGGCTGTCTTCAATTAGATCTTGCCCTGATAACACCAGAACTGCCAAAGCCATCTGATAATGTCACTGAAGCTGAATAAAATCGATGGGTTGCATGGTTTAGATCAAATAATACATGCCTGAAAGTTGGTAAGTATTCAATTTTTGAATCGATGAAGGGTGCCATGACTGAAACAGACAAGGCCAAAGTTTTTCTGACTGAAATGGGAAAATGATTCAAGAAATCTGATAAATCTGAAGTGGGCATTCTTCTGAATAAATTGACTTGCTCGTCCTACGATGGAAAAGGCAACATCCGTGAATACATTGTAGAGCAGATCAAAGTTGTTTCTAAGATCCGTGCTCTAGGGCTTGTACTCACTAATATCAACTGATTCATTTGATCATGAACAACCAACCTCTCCAATTCGGCACGTTCCTGGTAAACTATAATACTCTGAAGGACATGTGGACATTGGATGAACTCATCACTCAGTGCGTCCAAAAAGAAGACAGGATCAGGCAGATGGTAAAAGTTCAAAATGTTAATATGGTCACTTCAAGACAAGGGCATGGGCAAGGGAATAAAGGTAAAAGGAAAAGAAAACAAGGTTCTAATAAAGGATTCTCTGGTCCTCCATCTGGAAACCATGAGAATCAATCTGGAAATGGATCTAAACGCAAACAGGTTAAAGGTAAACCGTGCTTCTTTTGTAAAAAGGCAGGTCATCTAAAGAAAGACTGCGAAGGTTTCCAGAATTGGCTCATAAAGAGAGGTAATCATTCTGTTCTTGTCTGTTTTGAATCCAATTTGACCGATGTGTCAGCGGATTCCTAGTGACAAGATTCAGGAACTACTATTCACATATGCACTTCTATGCAGGAATTACGACAGGCCAGGCCACCAACTGATGCGGAGCGCTTAGTATACGTGGTCAATGGTGTTAAGGTTGACGTGGAGGCAATAGGAGTCTATAGGCTTAAGTTGAAGTCTGGTCATTTTTTGAATTTAGTAGATACATTCTGTGTGCCGTCTATAAGGCACAATTTAGTTTCAATTTCCTATTTGGATAAGTTGGGATATTCATTCCACTTTGGAAATAAAAGTTTTAGTATTTACTTTAATTCGATTAAAGTTGGAATCGGCTCTTTAGTAAACAACTTATACCAATTAGACTTGATTGCCTCTCACGTCTATAATATTAATTCCTTGCATGGAAATGTAGTGGGATTTAAGCGAAGACTAGACTATGAGAATTCCTCCATGTTGTGGCACAGGCAGCTATGCCATATATCTCGTGAGAGATTAGACAGGCTTGTGCAAGAAGGAATTTTGCATTCTCTAGACTTCTCTGATTATAAAATATGCATTGATTGCATAAAAGGGAAACAGACTAGAGCGAAAAAGAAAAGTGCAACCAGGAGTGTAGATCTATTATAGGTTATACATATAGATTTCTGTGGACCATTCCCTATAATCTCATGGTGTGGCCACAAATATTTTATTACCTTTATAGATGACTACTTTCGCTTCGGGTACCTATACCTTATCAGTGAGAAATCAGATGCCCTGGATACTTTTAAAATCTATAAGGCCGAGGTTGAAAATTAACTCGATAAGATAATTAAAGTTGTCAGATCTAATCGTGGTGAATACTATGGTAGATATTATGAATCAGGACACAATCTACGGCCATTCGCTAAATACTTGTAGGATTATGGCATTGTCGCTCAGTACACTATACCTGGTACTCCAGAATAAAATGGAGTGGCTGAAAGACGCAATCGTACCCTTATGGTTATGATGCGAAGTATGGTCAGCAATTCGACATTGCTAGAATCTCTGCAGGGTGATGCGATCAAAACCGCAGTCTCCGATATCTACATGTTTAGGGTTGTCCTGCTAAGGCCAAAGTTTGTAACCACATGAAAAAAAGCTTGATCCTAGAACCGTAAGTTGTTTCTTCATTGGATACCCAGAAAGATCAAAAGGCTATCAATTCTACTGTCCTTCCCACTCCATCAGGATTGTTGAGACTGAGAATGCCAGATTCATTGAGGACACTGAAAACAGTGGGAGCGCGAACATAAGAAATTTTGTATTTGAGGAACAAAGGACCGTGACTCCAGTCATAGTCAATCCAAATCACGTGGATATTAATAATGCAGTCGATTCTGCAGTCACTGCAGAACACCACGTAGAACCTCATATACAAACCACTGATGAGGAAAATCAAGATCAGACCCAACAAACTGAACCATTAAGAAGATCTGAAAGAGAGAGAAGGCCTGTAAATCGAGACGATTATATCGTATACTTACAAGGGCACGACTTTGACATAGGGGTGAAAAGGGATCCTGAATCCTTTACACAAGTGAAACAAAGTGCTGATCCTTCTCGTTGGTTTGATGCCATGAAAGATGAATTGAAATCCATTCAGGACAATAAAGTATGGGATCTTGTAGAGTTACCTACTGGAATAAGGTCGATTGGTTATAAATGGATATTTAAAACAAAACAGGACTCTAAAGGTAATGTTGAACGATATAAAGACAAACTTGTTGCCAAGGGTTTTAACTAACGTGAGGGCATTGATTTTAATGAGACTTTCTCACCAGTATTTAAGAAAGACTTATTCAGGATCATAATGGCTCTTGTAGCTCATATGGATTTAGAATTACATCAGATGGATGTAAAGACTGCATTTCTCAATGAGGATTTAAATGAGAATATATACATGTTGCAGCTCGAAGGTTTTGTAGCTACTGGCTCAGAACATTTGGTTTGCAAACTTAAGAAGTCCATCTATGGGTTGAAACAGGCATCGCGACAGTGGTACCTTAAGTTTCATGAAGTAATTTCCTCATATGGTTTTGTAGAAAATACTGCAGATGAATGCATCTACATTAAAACCAGTGGGAGTAAGTTTGTTATGATGATTTTGTATGTTGATGACATTTTGTTAGCTAGCAGTGATACTAAGATGTTGAGCGACACCAAGAAATTCTTATCTCAAAGGTTTGAAATGAAAGACCTTGGCGAAGCTTCTTACGTCATTGGCATTGAGATTTGCCGTGACAGAATACGTAGACTGCACAGCCTGTCACAGATGGCCTATATTACTAAGGTACTCGAAAGGTATGGCATGAAAAATTGTGCTTCAGGAAAGTCACCCATTGTGAAGGGCGACAAATTTAGTCTATTTCAGTGTCCAAAGAATGATTTGGAAAAGAATCAAATGAAAGAATTTTCGTATGCATCAGTAGTAGGAAGCATCATATATGATCAAGTCTGTACGCGACCGGACATTGTCTTTTTCACTGGAATATTTGGGAGATATCTATCTAATCCAGGAATGCAACATTGGATAGCTGCAAAGAAAGTTTTACGGTATCTTCAGAGAACGAAAGACTTCGGACTCACATACAGAAGATCTGATCAATTAGAGTTGATCGGATATTCAGATGCAGACTTCGCAGGCTGCGTTAATACTAAGAAGTCTACTTTAGGATACATCTTCATGATGGTGGGAAGAGTTGTGTCGTGGAAAAGCGTGAAACAGTCTACCACAGCCTCATCCACTATGGAAGCTGAATTTATTACCTGCCATGAGGCATCTAATCAGGTACTATGGTTACAGAGTTTCTTCTCAGGTTTGTGGGTACTGGAGCATATCCCGAAACCATTGAGAATATTTTGCGATAATTTGGCTGTTATTTCCTTCTCTAGTAACAACAAGCATTCGTCAAGGTCGAGGCATATCGACACCAAGTATCTTGTTGTAAAGGAAAGGGTTTAGAATCATCAAGTGTCCGTGGAATTCATCGATACTAAGCAGATGATTGCAGAGCTGCTCACTAAAGGGCTTCCTATCACGCCATTACAAGAGCATGTAACATCCATGAGAGTCATTGAATCCACAGATGTTTTCAGTTAGTGGGAGTTAAGCGTATTTTGATTTTCACAGACACTTAGAGATCTCGTTTTATACAGTTTGTTTGAATGATTTTGATATAAAGATTTATTTCTGCTTCTCTATATATATGCGCAAATTTTGAGTAAGTAGAACTACAGTCGTGTCTCGTTGGAGACACGTAAAAGCTTCAGGACCTCTTAAGGATAGGCACATATCATCACTAAAGTGTGTAATCCTTATACTACATTTCCTAGTTCGTGATTTATGTCGTTAAGATTGAAAGTACTTGTGATCGTGATTAGTCTCACTTCGCCTAAATTAAATATTGTGACGACTACCATGTTTCGATACTGGCAGTCTTAATGGACCAGATTGAATAGCATTACTCATATTGTCCAACTATTTTATTGGTTAACCATTTAAATATTTTCTTAAAAGATCAAAACTTGTTTTTTAAAATTATTCTATATGACTATCATTGACGTTGCTCAATAAGGCCCAAGTGGGAGATTGTAAAAACTCTATTTAGTGGGCCTTACTGATCAACGGTCTGGATTGTCATTCAGTTGGACTGGATGATTGAGTAAACTAGTGGGCCCCACTTCATATGATTCGCTGCGCAATTCTGATTGCGCAGCAATGCGTATTAGGGCTGGAATGCTATGGCTGTTTACGCAGACAGCAGTTTGAGTCGAACTAGGACACAACAATGTGGAGCGTGGGAGAGGGAGTTTTGATGGGTTTCAAACTCCCCCTCCATAGACTCTATATAAGAGAGCTGGGTCCCCAATCCTACACTACGACAGAAATTCTAGTCCCATCTTGTGAATTGCAGAAAGGGTGTGAAGGAGAGGAAGATCTTAGCTTATCTTCTCTGGTATTCTATATAGAAGATTTGGTGTTCTATTCTCAGCAATGGCGTCTCAGTTAGGTAAGCTATCCGCCCCCTTGATCACCACGTCCCATGCATAGATAGATCCGTGAGCTTATTCCGCATATAGATTAAGTCCCACAAAAATGCCATCATTTCAATTTACCACAGCAATCAGTGGTCAAATGCAGATGTTGTTAGGAGGTAGGTAAAGCAATTTGTAATTATTGCACATTTTCTTTACATTACCATGATAATTGGTGAAAAAAACAGGCCCTTAAGTGTGCAAAAATCAGCACTCTTAGTTCTTAGTCTGTGTTTAATTATGCATGTCAAAGAATGTCAAAAGAACACCAATGCATAACTTCTATAGCAAAGTGAGTGAATCATATTAATGGAAGCAGCGCCTGAAATTATGATAGTCAAATAAACATAACGTGCTTGTAGAAATATCCCCCTTAGATATCAAGGAACCGACTATAAATTCTAGAGCTGCTAGATCGTCGATGCTAGATTCTATAGCAATGCTCGATAGATTTGTAGCAGTTTCTGTAGGGTCTCTCGTCAAATAAATTGTGATGAATGTATCCTCAACAGCTGCATGGATAGGCTTGTCCTGCGAAAATACCTACAGAAATCCAATGCAAACACACCCTTAAATGCTTGCCAAGATTGCTTTGGAAGACTAGAAGAATTGTAACACAAATTAAAGAGGATGCATACAAGTGGCAACATTTTTCGGAGAGAGGCCTCAGAGTCATCAATTTGGAACTGTCTGCACCTCATCAGCAAAAGAATCGTGTTCTCAACATCAGTGGTAGAAGATGGAGACAGCAGTTGGACCAGAGTCGGCATTGTGGAGGATATGCACTTTGAGAACCTCAAACATGTCTCAAGTGATGCAGCCAAGGCCCTGGTCTGCTCTAGGTTCCCAAAATCCAGCGTGGAAGAATCCTTGTTGACCCCATCTTCCACACCGGGCAAACGACTATCAGTAACACTGTCTTGCTGCTCTGACTTCAGCTTGATAAACCTTTCCATCTGCTTCACACGTCTCATTGTCTGAAGGTATCCCGTCCAAAAACACTCTCAGAAGGTGCATTGGGTTCCATCTCTTCCAGTTTCTCCTTGTATTTCTCCAAGGGCGCTTCAAATGATGCAATGCGAAGTTGTGGACCAAACGGGTTATGCTGCAACATTGTGATGAGTAGATTCAATGCCACTTTCCTCATGAATGCGCTCTTATCCTCCAATCTCCCAGAAGAAACCGAAGCAGCCTCGTTTCGTGGACCAATTGAAACAACATGTTCTTCGCATAGTTCTGCCCACACCTGAAGAACCTTACTCCTTGAATAGGCTAAAACATCCCGACACCGCTTGAGCAAGATGTCCATCATAGCTTGCTTGCTGCGTAATCCGAAGGACCTGGTACTCGAATCACCATCTTCATCCTTAAATGCCTTTGAAACCAACTTCCCCAAAACCCCAAGAATAGATGAAGAATATAGATGGAGAGATGACCTGGTGGAGAATACAGATGGAGAATCGATTTCCCAGAGGCCAATCAATAGATTGAATCAAAAGAATAGAGACAAAATACATCTATCTGCCCTAGAAATCCCTGAATCGCACATCAAAGAACAGGAGATTAAAGGACATTCAACCAGAGAGAGAGAGAGAGAGAGAGAGAGAGAGAGAGAGAGATGACTTGGTGGTTGTTGCCGGGGTTTGGCTGCCATGAAAATGCAGACTAACAGACCAGATCATATCATCATCTTCTCACCATCATCGTTATTATAGATAGGAGAGAGATCGAGGGTTTCATGGGGCGAGAGGAGACCGGTGAGAGAGGGAGGAGGGGGGTTGAGTCAGCAACATGAGTTGAAACAAAATCGAATTTGTGAATTAGTTGCATTGCATCATTTGGGGAGAAAGAAGATGTGGAAATTAGGGATTCGACAGAGAGGCGGATATCGATCGAGGGAGAGCTCTGAAACCCTTAAAAAATGAGAGAGAGAGAGAGAGACGCTTCTTGGGACCGAGTCGAGAGAACGAAAAAAGGTGGTGGAAATAAATCAGTGGAGAGACGACTGTTACAGGCCTATTTCTTGCGTATTAAGCAAGATTACTTAATAACCAAGATTAGGTGGGCAACCGTGGTTTTTGAAATCGGATTGCGTGCTGAGTTACTCAATACGCTCTTATCGTACTGAGTAAACTCAGTTAGGCCCACCCTGAATGTATGTAGTCTATCCACATCGTCCATCCGTTTTTTCAAATAATTTAAGGGGTTGATCCCAAAATTGAAGCATATCCAAAGATCAAACAGGTCATACCATAGGAAACAGTGGGAATAATGATTTCCACCGTTGAAAACTTACTAGTTCCCACAGTGATGTTTATTTGTCATCCAACCTTTTCATAAGATCATACAGACATGGATGAATGGAAAACATAAAAATAAGCTTGATCTAAAACTTATATGGCCCCAAGAATTTTTCAATGATAAATATTCAATTCACACGGCTTCTTGTTGTGTGATCCATTTGAGTGTTCGATATGCTTAAAGTTTGGGTTCAAGTACTAAAATTATCCGATAAAATGGATGGACGGAGTGAATCAAATACATAAATCATGGTCTACCTCATATAGCTTACACGGTATGCTAAGCATGCTGTGTTACTCCATACGCAATCCGCTTCTCTGATTTCTGAGAGAAATCCTTCTGATGGAAAACGGATTGGCTACTCCCCCTGCGACCAGCCTAGTGGCTGGTGGCCTGTGCTTTGTGGGCCCCACCATGATGTATATGTTTCATCCATTCCGTTCATCCATTATTAAAGATAATTTTAAGGCTTTAACACAAAAATTATAGGGATATAAATCTCAGGTGGACCACACCATAGGAAACAAATAGTGATTGGATATCTACCATTTAAATCATTCTAAGGACCAATGTACTATTTATTTGACATCCAATCTGTTGATTAGGTCATACAGACCCAGTTGAAGGGAAAAAACAAAGATCATCTTGATCCAAAACTTTTATGGCCCCCAAAAAGTTTTCAATGGTCTAAGCTCATTCAACACTGTTTCCTACAATGTGGTCCACTTGAGCTTGGGATATACTTTATTTTTGGTTTAACAACATAAAATGATCTATAAAAATAGATGGACGACATGAATGAAACACATACATCATGGTGGGGCCCACGGAGCATCGACCATTGGCCATTGGCTGATGCTAGGGGAGTAGTCAAACCTTTTGATGGAAGTTCCTGCCCAAAAGAATGTTGGTGGGCCCACCGTCATGTCTGTGAGAAATCTATCCGTTCATGCGTTTTGCGAGCTCATTTTAGGATACAGTGGGCCGCAGAGGTGGTTTCAAAGTTGAGGTGGGCCGCAGAGAGGATACAGTGGGGATTCAGTGAGAACCGTTAAAACATTCTTATGCCCATAAAAGCTTTGCGTTAGGCTAATTTATTTATTTTTTCCACTTCATCCCGGTGATAATGACCTTATAAACGGTTTGGATGACATATAAACATCAAGGTGGAGCCCAGGAAGGTTTCAACAGTAGGTATTTCTTTCCCCAATTTTCCCTCTCTTGTGGCCCACTTGAGTTTTGGATCCACCTCATTTTTGCTCTTTTGTCTTGAAATGAGCTCGCCAAAAGGATAAAAGGGGTAGATTTCTGAAAAACATAGTGGTGGGCCCCACCCAGCATCCTTGCGCAGGAACTTCCTACGAAAGGCCGTCCAAATCCTTCCCTTTTTTCAAGGTGCACTACTACTCGAAAAACCCAGCGAGGGTGGTCCCCACTCATGCGACCCACCATAATGTATATGTTGAATCCACACCGTCTATCTGTTTCTCCAGCTTATTTTAGATCATGGGCTTATAAACGAGGCCGGTCCAGATCTTAGGAGGACCACACCACAAAAAACAATGAGGACATGACGTCCACCATTGAAACCTTCATGAGACCCATCTTGGTGTTTATTTGCCATTTAACCTACCGACAAGTCTCATAGACCTGGTGGAAGGGAGAACAAAAATGTCAAGTTGATCTAAAAACCTATGGAGGCTACACGAGTGGCCCAAACTGCATGGAAGTGCCTTTGCACACTATACAAGTGTGGGACCACCTCATTGGGCCCAACAGAAATGTTAGCTGTTTGGGCCAAGCTTAATAGCTGGGCTGATTCAAAATTTTAAATGTGCCTAGCATGGCCTTAGCCCATTTAGTCCTAATTGAAAATGGGCATATACCTTATAAAATCAAGGCATTGTACAATCATATGCATGGCCTAAGTGATTGTACAATAATGCATGGGATTTCAGTTTGTACAAAGTGGGGCCTATTGCTCCCCAATCTGAAGCGTTCATATTGTGGTGGACCTCCCTAGTGAGCAAGGTATGCAAAATTCCTAAAAAAATTTAATACGAGCCAACAAAGAAACGGGTTAAGAATGAGAATTTGAAACTTCGAATATTTGAGCTTTGGATTTATTGCCAACTTCCCACTTCACAAAGTAAATAAAAGACATAAGAACCCTGCATCTAGGTGGGCGTGGACTTAACAAACCTGTTATTGATGAGATAAGTTTAGTCTCAGTAACCTAAAATGGCCAAACTCAACTCAACACAGATACAAGTCAATCATAATTCTTTTAACTATTGATCTAAGACTAGAAACAACCAAAATTTAACATAATGTGTCTGCAAGTAAAAATGATATGGGAAGTGGTATGTGAGTAGCACACTTTAACATAATGTGTCTTCAACCTTTTTTTAGCTGAATGTGTGTTATTTCTGCATTTCTATTTTGGTATGGCCATTGATCAAGGCACAAATGGGAGCCATAGTGATCCGGTCATGAATCTGTAACATCCCGGATTTTTACCAACCTGGAATTAGACGTCCTTAGGCAATGGGTCGATCCTAACACCTTATTAACTTGTCAGAACTGAATCCCACAGTCTAAAATCGCTTCTTAACCCATTTCCTTCACAAATCTCACTTTCACTACCTTATTCTTCACAAAGTAACTAAGTGTTAAACTAGATTAGCTACGAAATCCACTCGATCAACTTTAAATATGATCTGCAAGACCCAAAACTTGTAGAATCATTGACGCTAGGTTACCCTAAAATCTAGGATCAATCTCATTATCCGGCTGCTCTCGGGAGCATCTCGAAACTCCGTATCAGATCTGGACCGCCCATCGAAAGTCCGATTAACACGAAGTTAAGGAATTAGGACCGCCTTGCTGGGCTTGACAACCATCTCGGAAATTAAATCCAGATAGTGTCCCAGCACTATTCGCTTGAGTCTGGAGCGGGGAGTGTGAGAACACTTAGTTTTCTTTATAAATAAATATCTTAAATAGTAATCTGAGACTTGTCGCTTGCGGATCAGTTATAAGCAATCAGACCGTCGGAATCAGGCCAAATTACACCCTCGGATCAGGAAAAATTTCATACACGTGTCAGTGTACTCGGAATCTCTGATCGAGTTCCGTTGACTATTGAATTGAAACTGGTCCGCCACGCATGATCTGGGAATCCGACCGAAACAAAAACGTAACTCGACCTTAATCTAATGTCCGTGAGCTTAAGTCCGACCTTTGGCTCAAGGGGGGCTCTGGAAATGCTCCGTTGAGCTGAAACAATTGCTCTTTGGACAAAACCCAAGTATACCTTGACCTTAAGTGTATTTCGATGTATTTTTAGGCTATATAAGGACCTTAGAACCCTCTCTCTCATAACCATACGAATTTGACAGAAACCCTAGAGAGAGAAGAGAGAAAAGAGAGAGAAAGTGAGAGAGAAGTGGGAGCATCTCCCTACCATGCTTCCCTGTTGCTATATGTGTTTAACCGCCTCGTTCTAATCACTTTTCCGGTAATTCCGGCTCCGTTTCTAGGTAAGAAACCCTAACCCTAATTTGTTTTAGGGTTGTGAAGGTTGTATGTTATAAAATAGCTAACCTATTTCATTCTATAGGTTACCAAACTGTCGTATACAGAAGCTTAACAATTCTATCGACTCCATTACGATTCTACGACAAAAGGTACGGACTTTAGGTGTATAGGTTATGGTTTTCAACGCTTTCAATGTCAGATAATGATAGATTCATGATCTGCATGCAATTGCACATGTACAAAGTGCTGTCTGTTTTTCGTTTCAATTAAAGATGTAGAATATGAAATTTTACATACTCTAGGTATTTGTAGAAAGTACCGTATACGTATAAATTTGGTAAATGTGTTTGCCATGATTATTTGTTGTATGAATATATTATATATGGATAAAATACTTGTTTGGCGAAAGGACTCGCCCTAATACATGTTTTGCTAATATACACTATTTATGTTGAAATAGTGTATTCTAGAAAGTACCGTATATGTATAAATTTTGGAAATGTATTTGCCATGATTATTTGTTGTATGAGCATATTATATATGCGTAAAATACTTGTTTGGCGAAAGGACTCGCCCTAATATATGTTTTGCTAATATACACTATGTATGTTGCAATAGTGTATTCTAAGTGTTTGTGAAAATGCTTGTGAGAGTGAGTGCTTGGATGATGGTGCATTAGGTAGGTGTTGAGATGAGATTCTCAACCACCTTAGAGACGTATATGATTTTCTCCATGTCGGTTGTTTACTTTAACCGCTTACTTATGAAATATATGTGTTTGTATTCTTGTTTATATAGTACTTTATAACATGCTTTATGATATGCTTGTTAACATGCTTGAATTACTTTGTTTATTATGCTTTACTCCACATGCTCGGAATAAGGATTGATTGTGTTTGAGGCTATGATTATAGTCCAGGCAATCGGTAATGGGATTGAATTCATGGCTGAGATTCATTCGCCATATGAGATGTGTTTAACGAACCCGAGTCGTACTTCGGTTGGCGATAGTGGTTGGCTACACGAAGTGCTTTTGCGCTTCATATCGTTCAACTTATTGTGCGCTCGAGTTAGCCGAGCTTATTAAGTAACCCGATCTGTCTTATGTATGTTCACCATGTTTGGACGCTACTGCTTGAACCTAGGGTACCAAACTTACCAGTGAAATCCCGTTAACCATGGTACCTCGATCCGCTAAGACTCATGAGTCAGGCATGGTGGTATGGGACACCGTGGTCGAGCTGTCAGCCTACGCTGGGGCCACGTGCTTCCCCGTAGTGTCCATTGAGCAACCAGACTCGTGAGCCGATTATGGTGGTATGAGACACTATATTCGAGCTGTCGGCCTACACTGATTGGTGACGAGCCCTTTGTAGTGACCTCGAGCATACTCTGAATTTGCAACAAAGTGACGAGTTTTGCCGCGGTGAATAGAGTATGAACTAGGCATGTATCAATTTAGTGATGAACCGTTAAAAGGGTGATGGGGGAGTGGTGTAACGGTTCCATGTAACAGCCCTGACAACCCTTGCAGCGACCTAGAAACACACCATCGTATGAGATTAACTAGGACTGACGACCCTATAATGGATCATGTTTGAGAATGATATAAGGGAGGTACCTTAGTTTCCCAATACGGTTGTTTGAAATGGACTAATAATAACTCGGTAATCATGCTCATCATTGCATTGCATGTGCCTGGAAGATGTGGAGTATTTAGGGATGAAAGCATGCCGCGAACGTAAGATGGTGTCGCATGAGGGTGGTTTGGCAATGACATACATTATGACTACATTCATACTTGCATTAATAAGAGTATTTAGAAATGTTTGATTGTACTGCTTTATCATTACTGCTTGACTGAGTTGATAACATGTTAACCTATGCTTTACTGTTCCACTGAGTTGATCACTCACTCCCATGTTATGGAACGGTGTTCCGAACACCCACTAGACTTTGTCTGTTTGCAGATGGCGATGCTACTTTTGAGGCGGAGCCGAAAGTTTGTGACGACGAGAATGCCTTCTCGTATATGTTATTTTCTGGCGGCTTCAAGTGAGCCATGCCTTGATCGTCGGGATTACAGGGACGTTGACTAGAGGACCTTACACATTTGGTATATCTTAAAATTGTACTTGTAAGTAGTTAACCCGGTAACATTATCACACTCTGGAGACTCACCACAGTTTATATCTTTTATATATTTATCATAGTCTTCTGCTTGTAAATTTGACTGTCTCTGGAGTATGATATGCTGTTTAGCTTAATCTCACTCATGTTCAATGCATTAATACAGACAACATTCAATCATCATTCATTTTGTTGCATAAGTGATGCGTTGGAACTCGGGAGTTGAGTTTATGCTCGACCCCCGATTTTCAACGCGTTATAAGATGGTATCAGAGCATGATTTGGATTAAACCAAACCTGGGTTGTGGTCACACGACGCACTCTAAAGCACTCTGACTTAGGAGGGAGCGACGGAACGTAGAAACTGACTTAGGATTTTTTAAATTCACCGAACGGCGAAACCGACCGAAATCGACCATTGAGATTGGGCTCGTACACACCCATGATCACGCGAAACGATCCCGAACCACTTCTAGGCCATCAGTCGACGGGTTTGAGTCGTTCCTTAGAAACGTATGTCCTTAGGTTGTAGGTCAACCACAACACTTTACACTTAACCTCAAAGCCTAAAACCCCTTTTTTTCCAATTCCTTCAAAATCGCACCCTGCACCACTGTATTCTTCATTTCTTTTTAAACACATTCATAATACACACCCATCCTCGGGTATAAATGAAGAAGACTGATACCGAAACTAAAACTTACCATAAATAGGAAAACAAATGGATATAATGGGTCTTGACCCTTAACCTTTTAGAATCTAACCAAATAAATGGGTTAGTTAAATAGATTAGCTCCTCCTGCCCCAAAATCATATGCCACACGTCACATAAACTCATTTCGGTTTACAAATTGGCCCCAAAAATGCCTCAAATGGAGACGGGGGCCACACTATGAAATTCGGGGGGACCCACGGTGGACCTGGGGTGCAATTGGCACCTTGGGAGGGTGGTGAACACCACCCTACCACAGAGGCACCGTGGTTGGTCCGTGAACCGTGGCGGAACCGCGGTCACTGCGGTCGGGTTGGGCCGGTGCTGGTCATGGTCGGCCCGACCCCTAGGCACGTGTGGTGCCTACCAAATTGTGTGGGGGCCCCTGTTTCACGTCCGTTTTGCCCCCTCTCAAAGCACCTCCAAGCTCTCATTTTTTCGTCAAAATGTCCGTTTTCTTTATTAAACCTCCCTTCCAATCACCTACTTCGTCATTTTCGTCCACAACTTATACCCCTCCATCATTTACAGCCATACCTATCCTCCTGCTCTCTCCATTCTCTCTCATTTGGGCTCTTACATGCCCCATTTGAAGCTCAAAAATGTGTAAGCTCTCTAACCTATTCATTTTCTTCCATTTCCTTCTTCAAACCCTGCCTTTTGGGTCTTTACAATCCCTGTTGAGGCTCAAGTCCATGGAGAACCAAAAACTCCAGCCCCCGTTTCCCCTTATCCTCATTTTCCATGGCTCTATCCGAGCTTGTTCGACCATTTTCTTGGAGGCCTAATCATCTATACTGTTGTCTTGTAGTTTGCATGAGTTACCGTCTGTTTTTGTTTTCATGTTGATGGGTGTAGTAGTTGGTAGAATGTTTTAGATGTTTGAGGACGTTTAGAGCCCGTTCGGCCAAATTGCATTAAGTGAGTTTAAGGTGGATGAATTGTAAAATAAATGTATGTGTAAGGTATGGTCCCTAGATTGGGTGTAACCCATGTTTTCTAATGCCATGTTTGGAATGTATGCAATGAAAAGTATATTCCGAGGTTTCCTTTCAATTACACTTAGAAATTCATCATCATGGGATTTGGAAATCCCATCTCACACTTTCCAACACAAGGCTCATTTTCCACAGCCTATAAAATGAATCCCCACCCACCCTCGTACCAAACATGCCATTCCCAATCTTGAAGTGGGATTAACAATGCAGTCCCATTTAAGACAATAGGCCCTAGAGTTTTGGACCTAGAGCGGTGCTCCTAGATTTTGACAAACATGACCGTATAGGAAATTCAACAAATTTATAATGTGAACCTTAGGACCCTCTTAGTTGGAATGAGCATATGTGAAATGCTCGAGCGTCAAGTACAGACAACTCAGTTCCAATTAGACAACTTTGACACTAAGTGATAAAACCCTTCCTTGTATTAGAAATGATGTGAAATCATCTAGTGTATGAGCATAGACTTTGGACTACACCTATGGATTTCCACTACACCTAAATTAAGACTAGACTACCGGTTACATTAGAGAATGCCAGAGATCGATAGATGTAGCTAGGTCAAATCAATATACCTCTTTGATCTGGGTGGCGCAGCGAAAGCGTGGTGGACCCTACCCCACTGGCCCAGGATCGAAACTGTGCTCGTTGAATACGAACATTATAGAAGCCCTAGCAAGTTCTACTATAAGAAACCGTTTTAGGATGATCTAGTAAGATTTGATTCACCATTTCCTTGGACATAGATAATAACGAGGACTCTCTTAGACTAAGACCTAAAGGGCAACCTTAGAAATAGACAAGTTGAGCCTTTCAATGATGGACATTCTCTACGTTTTTAGAGTGATCAGACTATGGAGTTACTGAAGTATACGACTGCGAAGCATTCGCGGCTTGACCCAATTCTCAATCCTGGGCGACTACCAATGGACTCACTGCTTGACCGAGCAGAAGACCAGGATCTATTAGGACTGGGAAGAGATACGATGAGCCTTCTACCCTGGTCAGGTAGATGATCGATGTATCGGGATCAAGCCCACTATAACCGTCTCTCCGTGTTGGTCAAACATTGAAAACAACTATCTTACTCTAAATAATTGGGGATTGTCGTCAAGACTCCAAATAGGTAAAGAAATCCATTGTAGCAAACCATCAGGATATAAGCAAGGGATAAAGAAATAAGTTTTAAGGGGGTAGACAAAAATGAACCAGGCTAGTATATACCTTACCACGTGAAGAAACTTGAAATCAATAAGTCTTAGGCAAATGAAATAATAGAGTTCTTACTTATTACCCTTAGGCAATTTCGGGGACGAAATTTTGTTTTAAGGAGGGTAGATTGTAACATCCCGGATTTTTGCCAACCTGGAATTAAACGTCCTTAGGCAATGGGTCGATCCTGACACCTTATTAACTTGTCAAAACTGAATCTCACGGTCTAAAATCACTTCTTAATCTATTTCCTTCACAAATCTCACTTTCACTACCTTATCCTTCACAAAGTAACTAAGTGCTAAACTAGATTAGCTACGAAATCCACTCGATCCACTTTAAATACGATCTGCAAGACCCAAAACTTATAGAATCATTGACGCTAGGTTACCCTAAAATCTAGGATCAATCTCATTATCCGGCTGCTCTCGGGAGCATCTCGAAACTCCGTATCAGATCTGGACCGCCCATCGAAAGTCCGATTAACACGAAGTTACGTAATTAGGACCGCCTTGCTGGGCTTGACAACCATCTCGGAAATCAAATCCAGATAGTGTCCCAGCGCTATTCGCTTGAGTCCGGAGCGGGGAGTGTGAGAACACTTGGTTTTCTTTATAAATAAATATCTCAAATAGTAATTTGAGACTAATCGCTTGCGGATCAGTTATAAGCAATCAGACCATCAGAATCAGGCCAAATTACACCCTCGGATCAAGAAAAATTTCATACACGTGTCAGTGTACTCGGAATCTCCGATCGAGTTCCGCTGACCGTTGAATTGAAACTGGTCCGCCACGCATGATCTGGGAATCCGACCAAAACGAAAACGTAACTCGACCTTGATCCAATGTCCGTGAGCTTAAGTCCGACCTTTGGCTCAAGGGAGGCTTCGGAAATGCTCCGTTGAGCTGAAACAGTTGCCCTTTGGACAAAACCCAAGTATACCTTGACCTTAAGTCTATTTCGGTGTATTTTTAGGCTATATAAGGACCTTAGAACCCTCTCTCTCATAGCCATACGAATTTGAGAGAAACCCTAGAGAGAGGAGAGAAAAGAGAGAGAAAGTGAGATAGAAATAGGAGCATCTCCCTTCCATGCTTCCCTGCTGCTGTACGTGTTTAACCGCCTCATTCTAATCACTTTCCCGGCGATTTTGGCTCCGTTTCTAGGTAAGAAACCCTAACCCTAATCTTTTTTGGGGTTGTGAAGGTTGTAGGTTATAAAATAGCTAACCTATTTCATTCTATCGGTTACCAAACTGTCGTATACAGAAGCTTAGCAATTCTATCAACTCCGTTACGATTCTACGACAAAAGGTGCAGACTTTAGGTGTATAGGTTATAGTTTTTAACGCTTTCAATATCAGATAATGATAGATTCATGATCTGCATGCAATTGCACATGTACAAAGTGCTGTCTGTTTTTTGTTTCAATTAAAGATGTAGAATATGGAATTTTACATACTCTAGGTATTTGTAGAAAGTACCATATACGTATAAATTTGATAAATGTGTTTTCCATGATTATTTGTTGTATGAATATATTATATATGGATAAAATACTTATTTGGCGAAAGGACTCGCCCTAATACATGTTTTGCTAATATACACTATTTATGTTGAAATAATGTATTCTAGAAAGTACCGTATACGTATAAATTTTAAAATTGTGTTTGCCATGATTATTTGCTGTATGAGCATATTATATATGTGTAAAATACTTGTTTAGTGAAAGGACTCGTCCTAATATATGTTTTGCTAATATACACTATGTATGTTGCAATAGTGTATTCTAAGTGTTTGTGAAAATGCTTGTGAGAGTGAGTGCTTGGATGATGGTGTAGTAGGTAGGTGTTGAGATGAGATTCTCAACCACCTTAGAGACGTATATGATTTCCTCCATGTTAGTTGTTTACTTTAACTGCTTACTTATGAAATATATGTGTTTGTATTCTTGTTTATATAGTGCTTTATAACATGCTTTGTAACATGCGTTATAACATGCTTTATAATATGCTTGTTAACATGCTTGAATTACTTTGTTTATTATGCTTTACTCCACATGCTCGGAATAAGGATTGATTGTGTTTGGGGCTATGATTATAGTCCAGGCAATCGGTAACGGGATTGAATTCGTGGCTGAGATTCATTCGCCACATGAGATGTGTTCGACGAACCCGAGTCGTACTTCGGTTGGCAATAGTGGTTGGCCACACGAAGTGCTTTTGCGCTTCATATTGTTCAACTTGTTGTGCGCTCGAGTTAGCCGAGCTGGTTAAGTAACCCGATCTGTCTTATGTATGTTCACCATGTTTGGACGCTACTGCTTGAACCTAGGGTACCAAACTTACCAGTGAAATCCCGTTAACCATGGTACCTCGATCCGCTAAGACTCATGAGCCGGGCATGGTGGTATGGGATACCGTGGTCGAGCTGTCAGCTTACGCTGGGGCCATGTGCCTCCCCGTAGTGTCCATTGAGTAACCAGACTCGTGAGCCGATTATGGTGGTATGAGACACTATATTCAAGCTGTTGGCCTACACTGATTGGTGATGAGACCTTTGTAGTGACCTCAAGCATACTCTGAATTTACGGTAAGGCGACGAGTTTTGCCGCGGTGAATAGAGTATGAACTAGGCATGTATCAATTTAGTGATGAACCGTTAAAAGGGTGATGGGGGAGTGGTGTAATGGTTCCGTGTAATAGCCCTGACAGCCCTTGCAGTGACCTAGAAACACACCATCGTATGAGATTAACTAGGATTGACGGCCCTAGAATGGATCATGTTTGGGAATGATACAAGGGAGGTACCTTAGTTTCCCAATACGGCTGTTTGAAATGGACTAATAACAACTCGGTAATCATGCTCATCATCGCATTGCATGTGCCTGGAAGATGTGGAGCACTGAGGGATGAAAGCATGCCGCGAACGTAGGATGGTGTCGCATAAGGGTGGTTTGGCAAGGGCATACATCATGACTACATTCATACTTGCATTAATAAGAGTATTTAGAATTGTTTGATTCTACTGCTTTATCATTACTGCTTGACTGAGTTGATAACATGTTAACCTATGCTTTACTGTTCCACTGAGTTGATCACTCACTCCCACGTTACGAGATGGTGTTCCGAACACCCACCAGACTTTGTCTGTTTGCAGATGGCGACGCTACTTTTGAGGTGGAGCCGAACATTTGTGACGACGAGAATGCCTTCTCGTATATGTTGTTTTCTGGTGGCTTCAAGTGAGTCGTGCCTTGATCGTCGGGATTATAGGGATGTTGACTAGAGGACCTTACACATTTGGTATATCTTAGAATTGTACTTGTAGGTAGTTAACCTGGTAACATTATCACACTCTGGAGACTCACCACAGTTTATATCTTTTATATATTTATCATAGTCTTCCGCTTGTAAATTTGACTGTCTCTAGAGTATGATATGCTGTTTGGCTTAATCTCACTCATGTTCAATGCATTAATACAGACAACATTCAATCATCATTCATTTTGTTGCATAAGTGATGCATTGGAACTCGGGAGTTGAGTTTATGCTCGACCCTCGATTTTTAGGGCGTTACAGAATCTGATACGGCATAATTGTTTGATTGTTAGCCCATTTTTCATTGAATTTGGTAGATTTCCCTTATCTAGTTTCTAGGCCATCGATTGAGGGGTAAGGTGTTCCAATTAGGGAGGTCAAGGTTATATGGATCATGGGTCATTAAAAATAGCAATCTGTGTTGGAAAATGTCCTATAATTAGAATTGCTTACTCGATCTGGAATTCGTGGTGGTGTTCATCAGATTGATGTTCTAGATCACCCAAACATGGGCTCCATGTGTATGCATCGCAAACCGCACTTGTTGAGAGATTAAGCCATGTAATTGCCTGGGTCCTTGCTCTTGCTCCAGTGGTAGACTCTTAGGAGTTTCAACACCTAGTCAAGGGTTCGAGTACCCATAGGTGGTGAAATCTCACTATGGCATGAGTGTGTGGCGGTGTGTGTGTGCGTGTTTTAAAAAAAAAAAAAAAAAAGCCCTGCAATTGACTAAGAAGTTTCATGCCACGTAACCAATATATGTTGTTGGTATCTCATGCTTTAACTCTTTTTTTTTTCTTTTTTTTTTTCCAGCATCGCTATCCAAGAGCATGAAGATAACAAGTTATGAAATAATTAATGGAGATAAGGAAACCATTTTACTTTTCAACTTTGCTTGCTACTTATTTTTCCTATAGGAATTATAACTTACATTATGCAATGAACCAGCCAAATTGGTATGTGGATTTAAGTCCCGACCTGAATCAGTTGGGCTTAGGCCTATGATATGGACCCAGTAATAGGCCTACCCTAGGTCAAGCCTACTTGTAGGTTAACTGACCCAATCTACTTTTGAGGTGGGTTCAGGCTAGAATGGCCATTTAAGTAAATGAGTCAAGTTTGAGTTGAACCCTATGTGTCTACATAGGTTATCAATGGGTTGGGCTAAATAACCCGACTTGATTTTACCCAAAATATGAAAAGAAGAAGACGAAGAAAAGTATAGATAAATCCATTGTCTAGACCAAACTTAAGATGATTTATTGGGTCATTTATTCAACTTAAACTCATTAAAATTGGATCAACTTCATGGGAAGGGTTCTTTGAGTATCCACCGACATCTCTACTGACCTCAATGTGGCCTGTGTGATAAACGGTTCGGGGACCCATTAATAGCCTCATCGACCTTACTTGACTCATGCAAGATTTGTATTAGAGGGTTAGTATCGACCCATTAAATTAATGCGTCGACCACTTTTGATTTTTGACCCGACCTATTTGGCCCTAAATTTTAATGGGTCAGGACTTGCTATAAAACTGCAATTAGTTTCTTAAATGGGTCAAGTGCGGGGATGCCACTAAACTCAACCCGACCCAGCATCCCATACCTAACCCAACCCAACCAATCGCATTTGTAACCCTGCCCGTTAGGCTTAGGACTGGCTTCCAATGCTTAGAAGGCGTTCCATCTTCTAAGGAAAGGTCAAGCAATCAACATATTGAAACATTTCAATACAGGAGTTTTTAGTTTTCAAATATTTTTCATTAAAAAGGTGATCCATCTTATAAAAAAGTTGGGATCATTGAAATAGGATCTCAAATATTCAAAGATTCAAATTCTCATTCTTAAACCGTTTCTTTGTTGGCCCATGTATAAAAAAAAAGGAATTTTGCATACCTCGCTCACTAGTGAGGTCCACCACAATATGAATGCTTCAGATTGGGGAGCAATAGGCCCCGCTTTGTACAAACTAAAATCCCATGCATTATAGTACAATCTCTTAGGCCATGCATATGATTGTACAATACCTTGATTTTATAAGGTATATGCCCATTTTCGATTAAGACTGATTGGGCCAAGGCCAGGCTAGGCACATTTAAAATTTTGAATCAGCCCGGTTATTAAGCTTGGCCCAAACAGCTGACATTTCTGTTGGGCCCAATGAGGTGGTCCCCCGCTTGTACAGTGTGCAAAGGCACTTCCATGTAGTGTGGGCCACTTGTGTGGCCTCCATAGGTTTTTGGATCAACTTGACATTTATGTTCTCCCTTTCACCAGGTCTACGAGACTTGTCGGTAGGTCAGATGGCAAATAAACACCAAGGTGGGTCTCATGAAGGTTTCAATGGTGGACGTCATGTCCTCACTGTTTTTGGTGGTGTGGTCCACCTAAGATCTGGATTGGCCTCGTTTATAGGCCCATGATCTAAAATAAGTTGGAGAAATAGATGGACGGTGTGGATTTAACATATACATTATGGTCGGTTGCAAGAGTGGGGACCACCCTCACTGGGTTTTTCGAGCAGCAGCGCACCTTGAAAAAGGGGAATGATTTGGACGGCCTTTCCCAGGAAGTTCTTGTGCAAGGATGCTGGGTGGGGCCCACCACTATGTTTTCGGAAATCTACCCCTTTTATCCTTTTGGCGAGCTCATTTAAGGACAAAAGAGCAAAAATGAGGTGGATCCAAAACTCAAGTGGGCCACAAGAGAGAGAAAATTGGGGAAAGAAATACCTACCTTTGAAACCTTCATGGGCTCCACCTTGATGTTTATATGCCATCCAAACCGTTTATAAGATCATTATCACTAGGATGAAGTGGAAATAAAAAAAATAGCCTGGCGCAAAGCTTTTATGGGCATAAGAATGTTTCAACAGTTCTCACTGAATCCCCATTGTATCCTCTCTATGGCCCACTTTAGTTTTGAAACCACCTCTTTTTTTTGTCTAATATCCTAAGATGAGCTCGCAAAACGGATAAACAGATAAATTTCTCACAGACATGACGGTGGGCCCACCCAACATTCTTTTGTGCAGGAACTTCCATAAAAAGGTTTGGCTACTCCCCTTGCACCATCCAATGGCCAGTGGTCGGTGCTCTGTGGGCCCCACCATGATGTATGTGTTTCATTCATGTTGTCTATCTATTTTTATAGATCATTTATGTTGTTAAACCAAAAATAAAGAATATCCCAAGCTCAATGGACCACATTGCAGGAAACAGTGTTGAATAAGCTTCGACCATTGAAAACTTTTTGGGGGCCATAAAGGTTTTGGATCAAGATGATCTTTGTTTTTTCCTTTCATCTGGGTCTGTATGACCTAATCAACAGATTGGATGTCAAATAAATAGTACATTTGGCCTTATAATGATTTAAATGGTAGATATCCAATCACTATTTATTTCCTGTGGTGTGGTCCACCTAAGATTTATATCCCTATAATTTTTGGGATAAAGCCTTAAAATTATCTTTAATAATGGATGAATGGAATGGATGAAATAGAAACATCATGGTGGGGCCCACAAAGCACCGGCCACCAGCCATGGGGCTAGTGGTAGGGGGAGTAGCCAATCCATTTTTCGTCCAAAGGATTTCTCACAAAAATCCGGAAGCCGATTGCGTACTAACACAGTACGCTTAGCGTACAACTATATGAGGTAGACCATGATTTATGTATTTGATCCACTCCGTCCATCCATTTTATCAGATAATTTTAGTACTTGAGTCCAAAAATCAAACATATTGAACACTCAAATGGATCACACAACAAGAAGCAGTGTGAATTGAATATTTACCGTTGAAAAATTCTTAGGGCCACATAAGTTTTGGATCAAGCTTATTTTTATGTTTTCCATTAATCCATGTCTTTATGATCTTATGATCAGGTTGGATGACAAATAAACATCACTGTGGGGCCTAACAAGGTTTCAACGGTGGAAATCATTATTCCCACTGTTTCCTGTGGTATGATCTGGTTGATCTTTAAATATGCTTCAATTTTGGGATTAATCCCTTAAATTATTTGGAAAAACGGATGGACGGTGTGGATAGACTACTTACATTCAGGGTGGGCCCAACTGAGTTTACTCAGTACAATAAGAGCGTATTGAGTAACTCAGTATGCAATCTGATTTCAAAAACCACGGTTGCCCACCTAATCTTGGTTATTAAGTAATCTTGCTTAATACGCAAGAAATACGCCTGTAACGGTTGTCTCTCCACCGATTACATTCCACCTTCTTCTTTTGTTCTCCCGACTCGGTCCCAAGAAGCGTCTCTCTCTCTCTCTCTCTCTGCTTTTTCTATGGTTTTAGAGCTCTCTCTCGATCGATATCGGTCGATGGCCCACCTCTAACCTTCCCATCTAACCTCCATGACCTCGAATTCGACAGATGTGACAACATCATCTGCCTCTCCGTCGAATCCCCAATTTCTATCTCCTCCTTCTCCCCAAATGATGCAATGCAACTAATCCACAAATTCGATTTTGTTTCAACTCATGTTGCTGACTCAACCCCCTCCTCCCTCTCTCACTGGTCTCCTCGCCCCATGAAACCCTCGATCTCTCTCCTATCTATAATGACGATGATGGTGAGAAGATGATGATATGATTTGGTCCGTTAGTCTGCATTTTCATGGCAGCCAAACCCCGGCAACAACCACCAGGTCATCTCTCTCTCTCTCTCTCTCTCTCTCTCTCTGGTTGAATGTCCTTTAATCTCCTGTTCTTTGATGTGCGATTCAGGGATTTCTAGGGCAGATAGATGTATTTTGTCTCTATTCTTTTGATTCATTCTATTGATTGGCCTCTGGGAAATCGATTCTCCATCTGTATTCTCCACCAGGTCATCTCTCCATCTATTCTTGGGGTTTTGGGGAAGTTGGTTTTAAAGGCATTTAAGGATGTAGATGGTGATTCGAGTACCAGGTCCTTCCGATTGCGCTACAAGCAAGCTATGCTGGACATCTTGCTCAAGCGGTGTTGGGATATTTTAGCCTCTTCAAGGAGTAAGGTTCTTTAGGTGTGGGTAGAACTATGCGAAGAACATGCTGTTTCAGTTGGTTCGCGGAACAAGGTTGCTTCGGTTTCTTCTAGGAGATTGGAGGATAAGAGCGCATTCGCGAGGAAAGCGGCATTGAATCTACTCATCACAATGTTGCAGCATAACCTGTTTGGTCCACAACTTCGCATTGCATCATTTGAAGCACCCTTGGAGAAATACAAGGAGAAACTGGAAGAGATGGAACCTTTAACATTTTTGGGCCATTTTGATGTGATCTAAATCTTTGACATGGGCCATTTCGATGTGATCCAAACCTTTGAATCTATTCATATGATTTGGCCCATTTCTAGTGATCCAAACCTTTTGAATCTATTCATATGATTTGGCTCATTCGGCGATCCAAACTCATCATACATGGTAAAGCTCCTAATCATGATCCAAACTTATCATATGATTAAAGCTGCTTTTCATGATACATGGTAATGGATATGTAATGTTGATCCATGTGCTATATTTTGCAGGACCCTCTTTAGCTTTGCAAATGATCTAAATTGTTCGTATGATTTGGCCCATTTCAATCGATCAAAACCTTTAACATGCTTAGGCCATTTCAACTTATTTGAACTTCTTATATGATTCGACCCATTTAGCGATCCAAATGCATCATATGATTAGTGCTGCTATTTGTGATCTAAACTCATCATATGATTGAAGCCTCTTTTCATGACCCATCCCAATGGATATGTTAAGTTAGATCCATCTATTCATATTATTGACGTTAGTGATCCAAACCATTAATTTTTTAGGACCCTCTTCTATTTTACAAACTATTCAAATGATATGGTTTTCATTTTACAATGATCCAAATTGTTCATTTGGTTTGGCGCATTTCTAGTGATGTAAACCTTTGACATGCTTGCGCCATTTCAATGGATCAAAACCTTTGACATGTTTGGGTCATTTCAGTGGATCCGAACTGTTCATATGATTCAGCTCATTTTGTGATCCAAATACCTCATATGAGTCGTGCTACTTTTAGTAATCTAAACTCATCATATGATTGAAGCTGCTTTCCATGGCACATGTTACTGGATATGCTAAGTTGATCCATCTTATTTACATTGCTGAGGTTGTATCTCAATGATCCATACTGTTAATTTTATAGGACTTCTTCAGTTTACTAACCATTCAAGGATTGGGCCTGTTTTCACGGACCCAAACCATTCATACTAATGCTTCGCTAATATTGTTGAGTTTGTTTATAGTGATCCAAGCTTTTCACATGATTTGGCCTGTTCGGGAGATCCAAACCTTTGACATGCTTGGGCCATTTCATTGGATCTGGGCTGTTCATTTGTTTAGGCTTATTTGACGAATGAAATGCTTCATATGATTGGAGTTGCTTTTAATGATCCGAAGTAGTTTACATGATTATGTCAGTTTTAGTGACCCAAGCCAATTGATATTCTAAGTTGATCCATATCATTTATATGATTGAGCCGTCTTTTAGTGATCCATTTAATTATTACTGTGTGGCCCCTATGGTGACTCCTAAAGCCTGGGAACTACTCCTAGACCAGCAGAATTACATGAATAACATGGCGTTTCCAGTCAAAGCCTTCAGCCCGAACTTCAATGTATAGATCTCTTTTTTCTTGAAAGTGGATCTATTAAGGGCTAGACCAGCTCGACCCCCCGAAGGGGCTTATCATCTGGTGTTGGTTGATTGATTCTGATTGCCTATAAGTTGTTTGCTACACCAAAAAGTCCATCAACATCCCCTATTTGAATTAGAAATCCTACCTTGCCTCCTATCACTTAACTCCTTCCCCTGATCATTTTCAGGTTTTGGTTTGTCCTAGAAGATGGGGTAAGGTCCCATGAATGTGCACACGACTTACTTTTTATTGGAGTATCTTCAATAAGCAAAATCACACACCACTTTAGACAAGGGTAGATTAGCCATGGAATCAAAGTAATAACCGTCGATCTTTAATTAGGATCAAGACAAATAAGAACAATCAGACTCTTACCTAAAGATGAAGTTAGGCTTGGATAAGGACACTAGTTGGATTAGGAAGTCACTCATAACAAATTATTATTATTTTTAAGCTGAAAATACTTAGGCATCATTTAAAATAGACAAATTTTATGCATCGTATTCAAAAGGATTCCGCGCCAGAATAAAAAACTAGGAAAATTTTAATGATTAAGAAATAAATTGATAGGAAGAATACCAAAGGACGATCTACTCTAAAATAACATAGGCGATTTTATTTTTCTCTCCTTCATTTGCAGTGTATTTTGAATGGATGACTCTTCTAACTTGTTTATATGTTGATTATCTTCAGAAAAGTAAGCCTTCATCGAAAATAAGCAATCATGATATAAATTGTAAGGAAACTTTTGCTTAACGGGGATGTGGGCAATTGATGATGTTGGTTCATTATTATTATTATTTTTTTCTATGGAAATACTTGGGGATGCAACGACATTACACTGTCAAAGCCATTGAGATATACCGGAAATCAGGGCAGCAGGTAGTTGTTCTCCTCATCCAATTTGTCATCACTCACTACATGCTGATTTAAGTTGAAATTTTTTGCCTATTCACCATGCCTCAAGCTACTTCCCTGTTGCAGGCTGAAAGGTTGTCTTTGTATTCTGAAACACTTCCTACCAAGACTATGATAACACTTGTAACTTCATTGGATTATCACTGTGTCTCAACCTTAAGATCATGGGCTAGATCCTAGCTTATCTACTGAAGCACACGATTGCACGAAATTGGTAAAGAAAACTGACAAGTGACAAGTGATGGTGTCCTTATTTGTTTTTTACTTTTCCTTTCTTTTGAAATGACTGGTTCTCTTGGTCTTACTTTTGTCTAGATTTACATTACAAAATCCATAAGGGCTCTTCCATTTACCATAAACCTTTGGAAGCTCATTGCCATATATTGAAACCTCCCAAATCTTTGACTGAATTATGGATGGAGCATAACCCAAAAGCAAAAGTAAGCAGATATTGGAACCATCTAATTTTTTCAGTTGGAACTAGGGCCACTCACTATTTTGTTCTTAATCATACCATTTGATAAGTACCATTAATTGGATGGTTTGGTTTGCTTGATCAGTACTTGCCGTTTTATTCTTGACCATACATTTTTTAAGTACCATTAATTGGATGGTTTGGATTGCTTGATCAGTATGGTATTTGAGATATGCTCCATCCATAATGTGCCCCACAATTTGGATGATTGGATGGTCTGGATGGTTTGGGTAGTACATGGGCACCACATTTGAGGAGGATGAGTCACCACCATTATCAAAGTGTTGGTGAACTATCATATGGGTGTAACCATCTGATTTTTTTTCCTCCTGTTTGGAAGGGATTGTTGGATGATCATTACATTACACGAAGCTGCAGCAGTTGCAAGATGAGAGCAACCCAGATTTTGTTTTTGAAGTGGTGTCTCTCTTCTTTGATGATTCTGAGAAGCTTCGTAATGATTTGAGCAGAGCTCTGTGAGGAATCTGCTTCTCTCTCTCTCTCTCTTGTTGGATATTGAAAAACTCACTTTTTCTATGTTTTTCTTTTCTTGAAGAGATCAGCAGCCTGTAGATTTCAAAAAGGTTGCTGCCCATGTTCATCAGTTGAAGGCAAGACTCCGGTATTTCACTCCATCCAAATATCCAATACATCATTCTTTTGTTTCCATCTCTCTCAAGAAACCCAACTTCCCAATTCTATGACAAACCTACTTCTTTGATTAATATATATATATATATATATATATATATATATATATATATTTCTCGCTTGTTACAGTTTTTTTTTTTTTCTTCATAGGAAGCTATTGTTTTTGTTAGGATAAATACCTGGTTCATGAACTGTGTAATGTTAAATTTAGATCTGGAGTGTAGATTAGGAAAATGGAGAAAGATTTGTTGTTTTTTAAAAGCATGCACTTCCTACATCCCACTCCCTCTGCTAGCAGAAACCGATCCTCATTGGAGATGGATGTGATTCATCTTCAATTCGGAGAATTTTACATTTAGTAGCGGTTGTGGATAGCTAGCTGTAGTATGACAGGACTGGTATATTTTTAATTAACCTTGTAGATCTTAGATTTATCTGGCTTCCCACTGTTTTTTTCCCTGGTTTTCTTCTTAGAGTTGTGCCAACTTTCTAGTTGTTGTGCTGCTCTGCAAATTTAAATCTTCCATTTCCTTACTATTTTGACTCTGTTATCTTCATCAAATTCTTTCTAGAATATAATAAGCTGATGAGCTCTTGTTGCAAATTGTACTGTATAGGAGAAGGAGCGCTTGTGCTTCTTGTCAAGTTTCAGATACATTTTGTAATTGTATGAGTTCATCGTCGTTCATTTCAATATGAATTTGATACATTCCGATGTTATTGACATTGAAATGATGTTGAATTCAATTAATATTATCTAGGACTTCATTTCTATGGAACGTATCAACGATACAAACCAATACAAATGATCCAAACCTTTGACATATTCTTATATGTATTGGACCATTCATCGATCCAAATGCATCTTATGATTCGCGCTGATATTAGTGATCTAAACTCATCATATGATTGAAACATCTTTCCTTGACCCATCCCAATGAATATGTTACGTTGATCCATCTATTCGTAATATTTAAGGTCGGTTCTCGGTGATCCACATCGTTAATTTTGTAGGACCCTCTTCAGTTCTATACACAATTCAGGCAATCAGGTTTCTTTTTATAATGATCCAAATTCATATCATTTGGCCCATTTCTAGTGATCCAAACCTTTGAAATGGGCCATTTCGATGGATAAAAAACGTTGACATGCTTGGGCCATTCAGTGGATCTGAATTGTTGATATGATTCGGCTTATTCGGCGATCCAATCTCATTATACAATTGATGCTACTTATAATGATCCAAACTTATCAGATGATTGAAGCTGCTTTTCATGATCCATGGCAATGGATATGCTAAGTGGATCCATTTGCTAAATTTTGTAGGACCCTCTTAAGCTTTACAAACTATCACGCCCCAAACTCGGAAATCGGGCTCACAAAATTCTCGATCGCCGAATCCGATGCCGACAGCCTCCGTAGAACCCCATTCTCGGCTCCCAGCGCCCATTCGCCAGGTTCCGATCCTGGGATGCTACAAGGAGGATTTTCAACATCAGTTTGATTCGTAATAAGCATAACCAAAGGCATAACCCACAAACAACAACTAAAAACTCCATCAAATTTCTACTATAATAAAAAACTTTACAAGCACAATGAGCATAAAGGGAAATACAATGATAATGGACAAAAGCTCCAAAATGATCTGCTCTACGCTCCTGCCTTAGCGCTGCTGCCATCCAACGTCACCTGCACGCAACGGTCGTACATAAGCTTATAGAAAGCTTAGAGGGTGGTGAAAGTGTGTGCGTAAGGTAGTAATGCAATTATGAAATATCAGAGTAATGCGGAACATGTTGGTAAATCCATGAATACCGTTAGCCGTACCAAGGCTATGCAATGCAAGGCATGAATGATGTCGGCCATATCAAGGCCATGCGATGCGAGATGCAACTCAAGCATGCGAATCTTCATCTAAGTCCACATATCAATACGGCTCAAATCTGGAATATCACCGGGGTCTAGTACACTCTAAACCAGATCGCCACCCCATCTCGCGTAATAAGGTAAATGGAAGAGACCTCACTATCCGCCTGCCAATATCGGGCTCGGCTCGTCGATAGTGGACCCATTCCTCGAGCTGGTCAAACTCAGCCTAGCTTTGCCCCCTCCTCTCGGGCGGGTAAGGCCGCACCCCCTTCCAACCGACCACGACATAGTGAAAAGCGCAGCCGTCTGGTAATCGGCACTCAGCACTTCTGCACCCACTCGGTTTAGACGTTGGAGCAACCTCTTGGTACTATAAGGGTTTAGGGACTTTCACCCAGGGATATCTATAGCACTTCATGTAGAACAAGATTTCCGGTATCCAATCCTGCCAACCACGATACGCCTGTAGAGGCTGCGACCCTGATGTCGCTAGGGCGTGATGAGGGTCACATATTGCATATTAGACCCCGAATATTACCTAATTTTACGTACATGATAAGGTTTAATGGAGTGTTTTAATCGTGTTTTTATTACAGGATGAAATCAGGAGCGTTAATTGGAAATTGATGTTAAAGGCATGGATTTGACGCTCTGAAGTCACCAGAGCAGGGGATGAACTCCAGAAAACCAATGGTGAAGAATATACACGCCTGGGATCTGAGGAAAGCACGATAAAGAGGCCTGAAATTGGTGCAAAATGCAAGATCACATATTTCCCGCCATCCGATCAACTCGAAACTTCATACATGTGATGGGGGCCGTAAATTAACCGTACATATTAAATTTCAGCCATTAATGATCTCAGAAAGTGGTCCAACGGACAGATCAGTCCGTTAATCTCCAATTTGGGGTCCACCTGATATCTGGAATTGCCTAAACTTTGGTATTGATGGCCAAAATTACATGAGAAAGAGGATGGATGGTGTAGATTTCTCGTAAACATCACGGTGGGCTGTATGTACAGCGTGTGTACACTGAGTACACGTGCGCCGGCCGTGCACCGCACCGCCAGGACGGCACGGGCGCTGACCCGCGCTCGTTCCCTCTTTGCTTCCAGCGTCGATCGCGGTCGTCGGTTGTGGGTCCCACCTAGTGTCCAAATGGACAATCCAAACTGTCCATCCGCTTCCTGGGGCATCCATTACCATTGCCTAGGTGGCAAAAATTCAAATGAAAGCATAGATCAGATCCCAGCCGTTCAAACACAGGTTGGACGGCAAGACAGAAAGCCACGTGGACTACACCGAATCCACCCCAAAAATAGTTAATTCCTACCAATTTTTTGAGCTGAATCTAATGTATGGAGCAGATTTCTCAAAGCAAATGCGAAGTGGGACCCACCATCACCACAAATTTCTGTCAGCGTCACAGTAGCGTCACGTCGGCCGTGGGCCGTTTTTACGGAAGACAGTGGGCCCCACCCGTCAACCGTACGAAAGATCCGATTAGTCCATCGTGTAGAGGGCGTTGAGAACTACAAAACCATGTTGACATTCCTTTCCCATGCGTACACACGTGTGCGGTACAGAGGCCACAAAAGGGCTGCCCTGCAACGTTCAAATCTGATCTTTTTGTATTTTCTTCTCTGGGCCGCGTTAATGGACATTCAAAACCACCCATTCCTGACTGAAATTTCGTCCTGAATCCAATGGATGGGGTGGATTTTCCAGAAAATACCTCTGTGGGGCCCACCGATCACGGCTGCGAAAATTTACACTTCATGTCCTTCTACGACTCTGCCACCGACCCCAGCCATCCAGCAGCTATAAAAGGGGAGTTTTGGACGTGGGAAAGACATTCAGAACTAGGGAATTCCAAATCTAGAGCAAGGGAGAGAAGGGAGAGAAGAGAGAGGAGAAAGAGAAGAAAGAAGAGAGAAGATCGATCGGTTTGACGTTTTGTTATTTTTTTATGAATTTTATTTAATTTTTTTTATGGATTTTATGGGTCACTAATCTCTCAGCTAGGGCTGAGATGAAGCCCCTAATTTGATTAGCTCTTGTATTGGTTGATTTACTTTGAATATTAATTAATTTGTTTCTTTCTCTAAGTGGGCTTTATGGGTTTAAATTCTATACTTCTCCATCTATGAACTTGACCAAAGTATATATATGGATGTTGTTTGGATGCTTATTATAGGTGCTTGGGTCTGATCAAGAACAGGTTTCCTATAGAGGAAGAAACAGGATGCTTTAATGAATGTACATTCCATGTACCCGACCAAGGACATGGGATATGTTATTCATGGCATTGCTTAAAGGAATTAGACATTTTGTATGCCCGAGTCAGGACACAGATTGTGCTTTCTCTGTATAAGTGGTATCAATCTAGATCAAGGTGAATCAACAGACAAAACAAGGGTTAGGATAATTAGGGGTGGATTCGAAAGTCCTAGTGCTCTCTCTCTGATTGAATTTTCTTCCCTGTTCTTAATTGTTTTTTTTCCTAAAATTGTGCTTAGTAATTAGTTCCATTATTTGTTAGATTAGTTAAGGAGAATCATAGATTTGAATTGTGACGTCCACTCCTCGTGGGAACAATCTCGTAATACGTACCATATCTACATCTGATTCGTATACTTGCGAGTTTAAAAATCATTTAAATCGTGTTGGTTTAAATAAAACATCAAGTTTTTGGCGCCGTTGCCGGGGACTGTTTCGTTCCAAATTGAATTTAGGATTCTCTCTTATCATAATTCATAGCTTAGGATTTTACTAACTTTAGTCTTAGATTATTTATTTATTTATTCATTTGATTTTTAGAACCAATTTTCCTGTCTTGTAGGGTCATTGATAGATCTTCTAACTTAGTTTTTAACATAGGAACTTCTACTCTGGTAACATCTTTCTAACTTCTCCTTTACTTTCGGTATTGCTGTAGGATTTTGCTTTCTTCTAGGATTAGACTCAGAGTAAGGTTCTACCATGGAATCGTGGGTACATGCATATGCTGAGTTGGATAGGTTATATTGGGAAATGCCTGAAGGTTGTGGAATTCAACATATACCTCAAGATTTCTCTCCATCGAGAACAGACATTGAGAACCGACTAGAACGTTATGTTCCATCGGTTAATAGGGCCGTATACGATCATAATTATGGGAATGAGGACTATTATCAACCATCATATTCTCCCATGTATGATCAGTATGACTATAACCAGTGGAACCATCAAAACTGGGAAGATGAACCAACACCATATTGTAATAATTATTCTCTTGGATCCCATACCTTTGAGATCCAACCAGAAACGATCCAAGAGGATTCATGTTTTAATCTAGAACAATTCAACCAGCATGTTGCGAAAGTGATGAAATCATTAGAAACACTTAATTCGCACCTTGAAAGGATAGAGGAAGCTCGCTCATCCCAACTACAATCCAATCCAGAAATACAATGCGAGGAAAGTGATCCTCACTCGTTTTTGATGAAATCTGGAATTTGGAATGAGGAGTTGGATTCCATTAATGAGCACACGGTTCAATTCCCCGATGAGTCGATCTCAATGACTGTTCAAAAGAATGGGGAAGAAACATGGTTGTCTTTTAAATATAATGATGATGACACACCCCACTCACATGACACACTTGAGTTTAATAAAGAGGAAGATGTTAGTTTATACGAACCTCAACCTAATCTGGAAATAGAATGTGAGGAAAGCGATCCCATCCCAAGTGTGCACTGCATGGAAGTAGACGATGATGCATATTGGGAAGATGATTATGAATGTGTAACCCAAATTCCCTTCGAATCAATCTCAAATTTGGTCCACGTCAATGATCAAGATGTACACGAAGTGGTCGGTCATAATGAGCCACTCCCCTCACCTAACATGTCTGATTTAAAGGTAGAGGATGGACCCCTTACAACCGACCCTTCTAACTCTTGTGAAACGTATTTGGACCACTCCTCTGAATTACATGATGATATGATTCGGGAGATGGACGAGCTACTCGATATGACTCTTGAATTTGAAACCACCCAGTTGAGGCCACCATCTGAACTGTTGAATAATGACGATTCATCGCCTCTTCTGAGTAGTATCGATGAACAGAGTCCACACATCAATGCTACGTATACTGATCCTCAATGCATGCTCTGCGGGTGAGCAAGAGAGCACACCTCCGTTTACTTTCAAAAACGATGGATTCATTGGGCAGATCATCACGAGCTCTAATGTGGAAAATGAGTCACTCTCAGCTGAATGTCCCAACTCTTTGGATGATTGCTTGACACACTTTGCAGATTCAAACGATCCCATGATAAGAGACATAGTGAATGCCTTGTAAAACAATATCTCGGTAGTCATCACTGACCGAGAGAACCCTTACTCTAAAGCCCCTCCTTCCACGAATCCTGAATATTTACCATTAAGGAGAAGGAGCTAACAATTGAACCGAAGTCTGCTACTTCGGAATGTGTTGAGACTACGTCACTTTCTGAGAATTTTTCTGACTTTCATCTATGTGTAGTCTCTGATTCACCATGGGATACTAACTTCGAAACTTCTTCTGTCGTAGGTGAATCATTTATACTCTGGATACCTCAGGCGAATCAACGAAAAATTTCTTATGAGGTACATAAATTTCTTTGGAAAGTCAAGCTCCAGGGCATCCAAGCCTATTGCAAAAATGGCTTTTGGATGATCTGTTGAGAAATCTACTGAGAAACTTATCACGATACTTGTCTAAGAGGAACCTCATGCATAACCGAGTAGTTTTCCCTCGCTTTCTTAGGACTAGGGTAGTTTCCTTTAAGCTGTTTTAGGATAGATGTAAACTTAGCGCTCCTGGGAGGCAGCCCAGTCTTTTGTTTTATGCTTTTTCTTAAGTTAGTTACTTCGATGTTTGTGGGTAACATTACTGCAAACCCTCACAAGACTACAACTCGTCCACTAGGGGTAACCTAGGGGTTTAAAGGCTTGTTGCATGCACTAAATGCAATCGAGAGCATCTGCGAAAGTGGTATAGGTAGGATCTTCTTTTGTCTTCTTTTTGTTATTTTTGCTTCTATTGATTTCTCTCTTGTGCTAACTCGCTTTCACGTTGAAATTTTTTTGAGAAAGCCTCTTGATTCTCTGTCCAGGTACTATCTTTCCCTCATTCCTCTTTTACTTTCATTGTCCCATGTGCATTGCTTGCTTATTTCTTTTACATTGAGGACAATGTAGATTTTAGGTTGGGGGTGGGAGATTAGGTTACCTAATCAGTATTTTCTTGGTCTTTAGCAAAATTTGTGAAAATTTTAAACCAAAATTTGTGACACTTTTAAAATTTTTTCTGGAAATTCTATTAAATTCAAAGTGATTTTGAAGGATAGTTGTGATTTTAACATTATAAGATATGTGATGTTGGTAACTTATGACTCTTGGATTCGGCCATCTGCTTGATTTCACAGTCAATTTTGAATTGATAATTCATGATTAGAAGTTGTAAACATTGATTGAACCATGATTTCACATATCAGATCTCACTTACACATTAAGTTTTCAGTTTGATATTAAATGGTAACTTGGTAATCATTATGCATGAAAGGAACCAGCCTGAAAAACAAAATTTTTAGCATCAGTTTATAAAGAAGAATTGAAAGAGTAAGTCGCATAATCGTCATCATAGGTTTGCTCCCTATAGATGAAGATTCGATTCCTCATAGTTGACATGAGAAAAGAGTTAGGCGACAAGTTTTCACCATAGGTTTGCTCCCTATAGGTGAGAATTTGATTCCCCTCATTTGCGTTACTGCTCATAAAGAAAATCAAAGGCTGGTAAAATTAAAAGTTAATCTGTGAGATAAGTGTTGGTTTCAAGCTTGGTTGTCACGAATTACTAATGATATCATGAAATTGACAATTGGATCTTTTACTGATTGTAAGCTGAGATGATACTATATACCTGTGGAACTCAATGTTTAAAATTGTTCAAATTAATGGATTAATATTTTAAACTTGATTATGAAATCTGCCGAGAGCTTGATTCTAAGAGAAAAATTCCACACACCAATCATGAATTTTAGAATTTTCACATCTCAGCTATCTGTTCACAAGTCACTTGAGTTAACAGGAATTGTCTTTTATTTCTGAAATTATTTTTCGCATGTTTTGCTCGGGACTAGCAAAATGCTGGTTGGGGGTTGTGATGAGGGTCACATATTGCATATTAGACCCAGAATATTGCCTAATTTTATGTACATGATAAGGTTTAATGGAGTGTTTTAATCGTGTTTTTATTATAGGATGAAATCAGGAGCGTTAATTGGAAATTGATGTTAAAGGCATGGATTTGACGTTCTGAAGTCACCAGAGCACGGGATGAACTCCAGAAAACCAATGGTGAAGAATATACATGCCTGGGATCTGAGGAAAACACGATAAAGAGGCCTGAAATTGGTGTCAAATGCAAGATCACATATTTTCCGCCATCCGATCAACTCGAAACTTCATACATGTGATGGGGGCCGTAAATTAACCGTACATATTAAATTTCAGCCATTAATGATCTCGGGAAGTGGTCCAATGGACAGATCAGTCCGTTAATCTCCAATTTGGGGTCCACCTGATACCTGGAATTACCTAAACTTTGGTATTGATGGCCAAAATTACATGAGAAAGAGGATGGATGGTGTAGATTGTTTCGACAAGGAAACAAAAGTATTTGATTTAGGAGAATAATCTTATTCAAACATAACAATGAAATAATTATAAAGACAACCATCACACTTTATTGATTTTGAATTCATTTACATCCTCTGATATCCCTTGATTCTAAGATAGCTTACAAAGAACTCATCACAAATATCAATTATTATAGCTAAATATAATTTTCGGCAAGATAACAAAGAATGATCTCAATCATCTCCAATGACTTAGAGGAAATAGACAAGTCGATCAACAGTCTTTCAAGAGAACGAAGATTCCTACAGATTTCTGGTACTATTTTGATCTTCTCCTGAAACTTAGGAGGAATATGACTCTTCGTCGATGATTCTTCCTTTCTCTTGATCAAGAAGAACTTGAAGCTTTGAGGACTCCAATCATTCCGACAGCATTTCAATCCATTGCTGTTAAAAAACTGCCAAGCGATAGGTTTGCGCGGGTCCGCGCAAACGATATGCTTTGCGCGGGTCCGCGCAAACCATAAAAACACTCTGCTGCTTTGCGCGGGCTGGTGCAAACTTCCAGGAGTCCAATACTCCTTTGCGCTACATGGCCGCGCAAAGCGGGGAGTCCTAAGATCTCGCACCTTCTGCTTCTCTTTCGTCTTTGCTTCACTTCTGAAATCTTCGAACCCCTTTTTAGAGAAGGAATGGGGTATTTATAGACATTTTCACCAGTGGAAAGCTCAGATCTGGTCGATGTGGGATAAAATATCACCCAACCATCTAATTTTACCATGATGGACTTTACGCGGATACGCACAATCGATATACTTTGCGCGGTAGCGCGCAAACCCTCCATCTCGCGCAAACTGTCTTCATGTTCTCCGCGCAATCCTTACACTTTGCGCGGTCTTGTGTATTTATTTCACTTTGCGCGACCTCGCGCAAAGTGGTCTTGAAGCTGTTTTCTTCCATCTTCAAAGTGATTTTTTGATCTTTGTCATTTGTCACTTCCTTACTTATTTTATGCCTCAACAGATGCCCCCTTGATCCGTTCTTTGTTTGTTCAGAAAATTAAAGAAAAGGATCAAACCATTCTTTTTTCTTCAGGGTTTGCGCGACCCCGCGCAAAGCTCCGGTCGAGTGCCGTACTCGGCCATAAAGCCTATAAATAGTCCAACGACTTAGTCATTTTCACGAATCGCCCTCTCTCTAGAACTCGCTCCGAGGCGATTTCCGCGCAAACCTCCACTTTCGCGACGACCCACAAACCGTTTTTGCTTTCATGAGTTTTCTCGAACTTTAAGATTTTCTGCAAGAAACTCCTAGACTTTGCGCGACCTGCACAAAGTTCTCTGCACTTCTGTACTTAGAAAATTTCCAACGCTTTAGCCATTTCTTCTTTCTTCATTATGGCTCGGATCAAACAGACAGCCCGTCTTGCATCTCCTTCAGACGACCAACCTCCTGCTAAAAGAATGAAAACAACTCCTAGAAATCCATCTTACTTTAAAGAACCCGTTCTCCCGACTTTTGATTTTTCCGATCGCATCAAGTCTTTACCCTCCCCTATCCATAGATCCATCTCCTTGGGAGATATCAAATGCCCACCAAAACACGGAAGAGAATATGACTGGGATGAATGGCTCAAAACCACAGCTCATATTCGTACCGATAGTGAGAGGCCACCTGTCCGAGAAGATACTCCTCCTGCTTCCCGCTCGAAGAAAACTCGCCGCAATAAGGAGAAAGATTTTGCTGAAAAAATTAAAGAACATAAGAAGAAGCGACTTCAAAACTCGTGGGATTCGGTGCGAGTTGTAGAAGGTGTCATGAAGTTCGACAACCCTCATGCAGAGGGCATGACAATCATTCCTATAAAGGTGTATCGCCATCAGTCTATGCTAGACTGTGAATCCATAGATTGTGTCCATGGCGAGAGGTTGATGTATACCGAGTCATGGGCCACAAGAGAGCCCCGATTCTTTAAGGAATCATTCAAACAAAGAAACCGCGACATGAGGATCGGAGAAGTTCATCCCATGATTTTCTTAACTCCTTTCCATAGTCCTCATGATCTCTTTCCTTCTCATTTTTATGAGACTCAGTACGCCAACGCTCGTAGATCGAGATCAACTCGGGGCCGGTCCGAATTTCGCATCGAGGTCTTGCGCTAATTGCTCGTCGTTATTATTCTAATGGGCGGAAGCTATTTTGTCAAACATACGAGCACTCTTGCAAAAATAGGCCTTTCTCGATGCTATAGAAGTAACTTCAAAATACTTCTATCTAGAACCCAATGTTCTGAAGGGCTTCCTTGAGTATTGTCGCCCACAACCAACTCCTTTCATTTTCCTTACGGCGAAATGAGCATATCTCTTTGGGACCTTCATCGTATCGCTGGTCTCACAATAACGGGCAAATTTTACGATGAGTTTATTCCTACCAACAGAGAATTAGCCTTTGTATCTTCTCCAGATCATAAGCCTTCCATCTCTCGAGACCACCATAGAGCTATTCAAAGAGATGGGCAAATTCCTCAACTTCCACAAAATTCCCCCTCTTCAATGGCTGGCCCATTTTTCTAGAGGTCTAAGGTATTTATCAATCTTATAATCGGTCTTCCTCTTTGTATTCTTAGTCATTCCTTCATATTAATCTCCTCATTTTTATTTCCTTTGAAGGTTTCACGACTGCCATTCCAAAGAACTGACAAAGCTTCGGACGCGTAAGAGGAAAGCCGGAATATAGCTCTTTGGAGAGCTTGCAAAGATTCCCGGCTTATTGGCTAAGCTTGGTCGTTTTGCCCACCTCCAAATGGGCGATGTCGTCGTCCAAGTGTCTTTGTTGTGGCTCTGCCTTAGCGAAGGACATAAATACTCTCTCGCTCCTCCAAGATTGTGTTCTATCTACCGGCCCTTGGAGAAATAGCTACTCATATAAAAGACCCAATTCTTGAACTTCATCGACAAGATACTTCTTGGCATTATTTTACAGGATGGCTTGAGTCTATTTCCTTGGACTTTCGAGGCTTCGAGCAAGCATATTCTCATCCCTCTCATCTTCCGCTCTGGTTCTTTCAACAAAGAGCAATGGCTAGAAGAGCATATGAGTGGGTGGCAAATAAGATTCGGGATGACGATCAAATAAACTTCTTTCAATTCCGCCTCTATCGCTATCCCGTAGATACGATATGGTGGACAATAAAACACTTATCAAGCAGTAGAGAGCTTTCTTCTTCTCTATTCGCTTCAGTAGTTTACCTTTGCGGGAGGGGACAGACTTTTGGAGAGAACCTTACTATCCCGATCGCTTCCAATTCGGTTATGATCGGTAGTACCTCAAGACCATGGGCTTGTTACAAGAAAAATGCTTACACTATGAATCGGTCCTCTTAACTCGGGCCATGATATGGAAACAAATTGTTGAATGGCCGCACGTTTCCCTCTTCATAATTCCAGTGTTGTGATCGTGTAGTCCATACTTCATATAGTGGATGCGATGGTGGGATCATCAATCGTACACGGTTGCTAAATGCTTGCTTCAGCAGATTCTTCTATCTTTCTTCATCCACCCAGTCAAGGGCGTAAACTTAGAGAGCGGAATCGGGTATATTCCGAGAAGAGCCACGCATCTCATCCCTGGGAGAAATTTGCGTGAAGATATCACCGGAAGAACCCATCCGTGAAATCAAGCCCATCAATACTTTGATGGTCAAGGTTTGCCCATGGAGATCTAGAATTTGAAAAATCCCGTCGGGACTCTTCAAATCAAGGTGCGGATGATGCTGCAGGCACGTCTTCTCCAATTCCTGCAGAGACTGTAGCGGTTCAAGAAGGACCAGCTATCGGTAATTCAATATCTTCTCCGCAACCCCTTGGTCCTAGTCCATCTTCTCCGATGACTAGATCAAGAACGCTTTATAATCATCATCCCCTATCCCTCCATAAGAACTCGTCCAACCTCTCGCTTCTCCTATAGTCCAAGAGCTTGCACCAGAGAGCAGTCAACCCGTCTCTTATAAAGGGAAGCAAGTTATCATTGAAGAAGTTGACGAAGAAATTTTGGGAGATGAAAGTTCAACTTCATCATCAAGTACAACTGAATCTTCGCAGGATGAAGATAACGGAGATAGTGATAATGGCGAAGATAAAGATGATGACTTTGAAGAAGGTGAAGTTGATATTGGTGAAGAAGAGGAAAATTACCAAAAGAAGTTGAGATAGTATCTTCCCCCGCAACCGCTAAGACTCCTTCTAGCATTAATATCCTTGCTAAATCTCCCAAGGTGAGGAAGATGAAGAGGAGCCTTTAGATTATGGAGAATATGGGTATTCAGCAGGTAAAGGAAAATCTTATATATCTCAATTTATATTATAACAGCTATTATTTATTTAAAATCATTGCATCTCCCTTTTTTAGGTGCCCAAGTTGCAGAAGTAGGTGCTATCTCTTCAGCGAGCCCTCTTGTGGTATCTTCACCAAGAGCATCTGTAGTTCCGTTGGTAGTACAGAGAGTGGCTCGAGAAATCATATTTTCTACGAAACTACTGACTTGCCAACTCCAGATACAAGAGATTCTAGTACGGAAGCTAGAGCACCATCTTTCGGCCGACATGGTGGGACTTGGTCCTTCCATAGCTCCAAGAGCTTCTCCTTCTGTTAGTCATGTTCCAGTGATAGGTATATATATGCGCTGCCTATCTTCATTTAAGACTATATATATTTCATAATAATATATTGAATATTCTTCTTCTTTGGCTATAGGAACTTATCCCCGTAGCGGTGCGGCTAGTTCTGATTCTGTAACCACTACTTCGGAACTATCATCCTTTGTAAAGGTTCCTGCTCATAAAATGCTTATGGTGAAACATTCTTTGTTAGCAATAATCCATATCTTCAGAAATCCTGATCAGTGGTCGGATTTGGATGTTGCTATAGAAATTTTGGAAAGCTCTGCTAAGATGGCCAGAATCAACATATCTCCTTTGCGGGATTCACTCTTCAAATTTCGTGATTCCGTAATTTCTTTGGCGTCAGTAGAGAATATTACAATTGCTCCTGAGATTTTAGAGTGTAGAAGGCAGTTGGCTTCATCACAAGAACAAGCTCTTCTGACAGCTTCATCAATTTCCAAACTTGAACAAGAGCATATAATTCTTCAGGATAAATTAAAGATTCATGTTGATGAAAGCAAGACTATTCAAGACCGCATTGCAATTTTAAAGGAAGAAATCTTGCAGCTGGAGAGGAAGAATCATGAACAGATTTTGATCATTCAGGATGTTGAAGAGAAGATACGGGTTAATGCTCAATCTATTGATGTCGAAAAATCCGCACAACTTCAAGGTAAAGAAATGATTGCGTCTTTGGAGAATAAGCTTGCTGGCGTTCCTGATCATGCAAGACTTATTTTTGAAGAAAAATCTAGACATGATGCAGCTCAGGCACAATTAAAAGAAGATTTGCTCAGGTATTCAGAAGCAATGGGGATTACAGAGAATCTTTGAATCATGAATTTTGCTTTTGTGTTTCTTGGATGTAATTTATTTTGCTTAACATCTATTTCATGAGATTATTTTGAGATGTTTATGATGGTATTTTCCACCTTGTATATTGATGATATTTGTACTAATATTATCAACTTATATTTGTGCTTTATATGATAATTTCATTATATCTATATTTTATTAATATTGTCAAGCTTTATTTACTCTTTATATTAATAATTTCATTACACATTTTTTTTTTACAATTTTTAAATCTTTTATGCTTTGTTAGTACGGGATTTTCTAGGTGAGTATTTAAATTGGCGGTACTAAGTTTCAATTCAATTAGTCACACGCAGTTTATGCTCATGAGTAGTGGAGCGTGCGCACACACAGTTTAAGCTCGTGAGTAGTGGAGCATTTATGGGTCTTATGTGATGGCCACATCAAACTCTCTAGAGTTCACTTTTGGGCTTCTCACCGCCTTGAGCTCATGGTCACGGTCCATCGAGGGGCCCATTGACGCCACTGGACGGCAATCGTTGGATTTACGCTGCAGGGTTGGCCACCAGTAACTCTCTAGAGTTCGCAGGCTCGCAAGGCTACCTTTGGGCACCAAATCTAGGGTCGCCATCCATCAATGAGTAGGTTTAAGCCCTTCCTCACGAGTTACTACTGAAATCAAACCCTAGACTGGAGGGTCTTACGCACGGTGATTGGCATAAAGCTCGCACTGCGGCCCCCTTTTCTTTGTCTCGCAAGGTCGAGCCAATTCACGTGAGGGCATTTTCATCCGTTCTCATGCCTGCCGCCGAAGCTATACGACGGCATGGGAATTACGGTGACTAGTCTTCGCGATTTATGGCCTTTTAGGCTTTGAACCCTTGACTTTGTCATTACCCGCATGGGTACGCACGATGGTCTTCGCGGCTTTTAGGGCCACTGACTCCTCGCCGCTGCCCGAATGGCGATCTTCATGGGTCTTACGTATAGTTGGCCGGCTCTTTTAGAGCTTGATCCTTTGAGAGCATTTTTTTTTCTCGAGCTTGATCTTTTTGATTTTGCTCAATTTTGGCTCTTTTAGGATTTTGGCTTGGCTATACTGCCTCTTTGTTTGATATTGATATATCCTTGCTTTTGATAATATCTTCAAGAAGATCCATGCCTTGTAAGGCGATAATATATATGATCATCATCATTTGCAAATATAGCAGATATTTCCGAAATATCTTCAAGAAGATCCATGCCTTGTAAGGCAATATAACTTTGAGCTTAGATAATATCTTCAAGAGAATCTTCAAGAATTTGTGAGGCAATATAACCTTGAGAATTTGTGCCTTGTAAGGCAATATAACTTTGTCAATCTCTTCAAGAGAATCTTCAAGATAATGATATTGTCTTTATCATACTTATTTGGTGATGATGATGACCATATATATTTTCCGGATTTTGATGCTTGATAATTGACATACTCGTGAGTTTCTTCTTCATAGCTTCTTTTGTTGTCATATAGACATGATTTTATTCATCTTTGCCCCCTTTTGATACAGAATCATTATGCCGATAATCTTTTGGGTCAAAATCCAGATACCTATCTTTAAGGATAGTATCTTTTGATGAAGCGGGCATTGACGAGCACACCAATACCCTGTCCTTCTTGATTTGTGATTCTATATGCCCCATTGGAATATACTTCTTTTACCACATATGGGCCGTCCCATTTAGGCTCGAACTTGCCCCTCGTCCGAGTGACCACTATAGGTCTTTTCAACATTAACACCATATCCCCTTTTTGAAAGAGCGATATTTGACTCCGTTTATCAAAGGCACCGATATTCTCGTCTGATATGATCGCAACCGGCCGTCATTGCAAGACGTTTTTCATCAAGCAAATCTAATTCTTTCAAATTTTTTTGCGTTTTCATCATCTCGTTATAGATTGATGTCTTCTATTCGAATGATGCCACCCGCATTTCAATTGGGATAATCGCCTCCATACCATAGACTAATGAATACTTGGTGTTGCCCCTCGTTGCTGTATCGATGAGTGGTTCTCAGAGGCCCATAATGCTTCTTGTAACTTTTCATCCCAATCGCGCTTATTGCCCGTCACCGTTTTCTTCATCATCTTGACAATTGTTTTGTTAAACGCCTCTGCTAATCCATTGGCCTAGAGGATAATAAGGTGTTGAAAAAGAATGTTGGATGCCGAACTTCTGACATAACTTTTCCATGCCTCTATTTTTAAAAGGGGTGCCATTATCAGTGACGATCTTTTTCGGAATACCATGACGGTATATTATGGCATGACGGATGAAATTGACCACGTCTTTCTCTTTAACATTACGCAAGGCGACTGCTTCGGTCCATTTGGAGAAATAATCCGTTGTCTTTGCGCTGCATATACTTGTTTTCCTTTAGATGAAGGAGGATTTATAGGACCAATAACGTCGAGTCCCAGTGAAAAAGGCCAAGAAGCAACAGACTGATGTAATTCTTCTGGGGGAATATGTATTACATCTCCGTGTATTTGACATTCATGACACCGCTTTGCATATTCTATTGCATCTTTAAACATAGTAGGCCAATAATAACCCATTCGATGCACTCTATGGCATAAATTCCGGCCAGCTTGATGTGCTCCACATTCACCTGAATGTGCCTCCCGCAGCATTTGGTTTGCTTCTCGCTTGTCCAAGCACCTTAACAGCATTCCATTATAAGATTTTCTATATAATATTTCGCTGCATATGACAAATTTTCCTGATCGCTGCTTAATCCGCTGTCTTTGTACATTGTCTTCTGGCAAGATATTATATTTAAGATAATCAACAAAAGGCTGACGCCAATCATCCATTGTTACTTCCAGACAGGATATAGGCAACATTTCAACAGCTTTCTTCAATAACCTCTGCAGATGGCAGGAATCTTCTTTCTTCTATAGTTACATGAAGAGGACTTCGGTTTGTGCAGATAAAGTCACGCTAAATCAAGCTAAAGCATCTGCTTTTGCATTTTCTCGACCGCGTATGTGTTTAATTTCCACATAATAAAATTGTTCAAGCAACTGTTGTGCCTTCCGATAATAAGGCAGAGTTCTTCTTTCCTTACTTCAAACTCTGTTGTCAATTGATTTATAATTAATTTAGAATCTCCGAAGATATGCAATGATTTTACTTCCATTTGCTGGGCTATTTCCATTCCGATGATAAGAGCTCTGTATTCAGCTTCATTATTTGTACACGCGATACCCAACGTGAAAGAGTATGGTAATAAATCGCCCTGAGGCGTAATGAATATCACTCCTGCCCCTCCCGATACTCGAGCAGCACCATCAAAATACATCCACAAAGATTTCGAGATTCACCAACATAACTCGTTCATCCGGGAATTCATCATTGATTTCTTCATTTTCTCATAGGATGTTGCCTAGAAGTCTCATAGCTTGTCCTTTCACTGCTTTCGCAGGCTTATAGGAAATAGTATATTCTGATAACAATAGCATCCACTTGGCTAGTCTTCCCGATAACATTGGTCTGGTCATCAAGAATTTTATCGGATCTGCTCTTGAAATCAGAGTTATATCATGGGAGAGACAATAATGCCTCAACTTTTGCACAGCGAATACCAATGCCAAACATTCTTTTTCAATCGAAGAATAATTGGATTCTGCCCCCATCATCAAGTTCGGCTTAGATAATAAAGAGCGGTCTCTTTTCCGGCTTCGTTTACCTGTGCCAACAAAGCACCCAAAGAATTTGTAGCGGCAGATGTATATAAAATAAGTGGCTTACCTTTTACTCGGAGTCATAACACCGGCGGCTGTTTTAATAATTCTTTAATTGAATCGAAAGCATTCTGGAAGCTGATCCCATACGAATTGTATCTTTCTTCATTAACCGAGAAAATGGCTGACACCTTCCTGCAAGGTTTGAAATGAAGCGACGAATATATGCCAATTTTCCTTGTAAGCTTTTTAATTCCTTCAACGTCGTTGGTGGCGGCATATTTTGAATAGCTTTAACTTTTTCTGGATCAATTTCGATTCCTCTGTGCCGTACCACAAAGCCGAGGAATTTACCGGAAGATACTCCAAATGCACATTTAGCCGGATTCATCTTTAATTGCTTCTTTCTGAGTCGTCGGAAGACCGATGCTAGATGTTCACGGTGCTCTTGATGATCCCCGGATCTGACTACCAAGTCATCAACATAGCATTCGACATGTTTATGCATCATATCTTGAAAGATATTTTTCATTGCCCTTTGATATGTTGCCCCAGCATTTTTAAGACCGAAAGGCATAACTTTATAACAGTAAATTCCAAGCGGCGTTACTCGAAAGCCGCAGCTTCTTCATCTTCGGCCATCCTAATTTGATTATATCCTCGCATATCCGTCCATAAAGGACATGATAGCATATTGAGTAGTGCTATCGATTAGTAATTCTCGTTATCGGAGAGGGAAATCATCCTTTGGACATGCCTCATTCGGATCTCCGAAGTCAATACATACTCGATCCGTCCGTTCTTCTTTTTTACCTGGGACAATATTTGATATCCATTTGGGATATTTAACTTCTCCGATGAACCCAACCTTTATTAGCTTATTTACTTCTTTTTCGATTAACTAATTAGGTCCGGGTGAAATCGCCTCAATGTCGCTTCGGTTTCTTTTCTTTAGAAATATTTAATCGATGCATTGCTACTGAAGGTTCCAGTCCAGCATTTCTTCATATGTCCAGTAAAACGTCTTTATTTTCCTTGAGAAGTTGACCATATTTCTCACTTCCGATCCGAAGGCTAACGCCGATGAATGTGTTCCTTGGCTCTTCTATTGTTCCCAAATTTATTTCTTACGAGCCATCTATCGTCGGTTGCCCCGTCTTCTATTTGCCTTGGAGCGGTTTCTGGATATTCAATTACCTTAGTATCCGGTGTGTAGCCGAGGTCATGTTAGCTAATACCATATTTATCACCGATTCTGCTCCCAATCCTTGGAATTTTCTTCGTTTTTCCTGATTAATCCCGAGAGGGATCTGAATTCCTTTCTCATGATTCAAGCTTCAGGGTTTGTCACAATCGAAACCCATATTTCTCATGATCTTCTTGCTTGCTGCACTGTATTTTCTCAAATTTTGCGATGCTAACTCTCCATGATATATATTGCTTATATTTTCATCCTTTACTTCGTGCAAAGGAAACTCTATTGTTCGTGATATCTAGCACTGGCTTTGACTTGAAATGTTCTCGAGCGGATGCAAATGGCTTACATCTTTCGATATTGAGTAATGGTACTGTGTAATTGGATTGTAAGACTTTCAGCTGTTCTGTTGACAATAGTGTCAACGGCGGTTGTCCCGGTTGTCTCAGGCGCTTTGGTACAAAATAGAATTTTTTTCTTGTCTCTGTAGACCCAGAAGATTCTGCTTTTCTTTTTAACTTTATTTACCCTGCATCTTTTATGATTCTCTTCCCATCATCATTTCTCATTTCTTCGAGAAACATTTATAATAGCTAGCATCCGCAAAGAAAGACTCAGCTTCTATATAGGGTTTTGATCAGCCATTACTTTACACTGCATCCCATCTTTACAATATTTTGAAGCTACTCGTGTAGAGTAGAAGGTATAATATTGTACTGATGTATCCACGACCTTCCCAGGAGAAGGTTATATGTTGTCACAGCATTTATAACGTGACATACAACAGTAGTAATTAATTCTCCCACCTCCAATGTTACTGTAATTTTTCCGAGCGCGCGTTGTCCATCTTGATTAAATCCTTGTATCATCATTCCGCTGGGGCGCAAGTCTGAACGACGAAATCCCAATTTAGTAATCATTGAGAGTGGCAAAAGATTTACCGCGGACCCATTATCTATCATGATCCTTTTTATCTTCTTCTCACAAATGTATCCTTCTATCATCAATGGCCTGTTATGTTCCTTTTCGCCAATTAAATCATCATCAGAGAAAGATATTATTGGTAGACAATTCATCTTTTCATTATTTCTTTCATCCTTCATTTCTACCAGTAAAGTTTCTCTCACACCGTGATCAGTCAGTGCTTGAATCAAACTCTGTCGAAATTCTTCTGACAACTTGAGCGCATCGTAAATATTAATCGAGCCGGTATACCCTTCAAGTGGCTGACTACATCATAAGCCACTTTTGTCATTGCATCTCCATTTCTTCTTTTGTCCTCAGTATTCTGTCTTTCAGTCACTTCTTTCCTTATGATTCCTGCTTTTTGTTTTACCGGATTTGTTATTTGCTTCCCTGATCGCAACGTAATCATTGTTGCATTTCTCATAGACCTTCGATCTTCCTTCCCTTTCGGTTCCTGAGTCTCTTCCTGTATTGACAATACATTTACTGTTGCTCTTGCATTCTTTTCTTTGCTTCCGCTGGTTATTATGTCACCTCTGTTTATCATTCGCTGTATGATGCACTTTAACGTATAACAATTTTCCGTCGGATGTCCCACTAGGCGATGATAACGGCAGAAGTTTCTTTCCCGAGTCCTCGTCACATCTTCATATGCTTTGGTTCTGGTAATTCCAAGGTACCTGCCTTTAACAATTGTTGCATCATAGGTACCACATCTTCTTTATCAAACTCAAATCCTTCATGTGAATCGAGCATTCTAAGCTTTTTTCCACCGTATCTATCCCTTGATTGATTCCACCCTTCTTTTCCTTCTGGCCTTTTATCTCTTGAGCCTCTGGCATCTTGATTCTTCTTATCCCGATCGATGGTGTTGACAGTTGTCCTGCCAGGTATTCTTCTGACAGTTTCATGATGAAATGCCGCATCTTGCGAGTCATCAGTTCCAATGCATGGGCTTTGGTAGCCAAATCACGAAAGGTTCCGATATCAGCGCTGGTGAGTCCAAACGCGATTCCTGTTTCCATAGAGTTCAGACACATCTTGACTTGTTCCTTTCTTCCTAAGAATCGCCGCATGATGCCCCCTGTGTCTTCCATCCGTCTCCATGAATTTTTCAACTGGTTCTCCTTCGCATTGTCGATCTTGAAGCTAATTCAGCGTGATGCTAACATCGCGCTCTGACGAAAAGAAGTTTGACATGAAAGCATCTTGCATTTCTTCCCATGTTCGTATGGACCCCGGTGCCAAATTTGAATACCATCTGAAAGCTTTACTTGTCAACGATGACCCAAATAAGCGTAAGCAATATTGAGGTATCGTAGAAAAATTCCCCATCTTTGGTGATGAAATGCATCGTGTTCCTCCGGTGATCCTTCCCATTAAATTTCGAAAATGGATGTTTAAAATTGGTTGGGAATGGAACATCCTCTACCTCTCTCTGGGTAGGGTGTTCGGTAGATCTGAAACGACCAAGGCGTTTATGCGCGCTCCCTTTCTATTCGACCGCTTCTTCGACAACTTGTCTTACATCATCTTGTGTTATGGCTCTTGTCACCGGAACGGACCCTGGGATCCTATCCCCGCGGACGGGAACCTTCGTGTTGATTCTCTTGTCCATTTGTTGCTCCCATCATGGGCGGAGCCACTATTTGGGCTACATTATGTGCCGTAGTGCTGAGCTTCTCTGAGGTTCCGGCATTCATCCATTAGCACTCTTTGTGCTTCCGCCATTTGATCAACACGTTCTTCAGTAGTCGGTCTATTTCCTTGACTCCGTCTCTCGCCATGTATACCGCGGCCTCTTGACCGTTTACCGAAGCTGTTATTGGAGTAAAACGAGAGTATGTTGACGTAACAGGGCTTGTAAAGAGGGGAGAAATTGGAGTCTTATTTGATTCTTGTGTACTTCCCGTACTTTTAACCGATTGAGGTGATACAGGCGAGCTTGTTTGAGGTGACGTGGGCATCGGGGATCCTATCATCAGTGCTTTGCCTTTCTGTGCTTCTGTCCATTTGGTCTTCGGGGCGACCAAAGCTGGAAAATCTTGTGACGAGAATTGCGTAGTAGTTTGTTCAGGATAAATCGCCGGAGGAGCGAGTTCGGGTTTTCTTCTTGCTATGCTTCGTGTAATTGGCCCCTCAGTTCTTGGTACCAGCAATTTTGCCTTGCGACTCTTTAAGGTCTTTGCTTTTGTCTTTTTTGACAAGACCAAAGTCCAGTTTTCATCACTCTCTTGTGGTTGAGGTGAAATGCAAAATGACTCATTACATATCGGAGTCACTTTACGCCTGCTTGTATTGCTTGCTTTCGTATGCTCAGAATTGACTTGGCACATATTCAATTACGAACCCGGTAGCGATGAATCGGAAGTTCACTTTTCTCGCAATACTAGCCATTAGTAGTGTTGTGTGATTGAATTTAGGTACCTTCAATAATAAAACATTCCTGAAATTAGTACATGAAAGACTAAGTAAACTATCTTGGAGATGAAGGGGAGGATGTTCCCACTGAGAGTCGCCATTTTGGCGTCAAATAGACGCCAAAAATAGTGACGAGAGTCTTACAATTTTCCCAATGTTAATGTTAAATAAGATAATTGTCCCCAGCAGAGTCGCCATTTTGTTTCGACAAGGAAACAAAAGTATTTGATTTGGGAGAATAATCTTATTCAAACATAACAATGAAATAATTATAAAGACAACCATCACACTTTATTGATTCTGAATTCATTTACATCCTCTGATATCCCTTGATTCTAAGATAGCTTACAAAGAACTCATCACAAATATCAATTATTATAGCTAAATATAATTTTCGGCGCAAGATAACAAAGAATGATCTCAATCATCTCCAATGACTTAGGAGGAAATAGACAAGTCGATCAACAGTCTTCAAGAGAACGAAGATTCCGGCAGCATTTCGGTACTATTTTGATCTTCTCCTGAAACTTAGGAGGAATATGACTCTTCGTCGATGATTCTTCCTTTCTCTTGATCAAGAAGAACTTGAAGCTTTGAGGACTCCAATCATTCCGACAGCATTTCAATCCATTGCTGTTAAAAACTGCCAAGCGATAGGTTTGCGCGGGTCCGCGCAAACGATATGCTTTGCGCGGGTCCGCGCAAACCATAAAAACACTCTGTTTGCTTTGGCGCGGTGCCATGAACTTCCAGAGTCCAATACTCCTTTGCGCCGGCGCGCAAAAGCGGGGAGTCCCAGACTCGCACCTTCTCGTCTTCTCTTTCGTCTTTGCTTCACTTCAAATCTTCGAACCCCTTTTTAGAAGGAATGGGGTATTTATAGACATTTTCACCAGTGGAAAGCTCAGATCTGGTCGATGTGGGACAAAATATCACCCAACCATCTAATTTTACCATGATGGACTTTGCGCGGATACGCACAATCGATATACTTTGCGCGGTAGCGCGCAAACCCTCCATCTCGCGCAAACTGTCTTCATGTTCTCCGCGCAATCCTTACACTTTGCGCGGTCTTGTGTATTTATTTCACTTTGCGCGACCCCGCGCAAAGTGGTCTTGAAGCTGTTTTCTTCCATCTTCAAAGTGATTTCTTGATCTTTGTCGTTTGTCACTTCCTTGCTTATTTTATGCCTCAACATAGATTTCTCGTAAACATCACAGTGGGCTGTATGTACAGCGTGTGTACACCGAGTACACGTGCGCCGGCCGTGCACCGCACCTGCCCAGGGCGGTCCACGCGGGCGGCGACCGCCGCGCTGTTCCTCTCTCTCTGCGCCCGGCGTGATCGCGGTCGTCGGTTGTGGGTCCCACCTAGTGTCCAAATGGACAATCCAAACCGTCCATCCGCTTCCTGGGGCATCCATTACCATTGCCTAGGTGGCAAAAATTCAAATGAAAGCATAGATCAGATCCCAGCCGTTCAAACGCAGGTTGGACGGCAAGACAGAAAGCCACGTGGACTACACCGAATCCATCCCAAAAATAGTCAATTCCTACCGATTTTTCGAGCTGAATCTAATGTACGGAGCAGATTTCTCAAAGCAAATGCGAAGTGGGACCCACCATCACCACAGCCTCGGTTCGCGTCTGCGTAGCGTCCGGCCGCTGGCCGTTTTTGCGGAAGACAGTGGGCCCACCCGTCAACCGTACGAAAGATCCGATCCGTCCATCATGTAGAGGGCGTTGAGAACTACAAAACCATGTTGACATTCCTTTCCCATGCGTACACACGTGTGCGGTACAGAGGCCACAAAAGGGCTGCCCTGCAACGTTCAAATCTGATCTTTTTGTATTTTCTTCTCTGGGCCGCGTTAATGGACATTCAAAACCACCTATTCCTGACTGAAATTTCGTCCTAAATCCAATGGATGGGGTGGATTTTCCAGAAAATACCTCTGTGGGGCCCACTGATCACGGCTACGAAAATTTGCACTTCATGTCCTTCTACGACTCACCCATTGACCCCAAAATGATCCATCCGAGCCTATAAAAGGGGAGTTTTGGACGTGGGAAAGGCATTCAGAACTAGGGAATTCTAAATCTAGAGCAAGGGCTCAAAGAAGAGAGAGGAGAAAGAGAAGAAAGAAGAGAGAAGATCGATCGGTTTGACGTTTTGTTATTTTTTTTATGAATTTTATTTAATTTTTTTTATGGATTTTATGGGTCACTAATCTCTCAGCTAGGGCTGAGATGAAGCCCCTAATTTGATTAGCTCTTGTATTGGTTGATTTACTTTGAATATTAATTAATTTGTTTCTTTCTCTAAGTGGGCTTTATGGGTTTAAATTCTATACTTCTCCATCTATGAACTTGACCAAAGTATATATATGGATGTTGTTTGGATGCTTATTATAGGTGCTTGGGTCTGATCAAGAACAGGTTTCCTATAGAGGAAGAAACAGGATGCTTTAATGAATGTACATTCCATGTACCCGACCAAGGACATGGGATATGTTATTCATGGCATTGCTTAAAGGAATTAGACATTTTGTATGCCCGAGTCAGGACACAGATTGTGCTTTCTCTGTATAAGTGGTATTAATCTAGATCAAGGTGAATCAACAGACAAAACAAGGGTTAGGATAATTAGGGGTGGATTCGAAAGTTCTAGTGCTCTCTCTCTGATTGAATTTTCTTCCCTGTTCTTAATTGTTTTTTTTTCCCTAAAATTGTGCTTAGTAATTAGTTCCATTATTTGTTGGATTAGTTAAGGAGAATCATAGATTTGAATTGTGACGTCCAGTCCTCGTGGGAACGATCTCGTAATACGTACCATATCTACATCTGATTCGTATACTTGCGAGTTTAAAAATCATTTAAATCGTGTTGGTTTAAATAAAACATCAGGGCGTACGGTAACCATGTCACACAATGTGAAATGCATGAATCACACTATCCAGTCACGCAGCGGTCCTTCCCGTATCGTGCGCTCATGTGGGGCACATTGCCTAACCGGGAGCCCCTAGACAATCTGCCCGAAGGCATATGCTATGATCAGTCACTCCTCATATCAAACATACATATGATGCGTATGATCATGAATCATGGAACTATACTAAATATGTTATATGATGATGGATGTTGTTCATAACAAAGATGGGCCTAGCTGTTTATGGGCCTACAATGGGCCCTAGGGAGAATTATAATGCGAATGTTTAACCAACATTATTCTTACAATGTGGACGTCAAACTAACATCGCTCCCAAGGCACGACTGTTATAAACATCATTACATAAACAATGTTGGGATCACATGTTGCAATGGTCCTTAGGTACATCCCATTGGGCCTTAAATACATCAAATGGGCCATATCACATGGGCCTTATATTCATCAAGTGGGCCACATCAATGGGCCGCACCAATGGGCCTTATGTACATTGCAATGGGTCATAACCCGTGGGCCTTAGAATGCATCAAAATGGGCCTCGTAACATGGGCCTTATATATGTATCAGAGTGGTTCTCATAACATGGCCACAAATACATCAAGATGGGCCTCCTCAAATGGCAAGTGGGCCACATCACAGGGGTCATATGCATATCAAACGGTTCACACTCAAATGTAAGTGGTGATAATGATTTCCACCATTAAGATTCCCAAGGCCCACCATAATATTTACTTTCCATACAATCTGTTCATAAGGTCACGAAGAACTTGGTGGCCCAAGGGTCTAATGGTGGACGTTCAAACCCCCTATATAATGTGGTCCACCTGATCCTAGATCTGCCTCATTCTTCTGCTCATGCCATAAAATGAGCTTTCACAATGGTTAGAGGGTTTGGATGCAACACGCGCATCACAGTGGGTCCCACTATCATTGGACAATGTGAATAAAACACATACATTATTATGGTTTCAACCGTCCATCTGGACGGTGGAAATAAAGCAGAAATATCATTTTGGGTTCCACGTGGGGCCCACCATAACGTTTGCTTTCCATCCAACCTGTTGACAAGGTCACGCTGACCTGGATGAAAGAAAAAATAAATTTCATAATGATCTAAAACTTCTGTGATACCCAAGAGGGTTCAATGAAAAATGGTTCAATCATCACTGCATCCTGTGACGTGGGCCATCTGATCACCACTGTATCCTGTGACGTGGGCCATCTGATCAATGGCTGGATGGCGTGGATAGAACACGTACATCACGGTAGGTCCCACCGTCTAGGTGTGGACGGTGTGGACGAAGCACACACCACTGTGGGTCCCTGCCTCCAGTGCTTGCAACACACCACGGTGGGTCCCTACCTCCAGCGCATGCAATTGCGTGCGTCAGTAGCAGCAGGCGCAGCTGCTATATTTTTTTTTGAAATGGAGTTTTTCCAAGGTTTTACTGTGGTAGGGCCCACATCTACAAAATCCATCCCACCCATTGGTCTTTACTGCTCAAGACAGACTAAACGAGTCCAATATTCGCTATAGTTTGGCACATCACAACAATAGGGTGGATTTCAATGGTAGATACACTGTTTGCTATGCTATGACCCGCCTGAAAGTTAGATTGGCCCCATTTTTTGGCTCAATGCCTAAAATGATCTGGAGAATGAAATGGACGACTTGGATTAGAATACATCAGGGTAGCACCTGTGTGAGTGGGCCACCCCATAAACTTGGAAACAAGCTAATATTTGTGTTTTCCCTTTTGTCCAACGTCCCTGGATGCTGGACGGTCTGACGTTGCACATGCATTGAGGTGGGCCCTGCTTAGGTGGGCCACAAAGTGATGGAGGTGTGGGTACAACACATTTAAAGTGGGCTCCACTTAAAGATAGTTTGGATAAAATACATGCTTCAGGGTGGGGTCCATCCAAGTGGCCCACACAACCATATCATGATCACTTAAGAAAAATGAAATAGAGAGGGAGGGAGAGAGATAGAGAGTGGGACACGCGTGATGGATGGACCCCGACACTATGGGCCCTCCCTTGTAACCAATCATACATCAAGTGGGTCCCATTACACATGGGCCCATTAAATCAAGAATCCAACGGTGGAGATCCCTTCTCCACTAAAATAGACGGTCTAGATGACCCTAGGTATAGAAGAAAAATAAATATCATGATGTGGTCCATGGAGAATGGCCCCATCATGGAATGATCATGATGATCCTAGTGGGCCATCGGCCACATCTTAGGGTCCCAAGTGAGATCCAAACCATTGATCGGTTGGCCTCACTTGGCTCATCTTAAAAAAAAATGAAAACTACTCTATCAAAGCACCCACCGTTTGATCTTCTTGCTTCCTTGACTTCCTTAGCTCCTTAGGTTCGATTCCAACGGAGGAGATGAGGTTTGGATGGTTGAGATGGGAGATCTTGGGATGAAAAGGTAGGCCTCACACATGCATTTTTCTCTCCATGGGAGGGCTTGGACATGTGGAGTTCTTCCTTGCTTGGGAACGGTTTGAAAAAATGAGAAAGAGAGTTGTAAAGAGAGAGAGAAAGAGAGAGTGATGGGTGACGGAGTGATGGATGTGGTGAGTAATGGTTGTGTAATAGATTTTTGACTTTTGTGGCAAATGGTGTAAGAAAAGTATGGGCTTTGTAAGAACTTTTTGACTTTTGGGGCTTGTTTGGGAAAGGGTGAAAGGTGATGTGTACTTGACATGTACTTGACATGTTGAGATTGATGGATTGATGTGACAAGTCATAGTGATTCTCTTGGGTTTTGCAATGTACGACGTTTTTCTCGCACCGAACGCTGGCCCACATCTCCTGACCAGGGTATCGCCTCGGCGCATGAGTCGTGGCATCGAAACCGCGGCGACGGCGCAGTCGCAAGGGTACAAGTCTCGGTTTGAGTTGATTCAGGTTAACGGTGTGTGACGCAGGGTTGTGCGCAAATACCGATTAAGGGTCGAAGGTTGCCAGAATTCGACCGGGAAGAACGCGGAAGTCTATGGAACGGTACAGTCTAGGATACAAGGCTTACACAAACGATTCAAACTGTTCATATGATTTGACCCATTTGTAGTGATCCAAACCTTTGACATGCTTGGGCCATTTCAATTGATTTGAATTTCTGATATGTTTTGGACCATTCAGCGATCCAAATGCATCTTATGATTCGTGCTGATATTAGTGATCTAAACTCATCATATGATTGAAACCTCTTTCCTTGACCCATCCCAATGGATATGTTAAGTTGATCCATCTATTCATAATATTTGAGGTTGGTTCTCAGTGATACACATCGTTAATTTTGTAGGACCCTCTTCAGTTCTTTACACAATTCAAACAATCAGGTTTCTTTTTGCAACAATCTAAATTCATATGATTTAGCCCATTTCGAAATATCCAAACCTTTGAAATGGGCCACTTTGATCGATAAAAAACATTGACATGCTTTGGCCATTTAGTAGATCTGAATTGTTGATATGATTTGGCTCATTCCGCAATCCAAACTCATTATACAATTGATGCTGCTTTTATTAATCCAAACTCATTAGATGATTGAAGTTGTTTTACATGATCCATGACAATGGATATGGTTGATCCATGCGCTAAATTTTGTAGGACCCTCTTTAGCTTTACTAATGATCAAACTGTTCATATGATTCGGCCCATTTGTAGTGATCCAAATCTTTGACATGCTTGGGCCATCTCAGTTGATTTGAATTTCTTATATGTTTCGGCCCATTCAGCGATCCAAATGCATCTTATGATTCGTGCTGATATTAGTGATCTAAACTCATCATATGATTGAAACCTCTTTCCTTGACCCATCCCAATGGATATGTTAAGTTGATCCATCTATTCATAATATTTGAGGTTGGTTCTCAGTGATACACATCGTTAATTTTGTAGGACCCTCTTCAGTTCTTTACACAATTCAAACAATCAGGTTTCTTTTTGCAACAATCTAAATTCATATGATTTAGCCCATTTCGAAATATCCAAACCTTTGAAATGGGCCACTTTGATCGATAAAAAACATTGACATGCTTGGGCCATTCAGTGGATCTGAATTGTTGATATGATTTGGCTCATTCCGCAATCCAAACTCATTATACAATTGATGCTGCTTTTATTAATCCAAACTCATTAGATGATTGAAGTTGTTTTACATGATCCATGACAATGGATATGGTTGATCCATGCGCTAAATTTTGTAGGACCCTCTTTAGCTTTACTAATGATCAAACTGTTCATATGATTCGGCCCATTTGTAGTGATCCAAATCTTTGACATGCTTGGGCCATCTCAGTTGATTTGAATTTCTTATATGTTTTGGCCCATTCAGCGATCCAAATGCATCTTATGATTCGCGCTGATATTAGTGATCTAAACTCACCATATGATTGAAACCTCTTTCCTTGACCCATCCCAATGGATATGTTAAGTTGATCCATCTATTCATAATATTTGAGGTTCGTTCTTAGTGATATACATCGTTAATTTTGTAGTACTCTCTTCAGTTCTTTAAACAATTCAAACTATCAGGTTTCTTTTTACAACGATCTAAGTTCATATGATTGGACACATTTCTAATTATCCAAACCTTTAAAATGGGCCATTTCGATGGATAAAAAACATTGAAATGCTTGGGCCATTCAGTGGATCGAAATTGTTTATATGATTCAGCTCATTCGTGATCCAAACTAATCATATGATTGAAGCTACTTTTCTTGATCCAAACTCATTATATGATTGAAGCCGCTTTTCATTATCCATGTCAATGCTTAGGTTAAGTTGATCCTTGCCCTAAATTTTGGTAGGACCCGCTTCAACTTTACATATGATCCAAACTGTTCATATGATTTGGTCAATTTCTAGTGGTCCAAACCTTTTACATGTGTGGGCCATTTTAATGGATCAAAACATTTGACGTGCTTGGGCAATTTCAGTGGATTTGAACTTCTCATATGATTCGTCCCATTCAACGATCCAAACACATTATATGATGTGGGTTGCTATTAGTGATCTAAACTCATCATATGATTGAAGCCTCTTTCCATGACCCATCACAATGTTTATGTTAAGTTGATCCATCTATTCGTAATATTTGAGGTTGGTTCTCAGTGATCCACATCATTAATTTTGTAGGACCCTCTTCAGTTCTATACACAATTCAAACAATCAATTTTCTTTTTACAATGATCCAAATTCATATGATTTGGCCCATTTCTTGTCATCCAAACCTTTGAAATGGGCCATGTCGATGGATAAAAACATTGACATGCTTTGTCCATTTAGTGGATCCAAATTGTTCATATGATTCGACTCATTCGCTATCCAAACTCATCATATGATTGGAGTTGCTTTTCATGATCCAAATTGATCATATGATTGAAACTACTTTTCATGATCCATGGGAATGGATATGCTAAGTTGATTCATTCCCTAAATTTTGTAGGACCCTCTTCAACTTTACAAAAGATCGAAACTATCCATATGATTTCGCCCATTTCTAATGATCCAAACCTTTGACATGCTTGGGCCATTTTAACTGATTTGAACTTCTTCTATGATTCACCCTATTCAGCAATCCAAATGCATCATATGATTCGTGTTGGTGTTAATGATCTAAAGTCATCATATGATTGAACCTCTTTCCATGACCCATCTCAATGGATATGTTAAGTTGATCCATCAATTCGTAATATATGAGGTTGTTTCTCAGTGATCCACATCGATAATTTTGTAGGAACCTCTTCAGTTCTAAACACAATTCAGTTCTAAACACAATTCAATTTTGTAGGACCCTTAATGTAATTTGGGCCATTTTAGTGATCCACACCCTTTGTATAATTTGGGCCATTTTAGTGATCCACACCCTTTATATAATTTGGCCCATTTTAGCGATCCATACGCTTCATATTATTGAGGTCGTTTTCAGTGATCCAAATCAATTGATATGCAAAGGCCCTTGTTTAAACAACCAAGCATAGTGATGCAAACCCTTCATGTAATTTGGGCCATTTTAGTAATCCACACCCTTTATATAATTTGGGCCATTTTAGTAATCCACACCCTTTATATAATTTGGTCCATTTTAGTTCCACCCGCTTCATATTATTGGTAGCATTCACTTGACTTGTGAGAAGAAAGAGGGTGTGATAATCAATAATTTGCAAATAAGATCCCTTATCCTTCTTAACATATGTATAAGGTGCATGATTGCTTGAAAGGTGTGGAACTACTTTCTCAATGCTCTCCATACAAGCTTAGGTGAAGAAGAACAAAAGAAGAAGAAGAAGAAGAAAAGTATAAAAGAAAGAAGAATCTAAATAAAAGATGGTTCTTGAGAAAGATTTCCAAGTAGGTGAAAACTAAATAATGCCTCAAATTTTTGGTTGGAATGACCTTTTATCAATCAATGAAAGTCCATATATAGATTTACTTATGATCTCTTAAAAATAGATTATTTGAAAATACCACTTATGAATGGTATTTTTGTTCGAGGCAAACTAATCTTCATGCTAAGGGTCATTCTTGTTTTAGGAAACTCTTAATCTTAGTAAGGTTTGACAGTTTACACATATAGCTAATTACACCCTAAACGCACAATACACAACTTCACTAAATGCAATATCATTCACCTCCAATAGAAGGATAGTCAAATCCATACTCAAGGATGAGCGTATCCTAATCCATTTTTTTTCACCTTTTACTTAGATCTAAGGATACAAAAGATGTGAGGTTTTACTTCCCAAAACCCGTCACGAGTTTAGACGAATGACTTGGGTCGTAGGTTTGCTCCCCATAAACATGAGTTTGATTTCCTCTCCCTCGGTGGATTACCTGTCACGAGTTTGGATAAATGACTTTGGTCAGAAGTTTGCTCTCCATAGACACCAATTCGATTCCCCTCCCTGTGGGGATTACCTATCATGAGTTTGGGCAAACGGCTTTGGTCGTGGGTTTGCTCCCCACAGACACTAGTTTGATTCCCCTCACCTATCAAGAGTTTGGGCAAACGACTTTGGTTGTGGGTTTGCTCCCCACAAACTTGAGTTCGATTCCCCTCCCATGGATTACCTGTCACGAATTTGGGTAAATAACTTTGGTTGTGTGTTTGCTCCCCACAGACACGAGTTCGATTCCCCTCCTCGTGGATTACCCATCATGAGTTTTGGCGAATGACTTTGGTCGTGGGTTTTCTCCCCATAGACACGAGCTTGATTCCCCTCCTCGTGGATTATCTGTCACGAGTTTTGGCGAACCATCATGGGTTTGCTCTCCACAGATATGAGTTCGATTCCCCTCCTCGTGGATTGCCCGTCAAGGCGAACGACTTTGGTCATGGGTTTGCTCCCCACAGACACGAGTTTGATTCCCCTCCCCGTGGATTACCCGATGCACGTAGTTGGCGGGTGATTGCGTGCATATGTAGGGAATAGTCTCGCCTTAAAGAAAGTTTTATTCTTTTATATATATATATATATATATATATATATATATATATATATATCCTCACATATAGAGGCTCTTGAAATCTTAACCTTCAATTTCATTTTCTATCCTCATCAACGAAAGGATTAGGGTAAGTTCTCATGAGTGTGCACACAGCTTCCCCTTTATTGGACTATCTTCAATAAGCAAAATCACATACCACTTTGCACAAGCATTGATTAGCCAAATAATGGTCGATCCTTAATTAGGATTAAGACAAATAAGAGCGGTCAGGCTCTTATCCGAAGATGAAGTTAGGCTCAGATAAGGACACTACTTAGATTAGGAAGTTACTCATAACAAAATGTTTCTCTAGCTGAAAATATTGAGGCTGTGACGCCCTGTTACTGTTGCACATGTGGGCGGACGCTGATGTGGGTGGGGCCTAAGGGCCTGGGCGAGCTACCAGTGGTTGTCAAGCTATTGTGTTGGCAGGCTACTGTGTACGCAGTGGGGGTTGAACTTGTCCCTCATCGAAAGAGTCGTAGGAAGTTGTGGTGGTTATATGTGGGGTTCGCACCTTAAGGATACAACACATTTTGGGGGCAACCCCGAGAACAAAGCCGTGAACCCTCTGGGAAAAGCGGACAATATTGTGTCCTTGGGTGGGTCGTTTCATATGGTATCAGAGCCGAGGACAGCTCTGCCCTCGGTGGGGGATATTGTCACTCCCTGTCACTGTTGCACATGTGGACGGGGCCTAAGGGCCTGGCGAGCTACCAGTGGTTGGTAGGCTACTGTGCTGATAGGCTACTGTGTACGCAGTGGGGGTTGAACTTGTCCCACATCGGAAGAGTCGGAGGAAATTGTGATGGTTATATATGGGGTTCGCACCTTAAGGACATAACGCATTTTAGGGGCAACCCCGAGATCAAAGCCGTGAGCCCTCTGGGCAAAATGGACAATATTGTGTCCTTGGGTGGGTCGTTTCATATGGTATCAGAGCCAAGGATGGCTCTGCCCTTAGTGGGGGATATTGTGACGCCCCGTCACTGTTGCACATGTAGGCGGGCACATGTGGGCGGGGCCTAAGGGCCTAGGTGAGCTACCGGTGGTTGGTAGGCTACTGTGTACGCAGTGGGGGTTGAACTTGTCCCACATCGGAAGAGTCGTAGGAAGTTGTGGTGGTTATATGTGGGGTTCGCACCTTAAGGATACAACGCATTTTGGGGGTAACTCCGAGAACAAAGTGTGAGCTTTCTGGGCAAAGCGGACAATATTGTGTCCTTGGGTGGGTCATTTCAGAGGCATCATTTAAAATAGACAAATTTTATGCATCATCGACAAAAGGATTCTGCGCTAGAATCAAACACTAGAAAATTTTGAGCAATTAAGAAATAAATTGATAAGAAGAATACCATAAGACTATATACTCTGAAATAATATCAATACATCAAAGTCTTTGCTCCTTAAATTCCAATCTAAACTTGTATTCTCAAAGTGACTGGTTGACAATGAATAAAGATAAACATGATTATATATATATATATTGTTTGGGTCTAGTTGTTAAACAACAACTAGATTTTTAAATGGGTCGAGTATGGGCGCCCCTAAACCTGACCCAACCTAACCATATGCACTCCTTATTTTACTAACAGGCGATTGCCTCACTGTACTGATCTGGAGGGCTTAGGAATGTTTAAACCTTTTTCAAAATAGCACATTTTGGTAATGTTTCAATTCCTAAATGGATTTGAAAGGAATCCCAGGTTCTGAAAATGTGAGATGTGAACCAGACCTGATTTAGTAATCTACCCAATAAACAAGACCTATACCCATTAAAATCAGGTCAGATTTACTAGGTAAATCCAAATACCCTGGGGGAACCTACTATTTAAAATTTAGTGAGAGTATCTTAACAATCGGACATAAATGATGGATAACTTTTATATCCCATTGGTCTACACATGTGATGCCTAGTAGACAACATTGCCTTCCACGTGCTTGGCCTTAGCAAACCTCTTGGAAAAGTTTGTTGATATGGTTGCAGATGGGTTGGGTTTGGGTTTGTTCCTAGTGCTCACACCTGGGCTTAGCTAACCAGGTTTGGTTCTCCCGGAGCTGCTATAGCATTGAAGACTTGGATCCACTCGAGTTTTAGTACCCATTAGGTCTTTGGATCTAGTTATTGAGTTGGGTACAAGATTGGACAATGGCTGAACAATGAGTCAGTTGAGTTTTCAGATTTCTGAACTATGCTGCAACATGAGAGGTTTTCTAACTGTTGTTGTAAGGTTTTCAGGATGAGGTGGTGTCGAAAAATAAGGCGGTTGGTGGGATTCTCAAGGAAAAGGTGAAATTGGTGTGGGTGCTGCTTTTAAACCATGCTTGTTTGTATCGCTGAATCCGAATGTTTCCAAGTCTTTCCATAAATATTTTGTTTCTCTGTGCATAATAATATGGTGCTCATACGATACGGGGCATTTTGTATTGCCATAAAGGTTTTTATCTCATAAGGAATTTGTTTTGCCTCAATCGGAATTGCATAATGAAATTTATTATAGTAGTATGAATTGTTTAAGCTCTTAGCTGTATGAATTGTGGTGTTCTAATATGCTGATTCTGTTCTCATGCAATGACGTTAACTAATGTATATTCTGTTTTAGGTAAACCAATTTTATTTTCAGTTTATGGTCGGTCTGCTCGAATTGAAACTTTTAAGATTAACCTAAGTAGTTGATTTTTATGCAACTTTTATGATCCTGCCCTACTGAGTAGTTTATTTTGTCCAAAATGTTCAAGGACAGTGAAGATGTTCTCTGTCAAGTAGACATGGATAGATTTTCTTTTCACAAGTCTTGTTGACTACCTTAAACTTGCAAATACTAGTGGAGGATTATGTTTTCAGATCTTAACTAATAAGTTGTTTTGGTATTTACAACCAATGTGGATGTTTCCAACACAATGAAAATGGCCATTTGGTAATATTCTGCAGATCTAATGCAGTTTGGCTGTATTCCACTATCATCTTTGTATTTGACAGTATTTCCTTAGTTTCATTTGTTGAACCCCTTCTTTTATAGGAGAGGCTTACCTGAATCAGAAATACATTTTCTTGAGGAGCTATTCAGCTTACTTTGTGGCTACGAGTAACTTTATACATTTTTTTAGTAGCATCTTTTTAAGTTTAGAGTCATGAATTCATTATTAGAATATGGGATAACTGTTTCGGTTTTTTAGAATTCTAATGAAAAGTTTCTGTAAAATGAATACTAGTTGAAATGACTGTTTTTGTTGTTGTTGTTGTTGTTGTTGTTGTTGTTGTTGTTGTAATGCCCTGAAAATTGGGGGCCGAGCAAAGCTTAGCTCCCGAGTTCCAACGCATCACTTATGCAACATAGATAATGATGATTATGATGAGTGCATTGAAACATGAATGGGATTAGACCAAAACAGCATATCATACCCAGAGACAGTTAAATTATGCAAGCGGAAGACTGTAATAGATATATAAAATTTATAAACTATTGTAAGTCTTCAGAGTATGAACATGTTACCAGGTTAAATATGAACAAAAATGAATATACATGGGTGTTCCAAAAGTGCAAACTAAAGTGTAATGACGTCTAATTAGCAACCCTGTAATCCCGTCGATCAGAAGATGGTCCACATAGACCCGCCAGATAACTGCACACAGAAGAAACCCTCCTCATCATCATAAAAGTTTGGCTCCTCTTCGCAAGCATCACCATCATTTGAAACTAAGACAGGGTCTGGTTGGTGTGTATAACATCGTCCCGTAACGTGGGAGTGAGTGATCAACTCAGTGGAACTATACAGCAAAGGTTAACATGTTATTAATTCAGTCAAGCAGTAATGATAAAGCAGTAAAATCAAACATCCTTGAATACTCTTATTAATGCAAGAATGATATGAATAATGATGCATGTCCTCGCCTACACTCCCTTGTGCGACACCATCTTACGGTCGTGGCATGCTTTCTTCCCTCTGTGCTCTTCAACCCGGGGCACATGCAGTGCGATGTTATGAGCATGATTACCAAGTTTTTATTAGTCCTTTTCATACAGTAGGATTGGGAAACTAAGGTACCCCCCTTATATCAATTCCCAAACAATAATCCATCTAGGATCGTCAATCCTAGTTAATCACATACGATAAGCAAGTTCAGGTCACTACCACCAACACCCTACCAACTGACAGTCTATTTTTGAAGGCTCGTCGCCAACCCGACTCGGGACCACAGCCAGAGTGTGCCGGGGTAGGTCTATTTTGTACTCGAGGTCACTCCACCAACGCCCTACCAACTGGCAGTCTATTTTCGAAGGCGCGTCGCCAACCTGACTGGGGACCACAGCCAGGCTGCACCAATGGAAGCCGACAGCTCGAATACAGTGTCTCATACCACCGTATTCAGCTCACAAGTTTGGGTTGCTCACTGGTCACTACGGGGAGGCTTGTCGCCCCAGCGTAGGCCGACAGCTCGACCATAGTGTCCCATACCACCATGTCCGGCTCATGAGTCTTAGTGGATCGAGGTACCAAGGTTAACGGGGTTTTCACTGGTGAGTTTGGTACCTTAGGTTCAAGCAGTAGCGTCTAAACATGGTGAACATACATTGGGTTAATCATGTTACTTGACGAGCTCGATAGTACGAGCTCACCTCGAGTTGATCGACATGAAGTGGGTAAGCACTCCGTGTGGCCTAACCACTGTGTCGATCGAAGTACGACTCGGATTCATCGGACACGTCCTTTGTGGCAAAACAACCTCAGCCATTAACACGGAGTTTGTTACCGATTGCCTGGACTATATCATAGTCCCACACACATTCTGATATGAGAAATATGCATACATGAGAATCATATATCATTTAGCAACCAATGTAAGCATGAATAACATTTGAATATATTAGGAAACACATATAATACGCCATTCTACATATACGTATTCCACACAAAGCACACCATTTAGATTTCAGCTATTAGTAGGAATTTATACATATAGTTAAGGTAGTTGGGAAACCTATCTCAACAACCCTATTAGATACAGTTCATCTAACTACTTCTCATATAAACATTTTATCAAACACTTATACTACAATGTCAACACACATAACATATATTGTCTATGACATGTATTTGGACAAATCCTTCCAACAAGGAATTGTCACGAATACGACAATCATGCATTTGCATTCTATAAACATAACAAGCACAAATCATGATTCCATAGTCATTTAGTCATTTCAACAAACACTTAGACTACACACATCTCCATACATGTTGTATGTTGGTGATACATGTATTAGGCCAAATCCTTTTACTAGGGAGTTGGTCGGTATACCACACACAATACCCAAGGCAGATAATCATGACATGCACAAATTCGGGTTCCATTCTCATTTAATCATTTCCACAAACACGTGGGCTACACACTTTAACATATATAGCGTATATTGGTCGTGGCATGATTTAAGGCAAGTCCTTTCGCTAGGGAGTTGTCGCAATGCCGGATTCTCAGCCGGCCACTGGCCTTGCCACTGGGCCGACACATATGACACCGCTTGTGTTGCCACCTATTACACCATCAGTTCCTAAGCAGAACCATGCGTCAACGTCAACGCCACCCATGCCTCAGTCGACTCCCCCTCCTGAAGGGTGAAGCATATGATGTTGTTGATGCAGCAGCAGCAGGCACAGCAGCAACAGCAGTAGCAACAATTTTTTGCCACCATAGCAGGGGCCCTTGCCCAGAAGATGAGTGTTGTTCCACCTGCATCACCTACGCACCCTACTGGGAACATGAATACCAGCAAACTTTTTGAGCGCTTTTAGCGTTTCCGTCCTCCCACTTTTGTGGGTACTCACAGACTTGAGGAGGCTGAGTACTAGATAGATCTCATCTCTAAGATGTTGAAGCCGCTGCACTGTACTGAGGTAGAACAAGTTGAGCTAGCCACCTATATGTTCGAGAAGGAGTCTAGTTTATGGTAGGACAACGTCCTACAAACGATTCCCACAGGACACGTGTGGACTTGAGGTGCATTTGAGACACACTTTCACGAGAAATATTTCGCCCTCACGTACCACCATGAGAAGGACGGAGAGTTCCTTCGCCTCCGACAGGGGGGCATGACAGTGGCAGAGTACGAGAACAGGTTCATGGAGCTATCCAGATATGCTCCTTTGATACTAAGTAATGAATCGATGAAAATGCGGCATTTTTCAGATGGGTTGCGGCCTAATATCCGCACTCAGACGTATTGCGCTAGCATTTCCAATTATGCCGAGCTAGTCAACATGTCTCTAAGAGCTGAGTAAGATGGAGACAGAATTTCTCAAACATGTATGGACCCTACGGCTCGCATATCTTCCATGGGACAAATTCGTCAGTAGAGCTCTTGGAAGAGGAGTCTGGGGATCGAGGTCCCACTTAGTTCGTATCTCACGTTCAACGCCTGTGCTTGCGGTGGCACATTTCTTTTTCCTTGAATGAGTAGGGCGACTAGGCCCGGCTTCATCCATGGCACCCTTTCTCTTTCCCATGAGAGAGAAAGGTGGAAATAAAAAATACGGCCGTAATAAGCTCGAATAGAGCCATGGAAAAGTGAAGAAAAGGGAGGAAAGGGTTGGGGTCTTTAGGTCTCCACAGATTTGAGCCTCCAAAGGGTGTGTCAAGGCTCAAATGACAGGGGTTAAAGAAGGAAAATGAAGAGATGGGATGGGTTAGTGGGTTTACACGAATTTGAAACTCAAATGGGGGGTTTAAGAGCTCAAATGAGAGAGAATGGAGAGGGTAGGCAGCAATGAAGAAGGGTTTACAACAGGGTAGTGGAGAGGGTGCACGAAAATGGAAAAGAGAACTCTTAGTGGGGCGATTTGAGTGGAGATTTGGGTGTTTCCTTGAGAAAAAGAAAGCTTAGAGGGGTAGTTTGTGAAGAGGGGAAAATTAAAGGGTTTAAAATCGAAAAACCCTGCATCAGTGGGCCACACAATGCCCTAGGAGCGTCGGCCCGAGCCGGCCAGGCCCGTTTGGCGGTGAGGCCTCGCCGGTCTCTGGATAATCCGGCGAGGGCTCGCCCTTTGGGTGAGGTCCTCTTGCCCCATGGACTCTAAAAATATGTGGGGCCCACTCCGGGTCCCCTTGGAAGTGCCCTGTTTGGCCCCCGACTCCGTTTTGAGCCATTTCGGGTCATTTCGATCATTTTCTGATGTATCTTCGCATTTATCGATTGATGAAGGCTGAGATGGGGTCAATCATGGTCTAAACCCGTCACTAGAAGGCCTAGGGGTGATCCGGGGTCGTCTCAAGCGATCACGGAGGTGTACGGACTTGATCTCAGTGATCAATATCGATGAACTTCGCCAATTGCGAAATCGAGGAAACTTAAGCTTGTTTCTACATTTTTCTCGCACCCACCTATGTCAAAAAATGTCAGCGTACATCGTGAGACCATAACCCAGGTCCGGTTTAATCCAAATCATACTTTGATACCATCTTATAACGACCTGAAAATCGGGGGCCGAGCAAAGCTCAGCTCCCAAGTTCCAATGCATCACTTATGCAACATAGATAATGATGATTATGATGAGTGCATTGAAACATGAATGAGATTAGACCAAAACAGCATATCATACTCCAGAGACAGTTAAATTATGCAAGCGGAAGACTGTAATAGATATATAAAATTTATAAACTGTTGTAAGTCTCCAGAGTATGAACATGTTACCAGGTTAAATATAGACATGTATACACCAAAAATGAACAAAATAAATATATATGAGTGTTCTAAAAGTGCAACCTAAAGTGTAATGGCATCTAATCAACAACCCTGTAATCCCATCGACCAGAAGATGGTCCACATAGACCCGCCTGATAACTGTACACAGGAGAAACCCTCCTCATCATCATAAAAGTACAGCTCCACTTCGCAAGCATCGCCATCATCTGAAACTAAGACAGGGTTTGGTTGGTGTGTACAACACCATCCCGTAACGTGGGAGTGAGTGATCAACTCAGTGAAACTATACAGCAAAGGTTAACATGTTATCAATTCAGTCAAGTAGTAATGATAAAGCGGTAAAATCAAACATCCCTGAATACTCTTATTAATGTAAGAATGATATGAATAATGATGCATGCCCTCGCCTACACTTCCTCTTGCGACACCATCTTATGGTCGCGGCATGCTTTCTTTCCTCTGTGTTCTTCAACCTGGGGCACATGCAGTGCGATATTATGAGCATGATTACCAAGTTTTTATTAGTCCTTTTCATACAGTAGGATTGGGAAACTAAGGGACCGCCTTTATATCAATTTCCAAACAATGATCCATCTAGGGTCGTCAATCCTAGTTAATCACATACGATATGAAAGTTCAGGTCACTACCACTAATACCCTACTAACTGACAATCTATTTTTGAAGGCTCCTCGCCAACCCGACTGGAGACCACAGCCAGGCTATGCCGGGGTAGGCCTATTTTGTACTTGAGGTCACTCCACCAATGCCCTACCAACTGATAGTCTATTTTCGAAGGCTCGTCGCCAACCCGACTGGGGACCACAGCCAGGCTGCACCAATGGAGGCCGACAGCTCGAATACAGTGTCTCATACCACCGTATTAGGCTCATGAGTTTGGGTTGCTCACTGGTCACTGCGGGGAGGCTCGTTGCCCCAGCGTAGGCCGACAGCTCGACCACGGTGTTCCATACCACCATGTTCGGCTCATGAGTCTTAGCGGATCAAGGTACCAAGGTTAACGGGGTTTTCACTAGTGAGTTTGGTACCTTAGGTTCAAGCAGTAGCGTCCAAACATGGTGAACATACATCGGGTCCATCGGGTTACTTGACGAGCTCGACTAGTACGAGCACACCTCGAGTTGATCGACATGAAGTGCGTAAGTACTCCGTGTGGCCTAACCACTGTCGTCGATCCAAGTATGACTCGGATTCATCGGACACGTCCTTTGTGGCAAAACAACCTCAGCCATTAACACTGAATCTGTTACCGATTGCTTGGACTATATCATAGTCCCACACACATTCTGATATGAGAAATATGCATACATGAGAATCATATATCATTTAGCAACCAATGTAAGCATGAATAACATTTGAATATATTTAGAAACACATATAATACGCCATTCTACATATACATATTCAACACAAAGCACACCATTTAGATTTCAGCTATTAGCAGGAATTTATACATATAGCTAAGGTAGTTGGGAAACCTATCTCAACAACCCTATTAGATACAGTTCATCTAATTACTTCTCATATAAACATTTTATCAAACACTTATACTACAATGTCAACACATAACATATATTGTCTATGACATGTATTTGGACAAATCCTTCCAACAAGGAGTTGTCACAAATACAACAATTATGTATTTGCATTCTATAAAACATAACAGGCACAAATCATGATTCCATAGTCATTCAGTCATTTCAACAAACACTTAGACTACACACATCTCCATACATGTTGTATGTTGGTGATACATGTATTAGGCCAAATCCTTTTCCTAGGAAGTTGCCCCATATACCACATGCATATACCCAAGGTGGATAATCATGGCATGCACGAATCCTGGTTCCATACTCATTTAATCATTTCCACAAACACGTGGGCTACACACTTTAACATATATAGCATATATTGGCCGTGGAATGATTTAGGGCAAGTCCTTTCGCTAGGGAGTTGTCGCATACATAACAAGCATATAGTCACGGCAGATAATCATGTTAAACACAAATCCAAATTCCATACGTATTCAAACATTTCCATATGTACATAGAATACACTATATTCAACGTAGCTCATATATAATCGTAAAGTGAAACAAATGACACATTTTGCATGTGAAATAGCACCCACGTCAAGTATAAATCATTAACCAACATTGAAAGCCTTGAAAACCATAACCTATACGTCTATAGCTGTACCTTATGCCGTAGAAGCGTAACGAATTCGATAGAGACTCTAAGTCTTCGTCAACGATGGAATGACAACCTATAGCATGAGTTGAGTCAGCTATTTCACTACTAGTGACAATTGAAACCCTAGAATAGATTAGGGTTAGGTTTTGTTACCTAAGAACGAAGTCAGAATCACCGGATTTGGTAGTGATGGATAGGCACGTAGAGTAGCGGGGATCGAATCCCAGGAGTGACTCTAACTTCTCTCTCACTTTCTCTCTCTTTACACTCTTCTTTCTCCTAGGGTTTTTTCTAAATTCATATGGAGTGAATGAGAGAGGGTTTAAGGTCCTTATATAGGCCTAAAACTGATGGGAATAACCCCAGGGCCAAGGTATACTTAGGTTATGTCCAAAGAGCATCTGTTTCAGCTCAATGGAGCACTTTCGGAGCCCCCCCTTGAGCCTAAGGTCAGACTTAAGCTCCCTGACCATGGATCTAAGGTCGAGTTAAGTTTTCAGTCCGATCGGACTTACAGATCGACCGAGGCGGACCAGTTTTAGTTCGACGGACACCGAAATTCGATCAGGGCCACAAGTACACTTCTATGTATGGGAAATTTCTCCTGATTCGAGAGTGTATTTAGGTTAGATTCTGATGGTCTGAATCCTTATATTCGGCCCGCAAGCGACAAGTCTTAGATTACTTAAATTCAGATTTCATTTCTAAATATATTCACGTTTCTCACACACTTCGCTCCGGGCTCAAGCGAATAGCTTCGGGACACTAGCTGGACTTGATTTTCGAAGTGGTTGTCAAGCTCAGCAAGGCGGTCGTAAGCGCTTAGCCTCGTGGTCATCGGACTTTTGATGTGTGGGCCAATTTCGATACGAAGTTTCCATGTGCTTTCGAGAGCAACTGGGTAATGAGATTGATCCTAGATTTTAGGGTAACTTAGCGTCAATGATTCTACAAGTTTTGGGTCTTGCAGATCGCATTTAAAGTGATTAGTGCAAATTTCACAAGTAAACTAGTTTAACACTTAGTTAATTTTGTCTAATTTCTAAAGGATTTGGTCCTGAGTGATTTCTGCCTGAGGTGGTACTCGGGTCTTTGTACGGATTTTTCTGGGACATTACAGTTGTTGTAAATGATGAAAATGCTTCTCTACAAGGACAAACTTGAGTAATTCGATACGCTGCATATCCATTAATCAAGTAGTTAATGTGCGCCTATTTATCACACTATGCCACAACTATTCCAGGGCCTGGGAATAAAAAAACGTCGACTTGCTTCAATAACATAACCTATTCTCAATCTCTCTCATGGGTATCAGCCAGTTCCAACTTCTAAGAGGTTGTACAGGTGGAATGTTTGTGTATAGGAGAAGCTGTTTTTTATGAAGGCAGAGTGTGATGATCCATGATAACATGCACAACCACCACAATCTAGACCATTCAACATGTGCCTTATTCATCCAAAAGTGAGTCTGAACACGGTCCAATTTTAACAAACAGTTCTATGAGATTTTGCATGTCCCCAGTCAATCTGATTTTGGGGTATGTTCCATTTAAATTGAGGTCCATGACTTGGGCCTTTTGAATTGATGTATGGTGGGTATAAAATTGGTAGAGTTTTTGGAAATCCTCCAATCTAGGGTCACTGAGTGTATGGCCTTGGCTCTTGTGCTGGGTGCATTAAGTGATACCACACACATGATGGCAAATTAGACTTCGCAAATGCAATGTACCTTCTAAAAAGATTATTCTTTCAAATCATTGCATGTTATGCTGAAGCCCAGTAGGCTGAATTCTTTGTCGGGGTCTTCGGAGGATGCTACCGAACACTAGAGAAAGTTGGAATGGTAAACCTATGAAAACAAGTGGGCCATCTCCTTTGGCACAAAGACATCCGACATTGTTCAAAAAAAAATTATGCGTCTTTATATCAATGGCTGCTCTTCTTTCTAATGTTGTAGGTTTTAAATTAGAAGTGACTTGACAAAACTAGAAGTATAGACTCCATTTTCATGACAAATTATGAATAGCATAAATGGTAGTGCATGATCTACTCTTTCCACAGGATAGGTTGGCTGCTCAAATTTAGTACAATTTGTGTGGAAAAATCTGTCTTACACCCGATTTGAATATTCTGTTGGCTGTCTCTGACAATCTATTTTCTGTAGGATCTTGAAGAATTCAAATTTTATTGGATCTGATTTCAATGTAATCCTATTCAGATTACCCAAATCTAAATTTCAAAATTCAGATTTTAAGCCTAATAGCAAGTTCTTGAAATCCATGTAGGACATGGCTTTTGCCAAATCCCAACTTACACTGTTAAGCCACAAAATATCTTACTAATCATTAGATATTGTTTTCATGAAAGCATAAATGGTAGTGCATATTCTACTCTTTTCATGGGCTTGGTTGGCTGCTCAAATTTAGTACAATTTGTGTGGAAAAATCTGTCTTACATCCGATTTGAATATTCTGTTGGTTGTGCCTATGACAATCAGTTTTCTGTAGGATTTTGAAGAATTTGAATTTTAATAGTCCTGATTTTAATGTAATCCTATTCAGATTACCCAAATCTAAATTTCAAAACTCAGATTTTAAGCCTAAAAGCAGGTTCCAAAAATCCTTGTAGGACTTGGATTTCACCAAAATCCAACTTACACTGCTAAGCCAGCAAATGTGGTTTTGATGCATACAAACACTTTATACGTTATGTTCTTTTATCTTCCATTTTTGTTGAAATTTTAGTCTTGATCATCAATCTTAGACTAGTTGTATCCTGTCACAAATCCCAATTGCTTCTTAGCTTTAGCTAGGTAGGCTAGTGTGGTGATAGGCCAAACTAGGGCCATGCTCTATTGGCCCTAGCCTTGCCTTGATTCCCTGAGCCTTGGTGCTGGTTTGGCACTATCCTTAACTAGGCAGGCTGAAAAATGTGAGAAATTATATCTACAATGGATAAAATTGGGTCAGATTTACTAGGTAAACCCAAATACGCTGGGGGAACCTACTATTTAGATTTTAGTGAGAGTATCTTGACAATCGGACATAAATGATGGACTACTTTTATATCCCATTGGTCTACACATGCGATGCCTAGTAGACAACATTGCCTTACAGGTGCTTGGCCTTAGCAAACCTCTTGGAAAAGTTTGTTGATATGGCTGCAGATGGGTTGGGTTTGGGTCAGTTCCTAGTGCCCATAATTAGGCTTAGCTAACTGGGTTTGGTTCTCCCGGAGCTGCTATAGCATTGAAGACTTGGATCCACTAGAGTTTTGGTACCCATTAGGTCTTTGGACAATGGCCGAACATTAAGTCAGTTGAGTTTTCAGATTTCTAAACTATGATGTAACATGAGAGGTTTTCTAATAGTTGTTGCAAGGTTTTCAGGATGAGGTGGTGTCAGAAAATAAGGCGGTTGGTGGGATTGTCGAGGAAAAGGTGAAATTGGTGTGGGTGTTGCTTTTAAACCATGCTTGTTTGTATCGCTGAATCCAAATGCGTCCAAGTCTTGCCATAAATCTTCTATTTCTCTGTGCATAATAATATGGTGCTCATACGATACGGGGCGTTTTGTATTGCCATAAAGGTTTTATCTCATAAGGATGATGTATCTGATACTAGGAATTTGTTTTGCCTCAATCGGAATTGCGTAATGAAATTTATTATAGCAGTATGAATTGTTTAAGCTCTTAGCTGTATGAATTGTGGTTATCTAATATGCTGATTCTATTCTCACACAATGATGGTAACTAATGTATATTCTGTTTTAGGTAAACTGATTTTATTTTCAGTTTATGGTCGGTCTGCTCGAATTGAAACTTTTAAGATTAACCTAAGTGGCTGATTTTTTTGCAACTTTTATTATCCTGCCCTACTGAGTAGTTTATTTTGTCCATAATGCACATGGACAGTGAAGATGTTCTCTGTCAAGTAGACATGGATAGATTTTCTTTTCACAAGTCTCGTAGACTACCTCGAACTTGCAAATACTTCAAATATTTTCATCTTGAATCCCAAGTATACATAAAAAGAGCCAAATATGGTTTACCAGTTAGTGGAGGATTATGTTTTCAGATCTTAGCTAATAAGTTATTTTGATATTTACTACCAATGTGGATGTTTTCAAGACAATGAAAATGGCCATTTGGTAATATTCTGCAGATCCGATGTAGTTTGGCTGTATTCCCCTGTCATCTTTGTATTTGACAGTATTTCCTTACTTTCATTTGTTGAACCTCTTCTTTTACAGGAGAGGCTTATTTGAATCAGAAATACATTTTCTTGAGGAACTATTCAACTTACTTTTTGGCTACGAGTTCCTTTATACATTTTTTTGTAGCATCTTTTTTAAGTTTAGAGTCATGAATTCATTATTAGAATATGGGATAACTATTTTAGTTTTCCAGAATTCTGATGAAAAGTTTCTGTATGTTGATTAATTTGTACCATATCTTCAGATTAACCTATTATTCTTTTACAACAAAAATTAAATTTCTCATATTCCTAACCTAGTCATCTTTTTGACTGCCACATGACTAATAAATTGAGTGGAAGTTTTCTTAAGTATAATTCTTTTACAGCAAAAATTAAATTTCTCAGATTCCTAAGCTAGTCATCTTTATTGACTGCCGCATGACTGAAAAATATGAGCAGAAGTTTCCTCGGGGTGTTTTTCTTGATCCCATCTTTTCTTTCATTCTCCTACCTTTGGAGGGTGGCCTCCCCACTTGAGTTTTGGAATATCCTTGATTTTTGGACATGCATTCATCCTTGTAAAATGTACTTTATGAACATATAATACACAGCGGACCCTATTATCACCATCCCAACTGTTTTAACCTGTTTCTTTGTTGGCCCATGTATAAATTTTTTTTAGGAATTTTACATACCTCACTCACTAGGGAGGTCCACCACAATATGAACACTTCAGATCGGGGAGCAATAGGCCCCACTTTGTACAAACTGAAATCCCATGCATTATTATACAATCTCTTAGGCCATGCATATGATTGTACCATACCTTGATTTTATAAGGTATATGCCCAGTTTCGATTAGGACTGAATGGGCCAAGGCCAGGCTAGGCACATTTAAAATTTTGAATGAGCTCGACTGTTAAGCCTAGTCCAAACAACTGACATTTTTGTTGGGCCCAATGAGGTGGTCCCCCGCTTGGAAAGTGTACAAAGGCACTTCCATGCAGTGTGGCCACTCGTGTGGCCTCCACAGGTTTTTGAATCAACTTGACATTTTTGTTCTCCCTTCCACTAGGTCTACGAGACTTGTCGGTAGGTCAGATGGCAAATAAACACCAAGGTGGGTCTCATGAAGGTTTCAATTTTGGATTTCATGTCCTCACTGATTTTTGTGGTGTGGTCCACCTAAGATCTGGACTGGCCTCATTTATGGTCCCATGATCTAAAATAAGCTGGAGAAACAGATGGATGGTGTGGATTCAACATATACATTATGGTGGGTCGCACAAGTGGGGACCACCCTCACTAGGTTTTTCAAGCAGCAGTGCACCTTGAAAAAGGGAAAGGACTTGGATGGCCTTTCGCAGGAAGTTCCTGCACTAGGATGCTGGGTGGGGCCCACCGTTATGTTTTTCGAAAATCTTCCCCTTTTATCCTTTTGGCGGGCTCATTTCAGGACAAGATAGCAAAAATGAGGTAGATCCAAAACTCAAGTGGGCCACAAGAGAGGGAAAATTGGGGAAAGAAATACCTAACGTTACAGGATGCATTACATGAGACCCTTATGAGAAACTTAAAATTCATGAGGAGACCACATGAGGAAGGTCATCCTCTGCTTGTCTTGAAAAACATGTTATATTGTGATTGTGTGTGGACTCATGCATACATTGATTATAAATGCGATAAAACATACTTTGTTATGACTTGAGTTGGACACCACACCAAAAATGTGTAATTCAACAGGACATGATTAGAGGGTCCATGGGTGAAAGTCCCTAAACCCCGATTGGTACCATTGGGAGCAACCAATGCCTACACTGGGTAGAAGAACAGAGCGCTGGGATGCCGAAATACCAAAGTAGGCAGCGACTCCCACCGACGCGTGTCGATTGGTTAAGAGGTTTGACTTGACCTGCTTATGGGCAAGCAAAGATAGGTTGTGTGTGACGAGCTCGTAAATTGTCCGCTATCGTTATTCCAGGGTCTGGGTAAAAAAATGTCGACCTGCTTCAATAACATAACCTATTCTCAATCTCTCTCATGGGTATCAACTAGTTCCAACTTGTAAGAGGTTGTACAGGCGGAACTTTTATGTATAAGAGAAGCTATTGATATGAAGGCAGAGTGTGATGATCCATGATAATGTGCACAACCACCACAATCTAGACCATTCAAAATGTGTGCCTTATTCATCCAAAAGTGAGTTTGAACACGGTCCAAGTTTAACAAACAGTTCAATGAGGTTTCGCATGTCCCCAGTCAATCTGATTTTGGGGAATGTTCCATTTAAATTGAGGTCCATGACTTAACTCGGAATTGGGAAAATTTTCCGTGTTTAGTGGTGTTTGTTGCGTTGTTAACGCGGAAGACGGAAAGCGATAAGTGGTTTTTCATTGAATTCTTTCCGTGATAGGAGTCTGGCTTAATGGTGAATGTGGAATGCGCTCCGCGATTTTTCATTAAACAAAAATTTTTGCTTCCAAAAGTACCATCTCTCAAGTTACTACGGCAATTTTTTCTTTTAAATTGTTTGCAAAATACAAAATCAACGTTTAGCCTGTGATACTTCTTAATGCCCCACCATGATTTATGTGTTTGATCCACACCGTCCATCAGCTTTTTCAAATCATTTAAGGTGTGAGCTAATAAAAGAAGCAGGTCCAATGATTAATCGGACCACAAGGTGGGGATTGAACGTCCACTGTTAAAAACTTTTTGGGAGCTGGAGAAGTTTCGGATCATGCTGATATTTGTGTTTTCACTTCATCCACGTCTACATGACCTAATGAATAGGTTGGATGGTAAAAAAACATCACAGTGGCCCTTAGAAAGGTTTCAATGGTAGATGTCATTATCACTGCAGCATCCTTTGGTGTGGTTCACTGTAGCTATGGACCTGCATCATCTTTTGAATCTTATATTAAAATAATATGAGAAAAATGATGAACAGCTTAGATAAAACACTTACATCACAGTGGGCCACAAAAAGCCTTGCCTGAATGGTAATCCGTCCAGTCGGGGGTAGGATGCAATCCGCGTTCGAAGCGGATGGGTTGGGACAGATTGGGAAGCGGATTGGATGGTGTATTGACGTCAGCAAGTTCTTTTTTTTTTTTAATCTATTTTTATGAATAATGATATTTTAATTTTCTATTAAGTACTTTATAATTTATTTGAATTAAATAGAATAATTTTATTTTCATTTAATAAAAAATAATTTATTTATAATGTAAAGCATTTCCAAACAGGAGATAGATAAGGGCAAATGTGTCAAATTAACATATTTCAGATGTTTGTTAACAAACAGATTGTTTCAAATTCAATACTTAATTTTCAGACTTCAGCCATAGTTACCAAACATGTTTTTTGACTTCAGATTTCAGATTCAGGCTTTAGATTTCAGATTCAGGCTTTAGCTTTCAGATTCAGGCTTTAGACTTCAGATTTAACAAACGGAGCCTAAGTGTTTGTGTGTCTATTTATATGTATATTTAATGGTGGAGACATTGTGGGGATTGTTGTTTTCTCCAAGTCTCATGTATGTATCTTTCTTCATATGTTTCTATGGAAGCTTGATATTACTCGTACTACTATGCTTCTCTTGTCAGATTGTGGTTTAGTCCTTCATAAAATCAAGATATCAGAGGAGCAAAGAAAATATTTTATTGATAACACAGAGCCCCTGGTAGCATTTGCTTCTACTCTTTATTATCCTTTGTGATAGTTGGCATTACAGAGCTTGTTTCCTGATTTCTGAGTACAATTTAGCTAAGTCAGTTGCAAGCTTACCAATTATATAAAAATTGATCTGCAGGGCCATTTTCATATAAGATTTGAGTTCAGGCTGGTACTTGGAGCTCAGCCAAACCAGGTTGACTTAGCTAAGTCAGCGAGGTGATTAGAATATTTTAAAATTGCCACATTAGATTTAATTATGGAAACAAACTTTATCTTATAGCTGGAGCTTCGGATCTTTATGCATCTTGCAAACTGTCAAAGCATGTTGAATGCCTTCAAGGCTGGTGGGGATTTCCATTCAAGGATGGCAATGAATATGTACCCACATATTCGCAAGGCTGTAGAGGGAAAAGGGGTGTTGCTTGAATGGTAGCCTCAACCCGGGGAAGACAAACCTCCAGTTCCTCTATTAAAGGTAATTATACAGAAAACTTCTCATTTCACTGATCTTATGAAAAGGGAAAAAAGAAAAAGAAAAAGAAGACAATGAACGTAGGAATATAGAATTATAATATGAAAGAATAAGACAATCATGAACAGTGCCCCATGAATTACTAAAAAGTATGAGGAAGTAACTCTTATATTGTAGTACTAGTTATAGGTCTCTTAAGTCCAACTTCAAGTAGGATAGTTGCAATCTGGAGCCACACTATACTAGACTAATAGTTATTGTCATCTAAATTCAAATAGCCGATCCAAACACACCTGCAAAGTTTGAAAATATTCGTGAACATATTTTAACTATGTTATGCTGCTTAACCTGTTTCTTGGTAAGGATTTTTTCTTCATTTTTAATTATATATATGCGTGCTTATTTCAAGATGCCTTTGCTTTTGAGAGATGAAAAGCGAAAATGCTCTACTTCTCTATTGCAAATGGGGAAACTCCTGTTGGGCTGGCCCGTGATTGTAAGGTATGCATGCTATTATAAATTGTTGTAACAGGGGGTAGATGAACATGTGGCTGCCTGTGGCTAGATTCTTTATATATATATATATATATATTTTTTTTTTTAACACGAAAATGAATCTTTGGTTTGATGCAACATAGCCACTTTCAGGTCATCAGCTATTTGTCAAAGCAATTAGTTACAGTTCCTGTTGGTTTTTACTTTTACTTTTTCTTTTTTTTTTATTTTCCAGTGGCGCTACCAAAAATCATAAAGGCAACGGGGTATGAAATAATTAACCAAGGTAAGGAAAACCACTTTGGTTGCTATTTATTTTCCTTGTAGAAATTGTACCTTGCATGAGGAAGGAACATGTCTGGGTTTGAGTCCCAACCTGGGTTGGACTTGGGCTTAATATAGACCCATTGACAGGCCTAGCTCTAATTTAAAATAGGTTGGCCTTAGGCCTAAGTCAGGTTAGCCTATGTGTTAACAGACCCAACCTGCTTTTGAGGTGGGTTCAAGCCAAACTAATTGGATAGTGGGTTGGGTTCGAGCTAGAAATTTGTCCATTTAAATAATGGGTTAGGCTGGGGTTGAACCTACCTAATGGGTTGAGCCGGATGAGCCTACATAGGTTACTAATGGGTCGAGCTGGATGACCCTAGATAGGTTTCTAATGGGTTGAGCCAGATAAGCTGGTTTGACTCGAGCCAAAACCCAAAACAAAATAAAGAACAAAAGTATGGATAAATTTATTGCGTGGACCCAAACTCAACATGATTTCTTCAGTCCAATTGATTGAACCTGAGCTCGTTAAAATTGGGTCGGGTTCATAGGCCATGGCTTCGGGTACCCATTGGCATCCCTATCGACCTTAATATGACCCCTATGATAAATGGGGTTGGATTTGGATAAGAGGCCAGTATCGACCCATTAAATTAGTGGGATGGTTGCTTTAGATTTCAACCTAACCTAAACTAGCCCAAATTTTAATGGGTCAGGTTTAGAAAATTTTCCTAATGGGTTAGGCTTGGGTTGAACCCTACCTACCCACATAGGTTATTAATGGGTTGAGCCTTGACTCCACCCAAAACCCAAAACAAAATAAGAAGAAAAGTATTGATAAATTTATTGTCTGGACACAACTCAACTTGATTTATTAGGTCCAATTGATTGAACTTGAGCTCATTAAAATTGGTTTGGGTTCATGGGTTGGGTTCATCGGGTACTCACGACTTTGGGTACCCATTAGCATCCCTATCAACTCTAATGTGACTCGTGTGATAAATAGGTCGAATTTGGATAGGGGTCCAGTATCGACCTATAAAATTAGAGGGTTGACTCCTTTTGATTTCAACCTAACCTAAACGAGCCTAAATTTTAATGGGTCAGGGCTAGGTCCAAAATTCCAAGTGGATTCTTAAATAGGTCGGGTATGAGGTGCCCCCTAGATCCAACCTAACCCAACCCATCCCATTTGCAACCCCACCCGTTGGGTTTTGGGAGCTTAGGCTTAAAATTCAAGCTCGTTTTTTAATGATTTGGACCATGTTCAATACTATTATCCCCTAATTAGGATTAGGAAGGGCGATTTTGTAATGATATATATATATATATATATATATATCATTAGAAAATTTTTTACTTTGAACCTCATGAAACCCCCTGGTACCAATTTTTACTTTGAATCAAAACTTTGGTGGCCCATGAAAAATGAAAACAATTTCTTCCCTTGATATGCATTTATCTTTGATATGGCCCACCAGAATCTTAGATCAGGGTGAAAAGTGGTCCCCTGGGGTTTCATGGGATTCCTCATCTTATGGACCGTTCGGATTAGACGCCTATGACACGTGTGATAAGGTGCGCACGTGCGTAGGTGAGCATACCTATATATATATATATATATATATATATATATATATGGGAAAAGGTACTATGCGCTCGACCTCACGATAAGCTCCCATGAGGTCGAGCTGGGAAAAGGTACTATGCGCTCGACCTCACAATAAGCTCCCATGAGGTCGAGCTGTGTGGACCCCATCGTGATGCGTGTCGACCATCAACACCGTGCATTTGATGGGTCCCTTTTAAATTATGGGATATCCCAAAAATCAGCCGTATATGGAACTCAGGTGGGCCATACCATCTAAAATCATGTGAAGACATGCCAAAAACATATAAAAGCACTTGGTGGGGCCCACCTGAGTTTTGAATGCGGCTGAAACTTGGTCTGAACCCTCATCCAAGTGGGACACACATAATGGATGGGCTGGATTTGCAAACCACATCTTAGTGGGCCCAAAAAATGATTATGAATGTTTTAATGGTGCACGGCCCCTCTCAACACGTATGTGGTGTGTCTCGGTCGGAGACGATGGATACTGGAGTACCATAAAGTCGGACGATTTCTTTAATATAAATTTTACTCAACTCCACTCCAGATGTAGAAATCTTTATCGGGATGAAGTGTGTGGATTTGGTTAATCTATCCACGATCACCCATACAGTGTCATGGTGTCGGCCTGTCTTCGGAAATCCAACTACGAAATCCATGGATATATGCTCCCATTTCCACTTGGGGACCGTAACGGCTGTAAGAGTCCTGGTGGTCTTCAATGGTCTGCTTTCACTTGTTGACATGTCGCACATTTAGATACGTACTCGGCGATTTCCCGCTTCATATTGTTCCACCAGTATTGACGCTTAACATCGTGGTACATTTTGGTCTCCCCTGGATGGATAGTGAATCTTTATCTATGAGCCTCGTCCAAAATCTCTTGCTTCAAGTCAGGTTCGTTTGGAACACATAGCCTTCCACGAAACCTAATCCTTTCATCAGTGCCAATTCGCCATTATGCATGCTCCTTCCCCATTCCTTCCGCTCCTTTTTCTTGTAGCCAAACGTCTTCCTTCTAGGCTTCTAGAATACGCCGAATCTAAGAGAAAAGTTTATCATGATCTAATCTCAAATAAGTTAAACTTAGCTATTAAACTTAAGAAAATAAAAATAAAATTACACACCAGGGCAGGCCGTGCTACTAGGTTACTTAGATACGCCTGAGGTTCTTCAAGCTGGAGCTACAGATCGAAATCCTTGATGACATATAGCATCTCCCATTTTTTGATCATTAAGTTGGCCACAAGTCTCCGTGTCTTTCTACTTAAAGCATCGGCCACAACATTTGCTTTTCCCGGGTGATATGAAATATCGAAATGGTAGTCTTTCAAAAATTCCATCCATCTTCTCTGACATATATTCAATTCATTCTAATTAAAGAGATACTTTAAACTCTTATGATCTGAATATAAGTCGAATTGTTTCCCATATAGGTAGTGCCTCCAAATTTTTAAAGCAAAAACCACTGCTGCTAACTCCAGATTGTGCGTCGGGTAATTTCGCTCGTAAGTCTTTAACTGTCGTGATGCGAATGCGATAGCTTTATCTCCTTGTATAAGAACACATCCTAACCCCTGATATAACGCATCGGTATAAACGACGAATCTTTCTCCTTCGGTCGGTAATGCCAGAACTGGGGTTGATGTCAACCGCTTCTTCAGTTCGGTAAATGCCTGCTCGCAATCTTGATCCCACTTAAAGTTCGTATTCTTCTTAGTTAGATTAGTTAGGGGTCTTGATATATTAGAGAATCCTTCTATAAATCTTCGATAGTAACCAGCAAGGCTGAGAAAACTTCGCACTTCAGACACATTCGAGGGCTGCTCCCATTCTAATATTGCTTCAATTTTAGCTGGGTCCACGGATATTCCTTTCTCTGACACCACATGCCCCAAGAATTTTACTTCATGCTTCCAGAAGTCACATTTTGATAACTTGGCATACAATTGATTTTCTTTTAACGTTTGCAGAGTGGTCCTGAGATGTTCCTCATGCTCCTCATGAGTCTTGGAGTATATAAAAATATCATCGATGAATACAATAACGAATCGATCTAAATAAGGTTTGAATACTCGATTCATAAGATCCATAAATACCACTGGAGCATTTGTCAATCTGAATGTCATTACCAAAAACTCATAGTGCCCGTAACGAGTCCTAAAAGCCGTCTTGTGCACGTCTTCGTCCTTGATTCTCAACTGATGGTAACCTGACCTCAAATCTATTTTAGAAAAGAACCTCGCTCCCTTAAGCTGATCAAATAAATCCTCAATCCTAGGAAGAGGATATTTGTTCTTGATTGTCACTTTATTTAACTGACGATAATCGATACATAATCTCATAGTTCCATCCTTCTTCCTTGCAAATAAGACCGGTGCTCCCCATGGCGACATACTGGGTCTAATGAAACCCTGATCTAGCAACTGTTGGATCTGATCTTTTAATTCTTTTAATTCTACAGGGGCCATGCGATAAGGTGCTCTAGAGATGGGTGCAGTTCCGGGCGTTAGATCGATACTGAAGTCCACATCTCTCTTTGGAGGTAACCTTGAAATATCCTGAAAAACTTCTGAAAACTCCCTTACCACAGGTATTTGTTCAATCCCTTCTTTTGATTGCTCGATTCCCACAATAGCCGACAAACCAATCGGCGCTTTCCTTCTTCGTGTCCCACAAAATTTCAGTGAGGATCGTCCTTCTATGTTCAACGTAATTGTCTTCCTGAAACAATCTATCTTGGCACGATACTGGAATAACCAATCCATTCCTAAGATGACATCATATTCCCTCATAGGCATAATAATGAGATTTGCTGGCAGTATTTCATTTTCAATTATGATGGGACATTCTTCACATATTTGCTCTAAATTCATGGATTTACCGAGAGGGGTTGCTACGATAATTTTCTTATCTAATCGTACGGGTGATATACCAAGTGAGCATACGAAGAAATAAGATATAAATGAATGTGTAGCTCCTGAATCGAATAATGCTCTGGTAAGAGAGGTGTAAGCTAAGATAGTACCTTCCACCACATCATTAGTAGCTTCAACACCATGTTGAGGAGTGATATCCGCAGGTTGTGCTGGGTCCTCATAAGCAGAAACAGTAGTCTCATACATCTGTGCAGCATCATTTTGATGTGGCGTTGGATCATCATAGCTTCGGTTTGGATCCTCATACTCCTGAAGTTGGGCTGGATTATTTGTGAATGAAGATAGAGCGTAAACACGTCCTTGAGCTTGAGGTCGGGGCGCCTGACTTTCTGGCCTCAGTTGCTGATATTGGGGAGGCTTGACCTGTTATTGCCATTGTTGAGGTGGTCTCGAATAAGCTTGAGGGGTCAGGGCTGGGATTGTGGATGTAGGCTATGCGGAGCCTCGAGGATAAGGTTATGCTGGTCTCGCAGCTGGATGAATCATCTGAGGAGGCGGCAGCGGAGGTCGTTGATATGATGTAGATGGTGCATAATGAAGAGGCGGCCTGTAAAACGATCGTGGCGGTCCTTGATTCCCTGGATATTGGTGTCGAGGTGGTAGAAGACAATGATGGGCAGGATGACCCACCTTTCCGCAGTTATGGCAAGTCCCAGTGAATTGCGTTGAAAATTGCATAGTGGCATGACTGAGTACTGATGTTGGCATCATCTTCTGTCGCTTAGTTGATTCATTTTATGTGGGAGATAAATGGGGCGTGGTCCTAGCTCCACTCCTCATGTTCTTCCTCGGCTCGCGATTCTTCCAATGCTCTACTCTCGATTTCAGCACAGCATTTCACCCGCAGACCGATGGGCAAACAGAAAGGATGAACCAGATTTTAGACGATATGTTATGCAGCTGCATTCTCGACTTCAAGGGCAATTGGGACGATCATCTGCCGTTGGTGGAATTCGCATATAATAATAGTTACCAATCCAGCATTGGTATGGCACCATTCGAAGCTTTATACGGAAGACCCTACAGATCACTAAGCTGCTGGACTGAAGTAGGAGAAAAGATATTGTTGGGACCAGAACTTATTCAAGAGATCTCCAAGAAGATTGACATCATTAGGGAACATATGCGCGCCACCCAGAGTCGCCAAAAGAGCTATGCAGATAATCGACGCAGAGATTTAGAGTTTTGTGTGGGAGATCATGTGTTTATAAAAGTTTCCCCAATGAAAGGAGTTATGCGTTTTGGAAAGAAAGGGAAGCTCGCGCCACGTTTTATCGGACCCTTCGAGATCCTACAAAGAGTAGGAGTTGTAGCATACAAGCTGGCCCTACCACCTCAGTTATCCAATATCCACAATGTATTTCACGTCTCCATGCTTCGAAAGTACAAGCCGGACGATTCTCATGTCATCGAATGGGAGCCACTAGAGATTCAAGAAAATGTCACATATGAAGAGCAACCTGTGCGCATTCTCGATCGTAATGAGCAAGTACTTCGGATGAAGGTTATACCTCTTGTGAAGGTACAGTGGAGTCATCACAGCGAGGAAGAAGCATTGTGGGAGCGAGAACAAGAAATTCGAGAAAAGTATCCTAACCTCTTTTAGCTAGGTAAATAAATTTCGAGGACGAAATTTTGTTAAGGTGGGTAAAATGTAATACCCTGTATCTTTTTCAACAATGGGTTCCACCGTTGATCCATTGTTTCATATGATGTGGCCCACCTGAGAGTTGGATGGCTCTCATTTTTGGGCCCATGCCCTAACTTTGATGGGCAAAATGAATGTATGGTGTGGATTTTTCACATCACTCCTGTGGGGCCCATTCTAAAAATAAAAAATAAAAAATAAAAAAATAACAAAGCAAGTGACGTGCGTCACTTGCTTTCCACTTCCCCACAACTCTCTCCTCCACGACTCCCTCTCTTTCCCACTTCTCTACAACGGTTGCGGATGGGAACCCATTCACCATGATTTCCATCATCATGGTGGGACCCATTCCTCAATCTAAACCGTCCATTAGACTCAAAACCCATCAACTCACCTGTAATTATTTTTATACAGTAATTATTTTATACCCCATTTCTCATGCTACATATAGAAAACCATAGAAAAAAAAATCACAAAAGAAAGATTTTGAGAAGAAAAGAGAGATCAGGAAAAGGGAGTACGCAAGGGTTCAACATCGAGTTCAAAGTTGATTAATCCAAGTTAGTGCACGTCGAAATCAGCATCTCTTCTGATTATTTCCTCCCATCACACTATTTTTCCATATCAGGTATGTGATCATTCCCAAATTGAAAAATTCATATCTATTGCCTTATATAATCTAGACATTGAAATATTCATAAATAATTCTCCTTTGAAAGATATTATTTATTTGACTACTGTACAAATGCAATTATTATTATTATTATTATTATTATTATTATTATTATCATTATTATTATTATTTGCATTTGATATTATCTAGGGGTGATGATGAATATTTATTAGTGAACAATTATTAATTTTTTTATGCAATGATCCTTACGGGTGCTCTGCCCAAAAAGGATCACCATATTATTTGTTACGGTGCTTTAATATTGTTTATTTCAATGTTTCCTTGTAAATTATATGCATCATATGTGAATAATTATTTTTGTACAATGATTCTTACGGGTGCTCTGTCCAGGGTCATTCCCGAAATGATCAGCACAACACGGCTGCTCTGCCCAGGGTCATTCCTAAAAGGATCAGCACGGGTGCTCAGCCTTGGGTGATTCCCTAAAAGGATCAGTACGCACGGGTGCACTGCCCTGGGCTTTTGTCCCTAAAAGGTTATACCGGTGTTCTGCCGAGGGTCATACCCTGAAAGGATCAACACCGGTGCTCTGCCGTAGGTCATCCCCTAAAAGGATCAGCACACATGAGTTTTGCTACTCCAAATCTTAGCATTTTTAGAAAGCTATGTTAAACAATTCATTTATTTCATATTCATGAATGTCAAATTATTAACTATGATTTTTACATCCTGTGTTCGTCTTATTTTGATTAATGTGTCAAGATTAAATTTGGTAGTAATTGTAAAATTTTCAACTCGGGATTGATGTGATCCTATTGAGTTGTCAACTCATTATGTTTTAACCGTTTCAGGTTACGAATATTTTGAAGATGCAGGATATTACTATTAGTAATGGAGTATGGAATGTGGTTGGATGCACGTGGCATCTTATTCTACATTGAATAAATTTTACTTTATTTTAGAACTATGAATGTAGTAATGTTCGACTTGATTTTCTTACTTCAAGTTAAATTAAATAATTATGCATTGTGTAATAACAGATTTTGTAATTAATGATCTTAGCATGTGTTTAGATTTTAAATATTGGGCTATGGTGGAAGAAAATGAAATGCATATGAAATTGTCATTTTTTTTATCTTTTATTTTTATTTTTATTTATATAGGTCACGGGTCTGGAATTCAGGTCCTGGACACCCTATTCGGGTACTCGAATTTTGGGGCGTGACAGATGGATCATCCTTCCAGTCATTTTTTCTTGAAATATGAAGCAGCCCATTAAAGTGTGGCCAAGCCCCGAGGAAATCAAGCCGATCATGCTAAACGGGCTTAAAAAGTCCCCCAGAATGTAAGATCATGGGGTTGTCATCATCCGTTCAGCCCGAAACTTTATGTGCAGCATTAGAACCACAAATTAGCCGTACACGTCAATTTCAGCTCCTGAATCTTTGTAGAAACGGCCAAACTGACAAATCAGCCCCTGAGATCATGATTTGGGGCCCGCCTGTCATCTGGATATGCTTCGAACTCAGTCTCAACGCGTTAAACATGATGGCAAAGCGAATAGATGGAGCAGATTTCCCACGAACATCATGTTGAGACCACATGTACATCGCATGTACATGAAGTCCAAGTGCGCGAGCCGTGCATGGGATTCTTCCAAAGTCGGTCAGCGCCTGCTGACTGACTCTTCTTCTTCATTTCATAAAAATGCAACATCGTTCTTACCAGACTCGCCGTTTTTGGGTAGTGTGACCCACTAACTGCTCCATTAGATGATCAGAGCCGTCCATTCACTTTAGAAGGTGGGAATTACCGTCGCCTAGTTGCCCTTTTGTCACCATGCAGACTGTTGCAAGATCTTAACCGTTAATCAGAAGATGAACGGTGAAGTAGATAACCGCACGGACCACACCGATTTCACTTTAAAAGCAATATTTCTTTGGTGGTTCTTCGCCCTGAATCGAATGGACGGAATGGATTTTCCATTTAGCTTCAATAAATGGACCACCATTCTTCACAGAATCGACGTACGTCGACTCTATCTCCAAACAAAGCTTCTGTCCGTTGGTTGTGGGCCACACTCGTACAGGGAATGACGGATCTGAGTCATCCATCAGGTATATAATGAAAAACCAATCGAAACCATGCTAAGCTTTGGCGACCATGCTCATCCATATGATCGTTATGGCGATCGTAAACGGACCGTTGAACTTCTATTGTAGCTTGATTATCTTGGTGGGCCACATCATCGGTTGATCAAAACTAGCCGTTCACGGTCGAAACTCTGAGAGGAAGACATTGGACGGCGTGGATTTCTCCAAAGATGGATGTACTAGGCCCTGCCAGCAACACAGCAAAAGTAGAGTACGTCACCAGTTTGATCGGTTGCGCGACCCCTTCCCTTGTTGCGCGGGTCGCGCAACTGCTTCTTTGGTCGTCTCCCTCTTTCACTTTCTTCTCTCTTCCTTTCTAGCCCACCAATTTGATCCAACTGATCCAACCCATCTACCGAATCAGGGAGGGGTATTTATAGGCCCCACTACTCTTACAGAGTGGTGGTTACCACCACTTATCTCTTCACAAATGGACTACTTCCTTTCTTAAATCATGGTGTCCACCAAGCTCTTCTTAGATGGTGGTGTACAGCCTCTCTTCACTAAAATAACACCTGTACCCACTTTATTACCAAAATACCCTTTTTAATCATTTTTTACTGAAATACCTAAACTATCCCTGGAGATGGATTTTTACCAAAATACCTAAACTATCCCTTGGACATGGATTTTTACCAAAATACCTAAACTACCCTTGGACATGGATTTTTTACCAAAATACCTAAACTACCCCTGGACGTGGATATTACCAAAATACCCCAGAGTAAATTTTTACCAAAATACCCTTGACATGGATTTTACCGAAATACCCCCAGACATGGAAATTACCAAAATACCCCCGGACATAGAAATTATCGAAATGCCCCCGGACATGGAAATTACCAAAATGCCCCTGGACATGAAAATTACCGAAATACCCCCGGACATGAAAATTAGAGAAATACCCCCGGACATGAAAATTACCGAAATACCCCCGGACATGGAAATTACCGAAATATCCCCAGATATGGAAATTACCGAAATACTCCCGAACATGGAAATTACCAAAAAACCCTTAGACATGGAATTCTCTGACCACTGCAATGAGATATTTTTTGTGCCTCAACAGTGCTTACGTGAAATCCAACCCAAACATATATGTCCCAAAAAATCAGCCCCATCAGGTGGACCATGTACTTGGAGATAGTATACAGGGCAATACTCACCCACTAAACTGCTTCAATTAGTGTTGCCCATCTGAATCACATATGGGCCTGTTGTTTTTGGCATCAGGCCTATTTTTAGTGTCTTATATAGTCATATAATCATCATGGTGGGCCTTGTAAAAAATCAAGGGTGGTCTCTCTCTCAACTTTTTTCCTTTGTTGTGGCCCACTTCAATCACAAGTAGATTTTTCAGTCTTTATAAATTATGATTACACATTGAATGGTCTGAGTAGATTTTAGGGCCCAAAGGAAAAAGAGTGGGCATGGCTGCCATAGCTCCTGTTTAAAAATAGAATGTCTCAAGTCCAAGGTTGGACCAGTTTAAGGTCCACCTAGTGGATAACTTCTAACCTGTTATGTGTTTGTGAAATTGTTGGCCCCACCATAAGGATCACCTAGTGCAAACATCATCCTATCCACTCATCAACTGACCCCACAATAGAAAATAGTGTATAGCCATTGATAAATAAATAAATAAATAAATAAATAAATAAATAACAAAATAGAAGTGTGGTATATAAATAACAAAATAAAATGTGGCATTATCACATTTGATGATGACTATTTTACCTATATTTGATGTTTTATCACCAAAATTCCAGTTTTGTTGTCTGAAATATGCAACGTTATATGGCCGAAGGATTTTGTACTGAAATCATGTTCCTCAATATGATTTGAAATTCTACTCATGTAAGTAGAATTTTGTACTGAAATCATCTTCCTCAATATGATTTAAAATTCTACTCATGTAAGTAGCCATAGCAATTCCTGTTTTAATTTCTTCTCCCTTTCTTTTTATTAAAAATACAATTACTTTGCATTTATTATCAACATGTTCCCAGTACGTAAATGTTTATGAAGATTTAACATGGGTAATTCTATGATACGGCATGTAGCATGCTCATTGGCAGATAGACCGCACACTGTTGGAATTGCTCATGACATGGATAATGTTGTTAACTCCGACACTAAGGTATCAGGAATATGCTCATCTAGGACCACCGTTACACTTTCTTGACATTCTATTCATTTGATGGTCATATTTTAAGTTCGTCTCTTCTTAATCATCCAAAATTTGAATTGTGAAGACAGTTTTGAAATTTATCGTAGCATGTGGTCCTTACAAGAATGGGTAATATAGTTTCAACTACATTGTCCAATACATAATACGCTATGGGGTAAGATTAGGGCATGGAAAAGAGGTAAATGATCCATTGATTTCTTTATTTTGTATGAAAAATTGAGGAATTATAGGATCCTCGGGCAAGGATATATGCATCGTATGCTTTGAGCCTTGAGTTTGTAAAAATGGATTACATGGATCAGTTATCGAGATGGTTCATCTGATGGGTCCCACCATGGATGAGGAATCCTCTTAAAACACCCTTTGATGAGAACATTCTTCACCCTTGATCAGTGTCTAGAAAATACACTATTCGTGGTGACCCGTATTCAACAAAAAGTACCAAAGATTGGATGGCCATTATCTCCCAATCAAGGAGATTTTTTGGGAATCTCATTTACATGTTGGGCCCTTCTAGTGTTAGTGATCGGTGGGCTCCACTCGCACAAACTATAAGTTGAGAATATAGTATATGTCCTTTTGAAGATGATCCATTGATTCTGCATGATTCTCGTTATCCTAAAACACATTTCTCACCTAGAACACAACACACAGGATATAGTTTCTTGATGCATCAAGATTCCTTACGTGTGTAGTTTCTTGATGCATCAAGAATCCTAACATGTGGGTCCATGATTTGGTTATTGAGACCATTGATTTGATGGGGCTCATCATTGACACGGCACCCCAAAAGCCTCCCATTTTAGAATATCATAATTGTTCGATTGTTGGCCCATTTTTCATTGAATTTGGTAGATTTCTCTAATATAGTTTCTAGGCCATCGATTGAAGGGTAAGGTCTTCCAATTAGGGAGATCAAGTTTACATGGATCATGGGTCATTAAAAATAGCAATCTGTATTGGAAAATGACCCATAATTAATGAAGAAAAGGAAACCATTTTACTTTTGAACTTTGCTTGCTACTTATTTTTCTTATAGGAATTATAACTTACATTATGCAACGAACAGGCCAAATTGGTCTGTGGGTTTAAGTGTGATACCCGACCCGAGTTCGCATGTGTGCATGTGTGTGTGTGTGAGTATGCATCTCATTTATTTTGGTCCCGCGGTCCTACCGATCAAATTTCGGTGACCCGCGACCCTCCGATAGTGTTTGCGGTCATCTTTGAGTCCGGTCACGTAGACCCGACTCAGGTCGACCCTATACTTATGTCATCTCGTTCGTATCATCGTTGCGGTTCCAACGACGCGACTTGTGCGTTCATCCGACTTATAGATCAAAAGTTGTGAGCATTTCATCATGTGGCCCACTTTTTGTACAAAAGCATATGGACCACTCTCATGGCACAAGTTCCCATACACACCACCCACACACACTACAATTTCCATGGAATAAACACTACCCACCTCACACACATACCACCCAAAGGCCTACTCTACCCTATAACCTTGTTTTCTCCTCCCTATGTAATTATTTCTTTTCTTACAAACAAACGATTTCTCTCTCTCTCTCTCTCTCTCTATCTCCTTATCTCTCTCCCTCCTCATTCTCTCCATGGCCAGTAAATCCCCCATTTTCTCTAGCCCCTTCTTTCCCTAATCTCTCTAAATCCATCCATTTCAAGATCATCTCATCCATTGATTTCCCTTCCTTAGAGCTAGAGGAGCAAGGAGACCTAGATTTTTGTAAGGATCAAGGTGGGTGCTCTCCATATCATGTAGATCTCATCTTCTTAATGTAGATCCTTCCCTCCTTCTCAGTTTAGATGTGTAAGACCCACCAATCAATGGTGGAGATCTTACACAACCATCTAGATGTGGCCATGAGGCCCACATTGTGCATGCATGTCCATGCATGGGATTTTTCCCTTGATGGACCTCTTGCATGTGGATTTCCCCTATTTTTCTAGGTATGATGGGTCATCTAGACCCTTGCATGTGGCTGGGATGGCATCCCAACCATTCATCTCAAAGATCTAGGCCATGCATCATAAGATCTATATTGTACAATGTGTTTAATTGTTGTTTGTGGTTGTGATTGTGTGGGGACGGCTTAATACGGCAGAGCCCTCCCCTGATGGACGGATGTTCTTCCTTCTCTTTCATTCTTTCATAATCTGATGATATTATGTGTGGTCCACTTAGTGGGCCTGGATTGCCCGAAAAAGCCCAGTAAGGAAGGAACATCTATACTCAACTTACACCATGGTTTAGATGCCCTTTTTTTTTCACCTTAAATGTTCTTGCAAGGGTGGGAATTTGGGGGTTTGTTATGGACAATTGTGGGGCCCACTAAGGTGGTCCATGACACCCAATTTATGGGCCAATCCCTTTCTTAATAGGCCCATACATTTATTTTATTTCATGCATGTATTGCTGTCTAGAAATATCTGGACAGATTTTTGTTGGACTTTGGGCATAAATTTGGGACTGATTAGGGGACCTTTTGTACCCATCAAATATACTTTTCTAAAATGTGGGAATCTCATCTTGATGTCTCCTAAATTTCAGCCCCATCTGACCTTCATTGCGGTCCCAAAGGTGTGGTCCAAGTGAGGTGGACAGTTTGGATTTTCTGCACTGTTCCAGCAACATTCCACCTTGGATAGGTTGGAATTTCAAAATTTATTAAAATACTTTTGGGTGTCTAAAAATTATAAAAATTTATAAGAAAGTTGACCAATCATGTTAGGACCCACCTTCAAAATTTTGGGGCCAATGGACACCTGTACACACCATGGTGGTGGCTGGACCGGCCCATTACAATATGGTGTCCAGATCAGTCCGATTTTCAGAATAAATTGATTTCTTTAAATAAATTAAAATATTTCTAGATTTTTAAAAATTCTGAAATTTTTTAGAGTTGTGATCCACTCATGGTAGGACCTACCTACCAAATTTTAGGCCTAATTAACCCCTGTGCACACCGTGACAAGTCCCGGACTGGCCCACCACGTTGGGACGTCCAGGTCAGTCCAATTTTCTGGACAGACCATTTTATTTAAATTAATTAAAATATTTCTAGATGTCCAAAAATTTTAAAATTTTGTGCAGTTGTGGACCACCTATGGAAGGACCATCCTACAAATTTTTAGGGTCATCGGGCCCCTGTATCGATCGTGCTGTAGCCTACAATTTGGATCAGTTTTGCTTCAAATATCCAGGCCCATAGGACAACCTACCATGGGATGCCCCTACCTTGGGCTGCTGGGCCTGCATTTTAACGGCATGGCCCACTTGAAGTAAGTATTGTATATCTCCCTTCTTATCTGGTGGGACCCACTGTGATATGTGTGGGTCACCATGGGTTAGTAACCCATTTAAATTAAATTAATTTATGGACTCCAGCAGAACCAGGAAGTGGGTGGGCTGGAATTCCAGCAAGGGGCCCAAATTTGTGCATAGTTGATCTTTTGGAGCCATGGTGTCCCACCAGATTTAAGGGAGTGTTATACACACTCTTTACCCTCCTTCCTTAGACATTTTGAGCTTAATTAGTGCCCCTTGAGGCCCACCTTTGTGGTGGTTTGTGGGCTAGCCTTAACCAGAATTTCTGATAGCTTTATAGGCCCAATGGGCTGGAAACCTATCCCTTGAGCCCAAGATTGTACAAGGGCTGACCTTATTGATTCATGGGCCCAATGGGCCATCTACAAACTGATCATGTGCATTTATTAGTCTTGATGCCCTCATAAATTGCTTAATTGTGGGCTGACTTGCAAGGCCCACATAAATATATATTGTGGAGGGCCTTGCTAAAGCTTTGGGCTGGTGTGATAAGGCCCACACTGTCAGTATAAGCCTTGCCCATGTGTATTCTTGGGCTTACGGGCTACCTTCAAGTCCACCATAATGTATGAATTGGATGGCTTTTGTTTGAGCCATCTCTTTTGGGCCCATTATGTGATATATTTTATGCATGTTTGTGTTAGCAAGTAGGCCTTGTGGACTCAGTTCTTTTGGATAAGCCCAATGATCTTGGGCCTATACTCTCCTATTTATTGTGATGGGTTTAGGGGCAATAATACACAAGAGGTTGGGCCCTTGGCTGCCCACTAAACTGACCCTGGACTTGGGCCAAAAGTGAGGCCCAACTCACTTGTGTTAAATGTGAAACTTGCCCATGTAAATGAATTACTGGGCTGCCCATGAAGCCCACCGTAATATATAGATTTATGATCTTTATGGTTGGGCCCAAATCTTGCTTAAGGGCCCACAATGCTACCTAAGTATTGGGCTTAGTGTATGGCCCACTAGGCCATGGATTACTTAGGCCTTGGGCCTTATTTCATGCTTGAGTAGTGGCGGGCTACCTCTTGGGAACCAATTGAGGTTGGATGTCCTCCTGGGTGGTCCTAAGGTAGGCCCATGGGTTCTTCTATGGATGGTTAAAGGCCCACCATAGACCCTAGGCAATTTGTTTAAGGCTCATTGTGTATATATGTGGAACCTACCTTAACGCATGTGGTCCAGGCCGTCCAAGCCTTAGATCGCCCGATCATGGAGGCACTCTCTGCCTTGGGTTGCTACTAGATTCACAATCCAGTAGTAGGTCCACTTGATCTTTTCTTGATGTATACACACCCTCCATCTGATGGGGTCCCCTGTGAATATTGTTGGCCTTTATGAGATTATTCCCACTTATTTGACTAATTTCTGGGTTTTAGCAAGCCCAAGAAGCTGAGTGGGTCGAACGTTTATCAAGGGGTCTCAAATGTACATTGTTATGGTTGAAACTTTATTGGACATGAGACCCACCATATTGAGAACTTGTGTACGTGTTGCATGCTTGTATTTTCTTATAATCCTTGGGCTTAATCAGTGCATTCTTTTGGGTCACCTTTAGTGATCACATAAGGACCTAATCTTAAATCAGATTTTTGGGGCATCCCATGAGCCTAGAGTGGGTTGGGACGTCCTAGCTTGGCCCAACCATATATTAAGCCAACTTCCACCATTTTGATGGACTTGTGGGCTAAGATAAGGATAGTATTGGGCCCTTAATTTCCCACTTAAATTGCTAGTTATTGGGCTGATGTAGTTGGGCCCATTTCATCATCCAAACTTAAACTTATTTTGGGCCGAATATTGTGTATGCGGGCTGCCCACCAAGTCCAACTTAATGCATGGATTCTATGGCCATTGGGAATTGAGCCTTGGGCCTTAATTTCTCTCTTGGGGCCCATGTTGTTAAAAGTGGTGTTATATCTTTTTATGGCCTATTATGAGGAATGTATGTATATGGTTACCTATGTTCTTATCTTAAATGTGGGGCCTTGGGCCTTGTATCCATATAGTTCATGGTTGAGATGCATCTTGGGGAATGGTGGTTAAATGTCCCCATTATGAACCCCTATAGGCCCGTTTATATCTAAATATCATTAGATGCTCATCTTAAACTCTTGCTAAACTCACTTCTGTGTTACTTAGACACGTAGTTGTATGCTTAGTCTCGTGGGCTACCCCAGGTAAATGGGCCCCCACTAGAGGTAGGATTCCTTATGGATATTGTCTAAATACCTAGTCTTGGTCCCTTCTTGGATAGGAGTGTACTACTTTATATATCGCTGCATAATGCGTTTAGACCCATCTTCATGACCCATGTGCATCATTGTATGCTTGGATGACACTGTGTGTGTGGTTATGATTATGCCATTGGGCATTGCATGTTGCCTTCCTGAGGGACATAGTATTCCCTCTTGAGCATGTTGGATGCTTGGAATTGATGCATAGTTGATGGTGTGATTCATGCATCTAGCATTGCATAACATATGAGCATTATCACCCTCGCTTCATCAGGGTTATAGCCTCCACAGATACATCGTGGATGGTCATGTTTGGACACCAGAAATGTTACTTGAGTATACCGGGTGCATAGGATGCCCATGGGTGAAATTTCCAAAACTTCCATGGTACCAAGGATTTGCTCCAACGCCGTGATCGAGTGGAATATATGAGTGCAAGAGGGCCTTATACCATTAGGCTGCAACTCCCACTTCGTGTAGTCGGTTGGATAGGGGTGTGGCCTTACTCGCCTGATGTAAGGGGGCATTGCTAGGCTAAGTCTGACCAGCTCGTGAATGGGTCCGTACCTTCAGGCCTTGCTGGTGATTGGCTGTCCGCAGGCAGGGTAGTGAGGTCTTTTACACTCGTTTGACTGTGCGGGGTCTGTAGAACGGTAGTCATCCAACAGTGTAATGGACCCCGGTGATTTTCTTATGATGGAAATGTACTTGATATGTGGATTGGATATGAGCACTGACATTACTTCGCATTGCATTTGCATCGGTTGTGTAAGCCTCATAATGTATTACATTACAGTACTCATCGCATTACAGTACTCATATTGCATTACAGTACTCATTGCATTACAGTACTCATCGCATTACATTACTCATTGCATTACAGTACTCATTACATTATATAGCATTGGTATGGCTTCCTGCATTATCGTACTGTCTTGGTATAGTTTCTTGCATTCATGATAGCCTTGGTAAGGCTAGTGGTATTGGTATTGATCATGACTGCCTTCTGCATTCTCTATCTTCTTCTGAGCACCATTGTCACATACTTTCACCACCCTCTAAGCTTTCTATAAGCTTATGCACGATTGATGCGTGCAGGAGATCCTAGGCAGGCGTCGCAGTGATAGAGGTTGGATTAGAGCTGAGCTTGAGGACCCAGTGTTATAGACTTCCTTTCTTTCTTCTATTATCTTATGTATGTCCTTTTGGACCTTTGTAAGCTTGTAAAAGTTCAAATTCTTAGTGGATTTTATGATGTGTGTCTTTGTTATTCTCAGATTTACTTGCTGTGGTCTTGGGTATGCTCATATTGGTAATGATTATACTGTTATGAAAATCCTCCTTATAGGATCCCAAGATCGGAATCTGCCTCAGGAGCCAAGAATGGGGTATTACGGAGGCTGTTGCGGCCAGAACCGGCCATCGGGTTCCTTGTGAATCCGGTTACCGAGTCTGGGGCGTGACATTAAGTCCCGACCTGAATGAGTTGGGCTTGGGCCTATGATATAGTTTTACTAATAGGCCTAGCCTTGACTTAAAATGGGTTGGCCTCAAGCCTAGGTCAGGCCTACCTGCAAGTTAACTGTCCTAATATACTTTTGAGGTGGGTTCTGGCTATAATGGCCATTTAAGTAAATGAGTCAAGCTTAAGTTGAACCCTATGTGTCCACATAGGTTATTAATTGGTTGGGCTAGATAACTTGGCTTGCTTTTACCCAAAATCTGAAAAGAAGAAGAAGAAAAGTATAGATAAATCCATTGTTTAGACGAAACATAACACGATTTATTGGGTCATTTATTCAACTTAAACTCATTAAAATTGGATCAGCTTCATGGGTGGGGTTCTTTTCAGTACCCACTAACATCCCTAATGACCTTAACGTGGCTCGTGTGATAAATGGTTCGGGTACCCATTGACAGCCCTATTGACCTTACATGACTCATGTGATAAATAGGTTAGATTAATATTAGAGGGTTAGTATCGACCCATTAAATTAATGTGTAGACCACTGTTGATTTGTGACCCGACCTGAATTGGCCTCAAATTTTAATGGGTTAGGTTTAGGTCCAAAACTACAATTAGTTTCTTAAATGGGTCAGGTCAATTTGTTGATTTTTGACCCGACCCAACATCCCGTACCTAACCCAACCCAACCAATTGCATTTATAACCCTACCCGTTAGGCTTTTGGGACTGTCTTCCAATGCTTAGAAGGCGGTCCATCTTCTAAGGAAAGTTAAACAATCAACAGATTGAAATATTTCAATCCAGGAGTTTTTATTTTTCAAATATTTTCCATTAAAAAGGTGATCCATCGTATAAAAAAGTTGGGATCATTGAAATAGGACCTCAAATATTGAAAGTTTCAACTTCTCATTCTTAGTTTGTTTCTTTATTGGGCCACGTATTAAATTTTTTAGGAATTTTGCATACCCTCGCTCACAAGTGAGGTCCACCACAATATGAACGCTTCAGATTAGAGAGCAATAGGCCCCACTTTGTAGAAACTGAAATCCCATGCATTATTGTACAATCTCTTGGGCCTAGCGGGTTGACAATGTTACTTCTATCTTCAAACTACCGTGGATCTCAATGACAAAAGCCCAAAGAAGGCCAACACAATTATTTGGTGTTGCCCACACCGCCCAGGACACGGATTGCTTGCGACACCCTGTTTCAGGAAGTTCCCTACACTCACAAACATCACATTAGGCCCCACCCTGTTGTAAGTTGGACCCACTTTGATGTTTGTTAGAAATCCACCCGACCATCCATTTTTCCAGATCATTTTAAGGATATGAACAAAAAATGAGGTAAATCCAAAACTCAAGTGGGATGCCCAAATAGCTTATGAATGATTTGGACGGCAAATGAGGTCATTCTATTAAAAATTTTGTGGGCCACGAAAGTTTTGGCTATGCTGATATTTGTGTCTTCCCTTCATCCAGGTCTATGTGACCATATCAACAGATGTCAAATAATCATTATAGTGGACCTTAGGAAGCTTTTAATCCTAGGCGTTCAATGACCCCTGTTTCCTGTGGTGTGATATAGATATTGTGTCTACTTCATTTTTTGGATCGTACCATAAAATTAGTTGGCAATGCATACAGAATCAAGGTGGACCCCATTGTCAGGGTACCGACCACCTCGGTCTTCATTCTAGGTCTCAGCCGAGTCAAGCCCATTTCCATCCACCCAAGTGGTGGTCTAGTGATGTGTGGGGCATTGTGGGGCTTCCCGTGATGTATGTGTTTTATGTCCACGCCGTCCATCTATTATGCCAGCTCATTTTAGGGCATGAACCCAAAAAATGAAGCAGATCTGAAAGTCAAGTGGACCACACCGTAGGAAACAATGGGATAATGACATTGACCATTAAAACCTTCCTAGCAACTTAATGTTTATTTGCCATCCAACCTGTTGATAAGGTCACACCTGGATGACGGGAAAACACAAATATCAGCGTGATCCAAAACTTGTGACCCCCATGAAGTTTTTAATGGTGGACATTCAATTCCTGTTGCGTGGTCCACTTGAGATTTGGATTTACTTCATTTTTGGGACCATGCCCTAAAAGGAGTTGGAAAAACTGATGGATGGCATGGATATACAACATACATCAAGGTGGGCCCTACAATGCCTAACAAATCACCACACTGTGCTTTGGGGTGGTGTGTGTAGGGGTGTCAGGCGGTCTACGTTTGTCCAAGCCCAGCTCTCATTGTTAAATGAAGACCAGACTGGGGCTGTGATAGGTGAAAATAATCCAGCCCGAGTTTGGCCCTAACTCTTTTTTATTGGTGAGGGCCCAGGGAAAAAATATTAGTTGAACATGTTAGGCCTACGATCATGATTAAATGATGTCTGCTCCAATCATTAGACTCCGTACTAATATTTACATGACTCAAATGGGACACACCAAGGGAATGATTTGGAGGGTGGGGTTGCATTGGACATTATTTTCAATCATGTGGTCCAGCTGAATCATAGATGGGTCTGATTTTGAGCCCTGGGCTTAAAATGAGTTGACCGGTGTATTTCACATAAACATTGCAGTGGAGTCCACACTTTTTGAAAGAGGTATCTGTAAATACCGTATTAATTATTATTTTGTAAAATTTCCTTTCCTTTTTTAATTGAAGCTAGTGTGGTATGATATAGGACATGCTTAGGCTTAAAATGCAGGCCCGTTTCATAATTGGTCAGGGCATGGTACGTGTACTATACAACCTAGTCCGAATGTGGCCTGGCCCGCCTATGACCATTGTAAGGAGAGATCCTATAATACAAACGAAACTCATACATGAGAGGGCCCCACCATGTTGTTTACGTTGAGTCCACCCTAACCACCAAATGTGTCATCCTACTTTAGGTCCATGAGCCAAAAATCAGCTCCATTCATTGTTAAGGTAAACCACACAATTAGAGAAAATATACAGGGCAACTTTCACCCTACCAACTATTTCTCTTGGTGCGGCCCCACCTAAATGACATATGGGCTTGAATTTGGGTCAAAGGTCTAAGTTTTGGTGTATCATCTAAATGGCTAGAATGGATTTTATATAATCATGGTAGCCCTATAAAAATCAAGGGTGGATGTCTCTACCAACTCTTCTCGTTTGTGCCCCACATTAATTACAAACCAACCTACTTTTTTGGCTCTATGCTTAAACATGAGATTACATATCTAATGGTTTTTACATATATCACACTAGGCTCCATAAAATAACAAGGATTACGTCTTAGTAGTGACCCAAACCAGCAATATGGGTGCGACCTTGACTCTAGTGCCCTCCTAGATGTATTCAATACTATATCCAAGTCATCCATCAGTTTGGTAGCTTATTTTAGGGCATGGTCCCAAAATCAAGAAGATATAAATTTTAGGTGGACGACATTGCGGGAAACAATAGTTATTGATCATTAAAATCATTTGTTGGCCCAAAAGGAAAGCTAGGATTTTTTTGTTGTACGCGCACCACTCACTCTCTGACACCTCGCTGGACTACCACCCTTGACCGTCCTCCCCCCATCTTCTTAAAGACACTCTCCCACTCCGATTCTGAAGAGCTTGATTCATATCAATTTTGGATCAAGCTAAATTTTTTTTTTTCCCTTTCATCCACGCCTGTGACTCTAGGAAAATTTTAATTATGACCGTTCAATGACCACTATTTCTTGTGGTGTGGTCTTCAAATTTGTATCGAATTCACCCAATGGATAACTTCTAATTTATTAAGTGAATGGATCTCCTTGAATGTTGAACCAACCGTAAGTTTTTTTATGTATGAAAATCATACATATTCACTCATCAATGGCTATACGATGTTTTCTATAGTGACGGTCGCTTTAATGGATAAGTTGCCTCATGATGGGGCAACTTATGGAGGATTGAGATTTTGCAAGCACTTAATAAGTAGGAGTTGTCCACTAGGTGGACCTTAAACTATGGTCCAACCAATTGGACTCAAGACATTTAAAAATATATATATATTAGCATAAACCACTATGAGACGAACGCCCACCCTTGATTTCTTAGTGTCTGGCCAGGCTCAAGCCAACAAAAAAGAAAAAAGAAAAAAAAAATAGAGAGTCAAACCTAGGGTGCAGGGGCTACCTTGTGGCCGCTTCTTGAGGCAAAGGCCCACATGTGGATGACTAAAATTGTTCATATAGTGGGGACCATGAAAGAGGGATTAGAACTGAGAAATGTCCACATTAGACTATCCTAACCACCAAATAGGGTCCAATTAATTGCCATTTTGTTAGAGGAACAGGTTGTTCAAATGGGGAGAAATTGGGCATGGCCGATGTGATATGTCCTGCTAGATTAACTTCTCATATCATGGATGATGACTATCATGTGATTACATTTGCATTGCTTTATTTCTTCGAGAAGATTTACAAGACGGTTGGAAAGACTTGTATATTGGGTACTCACGTTTCTCTTTTTTTACTATCAAGATGATAGAGCTTTCACATAACTGACAAGCTGCCCTTAGATTTCACAAGATAATTCTCCTTGTTCGATATCCTTGTGTATTAACCAAGCAAATGTATATGACATTATTTTGAAATAAATCACAAGATAGGGCCTCCCTAATTGTTGGATGGGCCTTATTTTTGTGGTTATGGTTAGGGAAGAGGTGCTAAACCTGGTAAATGAGGTGACTCTTATGCACATAAAGCCGCTACTTGTTGGCATGTTCCCTTGAATTTTGTGTCCAATTAAAAATGGGTTGTTAAAAGGGCAAAGAAAGTCTATCTAGCACATTGTCACCCCTTGTAAGTTGGGTCTCAAATATTTATACATCTAAGGGGTAGTTGGATGGTGGATCATTTACCCATCACCACCCAACTAGTGTGATTTTATGAGAGCAGCTCAATGCAAGGGTCCACTAGCTGAATCTTGTTGCGACCCACATGTACAGGGATCATGTGCCAATCAGTCTTCTTTTAATGTTGTCCAACCTTTGAAAATTTTGGCATATACTCTATCCACACGGTGTCCAACCAAATTAACAATGTTTGTGTCAAATTTCCTTTTAATTAGTGCCCCATGTGTGGGCTATATGCCAATGCTTTCAAAGCACAATGAATTCTAGGGCTTTTTAATGTGTGGTATTAAGTGGTGTGGAATTGCATTTGGTCCCATGCAAATTCTATCTGGTGTTTGGTTACAACAAGAAGGATTGGATTAATCCTAGTATCATATCATCCATAGCTAATAGTAGATACTGCATGATTTCTAGTGAATTTCGGAATCCATTACATCTGTAAGCCCCATGTTGATACATTTGTTTTATCCACACCATTCATCCACATGTTCCCTGTCATTCAAGTTGCATGTGTATAGGTGATTGGCATCAATTGTTAAAAATAAGACCATTGACACCCTGATCCATAGCTCAAGTGGTAGACTGAGTGAAAGATACCTCGTTTCAACACTGAGGTCTTGGTATCGATCCCTAGTGGGGTGGCTAACGGTGAAGTGTGAACTGACAGTGGGGTGTACTAACAAACTAACCAAAAAGAAAAAAAGGACCATTGGATACTTTTCATTTGAATTGTCCAATAACCCTGTAGTCATATAATCAAATAAACATGAATTTTAGTCAATCATACATCTATATCGGCAACCATAATTTTGGACGGTTTTATTTGAATTGTTTTTGTTCACGTATGTAATTTCCAAGTGCCAGCGTATCATCTATCACACTATCTGAGTATTAGAAAAATATTTGCAGTAGGGCTGGCAATGTGCTCGGCCTATGTTGGCAATATTAACGTTTTGAATGGGTCGTAGCCCAACCAGTTTAAGATCTCGATCTGGCCTCAGCTAACTCCATGCCCATGGTTAATACTGTAGAACCATCTCTCCATAGGACATGTGGAGGGTTATGTGGAAATCAGGTCCATCCATATGTAGGCCTGTCAAGGATTGTTTGTGTATCAAAAAATCACTCTTATTTGTCAAGCATATTCATCTATGGAGATGGTTCTATCCACATGAATGTTCCCAATCTATCCAAGATGAAGTGGGCCACGCATACAAAAAAAAAAAAAAAAGCAATAAAAACATAGAGGAATGAAATCAAGTATTTAGAGTCTGCCAATGCTTTTAAAGTGCAATGAATTCTAGGAGCTTGTTTGTTGTGCGATATTGGGTGGTATGAAATTGCAATTGGTCCCAAGAAAATTCCATTTGGTGTTTGTAAACAACTGGGAGGATTGGATTAATCACAGTATCATATCATTCAAAGCCAATAGTAGATATTGCAAGATTTCTGGTGGATTTTAAAATCTACTACATCTGTAGGCCCCATGTTGATGCATGTTTTATCTAGGCCATCCATCCATATGCTCCCTTCACATGTGATATTTAAGTTGCATGTGTTGATTACAATTGCATGATCCATTAAATGCAAGCTTTACTTAATACAATGTATTTCCCTTACCCAAAGTTGGTTCCACAATTCAACCGGTTTAATTTGATTCAATCGTATGTTATGTCTGTTATTTCCTAGTACTATGCATCAAGCGTTATACACTACCTGAGTATCATATAACTCCTCAAAATATGGTGATTTTCTCCAATGCAATAGGATGTAGAATGCCTGTAAGAATATCTCTAAAGCGCAACGTGGATCAAGTTCTCGGAGGCCCACTATGATGTATGTATTTTATCCACTCCATCCATCTGTTTTGCCAGCTCAAATTGACTACCTAAGTAAAGGATTGGATTTAGCTAAAATTTTACCACTCACGTAATTTAAATCCCAAGATGATTGTGATTTTTCCATTGATGTAATTCTAATACTTATCCCAAGTAGTTATGAATGTGCCATTGATGTAATTTTTAATACTAAACCTACAATGGTTGTTGGGTGCAAGTATTTGAGAAACTCAGAGTGTTTGTGAGTGAAGTGAGAAATTAGGACATGAAACCCAGGCACTTGGAATCATTCACCTTAGGGGGCCTTTTGTAGGTGTACTATATTTCGAAAATAATAATTATGCATGTCTAGGGAAGATGCTACATGATAAAATGGCCTTTTTTCTCACGTTCCATTTATAAACTTTTGATAATTAAGGGATTGAAATATGTCATTTTGCATCCCACGACAACCCCATCAAATAGAACGTTTCTCTAATTTAAATCCAATGGCTAAAGTTCCAACTGAGCTCGTTGTAATGCCCCAAGCAAACCTCATGCAAACATTTAAATCCATGAGAACCCTAAAGTCTGGTTAGTTCCGCACGTGTGTTATCCTTGTCTAAACGCTTGGCAGATCTAAATTTCTAATAGGTCAGCCATTTTATACCTCAAGTGGAACACCACATATTGAAACAAATGAATGACTTATAATTGTCAGTGTTGGGGACCTTGCACAAAACCTTAGGATCTAGCCTCCCAAAACAAACCAGAATTATGGAATAATAAAGCAATGAAATAAATCAAAGCATAAACCACACCACATGAGAGATTTTTATGTGGAAAACCCTCAAAGAGGTAAAAACCACGGGACCTCGTCCAGATCAACAATCCACTATGAAGTAGAACGTTACAACCTTCGTCACTCATGCAAGAGTGGATAAACAGTAAGAGAATAAAAGAAAAATGGAGAGATCTCACTGATCACGAGGACGTAGAAGCGCTGAGATGTTGATTGCACAGTAGATCACCTTCACGAGCATAACCTCCCCTTCTACAAGCTTCCTCTCTCTCTCTCTCTCTCTCTCTCTCTCTCTCTCTTTCTCTCTCTCTCTCACACCTTTGATAGCCCAAAACCCTTTAGCAAACCCTTGCAAAGCTTTAGGAAACCCTCTTGCATTGCCTAGAAAAGCCCTAGGCACCCCTATTTATAGTTTAGGAAACTCCCTTCTGCACCTTGTTGCGAAAGGCCTCAGATTTCTGAAGTCCGCACAAGATCTGGACTCAAAGCTGCGTAAGCTCGATTGGTCGAGCTGAGTCCTCGACCGGTCGAGCGGCCCACTCGACCGATCGAGCACTTCCCTCTACTGGTAAAGCACCTTGGAGAAAAACATTGGATGGTTGTTGGACTTTGAGTCAAGCCTCACTCGACTGGTCGTGCACCAGCCCTCGACCGGTCTAGCGAAGCTCACGACCAGTCGAGCCCGAGAAAAAAACCCCATCAAATCTCTCCCTTTTTGACCCAGGAGGGATTCACCTTCTTTAAGCTAGCCCAGTTTCTACTAACCTCAAACTTCCCTTGAGCAAAGCCTTGGTCATCATGTCTGACCCATTATCGTCCGTGTGGACCTTCTCAAGCTGTAACACCTTCTGTTCCAAAGTATCCCTGATCCAGTCGAATCTCTATGTGCTTCGACTTGGAGTGCTGACTTGGATTCTTGCTCAAGTTTATAGCACTTTGACTATCACAATAGACCACGTGCTACTCCTGCTTCAGTCTAAGTTCCTGTAAGAACCTCTTCATCCAAAGCATCTCTTTACATGCCTCTGTGACTGCAATGTACTCGGCCTCTATCGTCGACAATGCTACAACCTTCTATAGCTTGCTCTGCCAAGAAACTGCTCCTCTTGCAAATGTGAACATGAATCCCGATGTAGACTTCCTGGAGTCTATGTCGCCTGCCATATCTGCATCTGTGTCACCCTCTAACATAGGTTTTCCATCACCATAGCATAAGCTCAACCTGGATGAGCCTCTTAGATACCGCAATATCCATTTCACCGCTGCCCAATGCTCTTTGCCAGGATTGACAAGATACCGGCTGACAACACCTACCGTATATGCTATATCTGGGCGTGTACACACTATGGCATACATCAAACTTCCTACAGCTGATGTGTAGGATATCTTCTGCATCTCTTTCACCTCTGCCTTCATCTTGAGACACTGCCTGTCGCTCAATCTGAAGTGACCATCCAGTGGAGTACTGATCGGCTTCGCTGCGTTCATATTGAACCTCTCTAAGACTTTCTCAATATATCGCTCTTGTGACAGCTAAAGCTTCCTGCTGCTTTTGTCACGGGTTATCTCCATTCCTAAGATCTGTTTAGCCGGGCCCAAGTCTTTCATCGCAAACGACTTGCCCAACTCCTGTTTCATCTTGTCGATCTTCTTGATGTCTTTTCGTATGATGAGCATTTCATCAACGTATAAAAGCAGAACTAAGAAATCACTATCTAAGAACTTGCGCGTGAATACATAGTGGTCCGACTTCATTCTATCATACCCATGCTTCAACATAAACGAGTCAAACTTCTTGTACCATTGTCGTGGAGCTTGTTTCAGCCCATACAAGCTCCTCCTCAGTCTACACACCATATGCTCTTTGCCCTTGACTTCGAACCCCTTTGGTTGGTGCATATAAATCTCTTCTTCCAGGTCACCATGGAGGAAGACAGTTTTAACATCTAACTGCTCTATCTCCAGATCCATGCTAGCTGCCAACCCAAGTAACACCCGTATAGATGTCATCTTTACCACTGGTGAGAATATCTCCTTGAAGTCTATGCCTTTCCTCTGACCAAACTCTTTCACCACAAGTCGGGCATTGAACCTTGTCTGTGAATTCTTCTGCTCAACCTTCTTTCTGAACACCCACTTGTTGCTTAAAGCTTTCTTACTCTTAGGCAATTTCACCATATCATAGGTGTGGTTCTTATGCAAGGATTTCATCTCCTCTTACATAGCTTTCAACCACTCCCCCTTATACTCGTCGGTTAGGGCCTCAGAATAATCTTCTGGCTCTCCCCCATCAGTCAGCATAATGTACTTATGCAATGAGTACCTCTTGGACGGCTGTCTGTCCTTAGATGACCTCCTCACATGTGGCTCAACAGGTGGATCAAGTGAGGGCTCCTCCCCTGGTCAATCTTCTAAAGGAACTCCCTCGTCCTCTGCGCGTTGCTGTACTCCCCCATCACCAGGCACCATGGGAGGAATAATCGGATCCATGTCCTCTAGCTCACCTAAACTAGGCTGGTTCTTCTCTGGCTTACCAATTTCTTATATATACTGAACTTCAAAGAAAATCACATCTTTGCTCCTGACGAGCTTCTTCTCGGTCGAATCCCACAATCTGTAACCAAACTTTCATCACCATATCCTAAGAATATACACTGCCTGATCTTCATATCGAGCTTGGACCTCTCGTCCTTTGGTACGTGAACGGATGCCCTGTATCTAAACACCCTGAGATGACTGTACAATAGATCCTGTCTAGTCCACACCTTCTTAGGCACTTCTTCATTCAATGGGGCTGATGGAGACCTGTTTATCAGATACGCTGCTGTGTGCATTCTTTCTCCTTAGAACGTCTTGGACAATTTCGCATGGGATACCATGCATCTAATTCTCTCTACAATGTTGTGATTCATTCGCTCAACTATACCATTATGCTGGGGGGTCTTAGGAACCGACTGTTTATGCCGTATACCCAGGGACTTACAATACTTATGAAAGTTGTCAATGTATTCACTACCATTGTCAGTGTGGATGCACTTCAATGATCTACCTGTCTCTCTCTTGACCATAGCATGAAACAATTTAAACACACCAAAGACCCCATCCTTGGATTTTAAAGCATAAACCCAAACCCTCCTAGATGCATCATCTATAAAAGTGACAAAATACAATGCCCCACCCAAGGTTTTTGTCATCATAGGACCACAAACATCAGAATAAACCAAATCTAATGCATGCACTTTATTAACATGAGAAGCAGTTTTAACAAATGAAACTCTATGTTGTTTCCCTGATAAATAATCAATATAGGTTTTGAGAGGTATACCTGTCACGTCTGGAAGGAGCCGCTTCCTCACTAGTACCTGAAGCCCTTTTTCACTCGTGTGGCCTAGATGCTTGTGCCACATGTCAATAGTTGAATCTTCCGCTGCGTTCAACCCACCCTTGCACACACTGACACTTGCCTTATAAAGGGTGCAACATTTCTTTCTTCTAGCTTCCAGCGCACACCAACAAATCGGCTTTCATAGCCGTCATCATTCAACCTTCCCGTCGACATCAAGTTGAGATGAAGGTTTAGGATATGCCTCACATCCCTGAGAACCAATGTGCAGCCCATATCGGTCTTCACACAAATATCACTGACCCCTACGATCTTTGATACTTCCGAATTTCCCATCTTCACGGTCCCAAAGTCACCTGACTTGTAGCTTGTGAAGAAGTCCCCGTGTGGAGTCACATAAAAAGAGGCTCTCGAGTCTATCACTCAGTCGGTTTCCTGACTCGTAGCCGTGAGCCAAACATCATGATCTGCTGAAAGAATAACTATAACGTCGCCATCTGAAGCGACTGCAGTGGAATCTGATTCATCTTCTTTGTCATTTCCTTTTCCTTTCTTGTCGTTCTTATTACCACGACACTCATGCTTATAGTGGCCATTCTTGCCACAATTCCTGCATTCAACATCCTTCCTGGTACTTAACTTGCCTCTTGATTTATCTTGGGCCTTCCCACCTTTCTTGTTCTTTCCTCTCCCCCGTTCCTGTCTCACAAGGGCCTCTTGCTGAGTAGGCCCCTGAGACTTCCTCCTTGTCTCCTCGTTAAAGAGACAGCTAGTTACCTATTCCATGGATATCTTTCTGTCTAGCGTGGAGATACTTAGAGACACCAGCAATGTCTCCTAACTATCAGGCAATGAACTAAGCAATAGCAAAGCCTGTAATTCATCATCCAGGACCATCTTCATAGCGGAGAGTTGGTTCACTATATTACTGACCTCATTCATGTGCTCGGCCACAGAACCACCATCCTTGAACTTGAGATTCACAAATCGCCTTATCAGAAAAACCTTATTATCGGCTGTCTTCCTCTCATACAGCCCTTCTAATTTCAGCCATAGGCTAGCGGCAGAGGTCTCCGTAGACACATGGTGGAATACGGAATAGTCCAACTCGCCTTCCGGTCTATCTTCTTCTAATCATCATCAGACATATCCTTGGATTTTGCTGATATGCCTAAAATTGGAGAATGTAGGTCCTTGCAATAAAGCAAGTCCTCCATCTTAGCCTTCTATATGGTCCAGTTAGAACCATTGAGGCTGATCATCCTTAATGAGCCACCTTCCATAATTCAAAACCGATCCTACCCGTTCAATGAACTTAGCTCTGATACCACTTTGTTGGGGGCCTTACACAAAACCTTAGGATCTAGCCTCCCGAAACAAACCAGAATTATGGAATAATAAAGCAATGAAATAAATCAAAGCATAAACCACACCACACAAGAGATTTTTACGTGGAAAACCCTCAAAGAGGTAAAAACCACGGGACCTCGTCCAGATCAACAGTCCATTATGAAGTAGAACGTTACAACCTTCGTCACTCACACAAGAGTGGATAAACAGTAAGAGAATAAAAGAAAAACGGAGAGATCTCACCGATCACGAGGACGTAGAAGCGCTGAGATGTTGATTGCACAGTAAATCACCTCCACGAGCATAACCTCCCTTCTACGAGCATCCTCTCTCTCTTTCTCTCTCTCTCTCTCTCTCTCACACACACCTTTGATAGCCCAAAACCCTTTAGCAAATCCTTGCAAAGCTTTAGGAAACCCTCTTGCATTGCCTAGAAAAGCCCTAGGCTTATAGTTTAGGAAACTCCCTTCTGCACCCTGTTGCGAAAGGCCTCAGATTTCCGCAGTCCGCACAAGATCCGGACTCAAAGCTGCGTAAGCTCAACTGGTTGAGCTGAGTCCTTGATCGATCGAGCACTTCCCTCGATTGGTCGAGAACCTTAGAGAAAAACATTGGATGGTCACCGGACTTTGAGTCGAGCCCCACTCGACTGGTCATGCACCAGCCCTCGACCGGTCGAGCGAAGCTCACGACTGGTCGAGCCTGACAGTTTGTTCTAAACTTATAGTTGGCTTGGATCCAACTTACATGTGCCATGTTGGTAAGCATGATTTGGATTCAGATGAAGGTATGAGTTGGCCTTGCAGGACTATTGGGCACACAACTTTTGCATGATGAAAAAAAAATAAATCACCCAATTAAAACACCCCTTATGAAAGACGTGGCACACATGTGAGATTGAATCTTCCTATCAAAATAAGTCCAATTGATGTGCCTATTCACTATATCTTTTATGTCCCACAATAAGCTTTTTAATGTTTATTCACCACTGTTTCCTAGTGGCGTGACCCACCTGAGATTTTTATTTGCTTAAGGCTTGGGATCATGTCCTAAAATAATGTGAGAAAATGGATGGACAACATGGATATACAGAAAATCTATCAATGCAACCCACACACGATAAGGCAACACCTAATCCGCTCCCAGAAATGAATGATTATATGTACATGTTAAATAGGTGAAACATGCATAATTTTATTTAAACAAATATTTAAAAAATTAAACATTTTTAGCCATGGTTTGTAACTAAGGTTAAAAGATATTGTTAGCTTCAGTTAGCAAAAACCAAAGCCAAAGATAATTTAGTCTCTATTGACATTGTAAAACCTGTATCCTAGACCGTACTGTTCCATAAGCTTCCGCGATCTTCCTGGTCAAATTCCGGCAACCTTCGACCTTTATCCAATGTTTGCGCGTGATCCTAAACCGAGTCCTGCAAACCTGAGTCGACTCAAACCGAGACTTGTACCCTAGCGACCGCACTGTCGTCGTGGTTCCGATGCCGCACTTGCGCGCCGAGGAGATACGCAGGCCGGGAGATGTGGGCCCACGTTCAGTTCGAGAAAAACACCACGCGTTACAAAACCCAAGAGAATCTCTACTGAATGTTACCTCAATCCATCAATCGATCCCATCAAGGGTCAAGTACACATCACCTCACACCCATCCCTAAGCAACCCCTAAAGTCAAAAGTTCTTACACAAGCCCATAACCCTTCTTACACAACATACCCCTAAAGTCAACAAACTCTTACACCGCCCATCCCTCTCTCTCCCATCCATCACTCCATCCCATCTTCTCTCTCTCTCTCTCTCTCTCTCTCTCTCTCTTATTTTTCCCTTCCTTTCCAAACAACTTAAACCATAAGAAAAACAATCCCACGTCCAAGCATTTCCCAAACCTCCAAGAGAGCTTTGTGTGTGGCCCACTTTTACCCTCTCATCTCCCATCTCAACCATCTAAACTCCATATCTTCCGTTAGGATCGAAGCTAAGGGGCAAAGGAAGCTTAGGGAGAAAGAAGAAGTGGATGGTGGGTGATCTTGGATCTCCACTCCTTTATTTTCTTTGTGATGTAAGGGCCCACTTATGGTGGGACCCACCTTGATGTAGGCTTCGTATTAAAGAGGGGCCCATAGTGGCGGGGCCCCTCCATCTTCGCCGATGTATCTCTCTCTCTCTCTCTCTCTTTTCTCTTTCTCTCTCTCCTTCTATGATTATGGCCCACCTATAATGTGTGTATTTTTTCCATGCCATCTAAATAAGTGGGCCACCTTAATCCTTTTTGGGGGCCTGCATGACCGGAAGGTCACACAAGCCCGGGTGAAAGGGAAACATAAATATCAGGCTAATTCAAAACAAGTGGACCATGTGGGACCCACCTTGATGAGGTGTACATCCACACCGTTCGTCTAGGGATGCTGGACATAGTGGCTGACGGTGAAGTGCCAACGGACAGTAGGGTGGCTAACGTGAAGTGTGGTCTGGCCTGGGACCCAGCTCCATAGCTCAATTGGCAGACTGAGTGGAGATACCTCGTTTCAACGTGGGGCCTAAACCCTAGCTCAATTGGCAGACTGAGTGAAAGATACCTCCTTTCAACGCTGAGGTCTTAGCACAGTTCCCTAGTATGGTGGCTAACAGTGGTGTGAACGGACGGTGGGGTCCATGGGACCCACCTACATCGTCCATCCACTCAGTTGGGCCACACCATAGTGTATGTGCTGTATCCTGGCCGTCCATCATCTTTGGACGGTAGGACCCACCCCACGTGTGGGGCCTCAGTGATGTAAGCGCTGTCCAGGCCGTCCAAGGGCCTGGACGTCAGTACCTTTCATATATATTATTTATGTTATATTATATTATATATATATATATATAAGATGGTGTGCCCTACGTGGGACCCACCCATGTGTGATGTATGTATGTCTAGGCCGTCCAAGGCCTGACATGATTGGTATATTAAATAAAATATTAATATATTATATTATATTAATATATAATATAATATATTATTCATTCTATTAAAGTGGTATCTTGAATGTTGTGGTGGGCCCTACATGCACCTCTCCCTTTAATGCATATAGATGCACGTGCAAAGCTCTCCTTAAACTTCAAAGACTCTCCCGCAGTCCCACATGATGTATGTGTACATCACGGCTGTTCTGACGGTGGGACCCACTTCAGATGTATATGTTTCATCCATGTGGTGTGGGCCCCAATGTTGTGTGTGTGCCTTATCTACACCGTCCACTGTTTGGACGGTGGGACCCACCATGATGCATGTGTTGTATCCGAACCATCCAACCATTTACGAGATCATTTTACGACTTGAGGTAAATGAGTGAAATCCAAAGTTCAAGTGGACCCCACCAATTGCAATGATTATGGGGTACAATGACATTTACCGTTTAAAAGTTTCTTAGGAGCCACAGTGGTTCCCACTCAAGCTGATATTTGGCTTTCACTTCATCTATCTCTAGGTTAACTTATGAATAGGTCGGATCACAAAATACATGAGGGTGGGCCCGATTTGATATTCATGAGGCCCATCTGATTTGGCCCATCTGATTCGGCCCATTTGGAATCGGCCCATTCGATCAGCCCACTTGAGGTATATGAAGCCCGATACGATGTATGTGAGGTCTATGAGCATGGCCCAATGTAATGTATGTGTGTGGCCATTACATTGTTTATGAATTCCTTATGTAGGCCACTCCATTGGAGCAATGTTGGTTAGATGTCCACATTGATGGGCAATGATGGTTAGATGTCCTCATTGTGACCTTCCCTAGGCCTTATTAGGCCGATTCTATGCATGGGTTAACCCAAATAAGTGGGCCCCATTCGCTGTATGTGATGGATCGATTCCGATTCTTGATTCTGATTTTTTATTCCGATTATGAGTATATGACAATATAACATCATGATACATGTCCATACGCATCATTTGCATGCTTGTGATGAGATGAGTGATTGATCATAACACATGCCATTGGACAGATTGTTATGGATTCCTTGGTAAGGAAAGTTACCAGCACGAGTGCGCGGTACGTACATATTTGTTGTATGACTAAATTGCGTGATTCATGCATCTTGCATTACATGACATGGTTACTGTACGCCCTAGTGACATCAGGTTTGTAGCCTTCACAGGTGTATCATGGTTGGCATGATTGGATACTGAAATCAGATGTCCTTAGGCAAGGGGTAGATCCCAACCCCTTATGAACCTCTCAAACCTCAAATCCTTTAGGAATTAGACAAAATTAACTAAGTGCTAAACTGGATTAGCTACGAAATTTGCACTAATCACTTTAAATATGATCTACAAGACCTAACACTTGTAGAATCATTGACGCTAGGTTACCCTAAAATCTAGGATCAATCTCATTACCCAGCTGCTCTCGAGAGCACATTGAAACTTCGTATCAGATCTGGACCACACGTCGAAAGTCCGAATAATACGAAGTTATAGAATTATGACCGCCTTGCTGGGCTTGACAACCATCTCGGAAATTAAATCCAGATAGTGTCCCAGTGCTATTCGCTTGAGCCCGGAGTGAAGTGTGTGAGAACTGTGGATATTTTAGAAATAAATATCTAAGTTTAAGTAATTTGAGACTTGTCGCTTACGGGCTTGATATAAGCAATCAGACCATTAGAATCTGACCCAAATACAGCCTCAGATCAGGGAAAATTTCATATACATGGCAGTGTACTTGTAACCCTGATCGAGTTACGGTGACCGTTGAACTGAAACTGGTCCGCCACGTGTGATCTGGGAACCCAATTGGACGACCTAGATCCAATGTCTGTGAGCTTAAGTCGGACCTTTGGCTCAAGGGAGGGCTCCGGAAATGCTCCGTTGAGCTGAAACAGATGCCCTTTGGACAAAACCTAAGTATAACATGGCCCTGGGTCTAATTTGGTGAGTTTTGGGCCTATATAAGGACCTTAAACCCTCACTCTCTCATCCCATACGAATTTGAGAAAAACTTAGGAGAGAGAAGAGAGAAAAGAGAGAGAAAGTGTGAGAGAAGTGGGAGCATCTCCCTGCCATTCTACCCTGCCGCTATTCAAGCTTAACCATCTCGTTCTAATCACTTTTCCGGCGATTCCGGCTTCGTTTCTAGGTAAGAAAACCCTAACCCTAACCTGTTTTAGGGTTTGGATTGATTCAAGTAGTGAAATAGCTAACGTAACTCGTGATTTAGGTTGTCATATCGACGTTGACGAAGGCTTAGAGATTTTAGCGTATTCGTTACAATTCTACGGCAAAAGGTGTGGATTTTAGATGTATAGGTTATGGTTTTCAACGCTTTCAATGTCAGATAATGATAGATTCATGATCTGAGTGTGATTATACATGCACAAACCGATGTTCATTTTGCATTTCGATTGCGTATATAAATTATGGTATATTGTGTATTCTGTATAATTGTAGAAAATACTGTATATGTACAAATTTTAAAAGTATGTTAGCCATGATTAATTACTGTATGAACATGCTATATATATGTATAATACTCACTCGGCGAAAGGATTCGCCCTAATACATGTTTTTGCTAGTATACGTTATGTATGTTAAAAGAGTGTATTTTAAGTGTTTGTGAGAATGACCGAATGAGTATAGAATTCACATTTGTGCTCGCCATGACTAATTGTCATGGATATATGATTGTTGTATAGGTGGTACCCCTTTGACGAAAGAATTTGCCCTAAATCACGCCACGACCAATATACACTATATATGTTAAAATGTGTAGCCCAAGTGTTTGTGGAAATGACTGAATGAATATGGAACTTGGATTCCTGCTTGCCATGACTATCCGTCATGGGTGCACGTGTTATAAATGGGGCAGCTCCCTAGTGAAAGGATTTGGCCTAATACCTATGTGATCAACATACGTCATGTATGTTGATGTATGTAGTCTAAAGTGTTTGTTGAAATGTCCGAATGAGTAGTAGTTAGTAAATTGTAATGTATAAGGGTGTTGAGATAGGATTCTCAACTACCTTAGTGATGTGTATGATTTCCTTCATGTAAGTGTTTAGTTTAATCACTTACTGGTTTATGAAACGTATGTGTTTGGATTTCCTGTTTGCATTGTGTTTTATAACCTGCTCGTTAATATGTTTGAATTACTTGTTTATTTAATTACTCACTCGACTACTTCACATGTTTAAGTTATATTCCATAAATCCGTGAAGGGTGATGGGGAGTGGTGTAACGATTAAGTGCAATGACCACAGCGATACTAAGCGGACAATATTAGATATTTGATTGTATGATTTGAAATCTTGATCATTACTGCTTTAACTGTTTCGTAATTGAATGTGATTGGGCCTATTGTATAGTCCAGGCAATCGGTAACGGGATTGAATTCGTGGCTGAGATTCATTCGCCACGTGAGATGTGTTCGACGAACCCAAGTCTTACTTCGATTGGCAATAGTGGTTGGCCATGCGAAGTGCTTATGCACTTCATGTCATTCAACTTGTCGTGCACTCGAGCTAGCCGAGCTCGTCAAGTAACCCGATCTGTCTAATGTATGTTCATCATGTTTGGATGCTATTGCTTGAACCTAAGGTACTGAACTTACCCGTGCAACCCCGTTAACCTTGGTACCTCGATCCACTAAGACTCATGAGCCGGGCATGGTGGTATGGGACACCGTGGTCGAGCTATCGGCCTACGATTGGGCCATGTGCCTCCCCGTAAGGACCAGTGAGCAACCAGACTCGTGATCCGAATATGGTGGTATGAGACATTGTATTCAAGATATCGGCCTACACTTCTTTGATGGGTGATGGGAGAGTGGTGTAACGATTCCGTGCAACAGCCTTGGCAGCCCTGACCGTACCCGGTATAGTGACGTCGAGCATACTCTGAATCTGCGGTGAGGCGACGAGCCTTCCCGTAGTAACAGAGTATAAACTAGGCCTGTATTGATAAGGTGATGGGGGAGTGGTGTAATGATTCCGTGTAACAGCCCTGACAGCCCTTGCAGTGACCTAGAAACACACCATCGTATGAGATTGGCTAGGACTGACGACCCTAGAATGGATCATTGTTTGGGAATGATATAAGGAAGGTACCTTAGTTTCAATACTGCTGTTTGAAATGGACTAATAACAACTCAGTAATCATGCTCATCATCGCATTGCATGTGCCTGGAAGATGTGGAGCACTGAGGGTGAAAGCATGCCGTGGACGTAAGATGGTGTCGCACGAGGGAGTATGTTGGCGAGGGCATGCATCATAATCACATCTCATCCTTGCATTAATTACAGTACTTAGGAATGTTGATTGTACTGCTTTATCATTACTGCTTGACTGAATTGATAACATGTTAACCTATGCTTTATTGTTCTACTGAGTTGATCACTCACTCTCATGTTACGGGACGGTGTTATACACACCAACCAGATCCTGTTGTAGCTGCAGGTGATGACGATGCTTATGAGGCGGAGCGGACTTTTGCATCGACGAGGATGCCTTCTTGTATGTGATATATTATGGCAACTTCATGTGAGCCGTGTCTTGATCGACGGGGTTACAGGGATGTTGACTAGAGGACCTTACACTTTTGGTATATTTGGAATTGTATTTGTAATTATTTAACCTGGTAATGTTATCACACTCTGGAGACTCACCACAGTTTATATATTCTATATATCTATCACAGTCTTCCGCTTGCAATTTAACTTGTCTCTGGAGTATGATATGCTGTTTTGGTATAATCCCATTCATGTTTCAATGCTCTCATCATAATCATCATTCTCTATGTTGCATAAGTGATACGTTGGAACTCGGGAGGTGAGTTTTGCTCGACCCCAGATTTTCAGGGTGTTACAAGATGGTATCAGAGCATGATTTGGATTAAACTGGACTTGGGTTATGGTCACACGACGCACTCTGACTTAGGAGGGAGCGACGGAACGTAGAAACCGACTTAGGATTTTCCAATTTCGATGAACGACAAAACAGACCGAAATTGACCGCTGAGATTGGGCCCGTACACACCCATGATCACGCGAAACGATCCCGAATCACTTCTAGGCCGCTAGTTGACGGGTTTGAGTCGTTCCCTAGAAACAAATGTCCTTAGGTTGTGGGTCAACCTGTAACGCCCTGAAAATCGGGGGTCGAGCATAAACTCAACTCCTGAGTTCCAACGCATCACTTATGCAACAAAATGAATGATGATTGAATGTTGTCTGTATTAGTGCATTAAACATGAGTGAGATTAAGCCAAAACAACATATCATACTCCAGAGATAGTTAAATTACAAGTGAAAGACTGTGATAGATAAATTACATATATAAACTATGGTGAGTCTCCAAAGTGTGATAATGTTACCAGGTTAAATAATTACAAGTACAATTCTAAAATATAGCAAATGTGAGGAAGTGTAATGTCTTTTATCCCAAGCACCATAGCCCCGTCAATACATTACCAGGTCTTCATAGACCTGTCAGAGAGTTATATGTAGGAGAACTCCTCCTCAACATCATAGTAGTAGTCCGACTCTGCTTCATAAGGATCGCCATCACCTGAAACTCAACAAATCTGGTTAGTGTTACAAACATTGTCCCGTAACGTGGGAGTGAGTGATCAACTCAGTGGAACAATAAAGCATAGGTTAACATGTTATCAAAACAGTCAAGAAGTAATGATAAAGTAGTAAAATCAAACACTCCTAACTACACTTATTAATACAATTATGAATGCAGTCATGATGTATACCCTCACCACACACTCCCTCGTGCGATACCATCTTATGTTCGCGGCATGCTTGCATTCCTCAGTGCTCCATATCTTCCAGGCACATGCAATGCATGATGAGCATGATTACCGAGTTATTATTAGTCCATTTCAAACAGCAGTATTGGGAAACTGAGGTACCTCCCTTGTATAATTTCCAAACATGATCCATTCTAGGGTCGTCAGTCCTAGTTAATCTTATACGATAGTGTGTTTTTAGGTCGTTGCAAAGGCTGTCAGGGCTGTTACGCACAAAGGTTACACCACTCCCCCATCACCCTTTTAACGGTTCATCACTATACAGATACAGGCCTAGTTCATACTCTATACACTACGGTAAAACTCGTCATTAAGCCTCACCGCAAATTCGAGTATGCTCGAGGTCACTACAAAAGGTCATGCTGTCGGTACATTACGCACAAATGTTACGCCACCCCCCCATCACCTTATCAATGTAGGCCGACAGCACAAATATAGTGTCCCATACCACCATAATCGGCTCACAAGTCTGGTTGCTCACTGGTCACTACGGGGAGGCACGTGGCCCCAGCGTAGGCCGACAGCTCGACCACGGTGTCCCATACCACCATGCCCGGCTCATGAGTCTTAGCGGATCGAGGTACCATGGTTAACGGGATTTCACTGGTAAGTTTAGTACCCTAGGTTCAAGCAGTAGTGACCAAACATGGTGAACATACATTAGACATATCGGGTTACTTGACGAGTCTGACTAGCTCGAGTGCATGATCAACTGAACGACATGAAGTGCATAAGCACTTCGCCTGACCTAACCACTGTCACCAACTGAAGTACGACTCGGGTTCGTCAAACACATCTTATGTGGCGAAATGAATCTCAACCACGATCTCAAGTCTGGTACCGATTGTCTGGACTATAAACATAGTCCCAAGCTTAATCAATCCTTATTTAGAGCATGTAGAGTAAAGCATATTAAACAAAGTAATTCAAGCAAGTTAATAAGCATGTCATAAAGCATGTTATAAAGCATGTTATAAAACATGTTATAAAACATGTTATAAAGCACCATATAAACAGGAATTCAACCACATATATTTCATAAGCGGTTAAAGTAATCAACCACATGGAGGAAATCATACACTTCTCTAAGGTAATTGAGAATCTCATCTCAACACCTACCTAAGGCACCATCATCCAAACACTTACTCTCACAAGAATTTTTACAAACACTTAGAATACACTATTACAACATACATAGTGTATATTAGCAAAACATGTATTAGGGCGAGTCCTTTAACCAAGCAAGTATTTATGCATATGTATACAACAAATAATCATGGCAAACACATCTCCAAAATTTATACGCATACGGTACTTTCTAGAATACACTATTTCTACATACAAGTGTATATTAGCAAATCATGCATTAGGGCGAGTCCTTTCGCCAAATGAGTATTTTATCCATATATGATATATTCATACAATAAATAACAAAAACATTTCTAAAATTTATACGTATACGGTACTTTCTACAAATACCTAGAGTATGTAAAATTCCATATTCTTCATCTTTAATCGAAACAGAAAATGGACAGCACTTTTGTACATGTGCAATTGCATGCAGATCATGAATCTATCATTATCTGACATTGAAAGTGTTGAAAACCATAACCTATACACCTAAAGTCCGCACCTTTTTCCGTAGAATCGTAACGAATACGATAGGTTTGCCAAGCTTCCGTATTCGGTAGTTTGGTAACCTATAGAATGAAATAGGTTAGCTATTTCATAGCCCACAACCTACACAACCCCAAAACAGGTTAGGGTTAGGGTTTCTTACCTAGAAACGGAGCCGAAATCACCGGGAAAGCGGTTAGAATGAAGTGGTTGAACATGTATAACAGCAACAGGGAGATGCTCCCACATCTCCCACACTTTCTCTCTCTTCTCCCTTTCTCTCCTAGGGTTTTCTTAAATTCGTATGGCTGTAAGAGAGAGAGTTTTAAGGTCCTTATATAGCCTAAAAACTCACCAAATTAAACTTCAGGTCAAGGTATACTTGAGTTTTGTCCAAAGGGTATCTGTTTCAGCTCAACGGAGCATTTTCGGAGCCCCCCCTTGAGCCAAAGGTCGGACTTAAGCTCACTGACATTGGATCTAGGTACCATTAAGTTTTCATTTCAGTCGGATTCCCAGATCACGCGTGGCGGACCAGTTTCAGTTCAATGGTCAGTAGATCTCGATCGGAGATTCCTAGTACACTGACATGTGTACGAAATTTTTCCTAATCTGAGGGTGTAATTTGGCCTAATTCTGACGGTTAGGTTGCTTAATACTGACCCGCAAGTAACAAGTCTCAGATTACTATTTGAGATATTTTTTTGTAAAGAAAATAAGTGTTCTCACACTCTCACGCTTCGACTCAAGCGACATGTACCGTGGGACACCGTGATTTGGATTTGATTTTCGAGATGGTTGTCAAGCCCAAAGACGGCGGTCCTAATTCCTAAACTTTGGGTTAATCGGACTTCCGACGTGAGGTCCAGATCTGATACGGAGTTTTGAGATGCTCCCGAGAGCAGCCGGGTAATGAGATTGATCCTAGATTTTAGGGTAACCTAGCGTCAATGATTCCACAAGTTTTGGGTCTTGCAGATCATATTTAAAGTGATTCAAACGAATTTCATGGCTAATCTAGATTCGCACTTAGTTACTTTGTGAAAGATAAGGTAGTGAAAGTGAGATTTGTGAAGGAAATGGGTTCAGAAGCGATTTTAAACTGTGGGATTCAGTTCTGACAAGCTAATAAGGTGTTAGGAGCGACCCATTGCCTAAGGACGTCTAATCCCAGGTTGGCAAAAATCTGGGATGTTATAATCTACCCCCTTTAAAATAAATTTTCATCCCTAAAATTGCCTAAAAGTAATAAGTAAGAATTATATTATTTCATTTGCCTAAGACTTATTGATTTCAAGTTTCTACGCGTGGTAGGGTATATACTAGCCTGGTTCATTTTAGTCTACCCCCCTTAAAACTTATTTCTTTATCCATTTCTCATACCCTGATGGTTTGCTACAATTTATTTCTTTACCTATTTGGAGTCTTGACGACAATTCCCAATTATTTAGAGTAAGATAGCTGTTTTCATTGTTTGACCAACTCGGAGAGACGTTTATAGTGGGCTTGATCCCGATACATCGATCATCTACCTAACCAGGGTATAAGGCTCATCGTATCCCTTCCTAGTCCTAGTAGATCCTGGTCTTTTGCTCGGTCAAGCAGTGAGTCCATTAGTAGTCGCCCGGGATTGAGAATTGGGTCAAGCCGCGAATGTTTCGCAGTTTATATTTCAGTAACTCCGTAGACCGATCACTCTAAAAACGTAGAGAATGTCCATCATTGAAAGGCTCAAATTGTCTATTTATAAGGTTGCCCTTTAGGCCTTAGTCTAAAAGAGTCCTCGTTATTATTTATGTCCAAGGAAATGGTGAATCAAATCTTACTAGATCATCCTAAAACGGTTTCTCATAGTAGAACTTGCTAGGGCTTCTATATTGTTTGTAGTTAACAAGCACAGTTTCGATCCTGGACAGTGGGGTAGGGTCTACCACGCTTTCGCTGAGCCACCCAAATCAAAAAGGTGTATTAATTTGACCTAGCAACATCTATCGGTCTTTGGCATTCTCTAATGTAACCGGTAGTCTAGTCTTAATTTAGGAGTAGCGGTATCCTCTAGGTGTAATCCAAAGTCTATTCTTATACACTAGATGATTTCAGATCATTTCTAATACAAGAAATTATTTATCGCGTAGGGTCAAACGTTGTCTAAGTGGAATTGAGTTGCCCAAACTTGAATTTAGCTACACTCAAGCACTACACACATGCTCACACCAGATAAGAGGGTCTTAGGGTTCACATTATTAATTCGTTGGATTTCCTATATGGTCAGGCCTGTCAAAATCTAGGAGCACCGCTCTAAGTCCAAAACTCTAAGGGTCTATTTGGCCAGTGGTCTTAAGTCGTACCAAATGGGACTGCATTACTAATCCTACCTCAGGATTGGGAATGACATATTTGGTAGGAGGGTGGGTGGGGATTAAAATTAATGGTATAGGCTTTGGAAAATGAGCCTTGTGTGGGAAAGTGTGAGATGGGATTTCCAAATCCCATGATAATGAATCTCTAAGTGTACTTGGAAAGGAAATTTCAGAATTTACTTTTAATTACATACACTCCAAACATGGTATTGGAAAACATGGGATACACCCAATCTAGGGACCATACCTTACACATACATTTATTATTACATTTACAATTCCATCCACCTTTAACTCACATAATGCAATCTGGCTGAACAGGCCCTACACGTCTTCAAACATCTAGAACATCCTACCAACTACTACACCCATCAATATGAAAACAAAAACATCCAAAGACGGTAACCCATGCAAACTACAAACAATAGTATGGATAGCCAGACATCCGCTGAAAGTGGTCGTACTAAGCTCGGATAAAGCCATGGAAAATGAGGATAAGGGGAAACAGGGGTAGGAGTTTTTGGTTCTCCACGGACTTGAGTGTCAACAGGGATTGTAAAGGCTCAAAAGGCAGGGTTTAAGATGAAAAATGGAAAGGTAGGATGGGTTAGAGAGCTTACACGAATTTGAGCTTCAAATGGGGGGTGTAGGAGCTCAAATGAGAGAAAACGAAAAGGGTAGGGGCTAGGTGTTGCTGCGAACGATGGAGAGGGGTAGGTTGTGACCGAAAATGAGATTTTTGATGATTGAAGGGAGAGTTGAGAGAGAGGCAGCAGTTGAGGGCTTGGAAGGGTGAAGTGAGAAGTGGGGCTCCAACCGAGAGAAATAGGGGCCCCCCGAAGATTTCGCATGCACCAAACGTGTCGTGGGGGTGGGCCGACCATCGACGGACCCGGCCCCCGAGCGGCCAACCTAACCGCTTGCCACGGTCCATGGCGGTCCGTTGGGGACTTGCAGAAACCGTGTAGGAGGCATGACTTCACGGTCTCCACCACCCACGAGTGCAATGGCACCAGGATCCATCTTGGGTCCCCGACTTACATTGTGTGGCCCCTCGACTCCGTTTCGAGTCGTTTGATCAAATCGAGGCGTATCTTGCAATCGGAATGAGTTATCTCGACATATAATATATGATTTTGGGGTAGAAACGAGCTAATGAAGCCAACCAACATGAGACGCTAGGGTTGCGCTGAGCAGTCAGTAAAAAACCCATCGATCGATGGTCTTTTCCCTATTTCAATTTCATTTTACTAAAAATAGCAGTTTTAGTTTGATTACTCTTCATCCGTTGGGCTTTAGGAGTTACGCCCATTGAACGGTTTGGTGGAGCCAAATAGGATACTATTTTTGGCCGAAAACCTTGCGCACTAGTAGACATCACGACCTTATAGTAAGTCACGAATTCTAGGAGTTTTAGTTGTAGTTTGTTTCTAATTTCTTTCCCATTACTTAGTATCCCTATTTAAAGGGTTGAGAACTCTTTTTTGTCATTCATTAATCAATTTCGAATTTATTAGAATTTATTTCTATTTTACTGCTTTCTTTTCTCGTAGACTCACAGAAGTCTACATGAGGAGTCCCGGGGAGAAGCTCAGAGGACGATTAGGAGTAGTTATCCTCATCACGTTTATCCCTTATTCTATCAATTTTCAGCACGGTTGGGATGAGAAAAATTGGATTGTGATTTAGACACATCGTTTTGGTCTAGAAGTGTTTAGGGATCATTTCATACAATCTATGGAGCCTACGGGTCCAATCTCCTCTGATTCGATCTCATCCAAATGT